>OX637695.1:41358736-42616602 GCA_951802165.1 Adalia decempunctata
TGGAATCTGTTCTGAGTGCGGTATGAATTGCTCTTTCAAGGATCCTCCGAAGAACTCAGGCGATAGCTTCGGCTTTCCATGCGACTGGTGCAAGGTGATACGATGTAAAAAGTGTTCAAACCTGGGATCCACCGAAGTAAGAGCTATTTCTGCTTCTAGTCGCTCTATTCCATATATCTGTAAAGCTTGTGCTCCTAAACTGAAAAGAGTCTTCGAAGTTGAAGCTAGAGTACACCTGTTGGAAAAACAGATTCAAGAAGTCCAAACCGAGACCAAAAATTTTGTAATTTTCATGAACACAATGAAGTCTCTCTGTGAGGATATTAAATCCATCAAGCAATCTTTTCAGTGTTCTTTTGATGAACTTAAATCTGAGATTTCTGCGGTTAAAGTAACGGTTACCCAGAATCAAGGTGCTTTTCCAAATGAGGCTCCCGGTATGGATGCAGCGATGGCTGAGATAGATGATAGGACGGAGAGAGCTAACAATGTCATAGTTCACAATGTTTCTGAATGTGGTTCTAGCAGTATCCGGGATAGAATCGATGAGGATATGTTGATATTTTCTAATAGTAAGATTGCTAAGGATATACTGAGAGAAGTGAATAAGTCCTCGGTAGTACATACATTTAAAGCAAGAAGTGATCTTACCCAGATGCAAAGGAATTACCAGAGGAAAGTCATTGAAGAGCTCAATAAACGGAGGAAAGATGGAGAAGAGAACTTAACATTAAAATTTAGAAATAATGTTCCCTATATTACCAAATCTATGAGGTCTAGTACCCAGGAAAAAAACTTCAACTAACCCCATTACAAGTTTATTGTTTTAATTCAGGTGGTTTGAGAACTAAAATTAAAGATATGAAGAATGCAATTTTGTGTTCCACCTATGATATAGTGATATTTGTGGAGAGCTGGATGTCTGATCACTTTTCGGATGCCGAGTTGGCTGTGCAATCTTTCAATGTATTTCGTTGTGATAGATCAAGTGTTACAAGCAATAAATCTCGTGGAGGTGGTGTATTGATATATGTTAGAGACTTTATTACAACCAGGACACTTAAGGTAGATTATGACTCTGTTGAACAATTGTTTTTACTATGTAGGGTTGCTGATAGTTACTTCATTATAGGAGGGGTTTATATTCCCCCTAACTCGGGTTCTGAATACTATGAATCGCACTGCCGTTCAGTTGAAGTTCTCAGGCAGCATTATGCAAACTGTGATTTCTATATATTTGGTGATTTTAATGTACCTGAGGCAGTCTGGGTAGACGACAACACTGGAGTGAATGTTGGATGCTCTCTCAGCTCAAATGGTTTAATATTGGGTCAGTTTTATGCCTGCATGAGTTTTTACCAAAGAATATTCATCCCAAATGACAGGAATGTTTATTTAGATCTAGTTTTCACTAATGTAGATAATTTGTTGATATCCGAAGCAGATGACTACTTGTTAGTTAAGTCCCAAAATCATAAGGCTTATGTATTTGCTGTTAATTTGGAGAATGCACAAGTTGATAGTTTGAAGTATGTTGAGTTTTTTACTCGGTTTTTTACGACTATAGAAACGGTGATTATTTAGGAATTAATAATTATTTATGTGGGATCGATTGGGATCATGTTTTGAATACAGGTCACATCGATGAGGCTGTCTCTGCATTTTATCATGTAGTGAATATGTCGATAGCCTTATTTGTTCCTCTTAAAAGGTACAAGACCTCTAATTTTCCCAGTTGGTTCTCAGCTGAGTTGAGACATTTAATTCATCAAAAGAAAATTGCCCACAAGTGTTATAAATCAAGTCGAACATTGTTTGATTATGAGGTTTTTTCACGTTTGAGAGGTGAGTGCAAAGCCCTTGCTGAGGTATGTTACCAACAGTATTTGTCGAATTTGGACCAATTATTGTTTTCTGACCCTAGGAGCTTCTGGAGTAGATTCAATGATAAGAGAATGGGGGGTAAAATTCCTAGTACAATGTATCTCAATGATCGGGAATTTGTGGGAGGTGAGGAAATTGCTGGAGGTTTTGCCAAATTTTTTGAGACGGTATATAATGATGGCAGTAATTTTTCTGATAGTGAAACTTTTCAACAGGCGAGTAATAGTGGGACCATTCCTGGTCCTCGGCTTCCTGTCGAGTTGATTTATGAAAAGATTAGTAAGTTATCTCCTAAGGTTAGCTCAGGTCCAGATGGTGTGCCAAACTATTTTTTGAAAAACTGTGTGTGTACTCTTTCCTACCCTCTGTTCGTTCTGTTCCAGAGACCCATCGACTCAGCGATCTTTCCAAAACAGTGGAAACACAGTTTTGTGGTCCCGATATTTAAGTCTGGGGATATTGGCAGGATAGACAACTATAGAAGTGTGTCGGTACAGTCAGCCATTCCGAAACTTTTGGATAGTCTTGTATATGACCAGCTTTATTTTCATTGCAAGGAACTGTTAATAAATGAACAACATGGTTTTAGTACTGGTAAATCGACTCTGACTAACTTGTTAGTATTTCATGATGGCCTACTGAGGTCTCTGGAGGAGGGGCAACAGGTGGATGTTATTTACACGGATTTCTGCAAAGCATTCGACAGGGTTATTATCTCTGGGTTGCTGGTGAAGTTGCAGCATTTTGGCTTCTCTAATGGTTTGGTGTCTTGGTTTGAAAGTTTCTTGTGTGATAGGGTTCAACAGGTGCGTGTGGGCGGAGCTAAGTTAGGTCTTATAACTGTACCGTCAGGTGTTCCTCAGGGGGGTCATTGTTCTCCATTGCTATTTCTCATTTTTATGAATGATGTCTCGGGTTGTTTTAAAAACAGCAGTTTTTTGTTATTTGCAGACGATTTGAAAATGTATAGGAAAATTCGTACACGAGTAGACATGATTAGTCTGCAGGATGACTTGGATTTGTTTGACCAGTGGTGTAGTAACAATGGGCTAGCTTTGAATACAAATAAGTGTAATTACATCAGTTTTTTTAAAGGACACAGAAAACTACAGTCTTCTTACTGCATTGGAAGCTCGTATATCAGTTATACAGAGAGTGTGAGGGATCTTGGAGTTTACTTTGATGAGCATTTAAATTTTGGGCAACATATAAGTTCTCTGGTGGTTAAATCTTCTAGGGTTCTCGGTTTTGTTTTGCGCAATTGTAAGGGCTTATCACTTGAAACTTGCAAGAGGGTTTACATGTCACTTGTTGTCTCTTTGTTGGAATATTGTTCTATGATCTGGTCTCCATACTATAAAAATGGTTGCTTGACTCTAGAGAGGGTTCAAAATAAGTTTATCCGTTTTTGTCTCTTCAAACTTGGTGTAAAAATTCCAGATGACCATGTATATGATGAAGCACTCGATATGTTGAATATGAGCAGTCTGAGAGAAAGGCGTGTTCGGGGAGACCTACTGTTTGTGTTCAAGCTTTTGAATGGCCTGGTGATTTGTCCCGAGCTTCTTGGTAGTATAGCATTTAATGTTCCGGCACGTTCTTTGAGGACGAACCGGTTGTTCTATTTGCCCAATCATGCTACTAATTATGCTATGCACTTGCCTATTGAGAGAACATTGAGACTGATTGATTCTAAGGGTATTGAGATTTTGGGAATTTCTTTGTCACAATTTCAAAATTTAATTAGGAATAAGCTTTGATTCTTTGTTTGTATAATGTTAGTTTTAGTTTTTGTACTGAATAATTGTTATTTTTGGACTGTGAAAGCCATAGTTGGCCGTTGATATTATTGTTTTTTTTATATATATATGTATACCTATGTATTTTATGTTTATACCTGGATCTATTTTATAGTAGATAAGTTAGTTGGTATTTTCATAAACAATTAAGTTTGTAATGGGGTTGATCCCGTATATTAAATAAATTAAATAAATTAAATAAATAAATTAAATTAAAAACGCTCTCTAACCTTTTCTAGCGCTTTTTTTGATACCGAAATGGCCACCGGAAGTTCCGTCATGTAACTTTTCTAGAACCTCTTTCACTCGACTCCTGGGAATTATCAGCTGTTTCCTTGCTGCGGTACCTTCGTCATTTTCGATGGACCTCTTCAGCAGTCCATCCTCCAAAATGATAGAATCCCACTGTGCCCAGTAGGACTTGACCCTAGGATTCAGATGACTCACTTCCTCCCATCTTGGTCTCTGTCCGCTTATCTTCCAATACAACAGCATCTTCAATTCTGGGTCACTTTCTAGATCTCGCTTCAGGGATTCTGGCATCCAGTCCGTATCCACGATGGTCGTTCTCAAGCAGAATTCTTTCTCTTCTACCTTATTGCAGTGCTTGCAATCTGACGGACATGGTCTCCTCGATAATGCGTCAGCGTTACCATGAGTTTTTCCTGCACGATGTTCGACAGTAAAATTATATGATGATTGTTGTGAATAGGTCAATTATAGAGAGAAAAACCAATTACTCTATGGCCGACGTTTCGGCATATATTATGCCATCTTCAGGGCTGCTAAAAATTATAAAACAACAGGTATGAGATATTTAAAACATTTCTAAGACTTTCTCATTTCAAAATTCACTTAGCAATCAATCTAATGTACAAAAAATTATCGATAATTTAAACAGAAAAAGGAAGAACTTGACACAAACATTAAAATCACTCTCTTTAGAGCTATATCAAAGAAAGTGAAATAACTTGAAACAATTCAAAACATAATTGGAAAGCAAACAACCTGCCGAGACATGAACGGCAAATAAATGAAAGCGCGAACACCAAACTAATCTCTCATAAACCCGAAATGGTCTCACTTACAAGTAAAACGGTCCTCTTTTGTCAAAAACAATGATTCGTCTTTTCGATATTTTAAAGAATCAAAATGAGCTGATGTAGGCTGCATGAAGGATTCAAACATGCTGACTGAACCAGACGATGATATTTCTATTGGTTATACCGTCCAAAAAACATAAACACCTGCAGAAGGAAACAATGACTGTACGAGCAGATTGTTGTTAAGTCTTCTTTTTCATGTTTTAAATATCTCATACCTGTTGTTTTATAATTTTTAGCAGCCCTGAAGATGGCATAATATATGCCGAAACGTCGGCCATAGAGTAATTGGTTTTTCTCTCTATAATTGACCTATTCCCAACAATCATCATATTTGAACTAGTATATAAGGTCAAGTAAAAACTCCATCAATCAGTAAAATTATATTCCTGCAATCTTTCTATCCATCTGGCAACCTGACCCTCTGGATTCTTGAATTGTAGAAGCCACTTTAGAGCGGCGTGGTCAGTCCTGAGAAGGAATTCTCGGCCGTACAGATATTTATAGAAGTGTTCCATGTTCCATGGACTTCACTGCAGCGAGAAGCTCTCTTCTTGTAATGCAATAGTTACGTTCGGGCTTTGACAGGACCTTGCTGAAATATCCTATTACTTTTTCTTGGCCATTCTGAATTTGGGACAATATGCCTCCTATGGCCATGTTACTCGCATCTGTGTCCAAGATGAACTTTCCACTGGCTTGGGGATAACTCAGAACAGGAGCCGTTGTTAGAGCTCGCTTCAGCCGATTGAAAGCATCCCTACATTCCATATCCCATTTGAAATCCTTTCCGTCTTCCGTCAGTCTCGTCAAAGGCTTCGCAATATTGGCAAACCCAAGAACGAATTTCCTATAGTAGGTACACAATCCAAGGAAACTTCTTACTTGATGCCTGTCTTGCGGTATCGGCCATTCTTGTACGACCTTGACCTTGTCTGGGTCAGCACTAATTCCATGTTCAGATACTACATGCCCCAAGTATTTCACTTCTCTCCTGAACATGTGGCACTTCTTCGGACTGAGTCTCAAATTTGCAGTGCGTAGCCTCTCCAGAACGTCTCTTAAATTTCTCAGGTGTTCTTCGAATGTCCGACCAAAAACAATGACATCATCCAAATAAACCAGGCACGTCTTCCAAGATAATCCTCGAAGAATGGTTTCCATTAATCGCTCGAAGGTCGCAGGTGCGTTACATAGACCAAATGGCATTACTGTGAACTGCCACAGTCCTGTCCCAATGGTGAAAGCTGTTTTCTCTTTGTCCTTGGGATCTAGTTCCACCTGCCAATACCCACTCTTCAAGTCCAGTGTGGAGAACCATCTTGAGCCAGAAAGAGTGTCCAAAGTGTCATCAATCCTTGGAAGGGGGTAACAATCCTTCTTAGTGACTTCGTTCAGACGACGGTAATCGACACAAAATCTGGTGCTGCCATCTTTCTTTTTCACCAGAACCACAGGTGATGACCAAGGACTATCTGATGGCTCTATTATTCCTTGTTGGTGCATGTCCTTGATAATATTCTCTGCTTCTTCCCTCTTTGCTATCGGAAGTCTTCGTGGGTGTTGGCGAATGGGACCGGATTTATCAGTGTTGATTGAATGTCTCACAACATTTGTTCTTTCCTTTCGAGTATCATCCGTAGCAAAAACGTCGCTGTATTCAGTTATCAATTTCTTTACCTCGCTTATGTGTTCT
The DNA here is from genome assembly GCA_951802165.1 of Adalia decempunctata. Taxonomy (NCBI): domain Eukaryota; kingdom Metazoa; phylum Arthropoda; class Insecta; order Coleoptera; family Coccinellidae; genus Adalia; species Adalia decempunctata. Next base: position 41,365,219 of record OX637695.1, read on the forward strand.
GGTTCAAGGTCTATGTAGGAAGAAGTCAGTATCTCAAGTAATTTTTGCGAACACTTCCCCCTTCTGCTGGTACCCTTGTTCTGTTCATCCCGAATGTCTCCTGTCACACAAAGCACGGAGCAGCTTTCTCCCAGAATCGTGTCCTTCTTTAATGTCACCGGATACATGTTGGTATTCAATATCCTCACAGGAACTTCCTTCCCGCCTCTCACTAAGGTTTTTCCGAGTTGCAATCCTTTTCCTAGGTTATTTTCACTAGCTGGTTCGATGAGTCTTATACCGCTATCCCGAAGGTTTCTGTCTAAGTACCCCTTCACTATCGTTTCTGCCTGGCCACCTAGGTCAACATCTTCGCTGAGCAAGACTCGAATTGATGCACCTTCACATCCCAAGAATGGGATTTCCAGACTTCCAATTCTCAAGACATCGTTCCTCATATCCATCTGGACAAGGCCGTAGCTAGAAAAAAATTTCGGGGGGGGGTCCGTCCGAGGCCGTAGCTAGAAAAAAATTTATTCGAAGAATTTTCGGTGAAATGATTATCTGGCATTTCTGAAAAAATAAATTTCGGGGGGGGTCCGGACCCCATCGGACCCCCCCCTGGCTACGGCCTTGCATCTGGAAGCCATAACCTTTGATGACATCCATTCCCAAGATGACTTCCTCCATGACATCTGCTACCAGCACCTCATGTTCGAGAGTTATGTCTCCAATGCTCAGGACAATCCTTTTCTTTCCATGTGTTGATACGTCCTCTCCAGTAGCTGTTCGTAAACGGACCATTGTTTGTCGGATTTTTCCCTTCCTTTCAACTATTCCTGGCTTTACTATGGTCCGGGTTGCGCCTGTGTCGACTAACATTTTAACCGACCGCCCATCAACTTTACCGTCGACATAAATACTTGAAGAGATGGTCTGAATTATGACTTCTGGGGCATTGTCATGGCGGGTCGGTTTATGCCCCTTCTCACCAACCCGTTTTAGTTTTCCTGTTCCTGACGTTTAGCTGGTTCTTTACAGTAGCGCCGAATATGTCCTTCTCCGCCGCAATTCCAACATCTTGGTCTTAGTCCTCTATTCCGTCGCTCTTGACGAACTCGGCGTAGTACCTCTTCTATGATTTCATCGCTGACCGAGGAATCATCCACAGTGCGCCTCACCTTGCTGTGTCCCCTGTGCGAAGCTTGTTTGGCAGCTTCAAAATCTAATGCAAAGGCCAGGGCGTCATCCAGAGTCTTGGGTCGGGCCAATCGTAGTGTCTGTTGGGTTTCCATATCTCTCAGACCATCAACAAAGGTCTGGATAGCGAGCTGTTCCAGGAAGCTATCCGGTGCTGTAGGATATGCCAGTCTCACCAACCTTGCTATATCGGCTTCAAATTCCTGCAACGTTTCTGTACTCCTCTGCTGGCGACTCTTGATCTGTGCGTGATACACTTATTGGAGGTGTGCATCACCATATCTCATTTGGAGTTTAGTTGTCAAAGCCTCGTAATTACCTTGTAGGCTTGCAGGAACTGTCTGAAGAATATTCAATGCATCTTCCCTCAGTGCAACAATCAAGGCTGTCGCTTTCTCTTCCTCTCCCCATCCATTGGCATTCGCTGCTGCTTCAAATTGCTTCTGGTACGTGCACCAAGGTGTTTTGCCATCAAAAGTTGGAGGTTTAATCTTCATTTTATTACTCCCTGTGTTGTTTTCCGATTTCACGAAGTAATTGGGTGATGAAGCTAAAGTTTCTTTTCCATGTGATGTTCTCTTCAGGGTCTCTATCAACTTGGCATGTTGTTCAATTACTGCTGATATAACTTCGAATTTTCCATTAACCTCATCAACTACTTCTCCAATTTTTCCGTCGACCTTATCAACTACTTCGTCGAATTTCTCATCAACCTTATCAAATTTTTCATTGACTTTTTCAAATTTTTCGTCAACCTTATCAAATTTTTCATTGACTTCATCTATTATTACATCCTTGATAGCCTCCATTCTCATCCAACGTACTTGCAATTTGACTCACCACCTTATTTTCCATTGTATCCATTTTTTCTTCTAATTTCGAGCTCATTTCCCGAGAATTTTCTTCCACCTTATTTTCCATTTTATCCATTTTTGAACCCATTTCTCGAGAATTTTCTTCCATTTTATTTTCCATTTTATACATTTTTGAACCCATTTCTCGAGAATTTAAGTTTAATCTTCATTTTACTAGTTTCTGTGTTGTTTTCTGATTTCACGAAGTTATTGGATGGTGAGGCTAGAGTTTCTTTTCCATGTGATGTTCTCTTCAGGGACTCTATCAACTTGGCATGTTGTTCAATAATTCCTGATATTTCTTCTAATCTACCATTAACCTCATCAATTACTTCGTCAAATTTTTCATCAACCTTATCAAATTTTTCGTCGACTTTATCAAATTTTTCATTCACTTCGTCTATTATTACTTCCTTGATGGTTTCCATTTTCTCATCCAATGTACTTGCGATTTGACTCACCAATTCATTACAATTGTTCATTTTTTCCTCCACTTTAGTTTCCATTTTATCCATTTTTGAACCCATTTCTCGAGAATTTTCTTCCATTTTCAAGCTCATTTCTCGAGAATTCTCTTCCATTTTATCCATTTTTCCTTCCAATTTTGAACTCATTTGTTCAAAGGCTTGCTTGAAAAATTCCATACTGGCCTGGTCCATTTTCTCCTTTTGCGATCTTGTTATCGGCATTCAAAAAGTTCCACTATGAAGTCCACAATTCAATTAGCAAAGCAGTTCAATTCTTCAATCGACCACACACCTGACACCAATGTAACGTTCTCGGGGTTAAACAAATTGTCTGCTTAATTAGTACGTCTAATTTATTTCCAATACCACTAACTTATCACACTAATTTATGTACAATAACAAATACTGATTTATTTACACACTGACTTATTTATATTCACTACTTGGAGTTCGCTATTCGCAATTCGATTCGGCTCTATTCAGGTAGTAACTGCCCGTCCCCATCGTGCGCGTCTTTATATATCCATTACGTCTCTGTTCGAGAACGCTCCAGATAGTCTCTGCAGGCTTCTAGAATCCTGTACGCGGAATGAGAGAGTCCAGAGACGTATTCGGGCGGACTTCGTCCGCTACAGTATCTTGAAAATGAAAAGCAATAGAATGATGATATTTTATGGAAGTATTACCATTATGAAAACACACTTTCCCGATATTTTTTCATGTGTTTAGAATGAGTGGAGGCCGGAGGGGGTTGAAGTGATTACCTCTATCATCTTTGTTGACTAAAAAACCTACGCAACGACTTGGATAGAATTAAATTCGGATAGCCTGATTCGGTTAGAAACTTTTTCATCTCGTGTATTTTTCTCGTATAATGTACCGTTTTGAAATAAAATGTGAATAATGTGTCGTTCTTCAGGTAGCGACAACTAGTTCTCCCACATTTGAAGGAGCTGTTAAAAAGATAATGGAAAAATTCTTCTTTATTTTGAAAGCTTACAACATCAAGTTTTTTTTATTTATGTCTTGAAAATAATATCATCCAAATGACACAATTTCGTTTTATTTTATAAAAAATATTTTTTTTAGTTTTAATCAATAAACTTTATTTTTGAACATTTTCAAGTTGTTTTATATGATTAATTTAAATCACTCCAGTAATCCGGGCACCTCGATGGTTCGGGCACTTCCCAGTCCGATATCTGCCCGGACTACTGAAGTTATACTGTATTTTTTAGTGGCTTTAGTGCTCAATTCAATTGTGGTGTAGAATTCTGGAGAAAATTCAAAATGGTGGAAAACCTGCAAACTTGGAATTTTTATTTTCGATTGCCTAGTTAGATAGTATTATTTCAACGTAGGTACTCGATTTTATTAGGTATATGTACCTACTTACGTACTTTTTTTTCACATGTCTTCGGTAGAGAAAAATTTCAGCCCAAATTGTTGGAATCTTTCGAAGTTGAACTATCCTTACTTTAAACACTGATGTGACAACATGATGAAAAAATATTCATTGGTTTTCCTTTTATAGCCTTCCAAAGATTTCGCGCGGAGTAAAGTACATTATACAGGGTGATTCACGGTGGATGGCACATTAGACGTTTCTGGAGAACCAGACTTCGGATCGGTCTGAAAATTTAATGGAATGCATTATCGGACATGTTCTACCCAACTAAAATATTTTCGTCAATGCGGTGTTGCCACTTCTATTAGAAAGTAGTAGCAACTTTGCTTTTTTAAATGGAACACCCGGTATATTATATTATTTTTGGAATCTCCAACAGCTCCTCGACAACTTTTATTGACATTTCCCTATACCTATCTGTTGCTGTTTTTTTCACCGAAAATCATGACCTCCAAAAATGCTGATAACTTCGGGTTGAGGGACACTATGGCATTGAAATTTGGTTTGAAGTTAGGTGATACATAAATGCTTGAAGATTTGGATTTTAAAGAAATACGATTTGCCACGACGAAAGCAGTCAACACCCGCATTTTGAAGTGCTTGGAAGTGAACGGCCAGCGATTCGAACATACTTTGAAGTATTCGACATGATTGTTCCACTTTTTAATAATAATTCATATAAATAGTTTGACTCTCAAGTTTCTTGGTGCCTCTTTTATTAGGAGAATGTCACAAAGTACTATCAAGTAGTAATCATGGCCTGCCTACCAAATACCGAATGGAAATACCATTCTGAAGCGACATTTTGACAAATAAATGCTCATAATTCCGAAATTTGAGTAGTTAGGTATAGGCATGATATACATAGAATGAAAGCAAATTTCATCAGTTTTCCGAATTTCCAATAATATATATGGCATTCCATTTGAAATAAACAACTTTCAGTCACTTTTTCAAGCAACCGAAAAGACTGTATTTTTTTATCACCCTGTATTGAAGTAACGTAAATCAGACCGAAGGGTTGGAAGCACTCATGTATCACCTAACTTCAAACCAAATTCAAATGCCATAGTGTCTCTCAACCCGAAGTTATCAGCATTTTTGGAGGTCATGATTTTCGGTGAAAAAAAAATGAAAATAATTTATATTTCGAAAACGGCAACAGATAGGTATAAGGAAATGTCAATAAAAGTTGTCGAGGAGTTGTTGGAGATTCCAAAAATAATATAATATACCGTGTGTTCCACTTGAAAAAGCAAAGTTGCTACTACTTTCTAATAGAAGTGGCAACACCGCATTGATGAAAATATTTTAGTTGAGTAGAACAAGTCCGATAATGCATTCCATTAAATTTTCAGACCGTCCCGAAGTCTGGTTCTCCAGAAACGTCTAATGTGCCATCTTCCGTGAATTACCCTGTATAATGTACCTACATATACAATTATATACATATATAAAAATTTCCAAAGACCTGGCGAATGTTGAAGAAACTTTTTTCTCTGTTAAGTGTTAATACTGGAAATATTTCACGTACCTATATACAGTGTGTTTCGGTTTGACTTGGCGATAATTTAAGGGCATCAAATATACCTGATTTTATCGACAAAAACACCTACATTGGGGAGTTTACCCCCCTATTTTTGAAATAGCCGCCATTTTAAATTATTTTTTTTATTTTAGTTGACTCTTTCAAATGATATCGATTTCACTGGACATAAAGGTCCTACAGATATGAAACAAATGTTTTTTGAAAGATAATACTACAAACTTCCATTGAAGTAGAACAATATGAAAACATTCAACTCAATAATGTCGAACAAATTCTTAAAAAAAAAATTGCAAAAAATTTACTGAATTTTTTAGTCCTCAATAGTACAAAAACTAAATTGTAGAATTTTTTTTTTTCAATGAACTAACACGCAAGGATATCAGATACAAAACGTCACCCTCTTTGTATTTTACATAATTTGAGAGTTATTGCTGTTTGAACATGACCCTTATGAAAATTGATGAAATAAAATAAAAACTCAGTACTGTACTTTTGATCATTATCAAACTAACAAATGTATCATAAAAATTGCTCAAAATGGCCGCCTCTGCTTTGTAGACAGGCACACAGGCAGTGGCCCTTATGACGACTTTTCTTGTGGCCCTGGAAATCAATGCAGTGTCTGCCCTTATTTCGTTTGCAACAGTCATTATTTTTTACACCAGTTCTTCTCTGGTATTTGAAACTGTGGAATATATTCCCCTTTACTTCATCCATTCCCATAAAAAATAGTCCAGCGGTGTTAAGTCCGGAGAGCGTGGTGGCCAAGCAACTGTGTTCCACCACTGCATTGATTTCCAGGGCCACAAGCACAAGCCACAAGCAAAGTCGTCATAGGGGCCACTGCTTGTCTACAAAGCAGAGGCGGCGATTTTGAGCAATTTTCATGATAAATTTGTTAGTTCGATCATCGATAATGATCAAAAGTACAGTTCTGAGTTTTTATTTTTTTTCATCAATTTTCATAAGGGTCATGTTCAAACAACAATAACTCTCAAATTATTTAACATACACAGATGATATGGGTGTCGTTTTGTAGCTGCGTGTTAGTTGATTGAAAAAAAATTATACTTCAACGTGCTAGTTTTTGTACTATTGTACTTGAAAAATTCAGTAAATTTTTTGACTAAATTTTTTTTTAGAATTTTTTATGACATCTTTGAATGTTTGCATATTGTTCTACTTTAATGAAAAGTGGTAGTATTATCTTTCATAAAACTGTAGGACCTTTATGTCCAGAGAAATCGATATCATTTGAAATAGTCAACTAAAATACAAAAATTAATTTAAAATGGCGGTATTCCAAAATAGGGGGGTAAATTCCCCAATGTTGGTCGATAAAATTGGGTACCTATATTTGATGCCCTTAAATTATCGCTTAGTCATACCGAAACACACTGTATAAACATATATGTTGGATAGCTGGTGATAAATTATTGATTCCAAATTATCAGGGATACTATCAGAATAAGCAGATTTCAATTCTACACGTCCTGACCTGATACTTTATCTCTGCTTCTTCAAAACTACCTTCGGCATTTTTAGTTTGTAAGCGTGATGATTATATTGAGATTGAGAAAGTAGAAATTAGGTTTGTCAACGTCTCTGAGAACTATTTTGACATTTCCGAGTGCCAACCTCCGTCAGTTTTAATCAAAAAAACTTTATCAACCTAAATCTTGGCCAACCCGGATACTTAATAAAAGTGAATGGAGTATACGTTCAATGTGAAAATATTTAAAATTATATCTTTTTGAAACCCTTCAACAATCTTTACATTCCAGTCAACTTCATTTCCGAATTACTCAAAAAACGCAGGCAACTCTTTTGATAAAGCCAGATAATTTTCAAAGTTATGATAGGCCATAAATGAACAAAGGCACCAGAGCGTTAACGATCTGTGTTTGAGACATACTGTATATTAAAATAAAACCATAGTAAAGATAGAACACTTTTCAGTGTTAACGTAGGAAAAACTGATTATGTGAGCACCATTAATGGAAATGGCTAATTTTCAAATTCTTAACAGGACATTCCCTTTCTTGTGGTTCTAAAATATCCCTCTTTTCCACATTCCTGTAATGGAGAATTCAGCGTCCATGATACGACGACGCCGTCATGACCAACAAGCGTGTGGCGCCTAGCGTCGATTTCCGTCCGTACCCGGAAAAATTCGTGCATTTTCGCAAGGACAGTGCAGCTCGCTGGCGTCCCGACGTAGGGAGTATGGGCAAGAATTATCGAGCATTTGTGACAACAAAACAGCTGTTAGAAAATGGAGAACGCAATTTTCTCTTTGTATCGTTCGCCGAAGAAGTTTGAGTGTGTTACTTGAAAGGAACTGGGAATATGAGGCGGCAAAATCAAGCGGCGACCGATCAGAGTGACGATGATTGTACATCGTCAGCAGTAAGTTATTTTTTCGTTTTCATCTATTCCTATTCATGTTTGATGCGAATGCAAGTGAGAAATGAATATTGGGTGATAGGCTGAGAATATTCATGTTCGTACTTTATCGATGGAGAATTAGGTAGGTACCTAACTTATAAAGGAATATAAATTGCATATTGTACGAATGTTACGGCAATATCTCATTATAGGGAATTATTTTCTCTAATAAATTCTTTACAACCTACAGGGTTTAGCCCTTAGTGGAACAAGTTATGGCAAATTTGAATCCAAACTTATAAAATCGCTCAGAATTTCGTTTCTGCTATACAGAATGTTTTTTATCGAATTCTTAGCTCGAAAACTGTTTGATCATTTTGAGATATATGGAGAGGAAATTCCCATTTATTCCATATTTTTTTTAATAACTTCCAACAAATAGGGGAAATATCTGTGTGTTGTCTCCATACACTCCATTATCACAGCTCTCATTCGATATGATATGCATCTTGCCATACGAAACATTTAAAAATTTTTTTTTCAATTTTCCAATATTATCCGGAACTTTTTCCGAAAAGTAAAATTTGTTCTTTTAGGGCGCTCATTTTAAGGAAAAGAGATCCTATCTCATTTCGTCACGATGTCTGAGCTGGGAATGGTCTAAATCGACTAGGTTCGGCTCAGTGATCAAGAATCCGTGGCCAAATTCAATTCCGTTCGTCCGTAAACAAATAACTCTCCAACTGATGAATTCAAAAACTTGAAATTTTCGGGTTATGTTCGGATCGCATATGCCGCGGTGAGGATCGTCAATAGGCAAAATTCTACAAGGGGTTCCGTAAATATAACCTTCGAATTTTTTTCCCTAAAAAACTACGGATTCGAACAACTTGAATTCTCGCACTTAGATGAAGAGTGACGTATTTGAGGTACATGCAAAATATTTGTGTTCAGATAGCGTTACGAAGAGAATCATTGAAAAAATCCAATAGGGTAAAGTGGGGTAGGTTGAAACAGAGGGCAGGTTGAAACAGAGGGCAGGTTGAAACATTTTAAATTTTCCGCTTTTAGAGTCATTCAATTGACCATATTCACCGTTGCCATACTGTTGTGCGACAATACCAACTACCCAGGGTTCTAACATCGAATAACGAAAGTCACTAATTTCTTAGGACCGCGAAAGTTTAAATGGAAATATTTTGATGTCAGTTTTTTATTTTTAGATCTATTTCTTGCCGAATAAGATGTCTTATTGCCGATTAATTACTGACACAACAACCATGGCCTCCCCTATACTGATATCTACCCATATTTCCTGGATTTTATCACAAAATACTTAACCAAAGTTTACCACCAATTTTATATAACCTCTCATACCACATACGATACTAAAAATCTGATAGTATTTTTGATAAACTCAATATTTCTCCGTTGGAAACACTGGGTAGTTGGTATTAAGCGCGTTCGGCAATGACATCTGACTGATCGGATTGATCTGAACCGTTCGTTTATTACATCCAGATTGAGGGGAGTACACATCTGGACCGTTCGGCAAGAAAATCTGATCAATCGGATGTAGATCTTTTTGCTCGGTGTATTTCGACGGAGGAAACGGATTTTTTTCCACAGAATAGAAACAGAAATTACTTTTCGGCCTCTGTGAATGGATTTTTTATCCCGCTTCGAATATTCTTGAACAGTCTGTTGAATTTTCGTGTCTTATGTTATTTGTTGTGTAGTAATAAATAAAAAAATGTTGTTTGATAAAAAAATAATGATTCAAAATATTGAATCATCTCAACCAAGGGGTAGAAATGTTGAGAACTATAACAAAAGAATTAAAATAGTACCCAGACTACCTCTACGGACGAATAGACCTTCAAGCTCTAATTTAATATCTGGCTCGGGTAAGGCGTTACATACGTCAAACAGAAAAATCGATCAAAATGCTCCGTAGCGTTCGTTTATTACAGAAAAATCTGACAAATCTGTACAATCTGTTATCACGTGACTAAAAAATCCGTCCGCTCTCGGATGCTATTGCCGAACGCGCTTATTGTCGCACAACAATATGGCGACGGTGAATATGGTCAATTAGTGGCGCTACTACCCAATTTCAACATACCATTGATACCCAGAAGTCCACCTTGCTTTGAAAGTCAGTTCGTATTTGGCTTTTGAGTGACGAGTACGTGTGTGTTTTGGATCACGTAAAGTAAAATTTCATTATTTTCTTTGAAAGGCTGTGTTACCTTCGTGTTGGTTTTCATCATTTATTTTGATATTGGTAAGTATTTAGTATCTATTAATCTTTATCATAAGATATAAGGACTTTCATTTTGCTTATTTGTTTCTGCATTTTGTTGAAAAATGTCTGGAAAAACGTGGGTGGGGTACGATGAAACAAAACAAATGGGGCAGATTGAAACGTTTCAACCTGCCCCGATATCTGTTCTGGTTGGAATTTGATGTTATATTTTGTAATTAGGGCTATAATCATGATTCATGAGGAATCGCATCAGGAAAACACAGCCGTTTTGTCATGAGGATATGCAAAGTGCCGTAAAAGCAGTAGTAATCGATGGCATGAAAATTAGACCTGCTGCTATCCGATATAGAGTGGATCATGTGATCCTAAGCCGGTAATTAACTGTTATTGACTAGGATATGGTAAAATTTATAAATCTTGAATATTTTCAGTTACGTTAAGAAGCAGAGAGCCATCGGAGAGCATCAGGAAATTATTAATTGCAAGCCACAATATCAGACCCGCCTTGTGTTTACGATAGATCAAGAGTCCATACTTGCTGAATATTTAAAAACCTGTGCGAAAATGTGTTACGGAAAAACTACAAGAAACACCCGTGAGCTGGCTTATGGAATGGCTACGCTAAATGGAATAAGAGTGCCAGAAAGCCAGAAAGTTTGGACGTTCGTTGAACTCTCATAAAGGTTTAACTAGTTTTTTTTCAATTTTTTTGTTTTGAATAAATTTTTTCGAGATTTTTTTTTACCAGTTGAACAAAATGTTGATAATTAATTATTTTGCCAAGTGTTTGCAAAGTTTTGAATAAAAAGTATCAAAAATTTTTCGTATTATAACTATGTTGCGACCTACCCCATAGTATTTTCAGAGATGTTTCAACCTACCCTATGTATGGGGCACATTGAAACATCAAACATGAAATGAAAAAGGTAGATTTTCCAAGATCTTTTTCAATGTCTTCATATATTTGTAAGCATAATATCAACGCCACAAATGGTGAGAAAATGGTATGTGAAGAACAGATTTCTAAAGTCTAAAACTTTTTTTTATACTCACAAATATTTTTTTTTGTTTCAACCTGCCCCACTTTCCCCTATCAATCAGTGGTTCAAACCTAGTCGATTGAGACCATTCCCGCCTAAAAAAATACAAGTGTTGTACGTAACTTCCATTCACTTGTATAAAGTATCGCGGTTTGCCACGCAATTCTGACACATTTCACCGCGTATATTTTGAAAATGTTATATATTAGGTTATGGTCATTCCTCTGTCAGATACGCCCGCACCGTTGTCGTTTCTGCATAAAAATCGTAGTAATTACGCATTTATCAAAATGTTCATTTACTTTGGGAAAATAATGAGTTCGAGAAAATATTATGCGAATTCAATAATGTTGAAGACCTGGCGAATGCTGATGAAAGTTTTTCTCTGTTGATATACTAGAAATATTTCACGTACCTACCTATATAAAAATGGTTGGAAGATTCAGTTATGCTATTTTCTTTCAAGAAACGAGTGTTGAAATTTTACTGAAAAATAATTAACAGAATAGTCCGTTACTTTGTGATAATTAATTCGAAAAAAGGATAAATGTACTCGAATAACCCAGAAAAACGAACGGAACAGACGGAACTATGGAATTCCCCACTTCTCAAGATTCTCTAGAAATACCTACAGAGAAGACATTTGAATACCTTTTGGCACAACTTGAAATACCCCAATATGAAAATGTAGTAGTACTACACTACTACAAAACCTATCTCACAGTTAAACCTTGAAAGAACTAACTCCATTTACAAAGTTGAGAAAGAGTAAATAGAAAGAAGTCTTGGCAATGTCGCTTGATTTTCACGAGTGCCAACCTGCGTCAGTTTTAAGGGAAAGAACTTGATAAAATGATAAACCTAAACCATGGCTAACCGCGATACTTTATAAAAGTGAATGGAGTATACCTGAATCCTTAATGAGTTAAGGATTCAGTCGAAATTCTATGATCATATATCGAAAGCGAAAATTAATTTCCTCTTTCAATTCAGCACACAGCATAATTATGTATACAGGGTCCGGCAATAGTGCGTTCAGGGGCGGTTTTCAGGGGGGGGCGACAGGGGCGATCGCCCCCCCCCTAAATTTTATTAGGTTAACATAATAATCGAATGAAATAGGTCTGACTGGCATGACCCCTGATACCTGAAAAGTAAATATATTCAATATACAGGGTGTCCCAAGTTCGAGTGCCTATTAGACGTTTCTGGAGAACTGGACATATTTGAAATCTGAAAATTGGGATTATGATATTGTTCGAAATTCTCTACAGACCTTAAATATTTTTGGATCCTGAGCATTTCCGGTTATACAGGGAGTGAAAATAAATTTGCTCGAATATTTTTTTTCAAACTTTCCGTTTCTGATATGATTGAGTATTCAATGCTGAATACATTTCTGTTGTTTTCAAAATAAAGAAAAAAAAAACGGAAAAAAGTAAAATTTTCATAGTCGTTATTATTTTCATTTTTTCTTATTCTGAATATCCTGAGTGTAAACCGTTTTCACAACGTCAAAGTAGAAGAATGTGGAAAGGTCATGCATCTTTTGAATATCATCACAGGGTGTTTCAAATTTTGTGTCAAAAACTGTGATCGAAAATTGGTCATAACTTCTGTTTTTCAAATTAGAACCCTATTTTTTTATTATTGCGTTGGATTCTGCGAAGAAAAGTAATGATATCAGTGATATCACTCTAAGATACTTTTGCTCCTAAATTTCTCAGTTCTTTGAGCTTTTCTGGATTCATGTTGTACGTAGAATCAAATTCATTTAATCTTTTACTTGAGAATATTCTGTGACCATAGAAGATAAATGATCTCATTAATAATTCACAAAAGACAACATGAATCGAGAAAAGCTCAAATATCTCGGGAATTGCTGAATTTAGAAGCAACAGCATCTTAGAGTGGCTATCACTATTTTTCTTCGCAGAATCCAACGCCATAATAAAATAATAGGGTTCTTATTTGAAAAACAGAAGTTATGGCCAATTTTCGATCACAGTTTTTGACACAAAGTTTGAAACACTAAGTGATGATATTCATAAAATTCAAAAGATGCATGACCTTTCCACATTCTACTACTTTGATTTTGTGATTACGGTTTACACTCAGGATGTTCGGAATAAGAAAAATTAACATGATATTGACCATAAATTTACTTTACTTTTTTCAGGTTTTTTTTCGATATTCTGAAAACTATTCGAATGAATACAATGGTTTTAACAGAAATGTATTCAGCATTGAATATTCAAGCATATCAGGAACGAAAAAAATTGAAAAAAAATTTTTTGAGCGAATTTATTTTCACTCCCTGTATAACCGCCTCTGGAAATACTTCAGGTCTGTAGAGAATGTCGAACAATATCATAATCCCAATTTTCAGATTTCAAATAAAGTCCAGTTCTCCAGAAACGTCTAATAGGCACTCGAACTTGGGACACCCTGTATATTTTTATTCACCTCATTCAGAATTTTTGTTTTAGCATTATCATTGTCGTCTCATTGAAAAAAATCCCCACGAACTGCTTTTTGATTTTTTCACTTCGCCCCCCCCTCAGTAGATAAATAAAACCGCCACTGAGTGCGTTAGGCTTTCATAGCAGCCAAATCAGACGTTTTAGAAATTTAATTGAATAGCATTTCCTTTGCAATTTCAAGTCTGCATCTCAGGAAATTAATAATATACAAATAAAATTATTGAACAAATGAGTGATTTTTTAAATGGAACACCCCATATATTTTCGCATATTTTGAATGCTCTGCAATAGTGCAATACCTCTATCATCCCAAAGAAAATAACCCATTAAATGCCGAAATGATCTATAATCATAAAAATAACCCATGCGAGTCACGTCCATTTGTTGAAAATGAAATCGTATATGAATCATATTGATGACAGGTTTGTTAATTTCATGATAAGAATTTAATTACTTATTCTGTTGTTCTGAAAATGGAGAAAAAGCCACAATAGGTAAAGGTAAAATATTTCGAATGAATAAGGCCAACTCAATCATGATTTGAATAGAGAATTAGCATAATGGTAAGTGTACTAGTGGCGGCTCGTGACTCAGTCACTCAGCAGAGTAGGTGAATTACATTTCAAATGACTATTCCACTCATTCCATTTTTAGTGAGGAAGTTTCCGTAGCAACGATCGTTTCATCTCGAAAAAGTTTTCAAGTCGGCAAAACTAACGAGTTGATTTTCCAGCGATAAAATTTTTGACGTTTCTCGAATTCATAGATAGCTTCGAAAATAAATATCATAGAGGGAACCTTAGACAAAGGAGAGAACAAACAACGTTTAGTGGTTTAGTTAATCTATAATGAATTCTAATTCGCCAAATAGCGCAATAAGCGTCAAATGTGAACATATTACCCTATTTTCTCGTGGAATAGTCATGCCGAATACCACTTGAGATGAAATTTAAGCAGGTAAAATTTCTCTCTTCTCTTGTAATATCCAAGTTTGTTGCTTTTCGGAAATTTCGCTCATGACATTTTTTCCAAAATCATTCGCCTAAATATCATTCGCAAAATTTCCGAGCAACAAACTTTCATATTACAATCGAGAAATTTTGCCGGCAAAATTCCATCTCTAGTGGTATTACATATGATAAAACCTCCCCCCAAGCAATTGTTTGACATGGTACGTCACCTGAACGAAGATAGAAGGCATATACCTCTTCAACAAGAAGAATGTAGGATTTCACATAAAAACATTCAGACTAGAAGAGCGAGAATCGTTCGTATCTAGGGGCTCAGAACAAATATCGGGTGTTTTTTTAGTGATAGAACATCAGATTGAAATAAAACACATTTAAATTGAGATTAACGCCATTTTTTTAGTTTCAGGCATATTTTTAGGACTTTCAGTTTTAAAAATAATTTCCGGCATATGAGGAACCGCATTCGACCAGACCACTTTTTCGATTAATTCAGGCCTTATTTCAGCAATAACACGACTTATGTTGGCTTCCAAAGCGTCTATTTTTTCTGGGTTTTCAGCATAAAACAATGACTTGACATAACCCCAAAGAAAATAACCCATTGAATTACGTCGCATGATCTTGGAGGCCAATTAATTGGACCAATAATGTAATCGCCAAATCTTTCTTCCAAGAAATCAATTGTTACGGATCCGCATGAGGTGTAGCCCCATCTTGTTGGAACCAAAACACTTCTGGGTAGATACCATTCAAATTTGGAAACAAATAATTAATAATTATTGATCATCGATCTGTAACGAGAACCATTCACTGTTACATTAGCTCCAGAGCTAGTCGTGGTGGACATATGCCGGAAATTATTTTTAAAACATAATAGTCATAAAATTATCTTCAATAAAAAAAATGGCTTCAATCTTAGCTCAAAAAATTCCGACTGGAGACGAGTGTTTAATTGCAAAAGTTCAAAGACTCTTCCTTTTCGATAAGATACTGGCAGAGACAACTGGCAACTGACTCTGATACTGGAAAGCATAAACCAGCCTTTAATGGTGTCCACTCACGAGGAAACTTCTTCGGACCCTTGGTGCAATAAATCATGGCCAATAAAATGTGCCACTTGGGTTTTGACAAGAGGTAGACGGATTATGTTGCTAGAATTTGCCAGTGTTGCCACTTCTACGGAATTCAGAACGCAGTACCTACGAAACGTACGATTTTGTTCGGTATTGAAAGGAAGTACATATTATGAAATCAATTTATGATGGTATTTCCCTGAATACTCCTCCAAGTATTAGAAACGAAGATATTCATTTATATTTTGCGTTATTCCAAAGCAGGTAGTTGCAATTTTTTGCTGTTTCGCTGAGTGGACTATGCCATAAAAACCAGATCAATTATGTTCTTGTTTCATCAGTCCAGTGTAGGGGTCCATTTTTATTGAATTTAATACATGTTATTCTGTCCCTTCTTATTATGAGAATGAAGTTGAATTTTGGAAAACATAGTTTTTCGATTTTGTGTCTGGGTTTCTCGAAATGTTATGTATATACTCCATTCACAATTATAAAATCACAACTCTGGCCTTGGAAATTTGACACATTTCACTCTTTATCGAAGTTATGACGTTTTTCAAAATATTTTTATGTTCCAAGTCAACACTATGTTGCCCTTTCTACATTTTTAGCGTATTTCTCAGAATGTGAATTTATTCGGAAAATGAATGAATTGGAAAAGATGTGACGGACGAAAATAATTAACGTTTATATGAATTGATAGAAAAGATTCCTTTTCTAGTTATTTGCATGAAAAATACGAGAGATCACTGTTGAAATATATTATTTTTCGCCATGGAAGAAAATTGCATTGCTTTCACATGATTTTCATATGCATGCCTGTGAAGTATTAATGTTTATTATCCTCTTGAACTGAAAGTTCAAGACTTGACATCAATTGTTGAATCAAGAATAATGGAACATTATATCCCTCTACTGGAATCCAAATAGTTGAAGGGATTTCTGATGCAACAGGAATTTTTTCTTGGAACATAACCTTAATAGCTAACTTATAAACAAGGAGTAAAATATTCTGACTGTATAGTAATTTATTAGTTCAAAAAATATTCATACAACCACAGTAGGCTTGTACAAATAATATGGAACAGGTCAAACATGTGCTTCACATTTATCATTCACCTGTTCTAAAATAAGACACAAACTCCTCCACATTATAGGGCCCCTACAGCATTAAAAGCTTGTGTCTCTTTTGAAAGAAGTAGCACTAGAAATAATATATTCTTTCGATTAAGAACAAATACCTACCGTTGAATGTTACATACACAAATTTCTTCAAAATGGGCTTATACGAAGTGGTTCTTTTTTTGAAACGTGAAAACGATCAACAATAATCATTTAGAGATCGATGATGGCCATCCAAAACCCGTTTACTTACGAAAATCGTGCAATTTCATTCTGCAAGTTCTTTCCTCATAATTCCTCTAAAATCCTACCTGAACCATATCTTCCGGTCGCTTTCGTGAAAAGATCGTATAAGGAAGCCTTTTTTGTCCATTTACAAATGGACAAAAAAAAAACTTCTGGGGGACCGGAATTTCGTTTGAAATCTTTCCAAACGGTCAGATACCTAAAAAAAACTTCGTTATCAAGTGTAAAAAAGGCGATTAGTACTTACTTTTGCTTTATTCATGCTTATAAATCGATTTTTGGTCCAATTCAAATTTGCCCTTTGTACCCATGTCAAAATATCTTTGATACTTTTACTTTGATGTAAACAAAGAAACTGGCAACGCCGTTTTGTCATTAAAGATATTCTCTGTACGCGCACAGATTTTTTATCAGGTGCACCAATTCCTGAAAACGAAACCATGGCCAGAGTTGTGATTTTATAATTGTGAATGGAGTATAGGTTTTTTCGGTAAAAAGCAATGAGTCAGATGATTGAAATAGATGAAGCAGTTTTATTTTTTTAATGAAATAGGAAATTGGATATCTGGTTCTTTCTTTCGATCCTTTACAAGTATGTACAGGGTGTCCTATTCGTTTTGTCCTATCCCCTTATATAGGAACTCATTTGAAAAATTCGAGATATTGGAGGTTGAAGAAAGACAATCGCATTGATTTTAATCGCTGTCTATCAAATTGTTCGTGATTAAATATGAAAGACAACTACATTGAAAAACTCCCAGTGCAAGTTTCATTCAAATCCATTCCATAGAGACTTTTTTATTGCAGTCCAAAGTAGGACCCCTTTTCACTGAAAACTAGCCATAAATCCGGAACGGAACATAATAGACTTGTGTCCCGTTTCGGTCTCCTCGTGAGTGGGCACCATTAGACACTCGCCAAGAACCACAGTTGCATTACCGTCCTTTTGTTCGACAAATGACACGTGACATAACAGGAATCAATAGTATCGCCTCAAATTGCCTGTTTAACCCTGGTAGAAAGTGATAAATGATCACAAATTCTTATTTGCTGACATTGGAACTCAGGGAAGAACCACTAACGACGGATTGGTGTCAATCCACTGACGGATTCAAAATCGACATCAAACTCTTGATGGTGGTTCAACCAATTTTTAATATTCGATTCTCAGACAAATCATTCAAATAATTTTTTATTTCCTGCATATCACTCGATTCTCGAATGAAACTAAATAATCTAATATCGAACCGACTTTTTCAAATTTCAATATTAACAAAATCATAAATGCAGTCACCCCAAAACGACGACTCTCGGTAATCTCGGCGAGGATAAACATCAATGATAATAAATACAAAATAGTATTTTTTTTTCAGTCACAAATCCTGGAAAGAGTTCAACCGGACAGGGTTACCCTCACAAAGCCGGAAGAAGATAGGAGAAGACGTACCATAATCGTGGAAAAGAAAAACGGTTCCTATGGCTTTACATTACAAAGCTACGGCATCCACTACAAAAAAGAACAAGAGATTGAAATGATCACTTATGTTGACTATGTCGACTACGATGGGTCCGCATATCGAGCAGGAATGCGGGAAGGTGACGTCATATTGTCAATTAATGGCACGGACATGGAAAAGGCCGACCACAAAACATTAGTCAATTTCATCAAGAGCTGTGATTCGAGAATGAGGATGGTCGTCTTGTTTGAAGATTGTGTTAGAAAGGTGGGTCTGCAATCTGCAAACATAATTGAGGTCGCCGTTCAGAGCGAGTAGGAAAACTAATCCGATATCAATATGAGTTCTATGAATATCTCTATCCTTATGAATGAAATGTGCAATGGCGCTCTCTATCCGAAAATCGCTGAACTATGTTATTAGTGAATATATGTGTAAAGCAAACTTGCCATATATTTGAATTTGGCCATTCTCTGCCAATTCCGCATTTCAAGTCGTTTTTCTGAACGAAATTATCTGTAGATTCACTTCCAAACGGAAGTTGAACTATGTTCATGGATCTTTCGTTTGAAATGAAACAGAAGCATTTTCTTCTATTTTTGAAAGGAAAAAGGTGAACTTTCGACATGAACTCGATTTAAATTATTTCATTGAGAACTCCAATCCTTCCTGAGTCTACCCACAAAATTTCAGTTCACAAAGTGAAACCATTTTCAAATGCAACTTGAAATAAAATCGCACTACATTGAACGCCTACCTTAACACCATTATCATTAGTTAGTTTTCAGTATGTGCACTTTGTCATGGCTCATTTACTTTGAGACGATGGTACCCGGATGAAATTTGTCGCCGAATGAAAGTCGACCATTAAAGTTTTGTCAATGCAAAACTTTCAACTCCTTTCAACACCATCACAAGAAAAATTAGAATGTGTGAAACACTGCGCTTCAGTTATGATCTTAAGTAGGTATGTTATTTACGTTTATACTGAAGTTGAAACTTTTCGATAAAATGTTTCAATTCGAAGAAAGAGCCATGACAAAGGACAAAGTTC
The DNA here is from genome assembly GCA_951802165.1 of Adalia decempunctata. Taxonomy (NCBI): domain Eukaryota; kingdom Metazoa; phylum Arthropoda; class Insecta; order Coleoptera; family Coccinellidae; genus Adalia; species Adalia decempunctata. The sequence goes on from OX637695.1 coordinate 41,384,779, forward strand.
ACATACTGAAAAACATATGACCCACTTTCCCTATTCAAGAAATTTAGAGGGTTGATGGGGATGGCACAGGGTGCAACAAAAATGCATAAAAATTTGGTAAAAGTGAAACAAAAATTGATCTGTTTCAGGATTTTGTTGCCAAATATTTTTCTTCTGAGAAATTGAATCTGTTCCATAATTTTGACGCGCACTGTAGTTAGTCTGATGATCATTATGAGGTCCAATAGCTACAGCGGCACGGATATGCATCTTTCATCTTTCACTACGTAGTATTTATTCTACACTGCGAATCTTCAGAGTTCTTTAATCTGTGTCTTAATCTTATATTCCACACCACGTCACTACGCCTACACATCTTATGAATGGATGCTGCTATCAGATAACTCAATGTCTTACCTTTCAACTTTCAGAATCATTCTTTCAATACTTTGTCATGCTAATGAAGTACAAAAATTGAATGTCTATAAAGTTAGCAGTGCCACTTGCTAACTTAACGTTAAGTGAGCAGAACCACTTTCTCAATATCTACCAAATATCATGAAAATGGTTATAATCGAGTAATTGTCGAAGTTCATATGAAGTAAAAAAAACACAGAAAATCCATTCCTTCTTGTTTATTTTACATCTTTTTTCCGCGAGTTCGGGATATTTCTAGAATTATCGCATTTTTGGCAACAGCGCATTCGTAATTGACTCTTTTTCTATTGCATTAATTGTCGAATACCTGCCTCGAATTTGTCGTGAAAGAAAAAAAATTGTCGCGACCTTCGTTTTTTTTACCAGACGGCTTTGCTTACTTTATATTAATTTAGCAAATAGTGGTCGAATATCATCACGATGATCATGAAAGATTGTCGAGTAATTGTCGATGTTCAACTAAGTAAAAAACACACAAAAAATTTAATCTTTCTAGCAAGTTCCACTGCATTTTCTCGCGATTTCCCTATATTTCTGAAAATATCGCATTTTTGGCAACAGCGCATTCGTTATTGACTTTTTTTATTGCATTGATTGTCTAGGAGGTGTTGCTATAGGACGTATGCGGCTTAATACATTTCATCAAACCATGTGTCCTTTTTCCATTCGCGACGCTAAAATGTTATTGATGTTATTGCAAATACTTATTTTGTTTTGTATATCATTCATATATTTATTTTTATGCATATCTAATACATTAATGATCTATACTAATATTGTAAAGAGGAAAGATTTCTATTTTTGTGTTTGATACGACTTGACTCAAAAACTACTGAACCTATTTCCGAAATAATAATAATAATTAAGGAAAGATATAACGGCATGCAGACAATTGAATATTTTTGAAATTCCGGAAAAAGTCAAACACCGTGCAGGAATCGAACCTGTGTCTCCCTACTTTCCGGGCGGGGGCCTTGACCACTGGGCTAACGATGCATATGATACTTTTTCCGGAATTCAATATCCTGAGGTTCACCTCATATGTTAGTGAGAGGGGTGAGGTGAACCTCAGGATAATGAATTCCGGAAAAAGTATCATATGCATCGTTAGCCCAGTGGTCAAGGCCCCCGCCCGGAAAGTAGGGAGACGCAGGTTCGATTCCTGCACGGTGTGTGACTTTTTCCGGAATTTCAAAAATATTAAATTGTCTGCATGCCGTTATATCTTTCCTTAATTATTATTTACAGACGTTAAACCTATCTTCATGAATAATAATAATCTTTATTTATTTTGCATAGCTAGTACAAAAAATATACAAATTTCTTTCATCACATAATTAAGTTGAATCATCAATGAAATGTATTATCCACTTTCAAATACAAGAACAGCAACTTATTGTATGACATAATGGATGATGCATTTTTTATTTCAGTTGGTAAAGCATTGTACAAACGAATACCTTCGAAAAATAGAGTCTTCTGCATAGCAGTACACTTGACTGGTCTAATGCTAAAATTCCTTTTGGATCTAATATTATAATCGTAAAATTTCTCACTTCTCTCTAAGAAATCCACTAAATATCTCGGCAAGAGGCCATGTTCAATCTTGTATATTAGTGTTAAATTGGTTCTCTTGATGATTTTTTCAACTGATAACCAATTCAGTGTATCAAGCATATTATTTATTGGGATATATTTATTAAACTTCAAAATTATCCTCATTGCCTTATTCTGCTGTAATTGTAGTCTGTATATATCTCCTTGAGTGCACGAGATGAGCAGGGAACAACACTAATTGAAATGAGGCAGCACAATAGTATTAAAGACCAGCTTTCTGGTCCACAACGACAAAAAATTCGAATAGGAGAGAAGAAAGAAACTTTTTTACCTACTTTTTTACACAAGTAATCAACATGCAAGCAAAAATTCAACTGTGGGTCCAATATGACAACCAAATATTTAATTTCATTGACGAAGTCTATTTTCTCATTATTGATGAACACAGTCAAATTTAAATTTAAAATGTAGCTCAAATAGTTCTACAAAAAAGTCCGCGATAGAATACATCGCAAGATTGACTTGCTATCACCTGTTTATGGTAATCAGATGTTTTCCAAAATTATGCACTATTTGGGAGTTTGTTTTTATGAATAGGGTATCGATCCTCATCCAACTTAATACGTTATTAAATTTAGAACGAAATTGCCGAATTGCCCTTTGGTTGATTGATTGATAAGCTCAAGCTGACGAACATGAGACCGGGTTAGCACTTGGCCTCCCTGTGACACTGAGACCAACTTGGGTCTATTGTATCACTCTTTCGTCAGTGGTTCCTCGCGAGAATAGGGTTGATCAGGTTCAGTAGCCTGTTTATGAGGTTTTTCGGATTCATTCCCGTTTCCGGATTGATTTCTCCGAAGCGCCTGTGGCATTCAAAAATTATGTGAGAGGCTGTTTCTTCCTCTTCACCGCACAGTCTGCAATCCACGGGTTCTCCAAGTATTCCTATGGTGTTCAGATGTTTTCTAAGGCCGCAGTGTCCCGTCAGTAAACCTACTATTGTACGTGCCTTTGTTCTGTTTAGATTCAAAAAGTCAGCCGTCAAGGTTTGGCTTGTGTGTCCTACCATGGCTTTGCCGTGTGTTTGCCCGTCGCTCTGTTCCCAGTGTTGTCGGTGTCTTTGTTTTATCCACTCCTCAATCAGGGTCCTGCATCGGTTTTTGCTGATTCCAAACACAGGTTCTGGCCCTGTGAATGGCGTTTCAGATGCTTGTCTTGCTAACTGGTCTGCTTTTTTGTTGCCCGCTATTCCCTTGTGACCTGGCACCCACATCAGAGTGACCTTGTTGTGTTTTGCCAGCTCCAGAAGGTCCTGGAGGCATTCCCAGACGAGTCTAGACTTTATCTGTGTCGAGTTGAGAGCTTTGATGGCGCTCTGGCTATCAGAGAGAATATGGATGTGTTTTCTTTGGTAGCCACTTTCCAGGTTCTTCTGTATGCATGTCCTAATGGCATGTGTTTCAGCTTGAAATATCGTGGCGTGTTTGCCGAGAGGTATTATGTAGTCCCTTCTTGGCCTCACTCCGTGTATTCCCGCTCCTGTTCCTTCATCTGTTCCAGTCGAGCTGTGTTTTGAATGGTTTTTCGAATGAGTATAGAGGTTGCATGTAGTCTGAAATCATATCAAGCTGGAATTGCCTTTACATCATACAATTACAACGAGTACATTACATCAAAAGATGTGACAGGTTGAAGTGTTGAAGATGAAATCGCACAAGAGTAGCAGCGTGAAACAAATTTCTTCCCGGGCGAAGCTGGGACGGCCTGCTTGTATCTATACTATCTATCTATATCTATACTAATCTATACTAATATTATAAAGAGGAAAGATTTGTATTTTTGTTTGTTTGATACGAATAAGCTCAAAAACTACTGGACCGATTTCAGAAATTCTTTCACCCTTAGAAAGCTACATTATCCCTGAGTGACATAGGCTATACTTTTCACCCGAAAAAAATGAGGATACCTACTATAACTTCAATCATTACAAAAATATCAGCCATAATCAGCTATTTTCACGTGCGCTGCAAAAACCGTAAAGCTGAATACAGATTACTCTGACGTGACGTGTAAGGACGTCACGTCAGACGTGTACTGTGCTCCCATTGGCCTAATATGAACGTGAACGTCAAAATGTGAGTGATATAAAAATGCAACACATCGTTCTGTGCTTTCACGTTCATATCAGGCCAATGGGAGCACAGTACACGTCTGACGTGACGTCCTTACACGTCACGTCAGAGTAATCTGTATTCAGCTTAAGACTTACGTGGATATAATGTATGACGGAAATGTACCTCTCAAATAGTTCTACAAAAAAGTCCGCGATAGCATATATCTATCTCTCTAGATTGACTTGCTATTACCTGTTTATGGTAATCAGATGTTTTCCAAAATTATGCACTACTTTGGAGTGTGTTTTTTTGAATTGGGTATTGATCCTCATTCAACCTAATACGTTATTATATCCCCAGTATTTAATTTAGAACGAAATTGCCCTTCACATCATACAATTACAACGAGTAGGTACATCAAAAGATATGGCAGGTTGAAGTGTTGAAGATGAAACCGCCGCGTGAAACAAAATTCTCACCGGGTGAAGCTGGGACGGCTTGTAATAATATGATAAAATGCTGAGCGCCCAGATGAATATACGCCATATTTTGAATGGCCTATTCAGAAAACCCTCTAACGACAACTCGGATATTCAACGGAATATTATTCGGATACCTACAGGGTGTGTTTCATTACTTATTATTAGTAATATGTTTTACTTTGTCCTATAAAGCCGTATTCTAAGGGCACAATATCTCAAAAATATTTCGTATAATAAGTCAGAATAACACAATTCCCATGTTCTGACGAATCTCTCTCTATGTGAAAATTCAGCTCCATTGTATAATAAAATATTTTTTTTTCAGGTCGAACTTCATATACGTTACATTCAACTACAAAGAACTCTTCAAAGCAAAATGTTAGAGCTAGAGAAACTATGTACTCAAGAGAGGCAATTGCTAGAAGGAAAATGGAAGACACATAGTCTCCCGGCAAGAAAGAAATGCTCACAACAAACTTCATCTGGCGACCTTGAATCTCCTACACAAACTACATATTCCTATTGCAGGACCACTGTGTCAACCGAAGATGTAGCTAAGCTACCAGAAAATAAGCGCAACTCTTCTCTTATTCTGGCTTATCGTTACTTAGATCCTCACTATGGTTATATCTTACAGCCAACAACGAGTAGTAGTGAATACCTTTTAGCTTTTGACGACGGAAAGAGTGTAAACGAACACCATTTGTTAGTTAAAACCCCGAGTGAGACAACGGTTACTAAACAGAATAAAGGAAACCAAACAAAATTTTGCGGGGAAAAAGAGAAGAAGAATATGTGTCACATGTACTCCAGCAATCTTTGCAATCCTTGCGTTCAGGTGCCTAACAACTCAGACAACGTCAGTTTGGACGCCTATGATTTAGCTAGTCCTTGTTGTAACCCACATTGTGTTCCTTCTAATAGAAGACGTTCCAAGCATCATAAAGATCCTACCAAGAGAAGGGATTCTAAAAGTGAAGAAGCGCAATGTGACTTACCGCCACAAAATCAAAGGCCTCCTAGATCTCGTCCACATTCCCAAGCTTCTACAGTATCACCTTCTAGTCAAATGTTTTATGTGCCAAGAAAGAATTTTCATATAGGGCCCGGTTTAGTGAGTCAGTGTAGTCTTCATTCATTCACATCTAGTGAGCAAAGTGCTATAGCACCCACTACAACTGGAGAAAGCACTGGAAGCTACACCACTTCCCTTAGTACCGATACACTCTATTGGAATGGTTCATGTGATATAAATCCTTCTAGAAATTCAAACGGAAAATGTAAATATGAATGCCAAAAATATCCTCAAACAAATGAACCCGTTTACGTGCAATATAATGTTGTGAAACCAAAATCTTGGGATAGTTTAGAGACTAAAGCATTTGGAGGTTATGGATTCGGAGGGTATGGATACATAGATTCGGTAGGAAAAAATAAAACTGGAAACACACGGTCGAATTCCACCAAAAAATCTCAAGGGACACAGTGTGTTAGGATGGAAAAATCAAACTCCTGTTTAGTGCAAACTCCACAGTATACCCCACATACCCAAAGGAGGTACTTCAACACTAATAGATCAACAGAAAGTTTATTGTCTTACCAAAAATACGCGGATTCAAATAACTCTTGTGAATCTCTAAATCCCCTTTCACCAGGTGTTGAAAATAGATTTTTCCAGAGTCCAAAGAGGAATTCTCTAGCATCAGAGGACCCCAACACATATTATAGTACTAAAAATTCTACTCTGAAACAAGTATCTACAAGTTCAGAAGCTACTAGACTTTGAGTGTTCTGTGCATTTTTCCATTCTGGCATTCTACTCGTATATACTTGTTTGAATATGATCGAATGGATGGCATCGATTTTGTACATTACTAGAAAATATAATCTGATTGTTGTAAATAAAAGAAAGATATCGATTCTTTTTATTATTGCTTCAGACATAACATATACAGTGTATTACTTTATGGGAGGTACAAATAACGAAGAGGAGAGATTTCTCAGAGGAAGTAATAACAGGGATATTAGATGTTCTGTGGATATCACCTTGGGCGTCCCCAGCCTTCGAGCTACGTAGAGGCAAAATCAGAATAGAAATAATGAACTGGAGCCACTGTGTAACGACGTTCGTAAGTTTCATTCATTCAGGTCCTATTTTCATATATAATTTTTCCAATAATTATTCACGATTTCAATGGGAGGAAGGTTCAGTTCAATAAATTCAATATTGTAAACAGAACCGCAAGTTGTAATGAAGTCCGTAATTGATTTTCATTCATGTCCCGGTTTCATTTATCATTCTCCCAGAAAAATATTCGTGATTTCAAATAAAGGAAAATTTAATTCGATAAATTCAACGTTGTAAACAGAGCCGCAAATATAAAAACGCCCGAGCACATGCTAGATATGGCGGCCTGTATCTTGGTTGATTTCGCGTTTTTCAACGGCCGGTATTTTGGAAAAAAAGGCGATCGAATTATCGAATTGTAGTATGAATACTTTCGATTTATTTCTGGAACAATCTGACGTCAATTTGAACCAATGAAGAGACGAGATTGTTCCCTTCTTTCAAGATTTTCGAATTTTCAGCGCGTCATGACCCCACCATTTCCGAAGGTTTTATAAGGGCGAAACAACCTGCGGAAGGCCTCTTTTACTCTCGTTTGAACGTTGTTGGACTTAGCTTCTCCTCGTTTTGAATAGTAATTTGCCAGTTTAATTCGACCAGTGTTATTTTTGAGTTTAAAATTTTGACATTGATTTCTTCGATTCAATTTTCCGTGAAAAATAAAATCAGTGCGAGGAAAATTCGAGACAGGACTCCCAGTTTTTTTGTGCAGTGCATACTTCAGAAAACCGGTAAGGTCCCGTTTATATTTCTTACATGGCATTATCCGTTAAATATCCTTCTAACAATTGAATCATTTTTCTTTATTTCTTATCTGTGTTATAATTTGCTTTTCCTGGTGGTACCTTAATCTCTTTACTTATTAGCAACCTTTTTGAGGATTGAGTTCGGCGATGTCACAACGGGGTCACGGCCGCGCTCCACCCCTTCTCAATTCGCTGAAGGTTGACGGATATACGAGAGACTTCTTCAAGTCGAGACGTCGAGTGATACCATTTCGCTGGGATTACCCGCCTGAGCGTTGTTGGTCCACCGCTTTAACCTGCCTGTATTTTATCCACATCATTTTCTCGATTCCATACTGTATTATATTTCTTCGTGATTCCTTAATCTCCGGATTTATCAGCAACCTTTTTGAGGATTGAGTTCGGCGAGATCACAACGGGGTCACGGCCGCGCTTCACCCTTGCTCAATTCACTGAAGGTTGACAGAAATCCAAGAGACTTCGCCAAGCCGAGGGGTTCCATTTTCTGGGACCACTTGTCTGGACTTTGTTGGTTCACTACCGTACCCGACTTATTTTCGACCTCATTTTGCTTTCAAGATTTCATCTTGTATTTTGATTCCCTTGTGGGGCCTTAATCTCTGGATTTATCAGCAACCTTTTTGAGGATTGAGTTCGGCGAGATCAGAACGGGGTCACGGCGGCGCTTCACTCTTTGTCAACCCGCTGGATGTTTGCGGATTTACTAGAATCGCTTCGTCAGGTCAAGAGGTTCCATTCTCTGGAGTCACTCGTCCGGACGTCGTTGCTGCCACAGGTGCCCTTGTTTCCCCTGTTATCCTGTTATATCCGCCACAGTCTAAGTACATATTAGCCGATAATTTTTCCTCAATATTTGAGTGTGGAACACACCATTGCAAGTGGTTAGATTATATGGTATCGTAGCCATCATGACGCGCGGACGAGGTATTTGTTGCTCTCGTTGTTCTAACAAAGTGGATAGACATGATGACTCTATAAATTGTCCCAAGTGTGACGATAATTTTCATATTAAGTGTGTGGATATGTCGATTGAAGAATTTAAAAAGATTCGTGAGGATGGAGGCAACAAATGGAATTGCCCCAGTTGTCGCCTACCTGAAACTGAAATTTCAAATTCTATGGAGAGTGAAACCCAAACAACAGCATTCCTTCTATCTAAAGAAGATCTGATACTTTTCAAAAAAGAAATTGTCAGTGAGGTTACTGCTTTGTTTCTCAGTGAAATTGGCGATCTGAAAAAAGTTATCTCGTCGCAGTGTCAACAAATAAATAAACTCTCAGAAGAAATGCGTTCAATAAGGAATGATAAGAACGTTATCACGGTTGCAGACGATGTAGATATGACAGGGAAACCTGATCGCAAATCCACCGATGACTCATCTGCTTCTTCGACAGTGACTCAGATGTATATTCCGCATGTTTCCGATGAGAATGATAAGCCGTCGGAACCGAATGTTGGGTCTGAAGAACATGTTCAGAACAGAGATACGCCATCGGAATTGAATGCTAAGAACAAAGAATGGAGTGTCGCAACCTCGAAGAAAAAAATTAAAAAATCACAGAATAAATCAGCGGATAAATCCAACAAATCTTCGACTGAAGCTACAAAACAACCATCAGTTTCGAGGAAAATTAATAAACCCATTGTGGGTACACTAAAATCCTGTTCTCTCAATGTAGTTCCCAAAAAGCAACTACGGCATCTTCACGTGTCCAGACTGAGCCCGGAGACGACCGCAGTTGAAATACGGAACTACCTCAATCAGTATCAGCAAGATGTCTCATGTGAGAAATTAAATTCCAAACAGCCAGACGTGTACTCTTCGTTTAAGGTAACTTTGCCAGCAGACATTTTTGATATAGCCATGAGTCCCGACTTTTGGCCGCAGGGAGTGGCGGTGAATACGTTTTTTACAAAGCGTCGTCAGCCAATTTCAAAAACCTGAGCTTCAATCATGCAAGAGTTAATTCCCATAATAAATTAAAAATAGTTCAAATCAATGCTCAGGGTATATTCAATAAGATTAATCATTTTGAAGCATTCACAACTTTTGAAAATCCAGATATTTTGAGTGTCGCAGAACACTGGTGTAACCTGCACCAGATATCATCTATGGCTCTCAAAGGTTACGTTATGGCTGCCACCTATTGTCGTCCTACGCGTCAACATGGAGGAACAGCTATTTACATTAAATCCGATTATAAATTCGAAAAAATAAATCATTTTGAAAAATTTTCAGTTGAAATGCAATGTGAAATTTGTGCTGTAAATGTAAAAATTTCCTATTTCAATATCTGCATTTTAAGTATCTACAGGCCTCCCGCGGGGGCAACCTCGAATTATTCATAAATACATTATCACAAGTCTTTGATTATTGTCTCACAGGTTCCAGAATTCTCTTCGTTTGTGGTGATTTTAACATAAATTACTTCGATTCGCACAACGATTTAGAGTATTTGATTTTGAGTTTCAACCTGAAGGTGACCTCTACGGACGCAACCCGAGTTTTCACGAACAAGAATGGAAAAACTAGCTCCAGTAAATTAGATTACATTCTCACTAATGCACACCCTGATCGCGTTCTGTCAAATGTTTTCGAATGTAATATTGGTGACCACAGAGCTATCAGTCTGTCATTTGACTGTGGACCCATTTCACCAGTTGCTCCTGTATTCAAATCATTCCGCCTGCTGTCCAAAGAAAATCTTGATAGTCTCGCATCGTTAGCTGATGTGACTTCTTTCGATGCTATTTACAACCATGCCGACATCGATGGGGGTTTCAATGAATTTTTCAATATCCTGACAAACATTATTGACTCAGTATGTCCTCTTAGACACACTTCATCAGCGGTTTCCAAACCATATAAGTGGATTACCGCTGAGATAAGGGAGGCGAGTCAAAATTTGAAGGAACTGCATTGGCTTTTCCGCAATTTAAAATCTTCTGAGAGCAGATCTCTGTATTTAACAGCAAAGAAACAATATTCTGCTCTTTTGAGGCGTACAAAGGCTTCTCACTGTAGAGGTCTCCTTGAATCCTCTTCAAATAAAGTAAGGACAATTTGGAATATGGTCAAAAATGAGGTGGTCCCAACCAGAATGACCCACGAGATTATACTGAATATGGATGGAAGACTCATTTCCAATGCCACAGAAACGGTGGAGATGTTTGGTAAATATTTTTCCAGTATAGGCAAATCAAGTATTGACGAGCGCTACGGTCAGAATAAATCTACCTCATGTACGACTCAGGTCCTGTCCGACAAAAATTTCTTTTTTTATCCTGTTGTGGCTGAAGAGGTGATTTCTGTTATTGGGAGAATGAAAAACAGTAACAGTTGTGGTCATGACATGATATCAATCAAGATTCTGAAAAAGTTGGCAAGTCAAATATCCGATCACTTTTCGCACTTGATAAATGAATCTGTAACTTCGGGTAAATTCCCGTCAATCCTCAAGACCTCGAAAGTTATTCCGATCTACAAAAAAGGATCAAAGGAAGATATATCAAATTATCGACCTATATCTATAATGACCTCACTTACGAAAATCTTTGAGCGGTTAATTTATGACAGAGTGCTCAAATTTCTCGATAAATTCTCCATCATATCTGACTCTCAACATGGATTTCGAGTTGGCAGATCAACTGGTACTGCAGCGTGTCAATTCATCAAGTTTTTACACGACAACTTAGATGGAGGTATTCCGACTGCTGGACTATTTTTTGACGAGTCTCGTGCATTCGACTGCCTTGATTTTGAATTTATAGCTTGTAAATTATATAGTATGGGATTCAGGGGCTTATTCCTGGATTGGATTAGGAGTTATCTTGAAGGGCGAAAAATGTTCGTGAGACTTGGTCATAACGATTCCAGCGACTACGATGTCGACATGGGTGTCCCACAGGGGTCTGTGCTGGGAGCGCTTATATTCATACTTTTTGTTAATGACATACAAAATTATATAGATGTGAATTTACATTCTTGGAATATCCAAGTCGTGCTATTCGCGGATGATACGTCTTTTCTTGTCGCCGCTCCTAGTCCAGAAGAGCTTAAAAGAAGATGCGAGGGGTTGGTTCTATGCTTTTCAGATTGGTGTCGCCAAAACTCGCTTATTTTGAATATAAATAAAACCGATATGCTATATTTTCGGTCAAGAAACTGCGAAGATGAGTTTAATCTGATACTTCCATCTGGAGAACTTGAATCATCCAAGCAGGTTAGATTTTTGGGTTTGTTGATCGACGAAAACTTAAACTGGCAAGGTCACTCAAGTTCAGTCTGTAGGAAGCTCAGTAGTGCATTTTATGCTCTGAAACGTCTCAAGAGTGTTCTTCCCAGAGATTCTATGTTAACGGTGTACTATTCCATGGCTTACTCTCATATGAATTACAATGCTGTTTTGTGGGGTAACTCGACGGGCGCAAAGGACGTATTTATAGCCCAGAAGAGAATTATTCGGCTTCTTTTCGATCTAAACCCCCGGGAGTCCTGTAGACCTAAGTTTAGGGAACACAAAATTTTGTGTTTTCCTTGTATTTATATATATAACTCCTTGTTGTTTATTCGCTGTAATGTTCAACATCACTTGAAATGTTCTGATTATCATCACTACGATACTCGGCACAAGGAATCAATAAGTTTTCCTAAACACAAAACAACTAAATTCCAACATTCGCCGATTTACTCTGGAATCAAATTGTTTAATCACTTGCCAGATAGACTCAAGACATTAGAACATTTCAGGTTTAAAAAGCAAGTGAAAAAATTACTGCTGGAGAAATGCTTCTACAGCATCCAGGAGTTTTTAGAATCTACTCTTATTTGATTATAATTATATGTTTCTTTTTTTGTTCTTCTTTTCTATTGTCCATGTAAATTTGATTTTTGTTCAATTTCTGTTTTTTTTATAACTGCCAATAATTGTGACGTGTCCTATACAAATGTATATTTGTCTGAAAGGATTTAATAAATTCTTATTCTTATTCTTATGATATTTTCCGTGGACTGCCGAAGTTTGAAGTTTTGCTTTTTGTTACTCCCGTACTTCCCTGTCACCGTCCAGTTCTCGCATTCGCTCACCTCGCCAACCGTCTTACTCACCCGATCGCCGTTTATTCTTGAATTTATTAATCACTGTAGAATACTTACTGATATTTAAGTCATTTCTTTTAATTTCATACTCAGTTTTAATTTTGCATTCTTAGTAACAGAATTAGACTAGTAGAGATCTAGTTTCCAAAGCACACCACCAGGTGGCACCACCACAGGAAGACAATGCATCACCGGTTTCTGGCTTGTTGGCCGTCATCAGATGCGTGTAGTATCCTGAGATGAAGGCAGGGTCCTGGCACTTCCTTTCCCCCACCATTCAACGAGTTTTATTTATGTGGGCATACACCAGGAGCGCTGCATACGCTTTTAATAAGTTCAGCCGCCTGTAGACGGCGCTGTATATGTCGTTTCTTTCGTTGTTTTGATTTCACTGATTTCAGCGTTTGAGGTTCTTTTTGATTAGAACTTAGTTTATAAGTCTTTGCTTTTAAGAAGCAACATTGCTCTTGTAACACGTGGAATTTTTAATAATTTTAAGTTAGTCAACTACAATAATATAGTGAAAAATGACGTCGAGAATAAGGAAATGCTGTGTACATGGGTGCAACGACGATGTGAGCAAAAAACATCGTTTACCGAAGAGCAATCCAATTTTGTTCAAAAGATGGATAGAAATTATTAAACCTCTGAATTGGCAAAATTTAACAATGATCAGATTTACAGCAGGCAGCAGGTATTATGTCTGCCATGCACATTTTTCTGAGGCTCATAGTTTGCCAGAATTCAGAAGGGGTTTTACAGTTGATGCGTTCCCTACTATAAATGTTCCTGGTAAGTTTTACAAAAACAATATTCAGTTCTTTGAAATTCATCAATTGCATTGTTTATTTTAAAAGATTATTATGTTTCGTTAGATCAACCAACATATTCTGGAGCTAATTAATGTTGAGGACAACATAAGTGATACTTCTGTTTATTTTGATGAGCCAACATGTTCTGATGCGATGCAGGTTACAGAGGAGGAAGCACTAAAAGGTTTGTAATATTATTCCAACAATAGGTTGTTTCTGGTAGTTATGAAGTCATATGAAAAAAATGATCCAACTAAGTTTTTTCTTTCTGAAAAAAGAAAGTGATAGTAATACATATATTTTTCATTTCAGATATAAACAGCGACTTCAAGCTATCCCCAGAAGCTGCAGACACGGCAGACTTAATACTATTTCTGGATAAATTGTTTGATTCCTTGAATGTTAACATAGCATATGGGCCAACAGCAAAACCTTTGAAGAGGGAAGTAAACAGTAATTCAAATCATGATAGTTTCTGGCAGCATGCTATAGAAGTCTTGAATAGCATGACTTTTTACTGTCCCTCGAAGAAAAGTTTTGTTGTTGTACCCAGTGTAAAGAACATGGTGCAAAGTTTGAGAGCATTTCTCTATTTACGACCAAAACTTCTGTACAGAAAGGGTTTTAGCTACATCTTGACAAGGGCTTTTAATCAAGATTGTCTGGAAAATTTTTTTGGCTACATCCGATCTCATGGGGTAAGGAACACCAATTCAGATGTTGCACACTTTACTATGTCATTCAAAACTTTACTAATCAATAATTTCTTATCTGTACACTCTGCTGGCTCAAATTGTCAGGAGGATTTGTCCACAGAGTGTTTGGATAATCTTAAATCTTTTCTTACACGGAACATTCCATCAGCAGTTAGTGCCCCATTAACTGTTGATGAAATATCTGCGGTTATTCCTCCAAGCGTAGCACTTTATAAAAGAAGTAAACTTGGAAGATGCACTCTCGTTTATATGAGTGGTGCAATTTGCAAGATTCTTCTAAAAAATAAATTCATCAAGGACTGTGAATCTTGTAGGAATAACTTTCTCAGTAATAATGAGTTGGGACAAGATCTAGATTTTATTGATTGTAGAGAGTATGAGTTTGGGCATTTAATCAAACCAGGCAAATGCACTTCTTTCCTATTCACTCATTCATTCAATTATTTGTTTTATTTAATCCCTAGAATTTGCGAAACAAAAAATATTTCAAAATTACTTCAAAAAATCCTTTCAACAAATTTCAATTTTAAAATTATTGAATGCCCAACACACAACCTTGACGAAGTGATGTGTGAAGTGAAACAATTGTTAGGTGTTCTTTGTTTTGGTGGTGTTATCAAATAAATAAAATTGCTAATTAAAGCGATTCAAAATTTTTCAAATTTCTCTCAAGTAATCCAGACAAACACTTGATAGATAGGTTCAAGCCAAAAATTCTTTCGATTCAAGAAGGAAACGTAGATAGAGAGATGCTCTCGAAATATTTTGTAAGAAATGAGGCTCATCAATTTATTTATTTATCAACAATGACACCTAGATGCTTAACATCTGTATGTATCACATGCAATTATAAGTTTTTTTACTTTTACAGAAAGAAATATGATTGATATGTAAGTTACAATCATTGAACAATTCAAATTTTCATGAACGAGGAGCAGATTTTTAATATGAATTTATTTTGTACACTAGGTGCCTTTGATGAGTATAGAAGTCTTGTAGGATATCATCTGTCAACATCATATATTATTTTTTGAGGGTATTCATGTTCGTCTTCTAATTTATATAGTGCCTTGTTGTAAAGTCCTCATTACAAAAGTATTATAATCTGAGTATTGATTCCTCTAGGGCTTCTAAGACGAGACTGTTTGTTCTCAGAATGTTCCTACTAGAGTAAATTATATGTGTCAGATATTCATTTCAAATATTTATATATATATACATAATTAGTTGACTTCATTTGACTTAGCAGTCGGTAATAAAAGAAACACTCTTTTCCTTGTTTCTCAAGCTTTCGGCTTTATTTAAGCTTTCTTCAGGAAACGCTATAATATGTTGATAATCAGAAATGTAGAATTAAATTGATATGTATACAACTTACATATATAGGTGAAAATCATAATTTTGCATTCGATTGTATCATTATGTATGAATAAATAATTATATTATTAACAGCAATTTTCTTTACTTCAAAATTCCACCTATACTATTAGAAATTCATTCTCAATGTAATTTAGACAACTTCAACAAAATTGGAGTTTGTTGATTACATTGAAAATGAATTTCTACCAACTTCAAGATATTTTTTTACCACCAAGAATACAAAGGCAAATTCAAATTTTCGCGCCATTCAACGATAAAGTAGATTTCTATATCTCTATTTATATACTGCTAAAGTTCTGTTCGCATCCGCCGCGAAATAGCGCTCAACCATTTTCCGCCTATTAGAGGGGGGGTGTCGAATCTATATAATTCTTTAATCTATGGATGAAGGCCAACTGAAACGGCAGAACTTATATTGCGCCCTAGCAAGAACTATTGGGTACAGTTTCGTACAGTAGTTTAGGGTTGCCAACTTTGAGCTATTGAAATAAAGGACATGAACGACTCGAGAATGGTGGACGGGGAAAGGCTGAGCAAAAAAGACTGCAAAGTCCTTTGACACCTTTCAAAACCTCAAAGGACATGTTTTCAGAATAAAGGACTGTCCTTTGAAATAAAGGACGGTTGGCAACCCTACAGTAGTTCCACCTAGGGGGCAAATGTCTACGCTTCATCCCGGAGGTTACTTCAAAAACTAGATCTCTACGTACATTCATTTTTCCCATTCGGAGTTTCGCAAGTACTTATATGAAGTCTCATGCACTTACCGAGGGAAGTCGAATACGCCCGGTTCGTACGGTTATGGAGCCCGCAAATATTAATCATGAAAAGGAGGATCATGTCCCTAAGTTGGAACAACTAAAATACATAACAGAATTAGACTAGTAGAGATCTAGTTTCCAAAGCACACCACCTGGCAGTTGGCATTCATCTCAGGATACTACACGCATCTGATGACGGCCAACAAGCCAGAAACCGGTAATGCATTGTCTTCCTGTGGTGGTGCCACCTGGTGGTGTGCTTTGGAAACTAGATCTCTACTAGTCTAATTCTGTTATGTATTTTAGTTGTTCCAACTTAGGGACATGATCCTCCTTTTCATGATTCTTAGTAACATTATAGATTTCTCCTTATTGTTATTTCTGCTTGAGGTCAGTAAACTTTGTAAAATCCATTTTGGTGTTTTAAGTGAACCTTTGCTTTTGGCAGCAATTACGATAGAAACATAGCTTTTAATCGCTAACTTCCTAGATTACACCGGACCCTTCTCCATACTGTATAAAAGCTACCTTGGTAGAAGTGGAGAGTTCAAGGCGCCACCCGCGCCACAACCTATTGTGGCTGGCGCTCGAGCATTTATTTTCCGTAAAGGTGACTGCGCTCTTGAAGTACTCCCCCTTAATAAGGGATCTTCACAAATCACAACTGGAGGTAGTGTAGGACGAAATAAAATTTATTCTGTTTCATCAGCTGACAGGACTATACTACAGGGTGTTCCTAAATATGTGTATCAACGGTCAACAGTAGATTTCTCATGAAAACATTTTTTTTTCTCTTCCATTTTTTCCTCCATGTCTTCGTTTCCGAGATACAGGGTGTCAAAAATTTATATTTTGTTCAGTTTTTCGCTAATTTCTCAGGAACCGTTTGCATTACAGAATAGAGTTTTTGTACACACATTGCGACGATTAATAGCTACCTACTTCATTGCACTTTACTCGGTTTTATTAGACGTCCCAGTGGCAGAGATATTGAATTTGCACAAAGGTTTTACAAAGCCAGAAATCGATTAAAAGTAGACGATGATTTGCGTGTAGCTCTCTGCAATGACATTTCTCCTAGGATTGCTGACCTTGTGCAGAAAATGCAAGCTCAAAAATCACATTGAATACAATATATCGCTTTCTCCTAAAAATACTATATTTTCTATTAAAATAACTTTGTTTATGCATGATACCATAAATTTTATAATTAAAGTTCATTTTCGAGTGGTCCCTGGTCAGTAAAAGGTTGGGAACCACTGCTCTAAAGTGAATCGTTTCCAGAAAACTGGTCAATTTTATAAGAACTGGTCAATTCTATATGAACTGGTTAAAAATTAAAGGCACGTTAACTCAGTATGTATGAATTCAAAATAACAAACTCTTTCAAAATCTGTGAAAATATATAGGGTGTCCCATTTGAATTAAAGAAGTTGAGGCCATTTCCGGCTAAACCGGAAGTAAATTATCAACAAAAAAATGTACATCAGATGCATTTTGTTCTACTGCACTCACCTGCAAATTTTCATAAATATAGTTCTTTTCGTTTAAAAGATATTTACTTGGTCCCATACTTTATCCCAACATTCCCAACCCTGTATAATCATAATATACTCCATTATTCTAGACATCTTATATTGGAGATTTAAGTTCATCTCCCAAGCCACCTTGCGGCAGAAACAGCATTAACGGGAGTGGGAACATTGTGATGAGTGATTAATGCCCTGAAATGTCGAAATCATATGCGTTTTGTTGCGTTTATGGATGCAATAGTAAAGCCAACAGGGGTCCAGTCTCATTTCATTCATTTCATTCATTTTCCCAAGTACAAAACTTGTAAACTAGAAACAACTGTAATTTTATAGGTAGGTACCTTATTTTGCTCATTACCACTTACCAGAACGGGTAATCCTGTTGTTTAATCAAGTAGAATTTGAAGGCCGATTTGCGCATGCGCGAACGGTGTCAAAACCGGATTTTGTTGCCAGATTGTGCAGATCCATTTCTTCAGAGTAATGTCAGAAAAGGGATAAGAATTATCCACGGCGTTCAGGAATTGGAAGGGTAATTTTTATTGGCCTCTCAATGGCAGGCATCACCACTAAAAAATATCTTCCGCATTTTTCGATGAAATTTGTTTTAATTCCATTTGAAACAAAATTATGAGTGTTAATAAATATTAGCTAAGTTGAATTAATCAACTACTGATCAGAAGGAGCGTAAATTTTGAAATTAGAAATTTTTTTGCACTTCCTAGACCACATTTTATGCATTTGTCCTGAAATTTACCTTAGTGGCATGAAATAAAATGCAAGGGAAAAAAATCCAGTTCAATTTCACTTAATTGTTTTTTAATCTCGTCATCGTCACGTTATAAAGATATTAGAAAATTCTAATTTGATAAATAATCGAATGCTGATCTAATAAATTAGAATTTAATTCTAATTTAATGAATTAGAATTGTTTTTGCATTAAACACTATGATTCATTGTTTATCCTGATATGATTCATTGTTTATCCTGATTACTCCTAGGTCTCCTGAGGAGACCCCTCTGAAACTACAAGCTTCGAAGCTTGTAACTTGTGCCGAGTTCGGAGTAAGCAGTTGTGTTCTGTGTAGGCTTTGTTACTGTGTCCTTACGCCACCTTAGGCACAGCACTGTTAATTTTTGACCCAACAGTGAAATGGTGGCCCCTACCGAGACTAGAAAATTTCTTTCCTAGCTCGGGATTGAAATCGGACTTGCCGGGTCCTAATCCAACGTCCTAACCACTGGACCAAGGGCACACATATTGAAAGAAATTATATGATTTCTAATAATTCATTCATAGTTGCTTAGTTCGAATTGCTAATGAAGGAAAGAACTAAGCAAAGAAAACCTTCAAAGAAAACGTTCAAGACCTTTTCCTCAAATACCGGAATAATCGCCCGATCTGGCAACGTTGCGGCAAATTTGACGGACCCCCCACCACTACCCAAATTCTACTTGATTAGATGTTCTGTGATTAAACAACAGGAATAACAGGATTACCCGGTGGCCGGTACCCCAGAACGTGTTTTAAAGTTGTGTCATGGTTACTACTATCACGGCCATCTAAAGACTTTAGAAGGCCGTGCTACTATCATCACAAACATGTGAAATCTCAACGTCGATTTTTAATTATTGATCTGTCAATTGCATTTCTTACAGTATTTAAATGATTTCACATTCTACAAATTAAAAAAAATTGTGTAAAGTATTCGTGGATAACTGGTCTTTGAAACACTTTCTCTATTTCCGTCTCTAAAGAGTAAAGACCTTAATATCCACTTATACTTTAATATACTGTTATGATAAGTAGCGACCTTAATGTCGTAGTGGACTGTAAACTGTAACCCCTTTTTACCATAATAATTATTAATTTATATTGCCGAGTGTAATGATTAGTTTTCAATATCCATGTATAAATTCATGGTATTAACCTTAGACAAAGGTCCTTTGTCCAAGGTCTTAACTATGTCCTATTGTTTTTTTTTTAATACAATGATATCAAGTTATCAGGATATGTTAATAAAAGTTTTTATAGAATAGAATATGAATTTTAGTCATAAATATTTGGTGAAATATTAATATTACATACCTATATTTGTTGATAAAGAGTAAAACCTTATGCAAAACAAAATACCTAAGTAGGTACACCTTCCTTCAGCTATCTGAATTCTTTTATAATCTCAACGCTACTCATTCCTTCAGACCCAAAGAGCTTTCCTACTATTTGGAGTTGCTTCCAAATATCGGAAATATTGGTTTATGCTCAGAAAAACACTCTTCACTTTCCATTTTATTTTTTCCCTGCAAATTACCTTATGTCAGAACTAATGTTTACAAATCTTACCCACTCCCGTATACACGTGTAGTAGAGGGCGCTGCCTACCCATGAATCGCGCATCCAGAGGCGTTTTCTGGCGTTGAGACGTCATCAATATCATGAACCTCGAGAATGCTTAGTTTCAAATACGATTCAATAATCAAACATGACCTATTTGGACTTGGCGTAGGTACTGGATAATCCCGATATTGAATTTTTTCCAACCTCCATTATTTGTCAACCTCCATCAATTTGAATTCAACTCACAAACAATCAACAATGACCATCGTAAACGATCATTTATTTTTAATTTAAGGTTATGATAGCACAAAACAACGAATCATGTTTTGAAACTGCATCCTACTTATGCCGGGTTTCCACCAAGCGGACAGGTCAAAACAAAACACGAACTGTCCGTTCGGACAGAAATTTCGAACAATTTTGTTTGGAAAATGTTCGAAGACTGTTGGGGTTCCCAACGGACTTTCTGTTTACACCAGTCGCGGACAGAAATGAATTAAAACTGTTCGTGTTTTGTTTAAGTTTCATTCAGTTTACATAGAGACACCGGACATGTAGTTGTGAGAATGTGGCGCGCTGCAAACTTGAGAGAACAAGACGACGAGGATTTATTTTTGCTGGCAGTTACATTTTACATTATTAAAAAGAACAAAACTAAACGCCGGTTTTGGATTAGGCCATCCTTAAAGCAAAAAAGGGGAAATGTGACGTCTAATGCCGGGTTTCCACCAAGCGGACAGGTCAAAACAAAACACGAACTGTCCGTTCGGACAGAAATTTCGAACAATTTTGTTTGGAAAATGTTCGAAGACTGTTGGGGTTCCCAACGGACTTTCTGTTTACACCAGTCGCGGACAGAAATGAATGAAAACTGTTCGTGTTTTGTTTAAGTTTCATTCAGTTTACATAGAGACACCGGACATGTAGTTGTGAGAATGTGGCGCGCTGCAAACTTGAGAGAACAAGACGACGAGGATTTATTTTTGCTGGCAGTTACATTTTACATTATTAAAAAGAACAAAACTAAACGTCGGTTTTGGATAAGGCCATCCTTAAAGCAAAAAAGGGGAAATGTGATGTCTAAACTGTAACAAGATCTCAGAGGAGATGATATGAGTATAGGAGGTAAACTTCGATCAAGTTTTAATAAATATTACGACTTCTTCCCTTCACGCACCGAATCAAACTACCACATTAGATCGCAACAACGTGAATAAAAACAAACTGGGCGTTTACACCAATCTGACAAACAGTCCTAGAACTCGTAAATCCTTTGAAGTTTACCGACATTGGATGGGACTCTGTTTGTGTCCGTAAAAACGCAATTCGCGGACTTTCGAGTCCGGAAAACAATCCACAAGTTCTAGAACAGTTTGCAAACAGTTCGCGGACTGTCACAAACGGACCGAGTTCGTGTTTTGTTTTTGTTCTGTCCGCTTGGTGGAAACCCGGCATAAACTGTAACAAGATCTCAGAGGAGATGATATGAGTATAGGAGGTAAACTTCGATCAAGTTTTAATAAACATTACGACTTCTTCCCTTCACGCACCGAATCAAACTACCACATTAGATCGCAACAACGTAAATAAAAACAAACTGGTCGTTTACACCAAGCTGACAAACAGTCCTAGAACTCGTAAATCCTTTGAAGTTTACCGACATTGGATGGGACTCTGTTTGTGTCCGTAAAAACGCAATTCGCGGACTTTCGAGTCCGGAAAACAATCCACAAGTTCTAGAACAGTTTGCAAACAGTTCGCGGACTGTCACAAACGGACCGAGTTCGTGTTTTGTTTTTGTTCTGTCCGCTTGGTGGAAACCCGGCATTAGTTTCAAAACTCCATGAATACGTTTCGAATCGTTTTTCTTGTGACGTCATCGTTTCAACGCCAGAATGAATTGACCATATTCACCGTCGCCATACTGTTGTGCGACAATACCAACTACCCAGGGTTCTAACATCGAATAACGAAAGTCACTAATTTCTTAGGACCGCGAAAGTTTAAATGGAAATATTTTGATGTCAGTTTTTTTATTTTTAGATCTATTTCTTGCCGAATAAGATGTCTTATTGCCGATTAATTACTGACACAACAACCATGGCCTCCCCTATACTGATATCTACCCATATTTCCTGGATTTTATCACAAAATACTTAACCAAAGTTTACCACCAATTTTATATAACCTCTCATACCACATACGATACTAAAAATCTGATAGTATTTTTGATAAACTCAATATTTCTCCGTTGGAAACACTGGGTAGTTGGTATTGTCGCACAACAATATGGCGACGGTGAATATGGTCAATAGGCGCATTCGGTATTTCCTTTCGGAGACGGATCGGACACGGAACATCCAATAATTCGGATCTCTCTCTCTGGCTGAAAGAGAGGAGAGAGAGAGAGAGATCCGTATTTATTAGATGTTCTGTGTCCGATCCGTCTCCGGATTGGTAATTGGCGAATCCAAAGATCAAAGCGCCCTCTTTCGGCAAAAACGCCAAACTATGGAACAAGTAATCCGTTGAGATCTTCTATGTTTCGCGTGCTTTTGAGCAATAATATTTTGTTTCATATCCAGGTATTCTTGAGTGATATTTCGAAGTTTTTATAGTGTTCTGAACAGATTAATTAGTACTTAAATAAAAATTGTTGAGAAGGTATTTATATCAGTGTTATTCATTTAAAATATTATTCACAAAGTTATCATGTTTTAGGTTACCAGACGTCTTGTTTGAGTTTGATTTTCTGGTGCAGTTTTAACTGATGTGAAATGTTGATACCACAATTATCAATAAGAGTGTTACGAAATTGATCATCGTAATTCACGGTACTGAGCTGTGCCTTTATTATTCTGTAGTATAGGAATTAAAAAATAAGGTGAAGTATCTGAGCGAAGGGGTTCATGTTTTAATGCTAATGTTATGTTTAATTTCAGGCCAGTGCATTGATTATAGAACAGTGAGTAAGCTTAGTTCTAGTGCTGAAAAAAAACTGTATTCAACTGTTGTGGTTTCAATTGTTCTTCAAGGAAAAATAAACACCAGTCTATACGTTTTCATAAATTTCCTGAGAAAGATGCCTTAATACTATTTATCACTAATGCCTTCGCTAAATTGGAAAAATTGGACTGAAGAAAAGCATGGATAAACTATAGATGGAGAAAACTTGCTGAAAAGATTTTCGTTGTTTCTTGAACAACTGCGAACAATATTTTTAGTGAATATATTAAGTATTTAGCAAATATTTTGGAAGGTTGTATTCAGTGGCCAAGTTCTGAGGTTGAATTGATGAATTTACTGCTTAACATTTTGGGAATATTCAAGTGATACTTAATTATGAGGATATACCATACAGATCTTCATGTTTGTCATGTCGCATCAGAACATATTCACATTCTGATCATAGTTTAGGCAGATGTGAATCTTTTTGTGTTGCTATTTTGTAGTATATTTCCATGAAAATAAAGAACATTCAAAACAATAATTCATTTACATAATTTCCATCGTATACCTCGTGAATTGTCGATCCAATTAGAAGGGAAAAAAGCCAAATTGTATAACAAAATTTTATAAACTCGACACTGTGCTGTCAATAATACATTAATTCACTGAAATTATGCACAAAATCATCACGAGAACTAAGAAAATCACTTAAAATAATCTGTTTTACATATCAAAACAACGTAGCTTCAAAAGAGATTACTGGAATTCCGCCATGTTTGTTTACAGTCAGCAGCGCCCTCATCGGTGGTTGGAATCGCCAATAACGAACGCAGTGATTGTATTTGAATCGTAGGACGAATACGTTTCAAATACATGGACGCCAGAAAACGCCTCAGGTTTACAAAAATTTACGGATTATATTAGTCACAGAACATATATATTAGTGTTCCGTGGGTTCGGACAGGAGTAGTCATAGAACAATAATATAGACAGCTGACAGAAACAGTTGTCAAAAATACCCTTCTGATTAAGTTTTTGTTTAGATGTTGCTATTTCCAATTTTCTATTAGTGTTTTATTCTTATTGTTCTTGTAAAAACGAGAAATGATTAAGTTATTTTCACTCAAACAACAAAAAAAGGATGGTGAAGCTTCTCCAAGAGGTGGTCAACAGAAAAAAGCCTCAGCTGCCCAGCTGAGGATAACTAAAGGTTCTACATTCTCAAATAAATTACTGTGTAATGTAATTGAAAATAATTTCAGATATCAATGAACTAAATTTACCTAAGACCTGTGCTACAGAATTTGCTGATCCAGATGACTTACTAAATTTCAGATTAATTATCTGTCCAGATGAGGTTAGTTTATTAGAAATTTACAAATCATTATATTACCACTTATACCATTTCAGGGATTTTATAAGAATGGTCGGTTCATCTTTAGTTTCAAAGTAGGACCTAATTATCCTCATGAACCTCCTAAGGTGAAATGTGAAACTTCTGTTTATCATCCAAACATAGATCAACAAGGAAATGTGTGTCTAAATATTTTGAGGGAAGATTGGAAACCAGTCCTAACAATCAATAGCATTGTATATGGTCTGCAATATTTATTCCTTGAACCAAATCCAGAAGATCCTTTGAATAAGGAAGCAGCAGAAGTATTGTCTAGCAATAGAAGAGTTTTTGAAACAAATGTGCAAAAGGCAATGAGAGGTGGATATGTTGGAGGAGTGTATTTTGATCGATGCTTAGCAAAGTGATGAAAAGGATATGCATGTCTTGATGATTATCTGCAAATGTCATTAGAAACTTATTCAAGTGAACAAAATTTCTTAACATTTGCATTTTTAATGAAAATCATTCTGAACTGTTTATTTCAGTGAAGTGTGTACTATACAGGATTGAAAATATTAAATTAGTAAGTCTATATTTTGGACTTATAATCTTCACCTACCACATATATATTACTTTTTTATGTATGAGGTATCAGTCTGAGGAAATTTCCAATGATCTTGGAATGTCAGTTTTAATTAACTTTTTTACGTACTTAAAGCTTTATATGATGGTTTTCTTCAAATTTATCATCTCAAAATTTTTAGAATGTGCATAGCAGAAAAATTTGTCTATAACATTGTTGGAAGTATCTATTTAATGTAATTGATTTCATAGCAGCTAGTGTTTACAAAATTCCCCCAGAAATCTCTTATTTAGCCGTTCAATGTTTTGATCTTTTATGAATTTGGAATAAATTTCCACTGAGTGTAAGGTATATTATTAATTTTAAAACTTCAGATGGAATTAATCTCCTGTTTACCTTAAGGTTGTAAATATTGTGGGAAAAATCAAAGTGAACAGTCCTGTTGATTTACAAGGATTTTAATTGATCTTGATTCATTTAAATTTAGGTGAGAATGGTAAATTATTGTTTTTTATCATATAATTTTGAAAATTAAATATTCTACAGAAATGTCAAAGTTATTTCAACTCCTGGTACTTTTTCGTCTGTTGGTGATTAGTGGTTCCCAATAAATAAAACTATTATTACTTCAGCATTCATCATATCTTATTATATGTATTAATAGTATATTCTAAAACTAGTTGCAGAATGGGCTCCCATTCCAATACGAACGCATGAGTATTGGAATTGCATTCTGCAACGAGTATTAGACGATATTTTCTCTATTTCACTCAAATTTTGTGAAATTCAATGAAAAAATTCAAATTATAGGTCCTAGTGACTTTCATATTTTATCTTGGCAGTTGGTGTGAACGTTAGGAAATACGAAAATTGACGTCTGCTGAAATTTCAAAGGATCGGAAGTCATTGCTGACAACAACAAAACGAAAAATGTAACTGAAAACGATGCTGTAATGAATTCATTACAGCACTGTTTTTAGAACTGTAATGAGCTCATTACGATACTGAAATAGAGAAAAATATTAATAGGGTGAATTTGCCAGTGGTCGGACAGTTTGGGCAAATGTGAATTCAAAACTGGTCTAGAAACTATTATTCTAGAGTAATCATAATAGTTCTCCAGGTAACGATTGATAATGTGGCCACATATAGAAAAGATACCCTGCTAAGCTCTGTACAAATTTTTCGCAATGAAAAAGTGCTAGTAAATCAGACAGCTTGTGAATTTTTCATGATATAATATTTACTTTATTTCTTGTCTGAGGGAACAAAAAACTCAAAACTTTATGAAATATACCAAATCCTGTCATTTTGAAATTTTCGGTCCCCACACTTTTTTACTATTTTTAATAATGGTAATTTACTTTTCATGTTTCTTATTTAGCAGTTGAAACTGGTTCTGGACCCATAGTTTAAATTATTTTCTTCGCATTGACGAAAACGTTTGAGATTTTTTTGGTTTTCATCTCTGAAAAAAAAAACTTGATCACAGGTGTCTTGATACGCCAAAAACAAAGAAGTAATGCATTTAAAAAAAGTTGAGCAATGTCAGAACCGTCCCCGACCCAGGGTCAGTAGTAACAGGGACATTAGTAAATACAACATTTTCTGATCTAAGTTGGTGTTTCTTGAACTCTTTCGGAATATCAATCATACTTGAGCAAAGATAGTCAAGAAAAATGCATTTCAGAGAAATTGTAATACATATAAAGAAATATATATGGGATGTTGAACTTCCGGTAATTCGAAACATCCTCAATTCAGATTATTTCAAATGTATCATGACGATTCCAAACATAAAACTCCATTCAAATTCATAATTTTGAACCCCCTCCCTTAATTCTCGAAGTTGACAATTATCCCTTTATAGTAGTTCAATCGATCTCTAATATTATCCATAAAAAATTTCATTTTGAGAATTTAAGGGGAGGTGCTACACGTCCGAGCTCGGGATCCTCCCTTCAAAAATTGGGCTTTTTATTTCCATGAGCTGTAATTTCAAAACAATCTGCACAAACGATTTTATTTCCATGATATTTTCGGGATAAATGTATGACATTTTCATCAGTATACATGCGGAATTATATTTTGCAGAATGTGTATTTTTCAGTTTATTGCCCCCTGAAGTTTCAAATGAATTATAAAGTTGGAACTTTATTATTCATATTTTCAACCAGGTTTTTTCCTAATATACGAAGGAAAACTGAAAAGCGAGTAATACACATTCTAGAGAAATGATTAGCTTTAATTAAAAAAAAAATTGTTGGTCTATGATATCATGGAAATAAAAAGCCCAATTTTTGAAGGGAGCTCGGACGTGTAGCACCTCTCCCAAACCTAAACAACCAAAATGTTGGTAGAAGTTCTATCAATTGATATCTTCTTTATCATTATTAAAAACAAAAAATGTTTAGCTAACAGGAGGTAGAACTCAATAAAATAAACCATTTAAAAAATCGCCTACATAAAACATTCAAGATGGTAAATTTGAAGAAGTTTATCCGATAAATTAAGAAATGCGGACAGGTTCTCAACAGGTCAAACGCGATCGGGATCACATTCATACTCTCTTTTATCTATGGTCACATTTTTCGAACTATTATTCACTCTTATTAATTCGAACACATCCTGTTCGTTATCAATTGAGTGACTCATTGTTTGGTGAAATCAGTTTTCTCCTGAGTGTTATTAGCCAACAAACTGAAAATGTGCTAAGCCAAAATGTTACAATTTACCCCAGTCAATTGAAAGCTAATCGCGACTATCAATTAATGCTTTTTTATAGATTTATTTCTAAACGGTACAAGTGACTGAAACCCGCAAGATTTGAAGTTGAAGGACATTGTGTAAAATTCAGTACAGTAGTTCCAACGAATTCACAAGCAGACAATGATGAAAATGGTTGTTTTGCTTATTCACCCACAAGTATAGTTCGTCGGCCGATGCGCGTTGTAAAGAAAAAACTCACTTTATAATTCAAACGAGGATGTAGGAACAAAAATTGAATTATTTTAATGTTTCAAAATATACTGTCAATCTTAGCCAATGCATCATAAGTAAATATTAATGAGTTCAAATACAATCTGCTATTATATGAATTTTATTTTATAACCTTACAAACATCTGCAGAATTACAAGACAGTTTTTCACCTTTATGAATGAATAATTCTTCAAATGATATCAGCAAAGTGCTGAAAAGTATTTACAAAGCTCTTACTTCCTTTATTATGAATATATTAAGTATGTCCTTCATTTTCCTTTCAAAGAGTTATCACTCAAAATGAAAAACATTGAACAGATACTCTTCTATATCAATTCAATTTTACCATAATTTGACTTTTGTGTAATTTGAAAAATCATTTCAATGAGTATTAAGCTGAGTCGGTAAACTTTTCGGCAATTTATAGATAGGTCCTTTAAAAGATGTATTTGCTCATTGAATTTTTTTAGTTGAAATATTTCATTCCAATTTTCTATTTTTGATAAAAAGAGAAAATAATTTTCAAACGATATTTTAGCCTTCACGAAAAAATGTGTAATACCAAATGCAAATAATCTTGTTATTCAATGCTTATTCAAATTAGTCGAATACATATATCAATAGAAAAAAACTGACAATCTAAATATATGAAGAAATGATCGATAAAATATAATTGAGAACAATGAAAAATAAAAAGAATCTTTTAAAAAGAAAGTTAAAATAGGAAGAACCAATTACACTAATTATTATTTTAGTTTCACAATAGTGGAAAAATTATAATATTTCCTTCAGAAATTAAATCCTTGAAGTAACATTTCTTGATATGTTGATACATCATTCATCAGATTTTGTCAAATCATGACATTCCTTGTCTGATGTGTTGACAACTGTAGAAATATCCCTAAAGGAAAAAAGAAAGATTATGCAACTTTTTGTTTATGGACAATTCATTATTTCTGAAAGGTTTCAGAAGAAGCATGTACATAGAATTGAGGATTTTTCCTTTTTCTGCTGTTTATTCAATGAGATACTACAAATTTATAGGTGGATTTATGTTTATTAGTAGAAGGCATTTGAATTGAAAAAAACTGTCGAAAGAAAAATCGAAAATAGTGCTCAAGAAACCTGCTAAATTTCACATGATTCAGAATTGCAGTCAGGCCTTTTTTTACCAAAAATACTGCAATTTATAGTTCTAGAATCATAGATCATCAGAATGAAAAATTTTAATTCTGCAAGTTTGAACAAAAGATACTCACTTGGACGGTTCGTTTAATGTTAATTCATCAAGTTTCATTTCTTTCTCGTTTTCCCCTACCGAGATTGCAGGTTCTTCCACTTGTGATTCAGCAGTAACATTTGTTTCTACAATGGCTTTATCAGTCTCCTTAACTGCATCTTCACTTTTAATTGATACATTTTGTTCCTCACTTGGATTAACCCTTTCTGTTTTCTCAGATTCTTTTATTGCATCTGTTGAAGAGAGGCTTTGTTCGTTCATTTCATTGTTAATGCTACTTGGAAATTGATCTACGAAAGCTTTACTGAAATCTGCTTCAAATGTAGCTGATGAGAAATCAGCCCACGTATCTGACTCAGTTTTCTTGTCAGCTGATGTATTCCATGGATCCTTTGCAGTTTCCCATTGCTCCGCTTTTGGCTCAATCCAATCTGAAAAAACAATGAATATTTTTGAACTTAATCTAAATTAATGGTGCAGTTTTTTTATAGAAGAAAAACTGACGAAAAGAACCTTGCCAATAGGAAACTGAATACGACTCACGATCCATATCTTCCTCTGTAATTAAATCATCATCACTGTCACTACTGTCTAGTCTGTCTTTCTGATCTTCTTGTTTCTCAATAACAGTCTGGAAAGTATGATCCTTATCCTCAAATATCTGATCATCAGCATCATCTAATGTGTTTATGCTCTGAGAACAGAGTTGCTTGAATGCTTGAAAGGAAAAGGTGTTATTATCTGAGAAGTTCATGTCTATGGGTATCTCTGGATCCAAGGACCTGAAAATTTTATTTGATATTATTATATTATATTACTAAACGAGTTCAATAATGGGAAATTACATATACCAAAGATAATTAACAGAGTTGTTTATTCTTTGATTATACTGATTATTCAGTATACCCATATCTAACAATAAAGGTTAGTTCCAAAAGGAAATAATAAATAAATCATAGTAATTCTTACTATCATCAAGTTTGGACAATCCTATATTAATAGTAGGTACATCTTAATTTTTGGTCTAGTTTGAAATCAAACAAGAATCCAACGAAGAAGAATTGTTGATAGCAGTTAAAGAAATCGTTCATGATCCCAGATTATGTTATAACAGAAATATTCTGTATTTATTTTCTCAACAATTCGCTAGCATTTTATAGGGTGTCTCATTTAAAAGTATCCACCCTCAATAACTCAACAGAGAATCACAATTTGTGAAACACTCAGAAAGGTCGATTTTTGATGACAGGGGGACATGATCAAAACTTACTAGCAACCCCCTGGAGAGGGTTGCTACTACATCAGGAATTTGAATAGGCAAAGTGGCTAGTTTTGTACAACAAATGAATGCATAGATTCAAAGGACCCCGCACTTTCTCTATGACAAATGGCGTTCAGTCAAATGTTCTAAAATTTTGTTATAATGTAGTACTCGACCTACTGATCAAAAGTGTCCATGGCCCCAACTCAATCCTATGACTAGTTTTCGAGATACAGGGCGTTGAAGTTGAGAATTACCCACTTTTACTACGCCCGTATCTCGGAACAGCATCGAATGAACTTAAATTTTTCTCAAGAAACATTTCATGGCATCCCCAGGGAGCAACCATATAGAGGAATATGACCGAAAATACTTACGAATACAGGGTTACCCATAATTGAATGCATGCCCGATTTTGAAAGTATAAAATGTGTCAGTTTAAGGTCGGCGTTTAAAGCGAGTGGGAAAGCTCAGCCGATAGAGGCGCCACCGTCCATTTTATGGATTATCCCCATAGAACTTACATTATCACAATAAGTTCTATGAGTATCTCTCTAAGCATGAATGAAATGTACAATGGCGCTCTCTATTCGAAAATCGCCGAACTAGGAAATATGTCAATTTGTGGGTAAAGCAGGAACTTTTTCCCGCGAAAATTTGAATTTGGCCATTCTCTGCCAATTCCGTATTTCAAGTTGATCTTCTGAACGAAATTATCAGTAGATTCACTTTTAATCGGAAGTTGAACTATTTTCATGGGTCTTTCTGTTGAAATAAAACAGAAGCATGGGTTGGCTCATTTTCTTCTATTTTTGAAAGAAAAAAAAAATAACTGTCGGAATGAAATCGATTAAAATTATTTCAACAAGAACCCTAATCCTTTCTGAGTTCACCCACAAAATTTCAGTTCTCAAAGTGAAACCGTTTTCGAAATCAACTTGAAATAAAAACACACTACATTGAACGCCCACCTTAAGAGCGAGAACGTTCACAAAATGAACTATTACACTAGATATGTTGTTGTTACATCGAAAAAGTCTGTAATACCCAAAATTTATACTGGGTGATCCATTATTATAGAAACTATTCTCAAGGAAGGTTAAGTGGACACTCTGTATTTATGGGTTGATTCAAGGTGTTTGTTTAATTTTTTTAGAACATATCATCATGGACTTCAAAGAATACAGGGTGATTCAGTCATGAAATGAACTTTGAACCTCACGAAAATACCCAAAAACCACCTTTTTTTTTCATCACCCTCTATTTCAAGATTAACTCCGATGAGGTGGGAGTTTTCTTTCACCATTGTACTTGAAATAAAAACATCAATACGGCTGAGAGTTTTAATCCACTTCCTATGACCAGATTTTTTTTATGCTGGAATAAGAATAGAATAACATAAATAAATAATTTTTATATTACATAAAAAAAAATCTGTTCATAGGAAGTGGATAAAAACTCTCAGCCGTATTGATGTTTTTATATGAAGTACAGTGGTGAAAGAAAACTCCCACCTCATCGGAGTTGTTCTTGAAATAGAGGGTGATGAAAAAAAAATGTGGTATTTGGGTATTTTCGTGAGGTTCAAAGTTTCATGACTGAATCAACCTGTATTCTTTGAAGTCCATGATAATACAGGGCTGGCCATTTGAAAACGAAACAGACGAGATTACAGACGAAATAAATTTTTTCGATAGAAATGCTCGGACAGGTCGATTTCTGTTTCGAGGGGGACAACTTAAGATGTAGGTTACGGACGCATAGCGCTTCAACCCTTGCTGCTACAACCCCCACCCCCAATTTTTGAATAGGGAAGATTGGGTGAGTGATACCTCAATTCAAAGGTATTTTTATACTGATTTCAGCACAGTAATTGTTTTTTCATTTTATGCATTAGTTCTCGAAATATTCTTAACTAAGTATTTGAAAATGAAGTGGTGTTTTCATGGCACTTGTAGTGTTTTTTTGTGAAAAATCGACATCTTGATTAAAGATTTCTATGTCAGGATTGGAGGAAGGAAGCCACAGTCATGGTTGTCTTGAAGCTCAAAATGTCGATTTTTCACAAAAAAAACACTACAAGTGCCATGAAAACACCACTTCATTTTCAAATACTTAGTTAAGAATATTTCGAGAACTAATGCATAAAATGAAAAAACAATTACTGTGCTGAAATCAGTATAAAAATACCTTTCAAATGAGGTATCACTCACCCCATCTTCCCTATTCAAAAATTGGGGGTGAGGGTTGTAGTAGCAAGGGTTGAAGCGCTATGCGTCCGTAACCTACATCTTAAGTTGTCCCCTCGAAACAGAAATCGACCTGTCCGAGCATTTCTATCGAAAAAATTTATTTCGTCTGTAATCTCGTCTGTTTCGTTTTCAAATGGCCACCCTGTATATTCTAAAAAAAATTAAACAAACACCTTGAATCAACCCATAAATAAACCTCCCTTGAGAATAGTTTCTATAATAATGGATCACCCAGTAAAAATTCTGGGTATTACAGACTTTTGCGATGTAACAACAACATATCTAGTGTAATACTCGTAGTTCATTTTGTGTACGTTCTCGCTCTGAAACTGACATATTTTATACTTTCAAAATCGGGCATGCATTCAATTATGGATAACCCTGTATTTGTAACGATTTTCGGTCACATTTCTCTATATGGTTGCTTCCTGCGGATGTCATGAAATGTTTCTTGAGAAAAATTGAAGTTTATGTTATGTTATGTTCCGAGATACGGGCGTAGTAAACGTGGGTAATTCTCAACTTCAACGCCCCGTATCTCAAAAACTAGTCATAGGATTGAGTTGGGGCCATGGACACTTTTGATCAGTAGGTCGAGTACTACATTATACCAAAATTTCAGAACATTTGACGGAACGCCATTTGCCATAGAAAAAGTGCGGGGTCCTTTGTATGAATCTGCAGTTTTTGTTCTTGTAAGTGAATTTTCACAAGGGTACAAGTGTTTTTTATGGAATGATTGTACCGATAAAACTAAATGAAACAGAGATGTTCTACTCGTAATTGATCGTATAATTTCTATTGAGAGAAAAAAAAAACAAACAATAAGGGGATCAAAAAGTGTTAAATGTTAAAAGCCTTTTTTCTCTTCATGCTTATCAGAATTTGCACTGCTAGGCTATACCTACGCAAAGAGATTATTGCTTTCAGAAAATTTCGTTTCAGTATTCTGTATTGCAGAATTATTAGAGGTGCATTTTATCAGTTCTTAATAAAAATTACGGAATGTTTTACACATTGGAGGAGAGAAAGGAATGGTTGAAAATTTATTTCCGGAACAATGACTGTGCTAGGGCTACTGCGAGGATTTTTAATGAACGATATCCTGATAAAAATGTTTATCATTCAGTTGGTACTCAAATTTGAGGTGACAGGATCAGCTGCAAAGAAAAAACATAATAGCACTAGTATGGTTACAGGTGAAAATGATCCAGTTGCCATAATTGGTCAACTAATGTCCGAACAGGAACAATGTGGAAGTGTTAGAAAAGTGTCATAGGAAACTGGATGTTCAAGGTCAAGTGTCAACAGAATATTAAAGCTGGCTAAGTTCCATCCTTATGAAATGACACTTATTCATGCACTGAACGAAGATGATGGTGATCTGAGAATGGCATTTTGACAAATAATTCCGCATGAAATTATTGCAAATCCTGTGTTTTAGTACAACGTGTTCTTTTCGGATGAATGCACCTTTGTCCTCAACGGAAACGCGAACAAACTTAATTGTAGGTTTTGGTCCAATGAAAATCTTCATCTCTTTAGGGAGCAACATTCTCAATTCTGGATGGGTATTTTGGGAGATCACTTGATTGGTCCTGTGTTCATTCCTGGAAATCTTACTGGCGATGTGTATCTGGCTTTGCCCGAAAACGTGATTGATCTTATCACCGAAGCCTTGGAGATAGATGAAAACCTTTTAAATAGAAGAGGAGTTACGCTTCCAGTAGGCAGAAGGACGGAGCTCCGCCGCACACGGTACCTGAATGGTAGGTGGTTTCCTGGACGTTGGATAGGCCGAAGGGGCCCAGTGGAGTGTCCTGCGCGATCGCCAGACCTAACACCGCTTGATTTTTTTTTCTGGGGCCATTTGAATCCACAAGTTTATAAAACCAGAGTTGCAGATTTAGACGACCTCAGAGCTCGAGTTGTGACATTACTCCTGAAATGCTACAGAATGTACGAAATAATTTTGAAGAACGACTGTATCGCTGCATGCAATCTAATGGCGAGCACTTTGAGCATTTGCGTTAAATTTTTACCAATACTGTTTGCTAAAAGTATTTTTCTTTCAATTAGAAATTATACGATCAATTTGACCATCTCTGTTTCATTTAGTTTTATCGGTACCATAATTCCATGAAAAACACCCTGTAACATTGTGAATATTCATTTATAAGAACATAAGAACACAAACTGCAGGTTCATACAGATTTGAATCCACGCATACATTTGTGCCAAAAGACTACCCACTTTCCCTATTCAAATTCCTGATGGGGTTGCAACCCTCTCCAGGGGGTTGCTAGTAGAAACAAGCTTTGAATCCCAGATCATGTCCCCCTCTCATCAAAAATCGACCTGTTTCCACAAATTCTGATTCGTTGTCTCATTTAAAAGTATCCATACAGGGTGTATGTTTCTGTTGAAATGAAATTTCACTTCGATCAAACCGAGTTTTGAAATTATGAGAAAACCGAATTTTCGGACGGTCTTTTTACATAATTTTGTCAATTAACGAACTCAACTGCGTTTTTCGAGAGCCGAACCAACCCTGAAACTCCTGAAAGTTTCAAATTCCATTCCGAGAGTTAAAGTGTTTACGGACGGACGACTAGATGGACCTAATTGAATTTGTCCTAGTATTTAGATCAGTGAGTCGAACCATAGCCAACCTACTTATTCGAAGCCATTTATTTTCAATCAAAAATTTACACGTATCGTCTCTGATGGCCTCGGAACGACCGTTTTATTCAAGGACATTATAAAAATATACTTGAATATAAATAATATAATCGAAACATTTCACACATATATAATGAAAGAGGTCAGTGGAGGCTGGTGAAAGAATAAAGTGGTGGGGCACACCAGGAAAAAAATTAGTGTTAATTAGAGAGAAATGATTAATCGCTATTCAGACGGATTTTCGAATTTCGGAAAAAGTTATCACTTCGAACGGGAGTCGAACCACGTATCTTTGAATTTCCGGTCCAACGTGTTAGCCAATTACACTACCGAAGTTACTCATCTTTCCGAAATTCGATGTTAATGATGCCACGCAGACCAAGATGTCTGCGCGGGTGAGAAGGTTAATAGGTGGGGGAGAAGGGTAGAAAGGGAATCCTTTGACTGATGAAAGCGAATGTGTCCCCCCCCCCCTTCTCACCTTCTCACCCGCGCAGAAATCTTGGTCTGCGTGGCATCATTAACATCGAATTTCGGAAAGATGAGTAACTTCGGTAGTGTATTTGGCTAACAAATTGGACCGGAAATTCAAAGATACGTGGTTCGACACCCGTTCGAAGTACTTTTTCCGAAATTCGAAAATCCGTCTGAATACCGATTAATCATTTCTCTCTATACAGGGTGAGTCTTTGACTTGTACATATATTTTAACTGTAGATTCTTGAGGCCAAAGGAAACCTTTTTTTCATTTTCCATTTTTCCGAATTCGGCTCTGTTAAAAAGATATAGCCATTTGAAAAAAAAAAAATTCGGCTGAGTCCGTGTCTGGAAACATTCTCTGGAACCAATGCAAAGTTCATATTTCCCGATTAAAATTAAGTTGATATATTTGGGGAAACTCAAGTACTAACCTTATTTGAATAAGAATGTTAAAAACACGATATTTCTTAACAAAAACACTTTGTTTGCTACGATTATATCGGCAAATGAAAAGCCATATTTCTCCAATCAGAATAAGTTCATTCTTCGATTTTCTTGAAGATTAGTTTGTAAACACTAAAAACTTGTTCATATGATGATATGATATGATATATTGTTTATCCTGATTACTCCTAGGTCTCCTGTGGAGACCTCTCTGAAATTACAAGCTTCGAAGCTTGTAACTTGTGCCGAGTTCGGAGTAAGCAGTTGTGTTCTGTGTAGGCTTTGTTACTGTGTCCTTACGCCACCTTAGGCACAACACTGTTAATTTTTGACCCAACAGTGAGAATGGTGGCCCCTACCGAGACTAGAAAATTTCTTTCCTAGCTCGGGATTGAACTTCGGACCTTTGGGTCTTAATTCCAACGCTCTACCACTGAGCCAGGGGCACTCATCCTCCTCCTCGATATCCCAAAATTATCTTATAAATTGTAGTTTTCAATTCAATTTATAATTTCGATCAAGCTTTAACCTATTAAAACAATGTCAATAAAATCTTCCGGATATCACTGAAGTGAAACAGTCACAGAACTTGGATTTTGTTGCCAGTTTCAGCAATATTCCTGAAACTAAGGAAATTGATTTTTCTGATTACATTACTGAATAAATATCTATGAATTTGACCATAGATCCTGTAGTGATAATCGGGCGTGATTAAAATAAAACTACCGTTCTATTCTATCTTTCTAATCTTCCAAAAATAATCTCGTGATACACACTTTACCAGGATTCAGGATACCTTCCTTCATCAAACTCTTCATCTCCTAACTTAATCCACCTAACCTCTCTTTTCCCAACCACAGAACATAATACATAAAACATTCACAGAACATATCATTCGGTACTAGGACCGACGCCCTCTGGTGTTCATATCAACAACCCACATGAGACACACTATTCAATATAGAATATACTGCAAGTGGAATTTTCTTCGTCAGTGTTGCTTCAGGATAATTTTTGATATTTCAAATCATGAAAACTCACTTGTTCACCCATTAAATGCCTTAATAAAATTCCTCATATTTACTACAATCCAGCGACCTGTCAGAAACGTTTGGAGGTTGAAAAATGAAAATGGTGGAAAAACACGTGGTTTGGATTGTCTAGGGCATTTTCAAAGAGGAACGCCTAGACGCCATTAACGAAAAGTAAAGAATACTAAATTGCCCTTGAGTTAGTTCATTCGTTAACGATAGGGCACGCGACGTAATGCTTCCTTGGCGAAACAAAGGAGAGGCTATGGTTCGGCACGATATAAAATGCCAAATTAGGTAACCATAGATACATAATGACATGTGAACGACGCATGCGTATAGCGCATATTCTATGGCTTCGTTAAGTCATCATTTCCCGCGAAAATTGGCTATAAACAATGAACATGAACTCATGAACTGATTCGGTCAGTTAATTGACTATTAATTTGGGTGGTGTATGTATTACACGATACGATTTTTAACTTTTTTTAATTTGGCACGAACTTAAGATAACATCTGTAGGCTGTTTTGAAGTGCATTATTTCTAGTGATGTTTTGTGTGAAATGGCTGAAAAATTCAGCCTAGTTGGTTCTAGTTTTACTGTTCCAGTTAGGATTTTTGCGAATTATGGCAGAGGATATTATTCAGACAGAAACATCTCTAAGTATAATTTAATTTTTCATTTATTTCAATTTAGTACGTGGGTTGTACTAGTGATTCATATACCTGAATTTTGTATTTCATATCATTCATTTTCAATATTTTCTCGAAGGTTGGACAAACAAATAAATTACTGGACGTATAATTTCGAAAAAAAAAAACGTTTTCCCATCATAGAGATTTAAGTAGTTTTCAGGTCAGTCATTTCCAAATGAAAATTCGACAAACATTCCGAGAACATTGTTAACATTTAATTCGATTACAGAATATTAATACATCTCCGATTCGGTGATCTTTAGAATGCAGTGGGGTATTCAGGTAATTCTCGAGATTTATGATTTTCTCGTCAAATTTAATGGGATTTAATTAGGAATAACTTGAAAACGACGCGTTTTATTGAAAAAACTTAGGAATAATTTTATGTTCTAAACCTATTGCTTTTTTCGAAAATAGGAACCATTCTTCTTTTTCGCGTGGTTTTATAGTATTTTTGTGTGGATTTATAAGTTGGCTACGCTGTAACTTCCATACCGGGAGGAATATTGAATAAGTTTGATTTGAGAATATGCACCATGAATAGAGTAAAAACTTAACCAAAATTCAGTTCATTCGAAATAACGGTTCCGAAGATATGAACAGAAAAGTGTTTTTTTCATGGATTTTTGACACCCTGTATCTTTTAAACGCAACCGAATTTTGAAAAATGGTATAGGAAAAAAGTGTTTCGTTTGATGAGAGGAATCTACAGTCAAAATATATGTACAAGTCAAAGACTCACCCTGTATATATTTCACAAACGATAATTTCCAATTTAAGAATTTACAAAAATTTCGGTTTAAAGTGAAACCTCCACTAACGTACACCTCCTTAGAGCGGACACCTCTATTGAATGGACACATTTTCATAGTCCGGAATTCGGTGAATGCAAATCCTTCAGATAAGACCCTCTCTTGAGCGGGCGCTCCCTTGGGCGGACGCGGACACCTATTTTTCGTATTTTAGGGTCCAGAACTCTCCCTTGAGCGGACAACCGAAACTTAGTCAACGTAAATATTTCATAATACTTCCTTGCATAGTGCATACTGTGTTCACGTGATTGACAGACGGTGAAAACCCAATTGCAGATGAAAATCATCATGGGATTCCTGGGTTTTCAATGCGTTTGGTGAAATTCAGAAAAGTTTGATCTTCCCGATAGAACGTCTGAGATTTTGCCAAGAAAGCATTGATGTCTGACTCTCGAAGAGAAAATTAATGTAGTGCATATACAGGGTGTTCCATCTCAGAGGAGCCCCCTCGTATATTTCTTATCCCATAGTATGAAAAACATAATTTTGATAAGCTGTTTTCGCCAAAAACCCTTCAGACATCTCAAGTTATGCTTAACCATGTTAGAGACGGTTTTCAGTCAAGATTGTATTATTGTATGGAAGTCAATAGAGGACAATTTGAGCATTTGATTTGAATACGCAGATTTGATTTTTTTTCCTGTAAGCATGATTAAACAATTCAATTTTCTCAAGATTGTGATTTTATTTTAGATATTTCAAGTTTGTAAAAAGAGTTTAGTGAAAATGGGCTTGTACATTGTAAAAAAAAACAAGATATTCAAGATGGCTCATTTGAACTAAAAAATTGATCATTGGCGAAAACGGTTCATCAAAATTACTTTTTCCATACACTGTTGGCTTCCAAGACTTTTCATACTAAGTATTGTACGTCAAATGATGTCCCCCAAAAAAATCATTCGACGTGTTTCGGGAAAATTTTCCAATCGCTATGGGATAAGAAATATACGGGGTGGCTCGTCTGAGATGGAACACCCTGTATACAAAGAGCAAAAAATTAGTGTACCTAGTAGTGTTTCATTCAATTCACCTTTCGAATATTTGAGGTCAAGCCCTCCCTTGTACGGACGCCTCCGTTAGGCGGACACTTTTTCACGGTCCCAATGGTGTCCGCCCAAGAGAGGTTTCACTGTATATAAATCGATTTCAAGCGGATAACCACTGATAACCGCGGTTATCTCTGGTCCTGCCCTTGGTTATAGCCCTTCAGGAGGGACCACGTATAACCAACTTGCGCTTGAATGTGGTTATCTGAATCGCGCGAAAATCAAGCCTATTAACCTCACTTCTTATAACCAGAATCTTAACCCAGCTCTCGATACGGTTATCTGCGGTCCAAACGATGACGTTGAAGGGCTAATTCATGACGTCACATACTTATAACCAACAAGGACCAAAAGCGCTTGAATGAAGTTGGTTATCTTTGGTAATTACCATTTAGGACCAGGTTATCCGCTTGAAATCGACTATAGTTTGATGAGGTGAGTGGAAAACACGAGAAATCGAGTGGTTTTTCGTTATTTTGATTGTGTAATCACGAGAAAACGTTCCTCGCTGTTTCTGTTCACTGGCGGATACAGGGGGTGGGGGACATGGGGGCCATTATACATAGGTATACGTTATACAGGGTGAGTCTATGACTTGTACATATATTTTAACTGCAGATTCCTCTCATCGAATGAAACATTTTTTTCCCATACCATTTTTCAGAATTCGGTTTCGTTTGAAAGATACAGGGTGTCGAAAATCCATGAAATTAACACTTTTCTGTTCATATCTTCGGAACAGTTATTTCGTTTTTCGTTACATTGGTTGATTGTTTACTCTTTTCACGGTGCATATTCCTCAATCAAACCTTATACAATATTTCTCCTGGTATAAAAGTTACAGCGTAGCCGACTCGTAAATTCACGCAAAAATACTATAAAACCACTTTAGAAAGATAAAAGGTGCACGTTTTCGAAAGAATCAATTATTTTAGAAAATAACAGTATTCCTATGTTTTTTCGATAAAACTCATCGTTTTCGAGTTATTCCTGATTGTATAAGATGAAATTTGAGGAAAAAAACATGAATTTCAAGAATAATCTGAATGCTGTCCTGAGTTAAATATCATCAAATATTATTTCTTCTCTGGTCTCTTAACAATGTTGTCAGTATGTTTATGAAATTTGTCAAGACTGAAATCTCTATTATGAAAAAACGTTTGATGTAGAGATATGTAATAATAAAAGCCCACAAATGTGGGAGATAAAATTGAATTCCAAGCATGAAATTAAACATGTTATACGCAGTTTCTATTTAAAATTCATTGTTATCGGTCTTTCAGGACAATATCTATCGAAACAATATAATTCGACACTACACGACACTACTTTTACAACAATTCACTAAAAGTCATTCACATAATCATCACCTGTTTGCTTTATTCTCTGTAAATAAATAAATCGTCCATTGCGCAGGTTATCGCGTGAGCGTTTATGGGATCACTGACTAACGTTGGAGACACAGAACAACGGTTTGTCTTGCGTGACTACATCCACGGCCTTCTGAAGGGTAGAGTAGGCAATTTTACATCGCAGCGCACCGTTATAGGCGACTAAAAATAAGATCGTACCGCTATATCGGCGAGAATCAGAACTACTCGTTTGGCGTTTCCGAAGAGCAACGCCCAAACGCCTTTAGCGAAAAGTAAACAAACCTAGTGCCCTTGCGATAGTTCATCCGTTAACGATAGGGGACGTACTGCTTCCTTGGTTTCGCCAATACTCTAGTCGTCTAGTCAGTCTAGTCTATACCATTGTTTGAAGAGAAAATCAACACAATCTGGCATCATTTTCTCAAAAGTTATGTGAAATATCACAGAAGATGGATGAGGTTAGGTTATTGACCTCGAATTCTATGACCTAGGTTAATGAGAAACCAATTTTTTATCAGATCGTTTTATAATATCGAGGAAAATATGAACAAATTATTAGTGTTTACAAACTAATCTTCAGGAAAATCGAAGAAGGAACTTATTTTGGTGTGAGAAATATGGCTTTTCAATTGCAGAAATGATCGGACAAAACTAAGTGTTTTTTGTCATCTGGTCTTTTTTCCAGCATTTCGGCCGGCTGAAATGCTCGAAAAAAGACCAGATGACATCAAACGACGGCCGCGAAAAGTGTTTTTGTTAGGAAATATCGTGTTTGTAACGTTCTTATTCAAATAAGGTTAGTGCTTGAGTATTTGCGAAATTTATTACCCAGAACATCTAATAATCAAATCAATTTCAATCGAAAAATATGAACAATGAGGTGTTTGCAGAGAATGGTATCGAGCACGTATTTAGCCCAATTTTTTTTTCAAATGACTATATCTCTTTAACAGAGCCGAATTCGGAAAAATGGAAAATGAAAACAAGGTTTCCTCTGGCCTCAAGAATCTACAGTTAAAATATATGTACAAGTCAAAGACTCACCCTGTATATTGAGAACGGGCAACACTGGTATTGCC
Organism: Adalia decempunctata; assembly: GCA_951802165.1. Taxonomy (NCBI): domain Eukaryota; kingdom Metazoa; phylum Arthropoda; class Insecta; order Coleoptera; family Coccinellidae; genus Adalia; species Adalia decempunctata. The sequence continues at coordinate 41,427,130 of OX637695.1, forward strand.
AGGTGAAATTTGTCATTTCCGTCTCGAACTATTATTTATAATAACTTTCGACGTAGCCTAACTCAAGAACAGCGCATTAATCAACTTAATTCAACGATGAAGCACTATCAAATGTCATTGTATATCGCTGGTACAGTGAATTTAAACTCAGCCGTAGGTCGCCCATGGAATATGTTGAAGAAGGTCGTCCTAAATCGGTCGTTGTATTAGAAAACTTCAATGATGTACGACACCTAACTGAAGATTGAAGAATGTGACATCGTGAAATCGGAGCTTTTGTAAAAACTATAAGGACCAGCATGTAAACGACTTTGAACAAATATTTTGGATGTTTCAATGTAGACACAAGCCAGCAAAAGTTACTTGTTCTCAATTGGCGTATTTCTTCATGAGAACCGTTCATGTGGATCGAAAGATCGGCATAGCATGCGACCATCTGCTCGTCAGACGTTTTCGGTAAATTGAGAGAAACCAATCAAAAACTTCGAATCATTCTGCTTGTAACGATTTCTTATTGTTTTCACCAATTAAAGAAAACTTGCGTGGAAAAAGATTTTTATAATCCATAGAAGTGATTAATGCATTTTTTAGATTTATCATCTTCTGACTTCACAAGGTGTTTTAAAGATTGGTTCAATTGCATGCAAAAGTGTATAGATCTTAAAGGCGAGATTTTTTGAAAAACAATTGAAATATTGTTGATAAAATCCACTTGTTCGTCGTTTCTCATCTTAATATATAAATAGGAACAGAAGAATTAAGGAAATCAGCAACTTACTGTAATGGAGTGCCACCACCCTCGTTGAAGGCATCATCATTGAAACCGCTATAATATCCTTCAATGAATCTTGAACTTAGATACTGCATCTGATATTCAGCAAACATCTTAAGAAAAAAACAGCAGAATGTCAAATTCATGCAGATAAAAGATTTATTTTTTTCTTTAAATTAGACTTTCAGTAGGACACTTCACTGGCAGATGGAGGATGATGGACTGAACTCATATTTTCTTTTGTTTTCACAGATTCACATCAAGATTAAATCTCCCAACTATACTCCATTCACTTTTATAAAGTCTCCGGGTTGACCAAGACATTCTGACACATTTCAACGTGTATATTTTGAAATTGATAGATTATTGTCATTTTTCGGTCTGATAATTATGCAACGTTGTCCTGTCTACATAGGGGTCGTAGTAATTACGTATTTATCAAAATGTTCATTTACTTTGGGAAAATACTGAATTTGGGAAAATATTATTTGAATTCAATGATTCCAAAGACCTGGCGAATGTTGAAAACTTTTTTCTCTGTTGGTACTGGAAACATTTCACGATTATAAACATGGTTGGAAGATTCAGTTATGCTATTTTCTTGTACGGAAATCAAGAATCGAGTTACTGAAAAATAATGGAGAGAATAGTCAGTTACGAGGGAAATGGACTAGTCCGTTACTTTGTTATAGTTCATTCTAAAAAAGAATAAAAGTACTTGAATACCCCGACAGAAAAACCTCTTTACGATCAGACGGACCTATGGAATTCCCCACATTTCAAAATTCTCAGAAATAAGCATTCAAAATAACATTCAAATACCTTTTTGCACAACTTAAAATACTCCAGTACGATAACGTAGTAGTACTACGAAAATACCTTATTTAGTCTCCAAGCGTGATTATATTGAAAGTAGAAATTAGCATTAGCAACGTCTCTGAGAATTATTTTGACATTGCGGATCTTTCACAATTGCGAACCTGCGTCAGTTTTAAGTAAAAAGCCTTGATAAATCTAATTCTGGCCAACCAAAAGTGAATGGAGTATACTTATACTACCTCATATGAAACTTTTGCTCAATTTAAAAGGTTTTCGGTTTCCTTTTAAGCAAATAGATTTAATGTATCCATCTTCCTTCAACTGAAAGATTTTGAATTAATGTACTGTATTTGGTGGTTGGGAAATTATGAGAAATAAAAATTTGTGGGCATATCAAATCCCAGCCTGTAAACTGAAATAAAGCATAAAAATGAAAAAAGAACATTGAGAAATGAGTTCAGCCAGTATCCAAATCAGCTAGTAGGGTAATCCTCCAGATTATGAACCATAAGGTTAATGTTCTATGAAAGTATAAACAATTTACCTGCTGCTGTTGAGAATCAATGGAATTGGGGATATTTGAATCGTCAAAGTCTCCACTATCTTGATTATTAGATCCATTAGGATGAAAACCACCCTACAATATAAAATATATACTGCTCAATAAATGAAATGGCAAGAATTAAATCCATACCAATAATATTTTCTGTGTTTTATTGACTTCAGCAAGAGTGTTTTCTTTGAAATCCTCTAATCTAGTATGTGATTCTGGATGGTTCTCTTTGAGAAATTTACCCAAGCAACTTTTCGAAATAGAATTGATCAATTCATTCAAAATATTTATCAAGTGGCCCATATAACCCTGTCGAACACCTTTGGCTTTCTGTTGCTTATCATTTTCCTCCCATGCTTCTAATATTCTTTCTATTAGTTTACAATTTTCTATTAAATGTTTACATAAGGCAACGGCTGTATCATCACTATCTTCAGTTATGTAGTTTTTCAGAGCAAGCACTAAACATTTCTCTACTTGTGTATGTAGAAAATTATTCCAAGAATATTGAAAGAAAAGATCTAGCATTGTTGAAAATGTTCTCAATGACATCATTTTATGCAATAATTCATTATTTTTGGATGAGATCACTGAGACAAATAACTTCAGTACTTGCAATCTTGTTTGACCTAGAGGAGGATTCAATACACCAAAAGTAAGCTCCAAAGGACTTTTCTGTAAGAATGAACAAATATAGAACAGAAAGGAATTGAAAGGAAATATTCTAATTTTTTCTCACCTTTGGCGGATCCAATAAGATATTGTGAAAATCCTCTACTCTTTCTACAAGAACTTTTGATATATTATCCAACACTTTCTGCTTATAATCAACATCACTAGATTCATCATTAATGTCATTATAGCTGGTTATTGAGTTAAATTTAGAATTACTGGAATGAACATAAAATGCATATATTCTTCACATTAGATATTCATTTCACGAACCTGGTTTGGTTAACATCAAGAAGAGCAAGCAAGACTTGGATACCCCCTACAATGGAAGACTCATTTTTCTCTCCGCTGAGTATTGTTTCTAACAATAGATCAACTATTTCAGAACTGAAAAACAATGATTAGAATTCCATTTGAAACAGACAACATTATCTGGTTTTCAGTAGTACTAATTTATTTCTTCACTTAACATTCACATAGGATAAACTCAGACTTGAATAGATGTAGGACATAAACATTGTATGATTTTATATTACAAATAGATACGTACGATTCCAGTGTGTTGAGTAGAGGATCTGGATCAGCTCTTTCCAAACAATTTTTCTGATTTTCTCTTGCAATTCGTACAAAATCACATAATAGTTGAGCTACATTATAATGCCTATCCTTATCAATACAAGGATTGAACATGGAGACCAAAGATTGTATAATTTGCTGACTGTCCAACCACTGAAATAAGAAATCTTTGAATATCACATGAAATGCTGTATTCTATTTATGTCCACTTAAGTTTGAGGGCTACTGTCCCCTTAGCAAAATACTCAAAAACTAAAGGAACCTTGTTGACAAGAAGAAATACATATACATTTTTTTCATTGGCAGATTGAGAAAGGTATAACTATTTCTGATAGGTTCGTTTCCAACGATATGATATCTATAACTTATTGTAGGTACAGAAGGTTATGGAAAGACAACACAGGGAATTCGTAAATGAATTAATAATCATATCATTAATATCGGCAAGAAATTTTTCATGATTCAACCTTCTTGATTCAAGCTGCGAAGTTAGTAATGATGTAGTAAGATCAACTTCAACAAGTGAAGGTCATTATTTCAATTCATTTTCATAGATTTGAATTTTTGGTCAAAGTCAAATTTAATGAAAAATTGTAAAAGCAGAATGATATTTTCAAGTATTTCTATACCAAAATAAGGTGTTGAATGATATGTACCTGCATATACAGGTTGTCCCAGAAGTCGCGCACCCCAATGAGGGAATCGAAAGTGAAAAAGCCAAAAAATCCATGTTTGAAATTTTTTGATAACGTAGTTAATTAGCAATTAATTAATGAAAGTGACCAGTCAGGAGCATCCCCGATTGGTCACTTTCCTTAATTAATTATTACTAATTAACTACGTTATCAAAAAATTTCAAACATGGATTTTTTGGCTTAGAATATTTTTCACTTTCGATCCCCTCAATGGGATGCGCGACTTCTGGGACACCCTGTATCAGTAAATATTGACATAGATGTAACAGTGGTTTTAATAAATGCTTCTTTGCAATATGTGAGTCCAGCTTGAATGAGGAAGGATGCAGATTCAACAGACTACATATTTCATATCAACTTACATTCAATATATTCTGCTTAGTTTCGATGCCTTCAACTTGGGTAAATAACTTGAGCATAAGATCCATTATAGCTGATGTGCCTATATGTTTGAGCAGTAATGATATAAACGTGTCCTTGGCTTTTAAAAAGTCTAGGACCTGTAAGCAAGTAAACTGATAGGACAACCAGTTCTGGGGTTGGAAATAATGGATAAATTAAGGAGAATGAGTTAAATAGGAAACAGGAGAGAAAGGATGGGGAAAAAATTCTTATTATAAAGTTATCCAATAGAACAAGTTATACACAGAAATGTAGAAATGAAATAATAACTCGTAATTTTTCAAATTAAGGTTTAATGAGTTTGCAACATTTTTCTGTGTTTCTCATTTGTTTATGGGATTTGAATAAATGATGAGGAGTCAATCCCTCATTCCTTTGGAAAACTGATTATCATACTGATTTGGACACTTTGCAAAGTATGCATTATAACAGATGCTTTAATCATCACTAAAACATATAACTATTTGAATCCTTCACCATACTTGTATGGCCCTTTGGTCATTGAAGTGAATACTCATAAAACTATTGGCTGATAAAATGTATACAGTGTAATTCGATTGTGATGATTTATATGTGCATTCTTCTCTAACGAAACTGTCGTAGAAATTCTGTGAATCTGTTCTTCACCCGAAATTTGCAACATGTTTGAAAAATTTTACTTTATGTCTTATGAAATTTTTTTTTTCACTTTATTATCTTTTTAATTAAAGATGCTAAATGGAATATTGAAATGTATGTTTAATTCTATTGAATCTGATAAAAACATTGAAATTTTAGAAAACAAAAAAAATTATTTTATCTTATATCGGGTGGTACTTTTTTTTGCCAAAATAATTTCATTCAATCTAGATCTCATGCTATAAATAAAAAGGGTTGATATGAAAACCCCATCAATGACCAAATCATATTCGGCAACAAAAAGTTATTTGAACGAATTCAACCCCCCCTATTGTGGAGGGTGTATGACAAACATGAAAAGTTGCATAATTTTCAATAAGAATTGGTCGTCTGAGCATTTCCTGTACAAAATACCGAGGATATGAATTTTGTGTGATACTTTTAACTCACTCTGTATACATTAACACCAACAATTCTAGCATTTATAAAAAAGATTATGTTAGGTCCTATGGACGTCATCCTATATTTGTATTTTATAAAAAGGAAAATTCTTGACTATATTGTGTGATTATAGCAATCAACACCATACGTTCAAAATGATGATTTTCAGTAAAACATAGGATTGAACATTTTCTGTTCTTCAAACAAGAATCCTCACAAATCATAAAATGTTGCAAAAACAATTGCTAATTATTATCGAATTGATCTTCTCAATTTGCTCAAGTGATTATTATTTCATTTCAAAAATTATGACCCAAACTAAAATAAAAAACACATTCAAAAATATTCTGTTAGTTATCTACAGATTCTGCGGATTACGTTAATTATCACATACCAAAAATTTTGTTCCCATCACCTTTTCTTTTTTTTATTAAATTAATAGTATTGCTTAGTACGAAAAAGATCATTTAGACATAAATCCTTAATTTCAGAACAAACTTGAATTGCTACTACCTCAATTACATAAGAATTCCCAATTTATGTTGCATGATAGACAAACCAATTATTTCCGAAATTAAATGATTTACTATGTTAATACAGCCTTCTATAAAGTCTTTGTAACACAAGAAACTGATGAAGAACATAGTGAATGATTTTGTACGAAATTCCATACCAATTATATTTCATAAAGAGTTTTCCAGAGAAAGGCGTGACTAACCGATATGGTAGATGGTACATATGAAAATATGGACAAATTTACCGCAAACATGGATCCTAACCATTTCCAAGGTACAGGGATTGGAGTTAATATTAATTATGTATTTAAGATTCCAGGAGTATTTGATCGAAAACAATGATGGTCATATGCTGTTTCCACTTCCTTAATTTTTCAGTAAAAATCCCGTTCATTTCGAAATATTCCTTTTTGAGCTTTCGTTCTGATTCACTCCCTGCCTGACAGCGTTATTCGAAGCGCTATTTCAGTTCTATTCGTCCCGGTAGGTGTATTTTGAACCGAGAATGGCCTCAATCGACGAGGTTCGACTCACTGATGAAGACTCAGAGGTCAAATTAAAGCAATTGCAATTTTCAGGATGAGCAGGGGTTCCGTGAATATGACGAGACTTAGTTTTCCTGATAATTACAAAAATACGTATTCGATCGAGATGCCTTTAGATGAAGAATGAAGTATTCGAGCTACATGCAAAATTTCGTCCAAATCGAGAAGGTAACTAGATATAAATACATATAAAATTCTAGCGAATCATCGAGAGAAAAATTACCAGATGTCAAAATTTTATTTCCTTTCGTTTCTTGAATGCGAATCTACTTACAAGGTGGAAGACTAAACGCCTTACGACTTCACGTCAGTTCCATTTTATGAATAATCAAATCATAAAATTTTCTGTCGTTTTTCTCGAAAACGGTAGGGTTTAGTTCATAGCTTTTGACCGAGAGTACCAAGAATAATTTGGAGCATTTCAATTCCGCCAAAAAATCTGACAGATGACAGTGGAGTTCAAGTTGGAGTCGATGTAATATCGAATATCCTTTTCATCTACGCCACTGAAAACATGCGAATAACATCCAAAGTGAAAAGAGACCCATGTTTGCAGGAAATTTGTTCTTTTTCTCATTATAGTTATTTACCCCATCAGATTATCACACCTACTCCGAGGCACCCTGTTAGTACTCTACATGAAATCATCCTATCATTTCCAATTTGATTAATTCAGTAGACAAATTAACAATAATAAATTCCGAAATTATGTGGTATACAAACACCAGTTATTGAATCAGAAAAGAAACAGTTAAATCAGAACATTGTAATTATTACAATTGTAAAAAAAAATAACACAATTGAATTTGATCTTTATTAAAAATGATTTGTTTTCTAAATGATACGTCTAAATTTCTAACAATAGACAATTTTTAACATGTTACTTTAACGGTTACTTGTGGTATCTCTAATCTGGTGTAGAAGTTTTGCGCCAACAGGTTATGGAGGGGAAGTGATATGGTATTTAACGCCACTAACGCAGCTCGTAAACAAAGTTACATCATTACAGGGGTTTGTTTATATTTTATATGAATAAGTTTTTAGTTTGGTTGAGGACACGACTTGGATAAAAGAAATTTGGTATAAAAAAGTTGGAAGAATATCATGAACTATTTGTGTTCAGTGTTAAATGGTTCAGGACCAAATGGACTGAAATGTTCTTATTTCATCCCAAAACTCTAAATGAAAGGACATATTTGTTTGATGGAGGTATTATTGACTCTAGAATATGTAAGATTGAATTACTGAACATATCATAAGCAATGAAGCAAAATGATGGTTGCAGATTATCAAATGTGGGGAAAGAATTTTTTCGGCAACCGTCCGGGAAGTACCCACTTCCCGGACGCTTTTTCTTTGAGAAAGTAGCATTTCCCGGCCTAGGCCGGAAAGTACGTACTTCCCGGCCTAGGCCGGAAAAACACATCGTTGTTGTCATTGTTATGATCATCACAATAGCAACGAAATAACGGATGACAGTTCTGTTCTGTTTAATTCAAATATGAATCAAAATCAATAAAGAGATGTGTCATCTCATTGATTTGTAATTCTTCACGGTTGCCGAAAAAATATTGTACGCAACACGCCCGGAAATAGTTTTTTTGGACTCACAGACTTCCAGGACTCGCCTCCGGCTCGTCCTAGAATCTTGTCTATTCGTCCAAAAAAACCCTATTTTCCGGACTTGTTACGTAAATTACTATTACTAGGCTTTAGCTAGTGCAATGCAAATGTCAATTTTAGGGTGTTTCATTGTAAGAAGAACATAGTTGAAACTTTTTTTTTCAGTACACTTGATTTATTTACTGTTTGTTTTCCATTTTCCTTCCTTTTAATTATTTCAGATATTTCAAGATATTTCGTCCAACTTGATGAGGAAATTTAGTTTCCCTGCAACCTAAATATGTCAGCTTATTCTGCCAACAAATTCATGATCATTACACTCAAACGGATGAGTGTTTTTGCTGAGGTGTTTATCTATGCTTTTATGCACTTCAAGGAATAAAAGGATACTTTTAAGGTAGCCGTTCAGAGCGACTAGGAAAACTAATCCAATAGAGGCGCCACCGTGCATTTTATGGAATATCTCCATAGAACTTACATTATCACTATAAATTATTTGAATATCTCTCTAATTATGAATAAAATGAAAAATGACGCTCTCTATCCGAAAATCGCTGAACTATGAAATTAGTGAATATGTGGGTAAAGCAGGAACTTCGAAAGTTCATTTTTTTTCTTTCAAAAATAGAAGAAAATGAGCCAACTCATACTTCTGTTTTATTTCAAACGAAAGACCCATGAAAATAGTTCAACTTCCAATTAAAAGTGAATCTACAGTCAATTTCGTTCAGAAAAATCAACTTGAAATTCGGAACTGGCAGAGAATGACCAAACTCAAATACATAGAAATAGTTCCTGCTTTACCTACATATTCACTAATTTCATAGTTCAGCGATTTTCTGATAGAGAGCACCATTGTACATTTCATTCATAAGGGAGACTCTCCATTCACTTTTATTAAGTACCGCGGTTTACCTTGGAATTCTGATACATTTCACCGCGTATATTTTAAAAATGTTAGGTCATGGTGAGTCCACTGTCAGGTACGCCCGCAACGTTGTCGTTTCTGCATTAAAATCGTAGAAATTACGTATTTATCAAAATTTTCATTTACTTTGGGAAAATAAGGAATTTGAGAAAATATTATGCGAATTCAATAATTTCCAAGACCTGGCGAATGCTGAAGAAACTTTTTCTCTGTTAATACTGGAAATATTTCACGTACATGAACATGGTAGGAAGATTCAATTATGCTATTCTTTCTTCTTGTACGGAAATCAAGAATCGATTGTTGAAATTTCACTGAAAAATAATGGACAGAATAGTCCGTTACCTTGTGATAGTTCATTCGAATAAACAGAATAAAAGTACTAGAATAACCCAGAAAAACGAACGGACCTAGGGAATTCCCCACTTCTCAAAATTCTCAAGAAATACATTTTAATACCTTTTTGCACAACTTGAAATACTCCAGTGTGAAAATGTAGTAGTTCTTCGAAACCTGCGTCACAGTTAAACCTTAGAAGAACTAACTCCATTTACAATGTTAAAAAAGAGTAAATAGAAAGTAGACTTGGCAATGTGGCTTAATTTCACGAGTGCCAACCTGCGTCAGTTTTAAGTGAACGAACTTGATAAACCTAATTCAAGGCTAACTGCGATATGAATGGAATATTCCATGAAATGCACGGTGGCGCCTCTATCGAATTAGTTTTCCTACTCGTTGTGATCGGTGACCTTAATCCCTCAGGGATTAGAAGTTAGCGTCCTACTATCATTATTTTTCTTTCAATCTCTCAGCCTCCCCCTGGTCGGTCTACAAACTTTTCGCTTCGGGATTAAAAGTGCCACTTTAGTCCCTGAGTTTATAATTTATATTATAAATCCCTATTGCATCATTCATAGAATTTTATTGAGCATTTTTTTACATTTTCTGCTAATACTGATTTTGGATCTGTTTTTTGCCGCCATTTATTTCTTTACACAAGCAATATTTGCTTTTTAAAAAAGTCCACTGCTCTCGTTCTAAACATATATACAGGGTGTTTCACCATAAACTGGACATATGTATACAGGGTCTTTCACGAGGAACCTCACCCATATTTATACGGGAAACTACTGAACGTATTTTCATGAAATTCAGCACTTATAAGTATTTCACGATGCTGATGAAATCTAAAATATTTTCAAGGCATGAGCACCTCCGGTTTTTCCGGAAATGACGTCAACTTCAATTTTTCAAATTAGAACACCATTTTTTTATTGCAGAAATAGATTCCTTAGAAAATTTCAAGTTATTTTGATGTAACATTTTTCAGTTTTGGTTGGAAAATTCTCTCTGAGCGGGAAAATTCGAAAAAAAATCGAAAATAGAGCTCCGCTGAAACAAGAATAACTTCGAGGTTTTTGGATGGAAAATTTTCATTTTTGGGATTTTTCAAGATGTAAGATTGATGTATCCACTTTAAAAATCGAAATCGCGATTCATGATACAGGGGGTGAAAAAATCGCTTTCAAAGTTAGGGATGACAAAATCGTGAAAAATCAATTTTTTCAAATTAGAACCCCATTTTTTATGGCAGATATTGAATCTACGTTAAAAAATAATGTGAGTGTATGCATCACACCCTTGCCCTAAAGTGGATATTTTCTGAGTTATTCACAAAAAACAGTTTTTCGTCTTGAATTTTCAGCTATTTCTTTTCCCTTCACGCCAAAAAGATGAAATTTTAAGGAACTGTTACTTAAACCATGTTTAAGATTTTACTACCCTAATATGCAAGAGAAAAAAGTTACAGGTTGTTCCTAGATGGCGAATTTGGATTCGAATTTGTATCGGAAACCTCTTTATTTCAACTAATCGGCCATCGGTTTTCTCTCCAGTGATAAATAAATAATTCCTTATGAACCATATGCAAAAACTTACCATGTTTTACATTCTTTTTTTTTAATGATAGATATCATTAATTACATCTGCCAAATTCCTCTTTATTCAGTAGCATGTAATTAATGATATCTATCATAAAAAAAGAATGTAAAACATGGTAAGTTTTTGCATATGGTTCATAAGGAATACTCTCTGTATAAAAAGTACCCGGAAAATGTTATTTAAATGAACCGCCAAAAAGGAATCGGTAATTTTTTTTCTTAAAGTTGGTAGGACCTTCCTTTATTACCAAGCCAAATTTGAGCGCGATCTGTCAACTAGTGTGTTTACAACAGCTGTCAGTATCAGTCGACCTCAAAAGTGCGAATTTTACAATGGAAAAAATAGTTGATCAAAGAGTTTGCCTCAAATTTTGTCTTGCAAACGAATTTTCTTGTGCCGATTCATTGAAAATGTTAAAAAAAGCCTTTGGTGATAATTGTATGTCAAAAACACAAGCATACGATTGGTACAAATCATTCAAAGACGGTCCGAAAAAACCACGTCAAAGTCGATCGAAAATTAAAGTTTTGCTCACTGTTTTCTTCGATTATCGTGGTGTTGTGCACTCAGAATTTCTTCCTGAAGGACAGACAGTGAATAAGGAGTATTACTTGGGTGTATTGAGGCGTTTGCGTGAGAATGTTCGTCGTAAACGGCCAGATTTATGGAAAGACAATTCGTGGATTTTGCATGATGATAACGCGCCGTCGCACCGAGCCATAATTATTAAGGAATACTCAATAAATACCATCGAACAACCGCCGTATTCACCTGACTTAGCTCCGTGCGACTTTTTTCTATTCCCAAGACTCAAATTGCCCCTACGTGGAACGCGTTTTGAGTCCATTGAAGCCATCAAAACAAATTCGCAACGAGAACTGAAGGCCATACCTTTGGCGGCGTATGAGCGGTGCATGGAAAAGTGGGTTCGCCGATATCATAGTTGTATTGTAAGCAATGGGGACTATTTTGAAGGAGACAAAATAAATATTGATGATTAAATTTATGCTAGACGGTCGGGACCGTCTAGCCCACGCAAGCGCTATTTATAGCCTGCGCCCTCGTCAAAATCGGATAGCTCAAGTATAAGAGAGAAATAATTCCTGAAGATGCCAGACACTCGATCTGGCGAAACGTCGAAATATAATAAACCACGCCGGCCGAAATGCTCGAATCAAGACCAGATATCATCAAACGATGGCCGCGAAAGCCTCAACAAATTCATTAAATTTATGTGTTTTTTTTTACAATTCCGGGTACTTTTTATACAGAAGGTATATGTATAGTTGTGTAGATGATAAAGTTATATTTATCTTGTGAAATATACCAAAATACCATGTCTTCAAAGCATTAGCGATGAGATACAGGGTGTTTGAACAATATTCTGATATCTGTGGTAAGTTATGCGTGTACCGGGTTTTTCACTATAATTTGACCCCCCCTTCAACTTTGTTACTACCAGCACCAGAATAAGAGAGATAGACCAACATATGTTACATATTCGAAATTAGGGGAAAAAGAGCTAGCCAAATATAGGAAAATATACAGGGTATTCCATTTGAAAAAATGAAGTTGCCATCAATATGTTGGCCACCTTGTATATATTTCAGTTCGTGAAGTCATATTAAAAACCTCAGTTGATTTCGTGAAATTTTTGTATGAAACATTTTTTTGTATCTCCTTTAGTAACAAAGTTAAAGGGGGGGTCAAATTATAGTGAAAAACCCGGTACTTTGAAACAACGGTTTTTGGTCACATCTTAGTATTTTTTTGGGCTCAATTCAATTATGAAGTAGAATTGTGGAAAAAAATTCAAAATGGCGGAAAACCTGCGAAATGGATTTTTCGATTGCTGAAGATGGCATTATTTCACCGTATTCGGTTTTCTAAGATTTTCGTGAAAATATCTTTCCAAAATTAGAACTCAATTTGTTTTTGCATGTCTACAGTAAAAAAGAAATATGAATTTATGAAAAAAAAAAACTGTTCAAAAACTTTGATGGGAATCGAACATTAATGAGATTGGTATATAAATGAAATCCAAATTTTACTAGATAGGCAAGGTAACCCTACTATCTCACCGAATTTTTTCGAAAAAATTTGTTGTTTTATTAATTCATATTTCTACTTGGGTCATTCTGGCAGCCTATTAGCAAAATTTTGGCCTTCTTGAAGCCACCAGTTTTTGAGATGAACATTATCTTCAATAATGGTGTTAGCGATTCGTCCAGCTGCGGTCATCTGGGTGACGCATGTTAGGATATCTTTTCCTTTAAATGGCATTACCTCGGCACTCACATCGATTGAATGAATATTTGCGTATTACTGTGATTTGTAATTATTACGAGGCATGTTCAAAGTTGGGAATTAATCCAGATGAAGACCAAATCGTAAAAAATCAACAAATTTTCGAAGAATCAATGAGTGAAACGATTATGTTCAAACAAATAACCTATGTGTTTTAACATGGTTCAGTTGGAAACATATACATATGTACACATCAAAACATTGATGATAAAATGAACGTGTTTTCTGTTATTCTTCAGGAAGCCCTTATCTTATACTGGGGAGGGGGCATTCAGGCGGAACGAGTGTTTGTACTTCAGAAGCTGGCTTTGAGAACTATACTCTGTATGACTTTCAGAGCATCTTGTAGGGGAGTATTCAAGAAAAGCAATATGCTGATGATGACAGACCAATACATCTTCAGATGCCTTATGTTTATTAGTCAGCATAGACATTTTTTTGAGGAATTTGAGAGTACAAACAACACACGGAGAACATCACCCTATCTATATCCAATTTGTTCTCTATCTCTCACACAAAGGAACTGTGGCTATACATGCATTAAACTGTTCAATGTACTGCCAAGAAAGGTTTAAGAAGTGAAAGATTCAAGGTCTTTCAAACAGAAGGTTTACAATTTCATCCTTGACTGTGAACCATACTGCCTTCAAGAATATTTCAGATACTGTACAGACCATAGGAGCTAGTGGAATTTGTGCAGTTCTTTTTGACGATTTTTTTATTTTATCAATAATGTCTTGTGATATTATTATTATTATTATCATCCGCTACATACATATATTCAGAGAAAAAATTTTCGAATCTTCAATAGTTCGTTAATCAGTCGAATTTGCTCCTTCTTTATAAGAAATAGCAATAACTTCGCATCACCAGATGAACTCTGTCGCAATGTAACATATAGAAATCTGCAGGGAAAGCACATATTATTTCAAGTTGGCTGCCCAATCAGGCTATTATCAAGTTTTTTTCAACAGGAACCATCATGAATGAAATAATAATTTGGATATTTTTTCCAAAAAAAAAAGGTCAACAGTTTCTCATATGGTTCTGTATATCTTTTGGTATTTTAATGAAGAAATTAATGGATTTGATTTATTAGTGAGCATGGTTCATGATGCAATGAGAAACCTTTAATTCAACAAAAAAAAAATTCCATTTATTGTGGGACACCCTGTATTTATATTGGAGAGATTTTCAAGGGAAACTGGAAATTAAACTGATATTGTTGAAGACAAAGTTATATTTTATGGCAGTCATTTTGCTGTTTCTTGCCTTGTTTATTATGATTTTGTTCTTAGTGATTTTCGACAATCTCAACAGAAATTTTGTATGGTCTTCAACATTTTATTGAAGTTGTCAGATTCATTTTGACTAGAAATATTTTTGTTTATAGCTTTCGGTTTGAGATATTGATGAACCTTGACACTAGTCGTTTATACATTTGAATCAAGATTTTGAACACATTGGATTGCATTTTCTTCTTTGCTTAAAGAAGCAGACTAGCTTTGATTCTTCTTTGTCATGTACAGTAGACAAAATACAACATAAACATTTTTGCAAGCTAGAATCATTGACCTAGAATATCTATCTATACCTGTGATTTCAAAAAAATAAATCATCAGTCCTAACATAAGATAGAGGCAATTTGGAGGCTATGATTTAATAGAGAGAGGGATATAACTGCCCATCAATCCGTGGGAATCACTTTCTATATGTTGGGTGTAATGATGTTCTCATATCCACAGTATATTTTATATTTGGGTGGGAACTGGAATCCAGTCTGAATTGAGGTTAACTTAATATTTTGTCTTGACACGAGATTATCCATGATTCGTAAACATTCTGTTTTTGGAGCTTAGTGCTGGTTTATTTAAATTGCCATCCATGAAGGTAGAGTAGAGGGAAACCACAACATATCGCAGGTAACCTAACCTTTCACACACTAAACATTGCCTAATGTTATAAAAGTTATAAAAAATTATTTGCATCTAAATTATTCACCAACAACAATTATATGGATTAGTGGAATGAAATTTTTCTATAACAAGTTGTAATTGATATTTATCTAAAATGATGGCACAAATGAAATTATATATGTATATTTGAAAAATATACTATCTTCATAAATTCAAAAGAAGAAGCAAACAGAACTTACTTGCTCAGTCTTCTTTGCAATAAGGGCACCCATAATTTTACTGAAGAAAGAAGCCAATAAAGGATTCAGGGGTGGCTCCCTATCAAGGAAATGATATAATTTGTCCAGGAGCAATTCATCACTAGCAAGTCTTTCATTGAGCGCCGGAACATCACAAGTTAATAATTCACATGCTATATTTGGATATTTGTAGCGCACAGGGTCTTCCAGTTCTATAGGTGGTTCATTTGTTGTAAGTATTACCAGTTCTTCCATAATATTTGGCTTTTGTAAACTAAAGTCAAAGAATATTTTGTGATGAAACAAAAGAATTCGATTTGAAAACTGTTGATACATACAAGTCTATTAAGGCCTTATTTTGAACTCTACATTCATTGATAATGTCATCAGAATCCATCACTTCCAGAAGGGTTACATCCTACAAACACAAAGAAAAAATGAGTAGCCCAATAAAAGGATGAATAATTAACATTACCTCTTTTCCAAGGAGAGCCTCCACCTCAGATGAGGAGTTTGCATTATATTTCCAAAACATATCCAATAGATTTCAATAAAACTAAATTTCAAACATTTACACTTGACGAATAAAGGCACTGGTGCAGACGATAAATGATTTTGTCAATTAATATAAAAGGTGTGAATAAAGGCTTTGGAATCAATTATAAACATTTCTACCATATCAATGTAACAATGAACACAGAATAGAATAGTCACATACGTTCTGTCATAATGATAGACACAGAACATATTCGCGATTCAGGGGTAGGCAGCGCCCTCTACTACACGTGTATACGGGAGTGGGTAAGATTTGTAAACATTAGTTTTGACATAAGGTAATTTGCGGGGAAAAAATAAAATGGAAAGTGAAGAGAATGTTTTTCTGAGCATAAGCGAATATTTTCGATATTTGGAAGCAACTCCAAATAGTAGGAAGGCTCTTTGGGCCTTAAGGAATGAGTAGCGTTGAGATTATAAAAGAATTCAGATAGCTGAACGAAGGTATACTTAGGTATTTCGTATTGCAAAAGGTTTTACTCTTTATCAAGAAATATAGGTATGTAATATTAATATTTCACCAGATATTTATGACTAAAATTCATGTTCTATTCTATAAAATCTTTTATTAACAGGGGTGTAGACTAACTCGCGTCCGTGGCAGAAAGCTACACGTGCACCCTGGGTAACGCTAAATGAGTTAGAGCGATCTTCGGCAGCCAGACAATATCTCCGGATCTCCTGGCTACTATACATGGATTCACATAGTTCAAAATCTCACAACCATGGCCCTCCTCAGGGCCAAACGACAAAAAATCTCGGAGAAATGATCCGAATTTGCCAAATAAACGCCGAAGGACTTAGCAGAGCCAAGAGTGAGTACATTTCAAAGCTCTTGCTAGACCAAAACATTGACATGGCCATTATCCAGGAAACCCACATCGAGAACGCAGACCAACAGCGCCAAAGAGGCAAAATTCTGGGATTCGACCTACTGGGAGCCACCTATCATCGGTCCTATGGCAATGCGACCTATGTCCGAAAAGACATCGAAAACGCTATACTACTAAATTCCAGCATAAATTCAAACGTTCACCAAGTAATAACAAAAATAGCGGACATTACGGTTGCAAACATCTACAAGCCACCACAAGCACCCTGGCCTGATAACGTTCTAGATACTTACCCACACCCTGCAATATACGCAGGCGATTTTAACAGTCACCACACTGAATGGAAATACCGAACCACAGATGAGAACGGCGAGCGCCTTGCCAACTGGGCAGACTCACACGATCTCCACCTAATCTTTGACGCTAAAGAACGAAATACTTTCAGGTCAGCTGCGTGGAACACTGAAACCAACCCAGACATTTGCTTTGCCTCAGAGAATGCCCTAAAACGCCCGGTTCCAATGTCAAGAAAAGTCCTGGACGACTTTCCGCACAGCCAACATCGTCCTATAGTCCTCGAAATTGGAATTAAAATCCCGATAATCCACTCTACACCCAGGCCCAGATGGAATTTTGGAAAGGCCCAATGGAGTGAATTTGCTGTTCAGTTGGATAAAGTCGTTAGATGGATCCCTCCAGTGGGCAGCAACTATAATAGATTCGTAAAAGCCGTGATAACAACTGCGAAAAAGTATGTACCTCGAGGATTCCGCAGAGAGTACATACCGGGCTGGAACGCTGGGACGGAGCGGCTCTACCAGGAATTCCAGAACAATGGAGACTCTGAAATAGCCGACGAACTCCTCAGCCGCCTGGACACAGAACGCCTTAATAAATGGAAGGAAACAACAGGTAGCATGGACTTTAAGAGATCCAGCAGAAAAGCTTGGAGCCTTTTGAAGAAGCTGGGTAGCTCTAATCCACCAACCCGCGAACCACCGGAGGTATCAGCTGACCAAATCGCTGCAAGAGTCATAACACTTTCTAAGGCCCCGAGTATAAGACAACAGAATACACATATTAAGAAACAACTGACACTCCTTCGCCATACGACAACACCCCACCCAGAATACTCCAAGCCATTCTCTGCAGAAGAGGTAGATAAGGCACTTGAAGATACCAAATCTGGCAAAGCTCCGGGATTCGACGGAATTCACCCAGAGTTCCTTAAGAACTGTGGTAAACACACTCGAATGTGGCTGAGTAAATTCTACTCTGACATTTTACTGACAAGTTATATACCAATGGAGCTTAAGAAATCAAAAATAATTGCGATTCTAAAACCAAACAAACCCAAGAACCTACCTGAAAGCTTTCGCCCAATAGCCTTGTTAAGCTCATGCTACAAGCTTCTGGAAAGGATGTTATTGAACCGACTGAGTCCTCTGATAATGGAGCATATTCCTGTTGAACAGGCTGGGTTTAGGCCCCACCGTAGCTGCGTCGACCAGGTGCTCAGCTTGACAACACATATCGAAGCAGGGTTTCAAAAACAGCTGAAAACAACTGTAGTGTATGTCGACCTGACAGCAGCATACGACACGGTCTGGAGAGAAGGGCTCCTCTACAAGTTTCTCAACGTGATACCATGCAGCCGAACAGCATCTCTACTGAACAACATGCTCTGCGATAGACCCTTCCAAATAATAACAGGAGGAAGCAGGAGCAAGATGAGGCATCTGAATAATGGGCTGCCCCAGGGCTCTGTACTTGCACCTGTCCTGTTTAATCTATATATTTCAGACACCCCTCAGACATCGTCAAGAAAGTTCGGATATGCCGATGACCTGGCCCTTGCATCCCAAAGTAAAACCATCGAAGAAGCTAGTGACGTACTTTCAGAAGACCTGAACATGCTGGGAAAATACTTCGCCGACTGGAGGCTAATTCCAAATATGAATAAGACTGAAGCGATGTGCTTCCACCTAAACAATAAACAAGCACGAGTGGAGCCCCAAGTGTATTTCAATAATAATCTATTACGCTATAATCCTTGCCCAAAATATCTAGGGGTAACAATGGACCGAACACTCTCATACAAAACACATTTAAAGAACACCGCAGCTAAAATAAATAGCAGAAATAACATAATCCGCAAACTCTGCGGCACTACTTGGGGCGCGAACGCATCCACTCTTAAAACCTCAGCGCTCAGCCTCGTCTACTCAGTTGCTGAGTACTGCGCCCCAGTCTGGATAAACAGCTGCCACGTAAAGAACATCGATACCAAACTTAACGAGACAATGAGGCTAATTAGTGGCTGTCTAAAAAGCACACCTCTGCCCTGGCTCCCTGTTCTAAGCCATATTGCACCTCCCTCCATCCGCAGACAAGAGAGCCTAGTTAGGGAATACAATAAAATAATAACAAATCCCCTACTTCCAATACATGGTGACCTTCCTGATGCCGGCCTGCAGAGATTGAAGTCTAGATCTCCCCCAATATTGCTAGCAGAAAAACTTGTGAGAGATAATTTCAATTTGACCAACAAATGGAGAGAATACTGGGAAGCCTCGAAACCAGTCCAGGCACATATAGCTGATCCTACAGTGTCCTTGCCGGGTATGGGGCTGCCTCGCCACGAATGGAAAACACTCAATAGGATAAGAACGTCTCACGGTATCTGCCGTGACTCATTCTATAAGTGGGGACTCACCGAAACACCAACCTGCGACTGCGGAGAGCCTCGCCAGACTGTCCACCATATTGCAATGGAGTGCCCTCTTACTGCATACGGAGGAGAAATGAGCGACTTCTATGAGGCCACTGACTCTGTGCTGGACTGGATTAATGGTCTCGATTTTAGAATTTAACTTCAAACCGTGCTATATTTGTGTTTATGTTTATATTTGTATTTGTGTTTATACTTCATCTCTAATTTTTTTTACTTTTGGATATACACTTGTGTGTTTTATGGCGAAATGTGAATGTGTGCAATAATTTTAACTGATTATAACTAAATCCATGTATGCCATACGCTAAATAAATAAATTTTATTAACATATCCTGATAACTTGATAACATTGGATTAAAAAAAAACAATAGGACATAGTTAATACAATGAATTTATACATGGATATTGAAAACTTATCATTACGAGTTTATCAGATACATCGCGTTCATTGATATAAATATCAACAACCGCCATGGATCCGACACGAACTTGCCAAATTACTAATCATTACACTCGGCAATATAAATTAATGATAATTATGGTAAAAAGGGGTTACAGTCCACTACGACAGTAAGGTCTATTGTGCTACTTATCATAACAGTATTGTCAGTATTTACTCTTTAGGAACGGAAATAGAGAAATTGTTTTAAAGACCAGTTATCCACGAATACTTCACACAATTTTTTTTATTGGTAGAATGTGAAATCATTCAAATACTGTAAGAAATGCAATTGACAGAATGACAGATCAATAATTAAAAATCGACGTTGAGATTTCACATGTTTGTGATGATAGTAACCACGACACAACTTTAAAACACGTTCTGGTAATGAGAAAAATAAGATACCTATATACCTATAAAATTACAGTTATTTCTAGTTTACAACTTTTGTACTTGGGAAAATAATGAAATGAGACTGGACCCCTGTTGGCTTTACTATTGCATCCATAAACGCAACAAAACGCATGTGATTTCGACATTTCAGGGCATTAATCACTCATCACAATGTTCAAACGTATATAACACAGAATCTGGAACACAATTTTTCTAACTCACTTCACTAAAATAGAAAAATTAACCGGTAATTAATGTAGAAATCGAAGTTTTCCATATACTAACCTACAAACCTACCCACTCCCGTTAATGCTGTTTCTGCCGCAAGGTGGCTTGGGAGATGAACTTGAATCGCTGTTCTGTGCTTTGACTGAACCGTCTGAACGGTTCTGAACCTTATCTAATGCTGGCCATACACGTTACGGTCTACCAGAGAGTCCTGTGCGATACATTAGTCTATGGTTTAGTAGTCTTTGACTTTTTTAGATGTTCTGTGCTCTTTGGTGAGATCACAGAGTGAGATATTTATTAGATGTTATGTGATTCTACGTTTATGATTGATAAAATTTGGTTATGGTTCCAGTAAGAAAGTGGAAAATTTTATGAAAATAAAATAATGAATACGAAAACAAATATTGTGGAAAAACCTAATGAAAAACAATTACCTTCAATATGGAAAAGAGCTTCTACAGCTAATTCCGTGTGGCCAGATAAAGAGGAACTATTAGATGTAATTTATTGGGCTAGACAAGTAATTGGCCTCTTACTAGGACTAATATGGGGATTGATTCCACTGAGTGGATTCATTGGTCTAGCATTATTTGTGTTGTTGAACGCAGGTATAATTTATTTTTATTTTTCAAATTTTCAAAATGTGGATGAAGAAGAGTATGGAGGAGCATGGGAAATATGTAAAGAAGGTTTTATGACGTCATTTGCTGGATTTTTGGTTACTTGGATAATTATTTATACCGGGTTACATAGCGAAGTAGATAAAACCATGTAAAATAAATTAGTTCGTGTTAATTGAACAATTTCTTAAAACTACAACTTGATAAGATTTTGTTAAATTTCACAAATTAAGCATATAATACTACTCAAAATGTTTCCTAGGCATAGGCATCATAAAGACAGTGTAATGTGTTAAAATTCTGATTTGTTCTACCAGGACAATATTTCAATGTGAAACCACATCTTGCATATAATAAAATAATGAAAAATTATGGATTTTCAATTTCTGGATGGTTTATTTCCGAACTAAAATTTGACCTGACCTCTAGATCCACATAAATTCAAATGATCATTATACTCTACATTTACTGATTTATTTACAGGTCTGTAAAAAGTTATTGGTAATATTTATTGAATTTAGTAACAAATAAAGATGTAACATCCATTTCAACTTTACTCTTTTTGACAACTGGCTCACTCTGTAGATCTTCATCACCATAACTGTCATTTTTCAGTGAACTATATTCTTCAATCACAAAGTTCTTCTCTTCCAGATCTATTGATGAGTTCACATCTATTTCATTATGTACTAAATTTGTTGATATTTCAATATCTTCCATAACTTCATTTTCTTTTGAAATTGTATCCTGTTCCAGTTCATCTGTAGACTGACGTTCTATTTTTGCTGGTACTAGCACATTGTTCTGTAAAATTTTTATTTCATTTTCTTCTAGGACAATATCACTGAAGTTGTTTTTTTCTGATTGACTGATTGCATATCCACATTTCAAATTACTAGATGATTCTGAATAGTTCAATGCTTGGAACGTTCTTTCCATATTTCGCAAACCTTCATGGCATGTTGCTGATATATTAAGGTTACCATTAATCCATCCAGTGATTAAAATTTCATTAATCTGTTCACCATATTTATCATAAATACTTGTATTATCTTGTTCAAATAATGAACATAGTATTTCATATAGTAATTCTTGATATTCATCAGTTGTGAAAGGAGCTTTTATGTTTCCTTTCTGGATAATTAAAATATTCTCTATAACAAAGTCTGTAATTTCTTTCAAAATCTCAGTATCAAGATTGAATTTCATGAGAATCAATAATCCTTTGAGAGAACTTGAAGGTGCTCCTATTCTGTCTTTGTTCCATGAAGATGTAATATCAAAACTGTTAGTTTTTGAGGAAATGCTCTTCAGTATTATTTTCTGTTTGGTTTTGGAAGATTTACCAGGTAAATTTGAATTAATTTTTACAGTAACACCATCTTCAATGGGAGTGTTATTTTTTATTATTTGGCAGACCAAAGCATTCTGCAGAGGTTTTTCTAGTCCATGTCCTGTTAGTAATAAATTCAATAATACCTCATAGAAATACTCTTGGAATACACTGCAGTTGATATAACAATCACAATTTTTATTTTTGTTCAGAATATCTCTCATAATTTCCGTAATCAATGGATAAAATGGAACAACTCTTGATTTCAGTGACAGAATTAGTACACTGAAAACTTGCAATATTTCTATTTGAATCTTCAATAAACTGAAAGATGCAAATTTTGTGTTCAAGGAATTTTCTTTCAAACATTTATGCAGTGATAATCCTCTTTCTAGAACACTGAAAATTTCTGTATATACTGTCGTTCCAGGTCCCTCAGCAAACAAAATCATGATCCAGTGTAATGCATTGATTATAATTTGTGTCTTGTACTGCAGTTTCAAGTAGGAATTATAATGAGGAGGTGGACTTTGGATATTGAAAGGTTCAATATCTTCAACCTTAAATTGTTGAATCTCCAAGACTTGTTCAAAAATATCATCAAGGGATTGATGACATGAAGCACATAATTTTCTCAATAACAAAGTCAAATTTTGAATACAACTCATTTTGCTGTTTCCACTAGTAGGAATTTTTTGACTATAGATTAACGCCCTTCCTGCTTCTTCTACTAATCCTTCTGATGATGAATTCAAGAAGCCTATCAGATAGTCCTCAATTTTGCTTTTGTAGTGTTTACAAAAACTGGAATAATATTTCAGACATGCTAGAATACATTCTATTGAAGCTTTTATAATACATAAATCTTTATCAGCATTCAAACATATGTCAAGCAATCGGGTTAGAAAATCATTTGCTACTTTTTTACTGAAGTCAGAATTTTTTTGATGAAATTCAATTATATTTCTTAGAGTTTTCAAATATACCTCTTTATTTTGACTATGCTGATAATGAGAAATACAACACTCCATCCAAAAGGAACCCTGCTCTTCAAAGACATCGGGAGAAATTCTATCACTGCATTCAGATATTAGTTGTAAACCATCCAATCTTGTAGATGATGAATTTAATACCTGGTTAATATGTGCCACAAAACTTTTTTGATATGCTTCACCACTCAATAAACTACGTATACAGTCCAACGTGATAGACCGAGACTTACTATCTCTGTATAAGTTCAAAGATTCGTCGAATAAACTGTCTGTATGCATTTTCCCTCACTTTGCAATTCACACACAAAAATAAACGTATAAAGACGCCAAGAAATTGGTATAAATTTAAGATGTAACACTCTCTTATTTAAACTTGGGTTAAGTTTTATAACCTCAAATAAATAACACAAACACACAAGTACCACAGAATACAAAATAAATATCCACATCATAGAATCAAAATAATTTTTTTTATCGTAGTCACAACAGTTCCCTACTGAAAAAAATTAAAACATTTTGGCAGAGGTCAATGCATCTTTCCACTCCACAGACGTGAAGCTTGGAGGACCTGTTAGTAAGGCTCTATATAGTGCTCTAGTGCTAGTTATTGCCTTGTTTTTGCTTGAGCGAACAGATTATATTAAGGCTCTAATTATATATCAAGTTCCTTCGAGTGCTACGAATATTATTTCGGTAGATTTTACGAACTTACCAACTTTGGTGGACAAGCTATATCCTTCTCTGTTTAGTCAGAGCAAAGAGTAGATGTGTCTACTCTTTGGTCAGAGCCTCCAGAGTCCAGATTGCCCCTCTCCAGTGATGCCAGATTTGCATAATTTTCTTCAATATGCAGAATTTTATCTCTAAAAGAGCTGATGAAGAAAATAAGAATATTTCAGGAAAACCCCTGAAATATGCAGAATTTTTTAAATTCGCATGGTTTTGCAACAAATTTATTCATTTCGTATGCGATCTGACATCTTCGGTAAAATGGTTTAGCTACGACTGCATAGAACACCTCAGTGGCGAAAATATTTTCGGGGGGGCCCGAGATGCTTACACCATCAAATGATCCAATGGTTAGATTTGGTTAAGGCCTCTTGCAACGACAGAGAATTCTCGCGAGAATTTTCTGTCAAATTCACTGACCGCAAATTCTCGCGAGAATTCTCTGTCGTCTCTGTGTAATTCCACAGAGAATTCTACCGAAAGTGGTATGCAAGGGCAGAGAATTTTCGGTCAGTGAATTTGACAGAAAAATTCTCGCGAGAATTCTCTGTCGTTGCAAGAGGCCTTAAGATGCAATTTTTTGATTGAGAATCAAAGGATAACTTTGGGCATTAGATTAGATTAGATTTAAGGAGGGGCGTTTAGACTTTGCTTAGCCTCGCAAACACCTTGACCTGAAGATCTATTGTGCTACCCCGCGCTGTTTACCAATCAGGTAGCAAAGCCTCTATGAACTTCACTATCACTACTCTTCTCGAGTCTTCTCGGTGCCACGCCCATTACTTGTTCCGGTTTTAAGAAACAGAAGTCAAGATGTTGTAGACTTTTCCTGAAGACAGCTCCACAATTGCAAAGCAGGTGTTCAGCTGTTTCGGTGGCTTCTTGACAGAAGCGACAGGTATCAAACTTTGGGCATAGTCTCCCTGTTTTTCATCAATGTCTCATACATCAGACGCCGGAGCCATGCTTCTCGAGCCTGCTTAATTTATTATAGTAGTTCAGTTTTCTTTATCCATTTCGGGGGGGGCCCGGCCCCCCCCCCTATATACGCCACTGGAACACCTGGTGTAACGACTCCCTACTAAAAATCGTTACCAAAATTTGTAGATCAAAACGGCATCCTAGATTTCAGATTTTGGACTAGTTCCGGAGTAAATCCGCAATATTTATCGGTCGTGGCGCTACTGCGGCAACGACAAAAAACGCGACCCTTTTCGGGAGAAATGAAAAGCTGCACAAAATATCACGTTTTCGTTCGACAAGAAAGTCTTAAACAAAATCTAATCAGTGCCAACACCAGGTATTTCTATGCATCTATGACTCGTTATTATCGAGATGACGCTAGCAGTCGTAAAATAAAATATTGCAGTGTGCTACAGTTACCTGGGCCACTTGACTATAATCCCTTTATTAGTAGTCCTATAACATTGGCAAAGAAAAAATTTCTATTGATGGCCCCCCCTCTGAAAAACTGGCTGGATCCGCCAGTGGCCAGGGCACTGGTCCTTACCTAAGATTTGGCTTCGTTTATCTAGCTGTCAAGTTGTGTGACAAGAATCATTAAAGCAATTTTAATTACTGAAATGATATCCGGATTAATGTAATGTAAATTTCAAGTTAAAAAAATGCTCTAGTCTATGATGACATCATTGTTTACAGACATCCCTTATTTATACCTGGTGTAACGACTCCTTACTAAAAATCGTGACCAAAATGGCACTCTAAATTTCATTATGTACTGGTGCTACTTCCGGAATAATCCTCAATATTTTGCGGTCGTGGCGCAATAGAAAATAGCGCGACCCCTTTCAGGAGAAATGTCTTAAACAATCTAAATCAGTGCCAACACCAGGTATTCTATGCACCTGTCTCATTACGAATGAATAATAAATGGTTAAATACGAAGCACAAACATAATATCAACAATTACAATCAGTAATAATCTCTATTCTTGGAAGCGCATAATGTCATGGCGATATTTTATTTTTATGGTTGGTTTCAACTCCAAACAGTTTGATGTCATTGCATACTTATGATGCGTCTCATCTTACATTTATTAGCAAAGGGTTTTTTACCCTCATTACAAACTCAATGTAAAGCTAGACACATGCAATTTTCAATAAAAGCTCCATGATTATTTTAAAAGTATACTACCAAAATTAACACCAGCCCAATTCCAGTATAAAATATAAATTATTGAACAATACAAATAAAAATATATGTGGAAGAAGTACTAAAAAACCAATATAGATTTTACGTACTTTTTTAATGGACATTATACACTAGAATAAATTAAGACAACAGAATTTTCAATGAAAGCAGCTTACTAATTACATAATATGTATATATAAAAGAGAAAAATAAACTGCTGTAGGCATATTAATAGCAAATATATATTATCACTTATAATAAAAGTAAGTTGCTACCTATTCATTCATAATTAAGTTTTAATTTATGCTTAGAACATTTTTCGATGGACTGCTCTTTGTCCCTCTTCATCAAACTCTCTCTTAGACACCCACATTTTCTTGAATGTGTCAAGAGATGCCAATATAGAGCCCCCAATCCAAGTGGAGTATAATCTTTCTTGAGGAGCTGATATTTTTATTTGAACATCCTTTGGTGCAAGTTTTTTAATTTCAGCCAAAAGTCTATCCCCAAAGCCTTTGAATAATGTAGAGCCGCCAGATAAAACAATATTCTTGAACAAGATTTTCCTCAAATCCAAATCAGACTTTTGAATGGAATAAACAAGGACTTCATGCAAACCTTCACATTCCTCTCCAATAAGATCTGGTCTGAACAAAAGTTCAGGTGCTCTAAATCTAGCAGGTCCTATTTTTACAATGTTTCCATCAGGAAGTGTATATGACATGTGTTCAGCTTCTACAGATTCTTCTTTCATAGGATTAGCTGATAAATAACATACTTTTTCTTTTATTGTGCGCACTGTTTCAAATTCAGCTGTTGTTCGAAGATTTATGCCTTCTTTACAAAGTAAAATCTTTAAATATCTGGATACATCTCTTCCGGCTATATCTACCCTCATTATACTATGTGGCATTGCAAAACCTTCATAAATTGGTACTGCATGTGTAACACCATCTCCTGAATCTAAAACCACACCAGTTGTTCTACCTGTAGAGTATAAACTTAACACAGCCTGCATAGAGATATATAGTGCTGGTACATTGAATGATTCAAAGAGCAACTCTGCAGCTTTCTCTCTATTTGGTTTGGGATTCAAAGGTGCTTCAGTTAAGAGCACCGGATGCTCCTCAGAAAAAGTAGACAGTTGATCTTTAGAATAAATGTAAGTCCAAATTTTTTCCATATCATTCCAATCTGTAACATGTCCATGTTCCATTGGATATTTGATGGAAAGTAAACCCCTATGCTCTTCAGCTTTTGGTCCGATGAAAACATCTCCTTCCAGTGCTCCTGCCATTACTCGTACATGCTTAGGGCGTCCAACATAATTTGGGAATCTACATTTTGGTATTTGATCGCCAGCAAATCCAGCCTTAATAACGCCAGATCCATTATCTATGACTACCGGTTGGTTGACTATGACATCATATGTTTCCATTTTCATAATATTCAATAAAATATTTTTTTCCTTCACCTAACTTTCTTTCCTCGTCTCCATAAACGTTTTGCAAAAAGTATTTTGTTACGTAGAACAAATTTGTAGAAAATTCATTAGCATAACAACTTAACCACTAATCATCCACCCTAAGCAGAACAGAGACAAACCCCTTCTTAACACAGGTTGACAGGTCTGTGTCTATGGTGGCCTTAACTTGCTTGTTTTGCTCGCACCAGCACCTGTCTAGTGTCTACTTGGCGACTTGTCAGTTGTTGTCTCATGTCACTTGTCAGTCACTTGCTTTGTTGCCAAGAATTCTTGAAATACCCACAATATCCTGACGCGGTTTACCCACACGATATTTTCCGGTATTTTAACTTTTTTGTGAGAAGTCACTATAATCAGAGATCTATAATACAATTGAAAAAGTCATTAATAGTTGGTCAATTCAAAGGACTATGGACATTTACCGATTTCCGAATAATTCATCACTTTAATTTCCTTCATTTTATAATAAAACCTTCTCGAGGTCGATTGCAATGCAGCAAAGAGAGGCAATACATTAATCTCAAAAACCTATATCGAAATGTTTTTAGATCATCAGGAACATGTATTCTTCTCGATTTGTTAATTTTACCGTGAGATCGAACTTTATTTTCATCTCATAGCAAAATTCAACGCGAACTAGAATAGACTAGAACAACAAATGAATTTACCTACTGAGCTCCAAAATACTCGCAAATCGGGTAAATACCTGCACATTGGCATCATTGTTTATAATATTCTGTGACTCACAGAATTCCGATCCAAATAAAACAAATCTTTGATATGTTCTGTTCGAGACTTCGAGAACAGCACGAAATACAGCCGTAGCGTACTCTTATATATATATGTTCTGAGGTCATACCACAGACCAACTGTCATACTCATAGCAGGTCATAGATTAAAGAATTATATCACAGACCAGTTGGTCTGTGATTATATCTATGTCTATGTTCTAAGACCATCTGTTCTGAATTTTTTTTTGAAAATGTAAAAGCAAAAGCACAACGCAATAGAGATGTTACGGAACAGGCAAATTCAGGGAACAGTTACAACCTGTTCCGTTCCTTAGCGATAACCTGTTCCTAATAACATGTTATTTCAATAACATGTTATTTAATATTAGTAGACTAGAATGCTCCAGCGTAGGAACAGGAACGGTTCCCAACTCGCAGGGATGCAGGGATGAGAGAACAGTGACGTAGGGTAGTAACATGTTATTTCAATAACATGTTATTAGTAGACTTGAATGCTCCAGCGTAGGAACAGGAACGGTTCCTAACTCGTTAATATGCAGGGATGAGAGAACAGTGACGTAGGGTATGGGACGCTGTGGCCTTTATTATGGATTTAGGCTGCTGGTTTGTTTATAAATATGCAGTTTTAATACATATTTCTTGTTTTATGATTTTATGGGTATCCAGTACCACTTTCGGCCGAGTTTCTATCTCGTTCGAATAAGAATATCAGGGTGTGTTTTATTTTGTGAAGCGTTAAGCTAGGTTGTAGTGAGAATATCGCTCCCAATATAAGAAAAACAATTGTTTGACTTATTCATCAATTAAATGAGTAGACGATCTAGTCCAATTTCGAATATTTCACGCAGAGTGTGATAAATTGAAGGTATTGGAAAATTGTGATGTATGTAAACAAACAATCCCCTTCAAGTCGACGGTAACAATTCGAGAAAAAAAAACGTCCAAAATGAACTTGACACCCCACAGTGAACATTTCTCAAGTTGAAATTAAGAAATAGAAAGTCGTTCGCATTTTGTTTGTTTTATTATCAACAACTCGCAATTTCTATAAAATATCAAATTCCTAAATTATGATTATATTTTCTTCCGATATAGAATTCCTGAAATGGTAGCTATGCAAATAATTGTAATAAAAAAATATTAACTGGTTCATTCCAAACAACCAGCCAAAAACCATAATTTTAAAGATTTAAAGATTTTAAATTCTCGAACTCGCACAAGTCGTTCTTCTCTGCGAACGCAAAAGCAATCAAGTCATCTTTCCGAATATCCAATGAAATCTCGAGCGTCGACTCACCCTGTTACCTAAGCAAAACCAAATGCTTGCTAGAAGTGCCAGATGTACCCTGTTAAGAACAGGCAATATCATCCGAATAACACATTTATATCGGAACAGTTACGAGGAACGACGCACCGAATAAATATCAGTGTTCTTAAAAATAACATGTTCCGTTCTTTTCAAATAACATGTTATTGGAACAGTCAAGTGATAACAGTTCCGAATAACCTGTTCCGTTATTTTCGTAACATCTCTACAACGCAAACTAGATATAAACAATTAAATGCATTTGGCACAACCAAAAATTCGATGAATTTTTGTTAATTTGAAAGATAGTGACAATGACTGAAAGGTATACAACAAAATTTAGTATTTTAGTATTATTTTCATTTTTTATTCTTGTTTTCAGTGAAAATCTGATGCAAGTGGGTAGTAGAATCGAGTGTTCCGATTTCATAGGTACAATAAAATACATAGGGAATTTGGACGGATATTCGTCTACTTGGTTGGGTATAGACTGGGACGATCCAAATAGAGGTAAACACAATGGAAATCTCAACGGAAAACAGTATTTTCAAGCTAGGTAATGAACACTGTTTTTTGTGGAAAACTAAGAAGTGGACATTTTCATTTGAAATTAAATGGAATGAATCGATTTTCTGTTTATTGAAAGTGTTATCTCAAGATTTCAGAAATCAGGGACCTTTGTTAGACCTGACAAAGTGGAGTTGGGTCAATCTATAATAACTTCTATCATAAAGAGATATGGAAAGAAGGATAATAATGCAATGCCTAAAGATATTCAACAGGAATTATTCAAATTCCAACAAAGTATTAATGCTCCATTTTTGGAGATGGTGGGTTTTGAAAAAGTTCTTGATAAGCAGAGGTAGGAATAAGGAATTTATAAGTTATGTTGTCAACTAAAATCAGGTATAAAACTCTTTTGAATAATATAAAAGTTGAAAATAAATTACATTTATGTTCGTTGAATTATTTATTATTGTAAAATTCAATAGAAAAAGTTCTTCCTTTTTGGAGTGTCTTGTTAAAAGAAGCTTGTGTTTTTTCTGAAAATTCAGATGAATTTATATAATGTGCTTTCTGAAATTTTCCATTTATTTTCACAGTAACTTTGATTGCCTACAAGTAGTGGACTTAAGAAAACAAAAAATTAGTTCACCAGGAAAAAGTAATCAATTGAGGCAACTCTGCCCTAACATAAAGGAATTGAATCTGAGTTTGAATTTGATTTCTTCTTGGGAAATGATCTTTCATATATGTGCCCAACTAGAACAATTGTGCTGGTTGAATTTAAGGTAATCAAATTGTATTTATATATCTTATGATCTAATAATACCAATGTAGATAATGAGTAGTGATAGGCTATGTCCACATAGGCAGATGGTTGTAAAGTAGAAAATGCCCTCATCACGAAAGATCAAGCTGTCCCTTTTTTCAGTACCCGGATGTGGACCTTCCTTGTTTACAAACATAATATGGCGAATTACTGAAGCTGTTCATTTCTCCTGAACCGTTTATTATTTTTTTCAGCTCGATTCAATTATTCTTTATTGCGTTCCTATATCAACATCGTTTATGTAAGAGAGAGTGAAGAATAATTACTTCTATAGCTGAATTTACTATCAATTTTCAAGAGGTAATTTTATTGAATTCGTTGTGATTTGAACTTCTTATAACGAATTAGCACTGATAAGATTTTGTTTAAGAATTTCCTGTCGATCGAAAATCTGTGATGGGGTACTAATTTCCATTTCTCCCGAAAGGGGTCGCGCTATTTTTCATTGCCGCAATAGCTCCACGACAGCGAAAAATTGCGGATAATTCTGGAACTAGGACCGAATCTACAAGCTAGAGTGCCCTATTTGATCTACAATTTTTGGTCACGATTTTTAGTTAGGAGTCTTTACACCAATGTTTCTATACATCTATTTTGAATTATATGTACATGCAAATATCATAAGATGCCTAGAATAATGTTTTTAGATTTTATAAATATCATTGAATATATTCTATGCCTAAATAATTTTCAGTGAAAATGAGCTTATTATACCAGAGAATATTGAGGAATATAATGTATCTTCTGTAGAAACGCTCATATGCACAACAATGCATTTGACATGGAAAAATATATTGAAGGTAGCATTAGCTTTTCCTAATGTCAGAGAATTAAGAGTACCATTTAATAATATTAAGAATTTGGATACATCACCAGAAATGCTCAAAAATTTGAAAGTCTTAGATATTGAAGATAATGATATAGGAGAATGGCTAGAAATATGTAAATTGAGTGTACTGGAAAATTTGGAGGAGCTGTATGTTGGGAATGTTGGCCTCAAGAAAATAGAATTTATAGGTGATGAACCCAAGGTTGATATCTTTCCGAAGTTAAGGAAACTGGCAATAAGTAACAATCTCATCAATAATGTGAGTCATCATTGTTCTGATTGACATTTTTTATATGTTATAGTGTTATATTTTACAGTGGGATTCAGTTAATGAGTTGAATAGGATGAAATGCTTGGAGGAATTAAGATTTATCAAAAATCCAATTCTTGAATCAGAAAGAGAAGGCAATCGATTTGAAATTATTGTTGCCAGAATAGGGAACTTGAAGGTAAAAATCAGCATTAAAAAAATGATTTCAATTTATTGAACTGGGTTGGAGTGGAAACTTAGTAAATGATCGCAATCAAGAATTATTTAACATCTTAGAGTCATGAAAAGTACATATGATTGCAAACTGAGCTACTTACTAAAACAATAATGTAGTGAGGGAAAACTGTTTTGGTGGTTTATCTATTTGTCCAGATTTTTGAATGTTGAGAAAGTAAAACTCATTGATGAAGATGAGAAATCAATAAATTGAAGAAAGAAGTAATTAATGCCAGTACTCATATCTTTCTTAAGGAGTTATACAGATGTTTTCAAAGGTGAGACTTTCATAGGAGGTAGAACACAGTAAAATAATCTAATTCACGAAAATCGTCTTATAAAACTATCGAAATGCCTGCTTCTGAGCAAATCTTTTGTATGAAAAGCAATGTGCCAGGCGCGTATCCAGGGGGGGGCTATTGGGGCTCTAGCCCCCCCCCCCCAAGGCTTTCGCCTCAGGCGAAAGCCTTATTCTTTCCAGTGAATTAAAAAGATGGAAAAAAGTTGGCTCCTTCAACACCGGATGATTCCAAATCATGTGCTTCATCTGCACTTTCAGCTTTAGAGAAATGTAGCGGAGATTTCTTTCCAAATTTGTACGTATTGCTTCAAATGTTTGGGTACACTGTGACCCATTTTGGTTGAGACTGCACTGTATCTCAGCTATTATTGAAGATAGAGATATGCGGTTATCGCGACCCTGTATCACATTTTTGTGAAACTTTCAAAGCCACAAACAGAAATATTCCAACTACTCCTTGTTCCTGAAATACAGAACGAAAACGAAAATGTTCACTCTTGGAAATGTAATTATTTCTTAGGCCCTGTATAAGATAGGAAAAAAATGAATACTGCTTATAATAGATATTTTTACATAGAAGTCAGTGCCGTATTTAAAATTTTTCGTGGGAGCACTGTTTTTAAGATTGGACACAAACTTGGTGTTTTTCAAATGGATCACCCTGTTCCTGTATATTTCAACGTCAAATCTTTTCAATTTTTTTTCTGAATACATTGATGTATCACAACCCAATCTTCAATAAGTTTTAACTTCAAAAATCAGAAAAATCCAAATTGATGAATTGATGAAATAATTACATCTCCAAATGTGAACATTTTCAGGAACAAGAGTAATTGGAATATTTCTGTTTGTAGCTTTGAAAGTTTTACAAAAAAGTGATACAGGTTCGCGAAAATCGCTTATCTCTATCTTCAATAATAGCTGAAATACAGAGCAGTCTCAACCAAAATGGTACACAGTGTACTTCCCGTGTTCCCGTAACAACGGCTGAAGGAGAGCGCAGTTTTTCTCAAGACCGACTCAGAACCACTATGGCAGAAAACCGCTTGAACGGATTAGCTCTAATGCACATAAATTACGAGAGAGTCATAGATACAGAAATGGTTGTGACCAGATTTGCTAATGCTAACGGTTTCACTTTGTTAACTGGAATTTTGTGGAGGAACTCAGAAAGGATTAGGGTTCTTGTTGAAATAATATTGATCGATTTCATTCCGACAGTTAATTTTTTTTCTCTCAAAAATAGAAGAAAATGAGCCAACCCATGCTTCTGTTTTATTTCAACAGGAAGACCCATGAAAATAGTTCAACTTCCGATTAGAAGTGAATCTACTGATAATTTCGTTCAGAAGATCAACTTGAAATACGGAATTGGCAGAAAATGGCCAAATTCAAATTTTGGCGGGAAAAAATTCCTGCTTTACCCACAAATTAACGTATTTCATAGTTCGGCGATTTTCGGATAGAGAGCGCCATTGTACATTTCATTCATGATTAGAGAGATACTCATAGAACTTATTGTGATAATGAAAGTTCTATGGAGATATTCCTCAAAATGGACGGTGGCGCCTCTATCGGCTGATCTTTCCTACTCGGTTTAAACGCCGACCTTAAGGTCGGCGTTTAAAGCGAGTTGGAAAGCTCAGCCGATAGCAGCGCCACCGTCCATTTTATGGATACATCTCCATAGAACATGCACTATCACTATCAAGTTCTATGAATATCTCTCTAATTATGAATGAAATGTACAATGGCGCTCTCTATCCGAAAATCGCCGAACTATGGAATAAGCGAATTTGTGGGTAAAGCAGGAACTTTTTCCCGCCAAAATTTGAATTTGGCCATTCTCTGCCAATTCCGTATTTCAAGTTAATCTTCTGAACGAAATTATCAGTAGATTCCCTTTTAATCGGAAGTTGAACTATTTTCATGGGTCTTTCTGTTGAAATAAAACAGAAGCATGGGTTGGCTCATTTTCTTCTATTTTTGAAGGAAAAAAAATTTACTGTCGGAATGAAATCGATTAAAATTATTTCAACAAGAACCCTAATCCTTTCTGAGTTCACCCACAAAATTTCAGTTCTCAAAGTGAAACCGTTTTCGAAATCAACTTGAAATAAAAACACACTACATTGAACGCCCACCTTAATAACTGAAAACTATACTCTGTTCAAATATAAGAGACATCAAAATAAACAAAGTCGCGCAGAGGTAGGATGGGCTTCCTTCAGGTAGAGACTTTATTTCAGGGCTCCAGGGTCGGATCGAGGATAGTTCACACAATCATATAAACTCAAATTCATTTATTCAAATTACAAATGTCATAAGTTTGAAAAAAATAATGCAGCGTCCAAAATAATATAATATGTATTACCCTATTAAAAATTATTCAGAATTTTGTTGGTCTTCTTCTGTGTCACTTTCATCCAGATTCACCAGCACTCGCTCTATTGTTGACTCCATGATATTATCGAGCTGACACATTTTTTCTTCGACATCAGTTACAACATGATGTATGCATTTCTTCCATTTCTCAGCACCAATCGAGCCTATAGCTCCCAGAAACAAATTACGAACCTCAGCAATTTTAAATGAGGAGTTCTGAGCAGCTACTTTTCCTTTTACTTGAGCCCAAATGAGCTCGATTGGATTCAGCTCGCAATGATATGGTGGGAGTCTCAATACTGTTCTTCCCGTCTCATTGGCCATTTCATCTATAATTAATTTTTCATACCTCCCTCTATTTGCCTTGACCAGAGCAAGAAGTTCCGCCTTCAAAAGATCATTTTCGAAGGAAATATTTTTACTGAGCAACCAATTTTTGACATCTTCCTTGCGGGTTGAAGACGGAATCGATTCCATTTTTCTCGAATGATAACTGGCGTTGTCCATTACGATGACAGCGTTATGATCCAGAGTTGGCAAAATTGTTGAGAACCACTTTTCGAACGATTCCCCGTTCATTTCCTGATGGTAATCTCAGGATTTTTTCGATTCGAAAAACCATAGGCCGTTCTCTACAAATCCGTCTTCTCCCCCTATATGACATATAATCAGTCCTTTTCCTTTTCCACTTGGGTTTTTGAGACCAGTTGACAGACCTTCTCGAAAAGCCTGTCTGTTGGACCCAATCGATTCATCGACCCATATTGAATTTTTTGTACATCCCGCATTTATCCATGTCTCGTCAAGGTAATAAATTTTTCGGCCTTGCTCCCTAAATTCTCGAATTTTCTTCAAATAATTTCTCCTCCAAACAACTATTTCGTCTCTATCAATCAATAAACTATTACGACCACGTTTTTTGAATTTGAATTTCATTTTTTTCAATAATTTATAAAATGTTGTTTTTTTAAAATTCGGCAGGCTGTCATCGTTATTAACAACTTCCAAAACCTTCGAAATTGTAGGAATTTCATCAAGAAAAAAAACCGTGAACTATTCTCCTAATTAAGTTCATGTCGAAATCGTCTATTGAATCGATGCTTTTTAGCGACTGGGATTTCTGCTTAGGTGGAATCAATAGATGATTTCGTTTATATTATTTTTCAGAAATCTCGTCGGAAACCGACAAAGGGTTAAGTACAATTCAAACAAATATTTATAACCGGGACAAATTGAGGTACCTACTTCAGATATATCAGGTTATAACCGTTGCGAATTTTAGAGGACCTAATTACAAGGGTTACAAGGGTGTAACTGAGTGTAACAAAGAAATCCAAAACATTCACTTGTATTCAAATTTCATAACTGTCCTGTACCTACTATCGACATTCCGTTCTAAGCTTTAAGTACGATCCTGGCAGTCTTTTGGGGGCGTGACAAGAATTGTAGAAAAGATCCTTTGACCAATAAGCTGTTAGTATGCGCAAAACAAACCGATTTGGTTTGTTTGTTTACATTCTCTTATATTTGAACAGACTATAATAAACCCTTGGATGATTCAATATTTGTTTTTTAAAGATTCATATTTACAAGAAATAATTTTTATTCAGTAACTGAAAACTAGTCAACTGCATGCTTTAATATTTTTTTATTTTTTTTATGATTTCTCATGGTTAAAAAACAAAACTGTTTTTTTTACATCTTTTACTGGATAAAAGCTGAGCCCCCCCAACACACCTTTCTGGGTACGCGCCTGCACTGTGCACACAGAATAGAATACATGCAGTTGGCACTGATTAGATTTTCTTCAAGACATTCTTGTCGATTGAAAATCTGAGATGGGGTCCTACTTTTCATTTCCGCCGAAAGGAGTTGCGCTATTTTCCATTGCGCAATAGCGCCACGACCGGGAAATATTGCCTAAGTAGAACCCGATCTACAATCTAGAGTGTCGTTTTCATCTACAATTTTTGGTCACAATTTTTAGTTAGCAGTCGTTACATCAGGGTTTTTATGCACCTATGAGCACACTATCAAGATATCATGGACATTCCAAATGGTCGTTAGGGCGTCTACTTTTCCTCGCGTCCCGTTTAAGAACTCTAAATATGTAATTATTATCTAGAATATACAAAAAAAAATATGTGTCGAAAGAGTTGGCAACCATTTGTGTTTATAAGAGTTTGGTAGTAATTTTTTGGATTGGCGGTGTTATTGATGTTACAAAATTGGATTCGTATGAGTTTGTACAACATGTGATTCTGGGTACATGTCCAGAGGTCGAGCCTAATAGGGAAAGAGACACATTGATGGAAGAAGACTTTCAAGTTCATAGATTCTGGTAATGTGAGTGCTCAGGGCTGAATCACTTATTAAAAGAACCTAATGTAATGAGAACTGTTTCTTTTTGGAACTATCATATATTTTTTAATCTGTTTAGTTGATGATTTTTTCATATTTTTGTATAGGTTTTTTTAAATCATGAAATGTTTAATTTGTATGAGTTCTACCTCCTGTTAAAAATACCCTTCCAAAACACCCTGTGTATGCAGTAGGTACTTTCTGCTTACAGTGTGCATAAAGAAACATTCAAATGTTCAAGTGAAGTTATTGTATAGGTATTGAATGGCACAGACTTGAAACCATATATGAGAAGAGAAGCAGAATATGACTACATGAAATTATATGGTTTAGAATGGTTGAGGGTGAAGAATACTTCAGAAAGACAACAGTTCCTGAAGTATCATAATAGATTCATTGAACTTATCAATAGTAAGTCAGATGTAAATTATATTCTTCATTGGGATGTGTCTAAACATAAGCAGCAGGAGCTCAAGTAGAATTTGGGCTGTTGTCCACAATATATTTGAATAAAAAAAATTTCAGAGTATGAAGAACCAGAAGAGGGAGAATTGCTTGTGAAATCACAATCTATATCCAATACACTCATTGAATTGAAATTCGAATATGATGGCAAGACTGTAACAAAAAAGTTGCCTAAGACAATTGTAGTTCAGAAGCTAGTTATGCTAGCACAGAAGTTCTTCAGGCTGAGATTCAGACCAAACTTGATCCACATAAGAGGAGAAGACACTAACTTACAAATTCACTTGGAAGAGCAGAGGGAGATTGGTTTTTATTCAATGCAAGATGGAGATAAAATTGTCATAGCCCCAGAGTGATTGAAGGAATTTCATAGCTTACATTTTTATGAAGTGTAAATTTTTTACTAAGTATGATTTTTCCTGTGATTTCTAACCCTACTTTTTTGAAATATATATAAATTATACCTAAGTGAAAATAACTCAATTTTAATAAAAACAATATTTACCTATGATTCTGACTGAATAATTTTCAATAATTTGTGTTCCAAGCGGATCAATCTGATTGAACTAATTGCGGTTTGTATTTTGTGAGTTGAGAATCAGATATCTAGATAGAAGTAGAACAGGGACATCTATCCATCAAGATCAGAAATGATTCCCATTTTGGTGAGAATATAGAGAATGGGGAGAGAGGCTTATGTCATAGGAATGAACAAGGTTGGAAATTAGATTTCATTCACATTGCATTCATTAATATTCGATTTTGTCTTGCAACTTATGTTTGTGAAGACAAAGGGAATCCTATGCAAAGCACAAAAATTACTTCTTAACCAAACTTGCATGGAAGTTGATTACAGGTACTCACTCCTATATTTTTGAATAAATAATGATTCTGATTGAAAATTAGTAGATACTGCATTTTTATTTGTTTTCGAAGTATATCCTTCTGTTGTATGCGAATTGAATTATCCTTACAAGAAAAATGTTTTCAATAAGTTGATTACTTGATTGCCTCAGTTATTCAGTAAATCTTTCATTATTTCATCACTTTTAGCCATATCTGCTCTATCTTGTGTCTTGGCAGCTAATTTTCCCATTAAAGCTTTGAAGACTTTTTTCTTTCCTCCCTTATACAAATCAACCATTTTTTTATTTTCTCTCATCACTTCTTCACACAATTTCTCGAGTTCTTCTTCATTTGTTATTTGAAACAAATTTTTTTCCTTCACAACCTGAAAGCATAATCATTTCATGATGAAATTGGTTCATTAATTCACAATGCCGGAAACCGAAAAGAAAACAAAT
Source organism: Adalia decempunctata (assembly GCA_951802165.1). NCBI lineage: Eukaryota > Metazoa > Arthropoda > Insecta > Coleoptera > Coccinellidae > Adalia > Adalia decempunctata. The sequence continues at coordinate 41,466,714 of OX637695.1, forward strand.
TTATTCATGATCGATTTCAAGCGCTTCTGGTCATTGTTGGTTATTATTATGTTACGTCATGAATAAGCCCTTCAACTTCATCGTTTGGACCGCTGATAACCGTACTTGAGAGCTGGGTTATGATTGTGGTTATAGAGAAGTGAGGTTGAATATGCTTGATTTTCGCGCGATTCAGACAACTATACACCATTTACTTTTATAGAGTATCCCGGTTGGCCATGGTTTAGGTTTATCAAGTTCTTTCATTTAAAACTGACGGAGGCTGGCAATCTTGAAAGTAAAATAATTCTGAGCGACGTTGCCATGGCTACTTTCTATTTACTCTTTTCTAACTTTGTAAATGGAGTCAGTTATTTCAAGGTTTAACTGTGACACAGGATTCGTAGTACTTCTACATTTTCATACTGAAGTATTTCAAGTTGTGCAAAGAGGTATTTAATTGTCGTCTGTGGGCTTATTTTTTGAAAAGTGGAGAATTCCATAGGTCCGTCGGTTCTGTTCGTTTAGAAGTTTTTCTGTCTGGTTATTCGAGTACTTTTATTATTTTTTCGAATGAACTATCACAAAGGAACTGACTATTCTGTCCATTATTATTCAATAAAATTTCAACACTCTGTTCTTGATTTCCGTACAAGAAAATGGCATAACTGAATGTTTATATTCGTGAAATATTTCAAGTATTAACAGAGGTCTTTGGAATTATTGAATTCACATAATATTTCCTTAAATTCATTGTTTGCCCAAAGTAAATAAAAATTTTGATAAATACGTAATTTCTACGATTTATATGAAGGAACGGCAACGTTGCGATTGTATCTGACAGAATAATGACTATAACCTGAAATTTTCAAAATAAACGCGGGAAATGTGTCAGAATTGCATGGCCAACCGGGATACTTTATAAAAGTGATTGGAGTATACATTCAAGCGCAAGTTGATTATTCGTGGTTATTCCTGAAGGGCAGGACCAGAGATAACCGCGGTTATTATTATCCGCTATCCGCTTGAAATCGATTCATATTGTACATAGGATATCGCTTAATCAGATACACCGCGTTCATTGATATAAATATCAACAACCGCCATGAATCTGAATCGAACTTGCCACAAATCATCATCCAGGAACCAGCGAAAGTTCCAACCTCTTCGAAGCGGGTAGACGTCGACCTAGGTTTCGATCTTGTTCTGATCTCTTCAGGACAACATAACCCTACTACGATGAAAATTGGAGTGGAACGAAGGTCCTCTTAAACAAAACTAAACAACGTCTTGAGGTGCAGTATATAACAAGGCGACATCTAGATGAGAATCGGACCAACAATTCCCTCTCGTAGTCCTGGACGACGATAGATGGTATACATCTCATTTGCCCCTCCAGCGAGCAGGAATGTGATTTTTACATAATTATAAACCTGCGAGCTGGGGGCGCGAGAATCGTTCGTAAGCGTAAGCCCGTATCAATAATATAATCAAAAAAGTTTAAGGTCGGCGTTTAAAGCGAGTAGGAAAGCTCAGCCGATAGAGGCGCCACCGTCCATTTTATGAAATATCTCCATAGAACATGCATTATCACTATCAAGTTCTATGATTATGAATGAAATGTACAATGGCGCTATCTATCCGAAAATCGCCGAACCGGCCGAACCATGAAATAAGTCAATTTGTGGGTAAAGCAGGAATTTTTTCCCGCCAAAATTTGAATAGGGATGTTGACTATTTTTTGGAAATGACTTTAATTTGTAGATAAGCCCTATACAAACACGAAAAAATATAGCAAATACCAATAAAAAATGCGCTGAAACGAAGTGATTATGATGACGTCACTATACGGTAAACATACTTCGCCGTCTGTCAAAGCGAACTGATCTTGTGTGATTTCTTGCGAACGAATCGTTTGCGTAATATCAAATAATCGTGAAATAGTTCGCTGGTGATACGTTTTACTCTCTTCTGTTCTTCGTGAGTTCGTACTCGTGATGACAGTAAGGTTATAGGTTAGCTTGTTTACAGAACAGTGACGTCACGTATTCTCATTCGTGTTTGCAGTCACGTGATAAACGGTAATAGATTACACATTTTAAATCAATTTTATTTAATTTAATGAGAGTAATTAGATCACTAAATTATTATTATAGTATTTCAAAAACTACCTTCAATGTGGAAAACCTCAATTGATATGAATTTGTAACATGTGTCAACATCCCTATTTGACCATTTTCTGCCAATTCCGTATTTCAAGTTGTTTTTCTGAACGAAATTATCAGTAGATTCAATTTTAATCGGATGTTGAACTATTTTCATGGGCCTTTCTGTTGAAATAAAACAGAAGCATGAGTGGGCTCATTTTCTTCTATTTTTGAAAGAAAAAAAATTAACTTTCGGAACGAAATCGACCAAAATTATTTCATCAAGAACTGCAATCCTTTCTGAGTTTACCCACAAAATTTCAGCTTTCAAAGTGAAACCATTTTCAAATGCAACTTGAAATAAAAACACACTACATTGAACGCCCACCTTAATTCCGTGAGGAAACATCAGTGGCGCACCGAGGGGGGGGGGCTGTCGGGTTGCAGCCCCCCCCCGAACTGTGACAAAGAAGAGTAATTCAAATATTTCCATCTTATTGTTTTTCTAAAAGAAATAATAATTATTTTAGAACAGAATGGAACATTTCCTTTACAGATAGAAATAGGGATTGATATACATATACAGAGTGTTTCATTGGTGAATGGACATACGTTAACCTGAGCTAGAGCTAGGAGAGTCCAAAAAACCGATATATGATAGGTCTAATCAATTCCATAACCGAGACACAGAGTGGTTTATGTATTCACGAGAAATTTCAATTCCTCATAACTTCTGAACCAACTAGTATAGCTGGTTGATATTTGGAACGTATGATTCACTTCTACAGGTCGATCGATTTACTTTTGAATTTCAGAAAAATATATTACTTCTTCCAAGCTGAGATTCACCCTGTTTATTGAAATTTTGGGATTTTAATGAGATATTTGAAAAGAGATGAAAATTTTCAATGGGGTTCAGTAGATTTCATTGTCTCGCACGTCATTTTGCTCAAAGAGAGCTTAAGGAAAAGATCCAATTGAATATTGGAATTCCACAAAATTCTCAGAAAAATCGTACATTATGATCAAATTTTGATCTCCAGAAGGTACAACGATTGGATCCAGGTGATGAAATTAGAAGAATTAACTTTAGTAGCTGGATTTTACGAAATGAAAGAATGGTCAACAGAATTTTATTATGCAATGAAATACGTAATAATCCAGACATGATCAAAAAAAGTATCAGTCATATTTTTTGAAGAGGGCAAGAATGTGTATTGAACAAAATGGTGGTACTTTCGAGCACCTTCTGTATTTCACGTTGAGTTTTTATGTTTCTTCAGTTATTTATTCATCTTCGTTGACTTCAACTAAATTTTTCTCGATGAATAATGTTTTTTTCCGGAAATAACTCCAAATGATTCCATAGAATATTATGAAATTCGAACGTGCAATTAGTGGGACAAAAAAATTCAATTAGATCATAATAATGTACGATTTTTCTGAGAATTTTGTGGAACTCCAATATTCAATTGGAAATGACGTGCGGGACAATGAAATCTACTGAACTCCATTGAAAATTTTCTTCTCTTTTCAAATATCTCAATCAAATCGTAAAATTTCAATATACAGAGTGTTGAATCTCAGCTTGGAAGAAGTCCCATATTTTTCAAATACGGACCTGGAATTTTTTGGAAATTCAAAAGTAATTCGATCGACCTGTAGAAGTGAGTTATACGTTCCAAATATCACCCGACTATACTGGTTGGTTAAAAAGTTATTCATTCAATTCCTCATGAGGAATTGAAATTTTTGGTGAATACATAAAGCACCCTGTATCTCGGTTATGGAATTGATTAGACCTATCATATATCGGTTTTTTGGACTCGCCAAGGGTAGCTCTAGCTCAAGTTACCGTATGCTCATTTACCAATAAAACACCCGGTATAATAATGAATCCATTACTTATATAAGAAGGTTTTCGCTTGCGGCGCATTTTTTAAATTATATAACTTACAAAAACCTGATTACTCTTGAGCAGCCCCCCCCCGAATAAAATTTCTGGGTGCGCCACTGGGAAACATATTAATAGAATATCGATTAATCTGATTAATCGATAGTCGCAACATGTTTCCTTACGGAATTAAACTTTTTTGATCATATTGTACATACTGATTTTTATTTAGATCTATTGGATAATAACTAAAATAGCTCATAAAGTCCCTAACTTTTCGGTTTCCATAACTGTACCTGCAATGCTTCTTTAGTGCAGCCTTCAGTCAGTGTTTTGAACAATAGTCTGATGGTATTTCTGCTTATTTGCCTAGAATCTAATAAATATACAGCATCAGCTAGAAACTCTATCCAGTGTGACCTGAAATTGAAACTGTGATCTAGTTCAAATACAATTACACCAAAAAAATAGTTTCATATCTCTATGTTTTCATTACCATATATCTAAAATCTAATTAAACAAATTTGGAATATACGCGATACGCCTAGGCTATTCAGAGTCACAGAGTGAAGCCTGCATGGGTTGGCTGGACATTGAAAATGGCGGAAAAGGTAGAGATAATGTATATTCCGAGAGAAAAAGAAAATAAATATCGAGGATGAATAGCCACTGACTGAAAAAAACGGATTGAAACGACCGAAATATATCACATAAAATTATTAGATTGTAATCGAAAATATGCCACTGACTGAAAAAAAAAACGGATTAAAGCGCCTGAAAAATATCACATGAAATTATTAGTTGTGATCTAAAATATGCATATAAATTAATAGAAGATAACCATTTCACGACATAATACAATGTGTCAGATTGAATAAGTACAATGATTTCGATTTTTATCGATAATATAATTCCAAATCCATTTAAAAATGCTTCACCACAAAATCCGTTTCATATTTGTGATTATGCTACCAAATTCTTCTTGACATCATTTTTCGCCTAAGGGATATGATTTCTTTCAACAATGCAATTTTATACCAGAAGTAGTGAAGCTCAACAGATCAATAAATCTTAAGGTCGCCGTTCTGAGCGAGTAGGAAAACTAATCCGATAGAGGCGCCACCGGGCATTTTATGGAATATCTCCATAGATCTTACATTATCATTGTAAGTTCTAGGAATATCTCTATCCTAAGATGTTTAGACATTTTACTCTATCCTTATGAATGAAATGTGCAATGGCGCTCTCTATTCGAAAATCGATGAACTATGAAATTAGTGAATATGTGGGTAAAGCAGGAACTTTTTCCCGCCATATATTTGAATTTGGCCATTCTCTGCCAATTCCGTATTTCGAGTTGTTTTTCTGAATGAAATTATCTGTAGATCCACTTTTAATCGGAAGTTGAACACGAGAATGAAAATCAATATACAAGCCTTAGAAAGATGTAGTAAAACCATCATTACAGGCCCATTAAAAGACTGTTGATCAAATGTGAGTTGAAAAAATTGTACTTACATTTCCTTAGGCCTGGTATCAAAGTCTGTGATTATTTTGGAAAATTCATAAATAATGATATTGGCTAATAATGGCGCATTGAGATTTCTTATCTGCAAAGCATTTTCAAAAAGTTCCAATAAAATCTCGTCGTTCTGCAAGTAAAATTAATTTCAGACAAATATTATACCAGATTTTGATTATTAAATGGGAATCTGATTGGGTTGCTTGAAGTTATGTGGTAAACAATGGGTGTAAACAAATTATGAATTCAGAGTCCTATGAACAATGTTAGAGATACACAGGGGCGTCGTTCATTTTTGATCTCAGTGGGGCTAATGATGAAATTAATAAAATAAACATTCTGTAATATGATGAAGTTACCCCTAGCAGATCCCCCCCACCCCCTTTGGAATAGAGGAAAATTATGAGCTCACCACTAGCAATATTGCTTGGTTTTCAGTTAAATTCAGCTCTAGTTTCAATCTACTTCTTGTTTGAGCTGGTAATTCAGGTAACTCTTTCTTGAGGGATTCCACATCAACTGACCTTGGAATGAAGTTTCCGAATGAAAGATAAAGAGGAGGCAGATTGGGCTCAGGCATGTAGCGATAATCCTGTAATGAGTTTAGCATTCAATAAGTGTAATAAGTAAAAACAAAATTCAATGACTGTAATCCAATGGTGCTATGTCGCTTCATTGAATACTCAAAATATCATCAAACCACATAATATATGTTATTTAGGTTATTAGGTATTATCGGAATTTCCGTGGAAAAAGGATTTCAGAAGGAAATGAAGAAAAATCGTCTTTGAGGACTCGATCTGAAAACGTTTACATTCCTCAATTACTTTGGTACAGTTCTCAATGAAATCTTCCAATAATGCTTAAATAGCTTCCAATACTTCAACAAGAAAACAAAGACACCTATACTTCATTCACTTTTATAAAGTATCCCGGTTGCCCAAGATTTAGGTTTATCCAGTTTTTTTTTACTCAAAACTGACGCAGGTTGGCATTTGTGAAATATCGGCAATGTCAAAATAATTGTCAGAGACCTTGCCAATGCTAAATTTCTACTCTCAATAGTGAGGAATTCCATAGGTCCGTTTGTTTGTTTAGAAGTTTTTCTGTTGGGTTACTGGAGTACTTTTATTCTTTCTCCGAATGAACTATCACAATGTAACAGACTATTCTGTCCATTATTTTTCAGTAAAATTTCAGCACTCGATTCTCGATTTCCGTACAAGAAAATAGCATAACTGAATCTTCCAATCATGTTCAAATATGTGAAATATTTCCAGTATCAACAGAGAATAAACTTTCTTCAACATTCGCCAGGTGGCTGAGGGAGCACAGTGGAAAACGAGCAAGGAAAAGCAAATGTGTTTTTCAGTAATTTATTAGAAAAAAAGATAAAAGTTTTTTTTATGAATGAGTGAATAATAATAATAATGAAAAATATGGCTTTTTATCACATTTATCACATTTCAATCACATCAATTTTGCAAGTTTATCATAGGTATTCATTATTTTTAAAACAAAAATCAAAGCCTAAATAGAAAGTAGATATCACAAAATATGATTTTTTTATATATATAGGAAAATCATCATAGCGCTGTGAGTAATAAGATATTTCAGTCAGATACCTATGAAGTAAGTTTCAACTTCCTATGTTTTTCGGCAAATCTGTTCAAAACTTTTTCTGCTGAAACTTTGTTTTTGACCATTTCACTTTCAATATTCAGCAATGCCACATTAGAAAATCGTTCTTGACCCATAGTGCTCCGTAGCCACGTTTTTATTCGCCTCATGGCGGAAAAACTCCTTTCGCAGCTGACAGAGCTTACTGGGAGTACTAATGCTGTTTGAAGCAGCTTGAACAGATTTGGACAGAACTCTTTTCTTAAATGTTTCATCAAATTTTCAGCATGAATTTCTTCATTTTGCGATTCAAGCATATTGCGCATAATCATTGCTTCAGCATTTAGTGCTGAAGTTTCAATTTCTAGGGCATGTGTGTAATTACTGATAAAATCCTTTCCCATTTCCAAGTCCAATCTCAAGAAAGCGTCTACTGCACGGGCCAATGGAAGATTTTCAAATCTTCGTTTAATATTGGAGACGATATTATCTATCACTTGGTAGTAGATATTAATCCTCCAATATTCTTCCGATGTTACATCAGTTGGTAAATCCAAAAAATTGCTTCTACCCACTGACGTTTCGATATGAAAATCGTCTCTTTGCCGTCGCTTCCTTGTGTTTCTTACAGGTTCAAGTTCAATATCGTGTTTTTCAGCAAATTGCTTGATGTCGTTCCAAATTTCCAAATTTTTTCTATATTTTTCAAAAGTGTTCAGAACACCGTCTATCAAATCAGACGCCTGACCAAGAGTAGCATTTTTACTCTGAAAATATTTACTTAATAGAATAGAATAGAATAGAATAGAATAGAATAGAATAGAATATATTTGTCATCAAAAACATACATGACTTGTCAATAATACATTTCACTAATATAATACAATATATGACAATAATAAGTATAAGACATTAAAAATCATCTTGTAGGACAAACCGTTTTACACATTGAAAAATATTCATCGATGCTATAGAGTGGAGTGTCCATCAGGAATGTCTTCATCCTTCTCTTGAACATATAGTTTTCTAGGTGTTTTAGATGGTCAGGTAGAGCGTTGTATAGTTTGGTTCCCATAAACTGTGGGGAGAATTGCGTTTTCTTCAGGCGATGCATCGGCAGTTCATAGTGGTCTCTTCTTCTGGTGCAGTGCTCATGAATGGTGGCTCGTGTGGAGAACTGGTGTCGTCTCTCATGGAAATAAACCAGACAGCTATAAATGTAATGTCCATACAGTGTGAGGATTTTGTATTTCCTGAATAAACCCCTGCAAGAGGTGGTCTGTGGGACCCCCGCCACGACACGAAGTGCTTGTTTTTGTTTTATGAATACTCTATGTGCATCCACAGATGAGCCCCATAGTATGGTCCCATAGTTCATCAAGCTGCCAAAGTGCGCATGATAAGTGAGAAGGGCGTATCGTTCACCCAGCAGGTGTGCTATCCTCCTTATTGCGAATATCCGGGTTGACAGTCTCCGGCATAACTCCTCGACATGCGTAGACCACGAAACCGCCGTATCCAAGGTGAAACCCAGCAGTGTTAGGTTGTTTTTTTCGGTTGTTTTGGTTGTCAGCCTTATCTGTTGTGTCTTATCGATGTTTAAGGATAGGTTATTCGCATCAAACCACTCCTTGGCGTCCTTCAGGCTTTTCTCATTTTTGTTTCCGTCATTTTTCCCAATTTTATTAACGAAGCTTGTGTCGTCGGCAAAGATCTTGATGCAGTCGGCCTCAATGTTCGCGAAAAGGTCATCCATATATATCACAAACAAAACAGGCCCCAGAATGGAACCCTGAGGTACACCTTCATCCACTCTGAGCTTGGGGGAGCAGCTGTGTTCCCACTCCACCATCTGATATCTGTCCTGCAAGTAGGATGACATGAGTTCCAGTATTGGCCCTCTCAATCCATGGTATTCCAACTTTCGCAGCAGTATCTCGTGGTCCACACAATCAAACGCCTTGCTGAGGTCGAGGCACGTAAGGGATGCCTCCTCGAAGTCATCGAAGGCCTCGTAGACCGCTTCCACTATTTCGATCAAGGCTGTGGTTGTTGATTTGCCGTGCCTGAAGCCATGCTGGCCATTGTTTAGTAGTTTTCGTCCCTCGATATATGTCACCAGTCTGTTCTTGATCAGCGCTTCAAACACCTTCGATAAGGTTGGCAGGATGGAAATCGGTCGGTAATTTGAACACTCGTTTGCGTTACCCTTTTTGTAGATGGGTAGTACCCTCGCCAGCTTGAGCTCACTTGGAAAGATGCCCGCTTGAAAGCACTCATTTATAATGTAGTTGAGTGGCTCTGCCAGATATTCAATGGCACTTTTTAGCAGGGGCACATTGAAGCCATAGATATCTCTAGTATTTGAGCTCTTCATCTTCTTAACTATCGTAATTATTTCTTGAGGAGATGTCGGACTCAAAAACATTGATTCACATCGCTCTATTTTCTTCTTTTTCAGGAACATTGTGTGTAGTGTCCGTTCTTTTGCTGAGCTGGTTTTATAATTTCCTATGCTTGTGAAGTATTCGTTCATAATTCGTGCTGTTAGTTTGCTATCAACTTGCTTTCTGTTCGGTTTGATTTTTGAATTTATGACTTCCCACAAGGCAGCACTCTTGTTTTCAGCCTGTTCCACCAATTCCATGTCTCTCAGACGTGACAACTGGTTTATTTGTTCTCTGAATTTCTGTTTCAGTTTCTGGTATAACATTCGGGCCTCTTCAGTTTTCACTGTCAAGAAAATTGTGTGAGCTGCGTCTAGTTGGTTCTTTAATGTTGTGAGCTCAGTGCTATCTAACCTTTTCTTTCTTTGTGTGTTCTCTTTGATGGTCTTTTCTGGGAAGCATTCTTCATAGATCTTCATGAGTGTCCGGTGAAATTCTCCATAGAGCAGTTTGGCATTGTCCATATTATCAAAGTCCCATTTACATTTGTTTAGTTTTTGTAAAAATATTCCCTTGTTTGTATCATTTATGGGTCTCGTTTTTCTGTATCCTCTCCCCCCCACTCCAGGAGACATCTCAACCTGCAGAGTCTGTGCGAAGTGATCCGACATGTGGAGATTCACAGTCTGCCTCAAGTATCTGTCAGTATTCAGGTTTGTGAAGCAGTTGTCAATACAGGTACAGCTCTCCGCTGTAACACGAGATGGTTCACTGAACACCATGTTCAGTCCATAGGTTTGGAGCATGTTCTCCAGTTCTCTTTTTATGGGGGTGTGTTTCAGGAAGTCAATATTGAAGTCCCCTGTCAGCATAATGGTTTCCTGCCGGCAGCCTGAGTAAATGGCGTCCAATGCTTCACCCAAGCGTGACATGAAGTTGTCCATTTTTCCCTGAGGTGATCTGTAAACCCCCATCATGGTGATTTTGAGGGATGGGATATTGGCTGCACACATTTCTATGTCCTTTTCCACCGAGAGTTCACTGACAAACTCCAGTATCTCATACTTCAGATCATTCTTTGCAAGGATTATCACTCCCCCATGTCGAAAGTGTTGCCTAGAATAAGATGTCATCACTGAATAATTTTGCATGTTCAGTGTATTCAACTGTTCCTTGGTCAACCAGTGCTCAGTTATGTTCACGATGTCAAAGTTTCCTGTGTTCATCTCGTAGCCTAGAGTATCTACTTTCTTGTTCAAGGATTGTATATTTAAATTAAGTATTTTAATAGGTCTCTTCTTACCCCTGGTTTTTTTGTTCGCTGGCCTCTCCCAAGTGTCACGGTCCATCTCTTTGTTTTTTGGATGCGTTTTGTGGTAGTTCTCACATAATGTCTCAGTTATCCATCCACCATCTGTTGCCTTCGCTTCCGAAAATTTCCCGTCAGGTCTACAAATTTTTTAACCACAATTTGTTTGGGCCAGAAGTCCCCCTGCAGCACTCTGGAACTATGTTCCACCGGAACCCTCACTTTAAAGCTTCTATAATTTCCTGATTTCACATCCAGTTCAGTGCACTCAACCCCAATATTTGGTATCTTATCTTCAATAAACTTCACAACATCATCTGCACTATTTTCCAGTTTAATCTTTGAGAGATGTATGTATGATGGTGGTGTATATGCTCCTAATATGGATGGCTCCATTTGTGAGCCGAAAATTGGTTTAGCTTTCTGAGTGTATTTTTTAGGTGACTTTCTTTTCTTTTCCTGCCGTTGTTCGATTTCTTCCAAGTTTTGGCTCCTTCTTGTCAGTCTATTATCTCCTGACACATGTGCAATTTCCGGACCTTCTGGATTTTTCTTTTTCATCTGTGACTTAAGGGCACCTCGTGCTTGGTTTTGGGAATCGGTTGGTTTCTCCATGCTGCCAGTCTCCACTACCTGCAATGGGCTGAATTGATTTTCCGCCTCTGTTTGCTCATTTTTTTCTTCGAGGTTCTGTCTTTGATGGTCCCAGTCTGTACCAATCTCTGAGAGCTCCAAGGTACTCGTTTGTATCAGCTGAGTGTCAGCTTGTCTTTCCTGTCGTATATTTTTGCCAGGCGGTTTTATTTCAGCTGTTTGCACCATTTTATGGGATTGATTTTTAGTTTTATCCTCGTATGTCATTGGAAATTGTTTACCCTCTCCACTCGAGATGTCCCTCCTGAGTTCTTGTAGGATATCTTTCCTGAGTTTAGTATAAAGCCTGTCATAGCTCTCCCCTTCCTTCTCCTGATGGACAGAAAACCTCTTTTCTTCCTCAACTTTCTCATACAGTGGTCCATTTCTCCTCGCTTCTTCCAGTTCTTCATAGTACAGTTTGCATTCTTCAGTCAGTAGAGTAAGCGTCTTGTTCATATTCTGTTCGGTCTGCCTCATCCTCTCCAGCCGAGTTTCATCCTTCTCCAACTTATCTTTTAATTCCATCAATGCTGATTTCAGTTCTTTGTTTTCCTCAGTCTTCTCCAATAGTTTTCTGTGTTGGTCGATTGTCATCTGCTCAAGGTCCTTCAGCCTGTCTCTTGTGCTCTCCAACCTGTTGTTTATGTCCAGCTCTGCATCATGATTACTCTTATATAGTTTCAATCTGTTTAATAGAGAGTTATTGCGCTCTGTGCTCTGTCCTAACTTTTCTGTCAAGGAATCCTCAATGTCCTCAAATGTTCGAGCCAATTTCTCATGTCGATCTCTTTCTTTGGCCAGTTTGTTCTGGAAATCAGTCAATTGTTCCTCCAAAACACCATTTCTAGTCTTCAACTGTTCGTTTTCCTCAGTCAACACCCTATACGTTTCATCAATGCTGTCCTCAATTAGGACGTTTAATCTAGCGTTTTCGACCTGTAATAGCATAAATTGCTCTCTCAAATCTTCATTCTGTTTTGAAAGCAATAAGTTTTCCTCTGTCATTGTCACAGACGTTACAGTAGTTCCAGTGACCATATTCTGTGCTCCATCTTCTCTTCCTCTCTGATCGCAACCGCATTCTATGATATAACCTCCCAGTCGCTTTATACCAGGATAATCGCGGCTTAGACAGCTATTATGATAAACATCAAAACAACGTACACAAATAGAGTTTTTTATAATTTGGTTTTTATGACACGCGAATGTTTTTTCATTCACTTGCGGCACATCTGTCGGGATAATTCCTTCGGAGTCGTCTTCTTTTCCCATTTTCACCAATTTCAATTCAGAGTTTTCACACAAATTTCCACAGGTAAATTTCAGTTTTCAGTTAGCACTGCCACAATGTTTTCTAAATGTCTCCAAAAACCGTGGTAAATCGTCAAAAACAATTTGATTTTCGCGAGATTGCTTTTACGATGCGTCCGCGTCCGCGTCACACAATTTACACGTTAATACACGTTAATACGTTCATAGTAGCTAGGACCAAATTGAACGTGTGCAGAGAGACTATGAACTCTGTTTTTTTTTAAAACTGTGAGCAGTCCAATTGCTTCCACGGAATGCTTGTCGCGATTGTCACTAATTTCTTGTTCCAAACACGTTTTGATGGCTTCGTAATTCGTAAGAACTGCCCTGCAATTTTCGTAGCGACAATTCCATCTGGTAGTACTAAGACTTCCCATTTCACGATTGCTACGAATTCCAAGTGAAATCTGTATTTTTTGAAGGCTGCCATGATATCCAGGTTGAGAGAAGTGGATGTACAGGGATTCTAAACCATTGAAAAATGATTTCGAATACGAAACATTTGCGCACGAATCGACAGCCACTAAATTTAATTTGTGCGCTAAACAATGAATGTAGACATCCTGCGGATGAGTTTCTTTTATGATTGCCTGTAGACCCCGATTTTTACCGGACATAACACTAGCCTCATCGTAAGCCTGTCCAATAATTGGAACATCATTCAGATTGTATTTATTAAGCATATCAAATATCAATGTAGCTAATCCTTTTGCGTTTCTGGAAGTTGAACAATTGACAAAACCGATAAATCTCTCCACAATTTCTAAATTTTTTGCGTATCTTAAAATAATGGATAATTGCTCTTCTTTAAAACATCTGGCCTCATCAACACTCAAGGAAAAAAATCCGCAGTCTTTGACTTCTCTCACAATTTCCTCTAACGTAAGTTGTGATATAGCAGCTATTATTTCATTTTGTATATCCGGACTGCAATAATTAAAGTGTTTCTCGAAGTGAATTGAGAATTTAGCATCATATTTGGAAAATAGTTGAGAAATTTCTAGGACATTACCTCGGTTTGTAGAAGACGTGTCCTCTCGGTGACCTCTTAAAGGCAATCCCTGATGAACAAGAGTCAGTATTATGTCAATAAGTTTTGATAAATATTCTCTATTTAAAACAATCTCTTCCTCCTGTCGTTGCACAAGTTGTTGTTGAACATTTCTGAGTAAAACAGATTGTTTGTAACACATATATTTTTGGCTACATTCAGAGTGAGATGATGATTCTTCATGTTTTCTTAATGCCTCAGATATTTTTTTCCAATTGTTGAAACCACTTTTGGCGAATTTTTCATTTTGGTCCCTTACATTTTCTCTATCAAAATGTCTGCAAACAAAGCAAAAAGATTTTATCTTCTTTTTTGCTGCATTCTAACCAACTCTTATATATTCCATAATATCTGGATGAAAATGATCTCATTTTCGTTCCGAACTTGGTTTTTGGGAAATCTATCGAAGGTTGCGATGGTCCACTTTGAAGCGTGCCCAGTTCGTTTGCTGTGTTCGATCTTTCAGGAAATATTTTGGAATCAATTTTATCAAATGCTGCATCACCAGTTTTTTCACAAGACGACGACGCCAAGTTTTTAATGGAGACAGTTTCTTGAACATCATTCAGGGCAGATGAAGTATTAGTTTTGAAAAAAATTTCTTCATAATTTATTTCTAGAGAGAAGAGTCCACAAGTTACTGAACTGAGAATTGGATATTGGCGAGATTACTAAACTATGTAACTTTTCACAGAACGCACAACGGCCAACGGGTATCAATGTGTATGTCGGTGAAATAGGTTTGTACTAATGGTCTGATCCCGCACATTTCGATTTCGAATGCAGAGAGAAATTCTTTCGCAGAATTTTTACCACTTTACCAGATGTTGTCTCTGACCAGATGAAAACATTTTTATGATTTTATGGTAGGCTAGGCCAGCGTCCTCGGTTTGCGTCCCCTATTATATCGGCCTTGTGAAATCTAAGTACCTGCGCTGGATTCCAACCACCAAATATACGCGTTTGTTGTTCTTTGTTTTGCTCAAACACTGCATCGTCTTATTTGAATTATGTTATTTTCTTATTTTGGGTATGAACGTAATATGAAATGCATTTTCGAAATTATTCATGAGATGTGATCTCTAACAATATTAATCTCAACGAAAAATATATTTGCTCGTTCGAAAATGATGTATTCAAATGTGATTTTCGGCTTCAGTGGCTGGGGGGGGGCACCGTGAATTCTGGGGGGGCCGTGCCCCCCCAGCCCCCCCCCCCTATCTACGCCCATGGTAACTACCAGTACAGCATCAGCTCTCAAGACGTAGACCCTCATTGACATGAGGGCCTCTACTAGCTCTACTCCAGTAAAAATTATATTTATGAATACCTGTTTTTCTTCTTTGTCCCTTAATGGTAATGTTGATTTACTGACTGCATTCCATGTCCTAGTTTCATTAACTATAAGATTTCCTTTTTCTTTTATTTTGATCTGCCTATCTATTTCATACTTGACTGCAGATGCAACACCTCTAACTGAACCTATATTCTTTATTTCTGTCCTCACACCATAGGGTTCTCCTTCTCTATGAACCGAAACATTTGCATCAACTCTCAGGGCACCCTCTGAAATATTTTCCTATAGAAGATAGTAAGAACTTTCAATAAACTTATAAACTGGGTGTATCACATTATCTCATTTTTATTTGGTAACTAATAATTGGGTATTTTACAAAAATACCTTCCATTTTACAGGAACATGTTTCTATTCTTTTTAAAATTGCTATCAGTTCTTTCACTAGAGCAGCAGCTTCTTCACCATCATTTAGATCAGGTTCAAAAACGAGTTCCATCAATCCCATTCCTGCACGATTTAAATCAATTAAACTACGGTCAGTATCATGTAAACTTTTACCACTATCTTGCTCCAATTGTAATTGTTTCATTCTAACTTTCTTACTGTAAGGTGATTTATGAATACCAGGAGTAAATACGAAAAAATCAAGAAATCCTTCTTGTGCTAAGGGGCTTCTCTGTTGAGTTATTTGATAACCAGCCTGAAAGAATTGTTAGATAGTCGAACACAACCAAGGAATATGACAATCTAAACAGATAAGCAAAGCAGGAACTAATAATTCCGCAAGCCATTTCTGGAATTTTCCATACCGGCATGTCCCCATAAAAGTAATGCTTTCTGTCAAACATAGAAACCATATTAACATTACAATTCAAAGCCAATGCAGTTGTAACACCTGCTTCAACGCAACGTTTATTCAACACAGGTAATGTGCCAGGTAATGAGGCATCAAGAAATGATACGTTACTATTAACAGGTGATAGAAAAGCAGAGGACGACGAAGAAAAAAGTTTCGTTTTTGAAATAATTTGGGCATGTACTTCTAGGCCTACAACACTGTTCCATTTCCTACAAAATAAATTGACTTATTATTTGGGAAAAGAAGTGTCATTTAATTACTCTTTTGTGTGTGAAGAATAATATCGCAAGGAGTCTTTAACTTTCAAAATTTTCAACATATTATAAGCATTCTTTGTTCTTTGTCAAATTCTTGAACCTAAATGTTTATAAATGATTACAATGTTTATAGTTTAGTGAGGTTAGGTTAGGTTCATAGAACTGGGCAATCCAACGACCTGTCAAATATGTTTTAAGGTTAGTGCTGGTGGCCAGGCAACGGGACTTTGGATTTGTTCATGTAGATAACAGTGAAGTGAACATTAAATTTTCAGCCAAGCAAAAACTCAAAAATCTCCATTGGTTATATAAAAATCTATCATGTCAGTCCACCTATAATCTGTATAAGCAAGCGAAAAACTGTTATAATATACTTATAAAGAATACTAGATTAGGCGATATAATAGTCAACTGATACAGAGTTCTGATAATAGAAACAAAACTGTTGGGAATTTGGTCAATGCTATGACTGGACGAGGGAACAGAGTAGGTCGACCTATTGAGCTTCTTGTCGATAATGCTTTGTACACTGAGGCTGAAGATGTTGCTACGATTTTTGTTAATTATTTTTCTACTATTACTGAAAAAAAATCAACTCTTATTACAATAACCTATCATCTAACTCAGGTACCACATCCAAAATAATGAATTCAAATTTTTTTTTCCATCCTGTTCTGGAGTATGAAGTGTTGGACACTATAAGACTTCTTAAGAACAAAAAGAGTAGCGGGGTTGATTTCATTTCTTCTCGCATCTTGCTTGAAACTGATAAGTGTTGACATTGCTCCACATCTTGCCCATGTGATCAATCTCTCTATAAGTTGTGGCGTTTTCCCCCATCTCCTCAAAAGGGCTGTAGTGGTACCTATTTATAAGAATAAGTCTGCTCATGATATAGCCAACTATAGACCAATTTCGATACTTAGTGTTTTTTCGAAGGTTTTTGAGCGAATTGTCTACAATAGAATGATGGACTACTCGGACAAATATCAGATACTTGATACCTCGCAACATGGGTTTCGGTCTGGACGCTCAACCCAGTCAGGAGCTCTTTATTTTGTCGAATTTGTTTACGATTGTCTCGACGATGGCCAGTTCGTCGCGGGGCTATTCTTCGATCTCTCGCGGGCATTCGACAGCCTCTCTTTTCAGAATATTGTTGACAAGTGCTACAATTTGGGTTTTAGAGGTGTGTTTCTCGCTTGGCTGTCTAGTTACCTTGAAGGTAGAACAATATCCGTCAAAGTGTCAGATTACATCTCGACTGAAAGGGAGTTGAACCCTGGAGTCCCCCGGGGTTCTGTTCTGGGACCACTCCTTTTCATATTGTTTATTAATGACTTACCTGTCAATTTAAGGAAGAAGATGGCCAGTTTGACTGGTTCTTCTGATCTTTTTGGGCTAGCCAAGCTAACAAGAATAATACTATTTGCTGACGATACCTCGATGTTGGTTGCTGCTCGGACCTTTGATGAACTTCAGGAGCTGTGTTGCATGTTGGTGAAATGCTTTGTCGACTGGTGTCGTTCAAATTCTGTAATGATAAACATTGAGAAAACTCAGTGTGTTCACTTCACTGTGAGGGCTGTTGAGCGAGTGCTGGTTGTTCGTCATTTGGATATCATCATTTCTTCAACGGAGCACTCAAGATTTCTCGGAATCTAAATCGATTCCAATTTAAGATGGATTGCACATATTGATTCCATTAGTGAGAAACTCAACAGCTCTTACTTTGCAATAAGTAGAGTCAAAAACTCACTTCCCTTGAGTGCTATTATCAACATTTATTATAGTTTAGTTTACAGCCACCTATCCTATATAATATCATGCTCTGGGGGAACTCCACTGACGTGAATAGGGTATTCTTAATTCAGAAGAGAATCTTACGGATGATCTTTAATATACCTCCGAGATCCTCTTGTCGTCCGACCTTTGTTGAAAAGGGGATTCTAACGGTGGCATGTATATACATCTTTAAGTGCCTGGTGTATTTTAAGGAGAATGAGGAAAGCTTCACAAAACTCTCTAGCTTCCACCACTATAACACCAGAAATGAGGAAATATTCCATATCCCCAAACATAATACGACAAGGTTCGAGTATTCACCACATTATCAGTGTATCAAATTATTTAATCATCTACCGAAATGCATTAAATCTCTAAGGCTCAAAGAATCCAAGAAAAATATTGAGGCTAAATTAATTAAGGATTGTTTTTATAATGTTGCTGATTATTATTGTAAGTAATTTGTTCTCATTTCCAGTATGTATTTCTTCCTATATATTTTTTTCTGACTTATCCTATACATGAATGTTTTATGTCTTGAAGGATCAATAAACGTTATTATTATTATTAAATTAAGTGCATTTTCATTAAAAAAATGCCGTAAATGCAGTGCCGGTTTAAGGTGATTTCGGGCCCTGAGCGCAGGATATTTACGGGCTCACTTGGCACCATAGATTCTTGGCACTGTCTGGTGGATGCCTTGGATTCTCGTACGAATCAACAACAATTTAATTCGACATTTCACTCCCTCCTTGTAAAATATAAATATGTATACAGGCTAAAGGCATGCGTCTTGGACTTTCGCCGCGTAGAGAAAGGACATGTCATATGTATCTATGGTTTCCTCACATCCTTAGTCCTTAGTTTCAGCATTGAGTTTAAATCTATATATTTATATATATAAAAGAAAGATGTTGGTTACACCATTTATAACTCGAGATCGGATGGACTGTCCTTTATGAATCTTCAGTTATGGATTCTTCTACGATCTGGTTATTATAAAGTACAATAAAACTTTGAAAAAACCGATAAAAATTTTACTTATTCAGGAAATGCTTTTCCTTCTTTTGAGTAAGGCCACTAGGTGTCGCTACAGTTACGCTACAGCTTATTCGTAGGTAGGTACTTTATTTGATATTCTCCCCGTTAGATAGCGATGTAAACAAATAGTGTGTACAGTGACTCTATTCCCACTATAGTCACTGTAATAGTGTGTAATTTGAGTTGCCTGCAACTCGGCGCTGTTGACTCAAACCAAAATGTCTTAGCGTAGGAGTACAGATCTCTAAAATGATTAGAATTCCGTTTTGAGATATGAGGAAAGTTTCGTTCCTACCACTTCAGGTGACGCTATTCACACATTATGACTGATTATCATTAGTTATTTTTTCAGTTTTATATATTCAAAATAACGTGATCGTGAAGGTACTAACTATATTTGACATTATCACCATTAGAGGGCGATGTATATACAATTACTGTGTAATTTGCATGATAGTATATAGTATACTATATATATATACTATATATATATATATATATATATATAGTAGGTACCATGAAAGGCTATTACCGGATCAAGAAGCGGGTGAATACTCAATATCATAGTGAATTTTTATCAAAATGTCAAGTAAATCGGACTTTGGCGATCAGTTTCAATCGTGAGTAGTCCATTTTCATCTTTTCTCTTAATTTTTGAAGTGTTTTTCAATTTCTGTTCGGGTAATAAATATATTTGCGCATTTGCGGAAATAACTGAAAATTGCCATTATTAGTAGTTGACATATTATTTTTGTGTATCCGTTCTGTGTGACAGCTAGCTCATATCCATGGAAACAGGGTAATCTCGCTGCTCCACTAACTGAGATGTTTACCAATTATTTTAAGCTGAGCACCAAAAGGCTAAAATGTTCAAAATAATGGTGTGAGCACTAATTAGATTTTGATTAGCCAACATTGATGGTGGGTTTCATAAATATCGTTGATTGAGTGATTCACAGAATACCTTGACGTTTTTGTCAAATCGACCAATAGAATTTCAAATTTACGGATTTTTTATCACAGAATCGTTCGATCAAGCATTTGATCACCCGATCAACTTGGTTATTTCAAATATTCGAATTCATTCTGGCATGGGCGCCCGCAGAAACCCGAAGAAATTTTTCTCAGGGGGTGGCCAAAATAGAAATTAGAAGGTAATATTGAGGTGCCGTGCTGAAAAACGTTAGGGCCATCAAAATCTCAGGGGGGCCACGCCTAAAAAAACAACCGAGTTTATTCAACTGATCATATACGTAGTCTTGCAACACAATGTGTGCTTACGTCTTCATCAAAATAAATCATATTTCATCAAAGTACATCATTACAGCCTAGAACACAATAAAAATCAACACATGGACTTAAAACGATAAGACTAGAAAGCATTCGAATGAATCGAATGATACATCTGCCAAAACTAAGGGAGGTAGAGAAATTATTCTTTCGAACTGTTTCACATCATGAGTCCGACAAAAAAGCCACAGATTCTGGAGAAGGGTACTTTTGGTCTTTCGTCTTCTTGAAGTCCACCATCTCAACACTCTTCGGTGGTGCGATACCCTTGAGCATCATCTGTATTTCCTCCAAGGTCTTCCCTTTCGTCTCTGGCACACAAAGTAGGCAGTAAATGGAGGTCAGAAAGGCTGACGCTGCGAAAATATAGAAGGGAAAGTGCATCCCAAAAGGTGAGTTAAAGAGTTCCGGTTAAATAGTATACACGAGCTCTCTTGGAGAGAAGAAATGGACTATTGTACCAATTCTTATTGCCTCGAGAAATTAAAGAAAAAAATGGATGTTTGATCGAATTGTAAATAAATACCACAAAGTGAACACTGAAGGAATGGTACTTACGTTTGTTCAGATGAAAAGTTACGTATCTGCTTCTATCTGGTTTCATGTGGTGTTGTGCAGGGTAAAAGTTCTTATCACATACGAATTCACTTTGTATAGAGGGTGGCGATAACTGGCGAACTAAAGGCCGACGACGTGGAAAGTATTTGCTATGGGCTTCGAGCTAAGCCGTGTAAAACAATGCGACTAAAAGGCAGGTTTTTTCAACTGAGCAGGTATATGCTTGTGGGATTTTTACAACAGCCATAGAATCGCACAGAGCACAGAAAATCCCGTTCTTATTCTTACAGAGTAAGCCCATCCTATGTTATAGACTTTGTGGTATAATAAAACGAACGTGTGAATTCTGAACATTCTCCGCCGGGAAAATGCATCTATGCATTTTAAGAAACAAAGATTGAGAAAAGTGAAATATTGAGAGAAAGGAGAAATGGTCGTGAATGAGAAAAAAAAAGGAAAAGTAAAAATAAAAAGTTGAAGAAAATTTAGCTTCTAATTAAGTTTTCCGATCTGCATATGACTGTCTGGCTTATTTCGAAAGGGATGAGGAGGAGGGAGATATAAATCAACGCAGGGTGGCTCAAGGATTGGTTTGGAAGGTAATTGTTCCAAATTACTAATGGAACGCCAATTGGTGTCTGATGAACGATCTGGGTTCTTCACTTGTTGGCGTTTTGACGGGTGACTCTGTCTCGAATTTATATTTCGACTGTCCCGAGACCTCCAAAGAGTGGAATTTGAAACAGGCGCAGATCTTTTATTCGATAAGAAAGGAGGCTGTTGACAAAACTGAATGGACCTGTTCAATAGGCGACCGAGGCGACGATGGCGAACTGGGAAGTGAGGTTTTCTTTGAACGGCCGACTTGGGTTCTCGAAAGAGGCATTTTGTCCACATGCAATGAAGTGTGGTGTTCACCGGACCCACATTTCTTGCATTTATATGTTGACTGGCAGGAGCGAACGTCGTGAGATGCACTCAAACAATTAAAACAAAGGTGCGATGCTCTACAGAAATCGTAGCGCTGATTTGGAGATTTCGCAGAGAACGCATTGCATCGGTAAATTGTATGTTTACCTTTGCAGTGGAGACAAGTGCGTGAAGATGAGGTATTCATAAAAAGCGTGGTGGATTGATAATGATGGGTTTTTCTGTCTTGTTGCAATCTTTCTCGCGTGTTGGAAATATTGTTGTGGGAAATCATATTCCCAGGAGAGGAACCGACGACCTTCAAAGTTTCTAATGCTGTGCAGCGTCTCTCAAGAAATGACAGGAGATCTCTATAATCAGGAATTTCGATCGAATTCCTATTGAGCTCAAAACTAGTGACAGTCGCGTGATCTAGACGCTTGATTAACATAATCGATAAAACAAAGTTCCAGCTTTCGACAGGAAAATTCTTTTGGGTGAGGCCGGCAAGATTCTCGGAAAAAGTGTCTAAGAGTTTTTTCAAGCTCGCGGCGTTCTCGGATTTTAGAGATGGCGCATTTTCCAACTCGTTCCACATGGCTGGAGCGCGTAATCTCTTATTGTGATACCTGCGCTTTAACTGATCATATGCGATCTGATAGTTATCGCTGCATAACCTTAGCGTTGTGACTAGAGTCAAAGGTGGTCCAGAAAGGGAGGATATCAGGTAATTGAATTTTTCTATAGTTGATAATGAGCTATTGGTATGTACTAATGCGTCGAATAAATCTATGTAAGAAGGAAACGATTTGTAATCACCGTTGAACTTCGTTAATTCAAGAGTTGGAAGCATGATATGTGAATGCTGATTGGTAATTGAATGGTCTGCAATTTCGGCTTTAGTTTCTGATTCTGAGATATCGGCGTGGACACTTTTGATAAAATAATAGGATTCTAAGAAATCCTCACGAATTTTGAATTCGTCTTCCAAATTTCCGTATGACTCGGTTATGAGCGATGAAATGACCGTGTTGTGATGCTTTAAAAAATCTTCTTTGATACCTTCTAAGTCTTGATAATGCGCTTTGAAACGGGACAGAATTGATTTGTCCGTGATGACTTTATCTGCGAGATCGTGCAAATTTAGAATATCACGAATGTAAATCGATCGAAGAGTTGAGTGCTTCTGCGTTTCTGCCATATTCAATGAAATATTTGAAGTATAAATACGAAGTGCCAGAAATCTTTACCTAATTTACGACTGGGTCTGAACTCTGAAGGGTTCAAAATTACCTGGACGATGCGGCGCACAGCAATAAAACTTACCGAAAGGAATTTCGTATCGAAAGGAGAGCAGGTACTTGACGGATAAGGAACAGATATGCAGATAGGACGTAAACAGTTGAAATAAATAGTGTTGAAAATGAAATTGATAATTTTGATTTCTTCAACTCTCAATATGACAATTAAATTGATACCAATCCGGCTCGAAGGACCAATAAATAGTATACACGAGCTCTCTTGGAGAGAAGAAATGGACTATTGTACCAATTCTTATTGCCTCGAGAAATCAAAGAGAAAAATGGATGTTTGATCGAATTGTAAATAAATACCACAAAGTGAACACTGAAGGAATGGTACTTACGTTTGTTCAGATGAAAAGTTACGTATCTGCTTCTATCTGGTTTCATATGGTGTTGTGCAGGGTAAAAGTTCTTATCACATACGAATTCACTTTGTATGGTGGCGATAACTGGCGAACTAAAGGCCGACGACGTGGAAAGTATTTGCTATGGGCTTCGAGCTAAGCCGTGTAAAACAATGCGACTAAAAGGCAGGTTTTTTCAACTGAGCAGGTATATGCTTGTGGGATTTTTACAACAGCCATAGAATCGCACAGAGCACAGAAAATCCCGTTCTTATTCTTACTGAGTAAGCCCATCCTATGTATAGACTTTGTGGTATAATAAAACGAACGTGTGAATTCTGAACACCGGTCGTGTAGGTTACTCGGACTGTGGATTGGGGGAGTCCTGGATTGGAGGAACCATGTTGCCTCCGTTTGTTCGAAATTGGGTAATGCATTTTTCGCGATTAGGAGCCTAAGCGTCCACAGGTCCGCATCGGACGCATCGGACGGATCGGATCAAACGGATTTCGGTATTCTTTGTATAGAAACTCGTGCAAGCCCGTCCACAGACCCGCACCGGACGCATCGGAGCATCGGCATTTCTACAATGGAGATCCGTAAATCCGATCCGTCCGATGCGTCCGATGCGGACATGTGGACGCTTAGCATAAGCAGATCCTGCCCAGAGAATCACTGGTCAGTGTTTATTACTCGGTTGCCTACTCTCACTTACGTTACAACGTGGTGTTGTGGGGGGTCATCTACAAGTTCTCGTGCATTCATCTCACAGAAAAAGATCATTCGACTAATTTTCAATCTTTCACCTATGGAGTCCTGTAGACCCTACTTTGCTGCGAAAAGATTGTTGAGTTTTCCTTGCATTTACATACTCGATTGTTTGTTGTATATGTGGTGGATAATCAGGGTGGGTTTCAGGTATAAAAACACAGTCTTTATATACAGCGTTTATTCGGAAAAGAAAAGTACCGGAATAGCCGGAGGTGATTCTTGTAACGGGTAACGGACACAACTACCTGATCGAGGAACGAACATGGCCGATCTATTCAAAGCTGAATAATCCAATAAATAAAAATTTATGCACTGCACCGCCATCTGGCGGTATTCGTTTCCTATTTCGAAGGCTGAAGACTCTTAATAGGAATTATTTCAAGTTGTACTGTTATTGAAATGGTGCTAACTATGATGCCATTTATTAAAAGGAGCCTTTGTATTGACTAGAACAAGATTGTACGTTGTGACTTCAAGGAATAAGACAATTTGAAAAAACATGTTTTTTTCTGTAACTATAGGCGTCTGAAATTAAGATCGTAGCGCCATATCGGCGAGAATCAGAACTACTCTCTACACACTACAAACATATATTTGTTTACGTTGCGAATGCTTTTACTTTGAGCATGCTTTCACACGTTGTTCTGACAAAGAGATTTTGTTCTGTTTTGTGTTAAGGGTTGTTCAAGTGAGGTACATTCTGAGTGTGATTTGATTGTGGATGATAAATCGGTTAAACAGAAGAGATATTCAAGTGAAAAATCAGTCATTTTCTTATTTCCTACTTTTGGAAGGGTATGAAAACTATATTCAGGATTTCTTTTAGTTGAAGATGAACAATATGGTACACAACAATAGTTATTTATGATCTCAGAACAAAAATGAAACAATAACCTGAATGAAACACGTGTAATTCAAACTGTAAACAAAACAATGTAGTGTGGTTGCGTTAGTTCATTCGTTAACGCTAGGGGGCGTACCGCTTCCATGGATTCGCCTATTGGGTGACCCTAGTTTGGAGACGAATTTAGGAATTATTTGCAGAAATATATTTTATGGTACACATAAGACATTCACTGAAGCTATTTTTGTTTCAGAACGAAAATAATTAGTATGCGCACATTTCGGGAAAGCTTTGTATATTGAATGCCTTGTCTGTTCGGTTGAACGGTCTCTGGATAACGCTGATTCAAAAAACATTAATTTTCGAATATTCGATATTTCGAAAATTTGTCATTATCTGTTAAAAGAACGTTGAATTATTCGAAGAAACCAGGCCATTGTTTGATATCGCCCGAAATATAGGGAACTGAAATTTCTGGTAACTTTCTTCTAGAGTGAGACATGGCGGATTAATTATACATACAGTATTTTCCATGTTAAATATTGAATTACATAACATACTTTCACATCTCCCTTGAATCGGACACATTGCAGCCCATGAACTGGACCATCATTTCCTGGGCATCGGAATGTCCGATTCATGGAATATATAGTTTTTATAAAAACCCCAAAATATAATTTCTACAAATCGTTATATCAATGATTTAACATACCTGTCTGATAAGGGATAATCACTTGATGTTTGTATGAAAAAATCGGCAACTAATCGTCACTAGAAACGTAGCTATTCACTTCGCAAATGTACGTAAATATTTACTTTACCGGCAACGGATTTTCAATGCTTATGCCTCGTCAAAAAGACGCGAGCCACAGATTCAGCAATTTTCTAAGACACGTGGCTCGATGTTGCGAAAATGGTATTTACGTAATGTATGCTTAATTACTATCGGGTGTAGTATAGAAAACTATAGCGTCCGGTTCATGGGCTGTCCAATTCAAAGGAACTCTCCCCTACGTGTAATATTTCCAGTATTAACGAAGAACCTTTTTTCTCGAATAACCCGACGGAAGAACTTCTTAACAGAGAAAAAAGTTTCTTCAACATCGGCCGGGTCTTTGGAATTATTGAATTGATACAATATTTTCTCAAATTCATTATTTTCCCACAGCAAATAAACAATTTGATACATATGTAATTACTACGATCTCTATGTAGAAACGACAACTTTGCGTATGTAGCTGACAGGATAATGACTATAACATTTTCATGCATTTCAAGGACCCTATCAGGAAAGACACGACGTTGTTGATGATAGGCCTGTTTAAGTTCTTGTGATAACTGAACTTTATAAGCCTCAAGACGGAAATCTTAATGCAAAATACAGTGTAATGACGTTTGTGGAATGCCTTATTCCAAAGAACGACAAGGAAGGGGCAAACCTGGGTTTTCATCAACACTTTCCTCTACAGCAGCAATATTCTCGGCTGTTCTTGAGCGACGTGCGCGGGTTTTATTTTTCCCATCACTATCTTGTCACAACAGCACTAAATTTTCCTTTAATTTCTGTATTGCTGTTCGACAAGGTGCTTCACGACGACCCAAAAATGCTCGAGTTTAACGAACCGTTTCTGCTGAATTTTCACCATTTTAATAGTGAATTTTAATAACTTCAATGCTTCGCTGAAGCGCGTATCGTTCCATTTTCATCAATGACGTTGTTTCTACTTGTCAAATATCTAAAAATGACAGCTTCAAACGTGACATCTACCGAAATAGCAGGCTATTAAAAATAACACCTCTTATTGGAAAACCCTTTATATGAAGAACACGCGACTGATGTGAGGTTCACACTTCAGTTTAAAGTTTATAAGAATATTTCCTACACCATAGATAAGTTTTCTACAACGAGCATTAATTATCAAATATAACTAATCGAACACCTTAGCTGCAATAAAATATAATACGTGCATTTAACATAAATAAATGTTGAATTTTTACAATAACTTATTGGTATCCGAGAGATACTAAACGAGACCAGAAATTCATGTTAATCAGTTCTTGGAGTGAATTTCACTCGAATTGGATCTTTTGTTCTCAAAACCATATCCATTACGCACTGCACAGTTTGGGGGGTATCAATTGGTTCTAGAATATATTTTCTCAAAACTGCCGCTAGAAGGCATTTCATTTCCAGCATAGCGAATTTCTGACCTGTAACATATTGAACTTTGATTAATACCCATTCACATTTGGCTCCCTTAAATGTGACTTCCCTAACATTGAAATACTCCCGATCTAAACACATTTAGGCTAATATTTGCGAGTCTAAAAATTCAATGAACTCATTGTAGCAAATTGCACAAATATCTTATGAGGAAAAGATAAAAATTACACTTGTACATACATACAACCATGGTGCAAGCATGCAGTGTAGGTATTCTTCCACCATTCATATAACAAATGCTTATGGATACGTGGAAGTGAGATAAGCCACTTTCCGATAAAATTTCTAAAATTGCTTACCTAAGCATCTAGCTTCTAGATCTAGACAGTACCATATTAAAGACATACTAAGAATGGGTTTTCCTTATGAGGCATGCAAATGATTTGAGGTTGATGCTAGTAGAATAATCACTTGGTTTGGATTGCCTAATAGGTTAGTATAGATCTTTCGTCATACACCGGTATAACCCAGGGTTTGTTTTCCCCAAAATGCCCCAAAAGAAACGCGAATAGTGCACAAATATGTTCAGCAGGCTCTCAAGCACTTGAGCAGCTCGGGTGCTTCACCCTTCCAATAAAAGTGTTAATGCCTTAGACTGCCTTAGAGTTTAGACTATAGAAAGAGGAGACGCGCCTTTCAATTATAAATAGTGAGCCAATTTTCAAAATCACTAGAACTAAACTGGGTAACTACTACGGAATCAAAATGTAGTAGAAATGTTTGCAACATTGTGACGTTCCTTGATATTTCTAATGAATAAACTCTCGATCAAAATGAGAAGTTCTTGTCAGAAATGAGTATTTGTTTCTTCAAATATTGTGAATTCCTCATATCACATAAATTGCAAAGTAGGTACCGGAATGTTCGCGAAACGGCTCGGCCGTTTTTGCGTTAGGATAAATTGCATGGGCACGTTATGGCAGCACTGTTTTCTGGATCTGTGGACAGTCCATCCATTTTAATTTTGTGTTACTTACGACGTTTTGAACAGTGTTGGCATCACGATATCGCGTATGAAAAGTGAAATTTGGATTTATTTCTGAATATTATTAGCAGAATAGGTTGAAAAAATGGTGCACAAGTGTATCCTTTGTGATCAATTGGACTATTTGAATCCTAATTTGATTTTACTCAAATTCAAACGTTCACCAAGTAATAACAAAAATAGCGGACATTACGGTTGCAAACATCTACAAGCCACCACAAGCACCCTGGCCTGATAACGTCCTAGATACTTACCCACACCCTGCAATATACGCAGGCGATTTTAACAGTCACCACACTGAATGGAAATACCGAACCACAGATGAGAACGGCGAGCGCCTTGCCAACTGGGCAGACTCACACGATCTCCACCTAATCTTTGACGCTAAAGAACGAAATACTTTCAGGTCAGCTGCGTGGAACACTGAAACCAACCCAGACATTTGCTTTGCCTCAGAGAATGCTCTAAAACGCCCGGTTCCAGTGTCAAGAAAAGTCCTGGACGACTTTCCGCACAGCCAACATCGTCCTATAGTCCTCGAAATTGGAATTAAAATCCCGATAATCCACTCTACACCCAGGCCCAGATGGAATTTTGGAAAGGCCCAATGGAGTGAATTTGCTGTTCGGTTGGATAAAGTCGTTAGATGGATCCCTCCAGTGGGCAGCAACTATAATAGATTCGTAAAAGCCGTGATAACAACTGCGAAAAAGTGTGTACCTCGAGGATTCCGCAGAGAGTACATACCGGGCTGGAACGCTGGGACGGAGCAGCTCTACCAGGAATTCCAGAACAATGGAGACTCTGAAATAGCCGACGAACTCCTCAGCCGCCTGGACACAGAACGCCTTAATAAATGGAAGGAAACAACAGGTAGCATGGACTTTAAGAGATCCAGCAGAAAAGCTTGGAGCCTTTTGAAGAAGCTGGGTAGCTCTAATCCACCAACCCGCGAACCACCGGAGGTATCAGCTGACCAAATCGCTGCAAGAGTCATAACACTTTCTAAGGCCCCGAGTATAAGACAACAGAATACACATATTAAGAAACAACTGACACTCCTTCGCCATACGACAACACCCCACCCAGAATACTCCAAGCCATTCTCTGCAGAAGAGGTAGATAAGGCACTTGAAGATACCAAATCTGGCAAAGCTCCGGGATTCGACGGAATTCACCCAGAGTTCCTTAAGAACTGTGGTAAACACACTCGAATGTGGCTGAGTAAATTCTACTCTGACATTTTACTGACAAGTTATATACCAATGGAGCTTAAGAAATCAAAAATAATTGCGATTCTAAAACCAAACAAACCCAAGAACCTACCTGAAAGCTTTCGCCCAATAGCCTTGTTAAGCTCATGCTACAAGCTTCTGGAAAGGATGTTATTGAACCGACTGAGTCCTCTGATAATGGAGCATATTCCTGTTGAACAGGCTGGGTTTAGGCCCCACCGTAGCTGCGTCGACCAGGTGCTCAGCTTGACAACACATATCGAAGCAGGGTTTCAAAAACAGCTGAAAACAACTGTAGTGTATGTCGACCTGACAGCAGCATACGACACGGTCTGGAGAGAAGGGCTCCTCTACAAGTTTCTCAACGTGATACCATGCAGCCGAACAGCATCTCTACTGAACAACATGCTCTGCGATAGACCCTTCCAAATAATAACAGGAGGAAGCAGGAGCAAGATGAGGCATCTGAATAATGGACTGCCCCAGGGCTCTGTACTTGCACCTGTCCTGTTTAATCTATATATTTCAGACACCCCTCAGACATCGTCAAGAAAGTTCGGATATGCCGATGACCTGGCCCTTGCATCCCAAAGTAAAACCATCGAAGAAGCTAGTGACGTACTTTCAGAAGACCTGAACATGCTGGGAAAATACTTCGCCGACTGGAGGCTAATTCCAAATATGAATAAGACTGAAGCGATGTGCTTCCACCTAAACAATAAACAAGCACGAGTGGAGCCCCAAGTGTATTTCAATAATAATCTATTACGCTATAATCCTTGCCCAAAATATCTAGGGGTAACAATGGACCGAACACTCTCATACAAAACACATTTAAAGAACACCGCAGCTAAAATAAATAGCAGAAATAACATAATCCGCAAACTCTGCGGCACTACTTGGGGCGCGAACGCATCCACTCTTAAAACCTCAGCGCTCAGCCTCGTCTACTCAGTTGCTGAGTACTGCGCCCCAGTCTGGATAAACAGCTGCCACGTAAAGAACATCGATACCAAACTTAACGAGACAATGAGGCTAATTAGTGGCTGTCTAAAAAGCACACCTCTGCCCTGGCTCCCTGTTCTAAGCCATATTGCACCTCCCTCCATCCGCAGACAAGAGAGCCTAGTTAGGGAATACAATAAAACAATAACAAATCCCCTACTTCCAATACATGGTGACCTTCCTGATGCCGGCCTGCAGAGATTGAAGTCTAGATCTCCCCCAATATTGCTAGCAGAAAAACTTGTGAGAGATAATTTCAATTTGACCAACAAATGGAGAGAATACTGGGAAGCCTCGAAACCAGTCCAGGCACATATAGCTGATCCTACAGTGTCCTTGCCGGGTATGGGGCTGCCTCGCCACGAATGGAAAACACTCAATAGGATAAGAACGTCTCACGGTATCTGCCGTGACTCATTCTATAAGTGGGGACTCACCGAAACACCAACCTGCGACTGCGGAGAGCCTCGCCAGACTGTCCACCATATTGCAATGGAGTGCCCTCTTACTGCATACGGAGGAGAAATGAGCGACTTCTATGAGGCCACTGACTCTGTGCTGGACTGGATTAATGGTCTCGATTTTAGAATTTAACTTCAAACCGTGCTATATTTGTGTTTATATTTATATTTGTATTTGTGTTTATACTTCATTTCTAATTTTTTTACTTTTGGATATACACTTGTGTGTTTTATGGCGAAATGTGAATGTGTGCAATAATTTTAACTGATTATAACTAAATCCATGTATGCCATACGCTAAATAAATAAATAAATTTACTCAGGATGTTCCATTCTTCTCATTCTAAGTAAAATTGGCGTAGATTCTTCTATTTTAGAATTTCAGTTTTCAGAATTTTATTTTCATTCATCAATACCGAATACACCACGCCACTGGACCTTTCAAAGTTAGATTCTGTGATTCTGCCAAGGCATTATCATTATGAAATGATATTCCTATCCTTCATGCTCTCTTTGTCCCACTCATTGAAAACTGACTAAATTTTGGCTTCCCCAATTCTCGAATTTAAGAATGACTCCCCTTTCTATGTTCTAAGGTCGATGCATTTTCACAGAATAATACCTAACTGATGTGGCATTAGTGCCGAGCCCTGGTGCATCACACACCATCAAAAATAGAGAAAATATTTCTCTATGGTTTGAAGGCACTCGCCAAATCGTATGGAACTCGCATTTTTTCAACGCGTATGTCGCTTCAGGCCCGGATCTAGGGGGGGGGCAAGCGGGGCGCTTGCCCTGGGCGCCAGCTTGAGGGAGCACCAAAAACAACCAGAGGTTAAATTTTTGATTTTCACGGAAAAAAGTATTTTTATTAAATATGA
The DNA here is from genome assembly GCA_951802165.1 of Adalia decempunctata. Taxonomy (NCBI): domain Eukaryota; kingdom Metazoa; phylum Arthropoda; class Insecta; order Coleoptera; family Coccinellidae; genus Adalia; species Adalia decempunctata. The sequence goes on from OX637695.1 coordinate 41,498,620, forward strand.
CATGAGTCTGAAGTGCCATCTTGACCACGCAAAAAAAGGACAAACATCCTATCTGTCCAAAACCATACAAAATGAAATTATCGATTCAATGCCACCAAGGTTCGGAATAACATTATAATGAGATCAAGGAGGCCAACTGGCGAACTATTTCACTATTATGTTTGACTGCACCCCAGATGTATCTCACACAGAACAAATGAACTAGGTTTACGATATTTAGGGCCGGTTTTATAAAAGGCGAACCGACAGTTGAACCTTGAACCCATAGACATATTATGCCATTTTGATAAGTCTATGGTTGAACCGTGCGCCAACTGCCAGTTTACGTATTTTTAGTGAGGAATTTGGTTGTTGACGCAACGGTTGAACCTTAGAATATAAAACCACTATAAAGCGGAGGACCAAATCGGCCATCTTGGTCCTCTATCTTTGACTCATTCTATTGGTTGGTTGAGTTGGTTTCGGATTAAGTGTGTTGTGTATTGAATTGATTTACGCTAGAGGTCGGCCATATTGGACCTCCATTCTTGTCACACTTATTTGAGCCGATGCTCCTTCCTGTTGTTTTATATTCTAAGGGTTGAACCCTCGATTGTCCTTTATAAAACCGGCCCTTAGGGCTTGTTCGGACTAGGCCAGTAGATTAGTCGAGTAGCGAATGATTTTGTAATTTCTCGTGTGCGAACGCCAGTAATCGAGTCGAGTAGAGTCACAGATGATGTACCTATACTCCATTCACTTTTATTTAATCACATAGGAGGTCATGGTTTCGTTTTCAGGAGTTGGTGCCCCTGATGAAAAGCACAGAACATATGATGAAAACTCAGTGCGCGCACAGAAAATATCGTTAATGACAAAACGACGTTGCCAGTTTCTTTGTCTACATCAAAGTAAAAGTATCAAAGATATTCCACATTTTGTTAGGTTTACTAATTGTTCGCAGATTTTTGGTATTTAATCGATATTTGCAGGTGGGTTTTTCGTCGAATATCCAAGATTAACGTATGTTTATTGTTTTTAGCACCAGTTTGGAGCGTGAGGATGATTTTCAAGACCAGGACGAATGTTTACATTTCGAGGTTGAAGGGGTACACGGAAATTTCGTTGAAAAAGCTGTTATTTGGACAGATATCGCAGTACCTACATGGATCGGATGGAGCCTCGAGAGGTCGATAAGGATGATATTTTTCAGGTTTTCCAAGAAATTTGGCGATATCTGAGCAGATTTGCAAAAGTTAGGTACCTCACTAATGAGGTGGAACTTAGACCTAATTCTCCTATAAGAAACGGTTTTCAAAGGTCGAGATGGTGAAAAATGTATTCTTTAGATGTTGTTTGAACAAATGCAGCCAAGTTTTATATCGCAACATTGATTTTAAGAAAGTTATCAACAAAATAAAATTGACATTATTCTTGATTCTTGTAATTACCCATCAATTCATCTTATATCTTTGGGTTGATTTTTTTTAATGAATTCTTGATTAGAATCAACAATTGATGTCGTCAAGTCTTGAACTTTCAGTTCAAGAGGATAATAAACATTTAATCTTCACAAGCATGCATATGAAAATTATGTGAAAGCAATGCAATTTTCTTGCATGGCGAAAAATAATATATTTCAACAGTGATCTCTTGTACTTTTCATGCAGATAACTAGAGAAGGAATCCTTTCTATCAATTCATATAAACGTTAATTATTTTCGTCCATCACATCTTTTCCAATTCATTCATTTTCCGAATAAATTCACATTACGAGAAATACGCTAAGAATGTAGAAATGGCAACGTAGTGTTGACTTGGAACATAAAAATATTTTGAAAAACGTCATAACTTCGATAAGAGTGGAATGTGTCAAATTTCCAAGACCAGAGTTGTGATTTTATAATTGTGAATGGAGTATACTACCTTATACTGTCTTTGATGCTGTGGTAGAGTAGTCAGTGGACGAATCGACTCTCCACTCGACTAAAATACTGGCCTAGTCCGAACAAGCCTTGAAAGAGAACGGAGTCTGGATATGAGATAAAGGAAAGTTTTATTGACTTCTCAGAAGTTGACGGAAAACTGTAGAATAATATCATAGTGAATTCTAGATAAACTGCAAGCTGATGATTTAGATGTCAAAAAATGTCTTGGGTAATGCTTTCAAAAATGCAAAAAGATGAGGATCTGCAGAAAAATGGGACCCTTTTAGCACAAAAATTTCGAAGAGACTTAAATGCAGTTGATGTTTGTTAGGAACTAGCGATTTTTGAAGAGCTGGTTCCTGAAATTAAAAAAATATCGACTTCATTAGACCTGCTACAAATTCTGCACAGGCAAGATCTGCAAGAAGCTTTTCCTAATCTCAGTATAGCTTTAAGAATATACTGCACATTACCTACCACGTCTGCAAGAGTGCAAAATGCGAACGCAGTTTCAGAAAATTGAAAATAATGAAAAATTATTTGCGTTCCCCAATGGTCTCCGAAACAGATTTCGAGAAGCTCATAGATGCGTTCGCGGAAAGAAAATCACTCCGCGTGAAGCTGTCAAGCAAAATATCTAATTTCTTTCCTTGTGATATTTTCCTCATTATTAGTATTTATTTTTATTATTCTTTTGTATTATTGATTTTTCTTATTTTTTATGAATTCATATATTATACAAATGAGGGGGGGGGCGCCATCATGAATTTTTGCCCCGGTCAAAAAAAAATCGTAGATCCGGGCCTGTGTCGCTTGTGGGCGCCTTCACCAGGTAACACATCCTAATGCAATTTTATTGATCATGCACCACCAGAACACAACATTTCCTATCATTTATTCATTTGACCTGACATGTGATTCCTAGGTCTAGTAATTTGTAATCCAATTACCTATACAATTCCTCGGTCCAGCACTGAATGGTATGTAGGAAAAAGGATGTTTATGTATCGTGTTTTCTGGGAGAAATCTATCTGGATCGAATTTCTCAGGATTAGGGTAAAGATCAGCTCTCCTGTGCATATCGTATATAAAAATCAATATGGGGCAATTTTTGGGTATAACATGCCCACTTTTCAGATGAATATCATCACCCACTTCTCTGGCAATTTTCGGAACACTCGGGTAAAGTCTCAAGGATTCTTTGATGCAGCAATCCAAATATCTCAGTTCTTGGAGATCTGAATGGGTTGGATCTCTATCATCGTCTCCGAAAACGGTTCGCAGTTCCTCATATACTGTATCCTGAATAAAAATATTATATATTGGTTAACTGTTGAAAATCCGAGATATGAAATATCTACATTTCGAAATGATTTTATAATTTCTGTAAAGGGGGTTCCAAAACAAGTCCGAAAAATTTAAGGGGAGAGATTCCTTGTTCAAAACAAGCCTAATTCTCGAAAAACATTTTTGAAGTTAAGCTTTTATAACAACACTCATCCGCCATTTTGAAGCCGCCATCTTGAATTCCTCGATTATGGAGAATCGTAATTTCCGACCCAGAAAACCCCCATATACCAATTTTGAACAGAATATGATCATATTTACAGAACTCGTCCGCCATATTGTGGCCTCCATCTTGAATTTCCCAATTTTGACAAAATTTTCATCATTTTCGAAGCCAAATACTCCCATATACCAATTTTGAATGGCATCGGATCGTAATTACAAAACTCATCCGCCATTTCGAAGCCACCATTTTATTTTTTTCTATAAAAAATATTTCATGATGCATTGTCACCAGAATTAGGTACACCTGCAAAATTTCAAATGAATCGGACGATTAGAAGTGTGTCATATTTAACTTGCAAGATTTGATTACAGAGAGACAGACAGACAGACAGACACCGGGACAGGTGAAACTAAATAAAAGCTTATAAAAAGGGTAGTTAGTAATATAAATGTTGGGTAATAAGTCAAACGTTAGGGCGATATCGCGGTTCAAAGATGGCGGAATGATGAAATTTAAAGAAGAACTTTCGCAACGACTTGGACAGAATCAAATTAGAATAGCCTGATTTGTTTAGAAACTTGTTTATCTCTTGTATTTTTCTCGAAAAATGTACCGTTTTGAAATAAAAAAATTAAATGTAAATCAGTACGTGTCAGGAAAGGGCACTTTATTTTAGAACGACACGTGTGAATCAATATTCAGATTTTGTTTTTTATTTCAAAACGGTACATTTGACGAGAAAAATAGAAGAGATAAAAAAGTTTTCAACCGAAACATGCTATCCGAATTTAATTCTATCCAAGTCGTTGCGTAAGTTTTTGTCTAAATCTCAATTTTCCGCCATCTTTGTACCGCGATATCTCCTCAACATTTGATTGAAATTATATTAGCCTTGCTGTTCAGCTTGGTGAAACAGCTAGATTTTCATGATTTCATGGATATGAGCTGCCACACAGAATAAAAACACGGAAATAATCTACTATATCTACTATACTATACTAAACTGGTAACTCTGTGGACCGGCCCGAGGGGATCTGCCGAAAAGTTGGTTCAGAAGAATTTCAAAATCGCAGCGAAGCTGCGATACGGTGAGGAAATTTTCAAACGGTCGGAAAGAGGAATAATCGATTCATACGTGGGTGAAATTTCGATTCTCTAGGTGAAGTAGAAGTATTTTTTAAAAATTCGCGAAAATGGCAAAACAAATCCGACAAAAAAAGCCATTTTAAACTCGATAAAACTTTTTTCACAGATATCCTGGCCGTGAGAAAATAATATTATATAGGGTGTTCTATGTGACTGTGGCCAATACCAACTTTCTTATTTCAAATGCTACCCCCTGTATATTATTTATTTTTTGGATTCTTCAGAGAATTTCAGACACAATTTATGCCAATGTCCTATACCTATCTTTAACTATTTCGGAAGTATTGAGTGTTTTCATATTTATTGCAAAAACCAACGTTTTAAATAAAAATTATTTTATTTCACAAATTCGGTACATTACACTTAAAACCTAATAGTAAGTAATACTGATTATTTATTAATTATTGAAAAAAAACATTAATGTCAATGTAGGAAATGTAAAAATTCTAATCTGGTGTAGAATTGTCTTCTAACGTTACGCAACATTTCAGGTGTGACTGATCTAATCGCAAGCGTGATTCGGTTTTTTAGGCCGTCTAAGTTTAAGGTTTTCGATTCGTATACAATACTTTTGACATATGCCCACAAAAAGAAGTCTAATGGTGTCAGAGATCAGGAGATCGTGCTGGCCATTCTATCGATCCGCGCCTCCCTATCCACCGATTTGGAAAATTTTGGTTATGCTGGTGAAGGGCCTGGGGTGGACCGCCGCCTCCGCCCCTCCTCGGTACGCCACTGTATATTTATAACACGAACAGCAATTGAAAAACATTTAAAAAATGAGGAGAAAAGATGACACTAGACAACTCACGATTGAAACTCATCGTCAAAATCCGATTCACTTGGCATTTCGGCAAAAATGACCACCGTGTTTCTGTTCTGTGTGACACCTCATATCCATGGAAACACGAAAATCTTGCTATTCCACCAACTTGAGATGTTTATCCACTTTTTGATCTAGTAATAGCATTCCAGACGACTTGTTACTGTAAGTTCTATGAATAATATCAGCAATATTTCACGGCTTTGGTGCTGTTGCGGTAATGGAAAAATTGCGCGACCTCTTTCGGGGAAAATCAAAAGTGGAACCTAATCCCAAATTTCCGTTCGACAAGAAAATCTTGAGCAAAATCTTATCAGTGCCAACACCTGGTATTCTATGCATCTATGCCTAACCAAGCCTCTTTTGGACCCCCTGTTTTGGTAAAGGGTTTTCCAAAAAGAAGTGTTATTTTGATTTAAAAAAGCCATTTTTTCAGATAAATGATCGAATGGTTATTTCATTACAAATTTTTTCACCAATTTCTGTATTGCGGTTCGACGAGGTGCTTCACGACGATCGAAAAATGTTGGAGTTTTACGAACCGTCTCTGCCAAATTTTCGCCATTTTTAAAGTGAATTTTAATAATTTCAATGCGTTGTTGAAGCGTGTATCGTTCCATTTTTATTAATGTCGTAGTTTCTACTTGTCAAATGTCAAAAAATTACAGCTTCAAATGTGCCATCTACCGAAATAGCTATTAAATATTACCAGGGACGGGCCGAAGCCAAATTATTGGGGGGGGGGGGATAGCTTCGAAAATTTTCCAACTGTGCATTGAAGGATTAGAAAACCAATGGTAGAAGGAGGGGGTGGTATTTTGGATCGCGAGTCAATGTTTTCACCGACAGCACAAAAAATAATTAGAAAATTTTGTAGTGTAGTTTTTTAATTCTGCATTACCAGATTAACACACTCCACACTCTACAGGATTACACAGCATTTGTAATCATTTGTATGTTTCGATTTTTAAGTTCAATTCCGAAGAAAAATAAATGATTTATTCAAGTGTAATGAAAAAAATACATAGGTGAAAATAGAACATGTAATCATCAGTCATATAAGATGTATCACTATAAGACAAATAACGAATAGTCTTGTGAGGCTAGTTACCGGCAGCGAAGTCGTAGGACTGAAACGCCAACTTTGTCGTGTCACTCGTGTCAATACTATTGGATTCTAACAAAGAAATAATGTCTTTAGCAGTTCCATTACCTGTCTTATCTTCAGTTTCAGATACTGATAAAAGCCTTTCATTTGGATATCCATTTTCGTCCAACATTCGGATCACTAAAGACACTATTTCTTTGTTAGATGAATCAGGTGTATAATCTGCCATAATAGTAAAAAAAGGGCTTTTTTTATTTAATCTGATACCTTTGATTTTACTTGATCACTCAAAATCCTGATCAGTTCATTTTGCGACTTAGAACTAATAGTATATTATTTCATTAGGAGGAGAAGTGTCACTTTTCGTGGCGAGCTTGAGTTATAATTGAAAGCGAGCCACGAAAAGTCACTTCTTCTCCGAATGAAATATGCTATTTTATTTCCAAACGTTTTCAAATTCATGAAAATTGTACATTTAATGTAACTTTATCAAATAAAAATGACGTTTGAATTGGAAGTTTTTATATTCTATGCATCTATGTTCATGGTAACCAATTAATCTTTTTCGTAGCAACACTTTTCCTGCTGTGATCACAACGATGGCTGTTGGATTGAAGAAGTTATGGTGATACCCATCGAATTTATCAAGAAGCCATGTATGCTTCATAAGTTTCTGTGGTTTTATTTCTCCTATTTTAGACGACAAAATAGTGTTAGCGGCAACTACGCCTTCTTGATAGCTACCATCTCAAATTAGATTGGTCATGGATGTGTACGTCATCACGGCAGTGTCCCAGTGTCCAATGAGGTTCCGAGGATAGCTACGTCATCATGGCGCTAATTCGAATTCCAATATTTTATTAATGATAATAATAAAAAAAATGCGCAAAATTGAAAATGAAAAATTGGTTAGGATTATGTTTTGGACTACTCTTAATATATTTATGTAAAAAAAATGGATTTCTTGATGTACTGGAAACGCCCATTGAAAGCGAGCCACGAAAAGTAACTTCTTCTCCGAATAAAATATGCTATTTTATTTCCAAACGTTTTCAAATTCATGAAAATTGTACATTTAATGTAACTTTATCAGATAAAAATAACGTTTGAATTGGAAGTTTTCGTATTCTATGCATCTATGTTCATATTGTTCATGGTAACCAAGTAATATTTTTCGTAGCAACACTTTTCCTGCCGCCGCACAGTGGGGCAGAATACCTTGAAACCTGGCATTAAATATTTAGGTGTTTGTTTTGTTTGAAAATACGATATATTATTATTTTTATATGTTAATTGGTGAAGGTAAAAGGCATTTTGGATCCTACAAATATTTATTAACATCGGAATTAATGTAATCACAAATCGTAACACAATTAAAGACCCTTTGGATGATGATTTCGATTCATTGTTCGGATAAATCGGAAACACTGGAATATTCTGATGACTTCAAGTCTTCTTCTCAAATCCTGTAGTGGGACGCTAGCCAAGGGCGGATATAGCTGTTTAGGTTAATAAGGACCTTGAGTGAGGGTAATAACGATTGAAAACCATTAAATCAAGTACACAATGTATGAAATATTGTATGGGCACCACCTTTTTCTAAGGTCTTCGATATTCATTGGGGGGGGGGTATTTACCCCCCGTACACCCACCCTCGTAAATCTGCCCTTGACACAGGCAACAATTTCTGTAACACGTATATATTATTTGGATAGCAGAGCTTCTTTGCTGCTTGGACAGTCTTGTACGAAGGGAATATTTGAGGAGCACTATCCCTCACAGCTCCATATTGATGTTGAGATAACTTTCCTGTTATCAAAACAGCTGGACTCTATCTTAGCCTGGCATAGATTTTGGTTGTGAGTCCAACGAAGATATAAAGGCATTTCTATATTTAGTGGCCCGTTTTGGAGACGTAGAAGTTATTTCATGAAGAATTTTTTATGCATGTACTTACCCATCTGACCTAAGACTCATCTTTGTTGTTATGTCAATACAGATACGTGAGTCGTATCCTAAAGTTCTTTAGTTTTAAACCATTTTGTTTTCTCATCTCTCTAAGCGATCATCAAAGGTAACTTCAGGACGATCAAGCCTTTTCTCAGTTATACTAGGAAACGAATTCGACCTCTTCAGTCATTCTTTTTTGTAATTTTGGAAACGTACAACCATTCTTCGTGCTTTTGTGTAACGAGACTCATACTCTGCCTTCAAATATAAATTTTTTTCCAGAAGCTCCTTCTCCTGCTCTGCATTACATTTCGTACGTTTTTTTTCATTTCTTCGTTCAAATAATCAATTTTTTTTTCAATTTAACTGTTTCCGCAACTCTTCATTATATCTATGAGCTCTTTTCCCTCAAAAATCATTGCGCTCGAAGTCGTTACTAAAGGAGAAATAAATTTTAAAGAAATAATCGATTATCAATGAGTGCCCACCTCGCTGTCTAAAATTGATTTTTCTGAAAAAAAGGGGAATATGGGCAACAAATTTTCATGATTCTAAAATGACCATGGATCAAGCTTCGCAGAAATGTAAATATCAAACTTTGGACGGCCTTGGAACATAACTGAAAACCTTCATGATTCTGAGAATACGATAAAAATTTAAAGATTCAATCATAGACAACATCAACAAGAATTAATTATTATTCTATGTAAGTTTTTATTCATCCAAAGTTCTTGAATTATCTACACATACCTGAACTTGAATCTGCCATAAAAAAAACTCGTAACAATAGTGATCTGTTAACAGAGTGACGTTGTAGAACTAAAGCAATTACGGAAAAATTTTGCAGGCGTCTCGACTTGACCAAAAAATGGCTACAAAGAAGAGCTGTTGGGAGCGTAGTGGGGATCAGGAAGTGTTACTATTGTGCTTTTTTGTCGCTTACGGTAGTGATCTGTCGCTTCGACAAATGGCGGTATGGAAATATGCATTTTTAATTTTTGATTTAATGCCAGGTTTCAAGGCATTCTGCCCCACTGTGCGCCGGAGGGAAAAGTAAATATTTCTCCGCCTAGGCAGGAAAAGTGTTGCTACGAAAAATATTACTTGGTTACCATGAACATAGATGCATAGAATATAAAAACTTCCAATTCAAACGTCATTTTTATTTGATAAAGTTACATTAAATGTACGATTTTCATGAATTTGAAAACGTTTGGAAATAAAAAGCATATTTCATTCGGAGAAGAAGTGACTTTTCGTGGCTCGCTTTCAATTATCCGCCTCACTCCGTTCGGCGGATAAACTCAAGCTCGCCACGAAAAGTGACACTTCTCCTCCTAATGAAATAATATACTATTCTCTTTCAACCTTTACTTTACTTTAATTTGTTGTCTTTTATTTGTGAAGTTAACATAATCGGCAAGAGCAGCTTTGTGGGCCTTAGAACTAAAGTGGAGAGGAAGTTTCCCCAACTTAGTTTTATTGCTACTTTTCATTTTTCCAAAATTTTGGACATCTTCGGATGACCACGCTGACCCAGATTTTTCTCTATTAATACCTTCAGAAAAAAGATAACAAACAAAGCAGTAAGCTTCATCTTCTGCTATGCTATACATATTCTAAAAAGTTATATTCTTTATACCATGCGCTTCGAAATCCTTAACTGTCTTTAAAAAAAGTCAAATTCATTTACATTTAAAAAAAAACTCAGAAATATGTATTCCAACTAAATTTAAATCTTTCCAACTGCTTCAACATTTTTTCAACTGTCTTCAAATTTTTCCAACTGCTTCGAAATTTTCCCAACTCCTTCAAAATTTCCCAATTGCTTCGAAATTTTTTCAACTGCTACTAAAATTTTTCAACAGCTTCGAAAATATTCCAACTGCTTTTAAAATTTGCCAACTCTGTTCAACATTGGGGGAGGGGTACGTATCACCTAACTCCAAACCAAATTTCAATGCCATAATGTTTCTTAACCCAAAGTTATCAGCATTTTTAGACGTCATGATTTCGGGTGGAAAAAAATTGGACAACAGTTGGGTATAGGGAAATGTTAAGAAAAGTTGCTACTACTTTCTTATAGAAGTGGCAACACCGCAATGACGAAAATATTTTAGTTGGGTAGAGAACGCCCGATAATGCACTCCATTAAATTTTCAAACCGATCCGATATCTGGTTCACCAGAAACGTCTAATGTGCCATCCACCATGAATCACTCTGTATATATCGCGATTTTTTCTCGTAAAGTCCGGACTCGTCGAGAAATGGAAACCTCGAGAACTATCGCTCGTGATGGGAGGAGGAACCTTCTATTGTGTCGAGAATATTCTAGTTCACTACAGCGCTGACTGCAGAGGGCCGCACTTGTCACACTGTTCCCTCCTTAAGCCTGTTCTGTCCCAGAACAGATCGCATGGATTCTTCAGAGGACCGTGGTGAAATCTGCAGTCGGCTTCTTTTTTACAGTAGGTAGCCCCCTTCGTGGAAGTAGCATTCTATGGTTTTGCCAGGGATTCGATTCGATTTGGGTAGAAAATCCATACTAGGATCTGTATACCTGTCCTCTGGAAAATTACTTCTAGCATGCTTCGCACTACCCGCCAATTCAGTTGATTCAGTCCACCACCAAGCTTGGGAACTGCTAGGTTCCTAACGCCGGAGCGTTGAAGGTCTTCTTTCAAGCCATACAGCAAGGTCCACAAGTTCTGGTAGTTGGGCTTCTGGAAAGAGTGCTGCTTGGTAAACCCTCCTTCAAGGGCCTTGATGTCATAGCAAATTTTCATCCGGTCGCTTGCTTGCTGCATTAGATTACGCACCTTGTCATATGGATGTTGTCTAGCCTGCGTCTAAGGTAACTAACGTAGTCCTCCCCAGCTACATCTTCTCCAGTGTAGTTCTGGTCTTATGAGTCCTCAATGTTTTGCAAACATCTTGGAATAACTTCGATTCGAAGTTTCGACCTTGATCACAATGCAGCCCAAGGGGTATTCCAAATCTGCAGAAGAACTTTTACACCAATTTGTCAGCTACCGTGCTTGCCTCTTGATTAGGAATACTGTACGCTTCCACCCATTTGGTGAAGTAGTCCATCGCTACCAAAATGTACTTTTTTTCATTGTCTGTTTCTTGAAAAGGACCTGCGATGTCTATAGGTACTCGCTCCATGGGAGATCCGACGTTATATTGCTTCATGGGAGCCTTTCCTTTGCCATAGGGTCCTTTGGTCGCAGCACAAACTTTAAATTTTTTACACCAATCTTTAACGTCTTTCTTACAGTTGATCCAATAAAATCGCTGCCTGATCTTTTCCAGCGTCTTAGTAATCCCAAAATGGCCACCCGAAGTTCCATTATGTAGTCTGGTGAAAATGTCCGTTACTCTACTCTTCGACACAATTAACGGAAGCCTCTGCTGAGATCCATCTTCGTTTTTCCAACAACGTTTTTGTGTGGCGTTTGAGGGTAAAGAAAATTAAAAAAAGATATATGAAGGTAGCGATTAACTTCACCCTCCTTCGATAACAAGTGGAGAGAGAATTAGACGTTAAAAACTGAACATAGGCGAGTTATTAGCGATGTTGTGCGGTCTATGCGATGACAATTTAATATCATAAATAAAAAGGAAAAGTGAATGGCCTAAAAGAAAGCGTCCTTACCCTGCTTGTGTTCCTCGATGTCGTAGAGGGCCCTCTAAGCTGCTCCTGGTGGCGACAAGGCGATTGATCTTCGGGTATTGATAAATGTTCTGGCACAATCACTTGTACGAAATGTTTATTCACATATAGAATATGTACGGCGTTTTTAGAATGGAAATATCCTAAAGGTAGCGTTGAAATATCAAAATATCAAAAGAGGCAAAATGGCGTAACACACTTCACAGCGGTCTGTGAACCAGTTATAATATTCGTCAATCTTGACGTTCTCAACATGTGTTCCTTCTTAAGAACGATTTCCTTTTTTGTGGCCTATTCAAATTCAACATTACCAAAATGATGGATGTCAACCAATAGGCAACACAACATACACGAAACATACTCCCCCCCCGAAAGGCAAGCCCAAAGCGGGCTTTCAAAAAAAAAGAGAAAAATTTCCGGTGTAAGAAAAAACCCTATATTTCATTGATTTCCCATTGACACAAAATCAAAATAGCAGTCAATCCTTCAACCATTTAAAACAGAAAAAAAAAACAATAATAAAAAAATATATATATAAAACTTAGCCCTCAAGGTGTGTTCACCTCAATAGGCAAAGGACACAATTTATTGAGATGCCTTTTTACGGTACTACGACCTACTTTCACCGTAGCAACACGGACCTCATTATCAGGACCGGGATGGACATCTATAATGCGTCCCATTTCCCATTGCAATGGGGGCGAATTATCATTTTTTATGACAACTAATGTCCCTTTCATGGGATTATCAGAAGAAGTCAACCATTTACTTCGTTGTTGAAGTGTGTGTAAATATTCGGCCTTCCATCTCCGCCAAAAATCTTGATGAAGGCGCTGTATTAATTGCCACCTTTTGAGACGAGATATTGGAACCTCGGTAACATCGCGATCCGGAATTCCACTCAGGGGTTCCAGGGTTAAAAAATGGCCTGGTGTTAATACGGACAAATCGTTCACGTCAGTGCTAAGAGGGGTTAGCGGTCGTGAATTCAACACCGCTTCTATCTGAACCAGTACGGTGTATAATTCTTCGTAGGTAAGAATTTGCGAACCGATAATCCGCCTCAAATGTGTTTTCACCGACTTGATACCGGCCTCCCATAATCCACCCATATGTGGCGCGTTCCCCGGAAGGAAATGGTGCTCAACACCTTCTGAACTCGATATTTCACCCAAAATGTTTCTAATTTCATTATGGGACCCGATGAAATTAGTTCCTTGATCGGAGTAAAGATGTGCACATCGACCTCGTCGTGACACAAATCTCCTCAAGCACGCCAAAAATGCATCGCTAGTTAAATCGGATGCCAACTCTAAATGTAAGGCCTTGGTTGCCATACACACAAACAAGCAGATATAAGCTTTGCTAGTTCTGGCGCCTCTGTACCTACTCATGAAGATAGAAAAGGGGCCACCATAATCAACCCCGGAATGTAAAAACGGCTTTACTTGTGAAATTCGAGGTAGAGGTAAATCACCCATTTTGGGTTGCATTGGGATGGGATCAGTTCTCCAACATTTTAAACATTTCGATAGAACGGATCTTATCACGCGACGTGCTGATAATATCCAAAATTTCCGAGATAGTAAAAATAGCGTGGTTTGTTTACCGGAATGTAGAAATTTCTTATGGTAATACTCGATTAATAATTGGACGAAGCGTCCATTTCTGGGCAGCAATATGGGGTATTTGCGATCATAGCTCAGATCGGCATGAGTCAACCTTCCTCCTACGCGTAAGAGACCCTTATTATCGAAGAAAACATTCAGTTTTCGAAGTGGTTTTGAAAATTTTCCGTTCTCAATTTGCGAACCGAAGAAGATAGTTTGGGTTCGTTTGATCAACAGATCCACAGCGTCGTTGGATTCCTCAGAGGTAATAAAGCCCAATCGTTTCTTATGAGGGTTTCTGCAGTTGAAAATGAAACGCAACACGTTCACTACAGTATTCTGAAGACGAGAAAATGAAGAGATATTATTCAATAAGATATCCAGAATATGTGAATCATTCGCAATTAATAAAACGACCTTACGTTCCTCCTCACCTGTATCAACTTCGATATTTTCTGGTGTCCAGTTAGGGGTACGTAAAAATTCCGGACCTTCAAACCAATTCTTATTAGTCAATAGTTCCGACGGAAATAAACCACGAGAAACGGCGTCAGCGGGATTAAGTTGCGATTTAACATAGCTCCAATCGGAGAAATCAAACTCCTCTTGAACGTAAGCGACCCGATTTGCCACAAAAGTTTGCCAACGATTCGGGTTGGAGCGCAACCACGCTAAAACTATCTGCGAGTCCGAGTAGGCATAAATTTTATTGAACTTTACTTTATCTTTGAAAATCGACTTGACCCATCGAACTACTTTGGTTAGCAGAACTGCTGCACATAGCTCCATTCGAGCAATGGAAATTTTCTTAGAGCATGGAGCTACCTTTGATTTCGAACACACAAGGTAAGTCTGTATATCCTCATCTTCCTTTATAACTCTCAGGTAGATGATCGTGCCGTAACCGCGTTCTGATGCATCTGCGAAAGCGTGAATTTCTACTACATGATTCGCATTGAAATCAAAATATCGAGGAATACGAATATTCGAAAGCAAATTCAACTCATCTTTATATTTCAACCATACTCTTGAAATTTCCTGATCAGGAGTATCATCCCAATCAAGACCCAGAATCCACAATTTTTGGATCAGATATTTGCACAAAAATGTAACCGGTGCGAGAAATCCCAAAGGATCAAAAATTCTCGCTAGTTCGGATAAGAGATTCCGTTTCGTAATTGCGCGGTCAATTGGATTGACCTTATAAAAAAAAGAATCTCGATGTGAGTCCCAATATAGACCCAACACCTTAATTGAACTATCCTGTTCCGTTTCGAACGAAAGAGGATTGGATGAACGTAAATCATCTGGCAAATCCATCAAAAAGTTTGGTTCATTGCTTGTCCACTTGCGTAACTCAAAACCACCTCTTGCTAACATCTCGATAAGCTCATCACGTAAATCTTTGGCTTCGTTCAAAGAAGCAGCTCCGCTGCAGATATCGTCAATGTATGTATCATTTATTAAAATTTCAGCAGCTAATGGAAAATCCCCTTTTTCATCAATAGCTAATTGACGTAATGTACGCAATGCCAGGAAAGGTGCACAATTAAACCCAAATGTAACGGTATTCAAACGCAAGTCGATCAAATCATCAGAAGGTGAAAACCGAAAAACGAGACGTTGATAATCTCTAAACTCGGGTGCTACTAGAATTTGGCGATACATTTGTTTGACATCCGCCGTGAAACATACCTTCTTCAGCCTAAAATTAATCAAAACAGTACCTATGTCTGTTTGTAGTTTGGGACCGACGTAAAGACAATCATTTAATTTCAAATTACCTGGCATTTTTGCCGATGCGTTGAACACCACTCTTAGCTTTGTACTCGTTTTATCAGGACGCAGTACCGCATGATGAGGCAAATAAAAATTGGTTTCACCCTGCGCGGGTTTCACAATTTCCATATGTGACAAATCCAAATATTCTCTCATAACCGAACAATATTCCTCATATAAATTGGAATCTTTTAACAAACGACGTTCCATCGCCAGAAAACGTTGTACCGCTAAATCTCGGCTTCGTGGGAACACCGGCGCTGCTTCCCTAAATGGAAGCGGTACTACATATCGCCCTTCGTCCGTTCGATAAAAGTTTTTACGGAAAATATCCTCACAAATATCTGTATCGGAGCCGGTTTTGAAATCAGGTACTGATTCCAATTCAAAGAAATTATTCATCGACTTATTTAAATCGTCGACACATTGTGTTTCACAAAATAAAGATTGTACCGAATTTGAGGAAACATTTTCAACTTTTCCAATCAAAACATAGCCGAAAATTGTATGCAGCGCATCTGGACCACCATTCCGACCTTGAACACGATCGTCAAGTAAAACTCGAGAAAACATATCGGCCCCTAGTAGGACGTCGATTTCCCCGGGTTTATAATATTCGGGATCAGCTAATTCCAAGCCATTCAAATAATTCCAATCTTTGGGCTCTATTTTATTCGAAGGAAGCTTGTCACATATTTTAGGAAGTATTGTGGCGTTAAATAAAACGACAGAATCGCCAACGATGGGCTTGATAAACAATTCAACACTACCCATATTTTGCAAATGTTTACTATCGTTCCCGATTCCATTGATAACTATATTGGAAGGTGAACTACGCATATTTAAGGCAGAAAAACATTTAAGAGAAATGATCGAAATTTCAGATCCCGAGTCCAAAACAGCTCGGAATCGTTCAAAATTACCCTTTCCGGTCTGAATTTCAACAACCGCCGTGCAAAGCAATACGGGAATTCGCGAAGACGGTGTGGCGGACGGAGTGTCGAGGATAAATACACTCGCAGTGGCGTCGACTGGAGTTGCCTCCCGGTCGAAGTGTAAAGTTGTATGATGCGTTCTGCTGGTACACTTTCTACAAACAGCAGAAGATTTGCAATTTTTCAAATCATGAAAACTACTAAGACAAGCAAAACATAAATGCTGACTTCGGCAGAATGAGTGACGCTCTCGCGGCGATTTCTCCAAATATTTTGCACAATTATAAGTTGCATGATCCAATTGACACATAGCACATAGCGGACTATTTTTTGTTTTAGTTTGCGTAATGAAAGCGTTTCTTTTTCTATCATTCGCCGGAGTCATAGACTTTTGAGGGGTATTTTTCCCTTGAACTGTACTGTTCGAATTAATCAATCCGTTACAGTGATCTTCCAAAAACTGGAAAACATTATTATATTCCGGAATGGCGGTTGATCCATGTTCCTTTTCAAAAGCGCGAGATGTATCGGGATCTAGACGAGATAGCAGCATATGCGTTAATACGAAATCGCAATCTACAGCAACCTTCATACCCTTCAAAACTTCCAAATTGATAGAAAATGTATCCAATAACTTCCGTAATTGAGTAGGATTTTCCGATTTCAAAACAGGGAAGTTTTCTATTTCCAGCCAATGAGCCCTGGCTTGCGCTCGTGGATTAGTATATCGTTTAACCAAAGCGTCATAGGCTATTTGATAGTTTTTGGATGAAGCATTCAATCTCTTTATTAAATCTAAAGGAGTACCTTCAAGTGACGAACGCAAATAATTAAATTTCTCCACAGCTGGCAAATTCTGGTTTGAATGTACTACAGCATCATACATATCTTTAAAACTCGGAAAATCGCGAATATCTCCGGAAAATTTATTCAAATGGATTTTCGGTAGCTTGACATGTGGTAAATCTGCTGAATCCGTATTTGGTTGCGTAATAGTAGTTGCATTGAAAGGATCTTGGTCAAATAGTGATGTGTATATGGATCTTATATCATAGTAATGTTCCAAAAAATTCATCTTAGTTACGTCTTCAGCATCCAAATTATGATCCTTATCAGCTGACAATCCTGTTACGAGAGCATTATGGCATTTAAGGAATTCCTCTTTGACCGATTCAATTGAAGAATAGCGTACCTTAAATTTGAGAACGAGCGTTTTGTCCTCTTGAGCGTTAATCGCCAACTTATGGAGAACACCGATTTCGTTGAGGGCACTCTGCCGGACCGCAATGTTACGACGTACCTTGTCAGACATTGTAAATTCCTCTGAAAAATCCGAACTTAATAATTCAGAGTAATTGAGCGATTTGCGTGCGCCTATGGAGCTAGATAACGAGCGAGAATTCAACAAGAAGAAATAAACAGATGTGGCTAGAAAATTAAAGTGCGACAATGAGTGATCAAATCGGAAATGGTTGAAGGACTGAATGGAAACCAATGAACAATATTCGAATATAACTATTTTGTATTGAAATGTTATATTGCGTCGATGTATATATGCGGTTGTGGAACTGAACTGAACAACAACAAAATCAAACAATTTTATTTGATTGAAGTATATTTGAAATTTGATTTTTGAAAAGACAAATGAAACCTGTATTCATCCGGCCCGAAGGACCATGTGTGGCGTTTGAGGGTAAAGAAAATTAAAAAAAGATATATGAAGGTAGCGATTAACTTCACCCTCCTTCGATAACAAGTGGAGAGAGAATTAGACGTTAAAAACTGAACATAGGCGAGTTATTAGCGATGTTGTGCGGTCTATGCGATGACAATTTAATATCATAAATAAAAAGGAAAAGTGAATGGCCTAAAAGAAAGCGTCCTTACCCTGCTTGTGTTCCTCGATGTCGTAGAGGGCCCTCTAAGCTGCTCCTGGTGGCGACAAGGCGATTGATCTTCGGGTATTGATAAATGTTCTGGCACAATCACTTGTACGAAATGTTTATTCACATATAGAATATGTACGGCGTTTTTAGAATGGAAATATCCTAAAGGTAGCGTTGAAATATCAAAATATCAAAAGAGGCAAAATGGCGTAACACACTTCACAGCGGTCTGTGAACCAGTTATAATATTCGTCAATCTTGACGTTCTCAACATGTGTTCCTTCTTAAGAACGATTTCCTTTTTTGTGGCCTATTCAAATTCAACATTACCAAAATGATGGATGTCAACCAATAGGCAACACAACATACACGAAACAGTTTTAGAAGACCTTCATCCATCTTCAACGTTTCCCATTGGGCCCAATACGACTTGACATTTTGGCTCAGTCTGGATACTTCTTCCCAAGTAGGTCGTCTGCCACTCTTCTTCCAACTTAGGATTACTCTCAAATCTTGATCTTCCTCCTGTGCTTTCGGGGGGTAGCCAGTCATCTTCGATTACTGTGGTCCGCCTCAAATCGGCCTTTTCTTCCACACGAGAGCAGTGGCTGCAATTTTGGGGGCAAGGTCTTCTTGACAACGCATCCGCATTTCGATGTGTAGCCCCAGCTCTGTGTTCGGTGTCGAAGTCATATTCTTGCAGTCTCTCGATCCATCTGGCCACTTGTCCTTCCGGGTTCTTAAAATTCAGGAGCCATTTTATAGCAGCATGGTCCGTTATTAGCAGGAATTTTCTACCATATAAGTATTTGTAGAAATGTTCTACGGCCTTGATTACGACTGAGAGTTCTGTTCCGGTCACGCAGTAATTTCTTTCTGGCTTCGACAGTACCTTGCTGAAATAACCGATGACTCGTTCTTGTCCATCCAAGAACTTGCGATAGAACGCCTCCGATGGCCGTATCATCGGTATCGAGCACAAATTTACCTTCAGTTCTTGCGTAGCTCAAGACTGGAGCTGTGACCAGAGCCTTTTTAAATCGTCCGATCCGAAGGCTTCAGCGCAATTATAGGACCATATGTACTCCTGCCCATCTTCCGTTAATTTTGATAGTGGTTTGGCAACGTTGGCGAACCCAGGCACAAATCTTCTGTAGTAAGTGCACAAGCCTAGGAAACTTCGTAACTCACGCTTGTATCTCAGTATAGGCCACTCCTGTACCGCTTTCATCTTATCTGGGTCAACTTTCACACCCCTCCGAGAAACTACGTGTCCTAAATATTTCACCTCTGCTCGAAATAAATGGCATTTCTTCGGACTAAGCTTCAAATTGGCCTCACGTAATCTCTAGAAGACCTCGGATAGGTTGTGCAGGTGATCTTGGAATGATTTTCCCACAACTATCACGTCATCTAAATACACCAGGCAAGTCTTCCAGGAGAGTCCTCTTAATATAGTTTCCATTAAACGCTCGAATGTGGCCGGAGCGTTGCATAATCCAAATGGCATAACTTTAAATTGCCACAGGCCCGATCCAATACTGAAGGCAGTTTTCTCTTTGTCTTCTGGGTCTAAACCAACCTGCCAATACCCACTCTTCAAAACCAAGGTGGAGAACCAACGTGATCCCGAGAGTGTATCCAGTGTATCATCAATTCTTGGTAAGGGATAGCTATCCTTTTGCGTAACTTTGTTGAGCTGCGTATAGTCTACACTGAACCTAGTGGACCCATCCTTCTCCTTTACTAGCACTACAGGCGATGTCCAGGGACTATTGGATGGTTCAATGACACCTTCTCTCGCCATGTCCTCAATGATCCGTTCGGCTTCTTCTGTTTTTGCAAAAGGAAGACGTCTGGAATGTTGTCTGACGGGTTGTGCATCACCTGTATTGATTTTATGCTCTACAACGTCGGTCTTTTCTGTTCTTCTGCCAATGGCAAAGACGTCAGAGAAGGATTGAATCAATTTTCTGACTTCGGCCAATTGACACTGGTTAAGGTCTTGACATTTTGAAGTGAGGAGGGATATGTGCTCTTCGGTATTCTTCTGTGTCTGCGGTACTTCTGCAGTACGTATCCCACCAGAAATATGGTACACTGGTACCCTATGTCCAATCAAGGTGTTCTTCTTCAGGGTGACCGGAAACATGTTCAATTCAGTAAACGGATGGGAATGCTGTCTCTTAACCTTACCAAGGTCTTCCCTAGTAATAGTCCATTAGCTAGTATCCCATCGTCCGAGGGCTCGATCATTCTAATGCAGCCATTTTTCGTAATATTATCACATTTACCAGTCACTATGCCTTTTCAGTCCGCCCTGGCAACGTGATGTCCTCGGTCAGTCGGATCTGATATATCTTGTCATCCACATCATAGAACGGAATCTCTTCAAAGAGAACATCCTTCTTCATATCCAGATGGCATCCAAGTTTCTTTACAAGGTCCAATCCCAGGATAACTTCTTCTGTGATAGCGGCTACGAGAACTTCTGCTTGACTATCGTGTTTCTTAATTCAATGGTGGAGATGACTGATCCATAAGTCGGTATTTCTTGTCTAGACGCACTTAGGAGTTTGATCATAGCTGGTCGACTATTCCATCCTTCAGCTATTTCCGGACGCACAATGGTTCTAGTCGATTCTGTGTCCACCAGTATTTTCACACTTCGATCGTTTATCTTTCCGGGAACAATTATGCTTGTTAAATCTGTGGACATGATTTTTAGGATCATCACTTCAGGGACAGCTTGGGTCGATTTATGCCCCCTATCACCCACCCTTTTTAGTTTCCCTGCTGGGGGACTTTTTCATTCTTTGGGCAATTTCGCTTAAAATGCCCACTTTTGTTGCAATACCAGCACACGACATCCTTTTTCTTAGCATTCAATAATCTGCTAATCTCTTCTTGGATGATTTCCTCAACAGGTCGTTCTGCTTCTTGGACTTGACTCACACGAAAGTGTCCTCTAGAGTCTAGGCGACGCCTTTTTCTCTGCCTCGAATTCTAGAGCTTGAGGCATCATCAATGGCTTTAAGGCGTGCAAGTCTCAAGGCTTGTTGAATTTCGCTGTCCTTGATCCTGTCGACAAACGTCTGTATTGATAGCTGTTCAAGGAAGTTGTCTGGAGCTGATGGATAAGCCAGCCTCACTAATCTGGCAACATCGGCCTCGAACTCCTGGAGATTTTCCCATGTTTTCTGCACCCGGTTCTATATTTGAGCATGCTAAACTTGCTGTAGTTTGACTTTCCGGTATTGTCTGCAGAATGTTGAGTGCCTCTCCTCGTAAAGCTATTATTAATGCTGTGGCTCGTTATCGCTCCAACTGTTTGCCAACGCAGCAGCTTCAAATTGTTTTTGATATGTCGACCAAGGACCATCAAAAATGTGTTGTTTTCCGATTTCACGAGGCTATAGGATGGTGAAGCTAGAGTTTCTTTTATATTTGACATTCTTTTCAGGAACTCTATCAACTTGGCATGCTGTTCAATTATTCCTGATATTTCTTCAAATTTTCCATTAATATCATCGACTCCGTCAATTTTTTCGTTAACTTCTTCAATTATTATACATACTTCCTCGACAGCCACCATTCTCTCATCCAATGTACTTGCAATTTGAGTCACCAATTCGTTACAATAGTTAATTTCTTTCTCCACCTTATTTTCCATTTTATCCATTTTTTCTTCCAATTTCGAGCTCATTTCTCGACAATTTTTTTCCATTTTCAAGCTCATTTCTCGAGAATTCTCTTCCATTTTCAAGCTCATTTATCAAAGGCTTGCTTGAAAAATTCCATACTCGCCTGGTCCATTTTCTCCTTTTACGATCTTGTTGTTGGCATTCAAAACTACTTCACACTGACACCGTTTTCTTCGTTATTGGAACGTCCGGGTTAAATGAACTATTTATTCACACTAATTATTACACTAATAATTAAGAACTAATGAACTTATTCTAGCTAAAGTCTGTACAATTGATTTCCACTGATTTATTTGCACTACTATTTATTTTCACTCGTTCCTTGTCACTAAATCCTCCAATGTGGGGCACCTTATATGAAGGGTGGCGCATGAATCGTGCTATAAAAATAAAGCGAAATAACTTTTTTTCTGTGTGAGTAATCGGCTTATTTCTTTTTCTATTTTGAAGGTTACTATTTAGATTTATAAAAATGAATACTCGGGATACTGAAAAAAGAAATGGCATGGTGCAACGCTACCATGCTTTGCAATCCGTCATTTCCGTCCAAAGTGAATCAAGTCGGGAGTTTGGCGGTTAAAATTGCCTTATATGGAGTGAATCTAATCCAGAAATGCTTCATGAGACGGAACGGCACCCAGAGCGAGTCACTGTGTGGTGCGCACTTCCATCAAGATGTTTTGTGGGGGCGTGGGGCCATACTTCTTTGGAGAAAACGAAGAAAACAGTACTGTCAATGGGAATCGTTATTCAAAGATGTTGAAGGAGTTTTTTCACCCAGAACTGCGCCGAAGACGTATCCTATTCAACAGCATTTGTTTTCAGCGAGATGATGGAGGCAGCCCATATAATGTATACATATACGGGGGGCTTATATACCGGGTCCTGCAATAGTGCGTTAAGCTTCTATAGTTGCTAAACCAGGCGTTTTAGGAATTTAGTTGAAAAGCATTCCCTTTGTACTTGCAATTCTGCATCTCAGGAAATTATTTTATGATATACAGGGTGTTGCCAAATAAAATTATTCAACAAATTAGTGATTTTTTAAATGGGACACCCCTTATATTTTTGCATATTTTCAATGCTCTTCAATACCTCTACCATGATGCAAAATATTAGGGATATTTTTCCAACAGTACGGATCTTATTCAGAAAAACCTGCAAAATTTCGACGAAACTGTAGTTCGGTAAAAGCCCTTTACCGATTTCCAGAAGCGATAGAAACATGAATTTGATCAGGATTTCTTTTAACTCTAGGATTTGCCTAGTCATCGTTCCTGAATGATCAACCTCTCTTATACAGGGTGTCCGTTATCAATGTCCAAATATGAAAAATTTCAAATTGTTTTTTCTCGATTTTTTCAAATGTAACACCCTGTATTTTTTTTCCATGATGATGTACACAGTTCAAAACCTTACATTTTTTCAGAAGTAACTAATGGGCTATTTCCACTCCTGTGTCCAGCAGTTACGAAAAATGAAATCACGGAAAATTTTATTCAAATATTGAATATAAAAACAAACGGGCGTTGAAAAAGACAAAGAAAAATTTTGTCAATGATCCAAGAGATGTTCAAAGTGTCGTCCGCCTTCTCTGGAATACAAGGCGATCCGATCATTGAATGTCCCACTAACCCTCGTCAGCATGGCTGGAGTAATGCTTCGGAAAGCAGTCACAATCCTCTCTCGCATATTGGAAGCTGTTGTTGGAACTTCATCATACACGATTCTCTTTATGTATCCCCACAAAAAAAATCTATTTTGGTGAGATCCGGTGATCTAGCAGGCCATCTTGTCGGTCCGCCCCTACCAATCCATCTATTTGGAAAGTGTTGGTCCAGTACATCCCTCACAGGACGAGAATAATGAGCGGGTGCTCCATCATGCTGAAACCATATTTCATTCCGTATTTCCGTAGGTAACACTGCTAATATTCCGGGAAGAATGTTCTGAATGAAAGTAAAATATACGGCTGCATCTAAATTTCCCTCGAAAAAAATCAGGGCCTATCACATGATTGCCGATTACTGCTCCCCAGACATTCAATGACCACCTGTGTCGATTGTCTATTTCCCTTATAATTCTTGGATTTTCTACAGAGTAATAATGAGAATTGTGCCTATTGACGGCTCCGGAATTGTGGAAGGTTGTTTCATCACTGAATGAAACAACTTCAAAAAATGTAGGGTTCTGTTCAATTTGAAAACTTGCCCAGTTACAGAAATTCAGACGGTTTTCAAAATCGCTATCGGTAAGCGCCTGATGCATCTGAATGTGGTAGGCATGATACTTATTTTTTTTGAGGATTCTTTGAACTGAACGCTCACTTATACTACAGGCTACACCATGCAAGCTCCCCTTGGCTTGTGTGTGGATTTTTTGTTACATGCAGTAAAGCCTCGAGCTCCGTGTCCTCGTTAGTGGCCGATTTTATCCTCTCTTCTTTTTTATACTTGACATCTCCTGTCTCTACAAATCTGTTTAAAAGCCTGTTATGTCCGGAATTGGCGAATGCTAATTTTCCGATCCCTGATCGTAGTCACGCCACTGCATTACGACGATGTTGGGGGAAAATATGTTTTCTTGTCGGGCAACCTGTTGTGTCGCCTGCGGTGTGGGAACGAGATGGAATTTTGGAAATTTCGAATTGTGGGACAAGGATGAGGATATGTTAGTTAGGGATTTTATTTGAAAATTTCGGAGCTGAAATACTGTGATAGGTGGATTTGATTCACGTGAGGACTTGGGATGGTTGTTTTTTGCGCATTCTTCAATGAGATATGGTGGTTTTTCGAAAGTCGAGAAGTTTTGATACTAACCTGATTGTGGGATTTGATTTTCGAAGACATTTTATACAGTTGGATTATTTCGTTTAGCTTCACAGCTTATTTGGAGGATTTTGTCAAATCTTATTGTGCCTGTAAAGGGATTTACCATATTGAGAGGTGAGATTCATCATTCCTTCAATTCTGCCTCGTGCAATTTGTGTCTTCTATTTTAGAACCAGGATCCATATTCTGCTGGAACTCTATTTCGGTGAAGTATTCTAATTTATAATCAGTGAGGAAACTGTACTTAATTTGGTACTGAGAGAACCCTCTGAAAGAGGTAGGTATTTCTGACTGGCGGGTTCGCTATTCCGATTTCTCTGAATTTGTGTCCATAGGGTCATTGTTCTGGGACATTTCAGTGGTTTCGCTGGAATATCAGCAATATCCATTGTCGATTGATAAGTCACCGGGTCAAGTAAGCCCAGGAAAATCAGTCCTGCTGCCGTCAGTTACCTTTTGGTGATTTCAACATCGTGGAGGTTCTAAATCGTCACAACCTTTTCCCTTTGGATCGAGGAACTTTATTAAGGTCGTATCATCAATTTCTGGAATTTATCAGCGCCAATATCGAACTGTGTTATTGAGTTTAAGTCAGATAATAATTGCATTGTTATTTAGTCTCATCACTATTAGGTTAACGTATGAGACCTATTTAAGTTATTTAAATAGGAACCTCATAAGGTTTCTGTACATTATTTCACACATAATTTGCTATCGTTGTATGATCTATTTATATATACAGTGTGAGCCATATATAATTTATCAAGATTTGTTTAGTGATTTTTCGGAAACTAGAGCAGGTGTGCTGGATGTGAATAAAATCACTTGGCGCCCCCTTAATAATATCAGATGAATTTTTTTCACGTCCTTTATTCCAAATATTGAAGATATTATCACAGGATGAGGACAGGCTCAATAAAACAACTTTATAATGCCGAAGTTTCGTTAGATATTCTAACATTATCAAGGCCTTAATTATATGTTGTTCAATACTGCATTTTTGGAGGTTTGAGTCAAAATTATAAAATAAAATGGACAAACTGACATGAGTCACCAACTACATATATCTACTACAATAGCTTTACAATTATTATCTTATATATATATGATAATAATAGATATATGTAGTTGGTGACTCATGTCAGTTTGTCCATTTTATTTTATAATTTTGACTCAAACCTCCAAAAATGCAGTATTGAACAACATATAATTAAGGCCCTGATAAAGTTAGAATATCTAACGAAACGTCGGCATTATAAAGTTGTTTTATTGAGCCTGTCCTCATCCTGTGATAATACCATCCAGCATATGAGCGAGATTTTTAGTCGCTATTAAAGAATTTTATAGCGTAGCAAGCCTCCGAAAACTCGATTCATGTGGATGTCTTCTTTCGGGATATTCGACAGCATAGGATTTATTATATTGGCTAATAAACAGTTTCTGCGGCACTGCCCCAACATGAAAATCATATCAACCATTTCATCTTTACCAAAATTCATCTCAATTCATTGTATTCGGAAATAACCTTGAGCTTTGAATAACAATATTTTGATCAATAATAATAATCGATGTACTTCATAACAGTTTCTGGGGCACTGCTGCGACATGAAAATTATATGAACCATTTCATTAAGTAATAATAATTTTTTTGGATGCCGATAAAACTCTGTAATCGTTAGAATACACATGTTACCAATAATACCTATGTATGTGTTACTTATTCGGACAAACATTATCATTTTCATGTTGAACTTCAAGGATTATGATTTTGGAAGGGCTTTAAAGTTTTCCAAAAATTGGTCATTCAGTTTGGTTTCATTGTGTGACTCATTTAAAATATCCGTTAAATATTATGTTCATTATTCCTGAAATGTTTGGTAGAAATGTCATTTTTCGTGTCTGCTGGACACAGGAGTGAAAATAATCCTAAGGTTACTCCTAAAAAAATGTAAGGTTTTAAACTTTGTATATCATCATGCAAAAAAATACAGGGTGGTACATTTGAAAAAATCGAGAAAAAACAATTTGAAATTCTTCATATTTGGACATTGATAACGGACACCCTGTATGAAAACGGTTGATCATTTAGGAACGATGACTAGGCAAATTCTTAAGTTAAAAGAAATTCTGATCAAATTCATGTTTCTATCGCTTCTGGAAATCGGTAGAGGGCATTCACTGAACTACTGTTTCGTAGAAATTTTGCAGTTTTTTCTGAATAAGATCCGTACCGTTGGGAAAATATCCCTAATATTTTGCGTCATGATAGAGGTATTGAAAAGCATTCAAAATATGCAAAAATATAAATAAAAAAGCTTCCACGATATTTTTAAAGTATATATATGGAGACCCAGAAAAGAAATTGGATTGCAAAAATTATATTATTGCACTCCGTCAAAAAAATCCGAAATTTTCCCACTAGAAGTGGCGGCATTATAACCACTAGATTTAAGGTATGACCCGAACATGGAACATAAAATGCTCTAGGATTAATGGTAAGTATCCTTTTTTGAAGGCCTACATTTTTCCCTTTCATAATTGTTCCATTATCATATCCTTGACCCCGAATATCATGAACGTCAAGCTGGAGGCTAGGTAGTAGCTTTTCCAACAAAAAAAATACATTGTCCAGTGGTATAAGTTACTGGAAAAAAGCCTATAAAGTACTCTAAAATGTCTACTGTAGACTGTAGGTACTATTCGACAAGTCTACACACCTAATAACAAATGAATCCATAATGATGGCGTATCTAATATTCACGAATAGATTGCGTTAAAATGTTACTAATGTCGTTTTGAAAATGCTGCCCCAAGTAGTGTGGAATACGCCTCACGTCCTTATACCCTTACATCTATTAATATTGTTAAGGTGTTCCGATATAACCGGATAAAATTTAGCCAACATCTAATTTCCATTATCTCTACGATAGAATTCTGAACTAGTTCCTCTAAATGCCAAATTCTGACTAGCCAAAAATTGTACTACAGCATTCCTTCGTTTCTTTTTGTTGGTAAGAGGGAACAAGGAATATTTGATTTGACAGGATTGAAAATTTCAGTTTCATTTAATTTTTTTTCTCGTCTCATTCAAAATTTGGATGATTAGAGGTGGAAAGTAATAATCAATAATTGATAACAATCATCTCTTTAAGATTTCTCGAAAATCTTTTTTTTTTTACAAACTGACATAAAAATGTGGCCGCCCCTTGAGTTTGGCCGCCCGCGTGCAGGGCACGCGCTGCACACCTGCTAGGATCGGCCCTGCCTATACCTTATACTGTGGTGGAGGAGTCGAGAGTAGTACAACACTCCACGCGCTTCCAGAAACTTCCAGATCACCCAAGCTGAATGCACAGGGCCGCACTTGTCACAGTAAACATATTTCACTTGTGAAAGCAATATGATTTTT
This sequence comes from Adalia decempunctata, assembly GCA_951802165.1. Taxonomy (NCBI): domain Eukaryota; kingdom Metazoa; phylum Arthropoda; class Insecta; order Coleoptera; family Coccinellidae; genus Adalia; species Adalia decempunctata. The sequence goes on from OX637695.1 coordinate 41,526,898, forward strand.
GCAATTGATTAATAAATGTCTCTCTCTCTCAATTATTCAGATACTTACTTGACACTTTCTGTTGTTTGCAAAAAGCATTAAAGAGAAAGACAGTGAAACAGCTGTAGTATCATGACCCTGAAAAAAGGAAATAATACAATATCAAAACCTGTGTCTGTTGAAATGTTAGAGATGGTTTAAAGAACCAGAAAAACCTTTTTGTGTTTGTACGTTACATCCGAACCCGTAAAAGAAACCTATTGAATAAATGTATAGTGTGAACTACATATTTATTTCTCAGATTTAAAATTTATGATTATTGAAGAATTACCTCAAACACAAATGTATCAACTTCTTCCCTTATTCCATCATCGTCAATATATTCCCCACTCTTTTGTGCAGATATGAGCAAATCAAGCATAGACATGTTTCTTTTATCGGAACCTAATAAAAGTTCGTCTCCTCTTTTCAGAAGACTTTTCTTTCGTTTTTCAATCATGCGTTTCGAAAATCCATGAAGTATATTAAGAACCCCCACTTGTTTTGAATAATTTTTGGAAAAACGATATATTGGATCAATCATAAGCCAAGTTTTGTAAACTCTTTCCACTGCTAATAGTCCAAACTCGTGAACAGATGTCCGATATTTTTCTCCCTCTTCCAGTTGCTCGCTCAACGTGCTTCCCATTGCTGTCTCTGAAAGATAAAGCGAATTTAAGAGTGAAATGTTCTCCAGTTCAATTTCAACGTTAGTTTCTAGTGGTTCTTGTGCTTTTATTATTGATCAGATGCATATATTATTCTCCTCACCACAAACAGAATCCAGAGTAAACTTGCTGACAATGGACAAGACATCTGTTTCTTTCCCAATGTGATCTTTTAATGTATCAACGAAATATCTGCTTTCTTGATTAAAAACTGAAAGAAATTTCTGCAACGCATTAAAATGGAATGCTGGTGTTAGCATTTTTCGTCTTGTATGCCATTTTTCACCTGAAAAAACATAAAATGTAATATAGCTTTCTCCTTATTATACAGGGTGAGACCATGACTTTAATTTTTTTTCCACCGTTGATTTTCATGATGTTTTCAAATTGATTAGTACCTATCCGTATTTCAAAGAACCAGATGAAATTGTCAATTCATTGGTGGAATGTTTCGAACAATATTTGCTGGGAACAATGGCGGATTTGAGGTAGGAGGCCCTTCGAAGCCGACCATAAACCCTTAATGGCTTCTACTATTCGAATTCAAGACAAATCATTCAAATAATTATTTTTCTACTCACGTACTATAATAATACACTAATATATCACTAATCCTTTTCATAATGAGATCCATTATGATACAGATTTTTCATAACGATACAGACTTTTGATCAATAGAAACCTATTATTTGTCAATCAAGCGGCCCCCGTTCGCTACCAGGAAGGGGGCGTCGCAAAGGGGGAGAACGCAGCTCCACGGTGGTGTTTTCGGATGTTTTCTGCCAAAATCGCAAAATTTTCGGCGTTACAAACCTGGCCAGAGAATTAGAAATATCAAACCTGTGCCCAGTGGTTAGGGCGATTGACTCTGGCGCGGCGACGCGGAAGTTCGAGCTCAACCCTGAGGCTAGGAAAGAAATTTTCTAGTCAGTCAACAGTAGTGGGCCACCATTTCACTGTTGGGTCGAAAATTAACAGTGCTGTGCCTAAGCTGGCGTAAGGACACAGTAACAAAGCCCACACAGAACACAACTGATTCTCCGAACTCATACAAGCTACAAGCTCAGTAGCTTGTAATTTCAGAGGGGTTTCCTTGGGAGATCTAGGTGTTATCAATATCAAATATCAATCAGTATCAAATCCCTACCGAGCAAATAAATGTATAATTCTGTATGTTCAAAGCTTGTTTTCTTGGTAACATGTGGATATTTCTCATCTGCTGATGGCAAATATTATAATAAATTTTTTTTCACTACCGACAGAACTTTGTCTTCTTTTGGTCTAGGTGTAGAAATGGATGGGAAATTGATGAAAGGTGTGAGCAAATCCCGTCATGAATACAATCTTTGATGGTGTTGATTATTTGATGTTTTTTTTTGTGCATGTCATTTATTATACGTTAGGCGGGTGGTGTATTATGACGCTTACTTTTACGTCATGAGCCACTCGATTTGCCGCCGCCCTTGTGCAGTGCACGCCTTGCACGCCTGCTTGCGGCGTGCCTGGTGTAGACCCACCCCCCCTATATCGACGAAAAGCTCTTACGAAATGTCATACAATGGTGTTAAAAAATGTGGGGTATTGCATTCGAAAAAAATTGATTTAATTCGATTTGTAATTTGTCATTTGAAACCCAATTCAGTAGGCTGAAGAACACAGACATCGGATTCTTGCCCATTTCAAAAGATGCTCACGAGCTTAAAAAATCGACTGGAAAAAGATGACTGAATTATGTTGACCTGTTCCGAAGTTATGAGTTTTTCTGTGAGGATCCGCACGACATAGATGCATATAGAATACTTACCTGGTGTTGGCACTGATTCGATTTTGTTTAAGACTTTCTTGTCGATCGAAAATCTGAGAATTTGTCCTGCTTCTCATTTCTCTCGAAAGGGGTCGCGCTATTTTACGTTGCTGCAGTAGCGCCACGACCGATAAATATTGCGGATTATTCCGGCACTAGAACCAAATCCAGAATCTAGAGTTTGGATCTACAAATTTTGCTCACGATTTTTAGTAAGGAGTCGATACACCAGGTATTCTATGCATCTATCGCACGACGCTATTTCGACACATAAATTGACATATGTCAAAAACTAATGCAGGTAAGTACCTATAGATGCATAGAAACCCTGATGTAACTGCTCCTAACTAAAAATCGTGACCAAAAGTTGTAGATCAAATAGGGCACTCTAGATTGTAAAACTGCTCCTAGTTCCGGGATCATCCGCAATATTTCGCGGTCGTAGCGCTATTGCGTCAAAGGAAAATAGCACGACCCCGTTCGAGAGAAATGAAAAGTAGGACCCCTTCACAGATTTTCGATCGACAAGAAAGTCTTAAACAAAATCTAACCAGTGCCAACACCAGGTATTCTATGTATCTATAAATAGATAACTCAATAAACTCTGGGTGCGTTTTATCGACAATACCTAAGTGGCAAATCCAAAGATGTATGAAAAATAGGGGGTCGACATTTTAAAAAAACCGTATGATTTCATTTTCGGGCATCCTGTATGTAGATAAAACAATTTTCAGGATGTGCGGATTGTGCCACCTATCGTTTGGAAGAAACAATGAAGTCGATATAGCTTGAATAGAAACGAAGTTATGGATCATTTTTACGCACACCTGGGTCACCCTGCAGGGCCGATCCTAGGGTGTTGGCCGCCCGCGTGCAGAATCCTTATGTGCCGCCCTAGAGACAAAAAATATATCTTTTTTAGACATATATTTATAAAAAAATCTTCAATGGGCATCCTTTTATTGTTAGGAAAAAACTGTATATATTTGATTTGAGGGAGGGGATAACCCCGTTACTTTTCCCGTAAATATTTTGATGACCCCTCTGCCCTCCTACATCTTCTCTAAAGATTTTAATGTTATCTTACACAATAAGAATGCAATTTTCATACACGCATATATATTTTTAATACTACTGTATTCGTGTACTAGATGATGTATCATGTGCTAGATACATGATACATCCATTTCAACAAAATAAAAAATATTCGATAAAAATATATGTGATATAGGAAAGTAAAACGAACTGAATACTAAAAAAAAAACAAACTTGATATGTCACGAAATATGGGTAGGTACAAACAGAAAAAAAGTTTTTTATTCATTGATTTCACCCAAATAAAAAAACACAAACAAACAAACTAATATATAACAAAAAGTATAAATACGAAGAGGAACAGTCTTTTATTCAGTCCGTAATGACTACTGACTAGTATGTATAAACAGGTACCTATAGAATAACTTTCCTAGCTTTTTGAGAAGCTAATAAATCAATAGTTTCGCTCATATCAATTCTTTCCGATATTTAAGATTCAATAGAGATGATGGCCAAATTTGAGAGTCTCTCCTGAGACATATTGCTTCACAAGTAATCTTTAATTATTTTTAATTTACTGAAACTCCTTTCTCCTGAAGGTACAGAGACAGGCAATGTTAATAAAAATATGGCTAATGTGAAATTGGAAAAACAAGAAACCAAATCATTTTTAACAATCATTTGAATCATTTCTAATATTTCATGATAATGAATTAAATTTTCGGAGAAAATCCTTTGAAAAGATCAAAATAAAAGAATATAGCAACTAGCAACAACATAATTTGTTAATAGTTCAATGGCTGGTATATGTGTAGAAGATTTCACTCAAGCCCATCTCTATTGAACCAACTGAATAACAACGCCACATTCCAACTGCGGCGACCCGCGACCGTCTAAAATTTGAAAAAATATTTGTATAAAAATATTGGGTTTCGAGTTGATCTAAAAATTTCATTGACACTTGGGCTATATTATTACTTTTTTACAATAGAAAACACTTTCCACACAATTTGTTCGTTAGTATGTAACAGGAGGATTATTATTAATTTTTACACGGAAGAGACCGGAATCCAGAACTGTGGCAACGAGAAATAAACATAATATGAACTATGAAGCTATGGCAGTTCTGCAGAAAGTATCATTACAAACCATAATAATTGCACCCCAGCCGTTTTCGTTTTTACGACAACGCGATTCTATTCCAACATCTGGTAATTTTTACCAATCATAGAGATTCCTATTTCGAGACCCTATCGATACCGCGATAATTGCTCTCAGATGATAGTTTTTTCGATCTTTGTATCACGTTCTTCTGAAGCAAGCATTCTTTTGTTTCTTTCTGTCGGTGAAGGGGAACAAGGAATATTTGATCTGACTAGATTGAAAAATTCAGTTTCATTCGATTTTTTTTCTCGTCCCATTCAACATTTGGATGATTAGAGTTGGAAAGTAATAATCAATAATAAAAAAAAATCTTTTTGAGATTTGTTGAGAATCATATTTTTCACAAACTAACATGAAAATATGGCGGCCTGCGTGCGGGGCACGCGCTGCACACCTGCTAGGATCGGCCCTGTCACCCTGTATGTGAGGTAACTTGGAAAAACGATTGAAACCTTTGAATTCTACGTTTAAAAAGTGCTTCAGGAAAATTGGTTTTCCAAAATGCACATTTGAGAAAAATACCCTATAACTCGAACATACAGGGTGATTCACGGTGGATGGCACATTAGACGTTTCTGGTGAACCAGACTTTGGATCGGTTTGAAAATTCAATGGAGTGCATTATCGGACTTTCTCTACCTAGCTAAAATATTTTCGTCAATGCGGTGTTGCCACTTCTATTAGAAAGTAGTAGCAACTTTGCTTTTTCAAATGGGACACCTGGTATATTATATTATTTTTGGAATCTTCAACAACTTCCCGACAAATTCACTTAACATTTTCATATACCTATCTGTTGCCGTTTTAGAAATATGAATTATTGAAAATGAATTCTTCCATCAGTGTGTCGACTAATCATATAAACGTAGCAAATGAGAAACACACTATGTTTTTATATTTTATTCTGTCGGCGATCGATTTCGGTCAGAAGACCATCATCAGGCCAGCTGAAATAATAGTTAACAGTCAAAATATATCATTCTCCTTATATTTTCCGTAAGAATATTGAACGAAACTGAATTTAGGTTATGAAATCGACTAGAAAAGGCAGAAATGTGCAACGTACCGTCAATCGAAATAGTTACAGAAAACGGTGATTTTTTCATCAAAGAATATCAACAGTAATAAAACTCTTATTTCTATCCTTCAATATCTCTATAATAATATCCAATTTTCTCAATCAAAAACTATCTGAAGCGGCGTGAATTCATCTGACGATGGTGAAAGGAAAAAGGGGGGGGGGAGAAGTGGGAATTGCATGAAAGACAAGATGTGATGAGTCAAATTTTTAGCGGGAATATTTAAACATTAAGTCGTTAAGTAATAATTAATATGAATTAATTTCAATTTTTTTCACCGGAAATCATGACCTCAAAAATTCTGATAATTTTGGGTTGAGAAACACTATGGCATTGAAATTTGATTTGAAGTTAGGTGATATATGAATGCTTCCAACACATCAGCCTGATCTACGTTACTTGAATACAGGGTGGTAAAAAATACAGTTTTTTCGGTTGCTTGAAAAAGTGACTGAAAGTTGTTTATTTCAAATGGAATGCTCTGTATATTATTAGAAATTCAGGAAGCTGCTGAAATTTGCTTTCATTCTATGTATATCATGCCTATACCTAATTAGTCAAATTTCGGACTTATTAGCATTTATTTGTCAAAATGTCCCTTCAGAATGGTTTTCTGAATTTCTAATGATATAAAGGGCATTACATTTGAAAGAAACAACTTTCCGTCATTTTTTTGAGCAAACGAAAAAACTGTATTTTTTACCACCTGGTAACGTAGATCAGGCTGATGTGTTGGAAGCATTCATGTATCACCTAACTCCGAACCAAGTTTCAATGCCATAGTGTTTCTCAACCCAAAGTTATCAGAATTTTTAGAGGTCATGATTTCCGGTGAAAAAAATTGAAATTAATTCATTTTTCGAAAACGGCAACAGATAGGTATATGGAAATGCTAAGTGAATTTGTCGGAAGTTGTTGAAGATTCCAAAAATAATATAATATACCAGGTGTTCCATTTGAAAAAGCAAAGTTGCTTCTACTTTCTAATAGAAGTGGCAACACCGCATTGACGAGAATATTTTAGTTGGGTAGAGAATGTCCGATGAGACACTTCCTTAAATTTTCAAACCGATCCGGTGTCTGATTCATCAGAAACGTCTAATGTGTCATCCACCGTGAATCACCCTGTATATGTGTATGCCGTTTTCAGCATGAAAATTAACTTCCAGCCTCCAGATCTATAGTAGATTATTTCGTTTCATTCGAGTTCCGTGATATGCAGTGAATACAAAAATAATGATTTGTCTGAAATTGGTTGAATTGGTTTATAGTCGACCTCGAAGGGGGGGCATGGACCCCCTGGTTCGTAACAGGTTTATAGAACTGAAGACATATTCGACTTGAAATTTGGTTTACGGCTACGATATTATGATCTATTTTTTACCATAGTACACTACTTAAATAAAAATAAGAGATATGTATATCTAATTATCATTTCTTCACGATGTTTGCATTTTTAATCAGAAAGGGTTTGAAATGACTCACTGATGGCAAATCCATGGTCAAATTCAGTTCCATCCGCACGAACGGAAATCCCTAGAACTTAAGGTCGGCGTTTAAAGCGAGTAGGAAATCTCCTCCGATAGAGGCGCCACCGTGCATTTTATGAAATATCTCCATAGAACTTACATTATCACCATAAGTTCTATGAATATCTATCTCTCTAATCATGAATGAAATGTACAATGGCGCTCTCTATCCGAAAATCGCCGAACTATGAAATGAGTCAATTTGTGGGTAAAGCAGGAATTTTTTCCCGCCAAAATTTGAATTTGGCCATTTTCTGCCAATTCCGTATTTCAAGTTGATCATCTGAACGAAATTATCAGTAGATTCATTTTTAATCGGAAGTTGAACTATTTTCATGGGTCTTTCTGTTGAAATAAAACAGAAGCATGGGTTGGCTCATTTTCTTCTATTTTTGAAAGAAAAAAAATTAACTGTCGGAATGAAATCGATTAAAATTATTTCAACAAGAACCCTAATCCTTTCTGAGTTAACCCACAAAATTTCAGCTCTCAAAGTGAAACCGTTTTCGAAATCAACTTGAAATAAAAACACACTACATTGAACGCCCACCTTAATTACTTTCTATCAATTCAAATGAGAGGAATACTCAATATATGTACCTAATTATCTGAATCGGAAAAACTTACCTTCACTTACTAAAAGTCCATCATTCAACCAAGGACGAATAACATTATAAGTTATTCCTTTTTTGTTATTGGCTGGATTTTTTAGAATCAGCTGAAAATAGAAAGTCTAAAGTGTACCTATCTGCTGAAAGAAAAGTATGACAAGTGATTTCATCAGATAGCCTTGATACACGATAAACATTTTTGCCATGTTTCGCGTCCTATGCTCATCAATAAATTGTCTATTTATGTTTGATTGTTACCGATTAAACAATTACGTATATGTATTTGAGTCCATTCTTTTCGCGGGAACAAGAGTTTCCGAATTTGGATCAGAAAATGTTTTGAAATGATATTTTTCCAATATTTCAGAAATTACATTTCCGTCCGCCTTTTCTGCAGCCTCCTGAAATATTTTAAAGAAAGCCGCAAAAACGACGAATAGGGAAAAAATTAATAGCTCCAACGGCTCAGGCTCATCTGAAACCGTTTGAATCACACACTTCGAATTCGTAGCTCATACCGATAGTGCACGAGTGCTAAAAATGATGAAAATGACATAATATACCGACGCATAAGCGAGATTTCTGAGATTTTCTGTGAACATTTTTTTTCCAAATTTTTTTCCAAATTGTTTTTTACATGTCTTCAGTGAAAAAATCTTCGGCCAAAATTGTTGGATGTTTTTATGGTTGAACAATTTTTCATTCTGAAAACTGAGGTGATAACAGAATAACAGTATATTATTTTATAAGGAATGTGAGAAGTGACACTTTTCATGGAGAGCTTGAGTTTACCTACCGAACGTAGTGAGGCAGGTAATTGAAAGCGAGCCATGAAAAGTCACTTCTCCTTCGAATGAAATATTTTATTTTCAATCATTTTGAAATTTTTCACTTCTCGTGGCGAGCTTGAGTTTCCAGTGATTTTCAGAAAAAATCATTTCGGTAATTATTGACCCTCAGAATCTCGTAACAATTTTTCCTTTTTTTTTCTGTTGTCTATTTTTCGAGATAAAAATTATTGAAAATACCAAAACGAACGTCAAATTCAAACGAGTATAAATGGCGGCAATCATAATTTGATTGGTTGGAACAGTACAGCGTTGCCAGGTCGCCATCCTCCTAACTATCCGTTCTTCTCTATCACGGAAGATTCGTTCTTATCATGGTTCTAATTCTGTGATCACAACGATGGCTGTTGGATTGAAGAAGTTATGGTGATACCCATCGAATTTATCAAGAAGCCATGTATATGCTTCATAAGTTTCTGTGGTTTTATTTCTCCTATTTTAGACGACAAAATAGTGTTAGCGGCAACTACGCCTTCTTGATAGCTACCATCTCAAATTAGATTGGTCATGGATGTGTACGTCATCACGGCAGTGTCCCATGAGGTTCCGAGGATAGCTACGTCATCATGGCGCTAATTCGAATTCCAATATTTTATTAATGATAATAATAGAAAAAATTGAAAATGAAAAATTGGTTAGGATTATGTTTTGGACTACTCTTAATATATTTATGTAAAAAAATGGATTTCTTGATGTACTGGAAACGCCCATTGAAAGCGAGCCACGAAAAGTCACTTCTTCTCCGAATGAAATATTATGCTATTTTATTTCCAAACGTTTTCAAATTCATGAAAATTGAACATTTAATGTAACTTTATCAAATAAAAATGACGTTTGAATTGGAAGTTTTCGTATTCTATGCATCTATGTTCATGGTAACCAAGTAATCTTTTTCGAAGCAACACTTTTCCTGCCGCCGCGCCGTAGGGAAAAGTAAATATTTCTCCGCCTAGGCGGAGAAATAGAACTTTTCGATGATCCTGTCAGTAGCCTTCCTAAGATGACTCTCGGAGTATGTGCTTTCATAATTTTTATTTAAAAAACTGGAAGCCATACGAAAGCCAAAATTGTGCTAATGGGCTGCCAGAATGACTCGGATATGAATTCATAAACAAAACAAAAATTTCAAAAAGTTTTGGTAGGATTTGAACTCTCTACGAGTATGAGTTGGATTTATTCTAATCTTATAAATTTCCGTTAGATACCAAAGCAACGCTAGTTAATCGAAAGTGGAGTTTTGGTTTATAAATTCATATTTCTATCCTGGTCATTCTGGCATCCCATTAGTACAATTTCGCCATCGTATCAGTATATAGAATAAAAGATAGTTCAACCATAAAAATTACAAAAATTTGGGACAAATTTTTTTTTCACTGAGGACATTAAAAAAAAAAGTTGAGTTCGAATTTTGGAAAAAAAATTTCACGCAAAATCTTAGAAAATCTAGCACGTTGAAATAATGCTTTCCAAATTGGCAACCGATGAAAAAGTTCCCACTTCGCAGGTTTTCCGCCATTTTGAATTTTTATGTTCAGAATTCTTGAACATAATTGACTTCAGCCCTGAAAAATACTAAGATGTGACAAGAAACCGTTATTCCAAATGTCGCGCATACCTTACCCCAGAGCTGTGACGAGCACTGAAGGATAGTGCTCCGAACACTAAGCACTAAGCACCTGAACAAAAAGGCTCCCAAGTCTCGAGCACTAAGCACTTATTTTCACAAAAGGCTCGCGAGTACCTACTAAGCACTTTGTGAAAGTAATTCGACATTTCGAGCACTAAGCCCTAAGCACTTTTTTAAGAATTTTTGAAAGTGAGGTTATTTTAATCGGAAAAAAAATTGTAAGCAGTCCTATATCACGGATACTCACGGATACTGTTTGAGTATCCGTGGTCCTATGTAAAATTATTGACGGAAGAGAAGAGATGCAAAGGGTGTCCCAAACTCGATCAGCTGATCCCGAACTATAAGTGATGGAGAAAAATTACTTAGATAGAAACGATTGGTTCGATCCGAGAAGATTCTTGTCACCTTCCAAGTTTCGACCATACAATACTTCCAGATAAAAATTTCGAATTTGATTCAATATAATATAAAATTGATTCTGATCGGTAATGAAATAGAAAACTGTTTTGATGTCGTCTATATAAGACTCTTTAGTCAGATGAAAACGTAAAAAGTCAGAATCGTGCTTTCTGGTTTTTCTATTGAAATTAAGTTGTCGACGCACAAATTACCAACATCATATAAATAAATACACGTGGACCCTTCAAAGTTTCTTTCATATTGTTCGGGTTCTCTCATTATCGTTTTTCTCTGTTATTGCTATTCAATCAGTTTTAGGATGTTATTATCATGTAAGGAAATGTTGTTTTCACATTGTATTTTATATAAACGTTAATTCATAAGCTATAACAAAAATAATAGTTTTATTTATAAATGTACCTAAAAAATACAGGTTAACATTATAAATATTTTTCGTCAAAATGGTTACACGGATTGTCAAAAATAAAGTAATATAAAAACAATCAAATTGTGACAATACAGATACAACACAATCTAAAATTCATCCAGTCTGTAAATGGTCTTCAGTAGCTATTTGTGATTATAATTCAGAATAAACAATCTGAAGAAAAATAACAAAATATGAGATGTATGAGAAAACTCGAGATGTAAGAAAATAATTTCAACATTTAACACTTTTGTTCTAACCTGAAGAAGAATGTACGAAGATATTAAAATGGTAATAGCTAATGATTGCAAAATGAATGGTACCTTTTCGTAGAGTGATTATAGGTGTACTTGAGGATAGGCATTCTCACACTCCATTTTTGATCAATTTCATAATGATCTTAGACGTGTTACGACAAGATTGGCTCAGGGCTTAGTGCTTAGTAATCCGAAGAAGTGCTCGGGAGCACTTTTGGGATTACTAAGCACTGAGCCTTTTTCGAAGGATTTCAATTACTAAGCACTAAGCATTGCTTTTGCAAAGTGCTCGGGAGCACAAAAGGGCTCCGAGTACTTTCACGAGCACAAAGCACAATGCTTTTGCACAGCTCTGCTCACCCTAATTATCAGAAAATTGCTTTAAGTTGACATAAAGCAGTATTGAGTGTCTCGCTTAAATATCGAAAACGGGGTATATGTCGCAAGGCAAAAATGACTTTCTCGGTATCATCTACACCGGACAGACAGTTTCTTATCAGAAATTAACATACCTCTAAAACATCTGGTTCTGTCACTATTACGTATGGAAGGATGCTCAGCCATATCGAAGCAATGCCATCCCGACTATTCGCACTCATGAATGAGGTCAGTTCTCTAAACGCATATTCTGAAAACGAAATGAAGTAAAACTAATTATTAATGAAAAACGACAACTTAACTGCTAAAACATTTAAATGAAAAGAAAAAAGTCCTATACCAAATCAGTTGAATTTTGTGTGTGTAATATCATTGAGTTCAAATATACTATACAGGGTGGCCAAGAGATTGATGTCAAAAAGAAAAAACAGGTTCCTCGTATCATGGGCTATTCGAATCACCCCCATGTATGTTATGCGATTTTTCACGGTTTTCGAGTTATGAATTTTTTTATGAACTTTGAGAATTTTCGACTTGACCATCTTAAAAAAGATATTAAAAAAAAGTACGAGACTTCTCTGTGAAATTCTTTTGTAATTTAATTTCCATGACTAGTACTTTTATGCATAAAATAACCAGATTCGTAACTTTGATAAAAATTTTGGAAATGTTGGTCTCAAGGGAAAAAATTACGTGAATTGGATTATGATATGAATTCTCGAATCAAAATTGAAAATGTAAAAAGGCTAATTCACGGTTTCTTAGTATGCTTAAAAACTGCGCTCAACAGTCAGCTTTTAGAATCATTGATAAAAAATGGTACTTAACACTCTACTTTTGCTAGAATTAGCCTTCAAATTCATCGAGGTGGAAAAAAATCAAAGAACTAGACTACAAAATTCTTTTTGCCATTTTAAGATTTTTCTGATCCAGTTATGATAGAAAATGCTGAAAATCAATGAAAATTAGCTTCAGATGTTGGTCAAGAAAAGCTCTTGATAAAAAAAGAAAAAGGTATGGCAATAAATCACACATCATTATGTAAATAAAAAGAAATTTATTTATAAAATTTACAGTAGGTTTTCAAAGTGACCACCTCCAGCCTCAATACACATTCTACACCTTCTTAGAAAATTTTCTTTTAATCGCATAAAACCGGCCCAGTTCTTTCTTAGGACACGTTCGGCTTCTATTAAATTAACCAAACGAAAAAAATCGATGGGATTAAGGTCAGGTGAACGTGGGGGCCCCTTGATTGGTCGACTGCGTCCGATCCATCTGTTCGGGTATCGTTCATTCAAGTGGTTAATCAAAAATTGTTCTCGAAAATTTAAATAATCCCGATCGGTTTTTCATTGCTGTTTTTATGTAATGAATGAAAACGATGAAATGTCTTATAAATATTCGCGACTTTGCAGACAACCGCGTTTTTTGTAATGAAGGGCCGATAAGCCGGAATCAAGACGTATTCATCGACGCGACTTCGTCTGAATTTTTGAACATATGAGCATTCCTTTTCACCCCCCTCCGGAAAAATAAAACTAGATTTTCCCCTGACCATCGGTTAATTCTGATTCCGCCGATCGAGTGTCAAGAAGTGTTTGAACCGAATTTTCCAGTTTTCTGATTTTCACCTTAATTTTCTCAGTTTTTCTTTTGAATTAAATTTTTAGTCTTCCGGGTAAATTTTCAGTTTCCGAGTTAGTTTGTTTGCTTTGAGGTGTTAGAAGATGAGTTACACGTTAAGTGAATATGCTGAAATGCCTTATTTTTACGGAGTTGCACGAGGGAACGGCCTTGAAGCAGCGAGACTATACCGTGAACATCTTCAAGGTCGTGGTGGGCCACAAGAACTTCTAACCAAGATATACTTCACGCAGTAGGATACCACGTATTCCACATTCAACGAGTCCAAGCTTTACTGTCTGCAGACCACCAATTGCGCGTTGAATTTTGCCGAACTATGATACAAAAAGAGAGAGAAGATTTTGATGGAGAAACGTACAAAAATTTCCTAGAGCATGAACTTCCTTTGCTCCTGGAAGATGTGAGTCTTCAGTTTCTTCGAACTATGATAGATATTCCAAAACGACGGCGCCCCGTGTCACTACGCAACGCAAGTCCGTAATCACTTGAATGAACGATACCCGAACACATGGATCGGACGCAGCGGACCAATCAAGTGGCCCCCACGTTCACCTGACCTCCATCCCATCGATTTTTTCGTTTGGGGTTATTTCAAAGAAATTGTTTACGCCCGAGAATGTTCGAGTGAAGACGAGCTGCGACTGAAAAGAGAAGCCGAACGTGTCCTAAGAGAGAACAGGGCAGGTTTTATGCGATTAAAAGAAAATTTTCCAAGAAGGTGTAGAATGTGTATTGAGGCTAGAGGTGGCCACTTTTAAAACCTACTGTAAATTTTATAAATAAATTTCTTTTGATTTACATTATGATGTGTGATTTATTGGCATACCTTTTTCTTTTTTTCAACCAGAACTTTTCTTGACCAACATCTAAAGCTAATTTTCATTAATTTTCAGCATTTTCTATCATAACTTGATCAGAAAAATCTTAAAATGGCAAAAATAATTTTGTAGTAAATGTCAAGTTCTTTGATTTTTTCCACCTCGATGACTTTGAAGGCTAATTCTAGCAAAAGTAGAGTGTTAAGTACCATTTTTTATCAATGACTAGCTGGCCCGGCGAACTTTGTACCGCCCGAATTATACTTAAAAGTTGTATAAATTTACCATTGCTTTTTTTTCAAGCAGGAAATAAATTAGGTTCAAGTTCAAAATATACAAAATTTCAATAATTTTGCAATTCACATGGAAAGAAAATTCTCTTAATTTAAGCGGTACCCAATTGTTGAACATATAATAACTTTTTGTTTTTAATAGTTGTACAGTTCTCTTTTTGCAGTACCTCATGTGACTGGGAATAACAGGAGTATAATCCATATTATACCTTTCCTCTAATATGAATCAAAATGTCGAGAATATGAACAAAAATTATTTCTTTGAAGAACTATCGACTATTAACACAGCCCCTCGATCAGAATTGAAAAATCAGTCATTTGTTAATAGCCCAACCTGAAGTGGCAAAAACAAAACTTTTCTTATATTCTCAAAATCTAATCAGTCAGTGGTCACACCATTATTTTAGACATCTTAGCTATGCTGCTAAGCTCAAAATAATGAGTAAACATCTCAGTTGGTGGAGCAGCGCGATTCTCATTATTCCATGGATATGAGCTGTCAATCTCTCTTCAATTTGTTCAATTTAGTTGACGATATCAAGCTCGTTAGAAGACAAATCGAGATGTTCAAATGTCGATAGTACGATCGACACGGCAAAATTATCAACACTGTGAATTGTGTTGAACTCATATTCAAATTTATTGATGGTCATTCGACCAGATCAGATTAGGCAACCCATGAAACATTATTGTATATCATAAGTGAAAGCCCGATGAGCAAAAGTTTCAAAATTATTAACGCTTACAAAACTGTCTCTGTGCGAACAGAAACACGAATATAATTTGTCAATTACTAATTATGGGCAATTTTGGATTCAGTTATTTCCGCAAATATATCTATTACCCAAACAGAAATTCGAAAGCATTTCAAAAATGAAGAAAAAAGATGAAGATGGCCAACTCACGTTTGAAACTGATCGTCAAAATCAGATACTTGATCTTTCAGCAAAAATTCACTGTTCCACCAACTTGAGATGTTTACCCGCTTCTTGATCTGGCAACAGACTTCCATGTTACCATGAGTTCTATGCGAATCACATATCGCCATCTAACAGCGGTAATATCAACCTACGACTACGTACAGTAACTTGTATACTCTCTGTACGACTACGCATCAACGGTAGCGACACCTAGTGGCCTTATTCAAAAGAAGGAAAAGCATTTCCTGCATAAGTAAAACTTTCATAAATTTTTTCGAAGTTTTATTGCATTTTATAATAACCAGACCGTAGACGATTCCATAAATGAAGTTTCATAACAAACAGTCCATCCGATCTCTAGTTATAAATGGTGTAACCAACATCTTTCTTTTATATATATAGATTCTGAAAGCTGACTCTTGAGCGCAGTTTGAAGCATACTAAGAAACCGTGAATTAGCCTTTTTACATTTTTAATTTTGATTCGAAAATTCAGATCATAATCCAATTCACGTAACTTTTTCACTTGAGACCAACATTTCCATAATTTTCATCAAAGTTACGAATCTGGTTATATTATGTATAAAAGTTCAATTCATGGAGATTAGGTTACAAAAGAATTTCACAGAGAAGTCTTGTACTTTTTTTTAATATCTTTTTTAAGATGGTCAATTAGAAAATTCTCAAAGTTCATGAAAAAATTCATAACTCGAAAATCGCATAACATGCATGGGGGTGATTCGAATAGCCCATGACACGAGGGACCTTTTTTTTTTTCGACGTCAATCTCTTGGCCACCCTGTATAATATACAGGTGGCCCCCACGATCACCTGACATTAATCCCATCGATTTTTTCGTTTAGGGATATTTCAAAGAAATTGTTTACGCCCGAGAATGTTCAAGTGAAGACGAGCTGCGACTGAAGTTAAGAGAAGCCGAACGTGTATTAAGAGAGAACAGGGCAGGTTTTATGCGATTAAAAGAAAATTTTATAAGAAGGTGTAGAATGTGTATTGAGGCTGGAGGTGGCCACTTTGAAAACCTACTGTAAATTTTATAAATAAATTTCTTTTTATTCACATTATGATGTGTGATTTATTGCCATACCTTTTTCTTTTTTTTTAACTAGAACTTTTCTTGACCAACATCTAAAGCTAATTTTCAGTAATTTTCAGCATTTTCTATCATAATTGGATCAGAAATATCTTAAAATGGCAAAAAATAATTTTGTAGTGAATGTCTAGTTTTTTGATTTTTTCCACCTCGATTACTTTGAAGGCTAATTCTAGCAAAAGTAGATTGTTAAGTACCATTTTTTATCAATGATTCTAAAAGCTGACTGTTGAGCGCAGTTTTTAAGCATACTAAGTAACAGTGAAAAAGCCTTTTTACATTATTAATTTTGTTTCGAAAATTCAGATCATAATCCAATTTAAGTAACTTTTTCACTTGAGACCAACATTTCCATGATTTTCATCAGAGTTACGAATCTGGTTATTTTATGTATAAAAGCACAATTCATTGGGATTAAGTTACAGAAAGAATTTCACAGATAAGTCTGGTACTTTTTTCAAATATCTTTTGTAAGATGGTCAAGTCGAAAATTCTCAAAGTTCATAAAAAAATTCATAACTCGAAAACCGTGAAAAATAGCATAACATACATGGGGGTGAGTCGAATAGCCCATGACACGAGGGACCTGTTTTTTCCTTTTTGACGTCAATCTCTTGGCCACCCTGTATTTAAACTCAATGGTAATATGCAGGATGGGTCTTTGACTTGTACATATATTTCAATTGTAGATTCCTCTCATCAAACGAAACACTTTTTTCCCATACCATTTTTCAAAATTTGGTTTCGTTTGAAAGATACAGGGTGTCGAAAATCCATGAAATTAACACTTTTCTGTTCATATCTTCGGAACCGTAACTTCGAAAGAACTGGTTGATTGTTTACTCTATTCACGGTGCATATTCCTCAAACAAAACTCATTCAATATTTCTCCTGGTATCAAAGTTACAGTGTAGCCGACTCGTGAATTCACGCAAAAATACTATAAAACGACTTGAAAAAGATTAGCGGTTCACGTTTTCGAAAGAATTAATTATTCTAGAAAAAAAGTATCACTATGTTATTTCAATGAAACGCGTCGTTTTCCGGTTATTCCTAACTGTATAAGATGAAATTTGACGAAAAAACCATGAATTTCAAGAATAATCTGAATGCTGTCCTGAGTTGAATATCATCGAATATTATTTCTTCTTTGGTGTCATAACAAATTAACAATGTTGTCAGAATGTTTATCAACTTTGTCGAAACTAGATTCTCTATGATGAAAAACGTTTGATGTAGAGCAGTAGAGATATGAAATGATAAAATCACACAAATGTGGGAGATAAACTTGAAATTATACATTTTATACAAAGTTTCTATCAAAAATTCATTGTTACCGGTCCTTCAGGAAAATATCGAAACAATATAACTCGACACTACTATCACATCAATTCACTAAAGTCATTCACATAATCATCACCTGTTTGCTTTATTCTCTGTAAATAAATAAATAAATCGAAATCCATGGCGCAGGTTATCGCGTAAGCGTCGTTTATGGGATCACTGACTAACGTTGGACTTGGAGACACAGAATAACAGTTTGTCTTGCGTGGCGACTACATCCACGGCCTAGGTTAATGGAGTTAGGATAGGTTAGTGAGAAACCAATTTTTTATGAGATCGTTTTATAATATCGAGGAAAAAAGGTATGAACAAATTATTAGTGTTTACAAACTAATCTTCAGGAAAATCGAAGGAGGAACTCATTTTGGTGTGAGAAATATGGCGTTTCAATTGCAGAAATGATCGGACAAAACTGAGTGTTTTTGTTAGGAAATATCGTATTTGTAACATTCTTATTCAAATAAGGTTAGTGCTTGAGTATTTGCTAAATGTATTACCCAGAACATCTAATAACCACCTCAATTTCAATCGAAAAATATGAACTTTGAGGTATTTTCAGAGAATCGTATGAGGCACGTAATTAGCTCAATTTTTTTTCAGTTACAGTTAAAATACATGTACAAGTCAAAGGCTCACCCTGTATACTAACTGAAAAAAAAACTGCAACAACCAGAAGGAGCTGTTTAAATTTCAATTTTTTTTGGTAAAACATAGATTGCACATGGCGTGAATGTTTAAAATTTGGAGAAAAAAACGAAGTGTTTACAATTTTTTTCGATAAATTTGTTGATATGTAATGTGTTTGTCCACCGCGATTATCTATACACTTCCCAACACGTCTTGGCATTGATGCAATAAGATGGTATATTTCTTCTTGGGGTATACCATCTCCAGCTTCCTGTACTTGTCTCAGAGCCGACAAATTTCGTGGGGGCTGGGGTAAATTACCAAGCCTTCTTTCCATGATGTCCCAAACATGCTCTATGGGCGAAAGATCGGGGCGGCCATGGCAAAAGATTCACATGGGTCGCTTCAAAACAAGTTTGAACTAACTCTGGCAACATGAAATATCGGATTCTCAAGAGTGTTAAGGTAAGGGAGAACATATGGCTCCACTATTTCTTGAAGGTACCGCAGCGCTGTCATGTTACCCCGAATAAAGACTAAAGGTGACCTACTTGCATGTGCAACAGCACCCTATACCATAACGCCTACTGTCCGGTGTACATGACGCTCATTATCAAACTGTGCTTCACGTCTTTCTCCTCGACATCGTCTAACCTTTTTCTGCCATCATGTGCACCCAAGTAGGATCGAGATTCATCAGAAAAGACAACCAGATGCCATTTCACATCCCAATATTGACGTTCCCTGCACCACTGTAATCGTTGCCGGCCTTGCTCAACCGTCAGAGTTAACACAAGATGGAATCGATAATGCAGCAGTCCAAAAGACCTTATCGGGCGGTAAACCGTTCGAACAGTTACAGGATGACCTTGTTCTCCTAACCATTCATCAGCTGAAGATTGAATAATCGCAAATCGGTCTGTAATGGCCTTGAGTCTTAGACGTCGATCTTGAATTTCATTTGTGAATTTCATCAGGTGTGGTGAATTACTGAACATCCAATATTCCTTACGCCGGTCCTGATCGTCGTTGCATTCGGCTTCGGAAATAGTGCTTTATAGTTCAGATACTTTCAGCTAGATGCGGGAGTAAACATTTTCGCCCTTTTAACGACGTATATTTTTTGATTAAAATTAATAAAATTGTATGTTAACATTGCCGTTCCATTCCCAGGAGCATTGGATAACTTTTTACCATCTCGAATTGTTCTCCCTGAAGATGGCCACAATGATGACCGAAAGCTTGGATTGATACAATAAAGAGCTTAATCTTATTGCATTTGTGATTACCACACCCGATACCCCAAAAATATCAAGAATACAGGTATTATTATTCACAAATTCAACAAATATTTACTTTCCCGCATTATTTTTCGGAGAAAAACATTGGTTTTATCTAGGAATGTGAACTTCGATTGACCTCAGTTAGTCTAGACCTCAGAGTAAAAAGTCAACATAGCATTATAATTATTAGTGAGCTGGCACAGTAGGTAGATGCATAGAATATTTTATGCATCTATCACGAAAGTAAGGAGGAGTTTTGCGAATGACAATTCTGACTAAAATTGATGGATCGGCCTCCACAAATATACGTAATTCGTTATTACATTTATTATCCTTCGTCCGTCAACTGCTTTCAAAATAGTAAAATGAGCGTATTATGGTGGTTATTTTTTAAGCGGATGAGGTTTGCCAGGCCAGACGAATTCGAGGTTGGAAATACCATTCAAATGAATAATAGCCATCAATAGGCAAATAGAATATCGATCTTTGTCCACGACTGTTGATTATTTCATATTTCCGACAGAAGCGATCATTTTGAAAAATGAAAGTATACCCCAGTTTGCTGCATTATCGAGTTACTCCTCATTTTTTCCGATAAAGAACCCCGCACTTTTTTATGTAAAGTGGCGACTGGTTAAATTTTCTGAAAGTTTGGTATGTTGTTGTACCCAACCCAGTAAGCAAAAGTGTCAATGGGCCCAACCCAATCCTATATGTCTGGTTTTCTAAATGACGAGGCACCGTTTCCGGTTAATAAAAATAAAACACATTCTCATGCATGAAGAAATCGCCAAAATTTGATAAACCTAGCAATAAAAACCTTAATTTTATTATGTACCTACCATATCAAATTTTGGCGATTTCTTCTTGCATGAGAATGTGTTTTATTTTTTTAACCGGAAACGGTGCCTCGTACAGCAAAAAGTCAAGAGACCGAATTTGCTCCTAATCAAATAGTAATTTTTATTGTCGGAAAAACCAGTGGCGTATCGTTTTTTTATCTGAGAATATTCAGTACGGACGCCACTGGTACAATAGAAAAGAAATGATATTATGCAAAAAGTGCTCCTTGACGCTCAAAACCTATGTCTCAAATTTCATAAAAATATTTCAAGCAGTGTGAAAGTTATTAAAAAAAAACTTTTTTTTTTCTATAATTTTAACACCTCGTATCTCGGAGAGGAAACATTTCTTGACATATGTTTATACGACAAACTAGGGCTTATTTTTGATGAAGAATACGTGGTTAAAATTTCTTGGTTACGATCTGGATCACCCTGTATTCATTTGAAATAGGAAGTGAGGATATCCTCATGCAACGTACCGAAGTTGCCTGCAATGAAATACGTTATAATCCAGCCATGATCAGAAAAAGTATCAGACACATTTTGAAGAGGGCAAGAATGTGTTTTGAACAAAATGGTGGTACTTTCGAGCACCTTCTGAAATTCACGTTAAGTTTTTATGTTTCTTCAGTTATTTGTTCATCTTTGTTGACTTCAAATAAATTTTTCTCGAGAATAATGTTTTTCCGGAAATAACTCCAAATGATTACTCAGAATATTATGTAATTCGAATGTGCAATTAGTGGGACAAGAAAAAATTCAATTTGATCATAACGTACAATTTTTCTGAGAATTTTATGGAATTCCAATATTCAATTGGATCTTTACCTGAAGCTCTCTTTGTGCAAAATGACCTGCGGGACAATGAAATCTACTGAAGCCCATTGAAAATTTTTTGCTCTTTTCAAATATCTTAATCCAATCCCAAAATTTCAATATACAGGGTGTTGAATCTCAGCTTGGAAGAAGTTCCATATTATTCAAATACGGACCTGGATTTTTTTGTGAAATCAAAAGTAAATCGATCGACCTGTTAAAGTGAATCATACGTTCCAAATATCAACCGACTATACTGGTTGGTTCAAAAGTTATGAGGAAATGAAAAAAACCACTCTGTATCTCGGTTATGGAATTGATTATACCTATCATATATCGGTTTTTTGGACTCGCCTAGGGTAGCTCTAGCTCAGGTTACCGTATGTTCATTTACCAATGAAACACCCTGTATAGTGAGAAAATAGTTACATTTGAGCGATAAAGTTTTTGACTACAGGTTGTTCATGTTTTTTGTACATTTCCCAAAATAGAATACCTTCCTATGATTAAACCACCTTGAATATTTTGGAGATTAGAGACACACATATGTTTGTGGTATTAGTTTGCCCAAAAATCAATCCATAAATAAAGGGTAAAAAATTAATCATAGGAAAAAATAATTATGTCTAGTGGTTCTCTCTGTGAAACAACCTGTATAAAAAATGTGTACTGTGCAATATATTCCCGTCAGAATAATATATCGAAGAGAATGTTTCAAAAATATGCGTCCCTGACGTCACAGTAGAAGAAGTGAATTATGGGAAAAACTACAGTCATACATTCGTGAATCATCTTGTAAATATAAATATTTTCAATCAGACGTATCATCCACTAATTTAATTACTAGAACATGTAGTTATCGTCTGCATTGATCAGAAATCCAATCAAACTTTCGATAAATAAAGAATGAATCCGAAAATCGGGGCAATTTTCAACTTCAACACCCCGTGTTTAGAAGACTAGCCATAGGATTGGGTTGGGCCCATTGCCTTTTTGCATACTGTGTTGGGTACAACAACATACCATTTTTTTCAGAAAATTTGACCAGTCGCCACTTTACATAAGAACAGTGCGGGGTCCTTTATGAATCATTTAATTCAGCCCCTGTTGAACTATGAACACAAAGACTATTTTCTCAGCAACATGCCACAATGAGAAAAGTATAGGTATACAAGCGGGGACGCGAAGTTTTTTTCAATCAACTAGATTACGCTCCAGAAACCAGTAAAACAGAAGCTGGTGTTTTTTATCCTCGGTATCGCTTTATTCACTTTATCCCACATGAAAACTATAGCGAAAAAATTATATTACGGAAATTGAACGCCCTTCCACGCGAGTTCTACACACTTTTTTATGCAATGTGGAAATTTGCCTATTCAATGCATACTTTTTGATTATTTCACCACATGCATATGAGAAGTACCAATATGCACATTCACAATGACCGAGAGTTCATTTTCATCTAATGAAATTCTTGTAACTCTTACCTGGAGGCCCTAGAAAGTCTAGAATATTTCCAAGTATTGGATAGCCTTTTTTTCCTGGAAACTCGTTCACTTTTTTAAAAATATAGAGGAACTTTATGATATCACCATAGTAAACAAAGAGCAGAAGGAAAATAATTCCCAATGAAAGAATTATTATCATTTCGTTCAGATCTCAATCCAGACAATGACTATAACCTTTGATAAACAAGAATGTTGTGAGTGGTTTATATTATATTTTCCGATTTATAATCAGGAAAGTTAATTCGAATTGAATGACCATGTTATGAACTCATCATTATAAGGACGTCCTCCATGGGCGCTCATACAAATGAATCTCAGAGGGGTCCAATAAAAAATTTCACATGAAAAATTTCAAAATTCTTTGTAATATCGAAATAAATTACCAAATATTCTCTAAGCGACAGGAAAATAATTCCTTCCTCAATAATTCCTCCCAACAGTAGAACTAAGCAACATAAATGCATTTTGAGTAATGAGTGGTAATAGATGTAAGAAATACCTATACCTGTATATCTCCTGTTCAAGTTCAATGGCTTTGCGCGATTAATTAGGTCAATCAGTTCAATGACTGTATGGATGTGGAAATCGACAGAGTCGACATAATTCATTCTTGATTCCATTAATTGTATGTGAGACCTACTGAGAACATTGTAATCCAAATTTTAACATTGTGAATAATAACATTGAATGTTGTTTCTTTGATTTACAGGTAAGATCAACATTCTTGTATGTAATTGTATTTTTGTATAAAATAATAAATTTTTTTGATTTATAGAGAAACAATTCTTGTATTACTCTGACCAACAAAAAGGAACTTGGTGAACCCAAAATCAATCCAAATAAAACATTATAAAACAACATTCCCGTTGTGAATCACGATGGACAAACTGCAGTTTAAATTCAAGGTGCTAGAAGCCTCGGATGGAAAATCCAACGTATTATGTGTAACCAGAGTCATCACACAGGATGGACATGCATACAGAATTCCACAGGAATATATGAGGGCAGCATATCACGAGGAGCTGATTAAGACGCCTATGTTCAATAAGGTGAAGAAAGCGCTAAAACAAAGGAATCAAATGAGACAAGTGTGGGTTAGTTTAACTGAAGAATTAAAGGACGTTTATTTTGATAAAGAAGGTAATTTGCAATTTAATGAAGAATATTTAGAAGAAGTAATTGGGGAACAAAATACTACCAGTGAAGTGGCTACCAATGCAGCAGAACAACCATTAGTCAAACTTTTAAAAGAACTACTCGGAAAAAAAACAAGTAAAATCAGAAGAAAAAAATATTGGAAAATTGGCTAAAGAATTCACAATTGAAAATTTTGATGGCAAAAATTCAAACGCGAATCAATGGATAACTGATTTTGAAAAAGAATGTGAACGATTCGAGTTAACAAGCGATAATAAAAAAATTGAAATTTTAAAATCTTTTATGGCAAAGGGGGCGGCAGATTGGTATAGTTGTACACTCCTCAAGCTTACAATTGAAGCAAAATGGAAAACGTGGAAAGACAGTTTTCGCAACACATTTGCTAGTAAAGGTTGGTCTCCAATAAGATATGCGTTAGCTTTTAGCTTTTAGATATCAAATGGGTTCCTTAGTAGAATATTCTATAAAAAAAGAAAAACTTTTATTACAAGTGAGAAAAACTATTGATAATGAAACTTTAATAGATTTAATTGCTATATGGGCTTGCCAAATTACATCATTGATAGAATTGATAGGAAAAAATTAAGAAAGACTGAAGACCTACATAATGAAATAAGTAAATTACAACATTTAATTCATAAGAAAAATTCAGAAATGCAAAAGAGTAGACTAAACACAAAAGAGAAAAGTGAGAATAAAATACCTTGTAAAATATTTAAAGAAAAAGGAAAAGGAACACGTTTTCATTCTGAGGATGAATGCTGGTTCAAAAATCAGGAAGATAAAAGTAATACGGTTAGGCAAGTGAACAATTTATCTTTAGATGTAAAACTAAGTGATGAGGATCCAAAAAACTAATTTTGCCACCATTAATTGAACTCCAAATTAAATTAAATGATACGTTAGAAATACCTGCTATTTATGACCCAGGTTCAAATGTTACATTAATAAATTCGAAATTGATAAACTTGAAATCTGAAGGTAATGAAATAAGGAAAACAAATTTAAGAAAAATTAATGGTGTTTATGAAACAGATGGGTTAATTAAAATAAAAATCCAGATTTTAAATACAGAAGATTACATGAATGTGTTCATGATTAATAACGAGAATTTCAAACATGACTCTCTTATAGGATTAGATTGTATAAAGAAATTCAAATTGATACAAAATGAAAAATTACAGATAGAACAAAAAGTTTCCGAATCTAATAAAATAATAAATGAGTATGAAATAAATTTTAATGAACATATCGAAATAGATACCTTCAATGTCTCAACAAATCACTTGAATCGTCATGAAAAAAAAATTATGAATCTAATAGACCGATACAAAAATATATTTGCGAAAGATAAATATGATAAAGGCACTGTAAAAGATTACGAAGCCAGAATAGATCTTATAATAAATAAGCATTGCAGTAAAAGACCATATAGATGTACAATCGAAGATAAAAAAGAAATAGAAGAACAGATTTCAGAATTACTTAAAAGAAACCTGATAGAGAAATCATACAGCCCATTTGCTGCTCCAGTAAAGTTGGCTTATAAAAGAGATGAAAACAAGAAATCGAGATTGTGCGTAGATTTCAGAGACTTAAATAAGATAATAGTCCCTCAATCGAAACCTTCTCCACATATTGAAGATCTAGTGATAAAAACAAGAAATTGCAGATATTTTTCAAAACTTGATATAAATTCCGCATTTTGGTCCATTCCTCTTCGAATTGAAGATCGAAGAAAAACAGACTTTGTGACCCAAGAAGGCCATTTTCAATGGACTTGCCTACCATTTGGATTAAAAACATCACCGGCTATCTTCCAAAGAATTTTAAGCAATATAATAAGGAAAAATAATTTATCAAACTTTACAGTCAATTACATACATGACATATTAATATTTTCAAAATCTTTCGAAGAACATATAGACCATCTATCAAAACTATTAGATGCAATTATGAGGGAAGGGTTCAGATTGAAGCTGTCTAAGTGTACATTTGCACTGGACTCTGTTCAATATTTAGGCCATATAATTAAACACAACTCAATTTCTCCGATAAAAGATAATTTGATCTCCATAAGAAATGTTCCTGTGCCCGAGAATAAGAAAAATGTTCGACAATTTTTAGGAAAAATCAATTTTTATAATGAATATGTAGCGAAGATTTCACTAATTCTGGACCCACTGCATAACTTATTGAGGAAAGGACAAGAATTTGTTTGGTCGGAAGACTGTCAAAAAGCCTTTGAATATATGAAAAATTTCCTCTGCACTCAACCAGTTTTAGCTATTTTTGATCCAGACTTACCAATACACATATACACAGACGCAAGTTTAAAAGGCATAGGTGCAGTATTAAAACAGCCACAACTAAACGAAAATCCGAAAATTGAAAAACCAGTGGCATATTTTTCAAGGAAGTTAAATGAATCACAAAAAAGAAAAAAAGCAATTTACTTAGAATGTATAGCAATAAAGCAATCTGTAAAGTATTGGCAACACTGGCTTATAGGCAAACATTTTAAAGTATTTTCAGATCACAAACCGCTTGAAAAAATGAATATAAAAGCAAGAACGGATGAAGAATTAGGTGATCTCACCTACTATTTATATTTATCACAGTTTGATTTTGAAATAATATACCGTCCAGGTAAAGATAATTTGGAGGCACACTGCTTAAGCAGAAATCCTATATTAGAGCCTAAAGAAGATGAAGATAATGAATTAAGGATTGTAAACTTAATTAGTTTAGAAGATATTTTAGAGGATCAAAGGAAAATAAAGAAATAGAACCAAACAAAAACAGTCTAAATTATAAGAATAATTTGTATTATAAAAAAGCAAGAAATAAAGATAAAATTTTCTTATCAGAAGAATTTAGTAAAAAATTGATAGAAGACACACATAAGAAGTTTTGTCATATTGGAATAAACCAAATGAAAAATAAAATACTGCCGTATTATACAGCAGAAAACATATCAGAAAATATAAAGAAAACCTGTAGATGTTGTGAAGTATGTATACAAAATAAATCAAGAAGGCAAGACAAAATTGGTTTAATGTCACATCTGGGTCCCGCAAGAAAACCTTTTGAAATAGTCTCCATAGACACAATAGGTGGATTCGGTGGCTCAAGATCCACAAAAAAATATTTACATCTCCTAGTTGATGACTTCACTAGCTTGCATACTAACATCAAAAACACAAAATGCAAATGATTTCATTAAATTGACAGATAATGTACTAAAAGATCACGATATTCAAATACTTCTAACAGACCAATATCCAGGGATAAATTCGAAAGATTTCAAAATTTCTTGGAAAAAAGAAGGGTCACAATGGTTTTTACAGGAGTTAATGCACCATTTTCGAATGGTTTGAATGAAAGACTGAACCAAACTTTGGTAAATAAGATAAGATGCACAATCAATGAAGAAAAAAATAAGTATGGATGGACAACTATAGCACATAGGTAATTGTATAAATCAATACAATGAGACCGAGCACACAGTAACAAAATTTAGTCCGAAACATTTGTTGAATGGTGAAGATACTTCAGTATCACCAAATGAACTGAAAGAGGATAAAAATTATAATCAACTGGAAAAAGATAGACAGACTGCACTTGAAAACAGTATAAAATATCATGAATACAATAAGAGATTATTTGACAAAAATAGAAAAGGATATGACTTCAAAGTGGGAGATTTGGTATACGTTGAAAATGGTAACCGAATGAATAGAAAAAAATTGGACATGATTAGAATCGGACCGTACAAGATTTTAAAAAAGATATCAAACTCAATGTACGAATTAGACATAGGCCACAAAAAGTTAGAATCAAATTTATTTCATATTTCAAAATTAACTCCATCTCCTAATATATCAGAGATGGAAACCGAAGTGTAATATTATGTATATAATGTATAATTTATATAACTTTGTAGGTAGTGTATTGTAATTTCACATCAAATTTTTTGGGGAAAAATTTTTTTCCGAAGGGGGGAGATGTAAGAAATACCTACCTGTATATATCCTGTTCAAGTTCAATGGCTTTGCGCGATTAATTAGGTCAATTCTGGGTGATACATATAAAAAATACTCAAGCACTAACCTTATTTGAATAAGAATGTTATAAACACGATATTTCCTAACAAAACACTTAGTTCTGTCCGATCATTTCGGCTGTATAAAAAGCTATATTTCTCACACCAAAATAAGTTCCTTCTTCGATTGTCCTGAAGATTAGTTTATAGACACTAATAATTTGTTCATATTTCCTCGATATTCTAAAACGATCTCATAAAAATTGGTTTCTCACTAACCTATCCCAACTCCATTAACCAAAGTCATATGTTTCGGTGTCAATGACCTAACCATACCCATCCCCTGTGCAGATATTCAATTCACCCACAGAACTCTTGAGGAGACGATGCCAGATTGCCGATTTTCTCTTCAAACAATGCGAACTCAAGAAAGCAGTACGTCCCCTATCGTTAGCGGATGAACTATCACAATCGCTAAAGGCGTCTAGGCGTTGCTCTTTAAAAATGCCAAAAGAGTAGTTCTGATTCTCGCCAATATAGCGCTACGTTCCCTTCAGAAGGCCGTGGAATCCACGGCGTGGATGAAGCCATTGTAGCCGTGACGCAAGACCGTTGTTCTGTGCTCCAACGAGTCCAACCTAAAACTTTAGTCAGTGATTCCATAGACGAAGTTCACTATTTATTTATTTACAGAGAATGAAGCAAACAGGCTTAGAATATAAAACAAATATTCTAAGCAAACAGGTGATGATTATGTAAATGACTTCCAGTGAATTGATGTGATAGTAGTGTCGTTCTGGTGTCGAGTTATATTGTTTCGATAGATATTTTGCTGAAGGACCGGTAACAATGAATTTTAAATAGAAACTGCCTATAAAATAATTTCATGCTTCTTAGAATTCAATTTTATGTCCCACGAATGTAGAATTTTATTATTACAAATATCTCTACATCAAACGTTTTTTCATCATAGAGATTTTAGTCTTGACAAAGTTGATAAACATTCTGACAACGTTGGTAACTTGTTGAGAGACCAGAGAAAAAAATTATATTCGATGAGATTTAACTCAGGACAGCATTCAGATAATTCTTGAAATTCATGATTTTTTCCTCTAATTCAATCTTATACAATTAGGAATAACTTGAGAACGACGCGTTTTATTGAAAAAATATAAGAATACTTTTGTTTTCTAAAATAATTAATTCTTTCGAAAACGTGAACCGTTCATCTTTTTCAAGTGGTTTCATAGTATTTTTGCGTGAATTTATAAGTCGACTATACTGTAACTTTTTTACCAGGAGAAATATGAAATAAGTTTCAATTGAGGAATATGCACCATGAATAGAGTAGACAATAAACCAAAATTCAGTTCATTCGAAATATCGGTTCCGAATATATGGAAGGAATAGTGTTAATTTCATGGATTTTTGACACCCTGTTTCTTCCAAACGGTAACTGAAAACGATGCAGTAATGAATTCATCACAACACTGTTTTTAGTACTGTAATGAACTCATTACGATACTGAAATAGAGAAAAAACTTTACAGTTAGAAACATGAAACACGCACATAATAATAAAAATATTTATAATTTTAGGTGTGTTTATTTGCATATTATTATTAAATCTTGTATTTTCAAATTGGACTCCAATCAGTTTATAAGCTTCGGCAATAGCATCCGAGAGCGGACGGATTTTTTAGTCACGTGATAATAGATTGTACAGATTTTTGTGTAATAAACGAACGCTACGGAGCACTTAGATCGTTTTTTCTGTTTGACGTATGTAACGCCTTACCCGAGCCAGATATTAAATTAGAGGTCTATTCGTCCGTAGAGGTAGTCTGGGTACTATTTTAATTCTTTTGTTATAGTTCTCAACATTTCTACCCCTTGGTTGAGATGATTCAATATTTTTATTTATTTATAAGATTTCCGCTTCGACAACTAGGTCATTAGCGGTTTTGGAACAGTAAATTTTACATATCACTTAAAGTATTATTTTATGAAGAAAGAGAAAGGATTAAATAAATTCAATGCAATATTATATCTTGATACCAATTGTTCTAAAGAACAATATTGTGTTGAAACTTTCTGGTCTGCTGATGTTAAGGGCTTCTTCCATTTTTGGGCTGACTACGCAGGATTTCCTTTGGTTTTCATAAAGAGGACATTCTGTTAATATGTGTTTAATTGTTATTTGAACGTTACATGAACTGCACTGTGGTGAGGGTTCTTTCTTCAGTAAGTATGAGTGGGTGAAACGTGTATGACCAATACGAAGTCTTCTCAGGGTCACAAGTTCATTTCTTCTTGTCATGAATGGATGGGATTTGGTGTTAGAGTGTGCAATGAGGGAGAGTTTCGATCTTCGGTGGCGGAATACAGTAGCCCATTTCAGTTTTATTTTGTTTTTGAATTTAGTGCTTAGGTCGTACGTCTACGTAGTCATGATTTCCATAGGTTGTCCTTCGGATATGGCTTTTTTTGCATATGTGTCGACTTCCTCATTGCCTTCGATTCCTGAATGAGATGGTATCCATATCAGTGATATTTCAGTTGGTGCCTGGTTTTGGTTTATTAAGTCTGAGGTGTTGACGATTGGATTTTTGGAGTACATATTCATAATAGCCTGGATTGAGCTCAAAGAATCGGTGCAAATAATTGGGTTGCGAAGGCTTTGGGCAACAGCATATTCGATAGCTTTTTGTATTGCTATAAGTTCGGCGGTGAAGATGGAACAATCTTCTGGGAGTTCATACATTTGTAATGTTGCGGTAGAACAATAGGCACATCCAACTCCTTCAGGCGACTTAGCTGCATCTGTGTATATTATTTGGCTGTTTTCATAATATGAAATCATCTCTCTGAAGCGTTGTTGTAGAATTTCTCTTGGGGTTTCATTTTTTCTGTACTTTGTGAGATGTAGATTGACATTGAGTTTCTTAGTGGTCCAGGGTGGATGATTTGGTTCTTTATATGTAATTGTCGAGGGAAAAGAAGATGGCAATGAGTTGAGTGAGTGGTGTTATTGAGGAGATTACGTCATCTATAGCTATCAGGAATAGAGTTGAGCTGATCACCGAACCTTGTGGTAGTCCGTTTTGTAAAATGTAAGATTCAGATTTGTTGCAGCCTATTTTGACTCTGAAGGATCTTTCGCCAATGAAGTTTTGTATATAGTGTAAAATATTTCCGTCTATGTTCTTCTCCTTCAGTTTTTGTAGTAGGCGGTGTCTCCATGTTGTGTCATATGCTTTTACTATATCGAAGAAGACTGCTATTAATTCTTCTTTATTAGCAAAAGCGTCCAGAATTTCTGTATGTAATTGCACCAAATTGTCAATTGTTGACCTATTTTTGCGAAATCCACTTTGATATTTTGTAATTAACATTTTACTTTCAATAATGTAAGATAGTCTTTTATTTATAATTTTCTCCATGACTTTGCACATGGTGTTAGTCAATGATATAGGACGATAACTTCTAGCCTCCATTTTGGGACACTTTGTTTTGAGTATAGGTATGACTATCGCTTCTCTCCATTTATCAACGAAAGTTTTTTCAATGAAAATTTTGTTGAATAATTTTTGCAGGATCTCCAAACCTGATTCGGGAAGATGTTTGAGAAATATTATTGGTATTTGGTCGGGTCCGGGGGAGCTATTCTTGCTATTTTCTATGGCATACTTCAGTTCTTCTCGAGTTATTGGCAGGTTTATTGGGTTCTTGTCGTCATCATTTATGCTTATTGGTTCCGTGAGTTCTACGTGTTTTTTGTGTTTTAAAAAATCAGGTGCATAGTTATTGTCAGATGAATTTTCTTGGAAATTTTGTGCTAATAGTTCAACGATTTCTTTTTTATCTGTGATAGTTCTTTGGTATTTGTCTTTTATTGCTGTTATTTCGGGACCTTTCCTTTTGCCTTTGATAGCGTTTATTTTTCGCCAGGCTTCTTTAATGTTTGAATTGCTGTTGAGTTTAGATACATAATCTTGCCATGATTGTTTTTTAGCTTGTTTCAAAATTCGTCGTGTGATTGCTCTTTGTTTCTTGAAATTCTCAAGGTTTTCAGGTGTGTTTTTCTGTTTTAGTTTGTATAACAATTGTTTACTATGTTTAACGGCATTTTGACAGTCAGAATTCCACCATGTATTGTAATTTTTTCTGTATGTATTTTTCCTTTTTTCCACAAATATTTCGGCGGCTTCATTAATCATACTTGAAAATTTTTCTGCTAGTATGTTTATGTTATTATGTGTTTCAAAATCTCGAAATTTTTCTTGCAAATGGTTAGTGAAAGCGTTCCAGTCTGTGTTATTTATCTTCCAGCTCTCGGTTGCTTCCTCATCGTGATTAATTTTTTAGTCACGTGATAACAGATTGTACAGATTTGTCAGATTTTTCTGTAATAAACGAACGCTACGGAGCATTCAGATCGTTTCTTCTGTTTGACGTATGTAACGCCTTACCCGAGCCAGATATTAAATTAGAGCTTCAAGGTCTATTCGTCCGTAGAGGTAGTCTGGGTACTATTTTCATTCGTTTGTTATAGTTCTCAACATTTCCACTCCTTGGTTGAGATGATTCAATATTTTGAATCATTATTTTTTCAGCAAGCAACATTTTTTCATTTATTACTACATAACAAATAACATAAGACACGAAAATTCAACAGACTGTTCAAGAATATTCGAAGCGGGATAAAAAATCCATTCACGAAGGCCGAAAAGTAATTTCTGTTTCTGTTCTGTGGAAAAAATCCGTTTACTCCGTCGAAATACACCGAGCAAAAAGATCTACATCCGATTGATCAGATTTTCTTGCCGAACGGTCCAGATGTGTACTCCTCTCAATCTGGATGTAATAAACGAACGGTTCAGATCAATCCGACCAGTCAGATGTCATTGCCGAACGCGCTTACCGAGCAAAAAGATCTACATCCGATTGATCAGATTTTCTTGCCGAACGGTCCAGATGTGTACTCCCCACAATCTGGATGTAATAAACGAACGGTTCAGATCAATCCGACCCGTCAGATGTCATTGCCGAACGCGCTTTATGATGAATTTGAATGTTCTCGTCCTGATTAACGACTTGTTGAAAAAAAACATATGCAATAGGGTAAAACCCGGATAGATGCCCCACTTTTTGAAAATGTCTCATATTTTCGAAAATATCGATTTTATATGAATAATTTCTATAAAAGTAGCTAGCCTTATTATTTGAGTTGAAATACTGTTAGTTTTTTCTGACCTAGCATTTGCAGATTGTACAGAATTTTGATTTTTGTGGAACACTTTTTTTGGGGATAGATGCCCACAGGTATGTATAGTTGCCCCACCATGAAATTACTGAGAAGGATTGATGCCTACAGTCCGGGATAGATGCCCTTGATATTGTGTTATCCAAAAACCCAACCAAATTCAATAAAATCTCTTATCGTTATGTCTGTTATAATCGTAATATAACATAAATAAGCGTACTTAATCAAATTTCAGAAGCATTTATTAAACGAAAATATAAATTCTTTATATCATAAAATATTAGTTATAGGTATCAACCAGTAGGTATATACATTTTTCATTGTTGTTATAAAATATTAAATAATAGGTTTCAACAGAAATAGAAATACTCTTTCAAAAACAAAACAACACAACGAAGAGAAGATCAGTCAGATAGTGCTTTAAGTTTTCCACATCTTGAGCAGTAGTTCCTAAAGAGTGTACAGGTTTCATGAAGCCAGTTGTGACACCTTATACACTGAATCCAGTCGGATTGAGACTTTGTGTTTTCATATTTCTCGAAACACTCGTTTACTCCCACGGTTTTCTTGTCCGTCTCATAAAAAGCTGCTTCTAGTTGCTCTGTGGTACAAGAGCAAACTCGAGCTTGTACTCCATCTTTCCTCTCATACTTCCGCGGCATGGTTCTAGTTCTGCTAAAATCAGTAAGGAGTTCAGATTGGTACACAAACTATAACAGAATACTAAAAATATATAAAAGAATTAACACTCAGACTATACAGGGGTATAGAGTGAATAGAGGGATAGATGCCCCTAAGGGCTTCTATACCTCGGAAAATCAGGGCAACTATCCTTTTTGATAGGGATAGATTCCCATGCATTTTTTTCCCAAATTAAAAACAAAAAAGCAACTAGTCATACTTAGATGCACACTTAATGAACCAGTGTATTGATATAATAAAAAATTTAACGGAATTTATAACTAATTCAAAAGTTTCACAACGGCAAATACTAACCTTTGAAACTTTTACGTGTTTTCGAAGTTCGCTGCGGAGATAATCACATACACTTGCAAAACGCGTCCTCATTGTACAATATTTCGTGACCAACTGAGGTCTAGGGTGGCGGTCGCTCATTCTTACACTATTAATTCCTAGTGTCGAGTTTGGGAAGTTAGGTATTTTGAAAATGGGGCATCTATCCGGGTTTTACCCTATTCATATTGGTTGAATCAAGAGGAAGAAGCCGTAAAATCAATTTCAAAAATTTGAACATACATTTTCAAAACTAAATAATATTTCAGAATTCTAAAATAAAGGTACTCGAAGTGATTCATTACTTCACAGTCACAGTTTACAATGCATTCTAAAAACAAAGCTGTCATAGTATCATTATTTATTCAAAATAAAAACGGTAAGCGCGTTCGGCAATTACATCTAACTGCTCGGATTGATCTGAACCATTCGTTTATTACATCCAGATTGAGGGGAGTACACATCTGGACCGTTCGGCAAGAAAATCTGATCAGTCAGATGTAGATCTTTTTGCTCGGTGTGTTTCGATGGGGGAAACGGATTTTTCCATAGTACGTCATAGTACGTCTATGGATTTTTCCACAGAACAGAAACAGAAATTACTTTTCGGCCTTTGTCAATGAATTTTTTATCCCGCTTCGAATATTCTTGAACAGTCTGTTGAAATTTCGTGTCTTATGTTATTTGTTGTGTGGTAATAAATAAAAAAATGTCGTTTGATAAAAAAATAATGATTCAAAATATTGAATCATCTCAACCAAGGGGTAGAAATGTTGAGAACTATAACAAAAGAATTAAAATAGTATCTACCCAGACTACCTCTACGGCCGAATAGACCTTGGAGCTCTTATTTAATATCTGGCTTGGGTAAGGCGTTACATACGTCAAACAGAAAAAACGCTCTAAACTCTCCGTAGCGTACGTTTATTACAGAAGAATCTGACAAATCTCTACAATCTGTTATCAGTTGACTAAAAAATCCGTCCGCTCTCGGGTGCGCTTGGTGAAAACAAAATAAATCCAACAAACATAACCTATATTCTTGGAGGTCCAAAACGTTCGTTACGGCGAGATGACTACTTTTCCTCGCGTCCTGGTTTGGAACTCCCAATCTTTTTTAATCACATCAAATTATAAAAAAAAGCATTGAAATATATAGTGATTGTGTTCGTACATTGTGATAGTAACGAGTGTTTTCTGTATTTCAACGACGAAGATTAATTATAGTTTAAAATTGGTGCTGGGATTGGACTTCCAAGACTCCTGACGCCCCCGGGACCCAGCATCAAAGTTATTTTTTTAATACACTGAGCCTGGGTACATAGCTTATAGTTGCTGAGCCCATATCTTGGCTGTCCTCATGTCAGGGGCCTTGCTGGCTGGGGCCATGCCGTTATGAGAATATACATCCATACATAACCTATATTCTCCAATCAGCTGATTCCAAACTTCAAACTGCAGTTCGAACTATTCCGCTACCTGCTTTCAAACCGCTTCAAATTATTTTGAACCATTTGGTGCGTGACGTCACCAGTTTGACGCAAAAACACGAATATGTATTTCAAAACGGACGAAATAGTTTTAAAATATTGTCACGCGAAAATTCGGCTTAAGTGAATTTGAAAGAGGTCGAATTATTGGTCTACGGAAGGCGGGATTGTCATTTCGAGAAATCGCTAACAGTAAGAATAGAAATCCAACTACTGTTATGAGATGTTGAAATGTTGTCAAGCGTGGTTTGATGATGCCCAAAATCGAAGAAGAGTAGGCACCGGACGTCGAAGGGGCACGAATGAAGTTCAAGATCGACGACCGATTTGCGAAAACTGGATCTTTGGCTGATGAGTGATCAGGAGACCAAGGCCATCCTGTAACTGTTTGAACGGTTAACCGCCGGATAAGGTATGGTGAGCTGCAGCATTATCGACCCCATCTTGTGTTACCTCTGACGGTTGAGCATCGCCGGAAACAATTACAGTGGTGCAGAGAACACCAACATCGGAATGTGGAATGGCATCAGGTCGTTTTTTTATTAATCTCGATTCTCCTTGGTTACACACGATGGCCGAAGAAGGGTAAGACGACGTCGGGGAGAAAGATGTGGACCTCAGTTTGATGTTGAGTGCCATGCACACCGGACAGTAGGCATTATGGTATATGGTGCTATTGCATATGCAAATAGGTCGCCTTTAGTCTTCATTCGAGGTAACATGACAGCTCTGCGTTACCTTCAAGAAATAGTGGAGCCATATGTTCTCCCTTACTTCAACCGGCCCGAGAATCCAATATTTCAGCAAGATATCGCTCGACCTCATGTTGCCAGAGTTAGTTGGCACCCATGGGCAAGTTATACCCACAAATGCAAAGATTTCATACCTATCATCTTTATGCATCTTTACAGGGTGTAGGTATATGAAATAGTTGCGATCTCTTGTCAAAAAAAAATAGGGTGGACCTTCCATATAAGCTCTGCTTTTTTGTTCCTCTCCTGCTTAGTTACAGCCCCCTAAAGTAAAACAGATTTAAATTTTTTCCTTAAAACTTAAATAACTGACAAGGATAATACCTAGGAGCATAGAATAACTGGAGGGAAGGCTTCATACGCTCGACAGATCATTTTGAACTGCCAATAACGGCGGAGGTTAGAGTTTCGTGTGAGCGCTGGGATCGTTTATAAAGCCGGCCCCAGACAATGCGTGTATTTGACGAATGTTCGGCATTCGCGGTGCTCCGCGTACTGTGTGGGAGCTCAACTGCTGGTATCGTTCGGCATTCGCCTGCTATCCGAAGTCTTGTCGGTAAAACGGCACGAATCAAAGGAAGACGAAGTACATTCGCGCTCATTCGCGTTAGCTCCCAGACAGTGTGCTTAACTACGCGTAGTAGATTGCCTATTCTGTCTTCAGTCAGCTCCTCTACTGTTCTATACTGAGGCCGTGCGGCGAACGTTTGTGAACAGAGAAACGAATGTCGAACATTTCGCGTTTGCCGCAGTGTGTGGGAGGGTACCCGAAGGCGCACTACGAAGGCACATTCGTCAAATACACGCATTGTCTGGGACCGGCTTAACACATATCTTGTTCTGTGGCGCTACAATTGCAAAGAATATAATGTGGCTGTCATTGTTATTGATACGTTTATGCTTCTTTTTAATAGAAAATTGCCATAAATCATAACATAGACAATATTGATGACATATCATCACTTCATTCCAATCAACTTTTTATGCGGAATTATATGGGAAGTCTGTGACACTAATAAATTTGTAAAAACAATATCCTTATCGGAAAAAGCGAATATTCAGGTAAGTATTATTATTATTATACGGGAAGACTGAGGTTTTATCAAGGGCAGATATAGCTCTTTTTCATGGGAGGGGTAATAACGATTATGGGGGGGGGGGGGGGGGTAATTACGATTGGAAACCATAAAATCAGGTAAAATTTTATGAAATATCGCATGAGCACTACCTTTTTCTTAGGTCTTCGATACTCATGGGGGGGGGGTAGTTACCCCCAGTACCCCCCTCCGTAAATCCGCCCTTGGGTTTTATCTGTTCTCGTGTATCATACGCAGAATTGTATGGTACCCCGTTTACATTCCCTCTGCTATTCTGCTAAAACTTAGATTCGGAGCGGGAAACAGATTTTTCTTCCTTTATTCAATCTGTTCCTTGTAGCCATTTCTTTACTCTTGCTTTATGCATTATATTGTCGGATTGGCGAAAAAAAGTATGTATTGCTTTCTTTCAAGAGAATATATATTATGATATAGTAACAAATGGTACCTAAGAAGTAATAACAACTAATAATCATTTAAGATAATTTCATTAAGGATGGCCATGTTGTAGCAACGAACGACGTTGTCGCCATCTCTTGGCCTTGCGGCGAACTGACGTTCGGACGTTTTTGGCAGTTCATTTTTTTAGCGGAGCCTTCTCTCCAGTTATTCTATGCTCCTAGATAATACTAAGCAGACATTTTATGCGAGCGAGAAGGTAATGTTCCTCAGTTCCTCTATGATTTCAAATACAGGCAATTTTTATAGAGTGATAGAACTTCAAATTGAAATAAAACACATTTAAATTAAGGTTGAAGCCATTTTTTTTTATTTGAAAGATAATTTTATGACATTTATGTTTTAAGAACAATTTCCAGCATGTGTCCACCACGACTAGCTCTGAGGAACCGCATTCGACCAGAATAATTTTGGACCACTTTTTCGAGTGATGCAGGTCTTATTTTAGCAATAACACGAGTTAGGTTGGTTTTCAATTATTTCTGGTTTATCAGCATAAATGAACCAATGACTTGAGATAACTCCAAAGAAAATAATCCATTGGAGTCATGTCGCATGATCTTGGAGGCCAATTTAATGGACCATTTCTCGAAATAATGTTACCGCCAAATGGTAATCAACAATGAATCAACTGTTACGGTAGCTTCATGAGGTGTAGCACCATCTTGTTGGAACCTAAACTTTTCTGGGTTGATACTGTAGCGTGTTGCTACCAATTGTGAATCGAGATGGTGCTACGTTTCGTCCCGGCTTCTTCACGATGGACTCATCAGATTGGCTAATGTGAGTGAGGCCTGCCAATGACGTAGACGTTAAAGATCCCCTGCTCGAGACGAGCGAAGGTACTGTGTACTGTGTAGTAGACCTGGTCGATCTATAAAGAATATGGTCCCGCAGTAACCCACGCTGCCTAGGGGGAGATGCCCTCTGCTGAGCACGTGCTCAAGCGCGGGCGGCGTGTGAAGCGCGGTCGCAGACTTCTGCACGCCCGTGACTAGTCGCTACAATACAATACAAATTTTGAAACAATGAATCATTGATCATCTATCTGTAACGAGCACCAGCATCGTTTTTGAAGAAATATGGATCGATGATGCCTCCAGCGTGTGAAGCGCACCGCACCATACAGTTCATTTTTCAGGATTCAATGGAAGCTGCAGAAGTTGTTGAGGATTGTTTTCACTCCACATATGGCAATTTTGCTTGTTTACCTAGCTGTTCAACCAGAAATGAGCTTAATCACTAAACTCAATTTCTCGATAAAAAAGTGGATCAACTTCAAACTGTTCTTGGGCCCAATCAGCCAACAAAAGACGCTTATGGTCAAGCTTTTTTTATATGGTCATAAATGTAAGCAATTTGAATTGGGTGCCCTATGAATTGATATAATAATAAGCTGAGACCATATCTACCGAATCGTAGTAGGCCTAATGTCAAACACTCTGTGATCTGAAGCGATGGCTTTCGATGATGCCTCTCTACTCTCTCTCTCTAACAACGCGGCATCCTAGACAGACGCAAGTTAGTACACACAACATAACCTGCCATTTTGTATTCCATGACGGAATGTACATTTGTATTAATCTGTACGAATAAAGCCCACTGTGAATAAACAACACGTAAATCCACCCCGAGTGTTTTATTATTTTACATAAATATTCTGGGTATTAATGCTACTGATGTCTGGCAGATGTTCGTCTAGTTTCTCCTGGGATCTTTGTTTCAACTTTTATCTTGCATATTTTTCAGGTTCCACTTATAGTCTTCCTCCACAGATGTTGTACCGAGTTGGTTTGCTGTTTGGGTATGTGCAGTTCGCTGTCTATCATGATGCCAAGGAAAGTATATCTTTGCTCTGACAAAGTAGTGGTCTGAGTCACACAAGATTGAGAGAGACCGTGTCAATAAATTTCCGAATGTTCCATTCGAAAGTTGAAGGAGGCAGACCCGCGTCCGTCGTAGGTCGCGGGCAGCTGTTGTTCGGGGAGACCAGCGCCTTAGTGGTATTCTTGAATGTCTTTCTATCGGACGGTAATAGAAGGATGGCTCCCTGATGCTTCTACTGGGTAATTCCAGGGGATCAGCCGGGGAAGGGAAGACCAATAATTTGACATTTTAGGATACATATCCTAACTTATTTCTTTGTTTTGTGCTTTAATTATATCTATCTTGTGTTATGAGATATCGACAAAGCTCGGGTTAAATTGAATTAGATCACTGGTTATATCGGTTAGCTACTACAATAATCATGAATAACAATATTCAAGTATGGAATCTGCGAATAGGCTTACGCAAAACAGAAGGCAGTGGCAGAGAACCGTAGGACGAGTTATTGACCAGCTTAATGAGGACAGTTGATAACTTCAAATTGTCACCACACGTCGAACGACGTCCGGGCTATGATGATGAACAATATTCAAAGATTTGTTTTGTGGGAAGAAATTATGGAAGATGTTGAAGATGCTGAAGAATTTCATAACATAAGGCAGGAAGTACTTCCTAGGATCTGTCCGATGAAAAACTTCGTAAGTTATTTAGACTTACAAAGCCTTTGTGTGAGAATCTTAAAAATATGGCCTTACATCCACGAACCCACTAAAACATCAGCATTAACAGTCCATTCTACAGATATGGAAAATGTAGTTGGAAACACTGGGGTTTCAGTACAAAATCCGAGCAGTCTTCTAGTCCAGTTGAACAGTGGAAGAATCGAAACCTCAGTGCGATTCGATATCGAATAAGCGGCTGGTCTAGTTTTATGGCAGTTTGTAGTGGGGATGCCAGAGCGCAACGATCTAGGATCTCGAATCGAATTAGATTAGAGGAAGGAATCTGGGAATCACTGAATCAGTCACAATCCCAACGCTAGAAGCGATGGGTGTTATCAAGTCCGTTGAAAATGAATACGACAATTTTATTCCACTCTTATCGGAGGAATTAATTTGCCTCAATGAATGACACAAATAATTTCCTTTGAAAATTAGTGCTCAGGTCTTTTTCAACATAACTGGTTTGAAAATAAAATAAATTCTACGGAAAACAAAAATACTGTAGCGGACGAAGTCCGCCTGAATACGTCTCTGGACTCTCTGATTCCGCGTGGGAATTCTAGAAGCCTTCCAGAGACTATCTGGAGCGTTCTAGAAACAGAGACGTATTAGGTATATAAAGACGCGCACGATTGGGACAGTCAGTTACTATCTGAATAGAGCCGGATGGAATTGTGAATCGCGAATTCCAAGTAGTGAATATAAATCAGCATTATCAGCAAGTGTGTAAATAAATCAGTATTAGTTATTGTACATAAATTAGTGTGATAAGTTAGTGGTATTGGAAATAAATTAGACGTTTAAATTCAGCAGACAATTTGTTTAACCCCGAGAACGTTACATTGGTGTCAGGTGTGGGGTCAATTGAACTGCTGTGCTAATTGAATTGTGGACATCATAGTGGAACTTTTGAATGCCGACAACAAGATCGCAAAAGGAGAAAATGGACCAGGCGAGTATGGAATTTTTCAAGCAAGCCTTGGAACAAATGAGTTCAAAATTAGAAGAAAAAATGGATAAAATGGAAGAAAATTCTCGAGAAATGAGCGTGAAAATGGAAGAAAATTCTCGAGAAATGAGCTCGAAATTAGAAGAAAAAATGGATACTATGGAAAATAAGGTGGTGAGTCAAATTGCAAGTACGTTGGATGAGAGAATGGAGGCTATTAAGGATGTAATAATAGATGAAGTTAATAAAAAATTTGAAGAAGTTAATGGAAAATTAGATAAGGTTGAAGAAAAATTTGAAGAAGTTAATGAAAAATTTGATAAAGCTGATGCAAAATTTGACGAAGTAGTTGATGAGGTTAATGGAAGATTTGAAGAAATATCAGGAATAATTGAACAACATGCCAAATTGATAGAGTCCCTGAAGAGAACATCACATGGAAAAGAAACTTTAGCTTCATCACCCAATAATTTCGTGAAATCAGAAAACAACACAGAAATGAGTAAAATGAAGATTAAACCTCCAACTTTTGATGGCAAAACACCTTGGTGCACGTACCAGAAGCAATCTGAAGCAGCAGCGAATGCCAATGGATGGGGAGCGGAAGAGAAAGCGACAGCCTTGATTGTTGCACTAAGGGGAGATGCATTGAATATACTCCAGACTGTTCCTGCAAGCCTACAAGGTAATTACGAGGCTTTAACAACTAAACTCCAAATGAGATATGGTGATGCACACCTCCAACAAGTGTATCACGCACAGATCAAGAGTCGCCAGCAGAGGAGTACAGAAACGTTGCAGGAATTTGAAGCCGATATAGCAAGGTTGGTGAGACTGGCATATCCTACAGCACCGGATAGCTTCCTGGAACAGCTCGCTATCCAGACCTTTGTTGATGGTCTGAGAGATATGGAAACCCAACAGACACTACGATTGGCCCGACCCAAGACTCTGGATGACGCCCTGGCCTTTGCATTAGAGTTTGAAGCTGCCAAACAAGCTTCGCACAGGGGACACAGCAAGGTGAGGCGCACTGTGGATGATTCCTCGGTCAACGATGAAATTATAGAATAGGTCCTACGCCGAGTTCATCAAGAGCGACGGAATAGAGGACAAAGATGCTGGAACTGCGGCGGAGAAGGACATATTCGGCGTTACTGCAAAGAGCCAGCTAAACGTCAGGAACAGGAAAACTAAAACGGGTTGGCGAGAAGGGGCATAAACCGACCCGCCATGACAATGCCCCAGAAGTCATAATTCAGACCATCTCTTCAAGTATTTATGTCGACGGTAAAGTTGATGGGCGGTCGGTTAAAATGTTAGTCGACACAGGCGCAACCCGGACCATAGTAAAGCCAGGAATAGTTGAAAGGAATGGGAAAATCCGACAAACAATGGTCCGTTTACGAACAGCTACTGGAGAGGACGTATCAACACATGGAAAGAAAAGGATTGTCCTGAGCATTGGAGACATAACTCTCGAACATGAGGTGCTGGTAGCAGATATCATGGAGGAAGTCATCTTGGGAATGGATGTCATCAAAGGTTATGGCTTCCAGATGGATATGAGAAACGATGTCTTGAGAATTGGAAGTCTGGAAATTCCATTCTCGGGATGTGAAGGTGCATCAATTCGAGTGCTGCTCAGCGAAGATGTTGACCTAGGTGGCCAGGCAGAAACGATAGTGAAGGGGTACTTAGACAGAAACCTTCGGGATAGCGTTATAAGACTCATCGAACCAGCTTGTGAAAATAACCTAGGAAAAGGATTGCTACTCGGAAAAACCTTAGTGAGAGGCGGGAAGGAAGTTCCTGTAAGGATATTAAATACCAACATGTACCCGGTGACATTAAAGAAGGACACGATTCTGGGAGAAAGCTGCTCCGTGATTTGTGTGACAGGAGGCATTCGGGATGAACAGAACAAGGGTACCAGAAGGAGGAAGTGTTCGCAAAAATTACTTGAGATACTAACTTCTTCCTACATAGACCTTGAACCAGAACACATAAGCGAGG
The DNA here is from genome assembly GCA_951802165.1 of Adalia decempunctata. Lineage (NCBI taxonomy): Eukaryota > Metazoa > Arthropoda > Insecta > Coleoptera > Coccinellidae > Adalia > Adalia decempunctata. The sequence continues at coordinate 41,570,753 of OX637695.1, forward strand.
TGAAGAAATTGATAAGTGAATACAGCGACGTTTTTGCTACGGATGATACTCGAATGGGAAGAACAAATGTTGTGAGACATTCCATCAACACTGATAAATCCGGTCCCATTCGCCAACACCCACGAAGACTTCCGATAGCAAAGAGGGAAGAAACAGAGAATATTATCAAGGACATGCACCAACAAGGAATAATAGAGCCATCAGATAGTCCTTGGTCATCACCTGTGGTTCTGGTGAAAAAGAAAGATGGCAGCACCAGATTTTGTGTCGATTACCGTCGTCTGAACGAAGTCACTAAGAAGAATTGTTACCCCCTTCCAAGGATTGATGACACTTTGGACACTCTTTCTGGCTCAAGATGGTTCTCCACACTGGACTTGAAGAGCGGGTATTGGCAGGTGGAACTAGATCCCAAGGACAAAGAGAAAACAGCTTTCACCATTGGGACAGGACTGTGGCAGTTCACAGTAATGCCATTTGGTCTATGTAATGCACCTGCGACCTTCGAGCGATTAATGGAAACCATTCTTCGAGGATTATCCTGGAAGACGTGCCTGGTTTATTTGGATGATGTCATTGTTTTTGGTCGGACATTCGAAGAGCACCTGAGAAATTTAAGAGACGTTCTGGAGAGGCTACGCACTGCAAATTTGAGACTCAGTCCGAAGAAATGCCACATGTTCAGGAGAGAAGTGAAATACTTGGGGCATGTAGTATCCGAAAATGGAATTAGTGCTGACCCAGACAAGGTCAAGGTCGTACAAGAATGGCCGATACCGCAAGACAGGCATCAAGTAAGAAGTTTCCTTGGATTGTGTACCTACTATAGGAAATTCGTTCTTGGGTTTGCCAATATCGCGAAGCCTTTGACGAGACTGACGGAAGATGGAAAGGATTTCAAATGGGATATGGAATGCGGGGATGCTTTCAATCGGCTGAAGCAAGCTCTAACAACGGCTCCTGTTCTAAGTTATCCCCAAGTCAGTGGAAAGTTCATCTTGGACACAGATGCGAGTAACATGGCCATAGGAGGCATATTGTCCCAAATTCAGAATGGTCAAGAAAAAGTGATAGGATATTTCAGCAAGGTCCTGTCAAAGCCCGAACGTAACTATTGCGTTACAAGAAGAGAGCTTCTCGCTGCAGTGAAGTCCATGGAACACTTCTATAAATATCTGTACGGCCGAGAATTCCTTCTCAGGACTGACCACGCCGCTCTGAAGTGGCTTCTACAATTCAAGAATCCAGAGGGCCAGGTTGCCAGATGGATAGAAAGATTGCAGGAATATAATTTTACTGTCGAACATCGTGCAGGAAAAACTCATGGTAACGCTGACGCATTTTCTAGGAGACCATGTCCGTCAGATTGCAAGCACTGCAATAAATTAGAAGAGAAAGAATTCTGCTTGAGAACGACCATCGTGGATACGGACTGGATGCCAGAATCCCTGAAGCGAGATCTAGAAAGTGACCCAGAATTGAAGATGCTGTTGCATTGGAAGATAAGCGGCCAGAGACCAAGATGGGAGGAAGTGAGTCATCTGAATCCTAGGGTCAAGTCCTACTGGGCACAGTGGGATTCTATCATTTTGGAGGATGGACTGCTGAAAAGGTCCATCGAAAATGACGAAGGTACCGCAGCAAGGAAACAGCTGATAATTCCCAGGAGTCGAGTGAGAGAGGTTTTAGAGAAGTTACATGACGGAACTTCCGGTGGCCATTTCGGTATCAAAAAAACGCTAGAAAAGGTTAGAGAGCGTTTTTACTGGGTCAACTGCAAAGAAGATGTTAAAGACTGGTGCCGGAAATGCAGATTATGTGCCTCATCGAATGGCCCGAGGGGAAGTCGTAGAGCTCCAATGAAGCAGTATAACGTGGGGAGTCCTCTGGAACGAGTTGCCATCGATATTGCAGGTCCATTCCCCGAAACCGAAGATGGGAATAAGTACATACTGGTTGCGATGGATTATTTCACCAAATGGGTTGAAGCTTATGCTATTCCAAATCAAGAGGCCTCGACAGTGGCGGATGTTCTGATTAAGGAGATGTTTAGCCGATTTGGTGTGCCCCTCGAACTTCATTCGGATCAAGGACGAAACTTCGAGTCTAGCCTGTTCCAGAATGTATGCCAATTACTCGGAATCAAAAAGACAAGGACAACTGCGCTTCACCCACAGTCAGATGGCATGGTCGAAAGAATGAATAGAACTGTGGGAAAATATCTGGCTAAAGTGGTCTCTGATCACCAAAGAGACTGGGACAGGTATCTCCATCTGTTCACTATGGCCTACAGGTCGTCAGTGCAAGAATCGACTGGAGAGACACCAGCCTGTATTATGTTCGGCCGAGAAATAAGGTTGCCTTGTGACCTGGAGTTTGGATGCAAGCCTGGAGCGGAGATAGCTGGTGTGGACTACGCGAGCCTCTTGAAGGGTAGGCTACATTACATCCATGAGAAGGTCAGACAGAACCTCCAAATAGCGAGTGACCGAATGAAGACTCGGTATGACAGCAAAGTTGCAGAAGGTGGTTTCAATGTGGGAGACCTAGTCTGGCTGTACAATCCCCAGAGGAAGAGAGGTTTATCACCTAAGCTGCAGAAGGATTGGGAAGGGCCATACAGAGTAGTAAAACGAATCAACGATGTAGTGTACCGTATCCAGAAACTACCCAGAGGCAAGAAACGTGTGGTCCATATAAATCGTCTAGGCAAATATGAGGCAGACTACGAAGAACATGACGAAACCCATCTGAGAAGAACGACTTTTCAGAAAGCGGAGCATGAGGAGATGAGTTTCGACCTATTCATGGCAAACTACGGTGGAACCGGAAAGGCAAGATTCGGAGTAACCATCGAGAAACAGCAAGATCTCTTCTCTGTATCTGAAGACTATTCACTAGCCCATTGTGTCTCGGAAGACCTGCGTATGTCGAGAGGAATAGCATTCGTCTTCCGGAAGAAATTTGGACGTGTACCAGAACTCCTGAAACAACATCCTCGTACTGGGAAAACGCTGAGGTTGGCTGATGGCCAGCGTTACCTCTTCTACCTGGTAACCAAGAGATTCTCCGACAACAAACCCAGCTACAAAAGTATGTGGGACACCCTGTTGCAGCTGAGAGACGAGCTCACCAAGTTGAAGGTGAAAAAGCTAGCTGTGCCAAAGTTGGGTTGTGGTCTAGATCAGCTCAACTGGAGAATCGTTCGAAGTATGCTTGAGGTCATTTTCCATAGGACGGGAATGAAGATACTGGTCTGCAGTTTCAACCCGAGCGGATATACGCCGAAAAAGAAGACAGTGGAATGCTATTTCGGTCGACAGGGGTGCTGCAGAAAAGGAGACGCCTGTAGATTCAGCCACACCATCCAGGGTGTTCGGGGACCGAACGTCTTAAGGAGGGGGCAGTGTAGCGGACGAAGTCCGCCTGAATACGTCTCTGGACTCTCTGATTCCGCGTAGGAATTCTAGAAGCCTTCCAGAGACTATCTGGAGCGTTCTAGAAACAGAGACGTATTAGGTATATAAAGACGCGCACGATTGGGACAGTCAGTTACTATCTGAATAGAGCCGGATGGAATTGTGAATCGCGAATTCCAAGTAGTGAATATAAATCAGCATTATTAGCAAGTGTGTAAATAAATCAGTATTAGTTATTGTACATAAATTAGTGTGATAAGTTAGTGGTATTGGAAATAAATTAGACGTTTAAATTCAGCAGACAATTTGTTTAACCCCGAGAACGTTACAATACATTCTACGTTCCCAATAAGAAATTGAAAAAAAAATTTTATATGAAAAAAAAATGGAAAACAAAAACAAATTCGATATTGAAGATCGACAAATTCAAATTAAATGTTCAAATAATCCACCTTGTTGTGCTAAACAGTAGCCAAATCTATTATAAAGAGCCAATCTTCTCAGAAATATGAGATTATAAGGAGATAATCTCATATTTCTGAGAAGATTTGGCGTACTTGCTATTTTGGCACAAAGTTGGATTATTTTGGATCTTAATTCAGTAATATTTGTCGCTCTTTCAATTTCTTGCCCATGCACCATATTTTTCAGATATCCCCAAAGAAAGAAATCATTGGAAGATAAATCTGGAGATCTGGGGGGCCATTTGATCGTTCCGTTTGTTGAAATGAGACGGTCAGAAAATGTTGTCCTCAGATGTTCAGTGACAATTCTTGCATTATGACTCGGGCAGCCATCCTGTTGAAACCAGACATCATCGAAGTTAATAGGTAGCTGTCGAACTGTCGGAATAATCTGATTCTGTAAAAGCTCCAGATATTTTGCAGCATTTAGGTTGCCATCGATGAAAAATGGCCCTATCATGTAATTCCCCAGCATTCCTGTCCAAACATTAAGTTTTTCAGGATACTGGGTACGCACAGGAATAGTCAGGTGCTTATTTTCCCTAGACCAATATCTTACTACGGATGGGTTATGTTTTCTATGCAAGGAAAACGAGGACTCATCCGTGAATAAGATATTGCTCAGAAATTAACTACTCTCATTCTCTTTTTCCATCATCCTTTTGAAAAATTCCATTCTTTTGAAATGGTCTTCTGGAAAAGTTTCTTGACTTGTTTGAACCTTATAACATTTGTAACCATTTCTCATTTCTCTTCAAAATATTCCGAACAGTTCTATCGCCCAAATCGACTTGTTCAGCAATTTGTCTACTCGAACTGGTTTCAACAGCAGCACACACATCAACTTCTTTCACTGAACAATTTTCACTGATGGTCTTCGGTGGTCTATCAATCCTGCAATGACGGCATGTTCGTTAACATCCACATTGCTCGAATTTTTTAACTATTTTGGAAATAGCTGAATGTGAAGGTATCGGCCTATCATCAAAGGCAACAATAAACGAATTTATTGTATCCGCAATTGATTGACCACCGAAATACCATATTATTATTTGAATTTTCTCTTGAACAGTAAACATATTCACGCGGAACCTAATTTATCTTCAAACAGTGTGGTCCATCGCATCCAAGTTCGGATTGCGACTGAATTCGATCTTCGATCCGCGAAGAGCAGCAGAGATCTAGGCATCCCCACTACGATCCAAACTGATATTAAACTAGACTAGCCGCTTATTCGATATCGAATCGCACTGAGGTTTCGATTCTTCCACTGTTCAACTGGACTAGAAGACTGCTCGAATTTTGTACTGAAAGCCCAGTGTTTCCAACTACATTTTCCATATCTGTATAGGGAACCGTAAAAAAACACATGCAAACTAGGCTCATGATGAGCCTTATAAGCATGGATTTATATTGTCATACAAGGGTAAAATAGTTATTGTCAATAAACAATGACAATTTATATTGTATATTATAATAAATTTTGAGGAATATTATTAACTTATAGTTACAAGTAATCTTAATGACATTGTACAATCGATGCAGTTTGTAGATACATTGGGTTATATTTCACATTTTTGTTGAGCTCCATTACTTATGATCAATTTAGACATTTTGAAAATATAAACGACTAAAAACGGGATGACGATTATGACATGACAGCCTTGTCTGTCGAGACTTTCGTATTTATGATTGGTCAAGAAATTCGGCAACGCTGTAGTTTGGTTCCCTCATTTCATGCTCATTCCTTTATGCCCGAGAATACGGAATTACGATTGTAGGGATATTGCAGCAATAGAGTAGAATCGAGGAACGATCCCCGGTGAGAGCCGTTTCACATGCGACTGATGGTCCGTCCTGATGGTCGGTCGGGGCCGGCGTTAGAACTGGAATCGGTCGACTGATGATACGCATGCATGTGAAAGGATTCCAAAATCCAGTTCAAACGCCGGCTCCTACCGACCATCAGGACTGACCATCAGCCGCATGAGAAACGGCTCTGAACTGAATTTTGCAATCCTTTCACATGCATGCGTATCATCAGTCGACCGATGGAACAAGCACGAGCATCGGTCCAGCCCGCTGCGTTTGCGTGTCGTCGGCTCGAGCCGACAAAGGAGGCTTTCACAAGTATGCCCACCACCGGCTCTAAGACCCGTTTCACATGCGACTGATGGTCGGTCCTGATGGTCGGTCGGAGCCGGCGTTTGAACTGGACTCGGTCGACTGATGATACGCATGCATGTGAAAGGATTTCGAAATCCAGTTCAAACGCCGGCCCCGACCGACCATCAGGACCGACCATCAGTCGCATGTGAAACGGGTCTAAAGGCATTAAATCGCAAGAGCGTGGATGCCAATTCTGGTCACCGAATGGGGAAATGACACGACCAGGAGCAAACTTGTGCAAGATCGTCAATGTTTCGAGGGATTTACGACATGTGGCACCGTCCTGCTGAATGAGGCACAAGAAACTGTGTTATCATAGCACGATAACATTCGCCATTCACCGTTAATAATATTTTTTGACAATCAGGACGTGTTCTTCTACCTGTCAACTTGAGATCGGTCTCGTTATTATCATGTGATATTGTCAAATCTTTCACTCCTATTGAAACAGCCTTTATACACTAACTGACAAAGAAACTGCAACACATAGAAGGAGTGTTCAAATTCTATTTTTTTTGGCAAAACATAGATAGTATAGCAAGGAGTGAATGATTAAATTTCAATGAAAAATTGTGACGGTTTTATCATGCAAACATTTTTTGTTGCTTAAATATTGTAGTGGTTTGATAATGCCCAAAATCGAAGAGGAGGCACTGGACGTCGAAAGGGCACAAATGAAGTTCAAGATCGATGTCTGAGACCTATGGCCATTGGAGACCGATTTGCGACAACGCAACCTTCTGTCTGAAGGGTTTACCGCCGGATTAGGACTTTTCTACTACAGCATTATCCACCTCATCTTGTGATACCTCTGACGGTGGAGCATCTCCGGCAACGATTAAAGTGATGCAGAGAACGTCGAAATTGGAATGTGGAATGGCATCAGGTCGTCTTTTCTGATTAATCTCGATTCTCCTTGGGTGCACATGATGGCCGAAGAAGGGTTAGACGACGTCGGAGAGTAAGACGTGTACCTCAGTTTGATGTTGAGCGTCATGTACATCGAACAATAGGCGTTTAACACAAAAAAACAGTATGATATTCGACGAGATTTGTTGAAGTTTTGGCCAGAAATTTGTTCTCGATGATAATCGAGATGGTGCGTCAAAGCGTCGAAGGTTATTAATTGGCATGTCGAGCGACTATTTTATTTATTTTGAAACGATTTTATTCCCATAAAATCATTTCAAAATGGTAAGAATTAAATCGTGGAAATTTAGTGGCTGTTCGTCTCAGACTCAAGCGATGTTTTCAGTACCTATTTCCTCTACATTAACTTTGTTAAGTTACGTTGAAAACGCTGATGGCCAGCCAGTGTGTGGCAAATCTTCCACCACATATCGTTCACTTTTCACTGTACTGCACCACTGATGTGTTATTGATTGAGTCAATTCAAACGAAATTCCATTTGCAATGCAAAATTCGAGTAACCTTGAAGCTTTGGAGATCGTTTAAACACACTTGAGAAGAACTAACAAAATGGAGCACTATTGACAAACTAAATGACAGCAGACACTACGAAAAACGGGTGAGTATAGAGAACTGTTGTGCCAACTTAGCGACAACAACATTTCGACAACTCCTGGGCTTTTTGAATGATCAATTCCTGTTATTTTCTTGTATCAGTAGAATCAATACGATATCGTATGTTCAGAATGCACTTTTGTTTCTTTCGAATCATGAAATCAATAATGTGAATCTTTTGAAGAAGAAACCTCGAAGGACCAGACTTATTTTTGCCGAAACAACACTGAACAGGCAACAATGAAAAGTTCCCACGCATGACTCGATGGCCAACAGCGCACAGAACGAAAATATCTAGTGATCGAACCTGAAACTAGCTCCGAAATTATACCTGTCAACTCTCGCGATTAGAACACAACGTGAAAATCGGATGAGAGCGACTATGAGGGGGTTAATTTGTTTATTTTGCTTATTCCTGAAGATCAGCTTATTGGGAGCAACGGATGTGCCCATTGTTGGAGTCCTGGCTTTGGAGCCATATGCCATACAGAAATTTTACCCCAACCTTCACATTAGCAGCTACATTGCGGCGTCCTACGTGAAATTTCTTGAGAGTGCAGGGGCTAGAGTTATTCCTGTTTGGTGAGTCTGAATTTTTGGTTCCTATCAAAATAGTTTTTATTACAGGAAATAGTTATTTTCCTATCAAGGGCGGAAAGTTGTACTTTCCCGCACTAGATTGCCGTTGCCCGAACGACGCGGAGCGGAGTTCGGGCAAGCAATCGAGTGCGGGAAAGTACTTTCCGCTCAAGATAGGAACAATGTTTTTTCTACAACCGTATTATAAAGTAAAAAAAAAATTTCTACACATCTTTGCGAAAATTCGTTTTGACACATTGATTAACGAAGTTGGGATTCTATGGAAAATCATAGACCATGACATAGAAATAAATACACAGATCCATGTATGCCAGTCATAATTTTTGAAGGATGTCAAGTTCTCTTTGAAAATGCAATAATTTACTAACGAAAATCTGCATTAATAATTAGTTTGACATGGATGAAACTGCAAAATTTGAAATATTCAACTAAATATATAAGTAAGGAGATTAAGACATTTCATGTTAAAGGTATTATTATACCCAAATTCAGCACATATTTACTTTCCCGCACTAGTGCGGGAAAGTAACTTTCCCGCACTAGGGCGGGAAAGTGACACTTTCCGAATCTAAAACAATGCGGGAAAGTAGTTAGTTAGGCCCGGTTGTAGAAAAAATAATATTCTGTACCATTTGTCAATCCACTGACATCTCAATTGATATGCAGTGGCATAGATGTATAGAATTTTCTATGCATCTATACAGTGGCCTAACTGCTTCCAAAATTTGTTGAGGGTCAAAAATTTTCTTTTATACAAACTCAGATTAACTGAATTGAAAAAGTATATGCATATATTTAAAGGAATAAAAAAATAACTACATATATACACCATGGTGCGAATGCTGCTTCTTTACTTTCAGAAATATTATCGACGCAATTTACCAGTAGAGTAGAATGTCATATTTCAATAATAGTATATTGTTCAATGAGCGGTAATGTAAGTCATAACACACGCAGATGAATGTTGCAGCCCGAGCCGTCAGGCGAGGGGTGTAATTCATCAAGTGATTAGCTAATTGACTAGATTGATAGAAGGACTAGGTATTCGGATGCTGGATGCTTTTTTTCGATTTGGATAGACCTAAAGGGCCACCTCCAAGAATCAAACTATGTGTATAGGTTGTCTGAAGTCGTTTTGACAGACGTTTTTATTTTTTTATTAAGAGTTTAAGATCGCGGCCAAGACTTGTGGTTATCTGATGGATAGAAGGACTACTCAGACGATTTTTTCGTTCAGTTTCGATGGCCCTAAAGGGCCTGCTCCAAAGATCAAACTGTGGGTGTAGGAAGTCTGATGACGTTTCGACAGAAGTTTTTATTTTTCTCGAGGGTTTGAGTTGGCGGCCAAGACATGTGAATAGCTGACTGGATAGATGGATAGAAGAAATATACGCATGTTTTTTTTTGTTCAATTTGGGTGGACCTAAAGGGTCAGCTCCAAAGATCAAACTCTGTGTATAGGTTGTTGAAGTCTTTTAGACAGGAGTTTTTTTTTTAAAGTTATGTGAATAGCTGATTGAATAGGAAGATAGAAGAAATATTCGCATGATTTTTTCGTTCGATTTGGATGGACCTAAAGGGCCAGCTCCAAAAATATCGAAAATATTGTAAACTGATGACGTTTCGACAGAAGTTTTTATTTTTTTTTGAAAAGCCCAAGAAGTGGGCCAGAACTGGTTGTGATCAGATGATTGCATAAATAGAAGAAAGGACAATTTATACGGATTTTTTTGTTAAATTTCTATAATCCTGAAGAGTATTGAACAAATCTAATCAGTTCTACAATGTTTCGTATTTATTTCCTATCTTGACAGTTTTCTTTCAGTAGAACAATTCAGTGATAGTCAGTCATCACTTAGTCTCCTTTTATTATTGATATAAGGATTCTTGACATTTTGAACTTCCAGGGATAGCAATACATATTTCTGGAGTCCAACATCAATCATATATCAGACAACCTATACTCATACTTTGATCCTTAGAGCTAGCCCTTTAGGGTCATGAAAATTGAACTAAAAAAATCATCCGAATAGTCTTTCTATCCATCTATGCAATCAGCTAATCACAAAACTTTGCCGCCATCTTGAACTTAAAAAAAAATAAAAACTTCTGTCGAAATGCATCAGAGTAACTACACTCATAGTTTGATCTTTGGTGCTGGCCCTTCTGGTCTATCCAAATCGAACGAAAAGAATCATGCGAATAGTCCTTCTACCCATCTATTCAAACAGCTATTCACATCTCAAACTCTGGAAAAAAATTAAAACTTCAGACTACCTATACAAAAAGGTTTATCCTTGGAGCTGGCCCATTAGGGCTATCGAAATTGAACGAAACAAATTATCCGAATAGTCCTTCTATCCATCTATGCAATCAGCTATTCACAAGTCTTGGCCGCCATCTTAAACTCCCGAAAAAAAAAACTTCTGTCGAAACGTCATCAGCGTACCTACACGCAAAGTTTGATCTTTGGTGGTGGCCTCGGAGGTGGCCCTAAAGGGCCATCAGAATTGAACAAAAAAATCATCTGAATAGTCCTTCTATCCGTCTATTCAATCATCTATTCACATGTCTTGGCCGCCATCTCAAACTCTTGAAAAAAAAAATAAAAACTTCTGTCGAACGAGCTCAGACTACCTATACCCACAGTTTGATCCTTGGAGCTGGCACTCTAGGGTCATCGAAACTGAACGAAAAAAATCATCCGAATAGTCCTTCTATCCATCTATTCAATCAGCTAATCACAAGTCTTGGCCGCCATCTTAAACTTTCGAAAAGAAATAAAAACTGCTGTCGAAGCGACTTCAGAGTACCGATACACACAGTTTGACCTTTGGAGCGATCAAAATTGAACCAAAAAAATCATCCAAATGGACCATCTATCAATTCATTCATTCAGCTATTCACAAGTCTTGGCCGCCATCTTAAACTTCCGAAAAAAAAAATAAAAACTTATGTCGAAACGTCATCAGAGTACCTACACGCATAGTTTGATCTTTGAAGCTGACCTTTCAGATCCATCCAAATTGAACAAAAAAAATCATGCAAATAGTCCTTCTATCCATCTATTCAATCAGCTATTCACATGCTTGGCTGCCATCTCAAACTCCTGAAAAAAAAAATACTCCTGTCGAAACGACCTCAGACTACCTATACCATATAACCACAGTTTGATCTTTGGAGCGGCCCTTTAGGGCCATCAAAATTGAACGAAAAAAATCATGCGAATAGTCCTTCTATCCATCTATTCAATCAGCTATTCACAAATCTTGGCCGCCATCTTAAACTCCCGAAAAAAAAAATAAAAACTACTGTCGAAACGTCATCAGAGTACCTACACGCAAAGTTTGATCTTTGGAGGTGGCCTCGGAGGTGGCCCAAAAGGGCCATCAAAATTGAACAAAAAAATCATCTGAATAGTCCTTCTATCCGTCTATTCAATCATCTATTCATATGTCTTGGCCGCCATCTCAAACTCTTGAAAAAAATAAAAACTTCTGTCGAACGAGCTCAGACTACCTATACCCACAGTTTGATCCTTGGAGCTAGCACTGTAGGGTCATCGAAACTGAACGAAAAAAAATCATCCGAATAGTCCTTCTATCCATCTATTCAATCATTTAATAACAAGTCTTGGCCGCCATCTTGAACTTTCGAAAAAAAATAAGTACCCATACATACAGTTTGACCTTTGGAGCTGGCCATTTAGGGCCATCGAAATTGAACCAAAAAAATCATCCGAATAGACCATCTATCAACTCATTCAATCAGCTATTCACAAGTCTTGGCCGCCTCCTGAAATTCTTGAAACAAAAATAAAAACTTCTGTCGGAACGAAATCGGGGTACCTATATGTATAGCATGTAGTGGGTCCTTTAGAGCGATGGAAATTGAACAGAAAGATTTATCGGAGTAGTCCTTCCATCAATCTACTCATTACACTCGCGGGAAAAAGACGTAAAATAAACAAGAAGGAATGGAATTTTTGTGTTTTTTTTACTTCTTATGGACTTCGACAATTATTTATAACCATTTTTATGACATTTGGTAGATTTTGAGAAAGTGGTTCTGCTAACTTAACGTTAAGTTAGCAAAGCCACCCCGTAGAAAAAAAATGAGGACGCGACAAATTTTTTCTTTCACGACGAATTCTCGACAATTATTCGACAATTAATGCAATAAGTTTCATTGATTTTCTCGCAAGTGGCACTGCTAACTTCATAGACATTCTTAAGTGTGGGTCGGCAAGACCCAATAAATACATTTCCACGTCACCTAAGAAGTACTGGTTGACGATGAGTTTGTATTTTTTTTATTGAGTCGCCTCGCCTATAGCCCTATTTAAACCCAATGCAAAAACCAAGTTCCAAAATGAATGAAAACTGAAAATGAAATAAAACTATCGGAAAAAGATTTTCAAAAACCAACATTGAATAGATATGTATTTGAGGCTTTCACGGCCGGATTCAACTTCAAATCTAGGGTATTCCGGCTTCTCTAGCCGCTGAGGTAGGCATCTTCAGAGGTTTCTCGGTCATAGGTTGTACCCCGACGGATGATCTCTCAGAACTAGAGATGTCACTGGATCCCCCGAGGTTCTCAAAGCTGCAGTCTCAACGCTGGTGAGACCAGGCGGTACTTTCCCTCGGACAGGTTTAATCCTAGCCTTGCAGATGACACTTAGAACAATGGGAGTTTCTTCTTTCCGTCGTCTTATGTTGTTTTAGTGGTCATAGATTTCAATGACCATCATACTCATCCAGTGGCGCACCCAGGATTTAGTTATGGGGGGGGGGCTGAACTGAACTAGAGAATTGTTCTTGCTATATACAGGGAGTTTCATTGGTAAATGAACATTCGGTAACCTGAGCTAGAGCTACCCTAGACGTGTCCAAAAAACCGTTGTATGGTAGGTCTAATCAGATCCATAACCGAGATAGAGGATGGTTTATGTATTCACCAAAAATTTTGTTTTCTCATAACTTTTGAACCACCTGTATAGTCGGTTGATATTTGGAACTTATGATGAACTTCCACATATCGATCGATTTACTTTTGAATTTCCCAAAAATTTCAGATCCGTATTTGAAAAATATGGGACTTCTTCCAAGCTGCGATATTAAAATTTTGGGATTTGATTGAAATATTTGAAGAGAGCAGAAAATGAGGTTCAGTAGATTTCATTGTCCCGCACGTCATTTTGCTCGAAGAAAAATTCAGGGAAAGATCGAATTGAATATTGGAATTCCACTAATTCTCAGAAGAATCATACACTGTGATCAAATTGAATGTTTTTTTGTCCCACTTATTTGACTAATTGCACATTCGAATTTCATAGTATTCCGAGGAACCATTTCAAGTTATTTCCGGAAAAACATTATTGATTGAAATCAACAAAGATGAATAAATAAAGAAACATAAAAACTTAACGTGAATTACAGAAGGTGCTAGAAAGTACCTCAATTTTGCTCAATACACGTTCTTGCCCTCTTCAAAATATGTCTGATCTTTTTTATCATGTCTGGATTATTACATATTTTTTATTGAAAGCGACTTCGTTAAATTGATTGAGGATCTCCTCACTTTCTATATCTGATGAATATACTGAACATTTCAAATAACCCAAATGAAATAATTAACAGGATTTAAATCTGGTGATCCAGCAGGCCGGGCATGCGGTTCCCCTCTGCCAATCCACATATTTCGAAAGTTCTGATCTAGAAATTGCGCCTGATCATTACTCTGAAACGGGGTGGAGCTCCATCATGCTGAGAATGCATTCCTGAAATGTCCGTACGTATGGTGTGGCGTTTATAAAAATCGATTGATTGGACCATACGTCCTCCAAAATCATCTTCCTGTATTACTCGAAGGTACGGACATTGCAAGAATGAATTTTCAGCAAGATGGAGCTCCACCCCATTTCAGAGCAATGGCCAGCCTCAGACAACCGTATTTTGTGTATTATGCATTGGGAAGTGAATCTGGAATACATCAAAAATGACAGAGTATAAAATCAACCAAAAGAAGACTGTTTGACTTTCGAAAATGAACTGAGTAAAATTGAAAATGTTGGTATCTTTGGGTTTTTGGGGCGGCTGCAGCCCCAAAGCCCCCCCCCCCCTTTGGTTGCGCCACTGTACTCATCCTAGGGTAGTAACTCTTGATGTTGGAAATGACCTTAGGACCTGTCATATTTTTCGTGTTGGTTCATATTCTGTTTTGATATCATGCCTTTTCAGAAGTTTCCCAATTTGTCAGCGATGGAACGCTGGAAATGATTTCGGATGGTCTACTTTCACTTGTTCGCCTAGTTCTCAAGTCTCGATCGATCTCACTCGAATTGTACCCATTTGAAATAAATGCTTGTCGCAAATGTTCCAATTCATCTGGCAGATATTCAGACTCACATACCCGTCGTCGAGCTCTCTCAACAAGTGTTTTGATTCCACCCGCTTTTGTTGGGGATGGTGATTGGACTCCTTGTCTAGCTATCTGCCTGTGTGGGTAAGTTTTCTATGAACTCTATATGGTCCAGAATGCCATCAGGCTTCCTATACATACATCCCATACATCCCGAAAAGATAGTGCACTATCCTTCTCGACTTCCATGGTGAAGACAATGTTTGGGTACCTCATACTATTCAGGTGTTTAAGGAAGATATTCAGTTGCTCTTCTCCGTAACTCCAAATCACGAAGGTATCATCCACAATTCCTATTGGACCAGGGCTAGAATGCTAGAAAACCCGGAATACTCTAGATTTGAAATTGAATACATATTTAATGAAATAGAATAAATAAAGGAAAATAATTCTCAAATCAGTAAAATCCGTCATTCGTTGTTATAAATCAAATCGTTTCACCGTTCCTACTTTGTCGCGAATTCAGGAACACCGGAAAGTCGATCCAAATGCAGGAGTAAAGAAAGTTCACATTTCCCCAAAGAGTTGAAGGAAATCATTAGAACTAAAGTGGGTAACTAACTGTACTACTACGGAAACAAAATGCAGTAGAAATTTTTGCAACGTTGTGACGTTCCTTGAATTTTCTAATAAATAAACTCTCAATAAAAATGAAAAGTTCTTCAGATCGAAATTCATTTACTCATTCGTGCGTGAATGTCAGAAATGAGTATTTGATTCTTCAAATATTGTGAATTCCTCACATTAAATATACTAAAATAGCGGAATGTTCACGAAACGGCTCGTCCGTTTTTGCTTCAGATAATGAATGGGCACGTTATGGCAGCACCGTTTTCTGAACCTGTGGCCAGTTCATTCATTAATTTCGTTCCTCTATTTTAATTTTGTGTAACTAATGACGTTTTGAACAGTGTAGTCATTAGGATATCGCGTAGGAAAAGTAAAATTTGGATTTATTTCTGAATATTATCAACAGAATACGTTGAAATTGAAAATGGTTCGTACGTGTCTTTGAGTTTACACAGGAATGTTTTATTCTTATCATTTCTAAGTACCAATGGCGTAGATTCTTCGATTTTTTGAATTTTGCTTTCCAGATTCCCTTTTGATATTGCGAGGAGGAAAATCACTTCTGAATTTATCTGACTCTGTTCACCTAAGCCGTAATCTGTTTCAATGTTCGGAACATTGTATGAATTCGTCAAAAAGATAATTCACTTGTAATTTTATTTCCATTCCTCAATACCGTTAACACCATGCCACTGCGGCTTTCAACGTTAGATTCCGCAATGTTGCCACGGCCTCATCTGATGATATTGCTATCCTTTATACTATCTTCGTTCCACTCATTTAATACTGACTTTTTTGACTTCAACAATTCTCGAATTTATGAACGAGAACCTGTGTCTTCTCTTTCTATGGCAAAAAAAAAATCTAGCATACCTACTCATGAAAGCTGGAAAACGAACCTCAACAATATCGTTTAATTAAAGGTGCCTACCACTTGATACAAGAGTTAACTATACTGTAAAACCAACATGTATCTATGCATTTTATAATCGTTTCATTATCTGACACGCTGGTCAATGTCATTTTTGTAATTACAAGATATTAATTGGCGAATGATGAAAGTTTAAATGGCACTATCTCTCTTCCTACGTGTAGAGGTAGGTAGAGATTTTGTCTTAACCTTTATTGTTTATTGTCAATGAAATTGAATATTTGTATTCTCGTTTTGTAGAAAACATAGTTTGGGACTCTTTTGGTCTTTGTGACATCGGGCGTTATAGTATCTTTTTTGATAGGAGTATTGGTAACACGGGCGTAGCCAGGATTTATAACAGGGGGGGGGGCAAACCATGGTCATGGTCCAAGGTGGTTCAAAATGTGAAATTTTGGGATAAAAAGAAAAGGCAGATTTAATTCATTTTTTCTTCCAGGGGGGGGCTGCTGCCCCCCCCCCCTGTCCCACGCTGGCTACGCCCATGATTGGTAATGAATTTGAATGGTTTAGTCTATGATATATGCAGGGTGTTTGTGATTCAATACAGAGGTGATTGCTGGAGTTTCTCATAAGAAAGATTATATTTATGATAATTGCGATTCGAAATGAAAATGATTTCTTTGGGGTAGATATGTCACCTTTATTTTTGACAGGATTTAGCTGCAATTTCTAAGCACTTCAAAACTTTTTATTTTTTTCAGTTTTTTGCTTATATACATATCAGGATCCCTTTAAATTTGCAGAATTGAGTTCCTGAACACCCATTGTCACTAATGATACCTACTATCTTGCACTTTACTCGGTTTTATTAGACGTCCAGTGGCGTAGATATTGAATTTGCACAAAGGTTTTACCCCTCAACTTTTTCACCATTGAACAAATTTGCATTTGCACAGCAAATTCTGATGCGTGTTTCACTTAAATATGGTAATCCTGGTTCATCACTCTGAAGTGAACATTTTATGACCAAAAACAATTTGCTGAAGCATTGTTAGTTTCTTGTAAATGGAAAAATGACTAGGGATAATTGAAAAGTTCATTAATTTCAACAAAATTTTACAACTAGGTTTTCGAGTTTAAATTGCAAAGTAAAATGTTAGGAGTTAGTTCCATTCTATACCAATTTACTCATATTTTACCCCAATGATAGATATATTTTATTGAAAACCTGGTTTGGAATTATATTTTTCAGAAGGAAAATTCATTATCTATTGTAGGTACCATATTCATTCTGATAGCTTTGACGAATACCCCAGAAGACAAGAGTAGAGCTTCATATACGAGTTCATAAACATACATTCAACAGTAAATGAATAATGACACTTCAATGAAAACTGAAACTTTTTGCATATGAACATAATGTTCAGTTACTGCTGAACAAATTCATTAATAATGAATAAATAGTTAGTACATTTAAAAACAGTAAGATTTTTTTAACTATAACCAAATTTATATCAGAATTCAAAAGAATTTATTAATAGCAATTTTATGACACATTCATTAAAACTGAAAAATTGTAATTATTAATAAGTATGGCTATACGTATCAATAAAATAACAAATACAAAACAATATTTTTCCACAAGCTTCACACAAATGCTTGATTTAAGATGAATAAATATTTGATAAGCCGTATTTCAATCAAAAATTCTGTTGTCCTGAACAAATTTCGTAACTATTATTTACATTTTTATTGCGGTGTAGAGGACCAGGTGCGTTGTGAAGAAACATTTCCCTAGGACGATTAAATCACATTTGGGTGGCATCAGAAATTCCTCTAAAGTCAAGTATTTTTGTTTTGAAGATGGATAATAATCACCTGCTGAATGATATCAGAAAAATGACACATTCCTATCATATCGGATTTAGATACCGTCATTTCCCATAAGATGAGAATGTCAATGATCAATACATTTCGACATGACTAATTCTTATTCTCTATCACTTCCACGCATCAGAATAAATTGCATGATATGTTCTGATTGGAATTTTTCATAAAGTATTCTCTATAAACGATATTATTTTTGTGATAATTTCGCTGATAAGAAACAATAATTAGGAGTGTGGAATGATATTAATCAATCGAATGCTTATCTGGCTAAAAAAGGACAGTTTCACTTCGAGGGCTGAGCTTTCATTTCGTCGTAGTATTGGGAATGGAAGATTGAAATTTTAATTAATTTTGAAACTCCTCCGGCGCATATTATTAAGCCTACCACTCACGTACAGTTTAAACTGTCAGTTTTAACTGTACAGTTAAAATTGTCAGTCTAAACTGTACGTGAGTGGGTATTTTAGTCTCAGTTTAACTCGATTTTTCCAACTGTACAGTCTAATTGAGAGAAATGAAACTCTTCATATTTTAAACTGAAACGACTACCTGAAATGACCGTGTGTGGGGGTTCGACTGTGCAGTTCTCAGTTCAGTCTCAGTGTATGTTGAGAAAGGCGGGACATCACAATATCACGCTTTATAAACGAGATTATAAAAAAACCCAAGTTTCAGTCGGCTTCATCGAAATATACAGTGTGTTTGGTTGTGACTTAGCGATAATTTGAGGGCATCAAATATACCTAATTTTATCGACAACTACAAGTTAACCTTAACCCCCCTCTTTTTTTGTAATAGCAGCCATTATAAATTAATTTTTTTATTTTAGTTGACCCTTTCAAATGATATCGATTTCTTTGGACATAAAGGTCCTACGGATGTGAAAAGAATGTTTTTTGAAAGATAATACTGCCACCTTTTTTTGAAGTAGAACAATATGAAAACATTCAACTCAAAAATATCATAAAAAAATTCTTAAAAACAAATTTTGTCAAGAGATTTACTGAATTTTTTAGTAAATCCTCAATAGTACAAAAACTAGCACATTGTAGTATAATTTTTTTCAATGACCTAACAGGCAAGGATATCGTGTCCGTGAAGTTAGCACCCACATTTTCGAAAATGAAGAAAATTATTTTTGCATTCGTTAGTAACTCGTTAGTAACTATTTGTAACCTCAAAATTTTCGTTTGTACCTCAAGGGAACTCATAGAAAAACGCCGCATTCCGCTGGGTGCTAACTTCACGGGCATCCACATCTCAATTTTTTGCAAAAAAAAAACTACGATCGGAAAGTCCTTCGTTAGTAACTATTTGTAACATAAAAATTTTCGTTTGTAACCTAACCCTTACTGAAAAAATGACACCACTTAAATGCGAAGTTAGCACCCACATTTTCGAAAATTTACAAATTTTCTATTTCATTCGTTAGTAACTCGTTAGTAACTATTTGTAACCTCAAAATTTTCGTTTGTAACCTAACCCTTACTGAAAAAATGACACATCTTATATGCGAAGTTAGCACCCGCATTTTCGAAAATGATGAAAAATTTTTTTGCATTCGTTAGTAACTCGTTAGTAACTATTTGTAACCTCAAAATTTTCGTTTGTACCTCAAGCGAACTCATAGAAAAGCGCCGCATTCCGCTGGGTGCTAACTTCACGGGCTTCCCAAGTTTTTGGGAAAAAAGAAAATACGATCGGAAAGTCCTCCGTTAGTAACTATTTGAAACATAAAAATTTTCGTTTGTAACCTAACCCCTACTGAAAAAATGACACCCCTAGAATGCGAAGTTAGCACCCACATTTTGGAAAATTCACAAATTTTCTATTTCATTCGTTAGTAACTCGTTAGTAACTATTTGTAACACAAAAATTTCCGTTTGTAACCTTACCCTTACTGAAAAAATGACACATCTTATATGCGAAGTTAGCACCCGCATTTTCGAAAATGAAGAAAATTTTTTTTGCATTCGTTAGTAACTCGTTAGTAACTATTTGTAACCTCAAAATTTTCGTTTGTACCTCAAGGGAACTCATAGAAAAACGCCGCATTCCGCTGGGTGCTAACTTCACGGGCATCCACATCTCAATTTTTTGCGAAAAAAAAAATACGATCGGAAAGTCCTTCGTTAGTAACTATTTGTAACATAAAAATTTTCGTTTGTAACCTAACCCTTACTGAAAAAATGACACCCCTTAAATGCGAAGTTAGCACCCACATTTTCGAAAATTTACAAATTTTCTATTTCATTCGTTAGTAACTCGTTAGTAACTATTTGTAACCTCAAAATTTTCGTTTGTACCTCAAGGATACTCATAGAAAAACGCCGCATTCCGCTGGGTGCTAAATTCACGGGCTTCCCAATATTTTGCGAAAAAAAAGTACGATCGGAAAGTCCTTCGTTAGTAACGATTTGTAACATAAAAATTTTCGTTTGTAACCTAACCCTTACTGAAAAAATGATATCCCTAGAAGGCGAAGTTAGCTCCCACATTTTCGAAAATGAAGAAAATTTTTTTTTCCATTCGTTAGTAACTCATTAGTAACTATTTGTAACAAAAAGATTCTCGTTTGTAACCTATTCTTTAATGGAAAAAGTAACACTCCTAACATGAGAAGTCAGCACCAACATGTTCGATAATGAAGAAATTTTTTTCGCATTCGTTAGCAACTGGTTGGTAACTATTTGTAACATAAAAATCATCGTTTGTGACCTAGCTTTTAGTGGGAATATACATACATTCGTGCAATTAAATTCAATAAATTTTCAATAAAAATATATTTTCAAAATAACATTTTAAATACTATACAATAGTAGGTGGACGTCAAGTACCATTGTTTTCGGTATTAATTTTATTTTTTTTGCCATATCATCATATACCTCCAAGGCTCCATCATTTCTGCGACAAATGGCAGTATAATGTCCCAAGCTGTTCCTGGTGAGTGGCTTCTGGTAAGCTACCAAACCACGTAAAATGAACTGATGCTCTCCACATATAAAGTTCATAGGCAGATTTTCTACCTGCACATTTTCAGATTCACCTGTGTCGATGAAAATATGACAGCTGTATTTATTTTCTACCATGACAGCATTTGAACACATTCTGCAGTTGAAATTTTCCTGCAGTGACTCCCTTATTGCGTATTCAAAGTTATTGTAATTGGATGATGTCAGATGAATCGTCTTGAATAACCATGTGAACGTTTTCTCGTTAGTGCATTTCACGCACTTATGGCTTTCTATGATACATTCCAATCCTTGTCCTATTTTCTGTAGAGCACATATGACATTATCTTGACAATCCACCTTTAAGATTTTGCTGTTAATAGCCAGCTTTTTTTGCTGGTAGATTTCACTCAGAAAAACTGCTCTTTCTAAATAAAATTGGCAGCCCGTTCCTTTGGTTGCTAATATATTGAGAACGTTGTATATTTTCACTTCATCTTTTTTCTCACAAATTTGTTGTTGGAAATCCCGACTATCACAATAGGCGGATAAAATGCATTGAAGAATTGCGTCAAATGGACAAGTATTAGCGAGAAATATGGATGTTCCACCAGGTTTTTTAGTTGTAGTTGTCTTATTGACAACATTTCCGTTTTTTATAAGCGGAAGCTCCATCCTCCTATGATCTTCCACAACCAGAATTTCTGGACAAGGTGCCGCGTAAAATGATGACCTCATTTTTTTCTTTTTCGGATTTCCTAATCCTCGCCAATTTTCTACGAGACTAGCGTCTTCTACTTCTTCTACCTCTTCTACATCGTGCTCACCATTTTTGGATATTTCTGGACATAATATATAATCATCCTTTCCTGAATTTTCAGTGGTAATATTGGCGATTTCAATTTCGTGTAGAGTGTTGTTTCCATCCATATCTTTTTCGTTCGATTCAGTTTTGAGGGTATCGAATGTTTCAGTAGATGGTCTCTCAGATTCCTCATTTGCCAGTACTATCATGGCCTCAATTTCTTTGATGTGTCTCACGATAAATTTATCGGGATTCAGGGGTAAGCAACCGTGAAAAGTTCGATTTTTAAGATCATTGAAATAACTTTCTACTGGCGCTGAACTAGCAGTTGCTTCACAGACATCGAAATGATGCGTCATAATAGCGGACCATAAGGTATATGTCTTAAGCATTTTTCTGAAAGAGTTACTGAATTCTAAAGAACAATGAAAATTTTCACGAACACCTGTATCGTCAGGCTCAATGAAATTATCGACAAAGGACAGTTTTGCATCATTGAATATATTCATAATCCATGTTTCGACTATTTTTGAGTGTGCACTATTGGTTTCGTTATCACTTAATTCTATTTTGTCTTCTTCATCCTCAACATTGATTTCTCCAAAATCTGCTATAAGATTTTTCAAATAAATTTTAGCAATTTCACTTTTCAATTGAATATCATTTGAGTCGGAACCTTCATAAAAACTATTTGCAACAATGAAAATATTTGAAATAATTTTATTTGCATCACTGAAATTTCTGCATTTCACGAGTCTTGCCAAGAGTTTCAAATAGAAGCGTTTAAACTGTGGAGGTCTCTTTTTAAAACAATCCCATCTACTGACAAACTTCATGACGTGAGCATAATCTACGCGTATATAAGTCTTCAGTTCAGATTTTTGGGGTGACATTTGTGGAGTTGTTAGAATTTGGAAAGATTTATTTATATAGTCTGAAAGGCTAGCCTCTTTAGCTATACTTCTAGCAATTGCTCCTAGTAAGGCCAAAGAATGGTCGGATACCACACAAAATGGAGTCTTACACTCCGTCATCCATTCTGTCAACCAGTAACTAATATGGTTGATATTGTGGCATTCTGACAGCATTTGACAAACTGGCAATTGTCCACTTTTCTTCCCCATATGAATAACACACTGGTATACAAATAAATTACCTGATGTTTGTCCATGAGGTTTTGGGATCTTCTTCACCAATGAACCAGTAGCGTCTATATACAGTATACTTCTTTTTTTTGAGTAATTATTGTAAGTGATCGTTTGGGAAGGTGTCCAATACATCACAAAAAAATCATCTAGACCTATCTTACGAATTCCTGAATTGAAGGTAGGGTCATATTTTAGATATTGAATTGATTCAGGAAAACTAACAGCGTTCTGATATATATTGGAAAATTCGTTTTTCTTTTTATATTCTTCTCTGGTCTTTCGTAAGACATTTAAAGAATATAATGTTCTTTTTAAAGTGGCAGCCTTATTTGAAGCTTGTTCTCTTCTCCAATTTATAGCAAACTTTCCATCGCTCAAAGTTTTACCGATTTCCTGTCTTCTAGAACCTTTCAAAGGTCTTTTCAGTTCGAAGGTATGATGGCTGGGTTTTATATCACTCATAACAAACAAAATTTTTAAAGCATGATCACTGGAAGGATTTGGTGGTTCAACACACCAACCCTTGAATGAACCTCTACATTCTGCACAGTAAGCTTCAAATTTGAAATACAAATTTTCGATACCAAATTTATGTTTTTTGAACATCCATATGCATTCAGTGCCCAGGTTTTCGGTAATAACTTCGAAAAATATATCAGTCCAAATCGGTCTGAGACATAATCTGAGCTCATCAAAACACTGTCGCCATAAGATTGCAGGTATTGAGAAATAATTTTCTGTTAAAAAATCATCTTCTTCAATATCTTCTCCGAGAGA
This sequence comes from Adalia decempunctata, assembly GCA_951802165.1. Classification (NCBI taxonomy): domain Eukaryota; kingdom Metazoa; phylum Arthropoda; class Insecta; order Coleoptera; family Coccinellidae; genus Adalia; species Adalia decempunctata. The sequence goes on from OX637695.1 coordinate 41,594,367, forward strand.
ATTCTGATCTTTATATTCGACCACTTCTTCTCTGATTCCAATTCGATTTTGGCAATTGTACCGGTTACATTTGACGAAGGTATAAATTGCTCTTGGGGAAATTTTGTCTTGACACAATTCACTCAAACGCTTCCAAATAACTGCCGTCGTTTTACCTACTGCCTCTCGAACTTCTGTTTTATGTTCTTGCAAAATCTTGAGCAAGTCTTCAGGATCAATTGCAGCACTCCGCGGCATCTACAATTAAATTCGAAAAAAGTAAGATGAATTAACACTATGAACGAATGTATTGACTTACCTTCGGTTTTGATGAAAAGATATTATGATAATATTCAATGAGAACACAACAGTAATGATCTTTGATGATCGTTATCACAACTTTCAATATTTGTTTCTTGTTTGCAATATTTTTAAGGTTATGTCAGTAAGAACACGGTCAGTTGTTCATATTCCACTCTAATGGTTAGAAAGTTCAACTGCGCATGACAGATTGGTCTTCGGATTTGAAGAGCGCCGGTCGCGTGAGTTTGAACATCTTAGCCTGATAACTTTTTAGCATGCGCCTACGAGTGGCTTTCAATTCATTGGAAAATCTGAATGTTTTAATGGAATGCGTGATATAAGCTTTGCATTCAATGATGATTACGAAAAGTTATAATCAACATTACATTGGAGTTTGTGGAAAAAGGTTGAAAACTTATTGTAAAATTATTAGTAGAATGATGATGATACACGTTTCCTTCAATTTCAATTCCATCAGGTCATTCTCTTTCATTTCCAACAAAAAACATCAAAAAAGATTAGGCATCACAAAAAATTACAGATGAAGTATCATCAAGAGCAATAGTATAGTATTTGGGAATTCTGAAGAAATTTCAGAATTGTTTTTCCATTGTCGAATGGGTTAAAAATTTGAATTAATAGTCAAAAATAATTCATAAATAAAAGCTATCGGGAGCAAAAAACTAGTATTTATTTGAGAATGTTCAGATATCAGAGGTGTATTTTTCTCACTGAAACAAATAGTTACTAACGAGTTACTAACGAATGAAATAGAAAATTTGTAAATTTTCGAAAATATGGGTGCTAACTTCGCATTCAAGGGGTGTCATTTTTTCAGTAAGGGTTAGGTTACAAACAAAAATTTTTATGTTACAAATAGTTACTAACGAAGGACTTTCCGATCGTATTTTTTTTTTCGCAAAAAATTGGGAAGCCCGTGAATTGAGCACCCAGCGGAATGCGGCGTTTTTCTATGAGTATCCTTGAGGTACAAACGAAAATTTTGAGGTTACAAATAGTTACTAACGAGTTACTAACGAATGAAATAGAAAATTTGTAAATTTTCGAAAATGTGGGTGCTAACTTCGCATTTAAGCGGTGTCATTTTTTCAGTAAGGGTTAGGTTACAAACGAAAATTTTTATGTTACAAATAGTTACTAACGAAGGACTTTCCGATCGTAGTTTTTTTTTTGCAAAAAATTGAGATGTGGATGCCCGTGAAGTTAGCACCCAGCGGAATGCGGCGTTTTTCTATGAGTTCCCTTGAGGTACAAACGAAAATTTTGAGGTTACAAATAGTTACTAACGAGTTACTAACGAATGCAAAAAAAATTTTCTTCATTTTCGAAAATGCGGGTGCTAACTTCGCATATAAGATGTGTCATTTTTTCAGTAAGGGTAAGGTTACAAACGGAAATTTTTGTGTTACAAATAGTTACTAACGAGTTACTAACGAATGAAATAGAAAATTTGTGAATTTTCCAAAATGTGGGTGCTAACTTCGCATTCTAGGGGTGTCATTTTTTCAGTAGGGGTTAGGTTACAAACGAAAATTTTTATGTTTCAAATAGTTACTAACGGAGGACTTTCCGATCGTATTTTCTTTTTTCCCAAAAACTTGGGAAGCCCGTGAAGTTAGCACCCAGCGGAATGCGGCGCTTTTCTATGAGTTCGCTTGAGGTACAAACGAAAATTTTGAGGTTACAAATAGTTACTAACGAGTTACTAACGAATGCAAAAAAATTTTTCATCATTTTCGAAAATGCGGGTGCTAACTTCGCATATAAGATGTGTCATTTTTTCAGTAAGGGTTAGGTTACAAACGAAAATTTTGAGGTTACAAATAGTTACTAACGAGTTACTAACGAATGAAATAGAAAATTTGTAAATTTTCGAAAATGTGGGTGCTAACTTCGCATTTAAGTGGTGTCATTTTTTCAGTAAGGGTTAGGTTACAAACGAAAATTTTTATGTTACAAATAGTTACTAACGAAGGACTTTCCGATCGTAGTTTTTTTTTTGCAAAAAATTGAGATGTGGATGCCCGTGAAGTTAGCACCCAGCGGAATGCGGCGTTTTTCTATGAGTTCCCTTGAGGTACAAACGAAAATTTTGAGGTTACAAATAGTTACTAACGAGTTACTAACGAATGCAAAAATAATTTTCTTCATTTTCGAAAATGTGGGTGCTAACTTCACGGACACAAGGATATCAGCTACAAAACAACACCCACATCATTTCTGTATGTTACATAATTTGAGAGTTATTGCTGTTTGAACATGACCCTTATGCAAATTGATGAAATAAAATAAAACTCAGTAATCAGTTCTGTACTTTTGATCATTTTTAATGATCATACTAACAAATGGACCCCGCACTTTTAGTATGTAAAGTGGCGACCGGTCAAATTTTCTGAAAGTTTGGTATGTTGTTGTACCCGGCTCAGTGACCAAAAGTATCAATGGGCCCAACCCAATCCTATGGCTAGTTTTCTAAATACGGGGTGTTAAAGTTGAGAATTGCCCAGATTCTCGGATTTATTTTTTAATTATCAAGAGTTATATTGGATTTCTGTTGCATACACACGTTTACTACATGTTCTAGTAATGAAATTAGTGGATACGTATGATTAAAAATATTTATATTTACAGGGTGATTCACGAATATATGACGGTAGTTTTTTTGCCAAAATTCACTTTTTCTACAGTGACGTCAGGAAGGCATATTTTCGAAATGTTCTTTTCGATTTAGTATTATGACGACAAAATATTGCACAGTGCATATTTTTTATACAGGGTGCTTCACAGAGAGAACCACTAGACATAATCAAATATTTTGAGGATCAATTCGAAACCCTGTATTTTTTAATTGATTTTTGGGAAAAGTAATACCACAAACATATGTGTGTCTCTAATCTCCAAAATATTCAGGGTGGTTTATTCATAGGAAGGTATTCTATTTTGGGAGAAGTACAAAAAACATGAACACCCTGTATTCGAAAATTTCCTCGGTCAAATGCAACTATTTTCTCACTATATATTGATTCCAACAACATATCCCGAAGTATGAATTCTAAATCCGATACTATGACCAGTTTTTGAGATACAGGACGTAAAAGCGGAGAATAACTTATTTCATCAATTTTTTTTTCAAATTGAAAAGCCGGATTGATTTTATGTTGCGCCCATGAGTTCAGTATGAGTACAGATCAGATGCACATGGAAAGGTTCAGCTAAAATATTTACTGTTACAGGGTGATTCACGAATAAATCACAATAGCTTTTGCAAACACTCGATAATTCTACAGTTTCGTCACAGAGAAATTATTCCATGAAGTTAATACCTAGTAGTTAACAATTTTCAGTCTTAAATACTTCATAATAATTACTTTTCACACAGGGTGAGCCATAAATAATATGCTTTGAAATAATTGAGATCTTTTCTGGTGAATTTTGAATAACTGTCTAACATAACAGCAAATGAGCATAACCGCAAGAATTTTTAAATATATAAATATACAAGGTGATTTAGAAATAATCACCTACCAAAAATACACATTTCTTGCATGAGTAGATCATCCTAAATAAACTTTTTTTTGTTGAAAAAAGTATATTTATAAAGTAATAACCGAGGTTATGACTATAATGAGATTTAAACTTTTCAATATACCTAGTTTTAACTCACTCAACACGAATATTGTGGACTGTGGAGTACCTATCAATAGAAAATATTCGTATTTTACCTACATAAGAAGAAGGTTTATTGTCATCTTTTTGGGGGTGATATAAGCGCGCTCATAAAGATACTCAAAATTCACTAAAAAGTTCTTATTTAAATCAATTCAAAGCATAAGTATTTTCGGTATGGTTGGCTGTATGAGTTACCCTATATGAAGAGTAAATATAATGAAGTATTTCAGACTGAAAATTGTGAACGACTAGGTATTAACATCATGGAATAATTTCTCTGTGACGAAACTGTAGAATTATCGAGTGTTCGCAAAAGCTATTGTGATTTATTCGTGAATCACCCTATATAACAGTAAATATATATATATATATATATAGTAGTTGAAACATGGCACACGCCGGACGTATGGATCTGACTCCCGCGGAGAAGGATATTCAGTGCAAGAGATGTAAAACAAAAGTGGTTAATTTCATAAAGTGTATAATATGTGAAAATTGTTTTCATGCTAGCTGTGCAAAGCAACTAAAACTGGAAACAATCGACAAGCAATACGTAAAATGTTGTGAAAAAGACTCTGAAAAGCCTATTGCGTTTGAGGATGAATTGGATGCTGCATTTTTTGATGCAATTGGAAGTCTCGTTTCGCAAGCGGACAATAAAGTTGACATTGATATATTCAAATATGTCATCAAACAAAAGGACATTATCATTTCTGAACTAAATAAGAAAATTATATTGCTGAACGAGCAGCTGGAACTCGCACGTAACGATAAAAATCATTCATCGATAAGAGATCCCATATTGAGTACTGCGAGTGGTGAGAATACATCGAAAAACCCTGTCAACACACCATCAAATGATAACATACGGCATAACCCCGACATCAAGAAGAGAAATAAAAAAACTAAGGTCATTCACCGGACCCAGGTGACGGATTCTAATGATGAATTGTTAGTCGATAACACGCCGAAATGTGACGATAATTGTACTGATATGAAGTCTCCTATACAGGGTGACTCTCGGTTCTCGTGGAAAACTAATACTCATACTAAGCATAAAAAAGCGAATCGTCCTGTTATTGTTGGCGATTATGCAGGTGAATCTACTGTATGTGGCATTGAAAGACATGTAGCATTTCATGTTACCAATCTTCACCCTAAAACTACTGTTGACGAGCTTTCAAAGTTTCTATCTCAGAGTTTTAAGACAGTCAACTGTGAGCCACTGCAGTCCCGCTATCCAGATCACTATTCATCCTTCAAAGTAACGATACCTAAATCGGACTATGAAAAAGCAATGGTGTCTTCTACTTGGCCAAATAGAGCTTGCGTGAGAAATTTTTATCGAGGCAGACATCTACCAAACAAGACACCTTAACCGAGACTTTAGTTGACTCTGTGGGGACTGATGTCAATGATGATCCTGGTAATTTGAAGAATGATTTTTCCGTATTGCAGTTGAATGTACAATCACTTCCTAACAAACTCCTCAAACTTGAGGTACTACTAGATGAACGGAAGCCTGATGTATTGAGTGTCGTCGAGCACTGGTGTGGCAAGGACTTCGTTCAGATGATGACTATCCCTGGTTATTGCCTATCAGCGTATTCCTGTCGAGAGGAACATATTCATGGTGGCTCTGCTCTGTACGTTAGGAGTGAACTGATGGAGGGTGCTAAGATGTTGGATGTGAAGTGTCTAAATATGGAGATGCACTTTGAATGCTGTGCAGTGGAACTCTTATTTCCGCATGGGAAAGTTTGTGTGTGCAGTGTGTATCGTCCCCCTAGGGGAGACTTCCAGGTATTTCTTAAACTTTTGTTTGACTTGTTGAATTTTGCCTGCAAGCAGGAAATTGAGATATTCCTATGCGGTGACTTAAATGTTAATTATTTGGACAAAAATTGTATTCTCAAACGTATGTTAGATGATCTTTTGTTAAATTTCAATCTTGTAGTCACTTCACTCTGTCCGACAAGGGTGTTCACTAACTTGTTGGGAAACACAACATCAACTAAGGTTGATTATATATTAACCAATAACATCAACCTAGAATATTGTACGACCAGTGTATTTGAACCTCATCTCAGTGATCACAGGGCGTTTTTGTTGCGGTGCAAACTTCCCACTAGTACTGCTTTGGATGAGAGAAAGAGTAATTTTGTTGTTTATCGGGATATGTCCGAAAATAATCTCTGTAAATATGCTTCTAGACTAAGGATGATTAATTTCCGTGAACTTGTTGACGGCACTGATGTGGATGTTGTTTTTGATGAATTTGTCTGTATGTTGCTGAGCGAACTTGAAGATAGTTGCCCTATTGTTCGTCGCCACAATAGTGGTAAGCCCAAACGCTGGATAACTCCTCAGATAAAACTATTTAGCCAAAAACTCAAGGATTTATATTGGCTGACTAAAATAACTAATGATGTTGAAACACGACTTATTTATAAAAAAGCGAAATGCGAGTATGACAAGTTGTTAAAGTCAAGTAAACTCATGTATCATCGTGATTTAATTGGACAGTCTACAAATAGGGTTAGGTCAGTTTGGAACTTGGTAAATGCCCATACGGGACGAAAAAGGGCCACTGTTGGGAATATATCCCTGAACATTAACAACGTTACGTATGCTGAATCGGATTGCGTGGCGGGGGTTTTCTGTGACTATTTTGCCGGTGTTGCTGATGATATTGTTAGTAAGAACTTTGGCACTGTCAAACCTTTGACTTGTACTACTTCTAAAATGATGCCATCTACTTTTTTCTTTAAGCCTGTGACGAAACAGGATGTTTTGCTTGCCATTGGTCAACTCAAGAATGGGAAAAGCGCTGGAGTTGATGGCATTTCTACCAGGATCATTAAATACATTGCTGAATATATATCTGAATATCTAGCTGACTTATTCAATTTGTCTGTTTCACAAGGCAAGTTCCCAAGTATTTTGAAGACAAGTATTATCATACCTGTGTTTAAGAAGGGTGATCCTCAGGGTATTATGAATTATAGGCCAATTGCATTGTTGAGCATCTTCTCCAAAATTTTTGAGAGATTGACGTACATCAGGATGGATGACTTTTTGGGAAGGTTCAATTTGATCTCTGACTGTCAGTATGGCTTTAGAAGGGGCCGCTCAACTCAATCTGCTGCATGTAACCTCCTTGGGGATGTTTACAGGCGTTTGGATGAGGGGTTGTTAGTGGTGGTCATATTTTTTGACCTATCACATACATTTGACATTCTCAACCTCAACTACATGAAGAGCAAATTGTACAGTATTGGTTTCAGGGGTATGTTCCTGGAGTGGCTTATGGATTTCCTGCTTGATAGGAAGATATGCGTGAGGATTCGTGATGCATTGTCGCGTTGTCAAGACGTGACCATGGGTGTTCCTCAGGGGTCCGTGCTGGGCCCATTGCTTTTTATCTTATTCATCAATGATTTAACAAACTACATTGATCCCAGTGTTCTGACTTTATTTGCGGATGACACATCAGTTCTGGTCTCTGCTCGGTCCCTTGAGGAACTCAGGTCCAGGGTGGAACTACTGATGAAAAGATTTGGGTCTTGGTGTCAATCCAATGGATTAGTGGTTAATCTTGACAAAACTAATTTTATACACTTCAATTTACGCGGTGAACACGTCCTACGCATTAATTTTAATGATAACAATGAATATAAGACATCCACAAGCTCTGTCAAGTTTTTGGGCGTATTCTTGGAACACAACCTTAGGTGGGATGCCCATATTGAACATGTAAGCCAAAAAATTAATAAGGCTAATTATGCTATTTCTCGCATAAAACATACCCTGCCTCTTGATGTAGTCCTGAGTGTATACTACAGTATGGTCTATACCCACCTCTCGTACAATGTGGTGCTTTGGGGTAATGCGGTAGATAGCAGGAGAATTCTAATAGCACAAAAACGCATAGTGAGGAATATATTTGGTTTGCATCATTTGGATTCCTGCAGACCTTTTTTTAAAAAATATAAAATTTTAACGTTTCCTTGTATTTATATTTTAAACGTTCTCTTGTACATAAAAAATAATATAGCAAGTATGAATAAAAACTCATTTTATCATACTTATGCAACCAGGTCATCCAACTTATTGAGTATTCCAAAGCATAGAACGAGCAACTTTGAAATGCACGTTGAATACCAGGGCATAAAGTTCTTCAATCACTTACCTGTCGAAATGCAAAACTTGAACTTTAAATCATTCAAGAGGTATCTAAAGGATCTGTTGGTTTCCGGGACTTATTATTCTGTTGATGAGTTTATGAGCGATTCTATTGCCACCCTGAACTACTCTCAATGAATTTGATGTAATTTTTGTTTTGGTGTGAAATCTGTCTGTTCTTCTTGTCTTTATACACCAGTGTACATGTATTATATGTATTTGTATATGTATATATTTATATTCCTTTCTGTAGAACTGTTTCATTGTACTTTATATTCTATTGAATGTTCATAATTTATAATGTCTATATAATATGACTTGTCCTATACACATCATATTTGTGTCTTTTGGATCAATAAATACTATTACTATTACTATTACTATAATATTTTAGCTGAACCTTTCCATGTGCATCTGATCTGCTCTCATACTGAACTCATGGGCGCAACATAAAATCAATTCGGCTTTTCAATTTAAAAAAAAATTGATGAAAAAAGTTATTCTCCGCTTTAAGCCCTGTATCTCGAAAACTGGTCATAGTATCGGATTTAGAATTCATACCTCTGGAGATGTTGTGGGAATCAATATATCGTGGGAAAATAGTTGCATTTCACCGAGGAAATTTCCGAATACAGGGTGTTCATGTTTTTTGTACTTTTCCCAAAATTGAAAACCTTCCTATGAATAAACCACCCTGAATATTTTGGAGATTAGAGACACACATATGTTTGTGGTATTACTTTTCCCAAAAATCAATTCAAAAATACAGGGTTTCGAATTAATCCTAAAAAAATATGATTATGTCTAGTGGTTCTCTCTGTGAAACACCCTGTATAAAAAATATGCACGGTGCAATATTTTGTCGTCAAAATACTAAATCGAAAAGAACATTTCAAAAATATGCCTTCCTGACGTCACAGTAGAAAAAGTGAATTTTGGCAAAAAACTACCGTCATATATTCGTGAATTACCCGGTAAATATAAATATTTTTAATCATACGTATCCACTAATTTCATGACTAGAACATGTAGTAAACGTGTGTATGCAACAGAAATCCAATATAACTCTTAATAACTAAAAAATAAATCCGAAAATCTGGGCAATTCTCAACTTTAACACACTAGCCATAGGATTGGGTTGGGCCCATTGACACTTTTGGTCACTGAGTCGGGTACAACAACATGCCAAACTTTCAGAAAATTTGACCGGTCGCCACTTTTCATACTCAAAGTGCGGGGTCCTTTATCATAAAAATTGCTTAAAATGGCCGCCACTGCTTTGTAGACAGACAGTGGCCCTTATGACGAGTATGACGACTTTTCTTGTGGCCCTGGAAATCAATGCAGAATGGCGCAAGATTTTTAGAATTTCTAGAGAACCAATTTCGTACAGTAATAGAAGAACTACCAATTATCCATCGAAGGCTTATGTGGCTTCAGTTAGATGGTGCACCAGCGCACTGCGCTCGTTTAGTGAGAGATCAATGAAAATTATTCAACGTGGATTGGACGTGGTGGAACAGTTGCTTGGCCACCACGCTCTCCGGACTTAACACCGCTGGACTATTTTTTATGGGAATGGATGAAGCAAAAGGGTATATTCCACAGTTCCAAACACCAGAGAAGAGCTGGTGCAAAAAATAATGACTGTTGCAAACGAAATAAGAGCAGACACTGCATCGATTTCCAGGGCAACAAGACAAGTTGTCATATAAGCCACTGCCTGTCTACAAAGCAGAGGCAGCAATTTTTGTACGTAATTTGTTGATTTGATCATTAAAAATGATCAAAAGTACAGTACTCAGTTTTTATTTTATTTCATCAACTTTCATAAGGGTCATGTTCAAACAGCAATAACTCTCAAATTAAGTAACATACAGAAATTATGTGGGTGTCGTTTTGTAGCTGTTATCCTTGCGTGTTAGTTCATTGAAAAAAATATCAATACTTTAATATGCTAGTTTTTGTACTATTGGGGATTTCCTAAAAAATTCAGTAAATTTTTTGAATTTTTTTTAAGAATTTTTTTATTACATTTTTGAGTTGAATGTTTTCATATTGTTCTTCTGAAAGGTAGTATTATCTGTCAAAAAAATTTTTTTTTACATCTGTAGGACCTCTATGTCCAAAGAAATCGATATCATTTGAAAGGGTCAACTAAAATAAAAAAATCTGAAAAATGGACTAGTAGAGATCTAAGCCGAATTTTCGTGTGACAATATTTTGAAACTATTTCGTCCGTTTTGAAATATTCGTGTTTTCGCGTCGAACTGGTGACGTCACGCACCAAATGGTTCAAAATAATTTGAAGCGGTTTGAAAGTAGGTAGCGGAATAGTTCGAACTGCAGTTTGAAGTTTGGAATCAGCTGATTGAAGAATATAGGTTATGTTTATTGGATTTATTTTGTTTTCACCGTTTTTATTTTGAATATTATTTAAATAACAGCTTTGTTTTTAGAATGCATTGTAACCTGTGAAGTAATAAATCACTTCGAGTAGAGCACACCTTTATTTTAGAATTCTGAAATATTATTTAGTTTGGAAAATGTATGTTAAAATTTCTGAAATTGATGTTACGGCTTCTTCCTCTTGATTCAACTAATATGAATATTGCATATACTTTTTTCAACAAGTCGTTAATCAGGACGAGAACATTCGAATCATTCATAAACTGATTGGAGTCCAATTTGAAAATACAAGATTTAATAATAATATACAAATAAACACACCTAAAATTATAATAGTATATTCTAAAACTAGTTGCAGAATGGGCTCCTATTCCAATACGAATGCGAAATTCGAAAACGAGCGACGAAGGTGCGAGTTTTTGAATGCATGAGTATTGGAATTGCATTCTGCAACGAATATAAGACGATATTTTCTCTATTTCACTCAAATTTTGTGAAATTCAATGAAAAAATCAAATTATAGGTCCTAGTGACTTTCATTTTGTATCTTGGCAGTTGGTGTGAATGTTAGGAAATACGAAAATTGACGTTTCTAAATTGACGTCTGCTGAATTTTAAATGGATCGAAAGTCATTGCTGACAACCACAAAACGAAAAATGTTGCTGAAAACGATGCTGTAATGAATTCATTACAGCACTGTTTTTTAGTACTGTAATGAACTCATTACAATACTGAATTAGAGAAATATTTTTATTATTATATGAGTGTATCGTGTTTCTAACTTTTAAATTCATAAATGGAATTGACATTTCTATTATGACGTAACCGTTTTGAAATTGTGGCATTTTAGCGATGCATGAACTGGTGACGTTTACTTCGAAATGTTTTTGAAATAGTTTTGAACCGTGATTCACGCGAAAAAGTGGCTCTAGTTTGTCCTAACTTAGGGACATGATCCTCCTTTTTAAAATAAAAAAATTAATTTAAAATGGCGGCTATTCCAAAAATAGTGGGCTAAACTCCCCATCCCATGTGGGTGTTTTTAATTTAAAAACTGAATAAATCGAAAAAAAGGAAACTATTTGCCCTCGAGACGTTCTTCAACTTCAATTTAAAAAAAAACAAGTCTCTACGTCGTAAATTAGGGTAGTTACTCGTGAAATAAAGAGACCACTTTTTGAATGGAGATTTACCACGATTCAAAAGGTGATACTTCCCCTTGAAGAAGAAGAATGGTTCTTCTCCCAATTCTTTTCAATACGAATGCGAAATCCGAAAACGAGCGACGAAGGAGCGAGTTTTCGAACGCATGAGTGTTGGAATTGCATTCTGCAACGAGTATTAGACGATATTTTCTCTATTTCACTCAAATTTTGTGAAATTCAATGAAAATATTCAAATTATAGGTCCTAGTGACTTTCATATTGTATCTTGGCAGTTGGTGTGAATGTTAGGAAGTACGAAAATTGACATTTCCAAATTGACGTCTGCTGAAATTTAAAAGGATCGGAAGTCATTGCTGACAACCACCAAACGGAAAATGTTACTGAAAACGATGCTGTAATGGTACTCACCGCGGTTAATGCTGGCTGAAGAGCTAGATATCTGCTGTTCTTCTTCGTTAATGTAGAGTCTTTTTCTCAAGAAACGAATTCACATTATGGATACTAAACTAACGTGTTCGGGCTTAGTGAACAGAATTAGGGTGACTTGGTCGTGCTAAACTAAGAGAGTTGGCCATATGGCCTTGGCGAGACGTGGTCGAGTACTGGTTACCTCTTCTTGGATCCTTAGATCACAGGGTCGAAAAGAGTGGTTGTACCACAGAGATCTGAATCCTCTTCGTTATGGAGGAAGTCTGTGATATTAATTATGAATAAAAATGAATGAACTTTGAACAGACTATGGCCAATTTTCTCTTTATCACACTCTTTTTTATAGATTCATAGCGGGTTTCACAAAGCGCAATCAGCGCTGATCGGAGAGCCAACTCGATCTGACAGTTGAAAATCATGACCGTGATTCCTGATCAGCGCTGATCGCGCTTTGTGAAACCCGCTATTAAACTTAGAAGATGAAATATAGGCTTATTGTTTAGAAGATTTTATTCGTTGACTAATTCAATGAATTGAATTGTAAAATCACTTCAGAATTCAGGTACAAGTGAAATTACTATAATTTACAACTCCTCATATAAATAGAAATCCGTACAATAAAATATGTCACAAGCCAAGGAAATATGGCTATACTTCTCCAAGCGTAATCTTCTGAATGAAAAATCGAAGAATATGCGCAATAAACAGAAGGATAATAAAATAACCATATGGCATCATATGTAACATCTAGTGAACAACAGCTGAACCACATCTTCAAAATTGAATAATTTCACTGACTATTCCACTATTTTCATTTTTAGTTAGGAAGTTTCCGAGCAACGATCGTTTCATCTCGATAAAACTTTCAAACCGGCAGAACTAACAAGTGGGTTTTCCAGCGATAAAATTTTTGACGTTTCTCCAATTCATAGATAGCAACGTTTAGTTAATTTATGAATTCTAATTTGCCAAATAGCGCAATCCGTGTCAAATGTGACCATATTACTTAATGTTATACATTTTCTCGGGAAATAGTCATGCCGAATACCACTCGAGATGAAATTTAAGCAGGTAAAATTTCTCTCTTCTAATATTCAAGTTTGTTGCTTTTCGGAAATAACAACAAACTTTCATGTTACAATCGAGAAATTTTGGCGGCAAAATTCCATCTCTAGTAGTATTACATATGAGAAAATTCATTCATAAAACCATCGATTAGTTCTCTAGAAACGTATAGACTATAGAGGCTAGTCGTATGGAAGATACGGTAAAAATCAGCACTGACAATAATTTATTTTTCAGGATAGGACAGAATCAGCAATATTATGAGAGAGTAGTCAAGTACACAAATGGGTAAGTATTAAAGTGCTTAAAAACTATATTTACAGTTTAGGGTGGGCGTTCAATGTAGTGTGTTTTCATTTCAAGTTGCATTTGAAAATGGTTTCACTTTGAGAACTAAAATTTTGTGGGTGAACTCAGAAAGGATTGGAGTTCTTAATGAGATAATTGAAATCGATTTCATTTCAAAATTCATTTTTTTCTTTCAAAAATAGAAGAAAATCAGTTAACTCATGCTCCTGTTTTATTTCAAACGAAAGACCCATGAAAATTGTTCAATTTTCAATTAAAAGTGAATCTACAGATTATTTCGTTCAAAAAATCAACTTGAAATACGGAAGTAGCAGAGAATGGTCAGATTCAAATATAAAGCAAGAAAAGGTTCCTGCTTTACCTAGTCTACATATTCACTAATTTCATAGTTCAGCGATTTTCGGATACAGAACGCCATTGTACATTTCATTCATAAGGAGAGAGATATTCATAGAACTTATAGTGATAATGTAAGTTCTATGGAGATATTCAATAAAATGCACGGTAGCACCTCTATAGGATTAGTTTTCCTACTCGTTGTGATCGCCGACCTTAAGAATAAAAAACAAATAAAGACTCTGGGAAGAAAATATTAAACAGAAAGAATGAATGGAACGTGGTGAAGTCGATCACTCTTGCATTTGATACTATTCTATTGCATTCTCATCCATCGTTTGAAGCCGTAGCACTAGTAGAACATTATACAGATTGTCCAAATGAACAATGTGGTTTTCGGTTAGGATAAATCAGTATGTGAAATGAAGGATAAGTTCACGGCCTCCTGTTTATTCTCAGGAAAGAGGGTATATTGATGGGATAAGGCCAAGAAAAAGGACTATCAAGTTGATATCATGCCAACGTTTCGGTCTATTTAAAACCTTCCTCAGGGCTCTGGAAGAGGCGATACAAGATCATTTAAAATTGGGAAACAGAAATCTTTCACAAGTTAAACAACTCAAATTCGAAGTTAAAACAAGTTAACATGAGTAAGCAAAAACATATAAAACAACAGTTTCAGTTAAGGAAAAAAAAACAACTTTGAAAACTTTCTTAAATAAATCAACAGTCAAAATTATGTCTGAGGGTGTAAGACAACGAACTAAAAACACACACATATAAAAAAACAATTCATAAATATATAAAATCGAGTTCTGAAACTTACAATATCAGTCAAGTCCCTTGTCATTCTTAAATAAATTGTTGAAAAATTCAAAGAACTCATAGATCGGGCCAATCATTTATTTCCTCATTTATAAATATAATATAATAATAATATTCATAATCCAGACAAAAAAAAGATAATAATACCGCATTAGCAGAACATTCCCTAAAAGAATTGCATGCTTTCGACTTTAATAATGTATCTGTTCTTGGACAACAGAGTATTTTAAAAAAGAGATTAATTCATGAAATGATATCGATTGTCCAAGAACCCAATTCCATCAATAAGAGGACTGATATCGAACAATTAAACACCGCATACTACAGTTTAATCAATAAAATGAAAACTAGATCATTTCCATCCCGATGACCGATATCAATTTGTTCTTTGTTCCGTTTAACATATACCTATCTATGTTTCATTGGACACCTGGACGGCTGGTTTCATGTTTGTGGTATGTTGACTTGGTGTATACTTGGTGTATACTTGGTGTATACTTGGTGTATATTCTTTGAATTTATAAACGAGGAAATAAATGATTCCGATCTATGAGTTCTTTGAATTTTTCAACAATTTATTTAAGATTGACAAGGGACTCGACTGATATTGTAAGTTTCAGAACTCGATTTTATATATTTATGAATTGTTTTTTTATATGTGTGTGTTTCTAGTTCGTTGTCTTACACCCTCAGACATTATTTTGGTTGTTGTTTTATTTAAGAAAGTTCTCAGAGTTGTTTTTTTCCTCAACTGAAACTGTTGTTTTATATGTATTTCTTTGTGTGTTTTGCTTACTCATGTTAACTTGTTTTAACTTCGAATTTGAGTTGTTTAACTTGTGAAAGATTTTTGTTTCCCAATTGTAAATGATCTTGTATCGCTCTTCCAGAGCCCTGAGGAAGGTTTTAAATAGACCGAAACGTTGGCATGATATCAACTTGATAGTCCTTTTTCTTGGCCTTATCCCATCATAATATACCCTCTTTCCTGAGTATGTGAAATGCTGGTGCTTCACCATATTCCTTCAAAATTTGTTGACGATCTTATGTTCAGAATTTCAGATATTCAATCTTTTATTATGAAAGTTGTCCCCTATCGGACCCCTCAAGTTGAAGGTGGACGTGGTGAATGATGTTTTTTCTTCTAGGATTTCTTGATATTACTGCCAAATCTGATTATATAATCCTATTGGTATAGTAGAGCAGGATCCCATGATATCAACTTGACATTGTTTGACGGGTTATAGTTTACTAGGGTGCATTTTCGAAAATAGTTTCATAGAGCAGAATACACTCATTACTGTACTTGGACCATAGAAAGAGGAGACACAGCATCTCATTCATAAATTCGAGAATTGGTGAAGCCAAAATTTAATCAGTATTCAATGTGATAGATAAATGGTAGCAAAATCATTAGATACGACCGTGGCAACATTGAGGAATCTGAATTTGAAAGATGCAGTGACGTGGTGTTATCGGTATTGAGGAATGGAAATAGAATAACAAGTGAATTAGCTCTTTTTGACGACATTGAAACAGATTCTGAGATAGGTGAACAGAGCTGACTAAATTCAGAACTGATGTTCTTCCTCTTAATATCAGAAGGAAATCTGAAAAGTGAAATTTAAAAACCGAAGAATCTACGCCATTGTTTCTCAGAAATCATAAGACTAGAACAATACCTGTGTAAACTCGAATCAGGATTCGAATACTCCAATTTACCCCAAACAAGACACATATGAACGATTTTACAATGTACTTTGTTAATTATATTCAGAAATAAATCCAAATTTCACTTTTCCTACGCGATATCATGCTGACAACACTGTTAAAAACGTCATTAGTAACACGAAATTAAAATTCTGAACGAAATTAATGAATGAACTGGCCACAGTTTCAGAAAACGGTGCTGCCATAACGTGCCCATTCATTATTTGAGTCAAAAACGGCCGAGCCGTTTCGCGAACATTTCGATACTATAGTATATTTAATGTGAAGAATTCACAATATTTTAAGAATCAAATACTCATTTCTGACATTCACGCACAAATGAGCGAATGAATTTTAATCTAAAGCACATTTCATTTTGTTAGAGAGTCAATTTATTTGATAATTCAAAGAACGTCACAACGTGGCAAAAATTCCTACTGCATTCAGATTCCGTAGTAGTGCAGTTACTAAGTTTAGTTCTGATGATTTCGAAAATTGGCTTCACTTTTTATTATTGAAAGGTGCGCGTTTCCTCTTTCTATACTCTGAGTTACTGAACGTGCTGTTTTCATAATCTAATAAATAATTCTTGACTTTTTCAGAATCTTATTTCCCGGAGGAGCAACATATTTCAACGAATCGAAAGGTTATGCAGAAGCAGCTAAAATGATATTCGATATAGCCCAAAAGCTCAACGATTTGGGAGTCTATTATCCAATAATTGGCATATGTCTAGGAATGCAAGTGTTGGCATTTGCTTCAACTGGTGGAAGAGACATCCGAAGTTCTTGCAGCGCCATGAAGGTGTCGCTACCTCTGGATTTCGATCCAAGTATGTTTTCCATGTTTCGTATATCAAATATTTTACTCCCATGGTGGACCTGTGAACCCATCTATGGTTAATTAAAAGAAAAATTAATTAAAAAGGATCTGTGGTACAAGGATATTAAATATTTCTAACAATTTCAAATCCAGTACCTACTTTCAATTAATTGTTTCAGCATATGCATAGAATACCTCGTGTAGGCACTGATTAGATTTTGTCTGAGACTTTCTATTCACACTTTTTTCCATTGCCGCAATAGCGCCACGACCCATAAATATTGCGGATTATGCCGGAAGTAGCACCAGTAGGTACTTTTTTTCCCAAAATCAAACTGAACTTTTTTTTTTATCAGTTAAACCCAAAACGGTTAGAATCTTTCAACGTTGAACTATTTCTCTTTCTGAACACCAATGAGAAAACAAAAAAAAATCCATTCTGTAGCCTTCCAAAGATTTAGCTCGGAGTATTTTCATCATTTTTATTCAAAAAAATGGTGACCTTAGGAAGGCCAGAATGACCCGGATAGAAATTTGAATTTTTAAAAAAAAATCGAAAAACTTTGGTCCGAATCGAATTCTCTTTACTTCACCAACATTGTTGCCATACCTACCTTGGATTTATTTCAATCTTATTAATTTCCGTTACCCAGCAGCGCTAGTTAATCGAAAGAGCGAGAGTTCGATTCTCACCAAAAATTTTTGAGAACAATTTTTTTGGTTTATAAATTCATGCCCTCATTATGAATGAATTTCCAAAATGTTGATTTTTCTACCATAAAAGACTTCTGTTATCTTTTTAATGAGACATTCTGTATGATGAAGCCTCCGCATGCTGATATCCGCTATATTGCTTCTATGTATACAGGTGTCCCAGAAGTCCCGCACTTCCTTGAGGGGATCGAAAGTGAAAAATATTCTAAGCCCAAATATCCATGTTTGAAATTTTTTGATAACGTGGTTAATTAGTTATTAATTAATGAAAGTGACCAATCAGGAGCGCGCTACAGAAGAATAACTAGGCGCGAGAGTGAGACGCGAGAGATGCTGCCGTCTTTTCACGAAGTGAACCGAGACTGGCGTCTTACTCTCGCGTCCCCAATGCCTAGTTATTCTTCTGTAGCGCGCTCCTGATTGGTCACTTTCATTAATTAATAACTCATTAACTACGTTATCAAAAAATTTCATACATGGATATTTGGGCTTGGAATATTTTTCACTTTAGATCCCCTCGAGGAAGTACGGGACATCTGGGACACCCTGTATAATACCTGGTGTAACGACTCTTTACTAAGTAAAAATCGTGACCAAAATTATTTTGTAGATCAGAACGTCACTCTAGATTTCAGTGCTGGTGCTACTTCCGGAATAATCCGCAATATTTATCAGTCGTGGCGCTATTTTTTGTATGACCTAGGTTGTGTTATGTTTTTAGAGGGATGACAGATGTTTTCATAGTGTCATAAATTTCCATCAATACATGGATTAATTTCGAATGTCATAAAAGCGCGACCTCTTTGGGGACAAATGAAAAGCAGAACAATACTCAGATTTTCGATCGACAAGAAAGTCTCAGACAAAATCTAATCAGTGCCAACACCAGGTATTCTATGCATCTATATTCTGCCAAATTCGGATTTTTATTGAAGAATTAGGACCTTAAGTAGTTAAGCAGTTTTCCGGGTTTGTTTCTGTATTCAACAATTTCCTTAAACCTATCCTACCTACCAAGGGCGCACCCAGGATTAAATTTCGGGGGGGGGGGGAGCTGAATCGAAATGCAACTTTGATATAAGATATAAAATATTTTAATCAATAGAAATAATTTATTTTTCAATCAAGCGGCCCCGTTCGCTACGGGGTAGGGGAAGAACGGAGGTGTTTTTAGATTTTTTCTGCGATATCGGGAAGTATTTTGAAAAAATTCTCGAAAATCCCGAATTTCGCCGAAATTGCAAAATATTCGGCGCCATAGACCTGGCCAGAGAACTTGAATTATCGCGTTGACGTTCGATATGTCCGAGGATAGATGCATAGAATACCTGGTGTTGGCACTGATAAGATTTTGTTTAAGACTTTCTTGTCGATCGAAAATGTGACATTTTGTGCTGCTTTTCATTTCTCCCGAAAGGAGTCGCGCTATTTGTCGTTGCCGCAGTAGCGCCTCGACCGATAAAAATTGCGGATTTATTCCGGAACTAGACCAAAATCTGTACTCTTGATCTAGAATGCCGTTTTGATCTACAAATTTTGGTCACGATTTTTAGAAAGGAGTCGTTACACCAGGTATTCTATGCATCTATGTCCGAGGTATGACATAAATTTTTAAGGTGAATATTTTTCGAATTTAATCGCTATTTGGAGGTACATAAGTATTCGGTCGATTATTGAAGATTAACGTATATTTTTACTTTTCAGCTAAAATTCTAGCCCGATAAATCATTTTTGGAAGCCAGAACGAATTGTTTACATTTCAGGTATATAGCCTCGAAACGGAAAATGGATAAATTTATTTATAGTTCTTCATAATTTATTGGGTGTAGATAAAATAGCGTATGCCACTCTCATGTAATGGTTATTAATACACTCGCATAAAACATAGGAAATTCGCCTGCGGCTCATTTCGTATCCCGGTTTATGCTCGTATATTAATAACCATCATTACATGATCGTTGCATAATATACTATTATTCCCTCTCTATGGAAATAGTATGCAAAACAACAATTTTATGAAAACATGAGCAAACGAATCAGAAAAAAATCTATTAAATTACAAAATCCAGACGTCGTTTATCTTCAACAAGTTTTTCAATTATTTTTTCCGGATCCTAATATTAAATAGGGTCTTAAGAGAAATCTTCCTTTTGCAGTGACCTGTAATGCGTTATCTAAATACATACATTCATATTTTGGGAAACCCCCCGAAAAGTATATGTCTGGTAGTGTTTCACGATTCTCAGTTATAAAGAAATCTCAATTTTTTTCTACCAGTATGAATTTCGGGGGAGGGGATGCTGCAGCCCCCTGGCCCACCCTCTGGGTGCGCCAATGCTACCTACCCTTAACAGTTTCGAATATCTAATGTTCATTTCGACTGCTGATTGATGTCATAAGTTTTTCTTTTCAGATTACAAGAGTAGCAAAATTTTCAAGGACATACCAGACGACATATTATCAGATCTGAAAGCTAAAAATGTCACCTACAACTACCACAAGTACTGTTTAACCGAAGAAGTATTTGAGGCGAATAACCTCACCGATGTATGGAGGGTGGTTACAAAAAATGAGGACATTCACGGAAAATCATTTATATCCGTCATGGAGCACAAGAAATACCCGTTTTATGGGTTCCAATTCCACCCAGAGAAAATAAAATTTGAATTTGAAGACAAACTCAGAATTCCGCATGACGTCGACAGCGGAAAAGTGGCACAATATTTCGCAGATTTCACAGTTGGGGAGTGTAGAAAGAATAACAATAGTTTTCCTGATAAAGCTGTCGAGTACGGATCTCTCATATATAATTTCAGTCCAGTTTTTGGCTCAATCAATTGTACCTATTTTCAGATTTACCTATTTACGGACGATGAACCAATGAATTATCAACTTATTCGAATATAATGAGAAAAAAACATTTTGAATACTTTCGAATTAAATTCTCTCTGCTATCTGCCATGATTCTGGACTTGTCAATCTGAAATTTGTATTCATCGTCAGGAAATGTAGGAGTAGGGGAAATGTGTACAAAATGACAGAGGTATCCTAACTTGAGATTGGAGCTATCAAGTGCGGAACTTCCATACCATATCACACGACCCGAGTGGGTTCTATTAACCTCTGAAAACTCGCAAGCGCTACTCTAGAGTCTAGTTCATTCAGTCGTTATGAGGGATAACAGAAATCAATAGGTCATGAGTTTCTTTTTTTTCATTGTGCCAAATTTTTAGTAGAAATGGCTAGTGTTCATCATTTTTTTCATTACAAACTAATTTGTCATTGTATTCACGAAGCTTTCTTTTTGTTAAATACATTTTTTGTATCAATTCGATATATTTCTAGTTTCATAACGTTTTATTGACATGACATATTTATAACAAAATATTCATTTGCGGCTAATAAAGGCAATGCTTCAATCCCTAAGGGACGATTCATAAGTGAAGTGGACAAGGCAAACTTGAGTCGAAGACTCGATAAACGTACTTAGTTTCAATTTCTACACCTAATATGATTGCAATCAAATAAAAAAAGAGCCCATACCTCCTCCAAAGAAAAGGAGACAAGTCCTTAGGGCATCATTCAAAGAAGACAATGAAGAAGAAAATGTTCCTAGCAACTTTCGAGATGATGAAGACGACTGTCCATCTGTCTATTGTTATGACCTCTTTTCCCGATTTAGATTTGGAAAAAACCAGTCTTCTCCAGGGTTAGCCCTGAAAAAGACTGGTTACGATGTATGCATTGGCTGCATTGGGCTCACCCTCACGCATCTTGTGCTGATGTTCCTAGAAGAACCAAGCGTTTTGTTGAGAATTAATCAAGATACTAATTCAGCCTTTTTGTTTCAAGAAATTAAGCCCGCAACGGACGGCGAGCGATATATTATATCTCATATATTACACCAATATCGCTCCTTATGAAAATGCACCAAGCCCCGCGGACGACGCTATAATATATATTCCGATATTACGATATTTTTCCATACTAAAATGACATATGTCAATGCAAAGCTATAATATATAGTCCATCCAAGAATTATTGACATCTCGGGCGGCTTTGGAAAATCGAAATTAGGTTGGTAATGCTTGTTCAGTGATATTTTGAGTTGCAAAATTCAGGTTGGTGTTGGAAATAACACTGGCGTTTTGTTCTGTCATTAATATTCGAATAAATTTGGCAAATAATTGCGCAAGTGAAAAATCTTTGGAATGAGGCTCTTGAATAATGTGGGCACAGTATAAGGTACCTTACACTGTGATGTGGGTACAGCTAATTAATGGAAAGCCTGCACAGAGGACGTAGAAAAAGAAATAAGAGGAGATTATTCAAAATATATGGGATGGTATGATATTGCTGAGATAAAGTCTTCAATTATGAACATGACGAGTTCTGCCCAGATGAGGAAATGATAACATTGGTTGTAGTAGGAATATTTACATTTTTAATATTAAATATTTTACTCCTTTGTTCACCAATATTGAAAGTTACAATGTCATGACAAAATTCTTCATATATTAAATAGATCCATCCGTTGAGTTTTGTTTCTGTCTTGATATCTACTACAATTATTCGAATCCATCGAGTTTGCAGATACACGCTTCAAATTATCAACTAGATTTTTCTGGTTTAGCGAATATTCATATAGAACTTTGGGAAGGAGCATGTTGTTTTATTATCCACGATATTTTTCGTTATCGGACCAGAATTTCCATACTGTATGCATGCTCCTATAATTGATCGTTCGAAAATGTATCAATACAAGATGAAAATAATTTACTTCTGGTTAGCAGATTCACACGATGGTATGCGATAATTGAGGACATTTCATGTTCAAAGTGCCTTATTTTGAAAAATTCCATTTAATTTCAAGGTTATTTTTATTGCTATGATGAAAGCACAGGAAATTTTTAGTGACTTTTTTGTAACTAGAAATAAAGGTGCGACTGGACTTCCAAGGCCTGCTTTGATGTCAATAATTCTTGGATGGACTATATATTATATTATCGCTCGCCGTCCGTTGCGGGCTTTATTATGAATCAAGTTCACACATTTTGAATTGAATTATGTCAATTAATAGAAACATCAGTTTGAGATTGAATAAAGTGGTCAAACAGTTTTAGTAAAATGCAGTCTATTCATTGTTCAAGAAGACTTTATTCATTTAAGATACATTTGTTGGTCCTTCGGGTATTCAAGAATCGCATATGGAATACGGTATAACCACGAGAAGTAAAAGTAAGTCTATACAGGATCTTCATGTTCACACTTCTCGTGAGAAGGGAAGAAGATGAGTAGAGGGAAGAAGAGAAATAGCGGAATCCCGGGTCGTGCAGAAATCTTCAGAAAAGAGGTCCGAAGTTAATTCAAGAGAGATGGTTCCACCACTTATGTCTATCAGATTCGTCGCTAGGAATATGAAGGAGCAGAAGTCCGACATATCAAGCCGAACGACAGAAACGAAGCAGCAAGAGGTAGCGGCTTCAACTGGCAAGTCCCACTCTAAACACTCAAAGAGTACCTTACGTAGAAAGCTTTAAGCTCAAATACAGGTAGATGATGAACTTCTCGAACTAAAAATAGAAGAACAAGAAATAGCTCAAAAGAAAAATTATTTGAAAAGGAAACTACTCGAAAACGATTTGATTTTGAAAAAACTAAACAATAAATCAAGAAGTGATTGAGAATCAACCAACTCAAGTAGGATAGATTTTAATGTCCCACAGAAGCCTGTTAGTGAGAAGAAAAGGTAGAAAAATTGTTAGAAAATTCTATCAAATCTGAATTTTCAGAAAGCAGAAATTCTCAGAAAAATGAAGAATACAGGGAAGATGATACTCTTAAAATAATGTTGGCAAGACAATGTATTGATAAGGAGTTGCCTAAATTTTCGGGAGATATCAAAGAATATGATTTCAATAATTTAGCATTATTCTCCGATAAACTTCAAAATTTGACGTCAACTTTGAAGGAATTCAACATGAATAATTATTTATGGGAAACTGGTTTAATTTGGAAAACGAATGAGATATATTTTCCTTATTCAATATCACTCGCTTTACAACGTTTACGTTATATAAATCAACGCATGTCTAAAAATGCAAGCCTTTCTGATGCCTACGAAAAAAAGGTCGAGGAATATCGAAAGATTATGCGAGAAAACTGAAAATGGTAGAGATTGGAGAAAGAACTCAAAGAGTTTGGTATTTACCTCATTTTCATTAACTAATGAAAACAAACCAGAAGAATTCCGATTTGTTCTTGATGCTTCTGCCAAAGTTAATAATACGAGTTCAAATGATCTCCTTTTGAAAGGTCCTGATTTGTACAATTCTTTGATAGAAATATTGATGAAATTCAGGGAAAGAAAGTTTGCTTTTTGTGCTGATATTAAAGAAATGTTTTATCAGATAAAAATAAGAAAAGAAGATCAATCAGCTCGAAGATTTTTATGGTACGACAAAATCAACAATAAGGTGACAGAATGCAGTGGAGGTAATCAAATTTGGAGCAGTGTGTTCACCATTGAATTGAGAAACATGGATGGCAAATCTAATTCATAAAATATTCTACCAGAAAGAATATTAGGCTTTCAATGGAATCCAAATGAGGATATATTATACTCTCCAATGAATTCTCATAAAGTGGATAGCAAAATTTTAAATCTAGAAAAGAGACCCACTAAAAGAAAAATTCTCAAAGTGATAATGTCTTTTTTTGATCCATTTGGGTTATTAGGTTATAATGTTGTAAGGTAGAGTGTTTAGAGATGGGTGAAGAAGAAGGTTCTTCACGGGGCGGAGAAAATGTTGAGAATTAATCAAGATACTAATTCAGCCTTTTTGTTTCAAGAAATTATTATGAATCAAGTTCACACATTTTGAATTGAATTATGTCAATTAATAGAAACATCAGTTTGAGATTGAATAAAGTGGTCAATCAGTTTTAGTAAAATCAGTCTATACATTGTTCAAGGAGTTTATTCGTTTAAACCCAAACACGTTTCATTGGTGATCTTGGTCAGTTGTTTTGTAACTATGAGTAGGAAACAACAGTGGTCATTTTGTCCATAGCATGCGGACAAAATGACTTTCGTTTATCCCAATTTGTCTAAGAATATTTTATTTTTTGGTACTTTTATTTCGTAAAGATTCATAAGATTTTTTAAAGAAAGGACCAACGATCAGAAGTATAGAATATGACATTTTTGTAATTTACTACTAACTAACAAGTTATGCCTCTGAAATAAAACCCTGTCATTTTGAATAAATAATAATAAACTGCTAATTTCCACAAAATTTTGTGGAAATTAGCAGTTTATTATTATTTATTTAAAATGAATTTCCATCAAGTGAAGACCGAATCAATCAAATATTTATTACAACCTGTCATTTTGTATGTACTTCCCCTACCCCTACACCTACACCTAAAGCGATCACATATGAAAAATGAAACATATCGACTAGAAATAATCGATGCAATGGAACAAGACTATGCCAATATGACTGAAATATTTTTTGATACTTTAAGCTGAATTCCTTGTTTTGCAATATGTTAGGAAAACATCCGAACTGTTTTTATATTATAAATTTTGCATGGAGGTATTATATGGGATAATCCCCACTTTAAGCTTATTGTCTCTGTCCATAATATAAGAGGTGATATTTGGACATAAAAAAAAATTACATTTTTTAAGATGAATTATGTTTATTTCATTATAAAGAAGAATTAACACCACCACCACGACTACAGGACCATGTCCTCTTCATGAAATTTTCCATATCCAAATCGCAAAGTGGCTGTCCTTGATAGCCTCCCGAATTCCAACTTCCAAACATTTTTACACTCTTTATAGAAAAATCTCATTCACGAAAAATTGTTATACAATACCCAAGACAAAGCGAAGTTCTCATTTGATTCGTAACATCTAAAAGACTCAAACCTCCATACAAATTTTTTGATTGGGATATTTATTTTCCTAATCATTGATGAAAACATAAGGGAACAAATTATAGCTGCAAATGGAGACCTTCGTGACATCTAGTATTTTCTGGATACACTCATTAGGATCGACGCTTTCAGGTAAGAGTTGAATCATTGCGAAAAAAAGGGAAGTGATTTTCAGGTATTTTTGAACAGTTGTCCAGCTTGAGGGCACTCGTCTATTCAATATAATTGCCTCTATTCGAATTATACTATTATATGATACTTATAAGATATTCATGGTGTTGTTCCTATCCTATCACTTTTTTCTCTGATGTTTGTAAGTTTGTATCTCAACAAGTACTGGGAATGCACTTCAAATAATAAGTCTTTCCCACTGCATAGAGGTTCTGTTGAAAAATACAGCTCTTTCGCAAAAGTGAGTAGTGTATCAATCGAAAAGTGTTCATTTTTCAAATTATAATTCCAAATTTGTCGTTGCAGATCTTTCTTCAAAATAAAGTCTTCAGTCAGTGTCTTTTTGGGTGCCCCAATAGTAGGAAATTCTTTGTCGTCTCTTTCACTTAAAATCCTCCTAATTGTGTTTATGTGCAGCTAAAAAATAAATATCTATTCATATAAAATATAAAACCTTGGTTTTCACTCACATACTTCGAAAATGTTGGATATCTGGAGATGAACTGTCGATGCCAAATTATCACGGTTACTTTGAGAATGCGCAGATTTCAATTCTAAATAGCACTTCCTGATACCTAGGAGCATAGAATAACTGGAGGGAAGGCTTCATACGCTCGACAGATCATTTTGAACTGCCAATAACGGCGGAGGTTAGAGTTTCGTGTGACGCCCGATAGATAACGCTGAGATCGTTTATTCAGCAACATGTCAGATATATTGTTCTATAGCGCTACAATTGCAAAGAATATAATGTGGCTGTCATTGTTATTGATACATTTATGCTTCTTTTCAATTGAAAATGGCCATAAATCATAACATAGACAATATTGATAACATATCATTGCTTTATTCTAATCAACTTTTTATGCGCAATTATATGGGAAGTCTGTGATCGGTAATAAATTTGTCAAAACAATATCCTTATCGGAAAAAGCGAACATTCAGGTGAGTATTACTATTATTATACGGGAAGACTGAGGTCTTATCTGTTCTCGTGTATCATACGCAGAATTGTATGGTACCCCGTTTACATTCCCTATGCTAACACTTAGATTCGGAGCGGGAAACAGATTTTTCTTCCTATATTCAATCTGATCCTTGTAGCCATGTCTTTACACGTGCTATATGCATTATATTGTCGAATTTACGAAAAAAAGTATGTATTGCTTTCTTTCAAAATAATATATATTATGATATAGTAATAAATGGGACCTAATAAGTAATAACAACTAATAACCATTAAAGATAATTTTATTAAGGATAGCCATGTTGTAGGAACGAACGACGTTGTCGCCATCTCGTGACCTTGCGGCGAACTGACAAGTTCGGACGTTTTTGGCAGTTCATTTTAGTAGGGAAGCCTTCTCTCCAGTTATTCTATGCTCCTAGCTGATACTTTGCCTCTGCTTTTTCGAAACTACCTTCGGCATTCTTAGTTTCCAGGCTTGATAATTAACAATTAATAATGAAAAATTAACGTCGGCAACGTTTCCCAGATTTATTCATTGACGTAATGTCATTCACAACTCCGGTTTTTTCAGGTGAAAAAACTTGATAAACCCAAAACTTGGCAAACCGCGATACTTTATAAAAGTGAATGGAGTATACGTTCCTAATATCCCTATATGTTTAGGGAGATTTTCTTTAATTTTCTGTGATTTCCAAGTTGAAATCGGTTATCTCCTTTAAACATATTAAAAAGTTTGGTGAAACCCGCCCTTAACCAATAATATAAACTCGTTAAGTAGAAAAGCCGAACCTCAAGAGTCATTTCACGGGAAAAAGATTGAATGGATAAAAATCAAAAATAATCACTTGTTTATCTATTGTGCTCATGCATGGTTCGCCTAACGATATAATAGTGTGCTTGCTGTAACTGCCTCCGAAACGAAATCATTTCTGTCAACTCTCTGGCTGTGAATATAACGACAAAAATCACCCAAAGCGACGATGAGAGGGTTCTTTTGTATCTTCTGTATTTTAATGAAGATAAAATTTTTGGGAGCTACGGATCAACCCATCGTTGGGGTTCTCACTTTGGAGCCAGACGCCATACAAAAATTTTACCCCGATCTCAACATTGGTAGCTACATATCAGCGGCTTATGTGAAATTTCTTGAGAGTGCTGGTGCAAGAGTTGTTCCTGTTTGGTGAGTATGTTCAAAATTCATTTCCGCAATAAAATTCGAATACGCATAATTCTTTGCGTGCGGAATAAGCACTATATTCACTTTTATGAAGTAATCCCTGTTGGCCATAAAATTCTGACACATTTCGCCCTGTATATTTTGAAAATTTTAGGTTATAGTCATGTTTTTGTCAGATACATAGGCATCGTTGTCATTTCTACATAGAGAATCGAGTGTTGGAATTTAACTGAAAAATAATGGACAGAATAGTTCGTTACGTTGTGATTCGGAAAAAGAATACTCGAATAACCCGACAGAAAAACTTATAAACGAAGAGTGTCTTCTGTAGGCTTATTTCTTGAGAATTTTGACAAGTGGGGAATTCCATGGGTCCGTCTGTTCTGTTCGTTTAGAAGTTTTTCTGGGTTATTCGAGTACTTTTATTCTTTTTTCGAATGAACTATCACAAAGTAACGAACTATTTTGTCCATTATTCTTCAGTAAAATGTCACCACTCGTTTTTTGGTTACCGTAAAAGAAAAAAGCATAACTGAATCTTCCAACCATGTTTATGTACGTAAAATATTTCCAGAATTAGCAGAGAAAAAGTTTCTTCCATATTCGCCAGGTCTTTGGAACTATTGAATTCACATAATATTTTCTCATATTCATTATTTTCCCAAAGTAAATGAACATTTGGATAAATACGTTATTACTACGATTTTCATGTTGAAACGACAACGTTGCGTGCGTACCTGACAGGGAAATGACTATTCCTACCCTAACATTTTCAGAATATACGCGGTGAAACGTGTCAGAATTTCGTGGCCAACCGGGATACTTTGTTAAAGTGAATGGAGTATAAGTGATGTAAACTAATGTTTCCTGAGCTTGACAAAATCGCAGATGGGCATCAATTATTATTGTTTGAAACTTCATTTTAATCTCCATGTTAGCTGTGAAGAGGATTCCGAAACATTGTTTTAGAGTACTTCATCATAGGTACCTTTTACACGAATCATGCGATAACACGTTTCATTATATATACAGGCTGTCACATTCAGAAGAAAACAGAGAAAAAAACAGAGTTTGTGAAATTGCTCGGAACCGTCAATTTCGTACATGAAACATGTTTTTATATGAAAAAAAAAATTATTATATCATTTCCTCCCCCTTGCGCGGCAACCCTAACCCTTTAAATTTGAATAGAGTAGATAGGTACGATATGTTTATGAGAAGGTCATATGAATATGGCTGTGAAAGTTTCTCATAATAGGTTTATTCGTTTTCATATCATTTGGATTTGAAAATGACCTTTCGATTCATCTGGAGCAAAAAATGATTACCAATGCAAATGGGACAAGACAGGAATGTGAAATTCGTTGAGAAAAAACCAATGACGAAGAATAAATTATTATTCGTCATTGGAAAAAACAGATAATCAATCAATGCTTGAGCCTCACCAACTGCAATGAAACGATATAAATTTCGCTCCGATTTCCTTTTCTTATTCCCAAGTTTTCCGGAACTCATTCTTCTGTATGCATAAATAATAATTTCAGTTTCAATGTTGAAAAATTGAAAGAAATATGATAATTCCTTCTAATCTTAAACTAGACTTTTCGATACTAGGGTTTACATAATGGCTTAATTGAAATTGTGGGCCTTTTTTTCAAAAAGGATGAAAATTATAACCAGACTGGTTGATTATTCAATGAGAGACACCGACAAGCATGTTGATGAAAAATATATTCTGGGTTTCTTATTGAAATTTTTGGAACTGGTAAAGTGACAAATAGAGAACGAAATACTAAATGCGAGTTTCCAGTTATAAATGAAGTTTTGGAAAAGGTCAGTGCGGATCAACATTAAGCACAATCACTAATCTCAATGGAACGATCATTGGAATTCGAGTTTTTTCCTTATCAATTCAAATTAACGAATGAATTGAATGAACATGACCATGAACACCGCTTGCAGTTTTGTGAACTCTAGATCGAAAAAATACAGAACGATATCTAATTTCTATTCAACACTGGCTTCTCTGAAGAATGTTCTTTTTTATGAATGGTACAGGATGGCCAGATTTTGACGATTTAGTACTACAACTCCTAAACTATAAAAGATAGAGAAAAAGTAAGATATACTTCATTCACTTTTATAAAGTATCTTGGTGGGCCATGGTTTAGGTTTATCAAGTTCTTTTACTTAAAACGGACGCAGGTTGGCAATCGTGAATATCGAGCGACATTGCCGAGTCTACTTTCTAATTACTTTTTTCTAACTTTGTGTGACACAAGATTCGTAGTACCACTACATTATATATTTTCGAAGCGAATTTTTATTTTACAAAATCTGAGTTTTCTCTAAATTGGCTTGAGATAGAAGGATTTTGTTTTTACTAAAATTCATGAATATTTTATTTACTTGGATTAACTTCCATCGGATGAAGTTGAGTCCATCCTGTCCAATATTTTCGAAGCGAATTTTTATTTGACAAAATCTGAGTTTTCTCGAAATTGGCTTGAGATAGAAGGATTTCGTTTTTACTAAAATTCATGAATATTTTATGTACTTGGATTAACTTCCATCGGATGAAGTTGAGTCCATCCTGTCCAATATTTTCGAAGCGAATTTTTATTTTACAAAATCTGGGTTTTCTCGAAATTGGCTTGAGATAGAAGGATTTTGTTTTCACTAAAATTCATGAATATTTTATGTACTTGGATTAACTTCCATCGGATGAAGTTGAGTCCATCCTGTCCAATATTTTCGAAGCGAATTTTTATTTCACAAAATCTGAGTTTTCTCGAAATTGGCTTGAGATAGAAGGATTTTGTTTTTACTAAATTCATGAATATTTTATGTACTTGGATTAACTTCCATCGGATGAAGTTGAGTCCATTGAGTATTTCAAGTTGCGCAAAGAGGTATTTAATTGTCGTCTATAGGCTTATTTCTTGAGAATTTCAAAAGTTGGGATTTCCATAGGTCCGTCTGTTTTGTTCGTCTGAAAGTTTTGTCGGGTTAATGAACTATCACAAAGTAACGGACTATTCTGTCTATTATTTTTCAGTAAAATTTCAACACTCGGTTCTTGACTTCCGTACAAGAAAATAGCATAACTGAATCTTCCGAACATGTTTATACTCTTACACGTGAAATATTTCCAGTATTAACAGAGAAAAAAGTTTCTTCAATATTCGTCAGATCTTTGGAATTATTGAATTCACATAATATTCCCTCAAATTGATTGTTTTCCCAAAGTAAA
Organism: Adalia decempunctata; assembly: GCA_951802165.1. Lineage (NCBI taxonomy): Eukaryota > Metazoa > Arthropoda > Insecta > Coleoptera > Coccinellidae > Adalia > Adalia decempunctata. Next base: position 41,625,831 of record OX637695.1, read on the forward strand.
TAAACATTTTGACAAATACGTAACTTCTACGATTTATATGTAGAAACGGCAACGTTGCGTTCATATCTGACAGAAGAATGACTATAACCTAACATTTTCAAAATATACGCGGTGAAATGTGTCAGAATTCCAGGGCCAACCGGGCTACTTAATAAAAGTGAATGCAGTATACATGTCATGTTCTCTTTTCTCGAGAAACATAAATTGCTGAAAACCCCAAGTTGCTACGGCGTCCAGTTTCCGAGCTACAGGGTGATTCTGGTATTTGGTCCATTTTTATGATTGACCATAACTTCCGTTTTATAGGAACTACGTCCTCGAAATGAACACATCTTGTAATGAAGTCCGATTTTCCGATCATGAAATCGGCCTTCATTTTAAATTAATTTTTCTGGATTTTTATTTCAAATTCCTGCATTTCATTTCCGTTCAGAATCAAACCGAAAAGATCGAATATGGTACGTTCGATATTGTTTTGCATGCAGAGAACACAGTAAAAAGAGTCATAAGAACCACGTAGAACGTAGATAACGCCGTTTTTCTAGTTCATACGTACGATAAGCCATATTCGAAGAAGTTTTTACCGGATTACTTTTCTAGAAAAGTAGCATTTGTCCCCCTCAGGGAGATTATAAAAGGTGATTTTCCCCTCATCTGTGATCCATTATTCACTTTTGACTCGTCTTGAGTAGAGTACTTTTCTTTTCTTTTGCTTTTCGAGTTAATTCATCCTTTTTGATTTAAAAGTATAGCGATTCGAGAGTCAGTAGTCAGCAAAAGCCGATTTACCGTTATTGCTGCTAGTATTAATTTCTTATTTTTGCATTTACCGAGTGAGTATCAGTGCACCGAAATCGTAAGTACCGATTCAATTCATTTCAGTCCTATGTTTCTGTACCTTCGTTGAGTCTATCAAAAATAGCTGTTACTTCGAGATCCGTATTAAACCTTCCTTTACTCGTTCAGGACTCCGGCTCTAGCACGTTTATCCGAGTAAATCGGTGCCCGATTAGTGTCTGTCCTTTATGGCGAGTAATCTCATAGTCAGACTGGAGGGCCCATGCAAACCAATGCTATAGAACGTGCAGTCGAATAATATCCAGGTCGGTACCGATCCTTCGCGCCCCTAGTTCGGTGCGTCCTGTTTGACCATTTAAATATAACCTGGCCAAACCCGACCTTTCTAGACGTGAAACAAGCTGAGTAGACAATATAACCCTTTTGAGTTTTCGGACTGAAAGAATATCGGACAAAAATAATCACTGTACATTTTCATTCCGTTTCACATTTTGCAACAGTAGAGTCTGTAGATTTAAATTCTCCGTTTAATTCAAATTCCCCCCCCATCTATTCTGGCTGACTCGTACCGTGAAATATTTCTTTTGGATGAATGCTCGCAGTCAGACAAAACTGAACCATTTTTCTTTACCTGTGTATATTTTATTGGAATTAATACATATTTGATGTTTTCTTGATATTAGTGAATATTGTAACTTTCACCTGAATTTATTAAAAACAAATTATATAATATAGGTTTCCGTGGGATATTTCTTGATTGGATCAGAAGTTATTTAACTGATCGTAGTATATCAGTGAAAGTTGAAAACTCCTGGTCAAATAAGTGTGGTGTAGGGCTTGGTGTTCCGCAGGGCTCCGTGTTGGGACCGTTACTGTTTCTACTTTTCATTAATGATTTGCCGAATCACATAATCACTGATATTCTGATTTTATTTGCGGATGATACAACAGTGGCGGTCGCAGCTCGGAGTTTTGGGGAACTCTCAATGCTTTGTAACACGCTGGTGTGTGAGTTCATGAACTGGTGTAAATCAAACCTCTTGATTCTAAATATGGAAAAAACGGAATGTATATATTTTAGCAGAAGAACATTGATAGTGTTAATCTAACTATAAGATGTATGAATACTTCAAAAACTTCCAAAGATTCAGTAGAATTTTTGGGTGTTCATCTAGATAGGTTGTTCAAATGGAACCACCACGTGGAATCAGTTTGCGGAAAATTGGGTAGTTCATATTATGCCCTAAGTAGAATAAAAAAAAGCCTTCCCCTTCAAGCTGTCATAAACGTTTACTATAGCTTGATCTAATTACAATATTTTATTGTGGGGAAATTCGTGTGATTCCCAAAGAGTTTTTATTTTGCAAAAAAGAATTATGCGTTTGGTTTTCGATCTGAGACCACGTGACTCTTGTAGACCTTATTTCAGGAAATATTAACTCTACCGAGTTTATATATGTATAGATGTTTAATTTATATAAGGGAAAATGGGCATTTGATGACAAAGTTATCTAGTTTCCGTAATTACGGTACTAGGAATGCCTTAATACTATGCGTTCCATCACATTCTACAGCCAAATATGAATCCTGTCCAATGTATCAGGCCATAGCTTTGTTCAACCATTTACCTAATAACTTAAAATCATTGAATATGACTAGATTCAAGCATTTAATTAAAAAAACACTGTTAATAAAGGGTTATTATAGCATCAAAGAATATTTTGATGATGATAATTTTCTTACATCTTGATTATATGTTGTGAAATACTTGTATGTATTATATTTGAGTTTATATGTTTTGAATATTCTTTACTTGACTTGTCCTATACATTTTATATATGTCTAAGGGATCAATAAAAATTATTATTATTATTATTATTTGATATTTTCTTATTATTGCATATTTGATATTTTCTTGACATTATTGCTTTTGTATCACTATTTCTTCCGTTTGAATAAATTGTGTGAATTGCTCTATTTCCGACTTCTTAGTTATCGCTAACACCCTAGATACAACCGAACTCTGTCTCCGGCTAAGCAGCTATCCTGGCAGGTTTGCTATTCTACCCTATAAGCAAAAAGAATAGCTGGCGCTCGAGGTAAGGTTTCTACGAGAAAACCCCATTACAATCTTCAGGGCACTTTTTTACTGCTTTTCATCGGTAAATGATATTTCCAAATTGATTCTTCTTCGACGATTTCAAAAATATATATTATGATATACTTCCGAGTTCACTATATATCGAAAATTGCGAAAAACAGTTTTCGTTCAACAAAATCCGAGCAGGCTTTGATTCTCTTCCTTCAAAACTGAGGCGGTCATAGAATTCCATGTCTTATTTATTTTCACTTGTCAAATTCAATTCAGTATCGTCTGGCGCTTCTAAAGTTCTCATAAGGTCATAGAATTCGATATCTCACAATTATTGTAAGCCGCCAAATTGATTCAGGAAATATTAGCTTTATTATTATTCAGACCAAACTTGTCGATTCTAATATTTATATACTTAGATGAAACAAAAGCCATTAGATTATTCTTAAGCCTTGTGAATATACTTTTCTGCGGCTGAGTTCTTTCAGGATATCTATCAAAATATATTTGAGATGCATTATCAGCGTCATAATTTGCTTGTATAAAACATTCTATCATATTATATTTTTAATATTTCTCGTACGGCATGATGTGTTATAAATAAGAATTTTAGAAGCGCCAGAAAATACCACAATGATGAAACTAAATTTAATTTGACAAGTGGAAATAAATAACACATGAAATTCTATGACCGCCTCAGTTTTGAAGGAAGTGAATCAGAGCCTGCTAGGATTTTGTTGATCGAAAAGTTTTTTTTCGCAATTTTCGATATACAGTGGACTCGAAATTATATCATGGTATATATTTTTGAAATCGTTGAAGGAAGATCAATTTGGAAATATCATTTTCCACTATGGTTTCCATTTGAAAAAAAAAATTTTTGTTATAGCTCCGAAATTTGAGTAGATACAAAAAATCCAGTAGCACCGGTGAAAAGCAGTAAAAAAAGAGCCCTGAAGATGTGTTCATTTCGAAAACGTAGATCCTATAATACGGAATTTATAGCCAATTATAATAATGGACCGAATAACAAAATCGCCCTGTAGCTCGGAAACTAGACGCCGTAGCAACTTTGGGTTTTCAGCAATTTATGTTTCTCGAAACAAGGGAACATGACATGTATCTTACTTTTTACCTATCTCTTATAGTTTAGGAGTTGTAGTACTAAACCATCGAAATCTGGCCACCCTGTACAGTAAACCACCATAACTGTTGTTTATGTTCAGATGGAATTCCTCACTTTTTTGCGTCGTCTGAACATATGCGCTTTAGGCCCGGTTGTACAGTCCGAGTTTAAGCCTAGTTCAAGACTGAGTCCTACTCAAACTAGAAACATCTGTTGTACAGTGCGAGTTCAAGCCTGAGCTTCGCTCAAATCGAACCTCACATTGAGCTACCGAAATCGGGCGCTCAAGCCTGGTTCAGCTGAAATGTCACTTCAAATTAACAATTTATTGGTTGTATGTCAAATATTCGAGCTGACGTCACAGTGCATCATTTCTATGATCTGTGGGGCACACATTAGTTCATTTAGCAGGCAGAACGTGGCAGAATCTCAGATTTTGATCATATTTTTTACATCTTAAAAACTTTTTTTCGCTAAGTAAATATAAAACACTCCATAAGAGACTCAACAAAATGCAAATAACTAACTGGTTGCCCCACAGCCAAAATGGCGATTTCTGTCAAAATCAGCTGACTCGAAATGCCTAATAGATGCATCTATGTTGAAAAGCTCCGCTTTCTCTTGTCAGTTTTAATTATTTTTGTGAATGAGTGTTTCACTCAAAAACACAGATTTTTGTACAACAAATTGATAGAAATGGATTTTCAATTTCAACTCGGCAATAATCTTGCGGAAATGACCGATGATGAAGATTTTGTGGAAGCAGTGAATTTTGCAATGATCGAGAATAATGCCAAAGAAATATTGGGAGAGAATAAATCATTCTGGGGTGTGTGAAACTGAATTACGTTTTGAGTTATTCCAGATTCAGGAGGAGATATCATCACGAACAGACTACATATTGAATTGCTGTATTTTTTCATTAAATCAATTAAAATGTTCCATTCGGAACACTTCGCTTTACGCCCCTCATGATTCCCGACACTTTAAACAATTTTAAGTTACAACCAAAAGAGACCTCTCCAACTAATCTTGTTTAAAATGGAACAATTCAAATTTTGAATATTATATTCGCGCTCTTGTCATTAAAGAATGTCCATGCTTTTTCTTACTCTTCTTTTCATTCGTTCAAAATTTGCCACAATTCGTATCGAAAACGCATGTCCCAAAGGAAGCGACGTTGCCATTTTCTGAAGAATTGCACTCAAGGAAAGTTTAGTTGAGCTCGACTCAAACGTAACCTGTACAACCGAATGACATATCTGAACCTGGATCAAGATTGAGCCGAGCTCAGTTGAGCATGGAATTGAGCTAGCACTGTACAACCGGGCCTAAGTGCAATTAAATACTCGAATTATTTTTTCCCAATAATTATGAAAATAACAAGTTGTAAGGGTTATTGAGGATCCTCTTTTAGTAGCTGAATTGACAGCATTCATCATACTATGCGAAAACCTAAAGCTGTCACGAGCTGAGCTTAAGGTGACGGTAGGTCTGCTGACAGGGCACTGTCGGTACATCATTTGTACCGTATGCGGAAGTCAACAGATCAGATTTGTAGACTCTGTGGATCAGAGACAGAAACAGCTGAACACCATATGGTATGCAAGTGTCCAGAACTGGCTGGTCTAAGAACCATTCACAATGGGAAACCAGTCCTGGCTCCCCCGGGGTAACGGCCAAGGCCCCTAGGGATGTTGTCGGTTTTATCAACACCATAGACAACCTCCTTGGGTTTCAATGAATGAGTAGGGTATAGTGAACGAAAGATCCATGTGGTCACAGTTCCCGGAAGGCTAATAACTGAGCCATAATGACCCCAGTTCAAATAATAATAATAATGCGAAAATTGAAAAAAGTTTCGATTCACCCAAGTTTTTCTCTCCATATGCGTATTTTCAGTTCTTCACGAAATTCATTCAATAATACCTAAATAGATTAAAAAATCATTTTTCATCAAAACGGAATACTATACAGTTGCTAACCCGAAACATATATCATCTGAAATGTTGTCACAATTTGGCTGCCGAACTTGAATATAGTACCTAACTTTCGTTGATAAAAAATTGGAAATGGAAAAAATAAATCAAAATATTGCATACAGGCATTAGGATTGAACATTAGGAGTTCTGGATATATCTGGAAAAAGATTTCGAAAATCGTTCGACTCGCTACCAACATACGTTTTCCAACATGAAAATTCAACTTAGGAGTAATCAGTATGAACAATATAAATCATATCATTGCGGTCAAGTCTATTGTGGAAAAATCGAATTGAATTCCATTGAAGAATACCCACTTCATGTTTCGACAAGTGATGTAAATTACCTTATTTACCAGATTTCAGATATCGGATAAGATTTCCATTGATTATTATAATTCGACTTTCCTTAGTATTGATTTTGATCATAATCTATTATGATACGTAAATTATCTCAATTTTAAATTTATAAATTATTACTTATCTGAAAATCTCAAACGGAATATACACTTGTCTCATTAATGAGACAGAGTGGAATATCGCTTTACTACTTATGATAGTTTCGAAAACATGATCTAGGTGTTTCTCAGAGAGCGGAGGATCGGAATTTCTTCCTAAAATAATGCTCATCAACATTCATTTATGGAACAATGTTTTATTTCAAATGGGATTCTGAAATTAGAGATTTTTCTGTATTTCAGTCGAGTTTGAGGTTACCATTGTGACAATGTAAAAACTCGATATTCTACCATCAAAAATGAAGTACAATTGTGGCAAAGGACATGGCAGGAGAAACCTGGAGGTGATTTTTAAGAGCTGACAATTATTGATGTTTTGAGAGAAACAGAATATGGAGGCCATCGAAATCCATAACAACATAAACAAGAAATTGGACAATCCCATTGTTCGTAGTGCGTGGTTGTCTGCCATCTTGTCATACTAGAAGCGGTGAAGATGAAACGCCATGCCAGCGATGGAGCTACGGACTACAGCGATAGATCAGGAAAACATAGATATATTAGTATAGCAAGAAGTAAATGATTAAATTTGGAGAAAAAAATCGTGAAGGTTTTTTCATGTGAATATTTTCTGTTACCATTGAGTTTAAATATACATCGAGACACAGCCCAGTTCAACGATTTGAAGCTAAATTTTGTGTAGTTCCTTCACCCGTTCATAGATGGATAAGTGTGTTTCAGAGAAGCGAAGCCGAAACCGAATGCGATGACGATGAGGACCGGCATATGGAAATGTGGGATGTTCAGTATTTCATCACCTGATTTGTTTGATGCAATAAAACGACAATTATTTTTGATCTTTCATGAATATAAAATACTGATGTATGAAAAAATAAATGCATGTAATTTTTTCATTCATAATTATTTATAAATAGATTTTCTATGAATTTTTAAAAATATTAAATTTTTTATAAACAGCGGGATGCTTCTGTGTCGAGATTCCTTTGGTTTTTTTTTCTGTCCCCTGTACAGCTTCACTCTAATCAGTTGTCTCAACAAATGAATCCTGATGTGCTTTTCAAATTCTGGAGTTAAGGGAGAGTTCCAATCTTCTATAAATTCATTTTTTTTTATTCTCCTAAAATATACCTTTGAAGTAGCGCTTTCCTCATCTAATGTTTGGAATCGGTTGAGGGAATTCTCAAATGTATCCGATTTCGATTTGCAATATACAGTATGGTGCAAATGAAAGCAATAAATTCGTTCTTTCGTTAACCGGCGATTTCAAGGAAAAATCCTGTATATCCAATCATTACCAAGCTTATTCAAATAATCAATAAGGAGTGCTTTTTCGCACTTACCGCATTTGTTTTTTTGGCAATGTTCCTCATCAAATACACCGAGAAACTTGCGATTGAGTTCGATTCTAGGGTATTTAGGGGTTCAATTAACTCTTCATCCCTTATATACCCTCACTAGGCTCACTGTTGCCCGAATCCGCAGAAGAAATGGTCGAATCTGTCCAATCAACCACATCAATGGGCCTACTTTCAGATTCTCCCATTGTACACAGGTCGAAATCATTTTCGTCTTGGCAGTTAGAATTATCGGAACATTTTTCAAGACAACCAGTCATGACCGACTGCAACCCAAATCTGAAGCATCGAGCTGAGGGGCTTGGATCATAACCCCTACGCTGTCTTATTTTGGAGAATTAATTCTCGATTGGGTCCTGGTTGAGCCGACTTTTTATCAAATATGGAAATGTTTCCTTCGTCTCCTCCCACAATTGAAGGATGCTACTGATGGTTTGTATCAAACCGTTGAAACAATTGGGAATATTTTTCCAAACTGTCCAAGACTTAATGAATTCAATTTATTCCGTAAGAGTTTGTATTGCTGATGGCTAATAATTTCCCTCAAATTTTCCATTCGAATGGAGGCAGTCGAAAAGATCATTCATTTTCAGAATGAACTGAGCAGTTGAATTGGCACTTCTCGACCTCAGCTCACCAGTTTCAATGACGGTTCTCATAGCCGAATATAAAGTTCTGATGAAAATCTGCGTGGCCAATTTAACCTTCATTTTCTGGAAGGCGTTTGGATTTATGTGCTTTTCAGTTATCTTCAAGAGAGTACGAGAAAGACAATTTTTTTCATCGATTAAGTACGTTTCTTTTATGTCCCTCCAATTAACATTTTCAACCCTCATTTCCTTCCTGAGAACACTCCTTTGAAGAAATTCATGGCTAATAGTTCATTATTATTGAATCGCACCGTTTGTAACGAAGTTGCACGAATCCGACCCTGCCTACGATTCATAGAACTAGAGGAAAATAAATCTCCTACAGATTTCGATAAATGAGTAGTGACAAAATGGATCGGACGAATATAGTTCCTTTAGTAGCTACTATGTGCCACTACTTAAGTTGGCGAATTGGCAAGTAAACTGCCAAAAATTTGTGCATCAAATCAATGAACTGGGCTGTGTCTCTATGTATATTTGAACTCAATGGTGTTACTTATATTTGATAAGTTTCGTTGAACTGTGTGCCGGGCGTTCGAGCTTAAAGAAACACTTTCAGACAAAAAATATCAACGTTTTTGACCACATCAGCCTTCTTAACATATTATTTTTCATAATGCTCCTCACTGCAGGAGGATAAATTTTATAATAACTTCAAAACAAATAAGAGATCATTGAAAAATAAAACCAGTCTATTTATTTTTTTAGGATAGGTCAGGATGAGCAATATTATGAAAAAATTGTCAAGTACACAAATGGGTGAGTATACACATGTGGAAATGTGGATTTCATGAATAAGGCAAATCAATCTACAGTTATAGTTTTGCGAATTTTGGGCCGTCCATGGGTTCGAACTCTTTCTCGATGAATCCAAGATCAAATTCAAGTCTATGCGTCCGGCCGTAAACACGAAAACTCTCGAACGGATAAACCTTGCATTTTCCGGGTGGATTCGGATCTTGAATGCCGCGAACTTGAATAATTGCTTTCTCGCACTGGCAAATGCGAATCATGATCATGTGACATTATGAATGTCAAACATGGCGCGCAATTCAAATCTCGCGTTCCTATTGAAACCTCCTTTACAAGCTCAAAAGCTCCTGACCCATTTTTAATTGAGAATTTTGTTAGCTTATCAATTTTCTAGATAAATAATAGGATGTTAATTTCATTCTTAAGAGGAAGGTATGTGGTTAATAATGGAAAATAACATCAGCGAAATGATCACTTACAGGACCATATCCTTTTCATGAAATTTTCCAAAACCAAGTAGCAAAGTGGCTTGCCCTATGTTCTCGATACCCTCACGAATCCCATCTATGAGGTCTCGAATCGATGCTGGGCTCTTTGCTTAGACCTTCTCTCGGTGGCCAATTGTGTTCCCGGTCCGGAAACTCTTCCCGTAAAAGATCGATGGTTTCGTTGATTGTGTGGCAAAGAACGACAAGGAATGGACAAAACTGGGCTTTCTTCAACTCTTTCGGGTACAGCAGTAGCAATATTCTCGGCTATTCTTAGCGACGAGAACCAATTTCTGTATTGCGGTTCTACAAGGTGCTTCACGACGACCCAAAAAAGTTCGGGTTTTACGAACCGTCTCTGCGCAATTTTCACTATTTTTATAGTTAATTTCAATAATTTCAATGCGTTGTTGCAGCGTGTATCGTTCCACCTTTATTAATGGCGTAATGTCAAAAAATGACCGCTTCAAAAGTGGAATCTACCCACGGATACTCAAACACCGGTAAGCGCCCTTTCATCCCCTCCATTCTCGCAAACATGTGATGACGTCAAATTAGCCAACGATTTAGCCAACTTTTGAATGAGATGAATTGCTTTTATCGCTAATAATCGCGTATGAACGCTTTTTCTGGTATAATTTTGTTTGTAAAATAAACCTTATTGTCCTAAGAAACGAATTAATATGAAAATATAATTGCTGCAGCTATATTTTTATTAAATTCTACCTCATTTTGCCCCGTTCTCGCCTTATACTACACGGAAAAAAATATAAGATTTTTCGGTCGTAGAAAGGGTGCTCCAATTCCAATATTGTAAATCTGAATTCATTGATTCAAGAACAGAATATTGGTAAAAGGAGTTTGCATTTATTAAGAAAATTAGGTCCTTGAATGAGCTAGGTAGGAAGGTAGGTACTCTAATCCAAGCAAATAGAATAACAGAAAATTCCAAACCTGATACATATTGTATATCTAAATTCATTGATTCAAGAACGAAATTCTGCTAAAAGTAGCATTTATTAAGAAAATTAGTTCCTTGGACAGGCTATAAGTACTCTAATCCGAGCAAATAAAATAAATACCAGAAATATTTTTTATGTTGATAGATAGTACATTTTATGTGTCACCACTAGAAAAAATTTTTTCAAGTTCATATAAAAACTGCTTCAACATAGAAAATTAAAAAAAGGTATATTCGAATTGAAAACATGACAACTTGGTTATTAATAACCAAATAACCAAATAACCAAATCAGAACTCAATTGAGTTCTGATTTGGTCAATTTTACATTAAATAAAAACAAATCTGTAAAAATGTTTTAATTAAAATGAGCATAAAACACTACAATTTTTAACATCGACCATAAATATAGCATGTGTATGAGATATTGTTTGATATTTGTTGGAGCTGTCTGCTCGTCTTGAGTTTTACCAAAGACTCCTACTCTAATTAGTGAACTGAAATAATATCAAAAAGAACTGGTTTTCACCCACAAAACCAAGAAAACTTCAAAAACCGTACACACTACAATGTAAACACCGTATCTGTTGGCTAATTGTACGTCACAACATGGATGCCAAAAAGTGGTGGGGTGAAAGGGCGCTGACCGATGTATCCGTGGAATCTACCGAGATAGCGGGCTATTCTAGATAACACCACTCATTGGAAAACCCTAAAGTTTCTCTTGTTATACAGGGTCCGGCAGAGATGTATGACGTTTTTTGGATGCGTATAACTCGGCGAAGGGGAAGCCTAACTTTTTCGCAATGGTTGATATGTGACCGCAAGGAGTTGCCATTATTTATTGTTCAGTCGCCATGGAGCCGTGGACGCTAGAGCAACGGGTGTTTGTGTACGATAGTTTCATTGAAACCAATCGTTCTGTGGTAGCAACTCAACGTAGATTTCGAACACATTTTAATGTTGGAAGGCATGGACGTGTTCCTTCACGAAACACCATCCTAAAGTGGGTGCACAATCTCCGGACGAGAGGATCGTTGAGCCCTGGTGTACCTAGGGGCAGAGAAAGAACTGAGAAGGCGTCGTATAGCCATTAGAAATGTTTTCTTCCAGCAAGACGGGGCAACTTGTCACACGTCAAGGAAATCTATGGCATTTTTGAGACAGCATTTTCCTGGACGACTGATTTCGCTAAGAGGGGATATTGAGTGGCCTCCACGATCGCCTGATCTCACCCCATGTGATTTTTTTCTGTGGGGGCACCTAAAAGCTCGTGTATTTATTGACAAGCCACGTACCCTTGACGAACTTTCTCTTGCAATCACCCGCGAAATTCAAGCAATTCCAAACAACATGCTGAAACGATGCATGGACAACTTCACAAATTGGCTGCAGGAGTGTGTGGAAAAACAGGGCAACCACTTAGATGACATCATCTTCCGTTCATGATTATTTTTTATCTTTTTTTTTATGTGGTATCAATGGCAAACTCTCATGTACATTTAAAAAAAATAAAATTTCATTTTCCTCAAAATCTCACTTAGTTATGATTTTTTCAAAAACGTCATACATATCTGCCGGACCCTGTAGTATGTATGCTGAGTGATTATACCGGTTCACGCATACCTACTTAGCAAGTATGGATCCTCTTCAATATTAAAAATAACCATATTTTAACTTTTTCCAGAATACTATTTCCCGGAGGGGCAACTTCCTTCAGGAAATCGAAAGGTTATGCACAATCAGCGAAAACGATATTCAATATAGCTCAGAAAGTCAATGACTTGGGAGTCTATTACCCAATAATTGGTATTTGTCTAGGAATGGAAGTTTTGTCATTTGCTTCAACTGGTGGAAGGGACATTCGAGTTCCTTGTAGAGCTATGAAAGTATCATTTCCGCTGGATTTCGTTCCAGGTAAATTTTCACTCGTATGCATAACTGGATGAACCCTTCAACTATTCTATCAACAGTTACAAGGACAATTTCGAAAAATTTTACGCTCCAAACTTATCTTTCTGGATACTTTTTTGAGAAAATCGCCTTCCAAAACCTGAATCAACAAATATACAGGGTCTTTCACGAGGAACCTCACCCATATTTATACGGGAAACTACTGAACGTATTTTCATGAAATTCAGCACTTCACGATGCTGATGAAATCTAAAATATTTTCAAGGCATGAGCACCTCCGGTTTTTCCGGAAATGACGTTAACTTCCGTTTTTCAAATTAGAACACCATTTTTTTATTGCAGAAATAGATTCCTTAGAAAATTTCAAGTTATTTTGATGTAACATTTTTCAGTTTTGGTTGGAAAATCCTCTCTGAGCGGGAAAATTCGAATAAAAAACCGAAAATAGAGCTCCGCTGAAACAAGAATAACTTCGAGGTTTTTGAATGGAAAATTTTCATTTTTGGAATTTTCCAAGATGTAAGATTGATTTATCCACTTTAAAAATCGAAATTGCGATTCATGATACAGGGGATGAAAAAATCGCTTTCAAAGTTAGGGATGACAAAATCGTGAAAAATCAATTTTTTCAAATTAGAACCCCCATTTTTTTATGGCAGATATTGAATCTACGTTAAAAAATAATGTGAGTGTATGCATCACACCCTTGCTCTAAAGTGAATATTTCCTGAGTTATTCACAAAAAACTGTTTTTCGTCTTGAATTTTCAGCTATTTCTTTTCCCTTCACGCCAAAAAGATGAAATTTTCAGGAACTGTTACTTAAACCATGTTTTAGATTTTACTACCCTAATATGCAAGAGAAAAAAGTTACAGGTTGTATAAATAAATGTCTAGAAATTAACGGTCAAAACTTTGAGCATCTTCTCTAGTTATAACTGCGAGAGTTTGTCATGGTTCTCCTAATAGTAACTTGAAGTCGGTTTCAAGAAGGGGTGAAAAATCTACAGCATGGTTCAAATAACAGTTCCTGAAAATTTCATCTTTTTGGCGTGAAGGGAAAAGAAATAGCTGAAAATTCAAGACGAAAAACAGTTTTTTGTGAATAACTCAGAAAATATCCACTTTAGGGCGAGGGTGTGATGCATACACTCACATTATTTTTTAACGTAGATTCAATATCTGCCATAAAAAATGGAGTTCTAATTTGAAAAAATTTATTTTTCATGATTTTGTCATCCCTAACTTTGAAAGCGATTTTTTCACCCCCTGTATCATGAATCGCGATTTCGATTTTCAAAGTGGATACATCAATCTTACATCTTGAAAAATCCCAAAAATGAAAATTTTCCATCCAAAAACCTCGAAGTTATTCTTGTTTCAACGGAGCTCTATTTTCGATTTTTTTTTCGAATTTTCCCGCTCAGAGAGAATTTTACAACCAAAACTGAAAAATGTTACATCAAAATAACTTGAAATTTTCTATGGAATCTATTTCTGCAATAAAAAAATGGTGTTCTAATTTGAAAAACGGAAGTTGACGTCATTTCCGGAAAAACCGGAGGTGCTCATGCCTTGAAAATATTTTAGATTTCATCAGCATCGTGAAATACTTATAAGTGCTGAATTTCATGAAAATACGTTCAGTAGTTTCCCGTATAAATATGGGTGAGGTTCCTCGTGAAAGACCCTGTATATCGATATAGAGAATCTATGCAAACGAAGGATAACCAATAATAAATTTACTACGTTTACAAAATAGACTCAAACTAATATGTAACTTCAAATCTAGAGTAGGTATTCCGGATTTTTTTACCGTGGCATCTTCAGAGGTTTCTCAGTCGGAGGTTGTTACCCGATGAGTTACTGCTCCGAACTGGAACAATAAGTACTCTAAATTCGGAGTTGAATCCGGCCGTGAAAGCCTTCATAAATATTTTGTCATTATATTTCGGTATTTTAGAAAAATTCCGCCTATGGCGAAATTAAATGAAGAAAAAAACACTCGGAAGAAGAAACATGCAAATTATGTTGAAAATAGATAGGCCACATATCGATAAAGTATCCAATATTCAATACCGAATACTTATTCTGAGCGTGCTGCTATGTTGAATCTTCTTTTTTTTTCAGATAACAAAATTAGTAGAATTTTCAAGGACATACCAGACGATTTATTGTCAGTTATGAAGACTGATAATGTCACATACAACAACCACGAGTATTGTCTAACCGACGAAGTATTGGCAGCGAATAATTTGACTGATGTCTGGAGGGTGCTAACAAAAAATGAGGACATCGATGGAATATCATTTATATCCACAATGGAACATACGAAATATCCGTTTTATGGATTTCAATTTCACCCAGAAAAAATCAAATTTGAATTTAGGGACAAATCCAGGATTCCACATGATATTCCAAGCGGAAAAGTGTCGCAATATTTTGCTGATTTCGCAGTAGAGGAGTGCAGAAAAAATACCAACAGTTTTCCTAATGAAGATATCGAACACGAATCTCTCATCTATAATTTCAGTCCAGTTTTCGGCTCTCTCAATTGTACCTACTCTCAGATGTATCTTTTCACTCACGATGAACCAATGAATTATAATAAGCTTGTATTTCCAAGAGGTTAACATAACTCTGTAAAAGGAACCATATATTTTAGGAGTATTAATAAGTTCATGCTGTTTTTTATCAAGAATTGAAGCTTTATTTAAAAAAAACACTCATACATTCAATGTCCAAAGTATTTTTTGTCGCTAGCCACTTCTTTTTCTCATCTTCCTGTTAATTGACGGATCCCTTCACGAAAAAAGGGCCGTTTTTCTCGTAACGATCGTCTCAAACGCATGAATTCTCGTCGGATGAGGTTCCGGGTGATCCTTTTGTTACAGCCTACTTTCTAATACTTTATTCATAAACTTTGGTGTTTGCCACTTTTACACCGGGCAACGGGGCAAACCACAGGTGACAAGTTCCTTCAGCTCTAGGATCGTCACTGAAATACAAAAACTATACGCAGCATATTTCTTCATTTTGAAGTAATGTAATAAAACTACCCGCAAAAATACATCATTCGGTGAAGAAATTGACATTTTCGGAGCACGCAGAAACTATGTTGTTTACATTTCGGCGAAATGACAGAAACTGAAAAAGAAAGCCTAATGATCACACTTCAAAATGACGGTGTTGCTAGATTAATCAATGTAAATAAACTAGTAGGGATAGCTGTTATCAAAACAATGTGAACTTATTGATACTCCCAATATATGGTACAAAACTAGAAGAATTCAAATAAAATACTTTTCCATTATAACGTATGGTCCGAAAGTTTTGGGAAAAATTTCACCTGGGCTGATTGAGAAGCAACGTGTCAGGGGAATAATTAGGCAAATCGAAAATAATGGTCCCTTATCTGTTACTTGAATTTTGATTTATAATAAGGATAGTTAAGCTAAATTGTTGAATAATTCGATAAAAATATAAGATTATTCAAGTCAGAGTTATATGCTTTTGAAATTTTTCCCAAAACTTTCGGACCATACGTTATGATATTAAACAAGCAACAACTGATTTTTTTTTATAAATATATCGGAATATACATAAAAGAAAATACACCCGAATCATTCTGGATTGGAATGAAAGTTAACAAATCGGCTAATCATTTCGACATTTTACCAAATGGTACCTACTGTGTTGTACTATGGTTTGTTTTCGCATTATCGAAATAGGCCCTCTCACCAAAACGCTGAAAATCAAAGTTATATAATGACGCTCTTGGTGAAAATTTACAAAGGACCCCGCACTTTTTGTATGTAAAGTGGCGACCAGTCAAATTTTCTGAAAGTTTGGTATGTTGTTGTACCCGACTCATTGACCAAAAGTGTCAATGGGTCCAACCCAATCCTTCGGCTAGTTTTCTAATTACGGGGAGTTAAAGTTGAAAATTGCCCAGATTTTCGGATTTATTTTTTAATTATTAAGAGTTAGATTGGATTTCTGTTGCATACACACGTTTACTACATCTTCTAGTAATGAAATCAGAGGATACGTACGATTAAAAATATTAATATTTACAGGGTGATTCACGAATATATGACGGTAGTTTTTTGCCAAAATTCACTTTTTCTACTGTGACGTCAGAAAGGCATATTTTTGAAATATTCTTTTCGATTTAGTATAATGACGACAAAATATTGCACATTGCATATTTTTATACAGGGTGTTTCACAGAGAGAACCACTAGACATAATCATTTTTTTAAGGATTAATTCGCAACCCTGTATTTTTGAATTGATTTTTGGGAAAAGTAATACCACAAACATATGAGTGTCTCTAATCTCCAAAATATTCATGGTGGTTTATTCAAAGGAAGGTAGTCTATTTTGGGAAAAGTACAAAAAACATTCGAAAATTTCCTCGGTCGAAATAAATCGGAAAATCTGGGCAATTCTCAACTTCAACACCCCGTATTTAGAAAACTAGCCATAGGATTGGGTTGAATCCCACTTTACATACAAGAAGTGCGGGGTCCTTAGTTATAGTTATAGTGAAAAGGGGTTACAGTCCACTGCGACCTTAAGGTCTATCGTGCCCCCTGACAGAGCTGTCATCATCGCGCGCGGGGTCCTTAACACAACTCAGTTTATGAATTTTGACTGATATGCCAATGAAAGAAATTGTTTCTAAATATTTTCAGAACTGCCTTGCTAACAAACATAGATGCATGAAATACCTAGTGTTGGCACTGATTAGATTTTGTTTAAGACCTTCTTGTCTATTGAAAATCTGAAATGGAGTCCTCCTTTTCATTTCTAGATGACACTTTTGATTTACTACAATTAGTTGCAATTTTCATTGTTGAAATAAATAAATAAATTTTAAAAATATGTATTTGATTTTTCACCACAATTCGTTGTGGAATTTCCTAACTGAATACAACGAGAAGTAAAATTATTATCTTCAGAAAATATTCATGAGCTCGAAAAAATTTCCGGAAATAATTTTACCTCTAGTGGTATTAGGTACTAGTGAAAATTCAAAAAACGTCACACTTTGAAAAAATTTCTAAAACATTTTGATTTCGTAGAAGTCAAGTTACCCAGTTTAGTCCTGATGATTTTGAAAACTGGCTTCACTATGAAAGGCGCGTCTCTTTAGTATAAGGGTAGAATGTATAATTCTCTATTTTATTCACGTCAAATGGCGTCACTTAATTATCTTATTTGGAACGCATTGGATGAGTTTTTGATGTGTTGGTTTATTTATCAAACACAGTACGTCAGTACATTATTTCTGTGTATAAGATAAGCAGGTAACTGTATTCGATAAATAAAACAATGCATTAAAAACTCGTAAAATGAGTCCACGTCCAAATGAGTCAAAGCAATTCCAATTTTAGCCATACAAAAATAGATCATTTGAGTACTCAAGGTACAGAACAGAACAGAACAGAATTTATTGATCTCAAGATATCAAGTTACATAAGACAAGTCAGAAAATATCAAGAACAAGTTCAGCTTAAACTAGAACATCATAATATTCAATACATACACCATTTAACGGGTATTCACAAAAAATTCATCAACTGAATATGGACACATGTCCATGAGATAGCGCTTAGTTTCTGCTTTAAATCTATGCAGCAAGACAATATCTCTAAAATATTGGGGTAGACTATTATAAAGTTTAATTCCCATCATGAAAGAAGACTTCTTACAGATTTCTAGGCGCTGGAAAGGCACGGATAAATATTTATGAACATCACTATTCCTCAGATAGACACTTTTATTTTTATGAACCGATGTAATCAAATTTGATATATATAAACCATACACTGTTAAAATCCTCAAGTTGACAAAAATTGGTCGACAGGAGTCTGTGAAAGATATGTTTGAAATACATCTTATAATTCTCTTCTGTGACAAAAAAACATTCTTAGCATGAGGAGAACTCCCCCAAATGCTAATTCCATAACTAATCCTAGCCTGTATTTCACTAAAATAAATTAAACGAATGTGATTCATATTTAGTGTTCTTCTCAAGTTTCTAATCTGATAACATTTAGAATTTAACCTCTTAGATAATTCTGAACAGTGGGTTCTGAAGGACAATTCTGAATCAAAAAAGACACCCAGGAACTTCACACTTTCAGTTTTTGTTAAGTTTGAATCGCCAACCAACACATCAAAGACAGGGTAAACATTTTTCTGGTAAGGGTGAAATTGAATAAAATTCGTTTTATCTGTGTTAAATAACAAAGAATGATCACTAGACCAGGCAGAGAATTTCAATAGAGCATTCATAATTTTGGCTCTCAAAATGTTTGGGTCATTATCACTAAATAGAAATGTTGAATCGTCTGCATAAAGGGTGGTAAATGACTCCGATAGAATAGAAGGCAATTCATTGATATATAAAATAAACAACAAAGGTCCAAGGATGGATCCCTGTGGGACTCCCTGTGCATTCACAATGAAATCTGACATATATTTCTTTCCCGTATCAATAATTTTGACAGATTGTAATCTGTTATCTAAGTAATGTGATAACCATTCATAGGCTTTACCTCTCAACCCATATCTGTAGAGCTTGTCCTTCAAAACACAATGCTGAACACAATCAAAAGCCCGACTGAGATCACAAAATATCCCAATCGGGACTTCACCCCGATTCACCAGTCTCAGAACCTCAAGATAGAACGATTCTAAGGCTGTAGAAGTTGAAAATGTTGAACGAAAACCATGCTGACGATCAGTAATTACTTTATGCACCTCCAAAAATGTTAGCATCTGCCCTAACATGGCATACTCAAATATCTTTGATAAAACTGGTGATACTGAGATTGGGCGGTAATTTGACATAATCTCAGCAGCACCTTTCTTTAAAATAGGGGAGACAATTGAAACCTTCAGTTCATGAGGGAAAACTCCCTCTTCAAAAGAAGTGTTAATTATATGAGATAGGGGTTGTATAATAAAATTTGCAATTTTTTTAATGACCCAACCGGATATGTCATCAGAACCACATGAAGGTTTGTTTTTGATTTTATTCTTGATTATTTCCAGAACATCTTCTGCTGTGACAGGAGAAAGAAAAATACTATTTGATACAAAACTATTTGAAGGATAATCCAATGTATAGTTTGGCTTAACAATCGATTCAATAGCTACATTAGGGGCATTTATGAAATATTCATTGAATTTTCTAGCAATTAGAAGTGGTTCTTTTATTGTTGCGTTATCAATATGTAGGGTGATAGATTTCTGAATATTGTGCCTTCCCCTGAGTTCATTTACAACGCTCCACATGGTTTTGTTTTTATTGGAGGAATTATTTATTTTATCGTAATAATAACTACTTTTTGAATTTTCAACAAGCTGTCTATGTGTTGACTTTGCTTTCAGATATATGGCTTCAAGTTGGGGATATTTACGTTTTAGAATAAACAGATCTTTCAGGTTACAAGATGATTTTTTTAGTTCATTGCTAACCCACTTTTTGTTGTTTTTTATTGCTTTTTTGGATCTTATAGGGCAACTGATATTGAAAAAATAGGTAAGAATATCATGGAATATTTTGAATTTATAATTTGTTCCAGAGGCTACATAGACGCCTGACCAAGTTTCTTTAGATAAATGTGATATTAGGTCATTAATGCTACTTTCACTTATATCCCTAACATATTTATATTCATTAACAATAGTTTGAGTAAAAAGATTTAATTTCAGTAAAACAGTGTCATGATCTGATTCAGTATTTACGTCTACAACAGCATCGCATTCATCAAAGTTTGAGTATACTTGATCTAGAGTACTTGCACATGTAGCAGTTACTCTAGTAGGAGTAGAATTTTTTGGAAATAATCCAAATGATTCCAATAAATCAGGCCCGGATCTACGATTTTTTCTGACCGGGGCAAAAATTCATGCTGGCGCCCCCCTCCCCAAGGTTGGATATGAGAACTGAATGCTTTGAAAATGAAGATACAGTGTAATTTTTTTGAGTGTTTCATTAGAAGTATTCCAGGAAGGAATTTCGATACGACTTCAAGATTCTGTATTTTTGTTTTAGAGTACATGAACTTGAATTGTAAAATATTTTCAAGCGGAATCTACTTCCGGTTCTACCGGAAACGAACGTGAACTTCGTTATTTCAAATGCAACACCCTGTATATTTATACATACATGTTTGAATTCTTGGTTCAATTCTGCACTCATTCGATGTATGATATGTGCAACCACTTCGAGCGAATGTTGAGTTATTGTCAAATTTGTTGACAGAAAGAGTGTCACAAATTAGTGTTTATATCTCCAAAATCCCTCATTGTAAGAAATTTTTTTCGCCACAGTGGAACAAGAGAAAGTACGCTGATACTGCTTCTGGTATAAATTATGAGGAAATATTATACAGGGTGTCTGAAACAGGGCTTCAAAGTGAGCCTCCATAAAAAGGAAATCTCATTTTTTTTCAAATGGTAACCATATAATTTTGTAATTCCGATCGATTGCTCGTCAAAAACTAGTTAGAGTGTGCCAAACATTTGAAATCAGTAATTTTGCCGTTCTTGAATAAAACTCGAATTTCACGACTAAAGCCAGGTCTCTTTGTCTAAAAATCAAATTTATTCAGATAATTTTTAAATAGGCTATGTCAATAGTAAGAATATGTCAGTTTTAAACTAAGATTTTTTGATCATCATTCATTATCTGCTTTGTTTATTCGTCACATTCGCCGCAAATAAAGAACAGACTTTTGATATATCATTCTAGTGTACCTTTATTATTGCTTGTTTTGCATAGTGCTCGATCAATAAAAATGAGTAAGAATGACAATTCCTAACATAGCCTACTTTGAAATAGACGAGCATACCACTGAATTTGACTGAGCCAAACCTGGCTTCAGTCGTGAAATTCTGTCAAAATCAGTGGTATGCTAGTCTATTTCAAAGTAGGAATTGTCACTCTCACTCATTTTTATTGATCGAGCACTATGCAAAACAAGCAATAATGAAAAGTTACACTAGATTGATATATCAAAAGTCTGTTCTTTTTGCGGCGAATGTAACAAATAAACAAAGCAGATAATGAATGATGACTAAATGAAAAAAAACTTAGTTTAAAACTGGCATATTCTTACTATTGACATAGCCTACTTGAAAATTATCTTGATAAACCGGATGCTTAGACAACATGGCTTTATTTAGTCGTGAAATTCGAACTACTGATTTTGAATACGTGAAATGTTCGGAACACTAGCTATTGACGAGCAATCGATCGGAATTACAAAATTATATGGTTCCCATGTATTTGAAAAAAATGAGATTTCATAGAGTTTAATTGAGGATCACTTTGAAACCCTGTTTCAGACACCCTGTATAATATTTCCTCATAATTCATACAAGAAGAAGTATCAGCGTACTTTCTTTTATTTCACTGTTGCGAAAAATTTTAGCACTAGGGTATTAATTTTTTCCGAGAAAATCCAAAATAATTTTTTTTTAACCTCTGGTTGATTTTGGCGCCCCCTTGAGCTGGCGCCCGGGGCAAGCGACCCGCTTGCCCCCCCCTAGATCCGGGCCTGCAATAAATTAGTAAAATTACGAGCCTGGTTCACAGTCATAGAACGCATGTTGAAGTCACCAGCAAGAAAAATGTAAACATTAGGTTGAAATAATTGCTCGAGCAGTATACTGATATTTTGATAAAAAGAATCGAATTTACCCTTAGGTGATCGATAACAAACTAAAAGAATATTTTTATATGAATTGAAATTCCATGTCAAACCACACATTTCTATGTCCATGTCAATACAATATTGGTTTAATAAAAGACATTCAATGTCCATATTAGATTTTGCCCAAATTGCAACACCACCTTTTCGGTGTTTGGTTCTACCATAAAAGCTTATTAATTTATAATTTGGAAAGGTATAATTAGTTATGTCATCACGTAATGACCAAGTTTCCGTAATACATAGGAACTTTAAATCTAACTCACAATAATCTGATATCATTTTATCTATCTTGTATTGGCTTAGACCCTCAATGTTTGAAAGTAAAATATCAAAATTGGGCTTTTTGTTATCGATCTCACTATTAATATCAGTTTGTACACCACCTTTTCTAATGTTTGATGACTTCTTATGTTCTATGCATGAGGATCCAACTGTGTGGTTGCCATCCCCCGCTTCCTGAAAAAAGACACCAGTACTCCACTTGGCCAGATTTCCCTTTTCCATGCTGTCTTCAGTAGTTCTCGATTAATAGACACCTTCATGGATGCATATAGGTCGGGCATTTTCGATTGGTGCATTTCACAGCTCACACCTTCTAAACGGCCTTGTAAAAATTTTTCTAGGTCCTCAGGCTTGGTTCCTGGCTTAAGCCTTGTCACATGTAGGCTAACCATTTTAGGGACTGTTTCAACATTGCAAGGTGTTTCAGTCTTCCCTACAAGAAATTTCCTCTTTTTCCTGGTATTTACTGTGGTCCATGTTCCATTGTGGGTCCCTGTATATTCATTTTCTGAATTTTCCCCAATATGTGCTAAATTGTTATGGATAGTTTTAGACCTGGCTTCAATTACAGCTGCACTAACTTGTTTGGCTGTTATAATCGATCGACTTTCATTGATCATTTCCTTTTTATTCTTTTTCGTGACAGTTGCAAAACTTTTTGACGCCGACGGCTCCTGTCCCTGCGTAATTTGTATTCCGGCAGACGGCGGATTAGTCACCGCCATCACGGTATCCGTGTGTTTGTTTATGTTATTTGTTATCATGTGCTGATTAGATAGAGACCAGTTTTTTCGGCTGTCAACTTTATTCATCTGGATTGCGTCCTCTAATTCTGCATTTTTCAGTTTTTCTAATTTTAGATCATTCTCCAATCTTTCAATTTTCTCGTGTAGCAAGTTGTTAGAAATTTGTTGTTCATTTACTAACATTTTCAAATAGGCTAAAATTTCTTCATATTTATCTGGTGAATTCGTTTCCGAATCATATGATTGCTGTGATTTTTTATTGTTTGTTAAATTATCACAGCAGATTATTTTTGCACTTATTCTTTGACCACATGATGGATGATAGATTGAGTCACAATTGATGCACTTAAAACCATTAGCTACCACTTTTTTACAATATTTGCAGTCCTTCTGATCAATTGCATCCGGCTCAGTCGACCCCATATCCAATAATAGCTCGATCAATCCGGGTGTTAACCCGGAGTCGGTGGCTGATTACACAAATGGTTTCCAATCATTATGTCATAACTAGGGTTGATCCCCAATTATTATTTTTCATTCTTTGAATAAATGATGACAAGGTGGCTCGTTTCAATGATAACATTAGAACATCAATCGGAGTATATCAAGAGGAACATGACCCAAAGTTTTGAAAAAGGCCATATTCCAAAACTGGGGTCGAAAAAATACCCATATCGGTTGTTTGATTTATTGCAAAGATTCCCGCCTGCAAAACATTATAGCTTTCACGTCATATGTATTCATATTACATTCGAAGAAGGTGCACTCCAATATGAATATTTGTAAACAAATCCAATATCCCTACACTTATACGGGGAGACAGAGTTTTTGCTGAGGTTTTTATCTGTGCTCTTGCATCATACGCAGAACTGTATGGTGCCCCGTTTGACATTCCTGTGCTAATACTGAGATTAGGAGCGGGAAATGGATCAATATGTTTGTTTGAATGATCTGTTCCTTGTTGCCTTTTCGAGACACATGCCATATTTGGAAACAAATCTGTACAGCTCCATTTCATAAGAATATATATATATATATATATATATATATTTTTAAATATCACCTTTTTTTCAAGGGTTGAAACTCAGTCGCCTGCCGGACAAAACCTGTCAAGGCAAACGCTGCAGCTATGGTCCTTGCAGAACCCTTCTCACAATCCTCACTGTTGCAAGAATAACCTGTTTCTGGGCACTGGATATGATATCACGACCCAGCAATCTTTCAGTGATTTCTTGAAGGTGTTTTTCAACCAGTCCATTAACGGAAATGATCATGGGAAGGATGCTGATGGACTTCAGACGGTACATTTCGCGGATCTGGTAGGCCAGATCACCGTACTTGGATATCTTCTCGGAGTAAGCTCTGGCCAAGTTCTCGTCAGCTGGTATGGTGAAGTCCAGCAGCAGGCACGTTTCTCTTTCTGCGTCGAACAGAGCGATATCAGGCCTATTGTGGGCGGACCCTCTATCCGTGATGATTGTTGTGTCCCAGTAGAGTCTGAAGCGCCGATTCTGCAGGAGTGGCTTTGGCTGATACAGATGCTGCTGGACCTCCCTCTGGACCAAACCAAGTTTGAGAGCTATTTGTTGATGGTAAATTTTACCCATGGCATTGTGTCTGTCCAAGTAGTCTTTTGGCGCCAGTATAGAACACGAGGAAGTTATGTGCTGTATAGATTCGCGGGCCTGTGAGCACCTCCTGCAGAGGTCGGATGGAATGTCTTGTTTGGCTATGTGTTTTATGTACATCCTAGTTGGCATTACTTGATCTTGGATAGCCAGTAAACGTCCTTCCGTCTCAGGAAACAAGTATCCAGCGCGAAGGTAAGTAAGAGATTCTGACTCATCTACTTCTTTGCTTTTCAGATTACTAGGGTATCTGCCATGCAAAGCCTTGCTGTTCCACTCCTCCATCGCAAATGCAAAAAATAGGACGATCAGACAATAAAAAATGATCGAACTATTCAGAGTTGATTTCCTAAACTTCCATTCAGTCAAATTTCTGCCTCAACTCCCAATTTCTGCCTCACTGTTTGCCTACGCACGCCGATAAATCTGAAAATTCTTCGACTCGAATCACTTCATACATAATTTTTACATTTAATGAGGTATCTTCAGAATAACAAAATAGCCGATGTCACTTAATTTATACGAATCTAATGACACCAAGGATTACACCTTATACTTTATTTCATTCGAAAGTAGAATTATTATTATATGGTTGGCTGTTGTTCAGTAAAATACTATTTAACAGCTTACAATACATTTATGTCTTCCTCGAAATCCTTGAGTTTTCGAAAAAACTTGTAGAAAGAAAGATGTTAGTGTATTAGTTGAACTTTTCAGCCATGATTTTTCGAAAGGAAAATTTTCAACAAAAAAAGAAGTGTGAGGAAAAATATCTTAGAGGGTGACTTTTTCAACTCTTTCTGAGCATACTTCAGGTTTGAAAAAATTCCAACATGTGTTATTTCGTTGACGAATGGTAATTACCAAGTTTCGTGTCTTTAGCTTAATATACAGGGAAAATAAATAGCAAAACAATTTTTTCGTTGATCTTCGGAGGAATGTAACTTCAATGATGATTTTCAAAACAATGTATACCAACTACCCACTTTAATTTTCCTTTTCGTTGTTATTCAGGTACACCCTGTATATTAAAGTACATCAAGCCGTTCTGCATGTAGAGCGTGATAATGAAATAGACATACATTCAAAAAACACTACCCACATTCTGGTGCAGTCACGTGAAAAACCTCATTCATACTGATTCTCAAATGGTACAATTCATCTCCCAAACAAGTAAATATTGTCTGCAGAGGGAGTTAATTTGACTCAATAAAAACATAAGATCAATGATTAATGTTAAATTGATTTATAAAAACAATATAAAACAGTGATTAAAATTTATTTGATATGTAGAAGATGAGCTCAATTCGTGATACATGAACAACAACTTATTAACCCAAAGAGAAAAAGGAAAATGAATGGCACATTGCGGATTCAATTTTTCACACATTTTCAACACAAAATGACGTGAACTGCATTTCTTTATCTTCTTTTGTTTCCGATTGTTTGTTAATAGGGTTCAAAACCGAAAATTGTATTATTTCAAGAAATATGATACGAATGTGTGATAGGTACATCTCAATCAATGTGAACCTGCCTGATTATTGTTCTTACTTCGACACTTTTTATGAATGGGTTCAACTTTGCTACCTATTTGGTATCTCCATTTTTTTTGGAGACTTCGACTTAACTGTTTATTCTGCTTTCGGTATTGCTTATCAGTTATCAGCTCATGATTGTTGATAGTATGTATTTAAAATCCCGTTTTCAGTTATTGAAATTCAAAATGGTTAATGAAATAAAAAAAGGAAATTAAATATATTTCTTGTCTTTGAAACTTTGCGGTAGAAGAAGGATGAAAAGATGTGGTATCAAAATATATCGGAACTGAAAAATGAATTATTTATTTAACTAAAATACACATAATACGATAGTAATAATCACTAGGAAAAGAGAGATTGAGTAGATTCTTTCGAGATCAACCTTAAAACAAAGATGACATCTATATTCCTAAAATGAATGAAATACATATGTCTGAAATATATCAACAAAAGAGAATCAATAATTGTAATGATATCAAATATTGAAATATCAAAGACGAGGCACCTATTCAAAATCTGGTATACGTAGAAAGCATATCGCAACAATCAAATGAGAAATATAGTATTCATTAAAACTAATTAAACTTAGAAAATACAGCTAATATAACGTAGGACGAAATATGTATTGATGAGAACTATCTCAAAACAGAGAAATCAATTTTAAGGGCCGATTGCACCGAAGACAAAACTGTAGATTAAATCTTAAACGTCGATTAGTGTCTATGACAATCAATAGACACTAATCGAGGTTTAAAATTTAATCTACAGTTTTGTCTACGGTAGAATCGGCCCTAAGGTTTAAACTCATAATATATGAAACAGTGCAAACTAACATAAAAAACAGATAATAATAAATAATTCAGAAATATTTAGGTTTTTCAATAGATGAGAGAGGAAATAGTTCTTTATACAAATAGGTCAGGTTTTGATCTCGCTTAGAAAGTATTACCACAGTTCTTCATTCGTTCTCTTCTTTCGCTACATCCCTTGCAGTACCCACCAGGTGTGAAGTTCAAAAAGTTTATTTCTGAATCGATAGCAACCATATGACCCCAATTGACTGCTATTCTTCTTTTGTTCAGCATTTTTCTCTGGGTGTATGCTAGACATTTCTCAGGATCTTGCAAGTCTTCAAATTCCACAAACCCAAATCCACACACCTTACCGTTATACATGGCTACTGATATCCTTTTCACTGAACCATATGGCGAAAAAACGTCGTAGATTTGTTTTAAGGTATCTTCTGAACTCAAGTTTCCGATGAACAATCTTGCAGGCATCAATTCAACAAAGTTCCTGTTGTTATAAACTTTTTTGAATTCGGATATGAGGCTGTCCATATTTGAGTTTATATTTTTCAGTTTTTGAAATATTTGCGACTTACTTGGTTATTTATGTTTCGCTGTTAAAGTAGAACTGATTCTTTCAGCGCTATTTCTTTTCTCTTATATACATATTTCGATAAGGTGACATGGAATCATAAAATAGTGATTAGCATTCCTTAGGTCTTTTCTAAACAATAACAATAGGTGGTGTACTAAACTTCCAAAACTTCAACTCGGTCATATCATTGGTGTGTAGATAAACCCAAAAAGAAATTATTTGTCAATTAGAATTTCTTCATTTGGTAATTGGCGTAAATGTTAAATTGAAATGCTGTTATGATAAGTTTGACCATTTCGGCTATTTATCTCTGACAAAAACAATCATGTTACATTTTACCGGTATTAAGTACCTAGAGATTGATTGCACCTTTTTTTTTTGGTCGTGGTGTATTTCATCTGAATGAAGCATTTTACTATCTGTGGTTTTATCTGTTTCCATATCACCTCCGGAATCAACTAAAACTATTTGAGTATACAATAAGCTTAGCTTGAATAAATAATAATAATAAGGTCTTTATTTCCAACGAAAACCTCAAGGGGAAGTTCATCACTTAACCCTTACAAAAAAAAACATGTGCTGTTAAGTGAAGAAAACGTACAATCATACAATAGTGCATACAGAAAGAGAGTAAATACCATACGGAGACAATCGGAGATTCAAGTTAGCAGCGGCTGAGAAGGAAATCCTTGATCTTTTTTTAAAATTTTTCATTCTTGAGCTGCTTGAATTCATGGGGAACAACGTTGTACAATTAATACATAAATCATTAATGAAAAAATGAATACCTGAGTGCAAGAACAGAAAGGAGAAGAATAAGACATAAAAAGGTATATACTTAATCGATAAATGTAGTTTTGTGAGAGTAAGCTATAGGCTGAACTATGAAATGTTTTCATCGCAACCTACTGAAGAGTTTTCAATTAAGAGGTGTTATTTTCACATTCAAAGAAAACTGCCATTTTTTTGGATAAATGACGAGATGTTTATTTCATTATTAAGAGGAAAGAATGCCGTTAATAATGGAAAATAACAACACCGAAATTACCACCAAGACCATGACTACATGACCATAACCATTTAGAGAAATTTTTCATATAAAAATCGCAAAATGGCTGCCCTGTGTCTTCGATGTCCAAACGAATTCCATCTTTTATATCTTGAATCGACGCTGGGCTCTCGGCGTAGACCTCCTCTTTTACATTACCACAAAGGAAGAAGTCTCAAGGTGTTGAATAACCTCGTCGAGAGATAACACTGTCCGGAAACTTTTCCCATAAAATATCAATGGTTTCGTTGCTTGTGTGACACGTAGCGCCGTCTTGTTGAAAGTTAACGTTGTCCGGATCAATACCATCCAATTCCGGCCATAAAAAAATCATTAATCAGCTCTCGATAGCGCAATCCATTTACCGTAACTGTTGTTCCATCATCCTTCTCGAAAAAATAAGGTGCAATAACTCTTTGGTTTTCTGAGCCCTAGATGCGACAATTTTGCTTGTTGACGAAGCCACCGAGGTGGAAATGGGCCTCATCATTTAAGATGAGATTTCGATGGGATTCCGGATCATTTTCATGCATTTCAAGGACCCAATCAGCAGAGACACGACGTTGTTGATGATCAGCTACCTGAATGGTGATAATTTCAGAAAAAAATAGCAATTCATACGAATCTGTTGGCATCCATCAAGCCGTTCGGACTGTAGAGTTGATTGTTTGTTGATCAGTTTCTGCGTTGGGATAGACATGTCGATTGTTTGGTGGAAAGGCTGAGAAAACTTATTTATAAATTTTACCAACTAAGAGCTATATTAAATAAGAGACTACTATTAACTGTTTACGTCGCACTAGCAGAATCCATAATTAGTTATTTTGTATCACAGCATGGGGAGTCTTGTAAGGTTTATCTAACTATTTTGGAGATTGCCCAGAAAACTCTAATAAAGATCATTCTGAAGAAAGATAGAAGATTCCCTACAGACACTCTTTACAAAGAATCAGGTCTTCGCTGTATTTTACGCTTGCTTAAGTCATCTTTATTGACGTACTAGCTGGCCTGGCGAACTTTGTACCGCATGAATTATACTTAAAAGTTGTATAAACTTACCATTGCTTTTTTTCAAGCAGGAAAAAAATTAGGCAAAATTAAAGTTCAAAATATACAAAATTTAATAATTTTGTAATTCACATGGAAAGAATTCTCTTTATTTAAGCGGTAACTAATTGTTGAACTTGAATATATAACTTTTTGTTTTTAATTGTTGTACAGTTCTCTTTTTGCAGTACCTCATGTGACTGTGAATAGAAGGAGTATAATCCATATTATACCTTTCCTCTTATATGAATCAAAATGTCAAGAATATGAACAAAAATTATTCCACAGCCCGTCGACCAGAATTAAAAAATCAGTCATTTGTTAATAGCCCAACCTGAAGTGGCAAAAACAAAACTTTTCTTATATTCTCAAAATCTAATCAGTGGTCACACCATTATTTTAGACATCTTAGCTATGCTGCTAAGCTCAAAATAATGGGTAAACATCTCAGTTGGTAGAGCAGCGCGATTCTCATTATTCCATGGATATGAGCTGTCAATCTCTCTTCAATTTGTTCAATTTAGTTGACGATATCAAGCTCGTTAGAAGACAAATCGAGATGTTTAAATGTCGATAGTACGATCGACACGGCAAAATTATCAACACTGTGAATTATGTTGAACTCATATTCAAATTTATGGATGGTCATTCGATCAGATCAGATTAGGCAACCCATGAAACATTATTGTATATCAGGAGTGAAAGCCCGATGAGCAAACGTTTCAAAATTATTGACGCTTACAATACTGTCTCTGTGCGAACAGAAACACGAATATAATATGTCAATTTACTAATTATGGGCAATTATGGATTCAGTTATTTCCGCAAATATATCTATTACCCAAACAGAAATTCGAAAGCAGTTCAAAAATAAAGAAAAAAGATGAAGATGGCCAACTCACGTTTGAAACTGATCGTCAAAATCAGATACTTGATCTTTCGGTAAAAATTCACTGTTCCACAAACTTGAGATAAGTTTACCCGCTTTTTGATCTGGCAATAGACTTCCATGTTACCATGAGTTCTATGCGAATCACATATCGCCATCTAACAGCGGTAATATCAACCTACGACTACGTACAGTGACTTGCCTATTCACTGTACGACTACGCATCAACGGTAGCGACACCCAGTGGCCTTATTCAAAAGAAGGAAAAGCATTTCCTGCATAAGTAAAACTTTCATCAATTTTTTCGAAGTTTTATTGTATTTTATAATAACCAGACCGAAGACGATTCCATAAATGAAGTTTCATAACAAACAGTCCATCCGATCTCTAGTTATAAATGGTGTAACCAACATCTTTCTTTTATATATATAGATTATACACATCCGGTTCCTACTCGTTCTAGAATGAATGTGCCTTTGGTGGTACCATTGTACAGAAAGACACGTTCCCAATATTACATTTCGTATCTGGGACCAAAATTTGTAAATATATTGCCCACTAATTTGAGGGACGTCACTTCTGAAGGCAAAATTGGCAGATTAAAATTCTTTTTGATGCAGAGTTTCGCAGTTTTTTTTTAGTTATTCTAGGTTTTTTTTCACTGTTTTCGGCGCCTCCTGCTTCTTGATTTCTCGTCCCGATTTCTGTTTCTTTTCGTCATTTTGCAGATATTGTTTTTTTTTGTACTTTTCTACTCTGAAAATGATATTACTTTTTATTTATTTTAATGAATTTCTGTTGTACTTGGACGTAGGGAATTTGAGAAAATATTATGTGAATGCAATAATTTCAGAGACCTGGCGAATGCTGAAGAAACTTTTTTCGGTTAATACTGGAAATATTTCACGAATATGAACATGGTAGGATGATGCGAATCCACGCTCATTTTTTCTGACTCCAACAACACCTGAGGAGGTTGTGAAAGCGGTTTCAGAAATGAAGAATAAATCCTCACAAGATATATATGGCTGCTCAGTGGGAATAATGAAGGAGGTAGTGCATTGTCTTGCCGGTCCAATGTCGAGTTTAATAAACGATTGCTTCCAACAGGGCTATTTTCCGGATGAGCTGAAGGTCGCAAGGGTAATACCTATACATAAAAAGGGCGACCAAGATCTGTACGATAATTACAGACCCATATCCATACTTCCAGTTGTCTCGAAAATCTTCGAGTCCCTCCTCAATACAAGATTGATTGCGTTCCTGGAGGGTAATTCATTGCTTGGCAGTCGGCAACATGGCTTCAGGGGTGGGAAGTCCACTACCACAGCACTAGTCCAGATCGTCGAATTCATAATGGGAGCACTGGACGATGCGGATGAAGTGATGCTGGCCTGCATGGACTTGAGCAAGGCTTTTGACTGCGTCAACCATGACAAGCTCATATCTAAATTAGAGCATATTGGCATAAGAGGCCCAGCATTGACTCTGATGACTTCCTATCTGCAAGAGCGATATCAGATAGTAGACTTAGATGGTAAAAGATCTACCAAGAGGAAAATCACCTCAGGTGTGCCCCAGGGATCTATGCTTGGACCAATTTTATTTCTCGTTTATATCGATGACTTGATATGTAACGTCACGGCAGATGATAAGACCCTCTTCGCAGACGATACATCCTTTTTA
The DNA here is from genome assembly GCA_951802165.1 of Adalia decempunctata. Classification (NCBI taxonomy): domain Eukaryota; kingdom Metazoa; phylum Arthropoda; class Insecta; order Coleoptera; family Coccinellidae; genus Adalia; species Adalia decempunctata. The sequence continues at coordinate 41,658,412 of OX637695.1, forward strand.
AATAGAGCCAAAGCTGAGGACTTACTGCAAGAAAAATCCCAAGCATCAATAAATGGCGCTGTGGAATGGTTCAGGATGAATGACCTTAGTGTTAACGCAGCCAAAACACAAAAGCTTATAATAAGCACCAAAAGACATAACGCAGAAAGTATCTCCTTGCTCGGGGTATCAATTAGTGGAAATCTCACTTGGGGACAGCACGTAGATGAATTGTGCAAGAAGCTCTGTACGGCATTATTCGCAGTCAGACGAATAAAAAGCATGCTCACCGAAAGCGAAGCACTGCTTACATATCATGCACAATTTCACTCAAGAATGACCTATGGTATAATTCTATGGGGTGCATCTCAGGAAGCTAGCAGAGTGTTCCTCAAACAAAAAAAAGCAATAAGGTTGATTGCTGGAGTCGATCGGATGACTAGCTGCAGACCACTTTTCAAAAAATACCGCATACTCACCGTTCCATGTTGCTATGTGCTCGAGTGCCTCGTGTACATCCACAAAAACAGGGAAAACTTCCAAAAACACTCCGCGATCCATGAACACGAAACGAGAACAAGAGATAAATATATACATCCAAGACATCGACTGAAGAGGACACAATACACACACGTGTACAATGCGTACAATAAGCTCCCTGAGCACATAACGTCACTGCGGTGTCCAGCTTTTAAGAAGAAAATCAAATCTATACTCACAGAGGGTGCATTCTATTCGGTGGACGAGTTCATGTCGTATAGGTTTTAATAATTTATTATTTCATGTCTGTACTTGTATTTTTATATGCATGTATGTATATTGTGATGGTTGCAACTGTTGCTGTTTTGCTGTTCCATTTATGTTATATACTTCTGACATACCCTGTAGAATTTGAGGGAAATAAATGATTATGATTCAGTTATGCTACTTATTTTCTTGTACGGAAATCAAGAATCGAGTGTTGAAATTTCACTGAAAAATAATGGACAGAACAGTCCGTTACTTTGTGATAGTTCATTCGGAAAAAGAATAAAAGTGGTAGAATAGCCCAGCAAAAAGAACGGACAAACCTATGGAATTCTCCACTTTTCAGACATTTAAATTACCTTTATGCACAACTTGAAATACTCCAGTATGAAAATGTAGTGGTTCTACGAAACCTCCGTCATAGTTGAACCTTATATTAGAAGAACTAACTCCATTTACAAAGTTAAAAAAGAGTAAACAGAAAGTAGACTTGGCAATGTCGCTTGATTTTCACGACTGCCAACCTGCGCCAGTTTTAAGTGAAAGATATTTCGTGGGATTGTCCAGATAGGAAGTGGTGTATTAATTAAAATAAGATTGTTACTTCCTAGAGTTTTTTATTGCGTGACTAGTTTCGCTCTGTATTGTCAGAGCATCCTCAGACTAGACTCACTGAAATTACAATACAAACATCAGACTCTAAACATACTACATTCTTTAAAATTATTCTTAAAAGTATTCTCACCTGAACTCTCTCAACTTCGAATCGTCAAATAATGTAATAGATAAGGACAAAAATTACCGAAGTTCCTCATAAAACGTGTCTTCTATAAAAAATTTTAAAATTGAAGGTTATAAACATAGACAACACACTCATTAAAATTAAAGGTTATGAACAAAGAGAACATATATGACAAATTTCCATCACAATGTTGTTACATGACCAGACATCTTTTATATTCTTCTCATAATAAACATTTTATTAAACCATCATTGCCAAAATCTACTTGAGTATTTAACATAACATTATTGTCAAATTTTTTATGTCGTAAAATTTCTAATCTCTCCAACCTATCCATGACCCAATTATTAACATTTGTGTGCAAAATTTCAAAATTTTCTTCTGTATTGAAATCATGTTGACTTTCATATAAATGATTACCAAAATGTGAGTCGTTGTAACTATCTCCCAGTCTCAAGATTCTCATATGTTCCCTAATTCTTTGTTTGAAGGTCCTCGTAGTTTTTCCTATGTAGTAGGCGTCGCATGTGTTACACGTCAACTTGTAAACCCCATTCTTGTCTAATTTTTCGGTTTTCTCTTTATTGTTTACCAACAACTTATTGATGTTATTTGTTGGTTTGAAAGCAACCTTTATGGAAGGATCTTTTTCCAATATTTTCTTTATTTTTGATGAAATTCCTCCGATATATGATAAGGGAACAAATTTTTTATTTTCTCTATTGTCTTCCTCTATTATAAAATTTTCTTTAATTATCTTTTTCCGTACTTTTTTATTGAACATTTCTTGAATTATTTCTTCTTCAAAGCCATTCATGACTGCAGTCTGCTTAATAATCTTCAATTCTTCGTCAAATTTGTCCTCCTTCATGGGAATATTCATCAATCTTTCCAGTAAACTATGGAATATGGCTATCTTATGTGCATGACTATGTTGGGATTGTGCTGGAATTGAGATGCCAGTCTGGGTCGGTTTTCTGTATATTCCAAATGAATGTTTTCCATCAATTACTTCAATCTCCAAGTCCAAAAAATTTACCTTCTTTCCTGAGTTCTCTAACTTAAACTTTATTGACTGCACACAACCATTTATATAATGTAAAAATTCTTCAAGCTCGTCATCAGTGCCTTTCCACAGTATTATGATGTCATCTACGTATCTATAGTAATAAATTATCTTTGTCTTGTATAAGTTATCATTGAATATGTACTTCTCCTCAAAATGATCTATGATCAATGACTAGAGCAGATAAAGGAAATAGCATCATCATAATAAAGACAGGAGATTACAATCAAAAAGTTCTGGACTTCATTGCCAAAAATCAAATTGTCGAGAAAAAGATTTCTATTTCAACAATCATACAAAAAAACAAAAACATCTTAAAACAAATATCCGACAAATTAGATCCACAGATTATGAAAAATTTCAAAATGGATAATACAAAGTTACCAAAATTATATGGTTTATTAAAAATTCACAAAAGTGAAGAATTAGAACAAATCCCTATTAGACCAGTAGTTTCTCACTTCAACAGTCCTACTCACAACATAGCAAAGTGGTTAAACAAAGTGTTGAAAACCGATACAAAATTCAAACCATCACACACTATCAAAAATTCACTAGAACTTGTCAAAAATATAAAAGACATAACAATAGAAAGTAATTATAAGATCTTAACAATAGACATAGAAAATTTATACACAAATGTTCCTAGAGAAGAAATATTGAAAATAATTGAAGATGATTTGGTGGATGCAGATATGGGTGATCAAATGGTGGAAGTAGTAAACCTACTCTTGAAGATGTGTGTTCAACAGAGCTTCTTTAGTTTCGATAATAAACAATATGAACAAAAGAATGGTTTAGGTATGGGAAATCCTGTTGCACCAATACTAGCTGATAGATATATGGATCATTTTGAGGAGAAGTACATATTCAATGATAACTTATACAAGACAAAGATAATTTATTACTATAGATACGTAGATGACATCATAATACTGTGGAAAGGCACTGATGACGAGCTTGAAGAATTTTTACATTATATAAATGGTTGTGTGCAGTCAATAAAGTTTAAGTTAGAGAACTCAGGAAAGAAGGTAAATTTTTTGGACTTGGAGATTGAAGTAATTGATGGAAAACATTCATTTGGAATATACAGAAAACCGACCCAGACTGGCATCTCAATTCCAGCACAATCCCAACATAGTCATGCACATAAGATAGCCATATTCCATAGTTTACTGGAAAGATTGATGAATATTCCCATGAAGGAGGACAAATTTGACGAAGAATTGAAGATTATTAAGCAGACTGCAGTCATGAATGGCTTTGAAGAAGAAATAATTCAAGAAATGTTCAATAAAAAAGTACGGAAAAAGATAATTAAAGAAAATTTTATAATAGAGGAAGACAATAGAGAAAATAAAAAATTTGTTCCCTTATCATATATCGGAGGAATTTCATCAAAAATAAAGAAAATATTGGAAAAAGATCCTTCCATAAAGGTTGCTTTCAAACCAACAAATAACATCAATAAGTTGTTGGTAAACAATAAAGAGAAAACCGAAAAATTAGACAAGAATGGGGTTTACAAGTTGACGTGTAACACATGCGACGCCTACTACATAGGAAAAACTACGAGGACCTTCAAACAAAGAATTAGGGAACATATGAGAATCTTGAGACTGGGAGATAGTTACAACGACTCACATTTTGGTAATCATTTATATGAAAGTCAACATGATTTCAATACAGAAGAAAATTTTGAAATTTTGCACACAAATGTCAATAATTGGGTCATGGATAGGTTGGAGAGATTAGAAATTTTACGACATAAAAAATTTGACAATAATGTTATGTTAAATACTCAAGTAGATTTTGGCAATGATGGTTTAATAAAATGTTTATTATGAGAAAAATATAAAAGATGTCTGGTCATGTAACAACATTGTGATGGAAATTTGTCATATATGTTCTCTTTGTTCATAACCTTTAATTTTAATGAGTGTGTTGTCTATGTTTATAACCTTCAATTTTAAAATTTTTTATAGAAGACACGTTTTATGAGGAACTTCGGTAATTTTTGTCCTTATCTATTACATTATTTGACGATTCGAAGTTGAGAGAGTTCAGGTGAGAATACTTTTAAGAATAATTTTAAAGAATGTAGTATGTTTAGAGTCTGATGTTTGTATTGTAATTTCAGTGAGTCTAGTCTGAGGATGCTCTGACAATACAGAGCGAAACTAGTCACGCAATAAAAAACTCTAGGAAGTAACAATCTTATTTTAATTAAGTGAAAGAATTTGATAAAACTAAATCAAGGCTAACCGCGACACTTTATGAAAGTGAATGGAGTTTCTATGATCAGTTATCAGACCTTTCGTATCCATAGTTTAGTCTGTGGTTCAATCGTTGAAAATACCGAAGTTGTCAGACCAATCATAATTCAGAGACATCACGAGAGCGCAGATCGAGTTGTGTTTCGCGAAAGTCGAGTGAAGAAGTAGATAATCGACAAAAATAGTCGATGCTCTTGTGATATTATAACTGATTATTTCCTTCACACATGGCTCTCCCAATGAAAAGTCACGAATTCAGTCACACGATAAGCAATATTATCGGATATTTCATAGGTAAACGAAGAAATATCAGCGGCTATTTAAAGTGTCAAAATTTGGCATAACATTCATTCCGAATTGAAAATGTACGGAGGGTCCCGAGTTCAAAACTTGGTTGGAAAAGCAATTTTTTTGCAAAATAATTATAAATAAGTCCGACGACTTGGTCGAAAATACAAAAGACCGCGGATCCGAGCGTTTAGAGCGTGTTCATGAAATAATCTTCCTGAATATCCCTCGACTTTGACAAAAAACGACTATTATTTTCTTCAATTCATCTCGAGCAACTTGTATTTCGACAATTCAATTCGAACATATGAATATTAATAATCAATTATTAAAAAAAAAATCCAAACACATTAATGTTCATATGGTCTTATTGTCAAAATACAAGACGCTCTCCATCGAATTAGGTCGAAAATAATAGTTGGCTATTTGTCATAGTCTCGGGATATTACCTCCGCCCATTTCCCTCGTTTCCAAAACTGACTAATCACAGACCAAAGATATTCGTATTCGTTACGATTATACAGGGTGTAGAAAAAACATGCGGCACAAATTTAGGGGGTTATTTCTTGGACTATTTTAAGAATATTTGTACCTTAGACGATTTTTCGAAAATCGTTTCATTTCGAAGATACAGGGGTGGATTAAAAAAAACAATATTAATTACTTGCAAGATTTTTAATTACAAATACTGCTGAAAATGACCTTTGACAACTATCAAAAACAGTAAATGATTTATGTCATAATGGAAATGTAACCAACTACGTATGAAATCTGCTGTATCTTTTCGAAAAAAAAAATAGATTTTTCTTTGCAAATCTAGCCCTGTATCTTCGAAATGAAACGATTTTCGAAAAATCGTCTAAGGTACAAATATTCTTAAAATAGGCCAAGGAATAACCCCCTAAATTTGTGCCGCATGTTTTTTCTACACCCTGTATAACGAATTTATTTCTCTGTTGAATTCTTCATGAAACTTTTTCTGTAAGAGTTTAGCAGAAATATTTCGAATGGTTTTCACTGTACTTCTTTATATTCTATTCCGTCTGCACGTTTCATATTGAATTCCCAATCTTTCATAACCAGGAAGCCCTAGGGGGGGGGCAGCTGCCCTCCCTTGAGCTCAAAAATCCCTTAAAAACTCATGAAATAATAGCATAATATACGAAAATCAGTTCATTATTTCTATTCTGATTTTTTTTTGCCCCCCCCCCCTAGCTCAAAGGCTGGTTTTGCCCCCCCCCCTAGCTCAACGGCTGGGTACGCCCTTGATATTACTACTGATAATATGATTGCATTATGAGTTCTGATGAAAATATTTTCATTCTTACTTTGCCTCATGTCGACGCATCAAACAGTTCTGGTAATTGTGAATCCTACACAATTTTTTTTATGTTGTGGTTTTCACGAATTCTATGCTGGGCACAGTAAGATCGGCTTTTCTAGAGTAAAGACATGCTTGTGTTTTGTTTGCGTTGACGACGTTTCTGGTTTTTTTAAACTTCGAACGATAATATTTCAGAAACTAAATATACCACTAATTTTTCAACCTAAACCACTATTGAACCGGAACTGAGTTCCTATAACATTTCCGAAGGTACACATTTTAGATTTGGACAAATAGACGCAACAGTGGATTTCCATTTCCAATCAATTCTTGAAATACTGAAAATTGCTGGAATGGTAAAAATTTTGGGTTTAAGACAATCGACGGATCCAAATATCGCGTAAAGTAAGTGTTGCGGCAGTTTGTCTTCTGTCGCACGTCTAGACTAACTTAATGTGAATACGAATTTTCAATTGAGTAAAACATATTTCTCGATCTGACTCGTTTCAACTCTCCAGTCACGATCGGAACGTGATCGATTGCTCTCTCTCTCTTTCATTTTCCTCTTTGATCTAACGATCAGCCGCCGCAATCTCGGCGACACCTTTGTTGTGAAATGGTGTCATTCAGTAACGTGACCTCGTAATTAATTCCCTTTCGTAGAGCCCAATTAGCAAACCGTTTGTTAAAAGTTATTCCATCTACCCACCTCCCCGAAAACACGTGAATAATAACGTGATTTCCTCGTTGCCAGTGCGTCATGTTTTCGCTTGTCGCTTCGGGACACTTGACGAAACTGGGTATATCTGTGGAAAGAGCAAGATTTACGACTGGCCTGAGGGATGTAGCGAAAAAACACGTTTCGTGATTAGGCCAATCATTTGTCGAAGTGAACACAACCCTTATTATGATTTTGAAATGCGAATATGTAATTCGATGAAAATTGAAAAAGGGATATTCTACGTAGATCAACGGAATCAAAGGATTGGAAAAGTGTTTGAACTATATAAAAAATCAGATTTTCTAGCCTCATTTCCTGGCGAGATTTGGGCCAGGTTAAAATTCGGAATTTCTCTCAGAGCGCTATAGTTTTTGAAGTAGCAGACCAATCCTATCCTAAAAAAACGCAAACTACAGATCGAATAATGTTCTGACGGATTTTCCAATTGGAATGATACAATTGGAAATAGTTATAATAGCAAACATAGAATCATAAATACAGGGTGTTACATTAAAAAGAAATCAGAGATATTTGGTAGTAAGAAATCGAGATTTCGAAAAATCGCTCAGACTCGACGATAAATTGTCCATAAAAAGGCCATTTATTGGCAGTAGCAGCTCGTGACAGTTTCAGATGGTGGGGCACATCAAAAAAAAAAAAGATTCTCTGCCGTGACTAATGGGACACTCTGATACAGGGTGAGTCTTTGACTTTTACATATATTTTAACTGCAGATTCCTCTCATCAAAGTCAACACTTTTTTCCTATATAATTTTTCAGAAATCTTTTGAAAGTGTCGAAAATCCATGAAAAAAACACTTTTCTGTTCATCTTCAGAACCGTTATTTCAAAATGAGTGAATTTTGGTTGACTGGTTACCTACTCTATTTATGCTGCATATTCGTCGATCAAAACTCATCCAATAATCCTCCTCGTATAAAAGTTACAGCGTAACCGACTAATAAATCCACGCAAAAAATACTATGAAACCACTTTGAAAAAGATAAATGGTTCATATTTTCGAACGAATCAATGATTTCAGAAAATAAACGTAATCCTATGTTTTTTCATAAAACGCATCGTTTTCGAGTTATCCTAATTGTATACGATGAAATTTGAGGAAAAAATCATAAATTTAAATAATAATCTGGATGCTTCCCTGGATTGAATATCATCGAATATAATTACTTTTCTGGTCTCTAAACAAGTTAACAATGTTGTCAGAATGTCTATCAACTTTGTTTGGACTATAATCTAAAAGATGGAAAAACGATTTATGTGGAGATATGTAATAATAAACATTAAAATAATTATAGCAGGAATTTGGACCAATTTAATTCAGTATCCTTTTAGTACATCGCCAACGTTTCGAATCGGTTGTGATTCTTTATCAAGGCTGGAATGTCAAAATAAACTTAGAAATAACAAATGAAAAGAACCCAGAGACGACCCGCCACTCACCTCGTATCTCATTGGATTGAATATCGTCAATTTTATTAAAATAATTGTCTGAGTATCTCGTTTCAGTTTTGATTCAATCTTCAAGTGTTTTGAAAATGGTTAATGTGTTGTTAAAACAACATGAGCAGACAGGATCGTCCCCCGGTACGTTCCACAAATCACAATGAGTAACATGGAGATGACATTCAACTCTCCTGTAAAATATTGTATATGTTCGTCACAATATCACATCTCGGGTAAAACAACAGGATGAAACACAACAATGACAATAAATAATTTAACAAAATAGATAAAACATTTTGCTAATGGTGGATGCGCCTTAGATATATTAAAATGACTTTCACTATAAAACACCAAACTGAACAAACAAATATCGAGGCTCCGAAAGCTCACAGTTATTTCCATCATTAAGATCCACCATTCTGAGTCCCCGAAACCCCAAATTCCTGCTATAATTATTTTCATGTTTGTAACATGGACGCCATCAATAATCAAAATGTAATAATAAAACCCCACAAAATAAAATTGAATATCAAGGATCATGAAATTATCCATTTCATACCCACAATTTCGATTTAAATTTAATTGTTACTGGTCCAGCTTGAAAATAAATGCTAACGAAATACAAAAGTCAGAAATATGAGCTGAATCAATTTTTTTAACTCGACACTTCACGGTTAATCTTACATTAATTCACTGAAAGTCGTCACAGAATCATCACGAGAACGAAGAGAAACACCATAATCACTTTTCCCTTTTATAACAACAAAGCTATGAAAAAGAGTTTCTCCATGTTTGTTTGGAGTTCGCGCCAGTGGTCGTCTGGTCGCTATACGCATGCGTCGTTCACAGACGGTATATTACGTACAAAGATTATCACTTTAATATTGATAACACAGGCTACGGGTGGTTCGATTGAGAATCCCCTCCATGGGGTGTGTTCGATTCAATGATTTTACGTAGTTTCAGGAATATTGGTAAAGCTGGCAACTGGACAACTGTGAAATATTCACAGAATGGAAACAAAATGGGTTCGGTTGAAATGATAATAAATTCTGATAAATTGTTTGAAAGACATTTTTGGGATATCGAGGAAAATATGGACAAATAATTATTGTTTACAAACTAATCTTTAGAAAAATCGAATAAGGAACTTATTTTGATGGCAGAAATATGGCTCTTCAATGGCAGATATAATAAGAGAAAACTAAGAGTTTTTGTTGAGAAATATCGTGTTTTTAACATTCTTATTCGAATAAGTTGGGGTTTATTGGTATAATCGAGTCAAAGAAATACGCCAATAAAGTTTGAGATCCTATTGAAAAGAGCCTGTTACTACTTGCCCCTGTTACAAAAAGCCCCTCGCTCCCCTACTTGGGTATCCCCTAATTGCATCAACTCAATTTCAATCGAAATAGACAGGATTTCATAAGGGATCCCATACAGCTACCCCCAATGACCAGGAGGGACACGGCTTCGGATTGGACACTGTCGACTTACCCATGGCTACTTTATGAGCAACCAAGACTGTGGGGTTTTATCCCCGAATTTTTGATAAAGAAATACTTGAGTTCTTACTTGTTTGAATATATTGACTGACTTTTCTACAATTGTCAAAAACTCTCATTTTTTAAGTAATTAAATCTCGCCTTCTTATAAATTTGAATTATGAATACATTCACATTATTATTCGATCTATGATTCGATTTCAAACATTCCGCCCACCTTGAAACCTCATAGTTTCAACAAAACGAAAAATGAGAAATGATAAATTCACAAACTGATTGAAATATAACTAGATTATAAATGTGTTACTTATTAACTAATAAAATTGTCTTCAATCGGAAGCACACAAATCTTTTGCACGGCACGAGTTACTTCACCGCCTTGTGTTTTTATCGACACCACTCGAATGATCCCATCTGATCCTGGGAAAACCTTCAAAACTCTGCCCAATTTCCACTTCAGAGGGGGAAGATGATCTTCCTTCAAGATAACCAATAATCCTGGTTTCAACACATCTTTGTTCGTTGTCCTCCATTTGGTTCTTTGTTGTAGTGTGGAGATGTACTCTAATGACCATCTTGACCAAAATCGTTGCATCGCCTGAGTGATTTGTTGATATTGGGTCAGACGACAGACTTTGGTTTGTTCTAGATCAGGCTCTGGTATTGATGATAAAGATGTACCAATGAGGAAATGACCTGGTGTTAGGGCTTGAATATCTTGAGGATCAGAAGACAGGGGAGTCAAAGGTCTTGAATTGAGACAAGCTTCTATTTGAACTATTAATGTGTGCAACATTTCAAAAGTTGGTGTAAAGTTTACATTAAGAATTCTATATAAATGAAATTTTGCTGCCTTCACGGCGGATTCCCATATACCACCTTGATGAGGTGATCTGCTTGGAATGAAACTCCATTGAATCGACTCAGATGCTAAATGATTGCCAATTTTATTCTGTTCTGCACCCAAGACCTTCAAGAAATCTTTCAATGCAGAGTTTGCGCCAATAAAGTTTGTACCGTTGTCGGAAAATATTTTGACAGGTTTGCCCCTTCTACCGATAAATCTCTTTAAACAATTGAGAAAAGCATCCGAGCTCATGTCACTCACTAATTCTAGATGAGTAGCCTTAGTGGCGAAACACACGAAAATGCATAAATACACCTTTATTATTTTTGTGTTTCTCAATTTGTTGGCTTTGATATTGAATGGACCGGCAAAATCTGTTCCGCAAAAGAGAAAAGGACGAGTTGCCGTAATTCGTTCTTTCGGTAAATTCCCCATTAATTGTTGCATGGAAAGAGGTTTGGCTCTAAAACAAATTATGCATTTTTTTAACACTGACTTTATTTTATTTTTGCCTGAAATTGGCCAATATTGCTGACGGATTATTGATAAAAGTGCCAATGGACCAGCGTGCAAATTTTTATAATGAAATGACTGGATGATTAGTTCTGTTAACTTATGATTTTGTGGCAAAATGATTGGAAATTTCTGTGAAAATATCATATTAGTAGCATTCTTCAATCTGCCACCAACCCTTAAAATTTTTTCATCATCTATGAATGGATTGAGAGCTAATATTTTACTTCGCTTGGAAATGGGATTTCCTTTTATCAACGCATTCATGTCATCATAGAATGATTCTATTTGAGCGGTTTTTATTAAAAATTTCATAGCTCTGTTGAGCTCTTCGACTGTTATGAATTCTTTCTTTAGTTTTTCACTCTTGACTTTGCAATTTTGAACGAATCTGAGCATGTAAGCTGTAACTCTTTGCAATTTCAACAATGAAGAGAATTTATTAAAAAACTCTGAATTTTGTTCCGATTTCACTAAATTTATCATAGTTGGTTTACATTCAGGGATCTCTTCAGGAACAGTTGATGAACCTTCTGGCCAAAACTCTCCATTTTCAGAAAGCCATGATGAAGCTTTCCACCAAAGATTTGACTTTTCCAACTCATCAGGTGCGAGTCCTCTAGAGATAATGTCTGCTGGGTTGTCTCTACTTGCTACGTACTTCCACTGGTGAATATTTGTTAATTCTTGTATTTCTGAGACCCGGTTGGCAACGAAAGTTTTCCATTTGTATGGTTCTCCTGATATCCAAGCAAGTGTTATTTGGGAGTCACACCAATATGTAATGCGGTTGATATCAAGTTCCATTGCGCTCACAGTTGAATGAACTAACCGAGCCAATAATAATGCACCACACAGTTCCAATTTTGGTAGTGAAATAGATTTCAGGGGAGAAACTTTTGATTTGGCACAGATCAATTGGATGTAATGAGTGCCATCCAATGCAGTGGAACGTGCATATACACAAGCACCATAGGCTTGTTCTGAAGCATCAGAGTATCCATGGATCTGTACTTCCACTGACACTTGACAGATTATTTGTCTAGGAATTTTGATGTGTTTCAGTTTCAGAAACCTTTCTTGAAATTTCAGCCATTCAAAATGAATATCAGCTGGAACTGACTCATCCCAAGACAAATTCAATCTCCACAATGTCTGCATAATTAATTTGGCTTTAATCGTGCAAGGTCCTACCAATCCAAGAGGGTCAAATGTCTTTGACAGTGTTGATAAAATTTTCCTCTTGGTGACTCTTCTTTCAACTGGAGATTGCTGAATAGTGAAATGTAAAATATCTTCCGTTGAATTCCACAGCAAGCCTAATGTTTTCTTGATTCCATCCTCTGGAATCAAATGCTTGCTTGGATTATCATTACTGTTGTTTATAATTTGGGGAACGTTTGATGACCACTTGCGGAGGTTGAAGTGAGCCTTATCTAATATACTCTGGAGTATCACTTTGATATTTGTTGCTTCTTCTACTGAACTGGCTCCGGTCAATAAATCGTCGACATAGAAATCCTTGCAAATTATATTTGCTGCTGATGGTTCTGTTCTCATTGATTCTATGCCAACTTGATGTAGACAGCGTATTGCCAGATATGAAGCTGATGACGTGCCATATGTCACGGTCTTCAATTTGTATTCCTTGACTTCGTCATCAGGATTCAATCTCCAGAGAATTCTTTGCAAGTCTTGATGCTCTTCTTGGACAAGAACTTGACGATACATTTTTTCTATGTCTGCCGATAACACAACATTGTGTTTCCTGAACCTGACTAAAATAGAAAAAAGATCTTGTTGAATAGTTGGACCTACTTTCAAACGATCATTCAATGAGATTCCTGTGCTAGAAGCGCATGAACCGTCGAAGACTACTCTCAATTTAGTTGTTGAACTGTCTTCCTTCCAAACTCCGTGATGAGGTAAATAATTAACCAACGTTTCCTTTGATGTTGACTCCTTTACCAAAGTCATATGACCTAGACTTTCATATTCCTCCATGAAATTGATGTAATACTCTTTCAGAATGTTACTTCTGGAGAATTTTCTTTCCATGTTTTTGAGCCTCTTCAAAGCTGTTTGATATGTGTCACCTATATCTTCAATGTTTCTCTTGACTAGCAATGGCACAATGAACTGTCCTGTCTCATTCCTTTTATGTTTTTCTGTGAATTCCCTTTCACATTCTTGATGGTCCTGACTTGTGAAATTCCCTTTTGAACATTCCTCCATTTCCCAAAACTTCTTCAAGTCGAAGTTCACGTCTCTGACTAAGTTACAGCTTTTTTTTAATTGAGTTGAATTCGAGGTTGTGTTGCCTGCTAAAATCCAACCCAATTTGGTTTTTTGTAACAAAGGACGATTTTCACCACTTTTTATCTGACCAATGCACATGAGCTCATAAAATATTGAAGCGCCCAATAGCATGTCCACTTTCCCTGGAGAACAAAAAGTGGGGTCTGCCAAATTAATGTTGGATGGAATTTCGAAGGTAATTTTAGAAGACGGCAAATCATCTGTTATTTTATTTATAATTAAAAATGATAAATCAGCCTGGAATGAATTGAACCTTGACTTCAATTTAATATTGGCCATTTCATTTATGTGGAAACATCCTTGATTGATCCCAACTACTGGAACATTCACTTTTTTGGTCTTCAATTGCAGTCTATTAACCAAGTCCTTTGTGATAAGATTCGTTTGAGATCCTGAATCCAGCAATACCCTAGCTTGAATGAAATTTCCCCTGTGATCAACTACGTCAACGATTGCTGTTGCCAATAGCACATCATTGGATTTCGATGAAGACATGACTGACAAGGGACTTGTTTGATTTTCTCTCGACTGTTCAGCCAAGTTATTTTGGACATCCCTTTCTTGTGAAACCCTGTTATGCTCTTGCTGATTATTGATATGTAATAGAGTATTATGCCTCTGACCACAATTCTTACAATTCACTGAAGAGCAAGAATTCACCTTATGATTAGGCTTCAAACAATTAAAACATAAGCCCAAACGTTTGACCTCATTTCTTCGAGAATCAACTGATAAACCCAGAAACTTTTTACAATAAAACAATAAATGCTCTTCATTGCAGAACTGACAAGTGTGCTTATTGTGTTTATTTGTTGATAAAAAGGTTTTTTGATTTGGTTTATAGTTGTTCGATTTGATATTGAATTTGTCTGTTTTGTAATATGAATTTTCATTTAAAGTTTCTAATAATGAACACCTTTCTTTCAAGAAATTCAAAAGTTCTGGCATTGTTGGCAACTTAGACGTGATATTTGATGATTCCCATGTTTTGCGTGTTTGAAAATCTAGTTTACCGCTAATCAAGTGAATAAGCAACAAATCCCATTGAGAGACGGGTTGTTTGAAACTTTCCAGCACTCTCAAAATCCTTTTAACATCTGTTGAGGCTTTCGCGGCCATCGTTTGATGATTTCTGGTCTTGATTCGAGCATTTCGGCCGGCGTGGTTTGTTATATTTCGACGTTTCGCCAGATCGAGTGTCTGGCATCTTCAGGAATTATTTCTCTCTTATACTTGTAACTTGAGCTATCCGATTTTGACGAGGGCGCAGGCTATAAATAGCGCTTGCGTGGGCTAGACGGTCGGGACCCGCGCCTGCGTCTGTTTGGCTGGCTTCCTCCGGCTTAGGACTCGTTCCGGCGCCTGATTGGTCGATACTGTTATTCGCATCATCTACCCGATTTCTCTTGTGAGGAAGTGTACTTGTGTTTTTGAGCACAGGCACCCATACTCTGTTGATTTTGAGTGTTTCTTCGGATCTATTGAAGTTTTCCTGGTGTTTGTGGATTTCAATTGCCTCTCTATAAAGCCTGGGGTAGTAAGCGGTGGTGGTACATAACACTTGGGTTTGGTCGAATTCAATGGCGTGATTTGTGTTGTTCAATGTGTGCTCTGCGACGGCGGACTTCTCTGAATGACCCAGTCTGCAATTGGCCTTGTGCTCTTTGATCCTGGTGTTTATGGATCGCTTTGTTGTACCTATGTATACACTCCCACAGCTGCACGGAATTCGGTATACACCCGGAGTACTGAGTGGGTCCCTTCTGTCCTTGGGAGATTTCAGGTGGTCTTTGATCTTTTTCGAAGGTTTGAATATGGTCTTGATGTCGTGTTTCCTAAGAATTCGGCCGATTCTATCTGTTATCCGGGGGACAAACGGTAAAAATGCCTTTTTCGAGGATTCTTGGCGCTGTAATCCATCGTCGGTGTTGTTCACAGACCTTCGTTTTATTTCTTTATCGATGTCCTTCTTCGTGTATCCGTTAGCCATGAGGGTACGTTTTAGGTGTTCGAATTCAGTCCCAAGTTGTTCTGGTTCACATATAGTCCTCGCTCTGTCGACCAGTGTTTTTATTATTCCCTTGCGTTGGCATGGATGATGGTTTGACGTATTGTGTAGATATCTGTCCGTGTGTGTGGGCTTTCTGTAAACAGTGTGTCCTAGTGTACTGTCTTTCCGTGTGATCAGCACATCAAGGAAAGCCAGATTTCTGTTTCCATCTTCTGGTTCCATTGTGAACTGGATACTTGGGTGTATGTTGTTTATGTGTGCCAGAAATTCATTGAGCTTATCCCTTCCATGACTCCATATGACGAAAGTGTCATCCACGTATCGGAACCATACTTTCGGTTTGAGAGGTGCAGTATTCAGTGCTTTCTCTTCAAATTTTTCCATGAAGAAGTTCGCTACCACTGGAGCTAATGGGTTACCCATTGATATCCCGTCAATTTGTTCATATATTTCATGGTTGAAGGTGAAATAAGATGATGTAAGGCAGATTTTGAACAGCTCGCTGATGTCACTTGGGAATTTCTGTTCGATTTCGACAACTGCTTCATTCAGTGGGACTCTTGTGAACAAAGAAACAACGTCAAAGCTGACTAGAATATCAGTGGTTTCGATATCGGTATTCTTGATCTTTTCAATGAAGTGTGCGGAGTCTCTTATATATGTGTTTGTTTTCCCGATGTACGGCTGTAGGATGGCAACCAGATGTTTTGCCAGGTTGTATGGCTAACGGATACACGAAGAAGGACATCGATAAAGAAATAAAACGAAGGTCTGTGAACAACACCGACGATGGATTACAGCGCCAAGAATCCTCGAAAAAGGCATTTTTACCGTTTGTCCCCCGGATAACAGATAGAATCGGCCGAATTCTTAGGAAACACGACATCAAGACCATATTCAAACCTTCGAAAAAGATCAAAGACCACCTGAAATCTCCCAAGGACAGAAGGGACCCACTCAGTACTCCGGGTGTATACCGAATTCCGTGCAGCTGTGGGAGTGTATACATAGGTACAACAAAGCGATCCATAAACACCAGGATCAAAGAGCACAAGGCCAATTGCAGACTGGGTCATTCAGAGAAGTCCGCCGTCGCAGAGCACACATTGAACAACACAAATCACGCCATTGAATTCGACCAAACCCAAGTGTTATGTACCACCACCGCTTACTACCCCAGGCTTTATAGAGAGGCAATTGAAATCCACAAACACCAGGAAAACTTCAATAGATCCGAAGAAACACTCAAAATCAACAGAGTATGGGTGCCTGTGCTCAAAAACACAAGTACACTTCCTCACAAGAGAAATCGGGTAGATGATGCGAATAACAGTATCGACCAATCAGGCGCCGGAACGAGTCCTAAGCCGGAGGAAGCCAGCCAAACAGACGCAGGCGCGGGTCCCGACCGTCTAGCCCACGCAAGCGCTATTTATAGCCTGCGCCCTCGTCAAAATCGGATAGCTCAAGTTACAAGTATAAGAGAGAAATAATTCCTGAAGATGCCAGACACTCGATCTGGCGAAACGTCGAAATATAACAAACCACGCCGGCCGAAATGCTCGAATCAAGACCAGAAATCACCTTTTAACATCGTCTAGTAATTTTCTTAATGCTGCAAAAGATTCCTTTGGAATTGAGGGTAGATCAAAGAGTGCTCGAATATGACTATTAATAATTAATTTGTCATTTTGATATCTTTCCCTAAGAAGATTCCATGCAATTGGGTAATTATCATTGGAAACTTTCAAAGAATGAATTACTGCTTCAGCATCCTTTTTCAAACATGATTTCAAATAATAGAATTTTTGAACATTGCTCAGGCTTTCATTGTTCTCTATTAATGAGGTGAATGTGTCATTGAATTCTAACCATTGATCACTATCTCCCGCAAATGTAGGAAGATCAATTTGTGGCAAATTAATGCCATTTGACGATGAATTTGTTTCATGAACAACTTGCGTTAGTTGCACTTGAGAAAGACCTGCATTTTCTAATAAATCAGATGCAGCAGCAGTGACCGTAAAATATAATTCTTCAAATTTCTCAAACTCTGTATTGTAAGTTTCTTTATTGTCTGGGTCTAATGCAACCAATTTGATATGAATATTACTGTAACTGTTAGGAAGATTTTGAATTTTGTCTAATCTAATTTGTAGTTGGTTAATCAACGTGTTGTTATCGTATAGTTTTTCTAAAAATTGCTGAAATCTGACTAATTGACTTTCGAAAGTTTCTTTAGTTATGATACAATTTTGAAATTCACTCATGATGTTTTAAAAATGATTGCTCACACAAATCAAAATGAAGTTTGCGTATTTCAAGACAGACCTGCCTTCCAAATGGTTCGGAATCTGAATTCTTTGAATCTGATCTCCTTGAATCTGAATCTGCTCCTTTCTTATGAGAATGATGAATCTTCTTCGTTCGACGTGTACGCCTTGGAAATGTTCTTGAGGTGATATGAAATTGCTGAATTGCTCTTGATTTTCTTGTACGGATTGATATCCGGCTCTCGAAGGACCAATTTGTGGGGTTTTATCCCCGAATTTTTGATAAAGAAATACTTGAGTTCTTACTTGTTTGAATATATTGACTGACTTTTCTACAATTGTCAAAAACTCTCATTTTTTAAGTAATTAAATCTCGCCTTCTTATAAATTTGAATTATGAATACATTCACATTATTATTCGATCTATGATTCGATTTCAAACAAAGACCCTCCAGCATGCCACCACTTTGACAGCCCTTTGACTATCCCTCACTTTCTGGTGGAGTGCCCGGAATATGAAAACGATAGGAGAAACAACAAAATAGAGCTTAATCTAAAAGCTATTCTTAACAGCTCCATAAACTTCAACAATTTAATGAACTTCCTGAAGGCTATTCATCTGTATAGTCAGATTTGATAATTTATAATTTGTTAATTTGTTCATTACACATATTGTAAAAATAAACTGTAACCGTGTCAATGGCCAGCAGCCGAGACACATGAATTTAATAAAAAAAAAATTCAATCGAAGAATATGAAATTTGAGTTGTTTGCAGAGATTCGTATCATGCACGTATTTGGCCCAATTTTTTTTCAAATGGCTGTATCTCTTCAACAGAGCCGGATTTGTAGAAATAAAAAATGAAAAAAAGGTTTCTCTTGGGCTCAAGAATCTGCAGTTAAAATATATATGTATACACATATAGATGAGTATTCGTCAGTTGCTCAATGATCTTACATTTATATGAACAGATTAAATTATTAAATTCCCAAAAGAAACTGCTCGTGATATTATCACAGACCAACAAGACTTTACACTCTGTCAATTTAGTTCCCAGCTATTGGGGGCGTGTTTTGTAACCTTGTTGTGTTTTCTGTCCTTGTCTCAGCCGCCAGATTTTACCACATTTTACATTAAATTGCATTCGTAAACGATTAAAATGGGAGGCGGCCAATCAGAGAGCAGACAAAACCGAATAAGACCGATGAGTTCTCGTGTCCATGCGAGATTGAAATAAATGAAATGTCAACTACGTGAAACGTCATATCAGTGTTTTGTTTACATATTTTGCTAATAAATGGAGGATTTTTTTGTTGAGAATCCATGCAATTATCTTCGATTCCGTCTCGTCATCGGTCTTATACAGCTTTTCAGGGATTTTCAAGGAATACTTTCGGTTTGGAAAGTTTTGATTACAGAACAGACCATCTTTTGAATGCAAGATCAGTATTTCCACACATTATTCTTAACATTTGCGAACATATACAAAAAACCACCGTTGAACTGAATATTTGTGTTGTATATTAAACTTTCATCTTTTGAAAGGCAATTCGGTAGGTATATATGAGCATCTGACAGCTTAGTGGCAATTTTTAAGTCTTATTCTCAAATTCCACTTCAGGAGTAAATTTCACATTCCTCATTAAGTGAGGTGTACCAAAAATGTGAAATTTCTCCTCATTCACCGGGAATGTACAATTATTTTGATTTATGGCCAGCTGTTTCGAAAATTAAGTCAAAGTTAAAACCCATATCAGAAATAAAGGTTTTAATTAACATACACTCCTAGATCATGCAATCCATTTTCATTGTTCATTCGAGCACAATAATATTCAAATTCATTTGATTGCCATTTAAGTATCAACACTTCTAAATAAATAAGTTAATTCGGACAGGAACAAGAATCGTTTCCCAATGACAGTTAGGGGTTATGTTATTTCGATTTGAATTTCGCGCTTCGTCTGATTTTCTCCCACCAAGATTTTCACCACCCCACAATTTCTCAAGGACATTGTCGCTGATTTGGCGGGATTGGGTAAGTGGATTGTCTTGTTGGTCTGTGATATTATCATTATGGCTGCATGTTCGAATTTGTTGCTATCTTCATTTATTAACAAGGATACATAAAAATTATTTCTAAAGACAAGCTTTTGTAATAACAACACTCATCCGCCATTTTGAAGCTGCCATCTCGAATTCCTCAATTTTGAAGAATTGTGATTTCCTCTACCCAGAAAACCCCCATATACCAATTTTGAATAGTATCGGATCATAAATACACAACTCGCCCGCCATTTTGAAGCCGCCATCTTGAATTTTCCAATTTCGACAGAAGAATCATATTTGTCGAACCCGAAAACCCCCAGATACTAATTTCTAATGGAATGGGAATAATGGGATTATAATAATTACAAAACTCATCCGCCATTTTGGAGCCACCATTTTGTTTTTTTTTTCTATAACAAGTATTTCATGATGCATTGTCACCAGAATTATGTACATCTGCCAAATTTCAAATCAATTGGACAATTAGAAATGTGTCATATTTAACCTTCAAGATTTGATAACAGACCTACGGACAGATAGACAGACAGACAGACTAAATAAAAGCTTGTAAAAATAGTCCCCGCTTATTTTATGATCTTTCTCTCGGAATATGTTCATTGTTTTGAATTTGAATATAATGAGAAAATGAAAAGGCTTATTTGCATGCATATCACAGATCACACGACACATATGGTGGGTTTCATAAAGATCGTTGATTGAGTGATTCACAGAATACCTTGATGTTTTCGTCAAATCGACCAATAGAATTTCAAATTTACGGATTTTTTATCAAAGAATCGCTCGATCAAGCATTTTAGCATTTGATCACCCGATCAACGTTTATAAAACCCGGCTTTAGTGTTCAAAATGTATTTAATACTACTTCGAACGCTTTAATTAGTTTAATTAGGTGCAGTTTTCCTTTGCCTGAAAACAAAAATTTTACGAGTGTTTCTCCGAGCTGAATTCAATACGAATATCCAGCCGAGAATTCAAATTGAGGCAAGTCTCATATCAATCTTTGAATGTGCCATGTCTTTTCCCACCACAGCGGACATACATACGCACGAGTCGATCACCTGCTTAACAAGGAAGCTAAATAATTGGGATGGGGTGAAATGTCCCAGACAGCACCGGATATTCCCAGAATATTCCCTGAATGTGCAAAATGGGATAGGTATATTCCTAATTGTGATGTATGACGATCTTTAATGTTATAAATCTGTACAAATAACAGGTGTAGGTCTTTGGTTAAAGAAAACTGCTATGTTTGAAAGGCCAACGTTTCGATATAATTAATATCTTCCTCAGGGCTATCAACAGTCAGTTCTCCGTGTTGAAATATAAATACAAATCAAGAATTAAAGGAAACGCATACTTCCGCAAACCTTCATTTCACCTGGCGGTGCATTCCCTTGAATTCTTGATTTGTATTTATATTCTAACAGGGAGAACTGACTGTTGATAGCCCTGAGGAAGATATTAAATATATCGAAACGTTGGCCTTTCAATCATAGCAGTTTTCTTTAACCAAAGACCTACACCTGTTATTTGTACAGATTTATATTCCTAATATTCGTAAAATATTCATAGAATATCTATATCCCAAGTAGCATATTCCGAGAATATTTCCATGCGAATATTCTAGGCATATTCCTAAAAGTAAATGCTGTATAGAATATTCTGTATAGAATATTACTAGAATATTCATAGGATATTCAAAATTGAATATTCTTTATGGCACATCCCTGGAATATTCCGCACGTAATATTTCTGGAATATTCCGCTTATAATGTTCCTGGTATATCCTGTACGGCATATAAATGGGATATGTGAAGGTAAACATTGGAAATGAAATTTCAAAATATATTTGGACTGCAAAAAGCAGATGGCGACTGTATGTATTTAATTGTTACCATAAATTCAATTATCTCATTGATTTTCAGATTTACGTACGATGACGAGCGTTAAATATAAATTCATGTTCTCATTTTATTATTGAGTTGAAATTTTGTATACAAAATTTGTGCGCAGTAAAATGTCACAAACAACTTGACCATGAAACGCCACATAAAATCCCGCCATCAACAGCCAATAGAATGTCACCATTCGTCGTCTGTCAAATTCCACGGCGTCGGTTAACCACATTTTAGGTTAACCACTTACCACACCATTCTATCATTTCTATTTCTAATCGTTTCTCGTTTCCTTGGAAGCTTTGAACTTTTGTGAGTGTTATTTCAAGTGATATTTTGAAAGATTATCTCACAGTGAATCGAGTTTGAGTATTGCCTGGATTATTTGTTTTTGTGTTATATCTGAGGTCAGTGAATTTGATGAAAGAATTCTATATTTCCGTGATGAATTGATTGATTGATTTTATTCACGGCCATTTTGAAATCGAAATAATATATTTATGAACAAGACTTCGTTTCTCGTTCCCTATTGTACATTTCTTCCTTCACATACGTTATTTGGAGGTTATGAATGTTGTCAATCTCTCCCATTCAGTGTTATGTTATGTCTTGAAAAAATTTTTTTTCAGGGTCTCTGCGTGTCCTTTAGCACCACCTTGGCTGATTCAGATAAATATTCCATTCAATTATTTTTGTTTTCAATAAATATGAATATATCATAATATGTCTTTCATTTCTTATTCACTGAATATATTATAATCAATATTTCTGAATAGTATTCTCAAGCCTACTAGACTCAAGTGTTTAGGTTCAGTGGACCTAAGAATGCATATATGTACTCGTATATACCTTTATTCCCTGAATATGAAACTGGTTCGAGTTTAAGATATCCATAGAATATCTCTGTGATATTCCAGGTATATTCTATGAATGTCCTTAAGTAATATTATGAGAATATTCAGTATCAAATATCCGTCGATTATTTCGTTCACACATGGCTCCGCCAATGAAAAGTCACGAATTCAGTCACACGATATGCAATATTATCGACTCTTTAGGTAAACAAAGAAATATCAGCGACTATTTTAAAGTGTCGAAATTTGTCATAACATTCATTCAGAATTGAAAATGTACGAAGGGTCCCGAGTTCAAAACTTGGTTGGGATAGCAATTTTTTTGCAAAATAATTATAAATAAGTCCGACCGCTCGGTCTAAAATACAAAAGACCGCGGATGCGAGCGTTCGGAGCGTGTTCATGAAATAATCTTCCTGAATATCACTCGACTTTGACAAAAAGCGATTATTATTTTCTTTAATTCATCTCGAGCAACTTGTATTTCGACATTTCAATCCGACCAAATGAACATTAATAATCAAAGAATAACTCCCTCGAGCTAAAGCTCTCGGGGATTATTCCGATTATTAATCGTCGAAATACAAAACGCTCTCGATAGAATTAGGTCGAAAATAATAGTCGGCTATTTATCATAGTCTTGTGATATTACCTCCGAATATTTCAGGAATATTGAGAATATGCCTAGAATATTAGTTCCCGAATATTCCACTAATATACCATGAAGAATATTTTTGGAACATTCTATGAATATTCTAGGCATATTCTTAGAATATTCAGTGCTGTCTGGGGTATTGCCGAACACGCAATAATTTTTTTTTGAATGAAGCGAAATTATGGCATACATGCTCACAGAAAGAATGGATAAACATGCGAAATTAAATGTGACAGTAAAGATAGTGATGATGGAATGATATAATGAAGTATTTGATTAATACGTGTATTTTTTCAAACTTATTGGTGAGGTACTGCCTCTCGGGACAAGCTGTCACTATTTATTTACAAATACCATCATGATATAATTTCATCCCTCTGCGCGGCAACTCCACTCCTTCAAATTTGAATACCGAAGATGAGTCGTGCAATATGTTATTCAAACCATCTGTTCCTCCTGAGTATGACTGTAAAATTATTTTTGAGATTTTGTAGTATGTATCAGTATTAATAACCTGCATATTTTCGTATTTGAGACGAAACCTTTTTTTGACGCACCCTGTATATGAGAAATCATTTTTAGTTTATAGATTTCTGTCTACCTTATAACTTTGCAATATGAATTTTTTTCGACACGGTATAGTTTAGGCGCTATTATAGCCGTAAGCTTTGCTGACGCACCCTGTATACTTTTCACGTGCGGTAATCTACCAGTATTGAGGTTAACCCACCTAGGGTCATATTAGTTTTTTTTTGTGTTTAATGTGACTGGTCCGATCTAAATCCTTATAATTTTCGTGAAACTCGCACAAAAATTGGATGACTGGGCAGACACTTTTGGTGGCCGCATCGTGGTGCCTTTCTTCTTAGAGGACAATTTGACAGGCGAATGCTTTCTGAAATTACTGCAAGATTTGATTAACTTATTGACATTGTTGAGAATGACATTCGCTAAAGAAGCAAGAAATGTTGGTAAATTTACAAGTGAAGAAGGTAATGCTTTCAGATCAACGAAACCCATCAAGGAAGACAAAAAACGTTGGCTTTTTATCTCAAGGGTTCAACAAAGTGTTGAGGAGAAACATGTGATAGAATACACTACATATAAAAGTGAACATGAACAGAAATATCAGTGTCAGTTTTGAACACAAAATCAATTGGGGAAAAAGTCAGCCAGCTATTGTATGCATTGCTTTTAGAGTGATATAAAAATATTTAGATCCCAAAGTACTGAAAACAGTATAGTATGCAACCATTGAATCCAAACTACGATATGGAATAAAGTTTTATGGCTCTGGAATTATTTTATCTCTATTTATTTTGCAAAAGAGGGCTATCAGGATCCTATGTGAGATGAGTTACAGTGAGTCCTGCAGGGGACACTACTGAAGAAATGGTATTTTGACTTTTCATGCCATGTATACAGGGTGAGTCTTTGACTTGTACATATATGTAACTGTAGATTCCTTACATCAAACGAAACACTATTTTCCTATATCATTAATCAAAATTGGGTTTCGTATGAAAGATACAGGGTGTCGAAAAACCATGAAATTAACACTATTCTTTCGAAATATCGGTTTAAAATGAACTGAATTTTGGTTGATTGTTCACTAGTATTCATGGTGCATATTCCTCAATTGAGAATTATTCAATATTTCTCCTGGTATAAAAGTTACAGCGTAGTCGACTCATAAATTCACGCAAAAATACTATAAAACCACTTGAAAAAGAAAAACGGTTCATATTTTTGAATTGTAACGTACCCCTTATGATTTTGATACCTTAGTTAAGGGTGGTACTTCTGTTATTATCCTCCCAGATGGAGATCATTTTATTTCGGTGCTCAGTCGTAGAGAGGGTATGGGCAAGAATTGATCAAAGGAACTTGAAAATAAATTAGCAGAAAAAAATTTACTATTACATTGAAATTTTGAAAATACAAATCTTGAATAGTAGTATGAAATTCTTTCGTTGTCACTTCCCTTCCGAAAACTTAACTTCAGTTCAGATGTCCCAATTTAGAAACAGTACCAAAAATCGTGATTTCCAAATTCAGGTGTTTAGTAGAAACTGTTGTCAGAATTTCTAAGGATTGCCAAAATTGTACTTATCCAAAATTTTGAGGTGTTTCCAAAAAAAAATGGTCCAAAATTTTGAAGTGTCACCAAAATGTAGTTGTAGAAAATTCTGATGTAGGTATTATCAAAACGTATTTGTCCAAAATTTTTATGAGATATCAAAAATAGAAATCCAAATTTTTGAGTTATTACCAATAACTGTAAAATTCAAAGGGCAATCAGGAACACAACTTTCAGTATAAGAAACTTGGATCTGTATGGGAAACTTTCCAACTCATTTTAATATCAACGAATAAAAAAAATGAATTGTAAGAACAGGAAGCCAGAAACCTCCCCAACAGATCAACAGTGCAATAAAAATAGTAATTTACGTAACAAGTCCGGAAAATAGGGTTTTTTTGGACGAATAGACAAGATTCTAGGACGAGCCGGAGGCGAGTCCTGGAAGTCTGTGAGTCCAAAAAAACTATTTTCGGGCGTGTTGCGTACAATATTTTTTCGGCAACCGTGAAGAATTACAAATCAATGAGATGACACATCTCTTTATTGATTTTGATTCATATTTGAATTAAACAGAACAGAACTGTCATCCGTTATTTCGTTGCTATTGTGATGATCATAACAATGACAACAACGACGTGTTTTTCCGGCCTAGGCCGGGAAGTACGTACTTTCCGGTCTAGGCCGGGAAATGCTACTTTCTCAAAGAAAAAGCGTCCGGGAAGTGGGTACTTCCCGGACGGTTGCCGAAAAAAATTATTTTCATACCATAAAGTCAAGAACAACAAAATGGTGGATATAAAATATCGTGGATATAAAATATCCATGCACATATTTTATTCTTAACTACTCTCAAATGGTGACTTAATAATCACGGAACAAATAAAAACCATTATATAATCACAGTAAGATGAAATTCCTCCCCAGTGAATTGTTTCGAATTGAAAAACACCTACAAATAATTTTTACGATCCATTCACTGATAAAGAAAGGGAGCATATGAAAAATAAATCTGATAAACAAGATTCTTACCCGGTCATCCGGTTTTGGATCGCGAAAAATAATCAAATATTTATCACTTTCGTATATGAAATGGCGAAATGAAATATTGATTCAGTCAAACAATATCGATCGCAGATAATTTTGACTGAAATGAAACGTAGGTAAAATGTATTCGATCGTACCTCCACAGCAAGAAAGAAAAATTCAAAAGTGAGGAACGATCAGGCGTGGAAATCTCGGGTATTGCGAGCGCACCCTACCGGCTGAAGTCTCTCTTGAAGTCGGGAAAAGTGCAGTGGCGTAGCATGTAACGTGGAACGTTACAGAATCAACCATTTTAGAAAATATGTTTTTCCAATGGAACGCGGAGGAAAAAATTATGAATTTCTAGAAAAATCTGAATGCTTTCCTGCCTCAAATATCATCGAATATTATCTCTTCTGTGTTCTCTTGACAAGTAATCAATGTTGTCAGAATGTTTATCAACTTCGTCAAGACTACAATCTCTATGACGAGAAAACGTTAGATGTAGAGATATGTAATAATAAAATTCCACAAATGTGGGAGATAAAATGGAATTCTCAGAAGCATGAAATTACACATTTATAAGCACAGTTTGTATTGACTACTTATTGCTACCGGTCCTTCAGGAAAATATCTATCTAAACAAAATACTCTTGGAATTTCAAGTCGACACTACACGGTTTTCATCACATCAACACGCTGAAATTCTACACATCACAATCATCACCTGCTTCGTTCTCTGTAAATAAATAAATCGGAGTCCACGGCGCAGGTTATCGCGTAAGACGGTAAGCGTCGTTCCTGGAATCATTGACTAACGTTGGAGACACAGAACAACGGTTTGTCTTGCGTGGCGGCTACATCGCAGCGCACCGTTATAGGCGACTGAAATTAAGATCGTAGCGCTATATCGGCGAAAATCAGAACCAGTCGTTTGGTGTTTTCAAAGAGCAACGCCTAAACACCTTTAGCGAAAAGAAAATAAAACTAGTGCCGTTGCGATAGTTCATCCGTTAACGATAAGGGACGTACTGCTTCCTTGGTTTTGCCTTTACCATTGTTTGAAGAGAAAATTGGCAATTTGGCATCGTCTTCTCTGAAGCTCTGTGAAATTTCACAGAATATGGGTTAGGTTATGTCATTGACCTCGAATCCTATGAAGTTAGGATAGGTAAGTGAGAAACCAGTGGTCATGAGATCGTTTTAAAATATCAAGGAAAATATGAACAAATTATTAGTGTTCACAAACTAATCTTCAGGAAAATCGAACAAGGAATTCATTTTGTTGGGAGGAATATGGCTTTTCAAATGCCCAGAACATCTAATAATCACCTAAATTTCAATCGAAAAATATGAACTTTGAGGTGTTTGCAGAGAATCGGGCAGAGTATCAGGCACGTATTTAGCCCATTTTTTTTCAACTGGCTCTATCTCTGAAACAGAGCCGAATTCGGAAAAATGGAAAATGAAAAAAGGTTTCTTTTGGCCTCAAGAAACTACAATTAAAATATATGTACAAGTCAAAGACTCACCCTGTATACAGGAATGCTGACTCTTAGTGTATAAAAATCCATAATCAAAGAAATCTAAAAAAAATACAGTACAACCTACCCAGATTTAACCTAACAACAGCAGAAAAGCAGATGGAATAAAGTTGAAAATGTACAACACCCTACCACGTGATATAAAGGGCATATCTGATTACGGAACATTCAAAAAAACTTTGTATTTTTCTATTACTCGAAGAAACTTATTGTTTGGAATAGGTTGTGAAGTATCACCATTGTTTTCGACACTATTTCATTTCAAATCCTTTTAAAATATCAGTTTGTAACTGGAATTTGATCTGAAATAAAAACTGTTGTAATGTTATGTTATTCGTAGTCTGTTTCTCCGGCAAGATGTCAACGCTGTCAGATAATTTTTTGATATGAACTTCCCCAACCAATGCGTTGGTTGCAGAGGCCCTAAAGAATGGCCAGCTAGATCTCCAGATCTGCCCCCTTTCCACTTCTGTTTATGGAGCCTTTTAAAATCGAAAATAATTGCCACAGAATTCACCTCTCCAAAAGAATTACGCCAGCGAATTACCACAGAATGTACCTTAAAAACCCCAAAATGACTCAGAGTAAAATTGAGCAGAATTTATACCACAGGGCGTATTCTAATGTGAGACTTTTTTTTTGACAGGTTATAGAACTCATCAAAATGAGTCATTTCACCAAAAATTGTTTTCAGATATTATGCTCCTGTTTCGAGAAAATGAAACTAGAATATTTTCTAGTTTCTAGATGAATCTGAAAATTCCTCAGTCCGAACCTGCACCCTCGTCTGCCTCCTTAGATATCCACATGTTTTTTATCTTCTTATCATACATGACGCAGAATATCGATTATGATCAGTGGTACGGTGTAGATTGTACGGGTGTTCATGTTTCGAAAATGCCGCACGTGTAGTCGAATGATAAACTTGTTGATATGCTCTTAAATTATGGTGAATCAAAACAAAATTGAGTTCAGCACATGAGTTGTGCAGAACAAGATTTCCGCTAAGAAATCACCCAACTTCGCGAATGTTCATAAACCTGGTGCAGAGATGTAGAGATATGATGCAGACCAGAGTGGTATTGAGGTACATATTGATGCCCAAATTTTTTTTAAATTGAACATTTAATATAAGAAATTTTCGGTAAAATGACTTATTTTGATGAGTTCACCTTAAAATACGCCCTGTATAGTATGGAAGTTGACGAAGTTCAAATCGAGCATTTGTTAGTTTGAACTGTTTAAAGTATTCAGATCTCTTATATCGTTTGGACAAATGTTTCTCTCCTGCATTCTCTTTGAAGTTGGAGAGTATCTTATTCTCCAAGTATATTGGCTCATATTTCTATTTTTATTTCGAGTTGGAGATGCCGCGTAAAGGGTAAGATGATAGTATTTATGAGAAAAATGTCCCTTTCATAAATGGAGGTGATGGAACTGAACGATTTTCAAAAATATTGATTTTTCTATTGAAAAAGTTTTTTGGTTCACTTAACCTCTCCTGGTAAATTCATATCTTCTTATACAGGGTTATCATAATAAACCGTGCATTAGACGTTGCTCGGCTTCTATGAGGAAAAGATTTCTGAAATTTGGCACACGGCCGTGTTTCAAAGGGGGAAATCTGGCTAAAATATTTTCATCGAAATCGCACTTCCGGTTATACCGGAAGTGACCATCAGCTTTGGTATTTCAAATGGAACTACTTATTTTTCTAGAACTAGAAATGGATTCCTTTTTGAATTTTACACACATTTTTTATCTGAAACATTTTTACGTAGTCGTCATGGTAACGAAGATATAAGAACATCCATGAGGAAATGGCCAGTTGCAGAGGTCCGCGAGACGTATCATAGCACGCATGCTATCCATGATAAAGAAACAATTGAAGGATCTTACGAAAATTCAATAATTTTGCTTCGTATTGCATGGCTATCGAATCATGTTGTTCTATTGGAACTGACACAATAAATTCATATTTCTGAGAAATTTCAAACTGCAATAACCTCATTTTTTCAAATGGCATATGCTTATATTTTTTGTACAGAAATCGACAGAAAATTCAATTTCAAACGGTTTTTCCAAGGGTTTCTCTTGTCCATCTTCAATCGTTTTCTGTACAAAAAATATGGACATGCCATTTGAAAAAATGAAGTTATTGCAGTTTGAAATTTCTCAGAAATATAAATTTATTGTGACAGTTCCAATAGAACAACATGATTCGATAGCCATGCAATACGAAGCAAAATTATTGAATTTTCGTAAGATCCTTCATTTGTTTCTTTATTATGGATAGCATGCATGCTATGATACGTTTCGCGGACCTCTGCAACTGGCCCTTTTCTCATAGAAGTCCTTATATCTTCGCAGCGGCGTAGCTACTTGGGTGCAAGGGTGTGCAGTGCACCAGGGCCATAGAAATCATAATATATATACTTACTCTAGAATGCTAAATCAATTGGATCGAAGTGTCGTAAAAATTTCAGTGTGGTCCACAATGCGCATACGTGCCATCAGGTTGTTTCTGAACAGGGTCGGCTTCAATAAAATTTTATGCTGTTATTGTTGCAGTTGGATTTAATCAATTCATAATTAGTATTCGACACTTACTAGTTGTTTTGAACATATTGATAATTTTCAACAGCTATTTGAATGGTAAATTTGGAATCATCAGCGACTGGAAGATGAGCTGAAAATCTTTCATTATTCCAAAACCTCTTCAGGCGTTGAAAAAACCCGGTTTCGGTATAAAAATTAATTCAAGGATCAAGGAAGACAAATTCTGGTTAACAAACAACGAATCTTTTGGTAAAGTACAGAAAAAAAAATCAAATGAGCAAAATATACTAATATATCCCTTCAGGACAGTTCTATTCTTCGGTGTTCCTGAAAATAGTGGAAACAAGAAAATGTATTGTACATCTGCCAATGCGTTACTCTGCATCGTTTCATGAGTGAATTCTGATACCTACATTCATTCTTCAAGTCATTTGTCTTTTTGAGTTCCGAGTATATTCCAAAATCAATCTGTTATCTTATCTGAAAGAAACTGCAAAGTTTTACTTCAATATACACTACTGGAAAAAATTAAAGGATCAAAAAAAAAATTCCAAATTTTTCGGCAATTTTCAACATGCCGTAACTTTGAGTGGAATGGTCGTACAAGGAATTCAAAAAAAGGAAATTGTAGCTCCGAGTGTCTAGTTTTTGGATTAGAACTTCAAAAATTTTAAGTTTCAGTGGTTTTCGAGTAATGATAGAAAAATCAGCAACAAAAAACTTCTCAAAATTTTACCACTTTTTTTTTCTTGTCTACGAGAGTGGTAATCTTATTTTTGCATAATCGTTATAATGATGGGATACTTTGTTAATTCAGCTTTAATTTATTTTTTTATTGACCTCAATACGTCCACTTCTCGCCGAGATATCGATCTTCAAATGGAAAAGGATTCATTTGTCTTTGATTATCGATTTCTCAGCAACCAATGATCGCACAGAAAATTGAAGGGGTGTTTCAAGACCTTGAATGAACTCCCATTAATGAACAACCATTGCTTATTCATAGAAATTTTTTTTCTTGATGTCGCATCAATATGAAAATTTAACAAAAAAAGGGCTTTTGGTGGTTTCTTGGAAAATCTACCGCTTGATCGAAAATGTTGAGGAAACCAATAATGTTAAATTTGACTTTCACAGTTCAATATGTTGATAAAAACCTCACGAAGAGCCAACTCAATTCAGCGAGCCGTTTTTTTGTTTGACTCGATTGAATTTTTGAAAAAAAATAAGGATCACTTTTTTGCTCTGAGAAGCTCGTAATCTTTAAAAAGGGCAACCAATCTCATGGTGCGAGTGGATAGATATGTGTCAATCGAATGAAAAGCAAAGCGTAAATCATAAATTTCTAACAGTTTATATGAATGAAAAGGTGCACATAGTTTACATACTCAAGTGGGAAATGAACGGGTCAAGACAGTTCATTGTTTATCGGATACGAAAAAATCCAAATCGAACACAACACACAACAAAAGCAAAATGCACACGAAGAATATCAAACACGAAAATAACAGTTACCAGTAAACTAGTTTGTCTATGCAGTAAACTAAACTGTGGCTGCAGACTGACACTAAACCGTTCCTGCCTAAACTTTCACTAAGGTCATTTCAAAGTCATTTGCCATGAGACAGAAAAAGCGGTGTTGCGCGGTCTATATCTATTTAGTGAAACCTACATTACATTACTGCTCTGATTTTCTCACCAATTCCACGAATATTGCAATTCACTTATGATATTAATGTGTCTAATAGTCGTAGGAAGTGGCGCATGAGCTATAAAATAGGTTTGTTACTCAATGGAATATTTTTATTGTTTAATTATATTGAACTTAAAATAGAACCGACAAAACATTTAGGGACTTGGCATCGTTCTACGTGAAATTTCCTAATGGTGAGCATGCGCACATTGTGAATCAGTTGCCTATGCGGCACGTTTTTCGCTGCGGAACTAGAAGGAATTAGCATTCTAGAGTAAGTATATATATATTATGATTTCTATGACCAGGGCCCACGACCTCAGGGGCCCCCCAAGCGCTGACCATAAAAATGCGTTTGAACTTAAAAAAAAATTCAAATTTTGATTTTTCTCTGTGATCTATTATGTGAATAACATTGTTTTTATTATATTTAGTTGTTGAAAAATTTTTTTCCGAAATATCATCAAATCTAGGGATTTATTGCCAAAATTCACTGCTGAATCGGACACCTATCTAAAAAAACTAAATCCGACTAGATGGTACAGTAGGGTTAACGGCAATCAATTTTAATTTTTTTCATATAATTCGTGCATTAGCTGAAATAAAAGAATAAATTCTTGCATATAAGAGCGAAAACAAGCAGAAATTTAAAAAAATGTTGAATTTTGAATTTATTTTCCTCGGCGATTCAATGCACCGCATTCTCAATGATATCAATTATGCATCTGAAGTATTACAAAAGTGCGATGTCACTTTGGACGACGTATACAGAGCTTTAGAAGAGACGAATACGAAGAAAAAATTTATAGGAGTGACTTCGAGTCCTATAAGTGCAAGGCTAGAGAAAATGTCATAGCATATGGTAAAGATCCCCATTTCGAAGAAAAGATACAAAAAAAAGATGAAAAATATTTCGATGAATTATCCTCCGATCACCGATTTCGAAGCAGGGGGGAATTTTTCGAAATAAATATTTTCAATGAAGTGCTCGATACAATAATTTCTCAATTTTAGAAGTCGCCTTCTTATATTTCGGTTGCCGTTTTCAACAAACTGCCGAATCATTGGAAACTATTAAGTTTCAATTTAAAAGAGAATTGAAGGCGCTCCTTGTAACAAAAGCGTATTATATAAAGAGTTTTTCTGAGACACAAACCTATCTGTGATATGAGTATAGTTTGCTCTAGACTGTAAGTTCATTTTATGTCCATATTTATTTTAATAATGTGTTATTTATGCTGAAAATTGACGAGTACACGCTATTGTATTAAGCCTGGAGTACAATAAAGATTTGATTGATTGATTGAATTCAGGTTTCGGGTGTATGACTGCAGTCAACAAAATTTTGAATTTTCACCTTCATTTCTACTAGATATAGGTAGACGAAAAAACGGTAATTCAAAGCTTCGACCAATTTCATTGTAAATATTGCGATATGAAAGGGACCAACTTTTAAATTCGAGTTCTCAATATTTATCACCTATTTCTACCTTAATTGAATAAGGCTTGGACAATTCATGAATTGTATATGAAAATAATAAGGAAATACGGAATGCTGGAATGCGATCTAACAGAAGTATTTAGAGCAATATTACTGTTCCATACAATCTTCCTGTCACCCCTGTAGAAGCTGAAAGATTTTTCAGCAAATAAAGAATAATATAAAATTATTTGCGGAACACTATGAGCCAAGCTCAACTGGGACATTTATGGCTTATACCTATCAATTGAAAATGAAGCTGCATCAAGTCTAGATTTGAGTGAAGTCATTGAATCTTTCGCAAAGAGTAGGTCTAGAAAGAGGTTGTAAACATATTTTTTTCCCAGAGAATAAATGACTTCAAATCTAGACTTGACCTCTAGGTTCGAATCCCCATTAATTAATTTGAAATCATTCCTCGAATAATTTATTCTTATTGTGATTTCACCAAATAATCTAACGTATCAATAAAAAAATAAGGCTAGAAGGTCATAGTGACAATGACAATTTTTTTGTGAATATTTGTACATATAGTAAATATCTATAAAAAATGTTTTCAAAGCCCTTTTTTCATCCACATTAATATAACATTAATATAATGAATTTAATATACCTACTCAAATACATAAATAACAACATATATTCCTATATATTCCAAGTATATTCCTCAACTTCAGTAAGTAACTTTGTTTCTTCGAAGTATTTATATTTTGACTCGAAAACAATTCATTAAGGGGCCCCTCTTCGATTTTTGCACCAGGGCCCCGGACTATCTAGCTACGCCACTGTATCTTCGTAACCATGACAACTACATAAAAATGTTTCAGATAAAAAATGTGTAAAATTCTGAAAGAAATCCATTTCTGGTTAGAAAAATAGGTAGTTCCATTTGAAATACCAAAGCTGATGGTCACTCCCGGTATAACCGGAAGTGCGATTTCGATGAAAATATTTTAACCAGATTTCCCCCTTTGAAAAACGGCCTTGTGCCAAATTCCAGAAATCTTTTCTTCATAGGAGCCGAGAAACGTCTAATGCACGGTTTGTTATGCTGACTATGAATTCTGAAGGGACAGTAATACTATCATCACTTAGAATTAAGTATATAGAAAGCTAGTTCCGTGGGGTGCACCTTGGTGTATCCGTAGAATAAATATTTAAGTATAACGATGTAAAAAAATGGCAATATACAGGGTGTTTGGTAATTCGACGTGAACCTTGGAAGGGGATATACTAGACGTCATTTGCAGTGAATTGCGTCGAGTAACGCATGGTCCGAAAATCTATGGTTACGAAGATATGGCGATTTTTCAACTTTTTTGAAATTTTCTGCTTCGTTATTGAAAATAATTGATTTTGTAAAAACTACTCGACTCTAAATAGTCAATGAATATTTTTTTTGAAGCTGAGGAAATGGTCCTTATTTCTTGCGAAAAAGTATTCACTAAAATTTCATATAACCCGAGATATACAGGGTTGTAAATGGCTGCACCTGTTTTCCTCATAAAATCTTGATAAAACAATCGAGAATTACTCGAAAAAAGTATTATGAACTTGGCGTACAAATGGAAGGAAAAACTTCCCTGTTTCATCAGCTTTCCAAAAAGGTACGTATGTCAATAATTCCTTCATGCAATCAAAAAATATGGCCGGAAAACCAAGCAGACAACAGACTTTTTCGAGTCATTTTGTGATCGAAACATAGCCCGCTTACGGCTTACGAATCACGCCGAGTGAAATAAAGGATAATAGGATATCTGAATGACTCGAAAAAGTCTTTTGTCTGCTTGGTTTTCCGGCCATATTTTTAGATTGCGTGAGGGAATTATTGACATACGTACCTTTTTGGAAAGCTGATGAAACAGGGAAGTTTTTCTTGACGTTTGTACACCAAGTTCATAATTCTTTTTTCAAGTAATTCTCAATTGTTTTATCAAGATTCTATGAGGAAAACAGGTGCAGCCATTTATGACCCTGTATATCTCGGGTTATCTGAATTTTTAGTGAATACTTTTTCACAAGAGATGAGGACCATCTCCTCAGCTTTGAAAAAAATATTCACTGAATATTAAGAGTAGAGTAGTTTTCACAAAATTGATTATTTTCGATAAGGAAGCAGAAAATTTCATTAAAGTTGAAAAATCGCGATATCTTCGTAACCATAGATTTTCGGACCATGCTTCACTCGACGCAATTCACTGCAAATGACGTCTAGTATATCTCTTTTCAAGGTTCACGTCGAATTACCAAACACCCTGTGTATATTCTTTCAAATATTTGATGGATTCGGTCCTTACTTGATGGAAATTCATGTTTAATAACAGGTAAATAAAATTCAATTTCCACAAATTGAATTTTATTTATCTGTTATATATTCTTTCATTGAAATTTTTTTCCAGTGCAGTTATAACACTGGTAACCTTGACACGAGTTCACCCAATGGCTTAGATTAATATGATGTAGAAAGATGATTCACGGCATGCGGACAATTTTTTGGAATTCCGGAAGTTACACCCT
Source organism: Adalia decempunctata (assembly GCA_951802165.1). Taxonomy (NCBI): domain Eukaryota; kingdom Metazoa; phylum Arthropoda; class Insecta; order Coleoptera; family Coccinellidae; genus Adalia; species Adalia decempunctata. Next base: position 41,694,861 of record OX637695.1, read on the forward strand.
GAGCAGGAATCGAACCAACGTTGGCTGTTTGTCGATGATCTAGCGGTCAAGACGGTTGTCCGCTTTCAGAACCAATAAACATAGAAGCCGGCATAGTCCAGGGATCCATCCTAGGACCCAGATTATTCAACCTTCACCCTTCACCTCCAGGACATTCCTACCTTCCCAGGAACAAACCTTGCCCTATTCGCGGACGACACCGCCGTCTACGACCATTCATCTTGGGCGAATGTGGCAAATTCTAAATTACAATACCATTTGAATATAGTACTACGTAGTAAATACTACGAAAAATGGAAAATAATACTTAGCGAATAAAAAACAGAACAAATAGTGTTCAGCAAGAGAGTCAACGATGAGAAGATTATCTCCAAATTGAGATTGAATTGTCACCAAATTCAAATAGCGTGAAATATCTAGGAGTAGAACTAGATGAAAGATTAAACTTCAGAGCCCACATCAAAAACAGCCTTGTTCGAGGTTACGCTGCTATAAGAAAACTATACCCCTTACTGCGCAGAAACAGTAATTTGGACCAAAATAACAAAACCCTCATGTATTATATAGCAATGATCAGACATACGGGGCTCCTGCCTTTTGTCACCTCCGCCCATCACCTCTCCGTCCACTCCAGGTATTCCAAAACAAATGCTTCCGACTTATAACAAAAACAAATAGATAATCCCGAATAGCCGACCTTCATTAGTCAACCGCCCTCCCCACAATCCTCGAATTTATCGACCAATTGCCCAACCAATGTTATAACAACCAGTGTCGCGTGAATGAGCTCACAAGAAATATTACAAAAACGAGGTGTAACAACATAAACCCTCATAGCAAACACCCCTTACCCTACCAATTCCTTCCTACATTACATATTATCTCTACCAGTTGTATATGTCGCAGTCGGATTCTAAAATCCGCCAGTTTGCGAAATGACTAGGCAGTTTGTAAACTGACGAACGTTTTCTAAAAGGCTCTTGAAATGAAGATCGCTTTACAATCGGTCTGATATTTTTAGTCAGTTTGTTAACTGCGAACAACGCATCCGACGGATTGTCAAATCATTTGAATCGTATTATGAAAACGTTTCGTGCCGGAATAATTTCGCTACCGATTGATTTGCTATTCCAAACAACATCATTTAAAAATCTAAAAAACTGAATAATAATGTCAATCATTGTCCAGGTATTAATTTTTATATGAGAAAATTGGAGAATCTAAAAACCACATATTTATGAGTAAATTATTACGCCGAGAAGCGATTCCACCAAAAATTAAGTTTCCATAATACCTATCTGTGACAAGAACCGTTCTGCTTTTTTTCTGTATTTTAAATCAATCAATAAATTATCAAAGGACATGTTCAAATGAACTTCACAGAAGAACAAATGAGCAATAACAAATGAGCAATAACAAATTCATTCGCAAATCCCTATTATAGGTTAGGTTACTCAACAGAATAGTAATTCTCTAGTTCGTGATAAAAAATATCCTTCTCCACGGGTTTCTCTAAATTTTCCATATTGAAAGATTTAAATATGTCGTAATTTATAAAATTGCGTGAACGTCACCAATTGCACATAAAACTGAAGTAGTTTCAGGTGGAACGTTTTAAAGGGTGTAGGATATGACAATCCGTCTGATACGTTATACGCGGTTTACAAACCGACTGAAAATTTCAGGCCGATTGTAAAACGATTTGTATCTTGAAAGCGTTTTAGAAAACGTTCGTCAGTTTACAAAATGACTAGTCATTTGGCAAAATGACGGATTTTAGAATCCGACTGCGACATATATACAGTGAAACCTCTCTTGGCGGACACTCCTCATAAGCGGACACTCCCCTCAAACGGACAATGGCCCTGGAACCGAGAAATTTTCTTGTAATATTATACTCACAAGCGGACACCTCTATCGGACGGACACGGACACCATAATTTTCTCCGCAGAGCCGAAAAACCTCCCAGATACGGACGCGGAATTCTGAAGAACGGGCAAAAGTGAATACGTACGAGTTCATAGAAGATTCTCTTGTTATTTCTTGGTTTAACCGCGCAAAAGAGAACTTCGGGGAATCCCCATCATTTTGTCGCATGAGAAGAGGACTCCATGTCCCCCTATCAGTACTAGCCATATTTTCGAAAAATTGTGAAGTAGAGTGCAACACAGTGAATAATAGAGAATTCGTTGATTTGGATGAAGGATTATCTACAGAAGAGCATTCTGCTTCAATAATAGAAATGGGGAGAAAGATGAAGAACAGAAGAGCGACGTAGAAGGAAGCATTATTACTGAAAGCACCAAAATAAAATCTAACAGCGAAGCTCTGAATTTTATGGAAGAGTTGAAAATATTTTCCCAAGAAGATTTTGTGGCCTTTCAACACCTTAACCTTTGCCATAAGGGAGTGCATTGCACACTGCATGGAATGTAACTACCGGAAAAAAAGGATTTATATACTATCTGACAGCAGAGCAGCCCTACTAGCGCTTGACTCACCACTAGTTCGGTCAAAGTTAGTTTGGGAATGCAAAATGTCACTCAACGCACTCGGGCTTAACAATCAGGTCAACCTCGTTTGGGTACCTGGCCACTCGGGAGTGCATGGGAATGAAATGGCTGATCAGCTAGCAAGGAAGGGTGGACTTGTCCCCTTCGTTGGACCGGAGCCTTTCTGCGGCTTCCCAGCAAGCCATCAAGCGATGGCTGTTAGAAAATGGGAACAGGAATGGAAGAGTAGGTCCTGGCGACTGGTCCAGGGACAGAGACAGGCTAAGTCTTTCCTCTCGTACTCAACGAGCTGGACCAAAAAAGTTCTGTCACTTAGCAAATTAGAGCTTAGGAAAATGACGGGCATACTCACGGGACACTGTCCTGCAAATTATCATCTTCGGAACATGGGAAAGGTTCCGAAAGCCACCGAAACAGCTGAACACCTGCTTTGCAATTGTGGAGCTGTCTTCAGGAAAAGGCCGGAACAAGTAATTGTCGTGGCACCGAGAAGAGTAGTGAAGTTCATAGAGGCTTCGCGGGGTAGCACAATAGATCTTCAGGTCAAGGTGTTTGCGAGGCTGAGCAAAGTCTAAACGCCCCTCCTTAAATCTAATCTAATCTTCAACACCTTAAGAATCTAGAGATCCACTTCCAAACTTGCCTACTAAAAGGGAAAGAAAAAGAAATGACACAATCCAAAATAACCGATTTTTTCTGAATTGTGCATTTCATAATGTGAATAATTTCGTTTTCTGTAATAGCTCAATATTTCTGAATTCATTTTTATTTAATAAGTTTATAAATATATTTTGATAAATAATTTTTTTTTTCGTTTTCATTTCTCTTTGTATTTATTTTGCACCCTCCCACAAGCGTACACCTCCCTCATCCGGACAAAAAAGCTGGAACTAACGGTGTCCGCTCTTGTGAGATTTCACTGTAATGTCTCCCAGTTGTACATAGTGCCTCCCAGTTGTACATAGTGCCTCCCAGTTATATACAGGTGTCCCAAAATTCGCGCACCCCATTGAGGATATCGAAAGTGAAAAATATTCTAAGCCCAAAATACATGTTTGAAATTTTTTTATAACGTAGTTAATTAGTAATCAACTAATGAAAGTGACCAATCAGGACCGCCCAACAGAAGAATGAGTAGGCATAGTGGGGACGCGAGAGTGAGACGCCAGTCTGGGTTTACTGCGTGAAAAGCCGGCAGCAGCTCTGGCGTCTCACTCTCGCGTCCTCACTGCCTACTTATTCTTCTGTAGGGCGCTCCTGATTGGTCACTTTCATTAATTAATAACTAATTAACTACGTTATCAATTTTGGAACATGGATTTTTTACTTTCGATCCCCTCAATGGGGTGCGCGACTTCTGGGACACCCTGTATAGTGTACATCAGTACATAATATATATTCACAATACCTTTGAACAGGTTTTCTTGTTTTTATTTTTCCTGTATATGTATATTCATAAACTAAGATTCAAGACATCATTTAAAATGTCAAAGGTCAATCAATTGTCAAAAGAAGTGCATTGTTCATATAATCAAAATTGTTTTTGTTACTTTCAAGTAGGAATTATAAAATATGATAAATAGTGAAAGCGTGTACCATACGTACAGCAAATTTGTAATTCCAAAATGTTGAATAAATTGATTTTTGATTGATTTGATTGGTTGTCCGGCAAACAGCAAACGTATATAGGTTCGATTACTGCTCGGGGTGTAACTTTTTCCTGAATTTCAAAAGATTGTCTGTATGCTGTAAATCATCTTTCTATCAATACCAAGGTTGACAGAACCCAACAAGACAGGGCTGGTGTTGAGGATGTTGAGAGTTCCTTCGTTCGAATTTCCATACATGAACCTAAATGCAGATGAAATACCGTTCAAAAATTAATTTTCATACTCGACTACATTTTCGTGCAGTGGAGCATTTCTTCGGAAAATAATTACTTCCTGGTTATCTTTAAGAAATTGAACATTCCCACACATAAATTCCCTTTCAGAAGGGGTTAATTCCTGAACTAGAGTTGGGATGAAAATAATCGAAAATCCAGGTATACAAACATTTACCACAGAGACATTGGAGCCAAGAATTGGGTTTACAGATCGAAAGAGAAAGAATTGAATGGACCAATCACAGCAATTTTCATCCCAAATTTGTTTGAACAAGTGTCAAAATTCAAACCAACCTCAGAACTTCTTTTACTTCTAAATGGAATATCAAAAACAGAATTCATTACGACATACCCGCATCATTGTCGAAAGTGGTCCTCGTTTGAAAATGTTCTCATTTGGGGTTCATATTCAGTTAAGCACTGTTATAAGTATAAGAGGTGAACAAAATCGATTCTCTAATATTTTCAGAACTCTAAGCTGTTTCATTCAACTGGGTCCTATTTTGGAGACAAGTTACTCCCCTTTGGATCAATGGCCCGTTTAAGAATTTGACGTCATCATCATTGAGAAATGTAGCGCAAGCACAGAGTGACCTAGTGACCTGGCCAATCCCTACCTACTCCAATAGCAATCCTGCAGATATGAATCGGGATGTTCAAGCCGAAAACCTATCCGTAATGGGACTACTGATTTGTGAATAACCTTCAGAATTTACAGTCGAGTATTTTGTACGGAAATTATACACGATGTTCCCGTAAAAATTGGTTCGTGAATAACTAAGAAAACATAAGTAAGATGGACAAAGATTGTCACCACCCTTTGAAAATATCAAATGGCCCCATCATGTGATACTCAGAGGAGCTTCTATACTTTCATATAATCCTTTGGCATCTGTTTTCCAACATTATCCGTCACTCAAAGCCGTCAAAATGCCATCCAAAATCACCTTTTTTCTTCCTTGCACTGCTGACATTCACATAAAACAGCTTCTAAGCGAGTAGCTTCTTGCATTTTTCATTTTCATCCTACCTCATTATTTGTTCACACCTTCCATGGAATTAGGTATATTTGTCAACGACTATTGAAAAGTGTTCATAATTCATTTGGTTCATCAAGCATTATGATTATGACACCCACAAATCACCTGTGATTTATGAGCCATAAATCACTTGGGATTTATCGTTTATCCAACTTCAATCTGACAACCACAGAATATATCGATAGAAAGCTATAATTCGTTGATCAGAATATTCTATTGAATGTCATCTGAATTTGAAACAGCAATTTTTGTAGGAATAAAAATTATTTCAGAAATATTTATTCAACAGTCGTGGACGAAGATGGATATCCTATTCGCATATTATAGCTATTATTCCTCTGGATGATTTACTAAACTCGACTTCATTTTGGTAAACCCAATCCTCGAGAATAATATGCTCGTTGAATAATGTACTGAAAGGTTTCCAATAAGGAGAGTTTTTTTGCAACTGTAATTTTTTGATATTCCACAAGTAGAAACTACGCCATGAAAATGGAACGATATAGTCTCAGGTTAAGAACCATCATACTTGAAACACATGTATTTCATCAAGTTACCCAAGAACCTTTTCAAGACCAACAGTATGCGATTGGTACCACACGCTCCATGTCGTTTGGGACTACTTCCTGCTCAAAGTTCGAAAAATAGAGAAATCGTGACTAAATGGTATTTCTCTCGTGTAGCTAAAAAACAAATCTATGAAATTTGGGAAGAATATTATATTGATCGAAACTGTGTAAAACATTCTAAATGCGTTGAAAATGCCATGAGGCATCAGGAAGAAAGGTTTGTTCCATTTTCAGCAATGAACAAAGAAACCTATAACCCAAATACGTTGGCGTGACGTCATTGATCTATATTTAGAACAGCCTTGGGCAATAACCCCGAAAATAGGTCAACGTCCTGGTGGTGTATGCGTCGTTCTTCAATTGAGTCCTGGATGCTGATCTCCTCATGCATACTGCAACATTGACATTTTGCCTCTTTCCGTCGCATTCTTTCGTGTTCTGAATATCAAAGGGACCAAAATGAACGCTGAAACTCAATGGGTAGCTCATCCATTTTGGTGAAAAGACTAACATCTTGTCATCCTTAGAGTGAAGGATGATTTGTTTGCTGTTTAATATTATTATTTAATGAGGATATATTTGATACGATATGGACAACATAGATATAGAAGTATTTCAAGTTTTTTATTCCTTAGGTTATGAGAAATTGCAGTTGAATATCTTGTGAAGTGCAGATACTATGAAAAAAAAAATTAATTCAAACTTTAACACCCTGAATCTCGAAAACAAAATCCCATCTGAGTTTGTACCTCCAATTTAGGAACACCCTATGTGCAAAATTCATATTTTTATTTGTTTGATACCACAAAGCTCATACTGATGGACTTAGTTGATTAAGAATAAGAACGAGATGTCTATGTTCTCGATTTTTTATGGTCGTGTCACCTAGAATCCCACAAATATTTCCTTTTCGTCCTGTTCAGATGAATTATAACTCTGTCACTAGTCGCAACGGTCATACGGCTCAGATCGCCACCGTCAACAGACATATACCAATTCATATGCATATATTTATTTCATGTGCCCTAATATTCTTTCCCACGTCGGAGCCCGTTATATTGGTACCTAATACAGTGAACTCGTTCCGTGCGATAAAGACTACACCTACACAAGGAAGAAAACCAGAAGATACATCCCTTCAAGTCAGGCCAACCGTAAGTACCATTTTTTAAGCGCTCACTTTGTTTCTTTTTCCATTTTATATATCCATTTTATTCTCTTATTCTCGTGGTGATGAGAATTGGTACAACAGTCCATTCTACTCTCCAATTTTAAGGGTCTACGTCCCTGCAAAAAAGGGAGTCAGAAACGATTTTTTTTTCTGATTGATGAAGGGATGTATGAGTGTATAAAAAAAATTATAAAAAAAAATATTTTATAAGTATTAATTGAATGAAAAAGATATTCCCCAACATTTTTTGGTAATTTTTCTAAATTTCCACCATCAAAACGAACGAATATTTTTTCATTTCAGTATTGAAGTCTATTATTTAATTAATTAAATGTCTATCTCTTTTTTCTTCCAGAATTTACCGTTTTTTTGTAAATAATATTACAATAATGTGTTGTTTTCGCGAAATTTATTTCCTTGAATTTTTCTATTCAAATTGATACATATCCATTTTTACCAAAGACATTTTATTGAGGATTTCATTAGCCGTCCATTAGTGAAAATTCATTGTTTCTTACAATTATGGGTTTCGACATGGAATCGAATTTATTTTAAATGAAACGCCCCGCAGGTATCTATTCCCAGATGACAGGTGAAGGTAAGAGAGAGTATTATACAGCCAGGGTGAGATCTTGTTCAGGGTAGGATTTCTTGTTGATATTTCCTGCGCCCCAACATTTGTTCTATTACGCTGAATAATCCAATGAATAAAAATTAATGCACTGCACCGCCATCTAGCGGTATGCGTTTCCCATTTCGAAGGCTGAAGACTCTTAATCACTCAGTAAATTCAAAACATAAATAAATGGTTCTCTGCATTCAGTGCAAAGAGTTTCTCCGCATTATCTCTTCACACAAAGCTATAACGTGGACAAGGTATCCTCTTTGAGAATACGGTGAGCCCTTTTAAATAATCTCTGAACATAATTGACTGGATCTGATGATCGGTCCACCTTTTACTGACTACTGTCCACATATTAGGAATGTCTTAATTATAAAAGGTGTTGAGATCGCTTTCGACAACTGTTCTCAATTTTGAAAATGCATATTAATTCGAATTTCACTGAAGATGTCGTAGATGAAATCACCTGACTTCTCGTTGTTCCAAATTCATCTGCATGTGTTATGACTTACATTACCGCTCGTTGAATAATACATTAGCTACATTATGAAAAGCTACATTATGAAAGCTTCATGAACCACTACTACAGATTGGGAAAATAAATATAAAAACTAATCATGAAATTGATTCACCGCAACTTTTCAACTGGATTTTTATGACGAATTGAATTTTTCCGAGAATATCAACAAAAAATTCAATTTTTTTCCTCGAAAACGGTTGCAGATACAACAAAACTTCAAGAGACCTTAAAGTTTGCTATAACAACAAAGCTTTTCTCTTCAAATCTTCAAACTATGGCTTAGCGAAAACAAATTTCTGGTGTAGGTAAGCAGGAAACAATTTTTCATAAAAAATATTACCCTGTAGGTTTGCAATCGAAATTGGTGTGGCATATGGTGTAAACTCCAAATTGTATTGTGTGAGCCAAATTTCAGTTGAATATCTTGTGCAGATATTTCGAGGAAAGAGCAATATTCGTTTGCAGTTCCATGTTTATGAGACTTAATTTTCTTCAAATCATTCAAAGAATCTGTCCTATTTGTTTGTACCCTGTACATTACTTTTTGTCACAATGCATGACAATGAATTTGTTTCTGGGGTGTACTTTGAATGTGTCAAAAGGTTGATCAAAGATAATATTTCAGTAAACAATAGCATAAATTCCAATTGATGAATGCATAAATAGTATTTTACTCAATTCAATCAAATTGTTGGACCCAAACAAATCCAAGGTATATTTTCGGCACAATAAACTCCTAAATAAAGACACAACGTGAATCATAACAAAGAGATTGTAGAGATGTACCCATTCATCCTGATGATATGCATACCCCTAATCATTTCCGTCTTCATAACATAATGAACCAGGAAAGGACTATCCGCAGATCACCCTGATTGTTACTGAATCGAATCGAACTCCTTTGTTTTGATACCATTCAGGCCCCAGTAAACCCTACGACAACCTCGCTCCGGTCACTGTCCTACTTCTGCTGTGCCGTCGACCCAATTCAGGCCGAATGACGTCACATCGCAGTATTTTGACGTCATTACCTGCATTCCAGGTGAACCAGTCATTCATTAATCTTTTTTTTTGTATTGTGTTCTTTCCAGGACGTTTCTGATTTGAGTATTGTTTTCTTTGGGTATTACGTGTTTTGTGTGTCTTTTGAATTTCTCGATAGGACATACGAATTGGAAAATGAATTTTAGTTTTGCAGAAATAGCACTCGTTATTGCTAGGAACATGAAATCATTACTACAGAATTGTACAAAAACATTCGAATTGAGTTTCATCAGCAATCAGCGATACAGTTCTTGCAAAATGAGTTTATTTTTGAAGTATCGTGTATTCAAAAAACAACAGAGGTTTCACAGAACGAAGGAGAACATGAACTTCACTCTGCAGATTGACTGAGAGGGTTGTTGAGGGAATGGTCATGTCCATAGGGACAGGGTTCCCTTTTGGATTTCTCTGAGGAATTCGATGCTTTTGTAAAAAACACTCCCTTTGAGATTCGACGAAAAGCGGCTCTCTAACAATCAAGGGTGTTATTACTTTGAAAAAGGCAAGATTTATTTTTTTTTTAAGATTTTACTCCTGAAGGAAGAAAGTGTGTGATCGGCCCGTCGCACTAGGGAAAGGACTAGGTGTTTATTTATTCCTCATGGGAGAAAGGTGATGAATGAAACATTCAAAATTAAACTTTATACTTCTATTAGAAACCAAAACGAAATAAATGGTTTCACACACACTATCTACAACTCAATCACGTCAAAAGAATAAATTATCGAAATAATTGGCGAATTAAACAAAACGAAATCGAATAATCGAAATGAAATGAAATCTCAAATAAGCAGAGCATTCGCAAAATCAGCTAACCCTTCTCCGTCTGGCAGGAAATCCAAAGGATGATGAAAATATCCAAAAAACAACAACAAAAACACGTCACTAACCCGTTGTTCGCAGTTTAAGTTCGCTCCTGTTCTTATCCATGAGACGTGATCTGAATAATTCTAATTGATTTCTATAACCTTCAACTCCCGATTTATAATACCTTACTTCCTATTCCCCGAATAGCACCTTTTCCTCTCCGCTTGAGAATGAACTTAAAAAAAACTGAATTACCTCTTTTATCTTTTTTGAAACCGAATCCTGAGTCAACTGATTACCTTCCCGTATAAGACTTCTTCTCCAATTACTGCCTCTTCTTCGTTTTCCCAAGCAAGATTTCCTTTACCCACCTCCCGTGGTTGGATTTTGAAAGAGTATATTATAATCGTCTGAGCTTTTTGGGCCAGTTGCAATTCTCACGATTTTAGCCTCGAATTTTCCCCTACCGTTAGCATATTCAAGCCAGACATTTCGTGGGGCGATTTTTCTGACACAGTATGAGTTTCATGAGGAAACTCGAACGAAAAACCAATAATTTGCAGCGTTATAGTCTCGCCTGAATCCTGTGCAATACCGATAAGCAACTGAGTAATTTTCGGAAGCACGAATAAAAATTCAGAAGTCTAGATTGGTTAACCACAATATTTCGATTTATCACACTACTCATTCACGCTATTCTGCTCCATAACCTTGAAGCGTATGGTGACAGGGATATTCCATTGGAGTCGATAAGAAGTTATCTTCAAGGACAAGCTCAGTATTTATCGTTGAACGTCACTTTCTGACCATATGATTATCGAATTCAGGATAATGGAGGCAGTCACATCGTCAATCCCAAGTCGAAATCCTAGAAATATGGATTGGTCTGCCCTTAAGATCTATCTGATGCAAAATTTAGAACAAAATGGGACAAAGCATCCACACTACGGTCTGGAATGAAAGGTCGAACAGTCTAGTGTGATAGAAACCGATGCAAACTTAAGTGGCCCATTCACCTTGGTGGAACGAGAACCGATCAAACCTCAGATTGGAGATCCGTTGGCGATTCAATAGGGCCAAAAGAGATGGCTATGATAAGGAGATCTGGAATGGCAAAAGGCTCAATTTTCAAGAAATTTGTCGAAAGATCAATTCTACTCCTACAGCAGCCAGCCTGTCGTATACTGAGGAAGAGGATTCTTCTGCAAAACACACTTCCTAAATATTAAACCCATAATGAGTGTTGACATAGCAACTCAAGAACCAAGAATCCTTGAAAGCAAGATTATTTCTAAGAACATATTTTCAAGCCAACAATATAAATCACCATGAGTAGATGGAATAATCCTAGTACTCTTGCAGAGTAGAATGAAAGGATACTCACCCACCTTCTGAAGATCACACCAAGATGTTTAGCAATGAATCATATACCTAGATTATGGAGAAGAGCTAATTTAACTGCCATACCCAAAATAAGAAAGAAAGATGGTATAGATCCCTGATCTTTCGGACCTATCTGCTTAACATCGTTCCTACTAAAAACGTAGGAGAAAGTAATGGATAACTACATAAGAATGCAAAATCAGTAGAATAAACCACATCATAAATGTCAGCATGCTCACATGGCGGACCGATCAACGAAGACTGATCTGTATCAAGTCATCTAGAATACTCTGAATAATAAAGAAATAGCAATGTGTGCCTTCCTAGACATATTTTGGGCCTTTGGCAACTCAGCTCTTGTGTCGGTTGAAAAGGCACTCAAAAGGTGAGGGGTGAAGTGAACAAAACCATTATAAAATGGATGTATATATTGAAGGTGGGTAATCAAACCACCTCTGTTAAAGTCACTCGTGGAATTCCTCAAGGAGATGTAATATCTCCCATTCTATGGAGTCTATAGTATTGGATGAGCTACTCCACAAGCTTATGGGGCTTGTCCTCAAATTTATCAGCTATGAGCTCGTCATGTTCTTTGATGCAAGGGGTCCTCAGAAAGTGGAAGTCTGCAGTCAAATATCTGGGAATAACTCTAGATATCAAGATTCCGAATAAGCGTATCTTGAGGGTGTGCAGTAGTCTGGCTGGTAAGACTTGAGGATGCAACCCAATACTACAATGAAATGGTGAACAGATGGTCCTAAAATAACGATGGGGACTGGCGCTGGGGTATTTGAGACTGGCACAAGATGCTCATTACTGTTATCCCGCATTCCAAGCATCTTTCAGGAAGAAAAGATCGCAAGCGAAATATTGATCTAGAATGTACCTATCAGAAATGTGATATAGCGATACATTCTGACAGGCAGGCTGCGATAAGAGCTCTGAGCTCTCATATTATCGATTCTAAGATGGTTTGGGAGTACCCAAGAAAATAAAACGAAATAGGCAAGAATAACAAGGTCTGCTTAGTCCGAGCTCATGCCAGTCGGGAATCAAAGGAAATGAAGAGGCCAACACACTTGCTAGAAAAGGAGCACGAACTCGTTTCACTGAACCCAGAACCGGACAAAACAGATAGAAAGGCCCTCTGGACGAATTTTCCTGGTTAAGATTCATTTCTTCGACCGGGTTCCCCACCGTCGCCTCATTTACAAGTTGGAGCACTTGGGTATTCGGGGGAAATTGCTTTCTTGGATCGAGTCGTTCCTCAGCTACAGAAGGTTCAGGGTGAGGGTTGGTGTTGGTTTTTCCACTCAAAATGGATTAGTCGCGAGTGGAGTGCCACAGGGATCGGTTCTCGGGCCCCTCCTTTTCTTGCTGGGTACGTCTGATCTTCCCGGTTTGATTCGCTCCAAATGCCTTCTTTTCGCTGATGACGCCAAGTTGTACGACTTCTCGCAGGCTGATTTGGATGAGACTTCTCGGTGAACTGAGGAGTGGTTATTGCCCCCCAACCTGGAGAAGTGTTGCTTGCTGCACATTGGTAGGAATCACCAGTATTCGTACTCACTTATGGAGAGATCCCTTGCCGTGGTGAAGAGCCTTCGCGACCTTGGCGTGGTGGTTAACTGTGGGCTGGACTGGTCGGATCACATCTCAGCTGTTTGCAATAAGGCCAGTTACATGTCATGACAAAATTCTTCACATATTAAATAAATCCATTCGTTGAGTTTTGTTTCTGTCTTGAAATCTATTACAATTTTCCCAATCCATTCAGTTTGCAGGTATGTGATAAGTGGAAACACTTTCATGTTCAGATTGCCTTACTTTGGAAAAGTTCCATTTAATTTTCAGGTTATTTCTATATTTTTTATTGCTATGATGAAAGCACAGAAAACTTTTAGTGACTTTTTTCCATATATCTAATAATTCCTATATGGGCCATGAGCCAATCAAAACTGAAGTTGGGCTTTGGTAACAGATCTGCGCTTGTGCGGCAATATTGAGATTAAAAATATTTTTTCAAATCTGTCTCTCTCCGACACATCGTATTATGTCGTGAAAGAATGTCATTCTTAACTTCATGTGAATAGTTTCGATCATAACCACACAATTTCATGTGAAATGTTTCAATCGCTTTATTCCGTTTTCTTCAAGTCCTGAATATCATTGTTAACTCCTATTCATATTCTAAAATTGAACTGAAAGTATTTAAGTGACATATTTTCATTCTCGATATCTATTTTCTTGTTGTCTTTCAGAATAAACATAACCTCTGAATTTCTCGCAATTTTTGCATTTCCAGTTGACGCAAGCGTACAACTCAATCGTTACCAAAGATTTGGCTTCACTTTGAGGCTGTGAAAAGCAGGGGTATAATCCATATTGATGTTATTAGATATATGCTTTTTTCTAACTAGAAATAAAGCTGCGACTGGACTTCCAAGGCTTGCTCTGATGTCAATTATTCTTGGATGAACTGTAAATGTTCAAAATACGCTAACGTCGCTAATAAAACATTTCACGAGTTTTTCGTATTCTTTATCACACGGGGATGTGGATTTTTGAGGTATTAATTTATTCGCAATTTGTCCTAATTCTGGAGGTTTCAAATCGATTTCGTCAGACATAATTCAGAAATTAAAGCGTGATTATAATAGAATATTTTAAAACTAGTTGCAGAATGGGCTCCTATTCCAATACGAATGCGGAATTCGAAAACGAGCGACGAAGGAGCTCTATCTAAGAGAAGAATGGACTGATTTATGAAAAATAAAAAAGAAATAAATATATGTATGGGATCGAAAATAATATAGCAAGTTAACACTGAAAGAATGGTAGGTACTCACGGTTGAATCTGGCTTGGAAAATATATTAGCTTTTCTGCTGGTCTGCAGCGTGTTGTACGAACTAGATTACTTTTTTCACGGAACGAATTCACTTTATGATAACAGTTTTCAACTGAGATTTCGCAGGGAAGTGCTGGTTCGCGTTCTTGTGGCTAACTGGTTTAGGCGAACTGAATGTAAAGAGATGGAGAGGGGTCAAGTCGATTGTGGTACATACCTCGATTCTTATAGACAACATGATCGAAGACAGTGGATATACGACCGATTTGCGTATCTTTTTCGTTATCGACGAAGTCCATTCGAGTATTATTAACTTTGTGGTTTTAATTATGAATAAGAATACGGATTCTGAAAAATTTATTTGCAATTTTGTGCGTAGAAATCATTGAAATTATGAGAAGACCCTGGGACTACCACGATTATAACCAAGAAATAATTTTAAAAAATTGCAAATCCCCATTTTGGCATTTTGTAGGTGGAGTGATTTGATGTAATATAATCTATTCCTTCAAAAGAGAGCCATACATACTATTCTAAAGCCGAACAATATGTCACGTGTACAGAAATGGCGACAAGAAACAGATACTATACAAACAAAAATCAATCTGTTTCCCGCTCCAAATCTCCGTAGTATTAGCATGTGAACCAGGCACCTGAATAAAATCCGACCCCAGAAATTTCTTAATTCCCAAACGATCAGATGTGATTCCCGTTATTGGAGAAGAACTACTGAAAATGAAATTGAAGCGTCTATCTGAAAGACGTCGAACAATTCTTAAAACACGTGTAAAGAAATGAGGTGCCAGCGTAACATGAACGTGCTGAATCTGTTTACTTCACAGATTGGGCGAAAATACATCACTTCACTATTGCTAAAGAAACGTGCAGTTTTCCATACGGAAATCTTAGGAACTCCGGTTCCAGAAACCTATGGAATTCAGAGAAAAAATAAGCGACAGCTCAAGTTCAATTTAGCACTATAATGAGAATTGAGGTGGCAATTCTTCGAAATAGAAAAATTCTCTTTGAAGGGTTGGTCCTCAATTTGGGGTCGATTACATCATTAATTTGAAAACTCATCAGAAAACAAAGTGGCGTTCTTATGAGTTAGAAGTATTTTGGCTTAGCTTCATTATAGTGTGTACTTAAACCATGTACATAATATCATATACTTATATCGTCTAAGACTTAAACCGCACAGAGTAGGTAGCTTATATTGAATGCAATTGAGGATGGGGTGGATGGACTTTTTGGTGTTATGGGTATTAAAATTGTTTCTTTCCGAACCTCGGTGGTTAAATATCGCCATTTTTTCAAACAGAAACCTTAGGTTTTTCCAAAAAGAAAATTAATTGCAGCCAAATCGACATTTTTCTTTTTTTTTTGTTCTAGAAGAGGTGAATCTTACATCAGACACCTAGTCTTTCTGGGTAGAGTCGGCTTTTCTTGCCGACTAAACACCTCTCCTGCGGTTGGTTCCGGGCATAAGCCTATAGACCTTCCATCTTCTTTCTGTTATTTTCTCTTTCGCCTTCTTTTATGCTGAGTGTTTGTGGTCATCCTTCAATTGGATATCTTCATTTTCGCAATTGGTCTCTAGGTCTTTTGCGGTAAATTCTCGCTGTTTTTTTCCTCTTCAGCGGGGTCATAGTCAACTCTCCTTGTAAGGTCGTCATTTGGATGTTCACTAGCTCTTTCATAGGCTTTCGTTTGATGAATATAGTTATGGACTCCCATTTTATGTCTTTTCGGATTTGTTCATTCCTAACAAACCAGGGGGCGTCTAATGCCCATCTCAGAAATTTGTTTTCTGTACTTTGTATCCTCCTTATATGGGTTCTCACTGCATATCCCCATGCTGTTGATCCATTTGTTAGCTGCGGTCTAGCGACTTCTTTTATGATCCTCAATTTCGTGTTTCTGTTCATTTGGCTTCTTCTGCCTATAACTGGGTATGATCTTTTCATTGCTACATTCGTTTTATCCACTGCACACTTAATGTGCTGTTTCCACGTTAGTCCTTTGCCTAATATTACTCCTAGGTATTTATCTTCATTCTTTCATCCAATTTCATTATTGTCTATGGATATCTTCGATTCCATCTTCAGTCTTCTCTTTTGAAGGAGTATTGCTTGACTCTTTTCTCCATTGATTTTGATTATCCATCTGTTACACCATTGACTGATATCATCTGCAGCTTCTTGAAGTCTTTTGTGAATTATTTTTGACATTTTTGCATTTGTGTGCCTGAAGGTGCAGACACATTGTTATCACGTCATGTCACATCACGTTATCTTCCCAAAATGTGCAATCACGATAATGCATGGAACTTAGAGCATAGGAAGAGAGACACACCTTTCACTAATAAATAGTGAAGCCAAATCATCAGAACTAAACTGGGTGATTGTACTACTACGGAATCAAAATGTAGTAAAAATTTTTGCGACATTGTATCTGCTGTCACGTTATAGCACTAATAGCACGCAAGATCTATATTCCGCAAATTTACATTTTCTGAATGCACGTGATTTCTCGTCTGATATTTTGTGAAATGTCATTCTGACATAGGTACATTTGAAACCGATCTGGGTGCTCATTCAATAATTCTTGAATTAATTGATGGAATTCCCGCACTTCCTCTGTTCGTTGATTCATTTGGTAAATCGAATCCTTTCTATGAGAATCACCAGCAACTGCAAAAGCAGCTATACAGGGTCTTTCACGAGGAACCTCACCCATATTTATACGGGAAACTACTGAACGTATTTTCATGAAATTCAGCACTTATAAGTATTTCACGATGCTGATGAAATCTAAAATATTTTCAAGGCATGAGCACCTCCGGTTTTTCCGGAAATGACGTCAACTTCCGTTTTTCAAATAAGAACACCATTTTTTTATTGCAGAAATTTCAAGTTATTTTGATGTAACATTTTTCAGTTTTGGTTGGAAAATTCTCTCTGAGCGGGAAAACTCGAAAAAAAAAATCGAAAATAGAGCTCCGCTGAAACAAGAATAACTTCGAGGTTTTTGGATGGAAAATTTTCATTTTTGGGATTTTTCAAGATGTAAGATTGATGTATCCACTTTAAAAATCAAAATCGCGATTCATTATACAGGGGGTGAAAAAAATCGCTCTCAAAGTTAGGGATGACAAAATCGTGAAAAATCAATTTTTTCAAATTAGAATCCCATTTTTTTATGGCAGATATTGAATCTACGTTAAAAAATAATGTGAGTGTATGCATAACACCCTTGACCTAAAATGGATATTTTCTGAGTTATTCACAAAAAACTGTTTTTCGTCTTGAATTTTCAGCTATTTCTTTTCCCTTCACGCCAAAAAGATGAAATTTTCAGGAACGGTTATTTGAACCATGCTGTAGATTTTTCACCCCTTGAAACCGACTTCAAGTTACTAATAGGAGAACCATGGCAAACTCTCGCAGTTATAACTATAGAGAAGATGAAGATGCTCAAAGTTTTGACCGTTAATTTCTAGACATTTATTTATACGTCTCAGGAATGCTTCGTGCGTTGCTCTTCTTATTTCATGGGGAGGAAGAGATCTGCAAAAGTGTTTAAAAACCAAATTGAGTTTCAAAACTATGAATCTAAAAATCTAAACAAACCTGAACGCATTTCTGACTCGTTCTATGCAGTCCTCTTTATCAGTCAGGGGAGTTGAGTAGACAATATTTTTCATCCTACCCCAAACATAATAGTCTAAAGGAGTTAAATCGGGAGAACGTGGTGGCCAAAGATGTGGACATTGAACATGAACACTATATACTTTATCTTCGACTTCTTCAATAAATTTCGAATTAATCTGCATTTTCAAAATCGGCAACAGTTGTCAAAAGCGATTTCTGTGGTGAAAATTGAATCGATATCGAATCCCGTAGAAAACGTCGAAAATTCACGTTTTCCAAATGCAATTTTTGGATATTCAGACCTAAGAAAATGTAGAAATGAATGGCGAGAACGTTACCTTGATGTCTGAAATAGAGTTCCCCATTGACCTGACTTTTTTTACACATTTCGTAAGCTACATTTTTCCTATTTGTATTAGAGTGAGTTATGGGCGTGAGTTATTATTAGCTCACACTATTGGTTTATAGAGACTATTATAGATCAAAATCAGTTGAATAATGGATATATTATTCTATGGGAGTAGATAAAATGACTTAATTTGATGAGTTCTACCATCTGTCAAAGGAAAAGCCTCTCATTTAAATACACCCTGCATAGTATGCGAGTTAATTAATAAATACATTACTACATAATATATCATATTCAATATTATTTTCCATCTATAGAAAACATATTTTGTTCGATAATTACTTCAATGAAAATAGGTGAGTGTTATGATGTATAGACTTAATATTATTGTGTATTATTTATCGCTACTTAGATTTCAAGAAATTTCCTACTATAACTTCGTTAGTCTGCTATAATCATATTTTGTGCATTTCACCATATTTCCATATAGTGGGCCTGGAGCATTCAAAACCGTAAAACCTCGGATTAGAGTTATAGTGAATGAAATAATATGATCGATGTGGGATATTGTTTTTTAAACTATAAATTGCAATGTTAACCAATTTTTTTTGTGCAATCCATTTTTTCATTGTTTAAACAAATTATTATAAAAAATTAATGTTTAACCATATATTTTCACTTTAAACAGTAATTTTTTTGTATTTATATGTTGAATCTCACCTGAGTATACATATAGGAACATTTTTCAAAGATACCTGTGAATAAAAATACCAGTAGACATCTCGAACCTGGAGGTGAGAGCGGAACGACAGCTGCTATGTACAATGGAATTTCTCGGCCAGTTCAATTATAAATGAAACGTACTCTATTGTGTACATTTAAAGAAATAATGTAATTAATTACGTCCATGAAAAAAAATTATTAGTACAAAATCCGTTTATTTAAATATATAACATTGTTGTCAACATCAAATATTTTCTTCTACTTCATCTATCTGCATAATGGGTGAAGTATTGGAATAACTATTTTCGCTGCATTGTAGACATGCTACACTGCAGTGTAAACCACTTTTATTTACAACCATATATGTAATGCTGTCATTATTAACGTCATTGAAGGTTGGGAAATGTCACATTACACACCTCTACTTCCCAACCTCACTTCCTGCCCTCACTTCCCGCCCTCATTTCCCGCCCTCATTTCCCACCCCCATTTCATCTATTCTACATGAATATTTTTCATTCTTTGGAGCTTAATTTAAAAAATCCTCTATATTCTTTCTCGAAAATACGTTCGATTTCTTGGGCCTAAAGCCAACATTTTGTCGTTTTAGGAAGGCTAGCAGTTTCCCATGTTTCGAGATATCAGTTTTTTCTTCAATCTAGCATCGTTCGTAACATACTGTACATTGTCCACAAAGTAGACGGCTTCTACTGTCTGCTATGTTCCCCAAAATATGCCTAGAGTACACTTTCGGAAGCGATATGTTTAACTTTAACCTTTTTTTCTTCGCACCATTTCCTATATAATTCGAAGGCTTTTAGATACCTATGCAGCCTATGCTTACTTTTCTCTGGCACCGAACCCTGAACTGCTGCGTGAGCAGCCTGCAGAACTTCTGGTGGAGTACAATCCATAAATTCATCGTCGGAAGACATGATTTATTATCCGACTTTATCTGACATTTACTTATATTGGTGACAATTGTATACCACGTAGTCACGGTAACAATATAGATCTACTTGATTATTCTGAGATCACCGCGTTCTTGGTGATTTGTCGTTAAACACAAATTTACTTATTTTAATTGAAACATTATGGTTGTAAATAAAATAGTATACAAACCTTGGTAGGAAGTTTCATTCCTGTCTCGAGATCATAGCTAACCTCGACGCTTCGCGTCTCGGTTAACTAACTAATCTCACGACAGGAATGAATCTCTTCCCACCTCGGTGTGTAATATACTATTTCTGCATCCACACGCAGCTCCACATCCCTTTTTGCAATTACAAAATAACATTTGTAATAAATTATCCGGAGCAGGTAATTGATTCATAGTTATTGGGATGTACATGTTATTGGAATACTTCCATCCCCAATTTTCAATAAGTACGTCATTTCCTAGCCATATCTGAATTTGTGGGTACACTCTTTTAAGGTGCTCAAACGCTGCATCAGTTGTTTGAGGCAGTGATGACAAGATAACACTTGTTTTTTTGGCTGTTGAACCTTAATGTATTTAAATCATGAGTGTTAGACGGAGCGCCATATAAACTCAAAATACATGCCACACCTTCTTGCAATATATTATTGGGGTCTTCATTGATATTTTTGAATACTTTTACTGAGTCGTGTAAATCAATCCGTTTCTCAAAATTTTTGGCAAACTTATTTTTTCCTTTATTGAAAAATGCGGAAGAAGTGCCACAACCTGTAAAGGCATGTAAAAAAAGAATATGTTCTTTACAGTTTGGTAATGATTTTTCTAAACTTCGATGAAAATATCTTCTGTTGAACTTTGCCTCGGGATGGTTTTAGAAAATATATTTCACGATCTTTATCTACCAATGCCGTTAATATCACTAAGACATCGATATCTTCTGAAACTATAACAACATCTTTTGATTCCAAATTCATTGCCGTCTCAACAATTAATTTGTCGGCATCGCTTTCCGATTGGCATGTAAATATATTGTTGTCAGCTAATTTAACTCTCAATATCTGCACATTTATTTTTTAATGCACGACGATTCCGTTCGGCTGATTTAATACTATCTTTTTTATATCCATCAAATTAATAGAAATTTCCGGAAATAATTCGTAAAATGTTGATTTTTTTAAAAAATTGAAATAAAAAATTTTTAGCCAAAAAATTTAAAAAAAATTAGGGGTGGACAACCCCTATTATTTAGGGGGATGAAAAATAGATGTTGGCCTATAAAAATGAAAAACTAGCCTGAAAGAGTTCAATTTAGGTTAGGTTAGGTTGTGTTAGAAAAAGGGGTTGATCGTAGAGGGGTGAAAATTTAGGGTTAGATGTATTTGTATTGTATGCCGTATCATAAAAAAATAAAAATAAAAAATTTTGTCCGAAAAAATTGAAAAAATAGTTAGGGGTGGACCATCCTTATCATTTAGGGGGATGAAAAATAGATGTTGGCAGATTCCCAGTCCTACCCGATATGCACACAAAATTTCACGGAAATCGGTCCAGCCGTTTCGGAGGAGTTCGGTAACAAAGATGCAGACAGGAGAATTTTATATATTAGAGATAATAGCAGCTGTCGCTCCGCTCTCCCCTCCACGTTCGAGATCCCTACTGGTATTTTTATTCACAGGTATCTTTGAAAAATGTTCCTATATGTCTACTTAGGTGAGATTTAACATATAAATACAAAAAAATTACTGTTTAAAGTGAAAACGTATGGCAAACATTAATTTTTTATAATAATTTGTTTAAACAATGAAAAAATGGATTGCACAAAAAAAAATTGGTAAACATTGCAATTTATAGTTTAAAAAACAATATCCCACATCGATCATATTATTTCATTCAATGTTCAAACAGCAATAACTCTCAAATTATGTAACATACAGAAATGATGTGGGTGTCGTTTTGTAGCTGATATACTCGCGTGAGAGTTCATTGGAAAAAAATTATATTTCAAAGTGCTCGTTTTTGTACTATTGAGGATTTATTTTTGAGTTGAATGTTTTTATATTGTTCTACTTTAATGAAAGGTGGTAGTATTATCTTTCAAAAAACATTTTTTTCACATCTGAAGGACCTTTATGTCCAGAGAAATCGATATCATTTGAAAGAGTCAACTAAAATAAAACGTCTAGGCATTATTGCGAAACAAAATTTCAGATTTCGAATCAATGTTTATTGTAAGAATGTTAAACAATAATCCATTCAAAAATCTTAGAAATGCAAAAGACAAGAAGAGGCATTAAGGTCGCCGTTCAGAGCGAGTAGGAAAACTAATCCGATAGAGGCACCACCGTGCATTTTATGGAATATCTCCATAGAACTTACATTATCACTATGAGTTCTATGAATACCTCTATCCTCATGAATGAAATGAACAATGGCGCTCTTTATCCGGAAATCGCTGAACTATGAAATTAGTGAATTTATGTGGGTAAAGAAGGAATTTTTCCCACCATATATTTGAATTTGGCCATTCTCTGCCAATTCCGTATTTCAAGTTGATTTTCTGAACGAAATTATCTGTAGATTCACTTCTAATCGGAAATTGAAAATCGAATCGTGAATTATTCCGCATCGTACGGTAAAGAACATGAACATACGTTCCCAAACCAAAACACTGTAGAGAAATATTTCACAGTTTTCTGATTACAACCTTCAATTTCCCGAGAAAGATATGTATAGATCATTGAAAACTTGGAATAATATGGGTAAATAATATACACGAGCTCTCTTGGAGAGAAGAAATGGACTGCTGATACCAATTCTTATTGCCTCGAGAATTTAAAGAATAAATTGGGTGTTTGATAGAATGAATACCACAAAGTAAATACTGAAGGAATGGTACTTACAGTTGTTTAGACGAAAAGTTACGTATCTGCTCCTTTCTGGTTTCATGTGGTGTTGTGCAGGGTAAAAGTTCTTATCACATACGAATTCACTTTGTATAAAAGGGTGGCGATAACTGGCGAACTAAAGGCCGACGACGTGGCAAGTATTTGTTAAGGGCTTCGAGCTAAGCCGTGTAAAAACGATATGCGACTAAGGCAGGTTCTTGGAGAACTGAGCAGGTATATGCTTGTGAGATTTTTGGAACAGCCATAGAATCGCACAGAGCACAGAAGATCTCGGTCTTATTCTTAACCGAGTAAGCCCATCCAATATATAAACTTTGTGGTATATAAAATATATGTATGAATTCTGAACATTCTCCGCCGGGAAAATGCATCTATGCATTTTAAGAAAAAAGATTGAGAAAAGTGAAATATTGAGAGAAAGGAGAAATTATGGTGAAATGAGAAAAAAGTAACAAACAAAAAAAAAATGAAAAGTAAAAGTAAAAAGTTAAAGAAAATTTAGCTTCTAATTAAGTTTTCCGATCTGCATATGGCTGGCTCATTTCGAAAGGGGTGAGGAGGAGGAAGATATAAATCAACGCAGGGTGGCTCAAGGATTGGTTTGGAAGGTAATTGTTCCAAATTACTAATGGAACGCCAATAAGTGTCTGATGAACGATCTGGGTTCTTCACTTGTTGGCGTTTTGACAGGTGACCCTGCCTAGAATTTATATTCCGAGGGTCCCGAGACCTCCAAAAAGTGGTGTTTGAAACAGGCGCAGATCTTTCATTCGATGACTCGCTAAGAAAGGAGGCTGTTGACAAGACTGAATGGACCTGTTCAATAGGCGACCGAGGTGACGATGGCGAACTGGGAAGTGAGGTTTTCTTTGAATGGCTGACTTGGGTTCTCGAAAGAGGCATTTTGTCCACATGCAATAAAGTGTGGTGTTCGCCGGACCCACATTTCTTGCATTTGTATGCTGACTGGCAGGAGCGAACGTCGTGAGATGCACTCAAACAATTAAAACAAAGGTGCGATGCTCTACAGAAATCGTAGCGTTGATTTGGAGATTTCGCAGAGAACGCATTGCATCGGTAAATTGTATGTTTACCTTTGCAGTGGAGACAAGTGCGTGAAGATGAGATATTCATAAAAAGCGTGGTGGATTGATAATGATGGGTTTTTCTGTCTTGCTGGAATCTTTGTCGCGTGTTGGAAATATTGTTGTGGGAATTCATATTCCCAGGAGAGGAACCGACAACCTTCAAAGTTTCTAATGCTGTGCAGCGTCTCTCAAGAAATGACAGGAGATCTCTATAATCAGGAATTTCGATCGAATTCCTATTGAGCTCAAAACTAGTGACAGTCGCGTGATCTAGACGCTTAATTAACATAATCGATAAAACAAAGTTCCAGCTTTCGACAGGAAAATTCATTTGGGTGAGGCCGGCAAGATTCTCGGAAAAAGTGTCTAAGAGTTTCCTCAAGCTCGCGGCGTTCTCGGATTTTAGAGATGGCGCATTTTCCAACTCGTTCCACATGTCTTGAGCGCGTAATCTCTTATTGTGATACCTGCGCTTTAACTGATCATATGCAATCTGATAGTTATCGCTGCATAACCTTAGCGTTGTGACTAGAGTCAAAGGTGGTCCAGAAAGGGAGGATATCAGGTAATTGAATTTTTCTATAGTTGATAATGAGCTATTGGTATGTACTAATGCGTCGAATAAATCTATGTAAGAAGGAAACGATTTGTAATCACCGTTGAACTTCGTTAATTCAAGAGTTGGAAGCATGATATGTGAATGCTGATTGGTAATTGAATGGTCTGCAATTTCGGCTTTAGTTTCTGATTCTGAGATATCGGCGTGGACACTTTTGATAAAATAATAGGATTCTAAGAAATCCTCACGAATTTTGAATTCGTCCTCCAAATTTCCGTCTGACTCGGTTATGAGCGATGAAATGACCGTGTTATGATGTTTTAAAACTCTTCTTTGATACCTTCTAAGTCTTGATAATGCGCTTTGAAACGGGACAGAATTGATTTGTCCGTGATGACTTTATCTGCGAGATCGTGCAAATTTAGAATATCACGAATATAAATCGATCGAAGAGTTGAGTGCTTCTTCGTTTTTGCCATATTCAATGAAATATTTGAACTATAAATACGAAGTGCCAGAAATCTTCACCCAATTTACGACTGGGTCTGAAGGTTTCAAAATTACCTGGAAGATGCGACGCAGAGCAATAAAACGAACCGAAAGGAATTTCGTATCGGAAGGAGAGCAGGTACTTGACGGATAAGAAACAGATATGCAGATAGGAGGTAAACAGTTCGAATAGTGTTAGAAATGAAATTGATAATTTTGATTTCTTCAACTCTCAATATGACAATTAAATTGATACCAATCCGGCAAATCGAAGGACCAATAAATAATATACACGAGCTCTCTTGGAGAGAAGAAATGGACTGCTGATACCAATTCTTATTGCCTCGAGAATTTAAAGAATAAATTGGGTGTTTGATAGAATGAATACCACAAAGTAAATACTGAAGGAATGGTACTTACAGTTGTTTAGACGAAAAGTTACGTATCTGCTCCTTTCTGGTTTCATGTGGTGTTGTGCAGGGTAAAAGTTCTTATCACATACGAATTCACTTTGTATAAAAGGGTGGCGATAACTGGCGAACTAAAGGCCGACGACGTGGCAAGTATTTGTTAAGGGCTTCGAGCTAAGCCGTGTAAAAACGATATGCGACTAAGGCAGGTTCTTGGAGAACTGAGCAGGTATATGCTTGTGAGATTTTTGGAACAGCCATAGAATCGCACAGAGCACAGAAGATCTCGGTCTTATTCTTAACCGAGTAAGCCCATCCAATATATAAACTTTGTGGTATATAAAATATATGTATGAATTCTGAACAATGGGGACTCTTTTTGGTGTTATCTCCCCAAGCCTCTGTCAATACGCTCTGGCTCAATACGCCAATGGATACGAAGGAAATTCCATTGACAAATCATTCCTCTACCTGACTAGCCTCTTCATACTATTTCCGGAAGATACTTCTGAGGCCACCACTGTCATTATTTTTTCTTGACAAGATTTTGTCAGGTAACCCTGAAATCTCTACGAGTGAAAATACATTTATTTTGTGATTTATTTTTTTAAAACACATTCCTTTTGTTTGAAGATGATTACCGTTTTTTAAAGTTTTCTCTGATCATTACCTCAATGATAGAATAATATGAAAAATCTAGGCCACGATAGAAGAAAATTTAGCATGTCAATAATTTTCACTATTTTTGGATGATTGCCCACCAATTAGATTCTTACTGAAATCATTCTAGTATACGGGTATAAACCCCAGAATAGGTCAAGAAAGAATAATTACTCAACCACGAATAATGACTTTCAAGCAATGTGCAACAATTATAATTCGTTAATCCTTCTTATTAGCATACTCGACCAGGTTTTTTCTCAAATTGTGATAATTTAATCCATTCATTTCACTTTCGACTCTGAGCTAAAGTCATAGTTGTAAGATAAAATTTCATGCTGAAGTTTCCACTCCCCATCCCTAATACTGGAACGAAGCAAAGGATTTTCTGTTAGGGTTAGATTTTTAAAGATGAGTTCGGTGAAAAATACATTCAGTTATTTTGAATATTATTTTAATTGGGATATTATCTACAAGGCACTAAATCAAAACCTCCGTTATAGAAATTTCATTTTCAAGGAGATGTGCAGTCATTCGTGAATTAGAGAATTCCTGGAAGATACAAGCTGTAAAATTGAGTTTTAAAAACTTCAAATTTGAAATTCGAGAACAGGTGCTTTCAATGAAAACTTACGTCTAATTTATAATACAATAGTGAATATATTATAACAAATAGACATACTTCCAAGTATAATCAGTATAAAAATGTTGATTTATGTACAAGGGTGAAGCTGAAAAAGTCTTCATACAAATTTTGATATATTACATATTTGCAATTCATCCTCAATTCAATTTCTGAATATGGAATTAACAGTCTTATAATTCTTTAAATCAAACATGACATCTCAGAGGACTTAAATTACCGATTGAGTCCCATGTAGAAAGTATTGCATCCACAAGAATTATAGTTACTCATGCAACTTTTAGGTACCCTCTGTGTCGGAAGCCCAGAAAGTCCTTTGACGTATGTGTAGGCAACAGGAGATCGGAGTATTTTTTTTGGCGTTGTCTTCTTGGCTGCTTTCCTCTTACCCTCTTTCGAATTGGTGCAACTTTGTGATCTTGAAGTTAGTTCCAAATTTTGAAACACCTTTCGAATACTTTCAGCTGAGGTTGAGTGGTGGTGTCGATGTCTTGAATGATGGGAATCGCTACCTGTATCACTACAGCTGCTGGATATGTGGTTTGGAGATGAGTCTCTACCTTGTTTTCTAGAACATCTTCTCTCGTTGTAGGTAAGGGAACAGGAATCTGTGCTAGATGATCTGCTATCTTCTTCGAAGAAACTTATGTTTTCATTGGAAAGTCTTCCAAGTTTCCTGCTAATTGCTCGGAAAAGTTTTATTCCACGCGTTTCCTTAAAGAACGTTGGAGTCACAGGGGAGACGCTTCTGCTTTCGTCTGAACCGACGCTTAAAGAAGTCATCATAATGTTGTGGTCTAACGAAGGCATTTTCGCACTGTTATGATACGCTGTCACTCTTTTCGCACTGAATAGAGAATAGAGAGTAACACGATTGCGTTAACGATAACTGCAGGCTCAACGGGTGCGTTCCCTTTTATAGGCGCCGTTACCAACGAGTGACGCTGTGGCGCAAGTCTGAGGGTTGAATTGAACACGTGAAGTATTGCACAAGGTGCGGATGCGATGAGGCGCCTGGATAGAATGTTGGAAAGGTAAGTAACTGGTAATTGGATGAACTTTGAACTATCTCGTGTTTACCTTTGCCTCACGATCTTTTATTCTGTTTGACGCATTCGTGGAAGGGTGAAAAATATAATTTCCGTCGGTCACATTAAGGTTTACTATGTTGGAAAGATGACATATTACGCTGAAGTGAATAGGATTTTTGAGGAATATGAATAACTGAATAATTATCATTAAGAGAAGTTCTCAAATGATTCACCTGATCTTTAGGTAAAGATGATATTATGTTTTTCGTACAAGCCATACCTTGATCTGCTTGATCACGTATTCAACCAATTATATCAGTTTTAATCGGCATTCCAAAAAAAATATGACTAAAGTTGATGCTACTTAAACCTCAAAGATACTCTCGAATACAGTGAATTAGTATAAATTTTTGGAAAAAATTGGATGGTTGATATGATTTTTATGTTGGGGCAATGCCACAGAACCTGTTTTTTAAGAAGCCGAACTTATGCTGCCCAATATCCCGATTGGAAACAAGCTTGTTGTGACAGGAGATGTAAAGTTACCTGGAAAGCTATCTATAGTCCATCCAAGAATTATTGACATCTCGGGTGGCTTTGGAAAATCGAAATTAGGTTGGTAATGCCCGTTCAGTTATATTTTGAGTTGTAGAATTCAGGTTGGTGTTGGAATAAACACTGACATTTTGTTCTGTCATTGATGTTTCGAATAAATTTGGCAGATAATTGAGCAAGTGAAATAAATATCTTTAGGATGAGGCTCTTGAATAGTGTACAGCTAATATTTGGAAAGGCTTTCCATAGCACATATACAGAGAAATAAGAGAAGATTAGTCGAAATATATGGGATGTTGCTGTCATAAAATCTTTCATTATGAACATGATGAGGTCTGCCCGGATGAGGAAATAACAGTTGTGGTTGTTGAAACAATAGTAGGAATATTTACATTTTATACAATGTCATGACAAAATTGTTCATATACAGGGTGTCTCAAGTTCGAGTGCCTATTAGACGTTTCTGGAGAACTGGACTTATTTGAGATCTGAAAATTGAGATTATGATATTGTTCGAAATTTTCTACCGACCTAAAATAGTTTCAAGGCCAGAGCACTTCCGGTTATACAGGGAGTGAAAATAAATTTGCTAAAAATTTTTTTTTTCAATCTTTTCATTTCTGCTATGATTGAGTATTCAATGCTGAATACATTTCTGTTAAAAACATTGTATTCATTCAAATAGTTTTCAGGATATCGAAAAAAAAAACCTGAAAAAACGTAAAATATTCATAGCCAGTATCATGCTCATTTTTCTTATTCTGAACATCCCGAGTGTGAACCGTTCTCACAACGTCAAAGTAAAAGAACGTGGAGAGGTCATGCATCTTTTGAATTTCATAAATATCATCACAGGGTTTTCCAAATTTTGTGTCGAAAACTGTGCTCGAAAATTGGCCATAACTTCTGTTTTTCAAATCAGAACCCTATTTTTTATGATTGCGTTGGATTCTGCGAAGAAAAATAATGATAGCACTCTCAGATGCTCTTGCTCCTATATTCAGTAATTCTCGAGTTATTCGAGCTTTTCTAGATTCATGTAGTACGTAGATTCAAATTCATCGAATCTGAACAGATTCGATGAAAATCTTCATGAAACCATAGTAACAACTTATAATTAGACCTGTGAATTATCAATGGAATCATTTATCTTCTATGGTCACAGAATATTTTCATGCAACATATTCGATGAATATTTTCATGGAACCATTGAATAAAATCGAAAAGTACAGATAAAACCTAAAATTAGACCTATCACTTGTGAATTATTAATGGAAAGATCATATATCTAATAATTCCAATATGGGCCATGAGCCAATCAAAACTGAAGCTGGGATTTGGTAACAATCCAGATCTGCGCTTGTGTGGCAATATTGAAAATAAAAATATTTATGTTCGACTGCTTCATAAACACTTGATTCATGAATTCGTTTAGCGTCCAGAATTGACTACTTTATTGGACACCACTTTATTGGACACCACTTTATTGGACTCAACTGTCACAGTCTTCTCTCGATTTTGCAATTTTCTTCGTTTCACACCACTTGTTATAGGCCGCATACAAATTTTCATGAGCACTTTTAGTGGGTAGGAGAGGTTCTTTGGCACTTGCGGCTAAATTATTCACGCTTTCCTCTTCCGAACTATCCATTTTTGGGATTATTATGACGTTTGTCACAGAATTAACGAAGTACCTAAACAACTTTCTTCAGTGAGGTTGCTAAGGCCGCTGATGGTTACTAAGGTAAGATAAGCAAAAGCACACTCAAAGTATTTCTTGAAATAAAGCGACGAATATATTAATTGCCATTTCAGAAAATAAAATGTCTGCATTGCAGTCAAACATAAAGCTTTGTATGCAAACTCGTACATAATTGGGCTTATGGACTTGCCCAAATTATTGGCCTCGCTCGCTTTGCTCGCTCTGCCATAAATTTTGGACTCGTCCATAAAGACCTAATTTATGTACTTGTTACATAAATAGCTATTTTTTAATTCTGTTCCTCTCCGACACATCGTATTATGTCGTGAAACGTATGTCATTCTTAACTTCATGTGAATAGTTTCGCTCATAACCTCACAATTTCATGTGAAATGTTTCAATCGCTTTATTCCGTTTTCTTCAAGTCCTAAATATCATTGCTAACTCCTATTCATATTGTAAAATTGAACTGAAAGTATTCGAGTGACATATTTTCATTCTCGATATCTATTTTCTTGTTGTCTTTCAGAATAAACATAACCTTTAAATTTCTCGCAATTTTTGAATTTCCAGTTGACGCAAGCGTACAACTAAATCGTTACCAAAGATTTGGCTTCACGTTGAGACTGTGAAAAGCAGGGGTATAATCCATATTGATGTTATTAGATATATGGGAAAAATGTATCTTCTTTGGTCACATAATATTCTCAAGTAAAAGATCAGATGAATTTGATTCTACGTACAACATGAATCCAGAAAAGCTCAAATAACTCGGGAATTACTGAATTTAGGAGAAAGAGCATCTGAGAGTGCTATCATTACTTTTCTTCGAGGAATCCAACGAAATTATGAAAAAATAGGGTTCTAATTTGAAAAACAGAAGTTATGACCGATTTTCGATCACCGTTTTCGACACAAAATTGGAAACACCCTGTGATGATATTCATGAAATTCGAAAGATGCATGACCTTTCCACATTCTTCTACTTTGACGATGTGAGAACGGTTAAAGCTGAATACAGATTACTCTGACGTGACGTGTAAGGACGTCACGTCAGACGTGTACTGTGCTCCCATTGGCCTAATATGAACGTGAACGTCAAAATGTGAGTGATATAAAAATGCAACACATTGTTCTGTGCGTTCACGTTCATATCAGGCCAATGGGAGCACAGTACACGTCTGACGTGACGTCCTTACACGTCACGTCAGAGTAATCTGTATTCAGCTTTACACTAAGGATGTTCAGAATAAGAAAAATGGACATGATAGTGACTATGAAAATTTGACTTTTTCTCAGGTTTTCTGTCGATATTTTGAAAACCATTCGAATGAATACAATGGTTTTAACAGAAACGTATTCACCATTGAATACTCAATCATATCGGAAACGAAAAGATTGAAAAAAAATGTTTGGGCAAATTTATTTTCACTCCCAGTATAACCGGAAGTGCTCTGGCTCTAAAAATATTTTAGGTCTGTAGAGCTTTAGTATTACGAGTACATAGCGAATACCCTTATCATCGGATCAGGTAAATGAAACTGAAAACAAATTATATAATTTCATAAAAGAATTTCAGCTTCCTATAAACTTTTGATGAGTCTCGTAAATGCCAGTATGCTCTCTAGGTCTGACTAGCAAATATGAATAAGCTCATTTCGCTCGCATTTGCGCGGCAACATTTCTCGTTCTGGCAGATGGTTCGTGATGTAAAAAATTTCTGTCATGATTATAATTAGCTTTCTAGACACATTTTCTTTATTTCCTATAAATTTCAAGAGTACTGACATGACATACCTAAGTACAACTGTTCTTAATGAATTTTCAAAGAGTTCTGCAACACTTGGGAGGGACGAAGAAGTTCTGTCATTATTTTTTATAGATTCAATATATTATCGATAACAATTCCTGAAACTTTTGTGTGTGATACTATGACATAGTTGAACCTAATTTTCTGGCCTTTTTGAGCGCTTATGGTAGTCTACTCCGGCCATTATGGGCTGGCAGAAATGGTTTTTATTTTCGAGCAGATATTGAATATTAAACAAGTAAATTTTGGTGAGTTATGAAATGACATATGAAATTTGGTCACTGGCTCTTGGTCTAAAGCTGGGACGGCCTACTTGTATTAAATAAATCCAAGCATTAGGTTTTGTTTCTGTCTTGATACTCTTGATGTCTATTACAATTTTCCCAATCCATTCAGTTTGCAGGTAATCGTATGTGATAATTGGAAACATTTTCATGTTCAGATTGCTTTACTTTAAAAAAATACAAAGATATTCTACATATCTTTGAAAAAATATCATTTAATTTTCAGGTTATATCTATATTTTATTATTGCTATGATGAAAGCACAGAAAACTTTTAGTTACTTTTTTGTAACTAGAAATATAGCTGCGACTGGACTTCCAAGGCCTGCTCTGATGTCAATAATTCTTGGATGGACTACAATGAGAAAGAATCAAATCACACCCGTACAAATGCTACCAATTCAGTTATCGATTTCGAACAGCCTGACTAGTGACTATCGAAGATACCCATGATGATTAATGCAGTGTTGAATAATACCTGATGCAAAGTTTCATTTTGTCTTTTTTAAACGTCCGTTAGTTTTTATTATGTCATTATTCGAATAAAAATTTCAGATGAGATATCATTTCTCGTGTCTGCTGGATGCGGGAGCGGAAATAATCCTAAGGTGAATTCTAGAAAAATGTAAGATATTCAATTGTCTACATTATTGTGAAAAGAATACAGGGTGTTACATTTGAGAAAATCGAGAAATAATAATTTGAATTTTCTTTATATTTGGACCGTAATAACGGACACCCTATATATGACAATCAAATCAAATTCATGTAATTATCGTTTCTGGAAATCGTAAGAAGACTTTTACTGAACTGCTTTTCCCTCACCTCTTTGCAGTTTTCTTCGAATAAGATCTGTACCGTTGGAAAAATGTCTCTAATATTTTGCGCCATGAAAGAGGTAATGAAGGTCATTGAAAATATGTGGAAATATATGGAAATATATGGGGTAATCCTTTAAAAAAATCATCCATTTGTTGAGGAACATTTATCGGGGACAACCTGTATATCAGAAAATGATTTCCTGGGGTGCAGAAACAAAGATAAAAGAGGTCTACTTTCCAACGAAATCTTTGAGATGTCTGGTTCGGCAGCTATGGAAGATTTTCGCACCAGTGCAGGACCCAGTAGATAGTATGAGAAAAAAAACTTGGAAAAAATTGAAACTTCAACACTCTGTATCTTGAAAACGAAACGTTTTCGACCCCATGTTTATGAGACTTTTTTCCTTAAACTTACTTACGGAATCTTCCCTTTTCGTTTGTACGTTCAATTTAGGAACACCTGTATTCACTATACAGGCTATTTCCTTTTCAATTCAGACGTGAACCTTGAAGGAGGTGCTAGTATGACTCCTTTGTTGTCGTTTGAGCCATATCCATTGATAACCGAAGATATTTGAGTTCTTGTGTTTTTCAAAAAAATTCTCACATCACTTCATTTTTCGTCAATTTTGTCTACGTAGACCGAGTTCGAATATAATTTTGGATTATTTTTACCAGAAAAGGTTATGAAACTTATGAAAAAAGTCAAACTATGCTGTAATAGATGTTGAAAAAAATTAGTGTGTTTTAAAAATGGGTATGTATGTACATATGTATAAGAAAAAAAGAATGGTCAATTTCTAATGTCAATTTGTCTGGAAATTTCGAATTCCACAATTTATGTATGATCAATGAATTTGAAAACTTGCCAAATTCCTTCTTTATATCCTGAAAAAGTCTTCGTTTGAATGCAGGCACTAGTTTCGGTTTAGCAGATTTTGATTTGAAATGGGATAGAAGCAAAGAAAGAAAATTTCAGTAAAAATGTAATCATAAATTTTGTTCGAAATGACCTTCACTATTCCTGCAAGCAAATTTGAAATTTATACCCTACATGCCATCTTTCAAATCATACTTATTCTTTCTCAACATCTGATAGAGGATATGATCGCTTTTTTTATTCACACCATATCCATTTTTGATGAAAATAATCCAAAATCAAAATTAAATTCAGTCAACGCAGAAAAAAAATAACGAAAAATCGAGGTGAGAATTTTTCTAGAAATCACAAGAACTCAGAAAACTCAGAAACTCTAAATTTTTGGTTATCAATAAATATGGCTCAAACGACAAGCAAATAAATCATACAAACATGTCCTCCAATGTTAACATCTAATTTGGAGACACCCTGTGTACACCTCATTTTCTTTTTATCAACAGTGATTAACACGTTCATTAACGCAAAAGATTGACAGAATCGAATTATAGAACAAAAACAAAAACTCGACTGCAAAAACATTTAACTGATTATTCCACTCTTTCCATTTTTAGTGAGAAAGTTTCCGTAGCAACGATCGTTTCATTTCGATAAAACTTTCAAACCGGCAAAACTAACAAGTTGGTTTTCCAGCGATGAAATTTTTGACGTTTCTTATATTCATAGATAGCTGCGGAAATGAATATCATAGAGAAAACAAACAACGTTCAGTTAATCTATGAATTCTAATTTGCCAAATAGCCCAATCCGTGTCAAATGTGACCATATTACTTAATGTTTAATATTTTCTCGTGGAATAGTCATGCCAAATACCACTCGAGATGAAATTTAAGCAGGTAAATTTCTCTCTTGTAATATTCAAGTTTGTTGCTTTTCGAAAATTTCGCTCATGACATTTTTTTCCAAAATCACTCGCCTGACGGCTCGTGATTTTCATACAAATGTCATTCGCGAAATTCCCGAGCAACAAACTTTCATATTAAAATCGAGAAATTTTGCCGGAAAAATTCCATCTCTAGTGGTATTACATATAATTTTATGTGGGTGGTCTTTTTCGCTAACGTCCTGAACAGTTAATAATATATACTTCAATATAAATATGACGTGGCTGTTTTTATGTTTGCATGTGGGGACAAATGAAAATCACGAAACATATTGTGAAAATTAAAATAGATAGATTTCAGTTGTCCGCGCCTGCAATACATTGTAGAATTCACGTCAGTTTAGTATAAAGTCAATAGGAAGTCTCAGAAGTTAGCTACCAAACTACTTTGATGTTTTCCATCATTGCGCCAAAGTTCTCCTTAAATTATTCCTCCTTAATCAGCCACTTTTTCTGGACGAATGTATCAATTTTTTTTAAGCTTTTGGAAAGTTTTCAGAATTATGAAATCAATACCATTACAATACCATTACAATACCATTTTCTGAGAGAATGGCTGATTAAAATCTACAATGCAGCTTTGTTCTATCAATTCCTGTTTGATTTTCTCGGTTGAAACTCAATATGCTTAGTGTACAATTTTGTGGTCTTTCGATTCAGGGAAGACTTATGGCAAAGAGAAGGAACCTTCTACTCTTTCGTATCTACGAACTATCTTTGCAGAGATATTTTCAAGAGCAAGAAAAATGCTTTGCAAAAACTCAACATATAATAATAATAATGAAAGAATAACAATTACCGTTATATTTTGAATAATATTAAACCCTGAATATCAAATACTGTAATTCTTTCATAAGTCACACAGGGTAGGTAAATACTTATCATTCGATAAATAATAATAATAAACGCGTCGTTATTTGATAGACAGTATCTACTCAGGGGCGAAGTCTAGCAGAGCTATTCAACTTAATCCCCCGAGCAGAAGCAGAAAAAAAAATAACATATTCACTATGAAAACTTACAAAATATTCAATATTCCAAATCTGAAAAAGAAGAAAAAAAAATCTTTGATTGAAAAACGAGAATAGGAATTATATATAAAAAAAATAAAAATAATTGAACATAAGAACTGAAATGAATTAAGGGAGACTCGGAACACTGAACTCACAACTCAATCACGACGATATACGGGCATTGCTTATTGAAACGATAGAAACAGACTATTGATGGCAAGTTTAAATTTAGCGAAGGAAAGTGATTTGAGGGAAGGAGGTAATTTATTATATTCCATAACCGCGTTGTAATGGAAAGATTTTTGGCAACCAGACGTGAAGTGTCGGGGGATGTGCAAAGTTGTTACATGCACGAACAGTGCTATAAAAAGAATTATTCCATCCGAAAAAGTTGAAATTTCACAAGATAACACTAATTTGCATTTTTCTCAACACGAATATCAAAGCATTAGGTATTGAAAAAATATCGATCGGTTTATTTTGCAACCTTCCAAAGACTGTTCTCGGACATTTTTAGAGCTGTAGGCTGAGTTCATTGATAAAATGATTTTCAATTTATCAACCAAGAATGAGCACTTTGGAATCGAAGGACAATTGTTGCGGTGGATTGGAGCTTTTCGTCGAGGGAGGAATTTCTCTGTGAAGGTATCAAACATTTGTGCCCCAGGGGACAGTTTTGGACCCTCTTCCCTCCTTGGTCTACACTGACGATTTGCCCCGAAGTTTGAGATCACCTTGTCTTCAATTTGCAGACCACACAAAGCTTTTTAACAACCCCATAATTCATTATGATCTGCTCCAGGAAGACCTGAATATCCTCTCGGACTGAACAAGAAATTGGTTGCTTCCACTGAACCTTGTGTGTTGTACTCTACATAGGTAAGCAGAAACCAAAACATCGCTACTTTCTGGATATACATCAGCTAGCCATAACAGAGTCACATGGGGATTTGGGGTTAATCATCACACATGACTTGAACTGGTCTACTCATGTAAAGAAGGTATCATCCAGGGCGAGAAGCCTCGTCTTCATGATATTCAAGTGTTTCCGAGGTTGCTCTCCCGCTGTCTGTTGTAGCATATACAAGACTTATACAAGAACAATACTCGAATTTGCTGATCCTGCCAGTGCCCTATCCTGAAGGCTGACATGGAGGAGTTGGAGGCGGTACAGCGTAGGGTTGCTCGCAGTCCTTATGGTCCTGTCCGTCATGAATATGAAAAGAGACTCTGCATCTGCTCCGGTATAACCTCTTTTCGGTATCGCCAACTGAGAGGTAATCTCATATTCAATTTCCGGGCTATCAATAAGATGCCTGGTGTCAACCTATCCCCACTTTTCTCCTTCAATACCAATAACTTATGAGGAGAACGGTACAAATTGATGAGAGAAAATTTTAGGCCTACCCAATGTCAAAACTTCCTTTCCAATAGAATGCGGACGTGGTTTGTGCTCCTAGTGTGAACGCCTTAAAAAAAAAAGATTTTATACTCGTATGGATTTCGCCCACGTGTTCCCGGATTGAGTGCTTCAATTAGTATATGTTGCTATTTTGTTCTCTTTTTTTTATTACTTACTCTGCTGTATCAATTTTTATTTTTGTTTCTAAGCTCAAGGTCGCCGTTCAGAGCGAGTAGGAAAACTAATCCGATAGAGGCGCCATCGTGCATTTTATGGAATATCTCTATAGATAGAACTTACGTTATCACTATAAGTTCTATCAATATCTCTCTAATTATGAATGAAATGTATAATGGCGCTCTCTATCCGAAAATCGCTGAACTATGAAATTAGTGAATATGTGGATAAATCAGGAACTTCTTCCCGCCATATATTAGAATTTGGCCATTCTCTACCAATTCCGTATTCCAAGTAGTTTTTCTGAACGGAATTATTCGTAGATTCGAGATAGCCTTAGCTCGTGTCATTTAATTGATAATAATAATAACAAAAAAGATAATATCGATCTTTGCAGACATTCAAAAATTCTCTCTCCAGAATTCTGCACCATGTCTAATGGAATTCAGAGCCAAAAAACTAAGGTGAGTCCGAAAACCATTATTTTCTACAACTGGGTCAAAGAACTATACTTTCCGCATTGTTTTCGATTCGGAAAGTGTCACTTTCCCGCACTAGTGCGAGAAAGAAAATATTTGTTGAATTTGTGAATATAATAATACCTTTAACATGAAATCTCTTAATCTACTTATATCTTTAGTTGACTATTTCAAATTATGCAGTTTCATCCGTGTCGAACTAATTATCAATGCAGATTTCCGTTTGAAAATTATTGCATTTTCGAAGAGAACTTGACATCCTTCAAAAATTATCACTGGTAAACATGGATCTGTGTATTTATTTCTATGCCATGATTTTCCATAGAAACCCAAAATCGTTAATGAATGTGTTAAAACGAATATTCGCCAAAGTTGTGTAGAAGTTTTTTTCATTTCATAATACGTTTATAGAAAAAATATTGTTCCTATCTTGAGCGGAAAGTATTTTATCAAGGGCAATCTAGTGCGGAAAAAACAACTTTCCGCCCTTGGTAGGAGGATAACTAATTTCATAGCGCAACATTTGAATAACGTGCCATGTTTGACAGTCATAATGTCACATTATTATGACGTGACTGATAGAAAATTGACAGATGCGAGTTAGTAAACAGGGAGCATTACACAGTAGAATAACGCGTCCTGATTGTCAAAAAATGCAGTAACGGTGAATGGCGTTATCGTGCTTTGATAATATATTATCAAAGCACGATAACGCCATTCACCGTAACTGCATTTTTGACAATCGGTTTGTTGTGCCGCATTTGGAAGCTATTGATTCCGACGACATGTTGTTTCAGCAGGGCGGTGCCACATGTTATATCGCACGTGAAATATTGACGATCTTTCACTAGTTTGCTCCTGGTCGTGTCATTTCCCGATTTGGTGACCAGAATTGGCATCCACGCTTTTACGATTTAACGCTTTCAGACCTCTGGCTGTGGGGTTACCTGAAGTCACAGGTTTATGCCAATAAACCGATTCTTGAATAATTTGTATAACTTTCAACTTATTGTTAAGATGTATTACTTTTAGTTGATGGATAATTGATTTTTTATTTGTATTCAGAGGGTAATTGTTTGGGGAAACCTGTTTGTACCTCATATTCATATAAATAAATAAATAAAAAATTTGGACGCCCAAAAAATAATTCAAATTAATTCACCGCTCACTTCAACGATGAATATTATTCCAGGGATGAAAACGTCATAGTTGAATTCCGGAGGCGAAGGCACACGCTTCCATTCAATTTATTCACTTGACTTGTTCCTCGAAAAATTTATAACTGAAATATATTTCAATTTTCATTATTCCTGTGGGAAATGGATGTAAATATTCATTTTACCTGTGATAAGTGGCTTCCTAACGGATGTACTTCTACGAAATTTGGTTGGTACGAACCGATTTGATACAAGTTCCCGGAAATTTCGCTCTGGTAATGTACGCACTCACGTTAAATTCTAAATTTTCTTGTAAAATGGCGTAAAATACTGTTCAAGAAAACAAATTGGTGAAAGCAGACAAAGTAAAAGGTGAAAAATGGATAATGGAATACTATCTTAATACCTATTATGAAGTAGGAAACCGGGTGATTTTATAGGCGAAATGTTTAAGTTTGATCAATTTTCCCGAAGAAATGGGAAAATTATGGAAAATATGAATACCCAGCTATTTTGCATCAACTTTCCTCTTTCGATTTGTATATTTACATCACTGCCAGGGTAACTGTGAAAAAAGTTTTATCGATTTTAGAATTGCCTTTTTGCCGGGTTTTTTCGTGTTTTTCGCAAATAAAAAATACACACGTATGAATCAGCAGAAAATACAACATGTCCATATCTATTGAAAAATCGAAATGTATGACATTTTCGAAGGAGCCATCAAGATGTAAAATTGTGATAGATGATAAGATTGTGGAACAGGTGATGAAGTTCCGGTACCTGGGAGTGGACATATTCAGCAATCATAACTGAACATCGAAACACAGGTCAAAAAGGCCGCAGTAATATATCTGGCTGTCTGAGAGATTTAGTATGGGCAATGCATGTCGATGGAAAAGTGCGAATATATAAATCCTGTGTTAGGCCCGTCCTAACCAAGGCCGTAGCTAGAAAAAAATTTCGGGGGGGGGGTCCGTCCGAGGCCGTAGCTAGAAAAAAATTTATTCGAAGAATTTTCGGTGAAATGATTATCTGGTATTTCTGAAAAAATAAATTTCGGGGGGGGTCCGGACCCCATCGGACCCCCCCCTGGCTACGGCCTTGGTCCTAACCTATGGTATTGAGACTCGAGCTGACACGAATAAAACGGAGAACCTCCAAAGAACAGCAGAGATGAAAACTCTCAGAAACATCACAGGAAAAACATTAAGACATAGAGTAAGAAACAGCGATATAAGAGCTCTCTGTAAAGTAGAAGATGAAGTGAGATGGGGAAGGAAGAGAAGAAGATATTGGCGAGACCACGTAGAAAGAATGGACCACAATAGATTAGCATATACCTCGCTAAGGACGAGAAACCAGCAAGCAAAAGGCCTTTAGGAAGACCACCCAAACGATGGATTAGAAGGATAGCTGGAGTTCAGTCTCCCAGGAAGCCTCACCCCAATGAGGAGACCTTCGCGATTAACAGACCTTAAGGTCTAGAATAAAAAGAAGATGAAGAAGAAGAAGTATGAATCAATTATTCCTCTTTCGACCTTATGAAAATTTCCTCACAGTATTGCAGCTTCGCTGCGATTTTAAGGCACTGGACTATCTTTTTCGACGATTCCCTTGGGTCAGTCCACAGAGTTACCATTTTCGTATACTTAATAATTAAATCCAGAGAACATCCTTATGGTATCAGGAGTCAACACCAAAGTCAAATACCGAAAATATAGAAAACCAAATTTCGGTGACACTCCCTCCAAGTTGAGACGAGCTCTTACAACATATTACCTGAGGAGATAAAACATTTAAGTGAATTCAGATATTCTGTCGAAAAAAAAACAACAACAAAAAAGAAGGTGGATAGATGTCGCTCCTTTATATTCATTTCGAAATAATGCACGACAGATATCTATATCTTGACGAAAAGATTTTCCATCCAGCGTCAACTTTTGGGATATTCCACCCTGATGAGTCCTGAGCAGGACGAAACTGCAGTCGGTGCGATTCTCAGTTGACGTTGGACCATTCGGTATTTCGGTCTGATGGGGTGAACGGTATGGGAGACCTAGTTCGTATTCACATTTGAATTGTTATTATTTATAGTGGCAAATGATTTGTGTCTTATTCCTTTCTAAACAAATAATATAGAAACTAGTGAAAATATCCACAAAGTCTCTATCCAAATTGAAATCGAAAGCTTATTTTTTAGGTTCATGTATAGGTGTAAATTTTTCAACTATTGTTTTAGATGTTATTTATTGTCAGTGTCAGGCACAAACCATAGATTTAATCGGCAGTATTTCTAGAATTCTGTTGTGATTAATTTTTTGGTGGAAATGAATTTGATTTCTTTTGACTTTGAGCCGTGATCTTTCACCTGAAATATTACCCGACGATTCAGAGATAGATGCGTGGAAACCCTGGTGTAATGAGTAATGACTAAGTACTCCTGACTGAAAATCGTGACCAAAAATTGTAGATCAAATAAACAATCTTGCGGTATTTGGCTTAGTTCTAAAATTATCCACAATATTTTACGGTCGTGGTTTTAGGTAATGAAGAAACAGCGCGACTCGAAAAATGAAAAGTAGATCAAATACCCAGAGTTTTTGTCGACAAGAAAGTCTTAAACAAAATCTAATCATTGTCAACATCAGGATTCCTATGCATCTATATGCAGAGCAATCAGAAACTCCAGTCGAAGATACCAATGAATTTACTTATGGACGAATTCTTCCGTATATATATTACCTTCACTTTTATAAAGTATTCCCTTGGCCATGAAATTCTGACACATTTCAACGTGTATATTTTGAAAATGTTAGGTTATGGTCATTAGCCTATCAGATAGGATCGCAATGTTGTCGTTTCTACATAAAAATCGTGGTAATTACGTTTTTATCAAAATGTTCATTTACTTTGGGAAAATAATGAATTTGAGAATTTGTATGAGTCGGTTATTATTTTTTCTTTTACGGAAATCAAGAAAAGAGTGTTGAAATTTTGCTGAAAAATAATGTACTTTGTGATAGTTCATTCGGAAAAAGAATGAAAGTTCTCGAATAACCCAGAAAAACGAAAAGAACAGACGGACTATGGAATTTCCCACTTTTAAAAATTCTCAAGAAATGAACCTAATAGAAGACATTCAAATACCTTTTTGCACAACTTGAAATACTCCAGTATGAAAATAAAGTAGTATTACGAAACCTGTGTCATAATTAAACCTCAGAAGAACTAACTCCATTTACAAAGTTAAAAAATGATTAAATAGAAAGTAGCCTTAGCAATGTCGCTTGATTTTCTCGAGTGCCAACCTGCGTCAGTTTTAAGTGAAATAACTTGATAAACCTAAATCAGAGCCAACCAGGAAACCAGTTAATTTCGACTCATGTTGTAGATCATTTTGTCATTGGAGTGCAAAATGTATATTATGATGAATACAATGAATAATTGTGATATCTCCTTTGATTTCATCGCACTTTTGCTGTGAAGTTCCACTCTAAAAAGGGCCCACATCGGAATATACTTTATTAAATATGTATTTAATTATACTACTTTGAGCCTACTTAAAGTATTCCTTCAAGAAATTTCGTCTCCAGTTGTTGATTGACTATAGTACACTGCTAATATAAATATTTCGAAATCGCCACGATGAAAAGCATATTTTTCGAGTTTACACCTCCTGTGTTTAAATATGTAGCGTATTTTTGGAGAGAAACAAAAACTCACTTTCAATATGAGAGACAATTTCAATTGAAAGAATTAATGTAAATAAAAATGTCTCTGAAATATTTATCGTCCCATTGAATTTCATATAAAAGTTCGAACTGAAATACTCATTCTCTACAAAAACAAGTTCATCCATTCATTATCTTGGGGTTCATATACTATAGGAGTCGAAATTGCTTCACGTGGTCTACGAACAATGAACTTGCATCGATATTCTGTATTCAACGTCAGCTCATAACTCCTTGCGTTTTTCACCCGAGTATTTGTTTTCTCGATCAGCCTCCACGCGTGAGGAATGTCGGGATATTTATCCTTTCTGAGTACAGAATATTATATCCATGATTCAATGAACTCCTACATCAGATCTAGTCAGGTGTCATTGCGGGTTGAGCGGATCATCAAAAAAAATTTCATCGATATACGAGGTTAATCACCTAAATGAGTGGAAATTGGAACAACAAGGATTTTTACTATGTCAGTTATAGGTAGATTTCTATAATAGCTAGTAAGCATCTGAAGAATGATATGAAAACATTATTTGTTGTCTTCATATTCGTATTCACATTTCATTTGTTATTATTTATAGTGGCAAATGATTTGTGTCTTATTTCTTTCAATTGAATAGAGATCATAATCATAAGCATTTTTATTCATCC
The DNA here is from genome assembly GCA_951802165.1 of Adalia decempunctata. NCBI lineage: Eukaryota > Metazoa > Arthropoda > Insecta > Coleoptera > Coccinellidae > Adalia > Adalia decempunctata. The sequence goes on from OX637695.1 coordinate 41,738,314, forward strand.
TGGTAGACATTTAACCATTTTGAATGTATAGGACAGGCTGAGAAGAGGACGAAATGAAGATATTATTTCAGAAGAAGGAAAGATGCTACCACATAAATATTCTTTCATCTAATAACATTTCATTTCTTATGTGGTCTCTTTTCTGAATACATTAATAATCTTCTCATCGCATCCATTTCCATCACCTACACTTTCATTAAAACTTTTTCCTAGAATGAATTTCGAGGTACTTATAATGCGTTTAGGTATTTTACCATTTTCCAGATGGTCACTGCAAGAAAAAGAAGGGGAAAATAAATTGTAGTTGAAGACTTTCTCGGAAAAATCTTTAGTTTAGCTGTTGAAGTTGAATTTCTTCTATCATCAATGGAAGATCGCGAAATGAAATCAAGAAATGAACCCTTCGATCACCAGTATACCAGCCTCAGTTAAATTTTCACTTTCCACCCCTTAGGGATTTTCCCGAAATTTCCTACTGGAATGATAGCGAGTAATTGAGATGAGGGCGGTGGAGAAGTATGCCATTGGGATCTCATTAGTTTCGGTATACGAAAATGAAATGCAGATTATTCGTCCCTAATCTAATAGAAAAATGAGATATACTTACGTACATTTCTTAAGTAGTGAATTCATATTAACTGATGGAAAATCATGGACCATGGTTCCTATAATAATTTTGATAGGCGATACTACCTTGTCCATCGCTAATGTGATCATAATCGATAAGTTTTGTTTGAATATATCACCAAGAATACCTATTCTTGAGCTGACAACTATGGAGCTGGATGTTTGTGATAAGGCAACCGATTCTTAAAATTCCTTATTTGGTTAAATTGTTATTAGAAATAATCAAAAATCTTATATACTTATTGAAGTTCTCCCTGTATGTGTAGATCAATTGATCAAGTCATTTATGAGAGAAATGAAAAAATAGTAAATTGTTCACCGGGTACGGAAAGCGTAACATTCCTGGACGATTGTGACGATTGCTAAGTCGAGGCGCAAGCCGAGAATGATATGACAGAATCATTCAAGCTAAGGAGGCAGCTTCCTATTCAATTGAAAGAAATAAGACACAAATCGTTTGCCATCTATACAGGGTGTTTCATTGGTAAATGAACATACCGTAACCTGAGCTAGAGCTACCCTAGGCGAGTCCAAAAAACTGATATATGATAGGTCTAATCAATTCCATAACCGAGATGTGGGGTGGTTTATGTACTCATCAAAAATTTCAATTCCTCATAACTTTTGAACCAACCAGTATAGTCGGTTGAAATTTGAAACGTATGATTCACTTCTACAGGTCGATCAATTTACTTTAGAATTTAAAAAAATTCCAGGTCCGTATTTGAAAAATATGGGCTTCTTCCAAGCTGAGATTCAACACCCTGTATATTGAAATTTTGGGATTTGATTGAGATATTTGAAAAGAGCAGAAAATTTTCATTGTCCCGCACGTCATTTGGCTCGATGAGAGCTTCAGAAAAAAATCCAATTGAATATTGAAATTCCACTAAATTCTCAGAAAAATCGTACATTATGATCGAATTGAAATTTTTTTGTCCCACTAATTGGACATTCGAATTGCATAATATTCTGAGGAATCACTCGGAGTTATTTCCGAAAAAACATTATTCATCGAGAAAAATTTATTTGAAGTCAACAAAGATGAATAAATAACTGAAGAAACATAAAAACTTAACGTGAATTACAGAAGGTGCTCGAAAGTACCACTATTTTGTTCAAAATATGTCTGATACTTTTTTTGATCATGTCTGGATTATTACGTATTTCATTTCAGGCGACTCCGATACTTTGCATGAGGATATCCTCACTCCCTATTTCAGATGACTATACTGAGAGAGAGAGAGATTTATTGGTGTTTTACAATACAATGTTGTTTACACAAGTCAGCATATGATAGCAAAATATAAAGCGCACACATAAGAATAAAATCGGCAATATGATAGCACACACAAAAAAACAATAATAAAATTGGCTATTCAACGTGAAATTTTCCCGAATTATGATTAATTCGGAATAAAATTTGTGTCATCCACCGTCATAGAGTAAAATTCATCAACCGAATAAAACACTGCATTCCGCAGGAACTTAATCAGCTTACTTTTAAACTTCTTACTTGGCAGAGTCTTCACCAGGCCAGGAAGTTTGTTATACAGGGTCGCAGCGCTGTAGCGTGGACCATGCTGTGACCTATTAAGTCTGAGGAAATCCTTACGAATCAGAGATTTCCCCCGTGTATCGTGATCATGAATATTAGATTGAATATTAAATTGTCCTTTAATGGAATGAACGTAAATAACGCTTTCTAATATGGAAATCGAGGGAAAGGTAAGAAGATTAAGATTTTTGAAAGTTTCCTTACAGCAGTCACGGTATCCAAGTCCACCCAATATCCTGACAGCTCGTCTCTGCAAACGGAAAACTTTATCTGCGTGAGAGCTGTTTCCCCACAGCACTACTCCGTATCTCAAATGTGATTCTACCAGAGCGAAGTAGGCACTCCTCAATACATCGTTTGATAGAGAGTTGGACAGAGCCCTCAGAGCAAATATATTGCTGCTCAGTTTTGAAAAAAGTTCATTGACATGAGGGACCCAGGTCAATGAGGAATCCAGACGGACACCCAGGAATTTAACCGATTCTATCGGACAGAAGTCACCACCAGTATTCCTCAGACCCATCAAAAGTTCCTGACATTTTTCCCGGTTTATGCTGAGTCCATTCGAGGAGAACCACTAGAAAGCCCCCGACCGGATCCCCCGCGACATCTCCAATAAGTTATCCAGATTGGGCCCTTGTAGCAAAAATGTGGTGTCATCAACGAAAAGTACAGTTTCTGCTTCAGGAACATACTCCGGAAGATCGTTAATGGATACTAGAAAAAGAACTGGTCCCAAAGTGGAACCTTGTCCGACACCAATTTCGATCGGTCTCACTTCCGAGTATGAACCATCTGCAAGAGTTACCTGCAACCTGTTCTCCAAGAAGGACCCGATCAATTTGATAGATATATCATCAAATCCATATCTCTTTAGTTTGTCCAGGAGCTTATCACATGAAACACAGTCGAAAGCCTTCGTCAGATCCACGAAGGACGCCAAGCAGTACCTACTCTCCGCTCTCAAAGCAATCAATTGCGTAATTAACCAAATGCTCTACCGCATCTGTGGTGTTTCTTCCCTTCCTGAAACCGAACTGTGAGCAGGAGAATAGATTATTTTTCTCGAAGTACGCCACAACTTGTTGAGATATTATTTTTTCAATGATTTTTGAGAAGACAGGGACCAAGGAGATAGGACGATAGTTGTTCAAGTCACTTTCATCTCCTTTTTTGTGGATCGGTATAACCTTGGAAATCTTGAGGCAACTTGGGAAGGTACCCGCCATCAGACACCTGTTCACAAGTTTGGTCAGTGGCGAGATCAATAAGTTAATATTTCTCTTAATTATTATTACGGAAAGTCCATAGAAGTCAGTGGATGAACTACTTTTAAGGCCAGATACTACGTCTCTGACCAAGCTCTGACTGATCTCGTGGAAACTGAACTGGACAGCAGGGATCCGTTTCATGAAGGACTGACTAAAAGGCAAATCCGACGGAGGTAGCCTCGACAGTACCCTTTTAGCACAGGTTGAGAAGTGCTCGTTCAACTCATCAGCACATAAATTTTTTGGTGATTTGCGATCTTTCTTTCTCATATGTTGATGTATAATATGCCATGCGGCTTGGGACTTATTTTTGGAATTCAGGATTTTTTTATCGTAATATGCGGTCTTTGCTTCCTTTATTTTTTTCCTATATCTAGCACGCATTGTATTTCTCAGAGAATGAAGATCATCTGTTTTATATTTTTCGAACATGGATTGAATGACCAGCAACTGTTCCCTCATATCTTTAATGTCGTTAGAGAACCAACCGCCCCCATCATTCATCGGTCGTATCCTGAACATTTCAAATAACCCCAAATGAAATAATCAACAGGATCTTAGAAATCTGGTGACCTAGCGAGCCAGGCATGGGGTCCACCTCTGCCTATCCACATATTTGGAAAGTTCTGATCTGAAAATTGTCCTACACCTTTACTCTAAAATGGGGTGGAGCTCCATCAGGTTGAAAATGCATTCCTGCAATGTCCGTACTTTCGAGTAATACAGGAAGACTTATTTTGGAGTAAATCTGAGTAAAGATCACCCGTGAACCGTCTTGGTAGGACGTGTGGTCCAATCAATCGATTTTTATAAACGCCACACCATATACGTACGGACATTGCAGTTGCAGAAATGCATTTTCAGCTTGATGGAGCTCCACCCCATTACAGAGTGATGGTCAGACAATTTTTAGATCCGAACTTGCGAAATATGTGGATTGGCAGAGATGGACCGCATGCCTGGCCCGCTAGGTCACCAGATTTCAATCCTGTTGATTATTTAATTTGGGTTATTTGAAATGTTCAGTTTATTCATCCGAAATATAAAGTGAGGAGATCCTCTTGCAAAGTATCGAAGTCGCCTGCAATGAATGATCCAGACATGATAAAAAAAGTATCAGACATATTTTGAAGAGGGCAAAATTGTGTATTGAGCAAAATGGTGGTACACATTATGACTGATTATCAGTAAGTAGTTATTTTCAGAGTTCCATTTATTCAAAACTAGCGACCCGCCCCGGCTTCGCACGGATGCAATGCTGATACTAAATACCTACTACAGAATTTCCTTATAAACAACAGCTTTTTTGTCATTAGACAATACAAACATATTTTGTTTAGAAGTCACTCTTGAGAGAGCCATTTGAGGAAACACGGCCTTCGACGTGCTATTTACAGGCTCACGCGGCCATCCGGATCGGTATTGCCGGCGCCGCACCGCTAACTATGTCCCTGTACTTTAAATCAGTAATATCTTCATTTACATGCTGTAAAGAGATTGATCTAAATTGAATGGACAATGTTTTTAAAATAACTACTTAGTTGGATAAGGATTAATGCTGTATTGCATAAAATAACTTCCAAAATTAGCCATTTTTTCCGTAAAATATGAAGGATAAAAAATTTTTATTGTGGGTTTCCCTTAAGAGATAGACATATACCATCGCGATCTTTTTTGTTGACCTTTTTTAGGTGTTCAATACCGAATAAATTATTTCGATTTAGCTCGTGGGGTTCAGTCAGCGTTTGCAATGTGAGCGCAATAAATGTGTTCATTTACGGCATCACATTAGAAACCTGTGAATTCATCAGTGTTTCTCTACAACATTTTGCAAGTATCATACATATAAACCTTCCTCTTGAGTCCCTTTATCTATTAAAATAAAGCGTTTCAGAACCCGTTGCGTAGTTTTGAAGATTAAAGCATACATAGAGACAGACAGCGATATAGAGACTTTGCTTTATACTATGTATTGATAACGTTATCGTGAATGTAGGTACTATGTTTGCTATTATCACCGCGATGTATATACAATTGCTGTGTAATTCGCATAAAACTTATAGTACCATGAGAGGCTATTACCATATCAAGAAGCGAGTGAATATCACAGTGAATTTTTATTGAGATGTCAAGTAAATCGGATTATGGCGGTCAGTGAGTTGTCGATTCTCATATTTTCTCATAATTTTCGAAATGTTTTCGAATGTCTGTTTGGGTAATAAATATATTTGCGGCAATGATCCAAAATTGCCATAATAAGTAATTGACATATTATTTTCGTGTTTCTGTTTTGTGTGACAGCTCATATCCTTGGAAAACATGGAAATCTCGCTGCTGCACCAACGGAGATGTTTACCAATTATTTCAAGCTGAGCACCAAATGGCTAAGATGTTTCGTGGCGGCGCCGCAATATCATTTCAGTGTATTTTCCACTGTCAATTTGATTGATGTATCAAAGGCTGATTCGCCAAAGTCAATTATGGCATGACATCAGAATGGCATCTTTTTATAACGAAAATTTCATACTTTTCCTAAGAACTACTATACATCAGGATGTCAAGAATTTAAACACACATTATTGCTTGACAAAATTATCGACCATTGACACGCCACGTTCGCCAGAATAAATTCAAATATTTGTAATGACAAATAAAAATCAGTTATATTTGGTGAATAGCGCCACCTGAAGTGGAAAGAACGAAACATTGCTAATATTCTCAATTGGGTCGAAACAAAATCTAATCAGTGCCTACACCATTATTCCAGACATCTGAACGGGAAAGGGAAATGTAATTATGTATCCATGGATACCATATGTGGCTCCATTCAAACAGAGACAAATGAAGAAACAACAGGTTTTCGGCATCCGCTGATCGCCACGATGCCCCTATTTTCCCCACATAATTCTGTACTTATAATTTGGTCCTTGAATTTGAAAGTGAAGCATCTAGAGGGCTCTGCCTAGGGTCAGTGAGACTATTGAGCATGTGCCATAACGGAGAGTGGGAAAATAGGGCGATCAGCGGATGCAGTTTTGTTATTTATCTCTGTTTGTATTGAGCCACATATGGTATCCATGGATACATAATTACATGTCCCTTCTCTTCTCCCTAAGCATGCGTAGAGCGACAACTGACCCTGGATTCAAGGGGAACCATGGCTACACTTTTGTATACTTATTAGCCACTACGCTCAAATTCTATATTTATAATTCTATGATTTTCCCACCCGCCGTTATCGCACATGCTCAATAGTCTCACTGACCCTAGATAGAGCCCTTTAGATGCTTCACTTTTAATTTCAAGGATCAAATTATAGGTATAGAATTATGTGATGAAAACATCCGTCATCTCTCTAAAAACATAACTAACCTATGTCATATGAAAAATAGCGCCATGACCGATAAATATTGCAGATTATTCCGGAAGTAACATCAGAACCCGAGCTAGGAAAGAAATTTTCTAGTCTCGGTAGGGGCCACCATTTCACTGTTGGGTCAAAAATTAACAGTGCTGTGCCTAAGGTGGCGTAAGGACACAGTAACAAAGCCTACACAGAACACAACTGCTTACTCCGAAGTCGGCACAAGTTACAAGCTTCGAAGCTTGTAATTTCAGAGGGGTCTCCACAGGAGACCTAGGAGTAATCAGGATAAACAATATATCATATCATTTGGGGTGCCTTGATACATTTTTGAAATTCAATTGCTTGTAGTTTTGAAATGGATAGACCTAGGAAGTTCATAAGCCCGTCAACAGTTTAGTCTCGATCTCTAGTTTTAGCCAAAGTGCCAAACCGTTATAAGTTTTAGTTGGGGTATTAATAATTAAACAAAATGTTGGTGTATCAAGTCACCCCGTAGGTCGGGGTGATTTGAAAAGACCTGTATTATTTGACCGTAACTATCTATCAACTATTCAAGGCTTTCATTAATTCTGTTTATTTTATTGTTGTCAGGATGTGCATGTATAAATAAATGAATACTTCACTTCGATTGAGTAGACAAAACTTGTGTCTTCAACATGAGGCCACGTAAATGTATCTTTCGAAACTTGGTAAGGTCTCAAAAATGAATCTTCGACTGCCTTGTTGTATTTCCTTGGCATTTTGCATGTATATCAGGTCACCACAGCCTGGAACCAAATTTGCTATTTCATTTCCAGAATTTATGATTAAAATTTTTTTACTTTGAAATTTTGGAATATTGCTAATAGATATATAAGCCTACTTACCACCAAATTTCATGAAAAAAAAACTTATAAAACCGTAGCTACAGGTCAAAGTTCACGGACCACCAGAAATACTTTTCTTTTTGGTAGAAACCGGCACTGAAGCCCGTGTTTTAGCGTTTTGGCACCAAAAAGGGTAGGTATCACTCACATATAGTTGCTAGTCAAAATCAAGACAAACGCACTGTAAATAATGATGGCTTATATCTCAGACATATCAAGAAAAGGAAATGCGTCAAATCGTACCAAAACACCCTGGTTATCAAGTCACCCCAATTGACCGGTACTGAACTCTAGAGTACCCTTTTGATCTACAAATTTTGGTCAAGATTTTTAATAAGGAATCGTTATACAAGGTATTCTATGCATCTATAAATTGACTAATGATATTGGTGGAAGTATATCGACTTCGTTGGAAACTAAGCCACTATATTTATTGGGAAAAGAAGTCAAAAATGGGTCTCAATCTATATTCTTTATTGACAGTTACATCTGGCAGGTACCTAAATTACGGTTCGGCGCATGAGTTCAAACATAAAATTAATTTGGTCACAGAAATGAAAAATAGATTACACAACATTTTTGTGATACGACAAAATATAACAATGCATTATGTAGATTGAAAAATTTGCTCTTACAGAATTCATATCCTTTGAAATTAATCAATAAGATCTTATATAATAATTCAACCATAACAAATGAGATAATAGATAGTACTGACAGCCCACCTAATGCAAAAGAATTAAACCCCACCAATTACAAGTTCTTTAAACTATGTCATTATGATAAAATAACATCAAAGATAATATCATTTTTCCAGGATCACGAAGATATCAAAATTGTTAAAACTGTACCAAATAAATTACGAAGTATACTGTTCACTAAACTTAAAGACAAAGAAGATCTTATCAACAACCGTAATGTGGTTTACAGTATAAAATGTGGGATTTGTCAGGCTAAGTATACTCGTATTGGTCAAACGGGAAGACGACTGGAAACCAGAGTTTCAGAACATCGTAGAAATAGTAAATCATTGAAATCAACTACAGGTTTATCAAGGCATACGGTTGAGACTGGGCATGTCATGAACTTCGATGAAGTGAACATCTTGAGGCGGGTTGATATTATGAATAAAGGACTTTTCATGGAGTCGATAGAAATACATTTATGTGAAAACAATATAAATGTCAACACAGATTTCAGCGCCATAAGTGCAACATTGTTGAATTGGTAGGAAACCGTGAGTCAGGTAATCGTAGAAGAGCTGAGAACGTCCAACCAGGATAAAGAAGAAGAGTTGTGACTGATGTGCATTTGACGTGTTCGCTGATCTGTTCTGTCTTGAAAATTTTAACCTCTAAAACTGTCATACCTTGTAAGAATACTCGTAAAAGTTTGAACACTCTGATATTTTTTGAGTTTGGATTTTTAAAATTTTTGATTTTTGTAAACATCTTACTATTGGAGAGTGTCCGATGATGCTGTTGTTTGTTCACAAGACTCTAGAGTTTTAACCCGTTGTGGTGGATTTAAGTATGTGTTGGTTTTCTTATTTTATTGATCACGCCATTCAAGTATGGTTCGAGAATGTCGATTTAAATGGTGAAATCCTTATTAATTTTCATATTGAGATGTGAGTTGTTTTTAGATATTGTTTTCTCTTTTTAAAGTTAACAATGTTTTATTTTAGTTTCCCTGAAGAAGTTCAGAAGTTGAACGAAAGCTTGGAATGTAACTGTCACTAAAGAATATAGATTAAGACCCATTTTTGACTTCTTTTCCCAATAAATATAGTATCTTAGTGACTAATGATTGTTGGATCTATATGATAATATTCATAGTAATCTAGTTATATGAAACAATTGTAGTTGTCAGTAGTTGTAAAATTATTGAGATCGAAGAAGAAATAAAGGAACTGCCAAATGTTTCTTCGAGAAGATCGACGTTAGTCACAGGTTGGAATAAACCAATTATTACTGGTCATTATGCTCATGATGATCGGTATAAAGCTTTTGTGGTGCCATCAGCAGAGAAGTTGGAAATGGTATTCACACCTGAAGTAGGTGAGGTAATCAAATATGAAGTCAATACTTATATGGGACCTGGTGTTGCAATGGGAATGTTCAATACTGATGAATCAATTGTTACACATTCATCATTCCAAGTCGCCTCGGAAAGGGGTTATCCAAAGTGTTCGAACACTAAAAACACTATCCTCAAGAAATATGATGGTCGTTTCAAGGATATTTTCCAGGAAATTTATGATAAACAGTTTAGGTCAAAGTATGAGGCTAATAAAATTGGTATGAACATCGGGAGAAGCTCCAACATGAAGGTGCAGAACGAAGGCATAGGTCCAAAACACACCAAAAGCACCATTGCTACACTGAGAAGATATACGAAATCCGAGACGAAATCGACCAGCAAGATTCAGAAGTGAAATTTAGGAGTGTTGAGGGAAAGAGAGAGTATTTGGAGTGGGTTCAGAGATTGAAGCAGTATCGTCGAATTTTGAAGGAACACTATAAAGTATACACAACTTCCTTAGGCCGGAGGATGTTGGATCTATATGATAATATTCATAGTAATCTAGTTATATAAAACAATTGTAGTTGTCAGTAGTTGTCAAAAAGATTAAAAGGTTGAAACAGTCATTTCTTTCCTTGGTCCATAAAACAGGCCCCAAACTCAACAGGACATTCCTGGACACATAGATTTAACAATGATATTTTGGTTTTGATAAGCGCTAACTTGAACTTTGAAAGAAAAAAACATTAACATACTATTGAAATGTGTGACGTGAAGGATATTCTGCGGAGTAACTCAAGTAAAATGAAATCCTCTAGGTTCATTCCACAATAAACCGGAAACCATTAACAGGCATCAAAATGAAAGAACTAAACTCGGAGTTCAGTGAAAATGGAACATCATTTTAAAACGACTGCATGAATTCAAAGTTTTATAACGAAACATTGCAGATTCGACGTGAAGGGTCAGGGACCCCAAGCATATTTTAGTGAATGAAGCAGAGTTATATTTCTCGCTTCGAATTATCTTTCAGTTTGCCTCAGTCAGATCTGCGGCTGTGAAATTGACTAATTCGATCGAACCGTGAAATCGAGTAATTGCTGAATCCTTTGAGTAGCATCCCAACGTTCTACGTAATATGAAGGTATATTCTTATGAACCTGTAATAGGATGAACGTGGAAGTTATTTGAACATGGAAGTTCAACGCCCTCTCCTGCACAAATTCATTCTGCAAAATGTCATTTTGCCCATTATTCGTAAAATTTGATTTCACGCTTACTGGTGCATATTTCTCGCATATTCGAATCCAATATTTCTCTGCTCATTCCAGAGACTAGGAAAATTCTGTAAATCACGGATGACGATCCCAAAATCCGCAATGAAAGGGTATATTTCCGCAATATGAGGTATTTTGATTTTTTTGTTCTATCAATCACACGATTCACATGCTCTACTATCAAAATTCGTTATTTCACATCTTAACACGAATTCAACCCGGTGATACTTTCTGAAATATACAAGGTGACAAGAAAAACTTCGAACAAATTTTTGCTGTGGTCTGGAACAAAAGTATTTCAGCTCAGCCAAATAATTTTTATTCTCTTGGTTTCTCTACACTTTCCTGTACCAATATGTGAATTTTCAGTTTGATATAATTTCATTTCACAAAGGTTAAGAATGTCAAACAAATGTAGTGCTATTTTGGAGCTGTTTCGTCAAGGTAGGCGTCAATGCGAAATTTTTCGTTTGCTCAATGTGCTTCGACAAACCGTGCCCGATGCAATTCGTCGTTTCAAGGAGCTTGGTCATGATGGTCGTCGTCCAGATAGTGGTAGAAAACGCACTGTCAATACACCTAGCAATAGCAACATCGCCAGGAAGCGAGTCAATCGAAATCCGTGGGTTTCCATAAGGAAAATAGCCTGTGAGACCGGTATCAACCTTGAATCAATCCGTTAAATTGCCAAAAAGGAGCTCAACCTCAAGCTATACAAGCTTCAAAAAGTTCAACTCCTAACGGAGGAAAACAAGCGCGTACGACTCCAAAGGTGCCGCCAACTCCTTCGTCTCGCCGCCGCAGACGAGAAGCTTTTCATTGTAGAACGATCCCACAACCACCAAAACGACAAAGTCTGGTCCGTAGAGGCTCCTGGTACATCGGCCATCGTCGAACACCGTCAAAATCTGCAATCCGTCATGGTCTGGGGCGGAATTTGCGGCATTGGCAAAACTCCCTTAGTTTTCGTGGATCAAGGGGTCAAAATCAATCAAGAAGTCCCCCGCTGCGACATCCTCGAGGCCGTAGTACTTCCGTGTGCCAAGCAGCACTTCGGCGATACGCATTGGACCTTTCAACAGGACTCCGCTCAGGCTCACAGAGCGAAAATGACGCAAGAATGGTGTAAGACCCATTTTCCTTGTTTGATCTCATCTGCAGAATGGCCGCCCTACTCACCGGATCTCAACCCAATGGACTACAGCGTGTGGTCGATTTTGGAGCACAGGGCTTGTGCTAAAAAACACAAAAATTTGGAGTCGCTGAAGCAATCTCTGCGCCGGCCGCCGGGAAGCATATTCATATCCCACGTACCGTATCGCAGTCCGAATTCATCCGAAGCCGAAGTAAACTCAACGTAAGAGATCGCGTCCGTTCCTGCGGTCTTGAACGTATTTTATGACCTGTATGGGATCGCTATCGCATTGTTACCAAATAGAGTTTTTGAAGAAAATAAGCGCAGATTTTTTTTTGCAAATCGATGATTAAGTAAGAATGAAAACAGCCACAGAAGGGGAAATTGAAACTGAGGTGAGGGGTTTTGCGTAATATTCCCATTCGAAAAATTATTGAATCAAAAAACGGGAGGGAATTACATCAAGACCTTCTTTAACTACAATTAAAAAAATCAAATCTTGAAATAAAATAGGAGACTGAATAATGAATTGGTAAGTGCAGTTTCTGAATGGATAACAGAATCTAAGTCAACATAAAGAATCATCATTTATTTGATGAATGAAAATAATTGTAAAAAAGTTAATTTTGAAAAAAATTTAATAATCTTAAAATATCATACCCAAAAAACTTTCATATTTATAAATTCCTTTCACCAATAGCTAAACATAATATATGGGCGGGCAACTGAGGGATTGCGGATTATATATACAGGGTGAGTCTTTGTTTTGTACATATATTTTAACTGTAGATTCTTGAGGCCAAAGGAAACCTTTTTTTCATTTTCCATTTTTCCGAATTCGGCTCTGTTATTTATCTATCTACTTGCAGATAATAAAGCAAACAGGTGATGATTGTGATGTGCAGACCGTGTAGTGTCGATTAAAAACTCCAAGAGGATATTGTTGAGATAGATATTTTCCTGAAAAACCGGTAACAATAAATTTTCAATAGAAACTTTGCTTATAAACTGTGTAATTTCATGCTTGTCGGAATTCAATTATTAGGTACATCGAACGTTTTTCCATCATAGAGATTTTAGTCTTGACGAAGTTGATAAACATTGACAACATTGTTAATTTGTTAAGAGATCAGAGAACAAATAATATTCGATGATGTTTAATTCAGGGAAGCATGCAGATTTTTTATGAAATTCATGATTTTTTCCTCGAATTTGTTCGTATACAGTTAGGAATATCTCGAAAACGACGCGTTTTATTGAAAAAATATAAGAATACTTTTATTTTCTAAAATGGTTGATTCTTTCGAAAATATGAACCGCTTTTTTTCGAGAGATTTTATAGTATTTTTGCATGAATTCATGAGACGAGTAGGCTGTTACTCTTATACCAGGAAGAATATGGAATAAGTTTCAATTGAGGAATATGCACCATGAATTGAGTAAACAATCAACCAAAATTCAGTGCATTCGAAATATCGGTTCCGAATATATGGAGAGAATAGTGTTAATTTCATGGATTTTTGACACCCTGTATCTTTCAAACGAAACCGAATTTCGAAAAATGGTATAGGAAAAAAGTGTTTCGTTTGATGAGAGGAATCTACAGTTGAAATATATGTACAAGTCAAAGACTCACCCTGTAGAATGAAATTTATATCGACATATAGCTGAGCTCCTCATTTTCCTATTCATTCAGGTAAAATGGGGTTACTCTTAGGTACTCCTTACAAACTACTTTTTGTTATAACGATCTGAATCATCATTTGGACAGGGTTATTGGATGTTGTAAATTAGTTATTCCCAAATTTAGTTCTGATATAACGATACCATTTGAGAAAAATGTGTCATTGAATATAATTTTCAAAAAAATTCTGTCCCCTTAACTTTTTGAATAGTCTTCCAATCATAGTTTTACTTTCACAAATTTTTCCAAGCAACCAAAATCCTTATTTTTGTCTTTCGTATGTTGGACAACTTATCTCAATTAAGTGATATTCTTTTTCGATACCATTCTCCTTTTGACAACTTTTGAACTTCATAACTCCCCTATCAATTGTGTACATTAAGCTCAGTGATTCTTCTTTTCAACGGCTTTTTACTTTGTGTATCTTTGCAACAGCAACGGAATATAATATGTACCTACTCACAAAATTCAATTTGCTTGATAGCTATGTAATTAATTTTGTCAATTCGTTTCAGAAGTGGGAGGCCGAACTTATGAATGCAACAAAAGTAACTCGATCAATGACAACAACTATTAGAACACCCCTCAAAACGTTTGAAAAAATATACCATTCTTTTGGCTTCAGTATAAAATCTATTCTTAATTTACTTATTTTTTCACCCCAATAAATTCAAAACCTTAAAGCATTCACTCGTGAATAAGAGTAAGCCGTTATTATTCGTGAATATGGAAAAAACCTAATCGTTATTATTTGAACTGAAAAAAAAAATAAAAGAATCGGGGTATCGTTATAACGTAAAATCCCAATTCATATTCAACGACTGATATTGCCAAATAAGACGCGATCACGCGCGTTGTTTATCGAGTAAGCTTCGGCTGTCTCCGAGCTGCGATACGGTACGTGGGATATGAATATGCCGCCGGGAATGGAACCGATTAACGCCCGAGGAGCTGCGGCCCATTGCCGAAAGTTTCAAGAAGCGTATGAAGCTGTGTATCGTCGCCAAAGGAAGCCACTTCGAAACGGCTTAGATATATTATTAACAAATGCTCAAGCTATTATTATTTGTTTTTGTTTTGTTCAATTTCTTCTGTTTAATAAAGTTAAATGAATTTTTCTTGTCACACTGTATAGAGACAAAACAGTTGAATGTGTGTGTCCATCTGTATGAACCTTAAACTATAAAGAAAGAGGACACGCACCTTTCAAGAATAAATAGTGAAGCCGATTTTCAAAATCATCAGCACTAAACTGGGTAACTGTTGAATGAAGCAGAAATTTTTGCAACGTTGTGACGTTCTTCGAATCTTCGAATCTATAGGTACTAATATTATAAAGAGGAAAGATTTGTATTTTTGTGTGTTCGATACGACTTGACTCAAAAACTACTGAACCGATTTCAGAAATTCTTTCACCCTTAGAAAGCTACATTATTCCTGAGTGACATAGGCTATACTTTTCAGCCGAAAAAATATTTGGGACACCTACTATAACTTCAATAATTACAGAAAAATCAATCATAATCAGCTATTTTCACGTGCGTTGCAAAAACTTACGTGGATACGATGTATGACAGAAATGCACCTCCTAAATAGTTCTACAAAAAAGTTCTATTACCTGTTTATAGTGATCAGATGTTTTCCAAAATTATACATTATTTGGGAGTGTGTTTTTATGAATAGGGTATTGATCCTCATTTGAATTAATACGTTATTTATCCCCAGTATTTAATTCAGAACGGAATTGCCCTCCACATCATACCATTACAACGAGTACGTCAAAAGATATGGCAGGTTGAAGAGTTAAAGATGAAACCACACGACCGCACTAAAATGCTTCACCGTGGTAGGTAGGCGGGCAGGAGAGGGCACCGAAGTGTGAGAGGGGGACATGCATGTCTTCAAAAGAGTAGCCACGTGAAACAAATTTCTACCCGGGCGAAGCTGGGACGTCCTGCTTGTATCTAATAAATAAACTCTCAAACAAAATGAAAAGTACTTTAGATTGAAATTCAGTTACTCATTTAAGCGTGAATGCCAGAAATGGGTATTTCTTTTTCAAATATTATGCAGTCTTCACATAACATAATATACTAAAGTATCGGCCATTTCAGCCTCAGATAATGGATGGGCACGTTATGGCAGCACCGTTTTCTGAATCTGTGGTCAGTTCATTCATTAATTTCGTACCGCTATTTCAACTTTGTGTTACTAATGACGTTTTGAACAGTTTTGTCATCACGATATGGCGTATATGGTTTTATTTCTGAATCTTATGAGCAGAATACGTTGCAAAAAAGATTTGTATGTATTTTGTTTGTTGTAAATTGACATTCGAATCCTAATTTGAGTTCACACTCCTATCATTCTGAATAACAGTGGCGTAGATTCTTGAATTTTTGGAATTCACTTTTCAAATTCCTGTCTGATATTTAGAGAACATTTGGTTATCAATTCTGCATTTCTCTTTTTACCTAACTCGGAATCTCTTCAAATGTTCGGAACATTGTATGAGTCGATTCACTTGTAATTTTATTTCCATTGTTCAATACCGATAACACCACGCCACTGGACCTTTCAAAGTTAGATTCTGCAATGTTGCCATTTCATTAAAAAATGAGATTGTTATCCTTTACGCTAACTTCGTCCCCACTCATTGAGAATTGACTAAATTTTGGCTTCACCAATTTTCGAATTTATGACTGCGATGCTGTGTCTCTTTTTTTATGGTCTAGAGTCTAGACACTCTAAAGTATAGAGGCTGAAGTAAGAACGAATCTTCTCGTGTGTGAAACCAAAATGGCGAAGGCGCCGGTCATACTGAAATATTAGTTTTAACGAAGAACTAAGTTTGTAATCGACAAATCAGTTACAGGGATTATCATTTTGATTTGAAATGAATTATTACACTATAAAGTGATAAATTACCGTGTAGAGAGCGTGAGTTGTAGTTAGTGAGTTACATTTCTTCCTACGATCATATGAACCACGACATTTGAAAATTTAAATATAAAAAATTTCAGTGGCGGAACGAATATAATATTCGGAAAAATGCTGAAAATTTGGAATATTTTTCGAAATTTGCTAGACAAAACTATTTGGCACCTGGAAAAAAAATGTTCATATAAAACTACTAATTAAAAATGTACTACCACATGAAACATCGAATATCTTTGTTGTTCATGAAACAAAAGATAGAAAACTATACATTTTTGGAAAGGAGAATAATTTCTCTTTCGAATGAGATCAAAAATTTCAGGGTGTTCCATTTAAAATAATACATATTTTTCCCTTTGAATTTGACCAACATTAGTAAAACACCCTACTCTGTTTTGATGAGATGAAATGCCAGCCAAGCCTAAAAAAATCTCTTTGATAAACTTGTGAAACTAGTGAAAACCCCATCTCTTTGGAGCAATTATTAAGCTGGGCATTTATGTTTAAAATCAGTCACTCTTATTTGGGACACCCTGTATTGTATACAGGGAAAATCCATTTCATACTAAAATTGAAAGAAATAAGACCGTCCTATTTAGGACTCTTCATGGTGGAATATCCCAAAGTCGACGCTGGATGTAAAATCTTTTCGTCAAGATATGGACATCTGGCGCCGCAATATTTCGATGAGAAATTAATGAGCGACATCTATCCACCTTCAGAAATTCTTAAAATTCACAATCTGGTGTCGCAATTTGGAAGAAAGTTTCCTTTATTGTTCGCTCAATCACCGAGAGCGGAGTCTTTTCTGAAGGTGGATAGATGTCGCTCATTAATTTCTCATCGAAATAATGCGACGCCAGATGTCCATATCTTGACGAAAAGATTTTCCATCCAGCGTCGACTTTGGGATATTCCACCCTGATGAGTCCTAAATAGGACGAAACTGCAGTCGGTGCTATTCTCAGTTGACGTTGGACCATTCGGTCTGGTAGGGTGAACAGTATCGGAGACCTAGTTCGTATTCACATTTCATTTGTCATTGTTTATAATGGCAAATGATTTGTGTCTTATTTCTTTCAACTGAATAGGTAGCTTCCTTCTCAGCTGATGATCCCATATCATCATTTTCCATGTTAATCATTTCATACTATCAAAACTTCAGCAGTCGATAAAAAACTTAGTTTGAGCGGAAAATTTTCAATAACATACGATTCGTTTCAAAAATATTGGGTGTTGAAATCGAAAACACCATCACAGTTAACGCTGGTATTTTTAGTGATAATACTGCGGCACTAATACCATCAGCGCAGACCGATTTGAAAAATTACCGATACAGCCAAGTTCAAATTCAAATTTCACATTGATTTCCAAATAGAATGTTCTACAGAAAGTGACGCCAGCCATTTTTTCGTTTCTGCTTTGTTTCATAACAAAAATCTTACATATTTTTTCATTGAATAGAATTCAACATTAGTTACTTACCTACTCCAAAAATATATAAAATGTTGTTGGTGATCTTTCTTATTCAAAATTGTGTCAATTTGAAGTGAGTGCTCAAAATATTAACCATTTTGTAGCACACTCAATTCATACAATTTTTCGAAAAAACACTTGGATTTACTCAACAAAATACAAATTGGTCACGCAACTGTGAAACAAAGGAGAAAATTTTAAATGACGTAATTTCTTGTTGAAGGTTGAATTAGTCAGTCGGGTAAAATTATTGCAAAGTTTGATTTCGGACAGGGCCATATAAAGAAATCTTTCAACTTTATAAAAGTGAACCCTCACAACCAATTCAATGGGTACTCTATAGGTAAGTGAATTTATTACTGAATAAATATGCCACCAAAAAATGTGATTCTGTATATCAAAGAATTAACGATCGTTATTGAAGATTTCTCGTCGAAAGGAAATAGCATAATATTTTCTTTTCAAAATACGATTTTCACTTCGAAATCCTGTTAATACAAACCCTTGAGGTCATTGACCTTCAACCCAATGTTTCTTACTTCATGGTGTTATGGTTACGGGATAGAATATATAATTATAACAGAGGGTGCTGAGCTGGATTAATCTTTATCAGCGTAAGCAAAAACTGAGGAATCCAAAGGCCCTTATTCGTAACCAGAAGAAAAGAGCTGTAACGAATGCTGAATTATAAATGCATGAGGGAGTGTAATTGAATAAAAAATTACTCGCTTTATTGGGAGGGAGAAAGCTTCTCCTCATTCACGAGAAGTAGCTTTTGTCGAAAATGTATATCGATATCTCCTTCACAATATGAGTAGGTACCTATGTAATTTTTCGGTTCTTTTTTTCAATATAAGAATATGATTTTTTCATCAATTCATCAATGTTTAAGATTATCCTGTTTTTTTTGTTTCTTCTCTTTTGTGAATTCTGCATATTATGTTATGCAAACTATTTTTTTAAATTCATTAACATTGTGTTTATTTTTATGTGCTCATTCGGAGATGTAATTGGAAGCAAGGGTTAAGTGGTAGAGCACCTTCTTGGTGAACTTCTCCTTGAGGTTTCACTTCTTTTTTAAATAAAGCCATCAATATTATTATTATATATTGGAAAAAAATGATAGGGTGTTTTCGAAGGTGATGTTTTTGGAGAATATTATGTGATTTTTATCATCAAAAAGCCTAGACAAAAATAAAATCGTAACATTCCACAAAAATTTTGTGCAAATGTTGAATGTGCTCAGCAGAATGTGGCAACACTCTCGACTACGAATTCATTTGAACGCTTGTTGGAAGATTTCATATGGTTTACGTACGATTTGAAAATCAAATCGTATGAGCTTTGCGCTGCTTCACATTTCGGAATGAGAAAGCCCAAATTTCCACAGGCTTCACGACCTGCGAGTTTGAACTCTCACAACTTCTCTTTTTAAAGAGACAAACGTTCTGATATAAGCGTGTAAGTGCGCAAATTTCATAGGTGCAAAAAATAAGGCTCTGATGGACAGGGAAATCTCCTATGGCCATCTCAGCAGGATATTGAAATACACTATAATTACATCAGGGGTGAAGAAACTCCACTGATTCGCCATTGATCTATTCACATCCACGAAACTTTAGCTATTGGCAACCTCATTTGTATTCAAGGATGAGTTAGTCCTAAAACAACTCGCAATTTCATGTCGAACTCGACGTTTATTGAATGGGGGTAAATACAGATCAACTTCTTCTAGGTGTCAGTGGAGGTTCAAGGATTCCACCTCTCAGGTCATTTTCACTTTCTCCATCGCAATGGGTTAATACGTCTGAGACCCGACGTCTTATTATGTCTTTCAAGTAAGCTCTTTGTTTAATTGGAAACTAATTACATTCGTCCCGTTTTTTTCACGTTCGACTTGAACTATAGGATAGGTCGAAGTTTAGGAAAAACAAATTTTCTGTTATTAGAGGATCACGTGCATACATGAAAAATAGGGGCATGCATAATATCAGAAGAGCATAATATGAATCCTTTCCACTCAGTGGATTAGTTTAAATTTTCGGCACCCGAAAGAGAAGAACTCTGAACCTTTTTTCAACATGGAGTGAACCAGAAGTAGAATATGAAGTATGAAGGAATTTTACCAAAATAATATATTTATACCAGAGTATGGAAGTTGTAGGTAGTCAATTTGAATATTTGCAAGATACTATTGTGTCTTCTGGATCAATAAACATTACTTACTCGTTTTTTATTCATCAGAATATTCTATTTGGGCTTTAATTTTGAGTATTCAGACTTCCAATATTTTTCTCTGGGCAGTCAGGCTTTAGGAAGGGTTATAGTTGTGAGTCTGCTCTGACTGATGTGGTGGATGATATTCTTGCGGGTTATGACAATAATTGCATCACAATGCTTACCCTTTTGGATTTTAGTAAAGCCTTCGACACGTTGGATCACGAGATTTTGTTGTCCTTACCAAAATATATAGGTTTTGATGATACCGCTTGTGAATTGTTGGCATCCTTCCTGGAGGGCCGTACACAGCAGGTAGTCTATGATGGAGAGCGTTCGGACTGGATGAGCTTGAAGACTGGAGTCCCTCAAGGTAGTAGACTGGGATCCTTACTTTATATTATTTACACTTGTCGATTTCATACTTCTCTAAACCTCTGTAGGTACCATTCGTTTGCTGATTATACTCAGATCCTCTACACATTTTCAGACAAGGATGTACGCCGGGCCGATGAAGTTATTGAACATGAACTGAGATCATTTCATGCTATTGCAACTGGTCATTCTCTGAGATTGAATCCCTTGAAATCTGTGGTACTCATTTTTGGAAACAGTTCTCAGATAGAATATGTCAAGGGCAATGTTACATTAAAATTGGATGGAATTCCTTTGTCGTATTCGGAATCGGGTAGGAGGTAGGAGCTTGGGTTTGTTATTGGACTCGAGACTGCGATTCAGGGAGCATACTACTAATAAGCTGAGAATTGCTTACAGTAACTTGAAGATAATATACGGTCATCGACATTGTCTTCCATTTTCAACTAAAGAAAAACTTTTGAATTCTCTTGTCCTGTCACACTTCAATTTCTGCAGCTCCGTGTATGTGCCTTGTTTGGATGCTTATGATCGCTATAGAATTCAGAAAGTTCAGAATTCTTGTTTGAGATTACTATACGGCGTGGGAAGGAGAAGTCACATCCAAGGGCGGTCATATATCTTGATTCTGGGGGGGGGGTCATTTTGTAAAATTAAATAATATCAGTCATCAATTCCAATTCAATCAGAAAACGCAGAATTGCATTGCCGCCTTTGGGGGGGGGGTCATGGCCCCCATGCCCGCTCCCTCCCCCCTTATGACCGCCCTTGGTCACATCTCACCATTTCTTGAGAAGTCGGGTTGGCTCAGTATGTCGGATAGGCATAGATTGCACGATATGCTCTTCTTTTTCAGAATTCTCAAGTTCAAGACACCACCTTATCTTCACAACAAGATTAAATTCAGAACGAATGTACATAGTTTGAATCTTAGGAGGAGGGGTATGTTGTCAATTCCTAGGCACAGAAAGGAAATTTTTAAGAGATCCTTTTCTTACAACATAGCAAACACTATTAATGCTTTTAACGATCTTGATATGTCCTGGTCGATACAATCTTTCAAGAACAGGTGTAAGCGAGATCTCTTGAACGTTAGCAATGAATAATTGCCATTTTTCACTGGTTATCTCCTACGCCTCCTCATCCCTTATTTTTTTCCTCTATTATCCCATTATCTCAACTCCAAGTAAATTTTTATTGTTTTTTTTTCATCGGAATTTTCAAACTTAAAAATTGCTTTTTTTTTTCTCGTTCGATATTTTCAAAATTGTTGATCTCTGTTCACGACTGCTTCTGGAATTTGTAAATTTTATTTTTTTCTCTAATTGATTGCTGTATTCTAAATAAGATTTTTTTATTGGTTGCTCATGATTTTTAATTTTGTTATTCAAATTGAGGCCCTAGGAGAGTCTGGGTTACTGGAACTCTGATAATGAGGCCTTTTGTTGTCCCATATTGTGAGACTTTACAATAAATGTATTTATTATTATTTTTTTTTTCAACGTCCGTGTGAGGGGAAAACCCTTTATGGGCACCGAGAAGGTCCGCACTCGGTAGTGTGAGAATCCAAGATCTTATTTGGTTACTCACCAAAAAGCCCTCACACTTAAATGGAGGAGTTCTTCATCCTGCCCTTGTAGCGTCCCTTAACAAAAGAGATGAGCTGCAAGTGGCTTCTAGAATTCATGAGACCTGATGATATGAAGTGACCCGAGCAACACTGCTTTTTGCATTCAGTGCGCCAATACCTCGGCCAGTGGTCTACAGGCCGGAATAATCTTCAGTTCATCTACGTAGTTGGCTCTCATTCCACCGAGACATCCTATTATCAGTACGACCATCCTAATTTTATGACCTGGGTATAAAGTTCCAAGCTCGAACATAAGGTCTTTGCATTTTTGCCTCTTCTGTTCTTTCTTCATCACAACGTTATTTTCAGCAGGGGAGGAGAATTCCACGACAAATAACTCCTTCAGCTCCTTGTACAGAAGAAGTATGTCTGGCTTAACAGCATTGATCTGTCGTGTTGTTGAGACAGGATAGTTCCAGCATATGCGAGCTCTTTCGTTCTGGACCACCGCTTCAATCTCCAGAGGCACATATGGTAGCACCGGTTCCTTGTCTATCTCATACGCAGCTCTCAGATGGAAGTATAGAATTCGGAGAGCCGCGTTGTGTCTCTCCACATACCCTGATGGAGCATGGAATCTGCAGGCGGAAAGGATGTGCATAATCGTTTCCTGTTGCCTATGGCAAGCCCTGCAAGCTGTTGGGGTGTCCATTTTCATGATGTTCTTTTTATACCATCTCGTATTTAGTACTCCATCTTGACACGCCATCACAAATCCCTCCGCCTCTGACTTGAGGCTAGCGGACTTCAGAAAGGCGAAAGACAATTCCTCAGACAGGTCCTGGTCTTTTAAACTCCTGAAATTTATGGAGTGCAAGTTTTTACTCATGACTGAGACTTTCGGATCAGTCTCGCTAGGCTTCTTTGGTCCGCCTGAGTGATCGGTGCTCCAGCAAGCTCAGGATTGATCGATACGCTGGTTATGCTGAGCTTTTCCACGGCCCTTTGTGCAGCTCGAAATAGGAAGGCTCCATGGTTCGCAATTTCATGCTGAGCAACAAATCTCAGAAGCGGATCTTCACTTCTTAGAATCCTTATTGCCATTTCCAATGTTTGTTGATAGTGTTGATATTCCAAACATTGCAATCCTCTACCCCCTGGCTTCGGGGGTATTATTATATTTAGAAAATGATTTTTTTCTCTCTGCACTACGAAAGCGGAGGGAAATTATATGATGATGTTCCTTTATTCATAAGCTCTCACTCGAAAAAAGAATTGGTCTCTCCGAGTGATGTCCATTAATTTTGTTCTTCCACCCGTAGAGATCTCTCGTTTCGTCTCTATGCGACTCACTGTATATAAATGTAATAACGGGTGTTTCTTTTTAGAGTGATAGAAATTTAAATTGAAATGAAACACATTTAAATCAAGATTGAAGCCAAAATTTTGTTCTATTTGAAAGATACTCTTATGAAATTTATGTTTTGAAAATAATTTCCGGCATAGGTCCACTACGACTAGATCTGAGGAACCGCATTCGACCAGACCAATTTTGGACCACTCTATTGTGTCTGGTTTATCAGCATAAACCAATGACTTGACCTAACCCCAAAGAAATAAGCATGATCTTGTAGGCCAATAAATTTGACTATTTCTGGGAATAATTGTACCGCCAAATATTTCTTCTAATAATTCAATTGTTACGGTAGCAGCATGAGGTGTAGCACCATCTTGTTGAAATAAAAACACTTCTGGGTCGATATCATTCAAATTTTCCATATCTTGGACCCACAGAGTCCAACTTGTTGTGAACGTCGACGAATGGACAGATCTGGATCTTCATTAACACTTTCGCTCACAGCAGCGATATTTTCTTCTGTACGTACAGTTCTTTGTCTTGTTGTTCTTGTTGCATCGAGCATAGGAGATGTTGTCCGAAATCTATCGATAGTTTGACGAATAAGCTGCTCTGATGGACGATTATGTAAACCATAAATTTCGCTAAGTGCTCTATAACTTTGGCGAATAGAACACTGACTTTGAAAATTGATTTCAACAATTTGTAAGTGTTGTTGCGGCGCGAGGCATCCCATGATAATATCGAAAATTTATCACTCTAAAAAAACACACTATATACAACGAATGTTTATTTTGGGCATTTAATCCGACAAATAGGAAAAATCCTTCAGAAGCTGATCAATATTCATTCTGGGCTTCGAAGTTAGCCTCAACAAAACTATGAAATCTCATTTTTTTCAAATAGGAGCCACATAATTTTCTAATTCCGATCGATTGTTCGTCAAAAACTAGTTAGAGTGTGCCAAACATTGCATGTCTTTGAAATGAGTAGTTTTGCCGCTATCGAATGAAATTCGAATTTCACGACTAAAGCCAGGTTCCTTCGTCTAAACATCAGGTTTATCAAGATAATTTATAAGTAGGCTGTGTCAGTAGTAAGAATTTGTCAGTTTTAAACTAAAATTTCTTTATTTAGTCATCATTCATTATCTGCTCTGTTTATTTGTCTCATTCGCCGCAAATAAAGACAAGAATTTTGATATATCATTCTAGTGTACCTTATTATTATAGCTTGTTTTGCATAGTGCTTGATCAATAAGAATAAGTAAGAATGACCATTCGTAACATAGCCTACTTTGAAATAGACGAGCATACCACTGAAATTGACAGAACACGAATAAAGCCAGGTTTTTCCCATCAGTTAAATTCAGTGGTATGCTCGTCTATTTCGAAGTAGGCTATGTTAGGAATTGTCATTCCTACTTATTCTCATTGATCAAGCACTATGCAAAAATAGTCTGAAACAGGGCTTCAAAGTTAGCCTAAACAAAACTATAAAATCTCGTTTTTTTCAAATGGGAACCATATAATTCCGATTGATTGCTCGTCAAAAACTAGTTAGAGTGTGCCAAACATTGCATGTCTTTAAAATGATTATTTTTGCCGGAAATTTTGATTTACAAATCAATTGTACGACCTATCTGGACTTGTGGAATCGAATTCTGGGATAGTGCCACTAAATCTCACACAGCGATGATACGAATATGTCAATTAATAATCCTGCGACAACTGGTAAATCCACATTGACTTGTGAAAAATTATGCGCTTCACTCAGACCTTCAGATTCCAACTGTTCAAGAATGTATGAATTCACATAATATTTTCTCGAATTCATCATTCTCCGAAAGTAAATGAACATTTTGATAAATAAGTAATTACTACGACCTCTTTGTAGAAAAGACAACGTTGCGTATTTATCTGACAGGAAAATGACTATAACCTAACATTTTTAAAATAGACACGGTGAAATATCTCAGAATTTCATGGCCAAACGGGATACTTTATAAAAGTGAATGGAGTATATAGATGCATTTATGTTTAATATGATATATTGTTTATCCTGATTACTCCTAGGTCTCCTGAGGAGACTCCTCTGAAACTACAAGCTTCAAAGCTTGTAACTTGTGACGGGTTCGGAGTAAGCAGTTCTGTTCTGTGTAGGCTTTGTTACTGTGTCCTTACGCCACTTTAGGCACAGCACTGTTAATTTTTGACCCAACAGTGGAATGGTGGCCCCTACCAAATTAGAAAATTTCCTAGCTCGGGATTGCACTTCGGACTTGCCGGGTCCTAATCCAATGCTCTGCCACATGATAACATAGATGCCTAGAAATCTATGACATAGTAAGGTTCCTTCAAAACAAGAATAATTCCCATTAAAAAAAAGATGATGTCTGAGTTTATCTGAAATATTTGAATATTCTTCGCTTCACTTTATTCAGAATATAATCTTCAATCTAGAGTCTAGACGAAAACTGATATCGATAGCTGAAGGTTAATTTCGATGAAAAACTCAAAGGTGAAAGCCAGTATCGATATTTGTTATCGCTTCATAGTTATAGGGTATTTTCGTGAGGGTGTTTTCTCCAATCGTTGCTTCGAATTTGTTGTCAACTTTGTGAAAACATTTCTGAAGAACTTTTTTTCAATGGTGTCAGTAGATTTTCCTTGAACATAAGATATTAATAAATATTCATAGAAAAATATTTCTTCGAATGGTACCATAGGTAGGTACATGATATTCAGTTGAATGGAACAACGCCTTCTCTTCACAGTGAAATTTACTAGAATATACGATAATATGTCCTATTTGAGAAAAACGTTTTTCTAGGAATATCTATTGACTCAACATTGAATTGTACGTTGAAGTGCTCTAGAAATGCTTTCACAGAATCGGAGAATTTTTGGCAGGAAAAGAGTACACCCTAATAATTCTGAAACGAGGAGTTGAGATATCAGTTCTTGTGAATGTTCCCCAGGTCAACCTCAACAACATTCCCATCTCATAACATTGAATACCTAGGACTTCATATCAACAACAAATTCACATTCAAACACCATAATAATATTATTATAATAGTGTTGGCTCATGGGGAGGAAATGAAGTTAATTCATTGAAATCAAATTTTGATTTGAAAATCAATTGAACGACCTATCTGGACTTGTGGAATCGAAGTCTGGGATGGTGCCACTAAATCTAACACAGCGATGATACGAAGATGTCTATTAATAATCCTGCGACAACTGGTAAATCCACATTGACCTCTGACAAATTACACGCTTCACTCAGACCTTCAGATTCCAACTGTTCAAGAATGTATCAGAGACAGAGCTACGAAGTACCACAACAGACTAGGAGATCAACCAAATCTCATAAAAAAACCGCATTTTGAGCCAATAACCAAAAGAGAAGACCCAAAGAACCTTGGCCAATTGAATTATTTTGAGTTCAGATAGGGGATGTCACGGAGGTCGACCTGTGAATTTTACTTTTTTTTTATTTCAACACTGGCTGAGGAAAAGTAAAGAAAACATGTGAGGTCTGGTGGCCCTGCAATCTTACTCTATTGAGGTGGGTGTTCAATGTTGTGTGTTTTTATTTCGAGTTGCATTCGCAAATGGTTTCACATTGGAAATTAAAATTTTGTGGGTAGACTCAGAAAGGTTTGAAATTCTTGATGAAATTATTGAATTCGATTTCATTTCATTTTTTTCATTCAAAAATAGAAGAAAATAGGCCAACTCATGCTACTGAGAGACCCATAAAAATAGTTCAACTTCCAAATAAAAGTGAATCTACAGGTAATTTCGTTCAGAAAATCGACTTGAATTACGGAATTGGCAGAAAATGGCCAAATTCAAATATATGGCGGAAAAAAGTTCCTGTTTTACCTACATATTCTCTAATTTCATAGTTCAGTGATTTTCGGATAGAAAGCACCATTGTACATTTCATCCTTAAGGAGAGAGATATTCATAGAACTTATAGTGATAATGTAAGTTCTATGGAGATATTCCATAAAATGCACGGTGGAGCCTCTATCGGATTAGTTTTCCTACTCGTTGTAATCGCCGACCTTGATGTAACAAAATTGCCTCAGGTTTCATTGAATTATTGTACATTCGCTTCGAAAAATTTTATAGTAAATCTCGTCGTTTCTTGTCATTTATGCTGGTTTTCTCATTCCTCACTGATGTTAAGATTCTCGTTAGTTGGTATGTGATTTTTTTCTGGGAATATGTGAAATTACCTAAAAATAAGAAAGTTTCTTGCAGTGAAATCAATAATTCAAGAATTGACAAATAAACAAACAAGCTTTTTAGCAAATATTCATTAAAAAAATTATTTTTGATATTTTCAGTTGTATCAAATAATATCAAGAAATTCTTCCTTGGAAAATTACCTCAAAAATATTTCTTGTGGTTCTTCCTATTTATATCTGACTCGTGTATTAGATGATGAAATATCCCAATATATTGTATTGGCACACAAGGATCATGGAAAACAATCTGATAAATCGGCTGGTGCAATTCCCAAAATTATTGCTTTTACCTTTATTCTATCTTCTTGGGATAAAATCATTTTGATCCCGAAGTAGTGAATAGACGTAGGTACAGTTCTTCGATCAGTCGGTCAAATCTTACTGATTTATATGTAGTGGCTCGGTATATTCAATTGTTGAATTGTGAATATGTGAACAAAAAAAATCTATTATGTGTGTAGGAAATGAGTTGAGAACGAATGCCAAAGTTTTTAGTGAATAGTGAAAATACTCAAACTGTAATTGATTGGATTTCATTGAGGATACAAAAATTTGTGTAATAAGGAGAATAAATTATAATCAAAAAAAAATAATTTCACATACAGTGAATACAGTCAAAATTTTCATCGAACAATATACAGACTGTCGAAAGTATATGTTTTATTGTAGGTAGGTACTCATTAAAATAAGAACTAATTTCCATCAAACGTGGGACCTATCTCTTCACTTCTGAGATACAGGCTGTTGAAAATGGAGTTCAGCAAAGTTTGATGCGAATGCTGACTTCTTGTATCGAAATCAAAGTTGGTCTACTCAAATTTGCCTTCTGATGTTTCAATCCCCTTAATCTTTCAATGAAAGTTCCGTTAAGTTCCATAATCAAATGTTTGAAGCCGATTTCAGTGGCGCACCGAGGGGGGGGGGCTGTCGGGCTGCAGCCCCCCCCGAGCTCACCGAGCTGTGACAAAGAAAAGTAATTCAAATATTTCCATCTTATTGTTTTTCTAAAAGTAATAATAATTATTTTAGAACAGAATGGAAACTTAAACATTTCCTTTACAGATAGAAATAGGGATTGATATACATATACAGGGTGTTTCATTGGGAATGAACATACGTTAACCTGAGCTGGAGCTAGGCGAGTCCAAAAAACCGATATATGATAGGTCTAATCAATTCCATAACCTAGATACAGAGTGGTTTATGTATTCACCAAAAATTTCAATTCCTCATAACTTTTGAACCAACTAGTATAGTTGGTTGATTATTGGAACGTATGATTCACTTCTACAGGTCGATCGATTTACTTTTGAATTTCCAAAGAATTTCGGGTCCGTATTTGAAAAATATGGGACTTCTTCCAAGCTGGGATTCACCCTGTATATTGAAATTTTGGGATTTTATTGAGATATTTGAAAAGAGAAGAAACTTTTCAATGGGGTTCAGTAGATTTCATTGTCCCGCACGCCATTTTGCTCAAAGAGAGCTTAAGGGAAAGATCCAATTGAATATTGGAATTCCACAAAATTCTCAGAAAAATCGTACATTATGATCAAATTGATCTCCACTCTCCAGAAGGTACAACGATTGGATCCAGGTACCAGGTGATGAAATTAGAAGAACTAACTTTAGTAGTTTAGTAGCTGGATTTTACGAAATGAAAGAATGGCCAACAGAATTTTATTATGCAATAAAATACGTAATAATCCAGACATGATCAAAAAAAGTATCAGACATATTTTTTGAAGAGGGCAAGAATGTGTATTGAACAAAATGGTGGTACTTTCGAGCACCTTCTGTATTTCACGTTGAGTTTTTATGTTTCTTCAGTTATTTATTCATCTTTATTGACTTCAACTAAATTTTTCTCGATGAATAATGTTTTTCCGGAAATAACTCCAAATGATTCCACAGAATATTATGAAATTCGAACGTGCAATTAGTGGGACAAAAAAAATTCAATTAGATCATAATGTACGATTTTTCTGAGAATTTTGTGGAACTCCAATATTCAATTGGAAATGACGTGCGGGACAATGAAATCTACTGAACTCCATTGGAAATTTTCTTCTCTTTTCAAATATATCAATCAAATCGTAAAATTTCAATATACAGGGTGTTGAATCTCAGCTTGGAAGAAGTCCCATATTTTTCAAATACGGACCTGGAATTTTTTGGAAATTCAAAAGTAATTCGATCGACCTGTAGAAGTGAATCATACGTTCCAAATATCAACCGACTATACTGGTTGGTTAAAAAGTTATGAGGAATTGAAATTTTTGGTGAATACATAAAGCACCCTGTATCTCGGTTATGGAATTGATTAGACCTATCATATATCGGTTTTTTGGACTCGCCTAGGGTAGCTCTAGCTCAGGTTACCGTATGTTCATTTGCCAATGAAACACCCGGTATAATAACGAATGCGGCGCATTTTTTTAAATTATATAACTTACAAAAACCTGATTACTCTTGAGCAGCCCCCCCCGAATAAAATTTCTGGGTGCGCCACTGGCCGATTTCCTCTCGAAAACGGCGAGTTCCAGAGTTTTCTATCGATAGTATCTTTATACAAGGTGTTCCTACATAAGTGTATCAACTGTCAACTTTAGATTATCATAAAAAACAACACTTTTTCATCTTTCATCCTCTCCTCCGGGTCTTTGTTTCAGAGATACAGGGTCACTGATAAATGATAATATGTAGCTACACTGAGAAAAATTATTATTTATATTTAACTTTCCGATTTCTTAGTCCAATATTCATTTATAATTAACAACAGAACTTATCATTTAAAAAATTTTACTACTTATTAATTTTACAGAATATTAAATATGAGAAAACCGTTTCTTTTGCTCATATTCTTTATATGTTAAGATATTTATTAACCATCAATATTTCATTTTAGTATTCAAACAGTTATTTCTTGCTATCCAAGATATTGTACAGTTTAGTGGTGAATAATTTGAACAGAAGGTATAGAATGTAGACATAATTTTATTGGTAAATTATGTTTCTTACCCAGAAAGTGATATTTTAACAATAAATAAAGAATATTTAACCCTTCCACTTCGTTCGTTTCCGATGTCGTTCGGCTAACAAAGACGCGGAACAGTCAGTGGACGAGTCTGTGCCTGTTTGTTGTGTAGTGAATTCTGTGAATGTATTGCCGGTATACCTGCTGATTATACACTTCATTATAAATTCTCATAAAAAGGTGAGCTATTGTTTTTAACTAAATTATTAGATTTGAACTAGTCGTGCTTTCCATTATATTTTCAGTGAAATGGAGATATTCGTTATTTGTGGGGTTATGATGAATCCACAAGGATATCCCTTTGGTTGACGCTTTTCGAGTCAATTTAAGTTTACTTTTATTTGATTCGATATTGAATTTTCATTTCCTACAAAAAAATTTTTTCTCCACAAATTTTCTAAATACCATTCATTCACAACAGTTCAATATGAGAATTAATCGTTTTTAGACAAGGTTCGAAGGATATTACTATGCATATTCACGATTTATTGGAAACTAGGAGATAGACTTATTGAACGTGATTATTTATAAAGTGAAATTTTGTGGGAATTTTCAGGTCTAAAGGATCAGTAGTTTTTTTTATACATCCGGACTATCGATCATTTTCATAACCTTTCTCAAGGCTGTACAAAATGAAAATATCTGTTGTCGAGCCTCTTATACGAAAAACTCTGAAAATATAGACGGGCTTTTTTAATACTGAAATTTTATGTTGTTTCAACTTGGTGGTACCAAATTTCAACTCATGTTAATTCTTTTCAGGACCAACCAATCAGCTGACAGTGACCTATTCTTTTCGTCAGAAGATGTGCCGGAACCTCTCAGTTCTGGTCCAGGGCCTTCCACCCAGTATGACATTTTTTGTTATGTTCATGATGTTTTTGATATTTCAATGAATATATTTTGTTCACATCATAATAGATTTTCATTTCACCCCTAATTAGTATCTTATGAACAACTAGCTAATGATACATAACAGTTATTAAGAGTACTATATTACAAATAATAATGCTGTTTGTTCAATATTAAAAAACTTATTAACTGTTTAACATGAGATAATCACGACGAATATTTGATTTCTTAACTATAAAGAGTACTATGTATTCATGAATTTCAAATCATTGATTCCTAATTGATCAATTTTAATATCAACAATCATTCAATAACAGTTAAGAAATCTTTCATATTCCCTAAATCTGGTTATTTGTATGCACATACATGCTATCAATAGATATGAAGAAATCGTTTCTTTGGAGCAATCTTATGTCTCATTAATCACAAATAAATGATTTCTTAGTATCAAGATGTCAATGCTGTAAGAAATCAATACATAACTTTAAAAAAATATTTGTTGGGACGTATACTGAAACAGATATTTCTTACATACATTCGAAATTTCTTAGTGGTGAATATTTGTTTTTCTGAGTGTACTTTCTGGCACTTTATTAGGTTTTATTAGACGTGTCAGTGGCGGAGATATTGAATTTGCACAAAGGTTTCACGCCCAACTTTTACACCACTGTACAAATTTGCATTTGCACAGCAAATTCTTATCGCCAATGTATTTTACGAAAAAAATGTAATCCTAGTTCATTACTCTTAAGTAAACCGTTTTCGAGAAAACTGGAATTTTATGATCGAAAATTGAAGCTGTATGACAAATAACAATTGACGGGCGTAATTTAGAGCAATACTGGTAATCTTGTTAACAAGGGTCGCTAAAAATAATGAAAAATAACTTTACAATTTTAACTTAAAAATTTGGTGGTCGAATTTTGTTGAATTAATAAACTTGTTAATTATCATCACTCATTTTTCCAATTACTAGAAGTTTACTATACGTTAGGAAAATAATATTTTCTGATCATAAAATGCCAGTTTTTTCTTTCACTTCAGATTAATGAACCAGGAGTACCTTTTTTATGTAAAGTACATTGGCGCATCAGAATCTGCTGTGAAAATGCAAAATTGTGCAGTGGTGTAAAAGTTGGGGTGAAACCTTTGTGCGAATTCAATATCTTCGCCACTGGTACTTCTAATAAAACCGAGTAAGGTGCAAAAGAGTAGCTATCATTAGCGACAATGTGTGTACAGAAACTCAATTCGGTAATTCCTGAGATATTAGCACAAAACAGAAAAAAATATAAATATTTGACACCCTGCATCTCTGAAACGTAGACACGGAGAATAAAAAAAAAAAATTTCATGAGAAATCTACAGTTGACCGTTGATAAACTTATTTAGGAACACCCTGTATAGGTGAAGGCTTTCATGGCCGCTCCGAACTGTTCGGATAGGTACAACCTCCGACCGAGAAACCTCTGAATATGCTTAGCACAGTTGTGGGCGAAATGTTAGGAGAAATCCCGACATACTCTTGATATGAAATAGTATCTTTTTCAAAGAAAAAAGGCATGCCTTGAAGGAGTTGAAAAATTGTCGAGAATCTCAGTTGCTTTTTATCTAAGACACTGAAGATTTTTGAATTATGTGGGAAACATTATGATTTAACCCCAAGAAAGTTATGTGGCTGTTTTGAGTGTCATCCGAATTTCTTCAGCCGCTTTGGAATAACAGAAAACGGGTTAGGTCTCATAATAGGAAGACACCCTGTAAAACGCCAGTATTCATTTATGTTCGAGAATATATTCTTATTGCCAATTAAATTACTAGTTTTCAATAATGAAAAATGTCTCTTGAATTGATAGAATACGAGTGGATACTAACGATCGTTTAATTTTAATTATGCTCGTACCATATAAAGGGCAATGTTGAAAAACTGGACGTTGTTAAACTAGTTCTCGTGGTCCTTGATTCGTGCCTTGAAACGGTTACCATCTGAATCCATTGAATCCTGATAAAAATCCAAAAATAACAAGAACTTCAAGGATATATTTTCACTCGACTTCGTTAAATATGCCAAGTTGAGAGAAGTATCTGATCCTAGAACCCACTGGATTTCTGGAATGAAATCATGAGGAATTCACGAAAAGTTAGGTTTCTTTCTAAAATTTCGGCCTGATAAATCATTTTTGGAAGCAAGACCGAATTGTTTACATTTCAGGTTAGGTATAGCCTTGAAGCAGAAAATGGATAATAGTATATTGTTCAATAAGCGGTAATGTAGGTTCATCAAGTGTGTTATGACCATTACCGCGAATTGAACACTATATTTTATCTTCGACTTCTTCAGTAAAATTCGAATTAATCTGCATTTTCAAAATGGACAACAGTTGTCAAAAGCGATTACTGTGGTCGAAAATCGAATCGAATATCGAATTCCGTAGAAAACTTCAAAATTTCACGTTTTCCAAATGCAATTTTTGGATATTCAGACCTAAGAAAATGTAGAAATGAATGGCGAGAACGTTACCTTGATGTCTGAAATAGAGTTCCCCATTGACACGACTTTATTATTCATTTCGTAAGCTACATTTTTCCCATTTGTATTAGAGTGAGTTATAGGCGTAAGTTATTATTAGCTCGAACTATTGGATTATAGAGACTATTACAGATCAAAATCAGTTGAATAATGGATATATTTCTATGGGGGTAGATAATAGTCTATTATGCAACGATCTTTTAATGATGGTTATTAAGGGGAAGTATCACCTTTCGAATCGTGGTAAATCTCCATTCAAAAAGTGGTCTCTTCATCTCACGAGTAATTACCCTAATTTACGACGTAGAGACTTGATTTGTTTTTTAAATTGAAGTTGGAGAACGTCCCGAGGGCAAATAGTTTTCTTTTTTTCGATTTAATTAGTTTTTCAATTAAAAAACAGGTTGAACTTCAGCGTTTTGGAAACTACACTTAATGAT
Organism: Adalia decempunctata; assembly: GCA_951802165.1. Lineage (NCBI taxonomy): Eukaryota > Metazoa > Arthropoda > Insecta > Coleoptera > Coccinellidae > Adalia > Adalia decempunctata. The sequence goes on from OX637695.1 coordinate 41,773,179, forward strand.
TTTTTTTTCGACGGTTATTCATCACTTTTTTATATCACTACCCCTCTAGCTGCAAACCCTTACAGCTCTCATTTGTGAATAGGGAAAAGGGGTCGAGCAGTACCTTGTTGGAAAGGCAATTCAATTTCTTGCATGAGTGTATTCTGTTTTAATCGCTTTATTATTATATGTTGAAAATGCTGTAACCGAGACAATAACTGAAAACGTGAACACAATAATATTTACAAAGTAAATCGTGCGCTTTCGTTTAGATTAGAATAATTGCTGTTAGGGTAGCGACTAGAGGAGTAGTGATATCGAATTCATTTTTTGACCGTCCATCTCAAAGATCCAAATTCGGCGTGTGAAAGTTATTAATGGAATACTGAATCACTCTGTATAATAATAAAGCGATGAAAAAAAATACACTCATGCTGGAAATTGAATTGCATTTCCAACAAGGTGCTACTCGCACCCTTTTCCCCATTCAAAATTGAGCTGTTAGGGGTTGCAGCTAGAGGGGTTGTGATATCAAACTCATTTGAACACCCTTATTTGTCCCCCTTTCAACAAAATTTGGCTCGTCCGAGCGTTTTTTCGTTATTCCATCCCAAAGCTCAAAATTCGGAGTGTAAAGTTATGAATGGCCCACCCTGCTATTTGATGTTAGTCATTTTCCTGTCAGACAAATACGCAGCAGTGTCCCTTCTACATAGAGGTCGTAGACGTTACGTATTTATAAAAATGTTTATTTACTTTAGTAAAATAGTACCTACCTATGTGAATTCAATAATTCAGAAGATCTGGCATATGTTGAAGAAACTTTTTTCTCTGTTTATATTGAAAATAAACTGCTCCACATGAGTTAGGGATATGCAATATTGCAAAAAAATATAGTTAAAATAAGAGTTTTGTGATGAAAATTCATATTAATATGATTTCAAGTTGCAAATTAATTTTAGCCTGTAGGTCTACAGCGTATACAGGATGGTTAAGAAAAATCGAGTAAAATAACGAAATTTTATTCCCAGAGCATTCAAGCATTTTAAGACAATCAATACAATGTATGGCCTCCACGGGCATCAATAACAGCTTGACATCTTCTTTGCATACTACACACGAGGTTGTTGAACATTTCTTGAGGAATTTGGTTCCATAAACGGGGCAGAAGCTCTCTCAGATCATTTAAGGATTCTGGGGTAGGTTGATGATTATCTCATCTTCTTTGGAGCATATCCCATGCATGTTCTATGCAATTCAAATCTGGTGAGTGCGGAGGTATTGGTAAATGTGGAATACCAAGCTACTCGCGCGCATTCTCAACTATGGCTGCACGGTGCGGTCTAGCGTTATCGTCTAGAAATTGAAAAGATTCACCAATAGCAGCGTGAAAATTTGGCACGACATTGTCAATGAGATGCTCCCTATAGTGCAAGGCGGTCATATTCCCAGGACAAATGTGTAGATCTGTACGCCCGTTGAAACATATGCCGGCCCATACCATAGCACTACCTCCTCGGAATGGATGGACTTCTTGGACATCACATAGCGACGATTACGGGGTATGCGTGGGATTGTCCATACCCTTATGGTCACGTGTTAAAGGAACTCCTCTTAATGGACGTCTAGAACCTAGATTCACCTCTCTCAAACGTCATCTGATGGTTTCGATGGAAACTTGGACCCCATCTGCATTTTGAAGAGTATTCCGTAGCATTCTACACGTAGATGTAGGGTTTCTTCTCGCCGAAACGGTGATGAAGCGATCCTGAGCAGGTGTTGTTTTTCGTAACCCACCAAGCCTTGGTCTTTCCAACACGGCCCGAACCTATTCCAAAGTCGAGATATTACACTTTGGCTGACTTGGAGCCTTTCCGCTACAACAACCTGAGTTAGGCCACCCTGTAGCATTCCGATAGCCCTATTAGCCTCAGCGTTTGTTAATTTACGTCTTGGCATTTTCAGAAAACTCGTTTCAAATCGAAGCCGTTGATAAACTGACTTAATTTCAAAAAAAGATCATTCATGAAGCATATGCACAGAAACAAACTTCAGAAAAAAGGCGACTAGATTGACGAAATGTCTCATTCTTATTTTTATTGTATCGATTCAAGTTGTTATTGACTTTTGAATAATTATACAGTGATTTTATCGAAGATTACATACTTTTGAAAACGATTGAATACGATATCCCTAACTCTTGTGGAGCAGTATATTTCACGTATATAAACTTGGTTGGAAGATTCAGTTATGCTATTTTCTTTCACAGAAATCAAGAATCGGGTGTTGAAATTTAACTGAAATATAATGGACAGAAAAGTCCATAAAGTTCATTCGAAAAAAGAATTAGAGTACTCGAAAAATCCCACAGAAAAACTTATGAACGAACAGAGTATAATAGACGGACCAATGAAAAATCTGTGATGGGGTCCTCCGGGTTTCTCCCGGAAGGGTCGCGCTATTTTCTATTCCGGAACTAGGACCTGATCAACAATCTAGAGTGCTTTTTTGATCTTCATTTTTTCTGTAAAGATCTTTAGTTGGTAGTCGTTACACCAGGGTTTTTATGCATCTGTCATAAAACTGTCATCGAGACCATGGTAAAATCTGTCTGTGAGTTCTATGGTTGCTACACAGGGTTTCTTTGCGTCTTAACTAGAAGCTAAAAAACCCTGGTGTTGACATTCAGATTTTGTTAAGACTACCTTGTCGAGAGGAAATCGGATTATCTGATCTGGTTCTCATTTCTCTAGGAAGAGGTCGAGCTATTTCTCCATTATGGCAATAGTGCCACAACCGTGAAATATTGCTGAACAGTCCGTAACTAGACCAAATACTGAAACCAATAGTGCTGATTATTTGACCTACAATTTTTGATTAACATTTTTTGTGAGGGGTCATTACACCTGGATTTCTATGCATGTATATCTAAACTTATTGATTGAGCCAAAAGTTTGACATTTTAACATCAGCTTTACCTTGTTACAACACTCTATTTCGAATAATTTCAAAAATAATGATAAATTTGCATTCTTAATTATGTGACCCATTTGACATTTCGAATTTATTATTGGTATTTGATTGCCTAGAAATATGCATAAAATCTGGAACAATAAAAGTTCACAAAACGAGATATGCATGAATGTTAATCGATATTCACTCAAGAAGTGGAAAAATTGATATCGTATAGGATGTCAACAAGGTATGCAAAAACGGAGTTGCTCGTTTTATCAACTCCATTCAGTTTTGAAAAGACAAGATATTTGTAACGAATTCCGAAATCTGGTATCAGTCTCATCTTATAAATATTCTAAGATAACTCGAAATCGGAATCATAAATTATTGAGTGGAATTAATTTTTAGTACCAAATATGGGTCCTTCATCCACGTTGTAGGCAGAACCAAATTTTGACAGGCGTAAAAAAATTGACAGCAGCTGTCAAAGAAATCGTCGATGTTACCGAACCGTTAAGAGCAATATTTGGAATTTGAAAAATTCACTGGATTTTCATATGGTTTGGTTCTACGAACTGGATCAATTCTGCAATGAATACGTCAGCGTCGTCAGCCATATAAATACAAAATTTCATCTAGATGGAATCCGTAGATTCGAAATAATCAGGAAAATATTATTTCCAACGGCCATATTCGCGGGAACCCAGCTGATCTCATTAGCGGTATTCGGGATTCGAAACTACAGGGTGACAAGAAAAACTTCGGACAAATTTTGATGTGGTCTGGAACAAAAGTATTTCAGCGCAGCAAAATAATTTTTATTCTCTTGGTTTCTCTACACTTTCCTGCACTGATAACAAGGCCGTAGCCAGGGGGGGGTCCGATGGGGTCCGGACCCCCCCCGAAATTTATTTTTTCAGAAATGCCAGTTAATCATTTCACCGAAAATTCTTCGAAAAATTTTTTTCTAGCTACGAACTCGGACGGACCCCCCCCGAAATTTTTTTCTAGCTACGGCCTTGACTGATAATATGTGAATTTTCAGTTTGATATAATTTCATTTCACAGAGTTTTACAATGTCAAACAAACGTAGTGCGATTTTGGAGCTGTTTCGTCGAGGTAGGCGTCAATGCGAAATTGTTCGTTTGCTCAATGTGCCTCGACAAACCATGTCCGATGCAATTCGTCGTTTCAAGAAGCTTGGCCATGATGGTCGTCGTCCAGGAAGTGGTAGAAAACGCACTGTCAATACACCCAGCAATCGCAACATCGTCAAGGAGCGAGTCAATCGAAATCCGAGGGTTTTCATGAGGAAAATAGCCTGTGAGACCGGTATCAACCGCGAATCAGTCCGTCGAATTTCCAAAAAGGAGCTCAACCTCAAGACATACAAGCTCCAAAAAGTTCAACTCCTTACGGAGGAAAACAAGCGCGTACGACTCCAAAGGTGCCGCCAACTCCTTCGTCTCGCCGCCGGTCAGTAATGGAAGTGAATTCTGTTCTCAAACGAGAAGCTTTTCACCGTAGAACAATCTCATAACCACCAAAACGACAGAGTCTGGTCCGTAGAGGCTCCCGGTACATCGGCCATCGTCGAACACCGTCAAAATCCGCAATCCGTCATGGTCTGCGGCGGAATTTGCGGCAGTGGTAAAACTCCCTTAGTTTTCGTGGATCAAGGGGTCAAAATCACTCAAGAAGTCTACCGCTGCGACATCCTCGAGGCCGTTGTACTTCCGTGGGCCAAGCAGCATTGGACCTTTCAACAGGACTCCGGCTCACAGAGCGAAAATGACGCAAGAATGGTGTAAGACCCATTTTCCTTGTTTCATCTCATATGCAGAATGGCCGCCCTACTCACCGGATCTCAACCTAATGGACTACAGCGTGTGGTCGATTTTGGAGCACAGGGCTTGTGGTAAAAAACACAAAAATTTCGAGTCGCTGAAGGAATCTCTGCGCCGGGAATGGAACCGTTTAACGGCCAAGGAGCTGCGGCCCATTGCCGAAAATTTCAAGAAGCGTCTGAAGCTGTGTATCGCCGCCAAAGGAAGCCACTTATATATATATTATTAACAAATGTTCAAGCTATTATTGTTGGTCGTTTTTTTGTTCAATTTCTTCTGTTTAATAAAGTTAAATGAAAAAGAGTTTGTCCGAGGTTTTTCTTGTCACACTGTATAGTCCATCCAAAAATTATTGACATCAAAGCAGGTCTTTTGAAGGTGCAGTCGAAGTTTTATTTTTAGTTACAAAAAAGTAACAAAAAATTTTCTGTGCTTTCATCATATACTCCATTCACTTTTATGAAGTATCCCCAAACATAACATAATGTTTTTTCTCGAATAGATTTCCTCAGATGAAAATAATAACGATTCATTTCAAGAATATATTCTCACTCGAAGTATCGAGTATTTAATTTTTTCAGGCCATTTTCTCATTATAAGCAGAGAATTTTCTTCGTCTGAGAAAATGAAAATTTCTAAACGAACAAATCAGTTATTTCAATTCGAATTATACGGTATCCTTATTTTCAAACTTTTTTTTTTAAGAAAACTCATGTTTTGAAGACAACATGAATAATATCAATCCTACTAAGATGTTTAGTTGTCTAGACACTCTAGACATCTTAAATCCAACAATGTTTTTTATCTTTGATCCAATACAATTTTGAGGTTATTAGAATATGGCATAAAGTAAATGCTAGGAGCATAGAGTAATAATAATAATGATTTTATGCTCCTAGTAAGATGGCTAGAATATTCTAGACATCTTAGCTCCTAGATAAATGGATTGTATCAATTCGAAATTATAATTCTTTCATATCAATTAGACATTTTCTTGTTCGGAAACAATAAAAATATTGAAATGAGTGATGGATGTATCAGTATTCAAAACTTTTGTTTTTTTAATTTTAATTTAGTATAAATGTTTCTTCATTTTGACATACCTAATTGAAATAATGAAGAAAGTGAATACCTTATAATAATAAAAATAATAATAATACTGTTACCGCACGGGTCTGGTTTGATTTCTGCCACGCCACATGGGGGGGTGACGTCCCCACGGCCTGAGTCACCTGGGCCACCAAGGGTAAATGGTGGCAAACCCATGAACGAGAAGTGGAAACCGATATCATGGTAGAAGATCGAGAGGCCCTCCACCTGCTGGCTCGACCACCGTGAGGAGGACTGCCCGCATGGGAGCTCGCAACGCACGTATCCAGTGGAGCCGCGAAATGAATATTGAAGTAATGCGAGCTTTTCATGACGTGAACAATTGCGAGGACAAACCACTTCCTGGATGGAGATACTCCCTCTATACCGAGTACACCGGGAGGCATCCGGAACTCCAGAAGACGGAAGGGCATTATTCAAGAGAAATCTTCAAGGGATCGAAATATCCCAGAAGATCGCGGGATGTGCACAGTAGGCTGTGGATTTGCAAACCTATCACATCGTGCGGAAATTTCTGAACTAGTGGGAGGAACTGAAATGTTTTTTCACTGGTTCATAGAAGAATTACCAGCTCAAGCTGAGAACGGGAGAGATAATACTATTATACCATTGGTGATTTCGGCTGTGGGAGTCATGTCCAAATCATTTAAATAAAATCTTCAGAAGATCGAAATATCCCAGAGGATCGCGGGATATGCACAGCAGGCTGTAGCTTGTAAACCTGTCACATTGTGCGGAAATTCCTGAACTAGTGGGAGGAACTGAAATGTTTTTTCACTGGTTCATAGAAGTAATACCAGCTCGAGCTGAGACCGATGATGAAGAATAATAATAATTGGCAACAGGTAAAAAAGATATATCAATTACACTAGTAACAAATCCATACAGCTGTGCCAAAAAGGCGAAGTCTAGCAAAAGTGCTAATCAACTTAACCCTAGAATATTTCAAACAAATTAATTCATTCAGAAATTCAGAAAAAAAATAAAGAAGAGAAAACAATAAAGATTAATTATATCATATCTCAGTTTAAAACATTTATTTCTTTATTCCGACTCAATGAAATTTTTCAAATTACGATTAATTTTCCCATTATGTAGTAGACTAGTTTGGGCCCACAGATCCACTTTGTAGGTAGATCCGCCGTGATGGTAGATCCCCCTTTGAAGGTAGATTCGCATTTAACAGTAAGAAAGAAACCAACAGGTCTGAGATGATAAAAATGCCATTTACATGTCATATTCTGTGATTATCCATAGACCTCGAAAGGAGTCACATCTCGTCAAGAAAATTCGAAAAAATCAAACCTCAAAACGTTCATCTGTGCGTCGCGTCAAAATTTGAATGCCGAGTCAAGAACCCTAACCTATATATGGACCAGTCCAACAAAACAGCTGATCACCGTTTCAAGATGGCTGCTGGGAGCAAACAAATAACAAATAGAAATTTTATAGAATTTCACAATGCCAAGACGTCTTCTACTTCCCCAAATAACCACACAACAAAATAGTAGCATGCTTTTATACGACAAAAATGAAGCAATTGCGTGAAAAAACACACAGTAAACAATCGGTTTGTTGTTTGTTTGCTCCCAACAGTCAAACAGCTGATCGTGACAGATCGTTGGACTGGTCTATTGTCACCTGTGAGCTGTGACGTCTCGAAACGTCGAAAAAATCCAACCTCCAACCTGTGCATCTTTGAATGTCGTTGTCAAGAACCTCAACCTAAATTTAACGACAAAAGTCATCGAAATAACAAAAACCCTCTGGTTTTATTGATATTTTCTGGTCGAGTAGAAAATTTTCACCATTTTCGCGAAATGTCGAAACTTTTCGAATTTATTTCGGACACCCGGAGGAACGTGTCGAAAAACGCTTCGCCGACTAAGGGGTCTTACAGACACAGCCGATTTCGTCGAGTCAACGGCTGATTTTGCTTCTGTGGGACGAGTCGGCTTGGGCGGCGGTGTGTGTGGTTTCATAGCTCAAAAGCACAGGCCAATTCCGCCGACTCGGCGATTTCCTAGGCCGACGACTCGGCGGAAACCGCTGTGTCCGTAAGGCCAGTTACAGACACAGCGGTTTCCGCCGAGTCGGCGGCCGAGAAAATCGCCGAGTCGGCAGAATTGGCCTGTGCTTTTGCGCTATGAAACCACACACACCGCCGCCCAAGCCGACTCGTCCTACGGAAGCAAAATCAGCCGTCGACTCGGCGAAAACCGCTGTGTCTGTAACTGGCCTAAGAGCTTGCGGCTTCGTTCGAAAGAAACCCCTGTCCTCCAGGTGCCGCGGGAAGTAAGATCTCAGCTGCACAAATTCGGTCCATCGGGCGATTTCTACCAATTTCCGCGAATTTTTTCAAAATACTTCCAAAAACAAAGTTTACCCCCGTTCTTCAACTTTCCGACGCCGAAAATATTTCAATATATTCTCTTCACCCAAGAAATGAATTTTTTACGGCAATTACGCATCGGAAGAGTTCATTGGATACATTGGATTACATGGGGTATGTTTCTTGATATTCGTTAGTTTCCGTTTCGAACCGAATACATCTTACAGAAGAGAATTTCCGAAACCTAGAGGAATAATCAAATAATGCATAATCTGCAGAAGCGTTAGTGGAGTGTGAGGTTTGGAAATGTTCATTCAGATTTTTAAAATGCATAAGTTCATTCAGTGAAATTTTCAAACGAGTGTGATGTACCACAGGAGTTCGTTTTTAATTTTTTGAAACGAATCATCTAAAATTTGATAAAACACAAGGTAAAGATTGAAAATTTGTGAAAGGAATTGGTAAAAATTATTCTGTATACTAATAGTATATTCTAAAACTAGTTGCAGAATGGGCATGAGTATTGAAATTGCATTCTGCAACGAGTATTAGACGATATTTTCTCTATTTCACTCAAATTTTGTGAAATTCAATGGAAAAATTCAAATTATAGGTCCTAGTGACTTTCATATTGTATCTTGGCAGTTGGTGTGAATGTTAGGAGATACGAAAATTGACATTTCCAAGTTGACGTCTCCTGAAATTTAAAAGGATCGCAAGTCATTGCTGATAACCACAAAACGAAAAATGTAACTGAAAACGATGCTGTAATGAATTTATTACAGCACTGTTTTTAGTACTGTAATGAACTCATTACGATACTGAAATAGAGAAACGTATTTTACGCTTTTGAACCCGATCGTAGTAGATGGCGTGGCCTTAATTGTCAAAAAGTAGGTTCGGTAAAACAGCCCTAGCTCAAAAAGGGGACAACGGAAGAGAAAAAGAAAGAAGAAGGAGCGATGCTTTTTTCGAGGTATATTTCGTCTTTCTACGTGATCGGAAAGTACGTTAATTTTCAGATGGAATATAGCGAAAACGGCAAAAATCGCAAAAATGTACCACATTCTTTATCGAAATGCTTTTGTCCCAGACATCCTAGAAGCGAGTTTAAGATACGAATCGAAAGAGGAAGAATCGGTCTGCCCCCGATTGGCTTTTCGATTTCTGACGTCAGGTGCGTTTTCTTGGAAAATTAGATAGAAAATTTGTAGTAACTAAAAACTATAATTAGCTATAATTTTTCCTGGGTTTCGGCACAATGGACGTAGATTATTCTGCCCTATATTTTTTTGAAGATTCCAGTGTATTGCAGTTCTCATTCCTTGTTTTTTTGGAAATTGCTCATTAACTTATAATTTCATAGAACTAAGAGATAGATTCAAATTATTTAGATTTCAAAAATTCAATAGCGCGTACAGGAAATTACAACTACAGAAACAAACAGTAACCATTTGCAGCAATAAAGAGTTTTAATTTTCATTGCTCGGAAAAGTACAAAACAAAATGTTAGGATAAGTACATTTCGCATATTGTATATCTTCGGATCTATGTCTTTTTAAGGAATTTGGAAAAAATGGGAAGATTTTTTTGAATTTCACTCAAAAGCAGAATTTTTTCCGGATATTAATTCGTCATTGGTTCAAGAACTTCATTAATGTATGTTCTGAGTTACAATTATTTGTATAGAATAGATTGAAAAAATTGACTGGGATTCTATAACGGTTTCGTTTTTTATCGGTTATCCGAGTGTTCCGTCGTCAGGAACGAGTCGATAAAATAAAAGGTGATTTCCTGGTAGTCTTGAATTCGATGTATTCTTTATTTTTCACCACTGACAAAAACTGTTGAACTTTTTTCCAAAAAACAATGACATATCCCTATTTGATTTTTTATATATCGAATTGCTGTCATCGGTTTCTAGGATCTTTAAAATAACTAATAATTCTCTACAACATTCTCCCCCCCGATGACAGCAATTTTAACTGTTGGTCTTCTCAGCGTTCCCCGGCTTGTCTTGATCTCCGCTGATCGAATTTGACCATCTTTTCCCGGAAAAACCTGAATGATCCTACCCACTGGCCAGGAATTGCGAGGTAGGTCTTCGTCGCATAAAATTACGACGTCGCCAATTTGTCTTCACGTTGTTGAGATAATTCAGCCAGGTTTTCCATTTTACTTGAAGTTCATGCGACAGACGTTCATCCCAAGTAATATTTGAACGCCAGATATACTGCAGAAGAATTCGACCGGCCACCAAAATCGGCGATATGAGTCCTAGTGGATCAAAGACACTCATTACCACTCTCAATACCTCTCTTTTCGTTGGACTTTCTAAATGGACATTTTTCAATTTCGTTTCGTTGATTCTAAAAACGAATGTGTCTGCTTTAGCATCCCACCACATTCCCAATATTCTCTCAATGGAGAGGACATCGTCTGAATTCAGCTGCTTGTCAGTGGTCGCCTTCAGATTTTCAGGAATTTGTTTTAATACTTCTTTGGAATTACTGATCCAATTACATATAACAAATCCACCAGCTGCATGAATTTCGATGACTTGTTGAATTCTGGTGATAGCGTTGTCGATTGTATCACAGCAGTCTAAGTGGTCGTCCATATATTCCTTTGTGCAGATGGCTCTCCATGCTTCAGGATATTTGCTTTCATATCGTGTGGTATTTAGTTTAATCACATAAAGAGCAGTTGACGGTGAACAAGTTGCTCCAAAAGTCATTGCTTTCATGATGTAAGTGTCGGGTTTTTTATGTCTCTCCATTCCACGCCAAAGAAATCTTTGGGAATCCAAATCTTCTTCTCTTATATTGACTTGATGGAACATCTCCTTTATGTCTCCAACAAAGGCAATGGAGTGTTGTCTGAATTTCATGAGGACGACTGGGAGTGCATTCAAAAGATCAGGACCAGTTAGTAAAACATCATTTAATGATACTCCCTGACTTTTGGCAGCAGCATCGAAGACTAGACGTAGTTTCCCAGGTTTATTTGGGTTACGTACTCCAAAGTGAGGTAAATAATAAGTTTTTTCTCTCATTATAGCTGATTCCCTTTCACTCAATTTCCGTATATAATTTTTATTTAGATATTCATCGATTTTGCGACAGTATTCTTCTGCTAATGTTGGATCTCGGCCCAATTTACGTTCTATTCCATGAAGTCGATTCAGGGCATTGTAATAACTCGGCGGGAATTTGAAGTTTTCTGTGGCCCATAACAGTCCAGATTCAAAACGGTCTCCTTTGTAAGAAGTGGTTTCTTTCAAAATTTTTAATGCTTTTTCATCATTTGGTGATAGGGAAGTATCATAACTTGGTTTGGTTATTCCGTAGTTATCGAGTTCAAATGATTCCTTTATCAATTGGTGTAGATCGTCATCAGATTTCTGATAACAGAAGAAACTGAATTCTGTATTGTCGATTACATCCTTCTTATATCTGAATTTCCCGTGAACAATCCATCCAATCTTCGTCCAGCTCAAAATTGGAGAGTTCGGTGGACCTTCGTAAACTTTTCTTGGCATGATGAGATGGTATTGATCTTGTCCCAATAGAATAGTCGGCTTTACGTCGTTTTCAAATAGCACGTTTTGTGGACAAATAGACAAATGAGACCATTCATTCTTCATCTTTGAAAAATCAGAAGACTGACGTGGCAAATTGAAACCAGTCATGGTACGTACGCCACTAATTTCATATTCGTCAGTCTCATAAAGCCCTCTTATCTTTAGTTCTACTCTACGAGAATTTCGGTCTTTGTGGCTTGATGAGTTTGTCCAGACAATATTCAATGGGTCTTCCTCTCCGATTAGTCCCAGATATTCTGCCATATTTTCGTCTATTAGAGAAACAGTAGAGCCATCGTCTAATAAGGCATACGTTTCGATTGAATTTTTCTCTCCTGACAGAACAACTGGGCAAATACGAAGTAAAACTTTCTCATTATTGGTGTCAGAAGTCGTTGAGCATAACAGTGGTGGGCTATTCGGGCTTTCGACTTGAGTTTCTGATTCCAAGTTATCTTTATGTAAGACATGATGATGGAATTTTGTGCAATTGTTGAGTCCACATATGGTCTTTTTTCTACAGAATTTAATTTGGTGGTGTCCAAAACAGGAGAAACACAACTTCTTATTCGTTATCAGTTCCCATCGACTGTCGACAGATCTTTTCAAAATCTCTCTACATTTCGAAGTTTGATGGTTTTGAAGACAAATTTGGCATTTTGGTGTCACTTGTGTCAGCACAGGTCGGTGATTGAAGTTTCTAGTCTCTCTATGGTTGAATTTTTCTTGACGTTTTCTGTCATCTAATTTGGGTTGTAGAAATATACTCAAAATTTGGGCTTGATCTTGGATCCAGGAAGAAAAGATGTCTAAAGTTGGCACTCGAATATTCATTCCTGATTGATAGACTGCCCAATTGTACTTCAAATATGTGGGCAACTTATTCAATAATTCCTTCAATAATTTTGGGTTGCTCAAGTAAATTTCCATATGGAGATTTCTTGCTGTAGCACTGAAATTTTGAACTTCAGTAGCGAATTTGACAAAACCGGTGTGGTCATCTTCTTTCAAATTTGGTAAGTAATGAATTTTTTGAAGTATTGTTTCTATTATGAATTCAGGTCGTCCGAATCTCAACTCCAAAGTTTCCATAATAGAGTGCGCATTTTCGAATGTTATTAGAAGGGGTCGAACAGCTTCGAGTGCTTCCCCTTTAAGGGATTTCTGAAGTCTAAATAGGTTCTCTTCGTCACTGTAATGATTTTGTGTTCTCTCGAATGATGTTTTGAACATAGGCCAATCTTCAGCTTTTCCGTTGAAAAAAGGTAGATCTCGGGAAGAGTTATGGCTCTTGTTATTTATCAATGCTTCAGATAACCTGTTCATTCCTTCTGCTATAGTTTGAGTTAAAAATGCGATATTTTCGTCAGTATTTCTGGTTTTCGATATTAGATTCTTCTTTTCTTTATTTTCAAATTGTCCTATGTTTAACCATTTATTAACTTTTTCCTTCGAGGATATTTCTGATGAAAAATCAGATTTTCTACCTGAGCTTTTTGAGCTTTTTGTTGTTCTTGACATTTCTTTTTCTAATCGAAGAGCATTTTCGCTCAGCTTCTTCTGTACGTCTAAAAGATCCTTTTGATTTTGTAAGTATTCTTCTTGTAACTTTGCTGTTGATTTCGAAGATCTCTTACTGGATTTCGTCTTCTCGGATTTATCGTCTTCTATATTGTTTTTCTCTTCCATTTCAGATGGGCAGTGTCGGTCGGATTGTCTTCCATTCGAACTGGGAAAACGAATTGGAGCTCGGCCTTTATTTTTTCTTTCGCTCCGTCTTAAACTGTCCATAATCTGGTTTCGGCACCAAATGTTCCGTCGTCAGGAACGAGTCGATAAAATAAAAGGTGATTTCCTGGTAGTCTTGAATTCGATGTATTCTTTATTTTTCACCACTGACAAAAACTGTTGAACTTTTTTCCAAAAAACAATGACATATCCCTATTTGATTTTTTATATATCGAATTGCTGTCATCGGTTTCTAGGATCTTTAAAATAACTAATAATTCTCTACAACACCGAGAATGTTTAATTTCGAATAAATCTAATTTTTGAGTTGTTTCTTGTGATTTTCTGTATTCAATTAACCATTTCAGGTAAAATTGCCTACACAAATTCATGTTCTGACTCATGTAATTTTATCAAGAGGAAAACGGTAAGATTTCTGTGAAATTTTGCGTCTACCCCATTCAATCCCAGAAATTCCTCCAAGGCCCATTTGACACTAGAAAGAAAAGAAACGTAATTATTCCAAGAAAATTAATCATCATTGATGGATTGAGTTTTTTCTGCAACCTGTGGATATTTCCGCTGTTCCGATGTTCATCCTGACGCCCTATAGTGGTGAAAAAAAAAATTGTCTCCAAAATCCCACTCTATCTTTATAGACCCGGTGGATTCATCTCCGATACATTAATCAAGACATTCCTTTTACATGTAAGAGTAAATAATTAAATCACAAGACAATAATATTTATATTTTCGTGAATAAATAAAATGTTCGTTTTATATATTTTTTATATATTCCACATAGATAACTTCCTCACAATTTATTGATATGCAGGTCAATTTTGTTCTCTTCTTTGCCTTTTGGTAGATACTTCTTTACGTGATCTTATTATGATTTCACAACATAGAATGGAGGAATATTGTGTTAAAAAGAAGTGGGATGTTAACTGATTCATTAGGAATCCACTTATTTTTGGTAATTTTAATTAATGATCGCGTTCCAGCTCATTTGCAATTCATATGAAGATGTTGATTCACACTATAAAAGCGATTTCGTACGGATCTCTCATCAGAAACAGATCTATTTTCAATTCATCAAGATGTTCAAGTTCGTAAGTATAAATGCAATTTTGTACCAATCTCTTATTTTATCTGGAAATTTATTTTGAAACTTGGAACTATAATTTTGTATTTCAATGAATAGGTGTGCTTCTTCGCTATTTGGGCTGTTGCCTGTGCTGACCCTGCTCCTAAGGCTGGAATCGTAGCAACATCTCCAATAGCAGCAGTGGTACCACATGGTGCATCTTACGTAGCGCCATACGCTACAGCTTATAGTACTGCACCTTACACTACTGGATACGCCGGACCCTACTCTACTGCCTATGCTGGATCTTACCCATCTACCTACTCTGGAGCATACTCTTCTGCCTACTCTACACCCTACGCCTACTCCACTCCATACAACTATGGATACAACTCCGTCTACAACCACCCCTACACTGCTGTTCAAGGATATGCTCCCTACGCTCACCAATATAACTCCATCTACAGATCTGCTGTCAACTACCCTTACACTTCCACCTATGCTGCTCATCCATACAACTATATGTATTAGATTTAAGTCATTAGTTGGAAATAAAATAATGAAAACTTTATGTTTTTTCAATAAATTCCCCGAAAAAAAATTTAATCATATTCCTTAGTAATAAAACATTCTATACTCTGTTCCAATGCAAGAAAGAGCAATAACAACATGTTTGGCTTATCGAGGAGATTCCACACAATCGTTCAGTTTACCTATCCATGTCTCATCCAGCTTATAAGTTCTTCTGCCTTGTTCCCTAATGCCGGGATTCCACCAAGCGGGCAGGTCAAAACAAAACACGAACTGTACGTTCGAACAGAAATTTTGAACAGTTTTGTTCGGAAAATGTTCGAAGAGTGTTGGGGTTCCTAAAATGCCGGGTTTCCACCAAGCGGACAGGTCAAAACAAAACACGAACTGTCCGTTCGGACAGAAATTTCGAACAATTTTGTTTGGAAAATGTTCGAAGTCTGTTGGGGTTCCCAACGGACTTTCAGTTTACACCAGTCGCGGACAGAAATGAATGAAAACTGTTCGTGTTTTGTTTAAGTTTGATTCAGTTTACATAGAGACACCGGACGTGTAGTTGTGAGAATGTGGCGCGCTGCAAACTTGAGAGAACAAAACGACGAGGATTTATTTTTGCTGGCAGTTACATTTTACATTATCAAAAAGAACAAAACTAAACGCCGGTTTTGGATTAGGCCATCCTTAAGGCAAAAAAGGGGAAATGTGACGTCTTAACTGTTACAAGATCTCAGAGGAGATGATATGAGTATAGGAGGTAAACTTCGATCAAGTTTTAATAAACATTACGACTTCTTCCCTTCACGCACCGAATCAAAATACCACATTAGATCGCAACAACGTAAATAAAAACAAACTAGGCGTTTACACCAAGCTGACAAACAGTCCTACAACTCGTAAATCCTTTGAAGTTTACCGACATTGGATGGGACTCTGTTTGTGTCCGTAAAAACGCAATTCGCGGACTTTCGAATCCGGAAAACAATCCACAAGTTCTAGAACAGTTTGCAAACAGTTCGCGGACTGTCACAAACGGACCGAGTTCGTGTTTTGTTTTTGTTCTGTCCGCTTGGTGGAAACCCGGCATAACGGACTTTCTGTTTACACCAGTAGCGGACAGAAATGAATGAAAACTGTTCGTGTTTTGTTTAAGTTTCATTCAGTTTACACCGGACGTGTAGTTGTGAGAATGTGGCGCGCTGCAAACTTGAGAAAACAAGACAACGAGGATTTATTTTTGCTGGCAGTTACATTTTACATTATTAAAAAGAACAAAACTAAACGCCGGTTTTGGATTAGGCCATCCTTAAGGAAAAAGGAGGAAATGTGACGTCTAAACTGTTACAAGATCTCAGAGATGATATGAGTATAGGAGGTGAACTTCGATCAAGTTTTAATAAACATTACGACTTCTTCCCTTCACGCACCGAATCAAACTACCACTAGATCGCAACAACGTAAATAAAAACAAACTGGGCGTTTACACCAAGCTGACAAACAGTCCTAGAACTCGTAAATCCTTTGAAGTTTACCGACATTGGATGGGACTCTGTTTGTGTCCGTAAAAACGCAATTCGCGGACTTTCGAGTCCGGAAAACAATCCACAAGTTCTAGAACAGTTGGCGGATTGTCACAAACGGACCGAGTTCGTGTTTTGTTTTTGTTCTGTCCGCTTGGTGGAAACCCGGCAATTTAATGAGCGGATTTTCTTCAAATAATCTCTTCTCCACACAATTATTTCATTTCTATCAGTAGACTATCACGACCACGTTTTTCGAACTTGAATTCCATTTTTTTCAATAATTTATAGAACTTTGTTATTTTGAAATTCGGCAAACTGTCGTCATCGTTCACTATTCCTAGTAGGTTTAGAAATCGTTGGGATTTCATTCCGGGAAAAAAAAAACGTGGACATTCTTCCGATAAGGTTCATATCGAAATCGTCAACCGAATCGATTATTTTTAACGACTGGGCTCTCCTCGTGGCGTCAATGTTTTATTCTCTGAGAATTCTCAATACAGCTGAATCACTCACCCCTGAGGATTTTGAAACAATTCCTACTAAGTCTCTTTTCGATAAATCAGGATGTTCTTCAGATTCTTTTCGAGAAATGTTCAAAATTATCTCTTTCTCTTCAGCAGAGAAGGCTACCCTTTGGACCTTTTTCGTGGTGGTCCCCACATATCACCCTCAGATGCAGTATACGTTTCCGAATTCGACATTGTTCTATAAACACTATATACACTTTGTCAAAAGATTTTCCAACACAATAAACTTTTCACAACAAAATCTATAAGCACTCTGAACAGCTAGACCTTCACAGTAGCTCTAGGTATTTTAACTAGTCTTGTCAATTGAAAACTTCGATATTTATGCAAATCAAGATGGCTTCAACCCATGAAGGGAAAGGACCCAAATCTGGTGTTTCCCGGAATAACCTTGTCGGAATCTTGAGCAGCCGACAAAGAGTTTCATACAAAATAATATAAAATTTTGGACCGAAGCTAAATATATTTCGGATATTACAAGTAAATGACCATTATAAATTTGAACAGAGATCTTTTACGAGTCTTTTCAATTGAAAATTTCGATATTTATGCAAATCAAGATGGCTTTCACCCATTAGGGAAAAGAACCCAAATCTGGTGATTCCCGGAATTACTTTGTCGGAATCTTGGAAGATTCCGACCCAGATCTCTAAAACTCTGGTGTTTCCTGGAATTACCTTGCCACAATCTCGAGCATCCGAAAAAAAAAATTATTTAGTAGATAATAATATAAAAACAAAAAAAATAAAAAAAATAGGGTACGTTGGATATAAAATGTTTATGACAGTTGCAAATCATAACAGAAATTTTGCACTAGAGTTTCTGAGGTAAAAAGTTTTAATGTGGGAATTGCTGATTCAAATTATTGAATCATTTCTATCCAGTACCATCTACAGTCCGTTAGGGCGTTAAAAGGGAGCGGTTATGACCGTTTGACGAATAGGAGCTTTATTGTGCGCAAATCAGATGATTCTGTTCGTTTACAAAGCTCCTTCTTATATTTGAATATATGTTTCATTGCGAACTTTTAACGATATAGAAAGATGCACAGAAACTCTGGTGTAACCACACCTACCTAAAAAATGTGACCAAAAATTGTAGAACAAATGGTAACTCTACATGTCAGATCCTAGTTCAAATTTCTGTTCGACAAGAAAACCATAGACAAAATTTAATCAATATGCCAACACCCGGTATTCTATGCATATATTTTCGATAAAGGTATAGGTAAAATTAATAGGTTCTCGGCAAGAAAAGGGGGGCCACTATAATTGATACACAACCAATTTGTTAACAGTGTCTATATTTCGGGCATCGATTATGTCCTTCCTCAGGACTCTACAAAAAACAATCAAGAAATTACAAAACAATAAATCTAAAATGAAACAATTTTACACTTACAGCTAACTAGGCTGGAATTAAATTAACCATAACTGTAAATGTAGTGCGTGACTGGAACGTGTAATTATGGTAGGGGGAGATCGTTACCCTTCGTACGCGGGGCACATTCATACAGTCAAAATAAAACTTGAACGAAACGACGTACGGCCTTGCTTTTGTATGTGTGCTTGAGTGGAGGTACCAACTTTACGTCAACGTACTATCGCGCCATTCGCATTGGTGAGAGCGAAGTTTCAGACACGAACGTGTTTTCGCGCTCGCTAAGTAATTTTTTGATCAATGTTTTTGTCTATTGTTACCGTAGATAAGATAGGTTCTCGTATAGAGAATTCTATCAGTAACTAGCAAAATATACTTAAGTTACGTTTTCAATAATAAATTTATGACGTTTTCCTATCAATATTGAAAGAGGATATATTTTGCTGTTATTTGGTAAGTGGGGTACTTTCGTACAGAACTAGATGGGGCACATTTGGACGCGTAAGAATGTGCCCCAACTAGGTACGATTTAGTGTGTTAGTGTACTAATTGCTTTTTTTTGCATTAACTTCTTTCTTGGAGGTTCCGCCGTTCCGCAAGAACAAACTATTAACTCACCATTGATAACTTTTGATGAACTAGAAAGGTTTAATTCAGATCCTTTGAATAATTTACCAATCCATCAAATGATAGTAGCTCCTTTGAAGACAGTTTTGACACCAGAGGCAATTCGACCCTATCCGACTGTTGTGAGAAGTAATAAAACAAACAAAGGACGACGGCCAGGAAAATCACGTATTTATACTGACTGTATGTAGGTGCCCCGTTGTTGGGGCAGGTTCGTACATATTCCAGATTTAGTTTTGAATCATAATTATGGTTGAAAAATCAGATGAAATCCTCTGTAATTTTTTTATATGAATCTCAGATAGTTAGACTATACATTCAAGCTGTCAGGTGATTGATTAATGAAAAAACAAAAAATAAAAAAAATAAAATGTTGAAACCGTACGAAGGGTCCCCACCTTCCCCTAAGTCATAAACAATAAAATAGTACTCAATTGATATTAATAAAAAGTCGCAAGGAAAATATCTCTTCATATATTCCAGAATGAGGTTATAAGGTGGTAACCATAAAACAACAAAAATGTCAACGAGGTAAAAGAAACTGACAGGACACAGACCGAAGACGACAGCCACAGAAGGACAAACGACAAAAGAAAGAACTGTCAATGACATATATACCAGGTATCATCAAAAATTCGAAGACAACGTGTAGTAGATTGAAGGGTCACTCAGCAAAAAAAGACGTTCACCAAAAAATTGAAACATCAAGGGGGATCACAATTAAATTAATATTATTATTTTCGATAATCTATTTGATGGATGTATCAACAGCTGAATTCCAAGGTATACAGGGTGTTTCTCAATTGATCCGAAGAAATTCAGGTGATTGCTCGTATGAAATCAAGATTGGTCTTTCCTATAACAAAACTTGCTCAGCCCACCCCTTTTCAAGATATCTCCCTTAAAAGGTGGTGACTAAAATTTTTTTAAATTGAACAAGGATTTCAAGTTATAATTTTATTTTTTCGAAACTCGAAAAAAGGTTATGATATGAAATAACGTAAGGGTTGATGATTTCAACCTCTTATAATGTAGCAGGATCTTTGAAAAAATACCCGTGATTATTTCTCTGCGAGGCACAAAAATTACGGGATTTCAAGATTCTAGCTTAACTTAAATTTTTGAAAAAAAATTTAGTCACCACTTTTTAAGGGTGCTCTCTCGGAAAGATGTGGGCTGAGGAAATTATATTATAGGATAGACCCATCTTGATTTAATACGAGCAATCACATCCTAAATTTTTCCGCATGAATTTAGAAAAACCCTATCTAATGACCCGACCAGATAACGGCATTTTCATTGATTGAAAGTTTCATATCTTTCCTCAGAACAAAGATGCATAGGAAGCCTGATGTAAAGGCTCCTAACTAAAAATTGTGACAAAAAATTGTTGATCAACACAGCACTCTAGATTGTAGATTGGGTCCTACTTCCGGAATAATTCGCAATATTTCAGGGTCATGGCGCTATTACAGCAATAAAAATACAGCAACCCCTTTGGAAAGAAATGAAAAGTACCCCATCCCTGATTTTCAATCGACAAAAAAGTTTGAAACAAAATCCAATCAGTTCCAACACTAGGAGTTTATGCATCTATCTCAGAACTAATATAAATCAAAATTTCAAGAATATAACACAAATTATTGCTTGAAGTAACCTTTGACTATAAACATAACACGTTCACCAGAATAAACTCAAATATTTGAAATAACTAATAAATACTCAGGCCTGATTTGTGAACATAGTCATCTCGAGTGGAAGGAACGCTCTCATATTCTCAAATTTCGCGAAACAAAATCCGTGATTACACCATCATTTTAGACATCTTAGTTTCCAAAGCTATTTTACAAGAGATGCCAAACATATTATATGCTTCAAGTGGCCAATAGGACCTTCAGAAAGCACCTACATTTTTAATAAACTTCTGAAAAACTCGGTATTTTGAAAAATATTTGAAAACGTAACCAAATTACCCAATACTTCCTTCCCAAAAAAACTAGACAATTATACGCTTAGTATATCTCTCCACGCTAAGTCGTGTTGAAAAGACGAGGTGAGGAGGACCAAAGAGTTTTATTTATTCTATTCTTGTATTATATTCTTGAATAATCGAGTAGGAATTCATTAATTTTAATGTCCCTTCATCGCTCCATCTATGAAAATATTTTCGGTTTCTTAAACTTCCAGTTATGAGAATTTAATTAATTGATCTCGTTCCTTTCCATTTGCAATTTATATGAATAGGCTGATTTACTATAAAATCCATTCCGAATGGATCTATTGGCAGTATCAGATCTGATTTCAAAATACCAAGATGTTCAAGTTCGTAAGTATAATTGCAATTTTGTAACAATATTCAAAATCATATCTGAAAATTTATTTTGAAACTTTGAACTACAATTATATGTTTCAATAAATAGGTGTGCTTCTTCGCTATTTGGGCTGTTGCCTGTGCTGACCCTGCTCCTAAGGCTGGAATCGTAGCAACATCTCCAATAGCAGCAGTCGTACCACATGGTGCATCTTACGTGGCGCCATACGCTACAGCTTATACTGCACCCTACACTACTGGCCCTGCCGGACCCTACTCTACTGCCTATGCTGGATCTTACCCATCTACCTACTCTGGAACATACTCTTCTGCCTACTCTACACCCTACGCCTACTCCACTCCATACAACTATGGATACAACTCCGTCTACAACCACCCCTACACTGCTGTTCAAGGATATGCCCCCTACGCCCACCAGTATAACTCCATCTACAGATCTGCTGTCAACTACCCTTACACTTCCACCTATGCTGCTCATCCATACAACTATATGTATTAGACTTAAGTCCTTAGTCCTTAATCAGAAAATAAAATAATGAAAACATATAATATGTTCTTCATTGAATTTTCCAAATAATAAAATTAAATCATATTCATTGGTTGCAAATCATTTTTCATGCAAGGAGTTATAACTTTGCTTCATTGAGCAGAATTTGTCACGATAAAAGTTATAACTCGAGGATATAAAAAGGAATCATTATAGTACCTGGGGTTCAGCGGAAGGAGATTTGAATGTCTTACGCGAAGAGGATTTTCTACTGGACTTTCGAGCAGCCTTCATCGCACGAATGCTCGGAAATAGTCCCCGTGTATGGACGAACGAGACTACCCTTCGGCGTTCGAGGTGTTCAGGAGTCCAGATACTTGTAAGCGCGAGTCCGAAGATGCCTGGTGAGTGGCCGAAAGGCACCCAGTTTCGGCAGTCGATGTCCAAAGTTCAAAGCGTTTGGAGTACTTATCTAAACTGAATGCCAGTGAATGCTTGACTCGAAGCAGGCTTCCGAGCCGGACTAGGGTGACCGCGTGGACGCCTGGTGTTTGAAGTTCGAGATAGGCTTTCAGAATGCTCCAAACAGATACTTGGCCCGCATCAATGAACACGCACAAGTGCGGCTTTGGCGTTCTGGCATTTATGTACTTTACTAGCTGACCCGGCGAACTTTGTTTCGCCTCAATGATACATCAAGTTGTATGACCATTGTCATAACTGTGAATAAACAACACGTTAAACCACCCTAGAGTGTCTTATTATTTTACATAAATAAAAGTAGGGTATGGGATCAGATCTCTTCGTGATTATCTGAGTGAGCCTTGCATGAAAGTGGTCAATAGACCACTTGGAAATTGGAAATTCGCAAAATATTGCGAATTTCCAATCACTTTTAAAATATGGCATTATATTCTAGGGAACTAGTGCAAAAGTACCTAAATGACATATTTATTGCACAAAAAAGAATTGGAAGAGTTAAGTTTGGGATGAAATTTTTAGAGACATGTAGACTGTAGAGGAACATTCAGAGGGAATATGATTTTGAAAGTTTATGGTATTTACCTATTCGAATGCTTGATATTTTTTTCAAAAACGAAGATACAATGATGCAGCACACAACTGCTCATAATTACCAGACAAGAACTCTGGACTTACATTATCCAAAGCATAGACTGTGGCTAAGTGAGAGACATCCCTCTTATAATTGAATAAGGATTTATTAGCATTTACCGAATTGTTTTAGGGTAATTAATAATTTCAGATCATTCAAAAGCAAAATAAAAGAGATGTTAATTAGTTTAGAACCATACTCATTGTCAGAGTACTTTAATTCTAGGTTTGGTAGTTCATAAGTTTATATTCTTCTGACACTATTTCACTCTATGTAACTATGTTATACATATTTTGAAATGAAGAAATTTATCTATCTATCTATCTATCTATCATCTATTTGAATAAGAATGTTACAAACACGATATTTCCTAACAACACTTAGTTTTGTTCGATCATTTATGCATTTAAAAAGCCATATTTCTCACTCCATAATAAGTTCCCTCTTCGATTTTCCTGAAGATTAGTTTGTAGACATTAAAAATTTGTTCATATTTTCCCCGATATCATGAAACGATATCATAAAAAAATTGGTTTCTCACTAACCGATCCTAACTCCATCAACCTAGGTAATAGGATTCGAGGTCAATGACCTAACCTAACCCATCTACTGTGATATTTCACAGAACTTTAGAGAAGAAGATGCCAGATTGCCGATTTTCTCTTCAAACAATTGGTATAGGCGAAACCAAGGAAACAGTACGTCTCCTCTCGTTAACAGATGAACTATCGCAAGTGCACTAGATTTGTTCACTTTTCGCTAAAGGCGTCTAGGCGCTGCTCTTCGGAAATGCCAAATGAGTAGTTGTGATTCTCGCCGTTATAGCGCTACGATCTTAATTTCAGTACAGTGACTATATAACCATGGTTATATAGTCACTGTAGCTGCAATGAAAAGTTAGCGACCCCTTTCGAGAGAAATGAAAAGTAGAACCCCCATATCAGATTTTCAAGCGAAAAGATAGTTTTAAACAAAATCTTATCAGCGTCAACACCAGGTAGTCTATGCATCTACCTTATAATTAATATAATTATGTAAATCGAAATGTCAAAAATATAAACAAAAATTATTGCTTGAAAAAACTATCGACTACTATCACAACACGCTCACTTTAATAAATCAAAATATTTGAAATATCTAATATAAATCAGTCATAATTTGTGAACAGCGCCACCTGAAGTGGAAACAAAAAGCAGTGATTACACCATCATTTTAGTTATATTAGTTTCTAAAGCTTTGTTACAGGATATGCCAAACTTAAAAAATCGTCAGCCAACTAGAACTAGATCACGAATTTCTCTTGAAAAAAATATCTGGAATATGAATATTACTATTCGAGTGATTTCAAGTGCCAGTATATGTTACGAATAGGTATAGAATAGTATATTCTAAAACTAGTTGCAGAATGGGCTCCTATTCCAATACGAATGCGCAATTCGAATACGAGCGACGGAGGAGTGAGTTTTCGAACGCATGAGTATTGATTTCAATGAAAAATTCAAATTATAGGTCCTAGTGACTTCCATATTGTATCTTGGTAGTTGGTGTGAATGTTAGGAAATACAAAAATTGACATTTCCAAATTGACGTCTGCTGGAATTTGATAGGATCGGAAGCCATTGTTGACAACCCTAAAACGAAAAATGTAACTGAAAACGATGCTGTAATGAATTTATTACAGCACTGTTTTTAGTACTGTAATGAACTCATTACGATACTGAAATAGAGAAAATGGTTTACAATCCGTCTTAAATGACCATTTAAACCTCTCATTATTGACAATTCCATATATACAGAATGCTTCAAGTGGCTTGTGAGACCTTCAAAAAGTACGTAAATTTTCGACGAACTTCTGAAAGAAAACTGTTTTTTGAAATACATTTGGAAACGGGATCAAATAATTACTTACTCAATACGTTCTTCCAAGAAAACCTACAAAATCAAACGCTTAGAGCCTCTTCACGATGAGTCGGATGAGAAAGAGGCGAGGAGGACCAGAAAGTTATTCTATTATTGTAAGACATTGTTGAATAATTTAGTAGGAATTCCTCAATTTTTATGCCGCTTCATCTATCAAAACATTTTGGTTCGCTTAAATTTCGAGTTATAGGAATTTTATTAATTGATCTCGTTCCTTCTCATTTGCAATTCATATGAAGATGGCGATTTACTATAAAATCAATTCCGAATGGATCTATTGGCAGTATCAGATCTGATTTCAAAACAACAAGATGTTCAAGTTCGTAAGTATAATTGCAATTTTGTAACAATCTTCAAAATCATATCTGAAAATTAATTTTGAAACTTTGAACTATAATTTTATATTTCAATAAATAGGTGTGCTTCTTCGCTCTTTGGGCTGTTGCCTGTGCTGACCCTGCTCCTAAGGCTGGAATCGTAGCAACATCTCCAATAGCAGCAGTTGTACCACATGGTGCATCTTACGTAGCGCCATACGCTACAGCTTATAGCACTGCACCTTACACTACTGGCTACGCCGGACCCTACTCTACTGCCTATGCTGGATCTTACCCATCTACCTACTCTGGAACATACTCTTCTGCCTACTCTACACCCTACGCCTACTCCACTCCATACAACTATGGATACAACTCCGTCTACAACCACCCCTACAATGCTGTTCAAGGATATGCTCCCTACGCCCACCAGTATAACTCCATCTACAGATCTGCTGTCAACTACCCTTATAGTTCCACCTATGCTGCTCATCCATACAACTATTTGTATTAGATTTAAGTCCTCACAGTAAAAATTAAAATATCGAAAACATTATGTTTTTTCACTGAAATTTCCAAAGAAGAAAAAAAGAAATTCAGTAGTAATTAACAATACTTTCTGCATATTGCTTTTTAGAGTATAGAATTTATCCTGATGAAAGTTGAAATTTGAGGTTATGAAATGGAATCATTATAGTGCCTGGGGTTCCGCGAAAGGTGATCCGAATTCTTCGCATAAAGAAGGCTAAGGGTGCACTGAAATCACTCTGAATTGAAATGAAATTTTTTCGATTTTATTATGAAATGTGGGTGATGTTGGAATTACCGAATTCGTTAATTCTGTATGGGTTCCCTGCCTCATAACAGTTGCATGGGTTCCCTGCCTCATAACAGTAGTGACATATGTTTCAACACCTATGCCGGGTTTCCACCAAGCGGACCGGTCAAAACAAAACACGAACTGTCCGTTGGGACAGAAATTTCGGACAGTTTTGTTCGGAAAATGTTCGAAGACTGTTGTGGTTCCCAACGGACTTTCTGTTTACACCAGTCGCGGACAGAAATGAATGAAAACTGTTCGTGTTTTGTTTAAGTTTCATTCAGTTTACACCGGACGTGTAGTTGTGTGAATGTGGCGCGCTGCAAACTTGAGAGAACAAGACGACGAGGATTTATTTTTGCTGGCAGTTACATTTTACATTATTTAAAAGAACAAAACTAAACGCCGGTTTTGAATCGTGGTAAATCTCCATTCAAAAAGTGGTCTCTTTATTTCACCAGTAACTACCCTAACTTACGACGTAGAGACTAGATTTTTTTTTAAATTGGAGTTGAAGAACGTCCCGAGGGCAAATAGTTTTCTTTTTTTCGATTAAATTAGTTTTTCAATTAAAAAAAAAAGGTTGAACTTCAGCGTTTTGGAAACTACAATTAATGATTTTTTTTCGACGGTTATTCATCATTTTTTGGAAAAAATCGCAAATATTTGCCCTCGGAAATTTAATTTTCTATAAACTACAAAAATTTCAATGATGATTAGTTCAAAAATATAGCTTGTACTCATGAAAATCGAAAAACATATTCAATAACCCCAATATTGCACGATTACCCTGGTTGTTTTGATTGAAAAACTGAATAAATCGAAAAAAAGCAAACTATTTGCCCTCGGTACGTTCTTCAACTTCAATTTGAAAAAAAATCAAGTCTCTACGTCGTAAATTAGGATAGTTACTCGTGAAATAAAGAGACCACTTTTTGTGAGGACATTTACCACGATTCAAGAGGTGATACTTCCCCTTAGGGCAAAAAGGAGGAAATGTGACGTCTAATGCCGGGTTTCCACCAAGCGGACAGATCAAAACAAAACACGAACTGTCCGTTCGAACAGAAATTTCGAACAGTTTTGTTGGAAAATGTTCGAAGACTGTTGGGGTTCCCAACGGACTTTCTGTTTACACCAGTAGCGGACAGAAATGAATGAAAACTGTTCGTGTTTTGTTTGAGTTTCATTCAGTTTACACCGGACGTGTAGTTGTGAGAATGTGGGGTGCTGCAAACTTGAGAAAACAAGACGACGAGGATTTATTTTTGCTGGCACTTGGCAGTTACATTATTAAAAAGAACAAAACTAAACGCCGGTTTTGGATTAGGCCATCCTTAAGGCAAAAAGGAGGAAATGTGACGTCTAAACTGTTACAAGATCTCAGAGATGATATGAGTATAGGAGGTGAACTTCGATCAAGTTTTAATAAACATTACGACTTCTTACCTTCACGCACCGAATCAAACTACCACTAGATCGCAACAACGTAAATAAAAACAAACTGGGCGTCTACACCAAGCTGACAAACAGTCCTAGAACTCGTAAATACTTTGAAGTTTACCGACATTGGATGGGACTCTGTTTGTGTCCGTAAAAACGCAATTCGCGGACGTTCGAGTCCGGAAAACATTCCACAAGTTCTAGAACAGTTCGCAAACAGTTCGCGGACTGTCACAAACGGACCGAATTCGTGTTTTGTTTTTGTTGTGTCCGCTTGGTGGAAACCCGGCATTAGTTTTTACAAGATCTCAGAGGAGATGATATGAGCATAGGATAGGAGGTGAACTTCGATCAAGTTTTAATAAACATTACGACATCTTCCCTTCACGCACCGAATCAAACTACCACTAGATCGCAACGACGTAAATGAAAACAAACTGGGCGTCTACACCAAGTTGACAAACAGTCCTAGAACTCGTAAATCCTTTGAAGTTTACCGACATTGGATGGGAATCTGTTTGTGTCCGTAAAAACGCAATTCGCGGACTTTCGAGTCCGAAAAACAATCCACAAGTTCTAGAACAGCTCACAAACAGTTCGCGGACTGTCACAAACGGACCGAGTTCGTGTTTTGTTTTTGTTCTGTCCGCTTGGTGGAAACCCGGCATTAGTGATTTTGTCTGGTCGTCATATACTTTTGGTCCGTGGCGACTTGTCCTATGAGGTAGGTGAGGTAGTGCCACACCAATAAACATCGAAAATTATACGTATAAATATAATATATTTTATTAATTATTCATTTAATCATTTCAATTTTTTTTATTATCTTCATCCATACGCATTCATATTGTAATTTCCCTTCAATATATATCAATCAAATGGATCTCCGGGTATCCATCTCACTTCCTCACCTCCCAGTAAACGGCAGAGGCTGGCCTCGCAATTCCTTGTCTAGCGCGTTATTATGCATCATAGGAAACGGACGGCAGGTCTAAATGCTACATGTTACGTTGAGTCTGAGGATAGCCTTTCGCTTTTAGATATTTCCTCGCGGAGGGCAAACTACAATTATTCTGCACTATTCAGATAAATCGGGAACTCTGGCCAGTTTTAAAATTGGGTTGGATTTGTATGAATAGTTTAGGCTGTATTTCGTGTAGGTTAAAGTTTGTCTCACTGTTCGTATGATATCTCTCGAAAAGTCTTTTGATTTCATTACTGAATTCAATTACTCGAGACCCGAAGACGAAATGGATTTAGCGGGACCGAGTGGGTCGTCCAGAATTTTCCAGCTAAATGTAAACACTCGAAATACTTGTGATTTTTTTAATTTTTCAGCTGATCAGCAGAGTTTTTGGGGTAATTCTTATCGGGATAAACCATCTATAGTTCAAGAAATAAAGCGAACAGTTCAAGATTTGAGTAAATGCCCTGTGAATATTACGCAACTGACGAAAAAGAGAGTAAACTAAAATTAGTAATTTATAGGTATATGCACATATACAGAGTGTCCTATTAGTGCAATGAAGTAAAAAATCTCATAACCTAGTTATGACACGGAATAATTTTACTGCAAAAGTGGCTGCTCTTGCACCGATATATATCAGCCTGAAATAATATAACAAGGTGTTTGTTTGAAGCGGTATCAGAATTGTGGCGGTTTGTTCTAATGGTAATCCCTTCATATTTTTCATCGTTTAGAGCCAAATTGATATTTCTATTTATTGGCATTGAAATTGACTCAATTTATCCGGCGTTGTCGACATATTAAAAAAAATTGGAAGAAGCTTTTCAAAATATCACGCTAATCATATTCCTATTTGTTTGAATGAAATGTCGTTTGATGAAAGAAGTGATTTTACGCATTTATGTGGAATGTAATCAGATTTTATGGGAAACTACAAAAATGAATCGGAAGTTTGATCCACCATGATTTCATTCTCCTCATTAATGAGCAAAGATGATCGTGGATTTCATTAGGTTGGTAAGGTTCTTAACTTTCTTTAGACTGTGTATCAGCGATTGGAAATCTAGACCAGTCCACTCCTTTATATTCCTCAGCCATGCCTTCTACCAGGTCCCCGTTTGCCCTCAATCTTTCCTTCCATTGTGAGTTGAAGGAACTTATATTTTTCGTGTCTAAACACGTGCCTAAGGTATGACGTTTTTCGCCTCTTCATCATTTCCAGAAAATCCCGATCGACGTTCATTCTTCTCAGAACTTCCTCATTCCTAACATTATGCGTCCAAGGAATTCTCAACATACCGCGAAATATCTACATCTCAAAGCTTTCTAGTCGGCGTAAAGTATTACCTTCATTGTCCACACCTCCATGCCAAACTACAGTATACTATACAGGGTGGTCGAGTGCCTTTAAGAGGTTTCTGGAGAACTGGACATATTTTTGAAATCTGAAAATTGGGATTATGATTGTTCGAAATTATCTACTGAGCTGAAATATTTTTGGAGCCGAAGCACTTTACAAAGAGTGAAAATATATCTTTTTTATTTTCTTTAAAATTTTTTCGTTTCTGATATGATTGAGTGCTCAATGCTGAATACATGTCTGTTAAAACCATTGGATTCATTCAAATCGTTGTCAAAACCTCTCATTATTGACAACTTACTCTATATACAGGGTTAGAACTATTTAGAGGGACACTACAGAGGGATATCGAAAACCGTTGGAGATACAGGGTGGCGTATATTACAAAAAAGTTGCGTCATTTATGGATGACTGTGTTGGTCTTAACAGATCCAAAATATCTTCAATGGTTCCCGAGATATCTTGAAAAAACTGAAAATCGAGATTTTCTTGTTTTCTCCATAACTCATTTGTTTTTGGAGATAATTTCGCTATTTTTGGTGTGTAGCTATTATCCAATATAACGATTCTACTGGTGTTGTCAGATTTTTTCAATTCTTCATTGTTTCCGGGACGCGATCGTCAACTTTTTTTCTTTTGGACACTATATTTGTTTTCCTCTTGGGATGATAAAGAAAGAATTACGAATTCAACAGTGTATCACACTCCACAAAAATATTGGTTTTCACAGCTCAAATTGAGTTTTTGTTGAAAGTTTGTGAAATTATAGTAGGCTAATAATTTAATGTTGAATGTAATAGTTATTTAATCAACTAGTTTATTAATGACAGCGTTTAATGGTCGAAATATTTTAACGCGTGAGCGGAGCGAGCGCGTTAATGTTTGAGCTTTTACTCTATGGTCGACGGAAAAACATTATACTTGTGTGTTATTATGTATCAAACAAAAAATCAAATATGAGTTCAGTAAAACAAATCTTTTCTATTGAAAATACAACAATTAAAAAAAAAAATTTTTTATATGTTCGAAATGGATGCCTTCGTTAATTATGCAAAGCCTCGCTCTTTCAGAAATGCCCTGTATAGCCGCTCGAATTTGTTCAGGCGATATGGATCTAATTCATTCTATAATCCTGTTTCGAATTTCATTTGCAATATGTACGGGGACTTGATAAACTTAGCCCCCCCCCCCCAGAGCACTACAACTAATTCGATTTTTTAAATTTTATTCGTGAAAAACTAACAAAAAAAAAGTTATATCATCTTTGAGAAAAAATCGCAGGGCTATATGACGTCGGCTTTGAAATAATATTATAATGATATGGACCTAAAATATTTTGGGAGCCTGAGCACTTCCGGTTATACAGGGAGTGAAAACAAATATGTTTTCGTCAATGATATGATTGAGTATTCAATGGTTAATATATTTCTGTTAAAACCATTGTATTCAATCAAATAGTTTTCAAAATATCGAAAAAAAACCTTAGAAAAAGTCGAATATTCATCAGGGTGGCAAAAACATGTTAAAAAAAAACATTGTATTTTTTTATTTGAAACTGTTTTATTTGATTTAAATCATGTTTTTTTTAACATTCAAAAAACATGATTTAAAACATTTAAAACATGTTTAAAACAAAAGTTTTGGCAACATTGCTATGAAACAACTCTTCCAAAACAAGTATAATTGATTAAATTAGAATCGATAATATCTTTATTACGTGACAATACAGGGTCTTTCACGAGGAACCTCACCCATATTTATACGGGAAACTACTGAACGTATTTTCATGAAATTCAGCACTTATGAGTTTTTCACGATGCTGATGAAATCTAAAATATTTTCAAGGCATGAGCACCTCCGGTTTTTCCGGAAATGACGTCAACTTCCGTTTTTCAAATTAGAACACCATTTTTTTATTGCAGAAATAGATTCCTTAGAAAATTTCAAGTTATTTTGATGTAACATTTTTCAGTTTTGGTTGGAAAATTCTCTCTGAGCGGGAAAATTCGAAAAAAAAATCGAAAATAGAGCTCCGCTGAAACAAGAATAACTTCGAGGTTTTTGGATGGAAAATTTTCATTTTTGGGATTTTTCAAGATGTAAGATTGATGTATCCACTTTAAAAATCGAAATCGCGATTCATGATAC
Source organism: Adalia decempunctata (assembly GCA_951802165.1). Classification (NCBI taxonomy): domain Eukaryota; kingdom Metazoa; phylum Arthropoda; class Insecta; order Coleoptera; family Coccinellidae; genus Adalia; species Adalia decempunctata. The sequence continues at coordinate 41,805,293 of OX637695.1, forward strand.
AGGGGGTGACAAAATCGCTTTCAAAGTTAGGGATGACAAAATCGTGAAAAATCAATTTTTTCAAATTAGAACCCCATTTTTTTATGGCAGATATTGAATCTACGTTAAAAAACAATGTGAGTGTATGCATCACACCCTTGCCCTAAAGTGGATATTTTCTGAGTTATTCACAAAAAACTGTGTATCGTCTTGAATTTTCAGCTATTTCTTTTCCCTTCACGCCAAAAAGATGAAATTTTCAGGAACTGTTACTTAAACCATGTTTTAGATTTTACTACCCTAATATGCAAGAGAAAAAAGTTACAGGTTGTTCCTAAATAGATGGCGAATTTGGATTCGAATTTGTATCGGAAACCTCTTTATTTCAACTAATCGTCCATCGGTTTTCTCTCCAGTGATAAATAAATAATTCCTTATGAACCATATGCAAAAACTTACCATGTTTAACATTTTTTTTTGTTTAATGACAGATTAATTACAACTGCCAAATTCCTCTTTATTCAGTAGCATTTTGTGTTTACTATTAATTTGGTGATAATTCGTATTAAGTTATAAAATCGATCACTATGCCTAATTTTACCGATGAAGATTATTCAAATCTCTTTCTACTTCATGGAGAATGTAATAAAGTTGTAGATAGAACGATTCGACTGTTCATTGAGAGGTTTCCTGACCGACCCAGACCAACGAGAGATACCATCAACAGAACCATGACAAACTTGAGAAATGTCGGATCTTTCGTTAAGAAAACTATTGAAGTCGGTTTCAAGAAGGGGTGAAAAATCTACAGCATGGTTCAGATAACAGTTCCTGAAAATTTCATCTTTTTGGCGTGAGGAGGGAAAAGAAATAGCTGAAAATTCAAGACGAAAAACAGTTTTTTGTGAATAACTCAGAAAATATCCATTTTAGGGCAAGGGTGTGATGCATACACTCACATTATTTTTTAACGTAGATTCAATATCTGCCATAAAAAAATGGGGTTCTAATTTGAAAAAATTGATTTTTCACGATTTTGTCATCCCTAACTTTGAAAGCGATTTTTTCACCCCCTGTATCATGAATCGCATTTCGATTTCTAAAGTGGATACATCAATCTTACATTTTGAAAAATCCCAAAAATGAAAATTTTCCATCCAAAAACCACGAAGTTATTCTTGTTTGAGCGGAGCTCTATTTTCGATTTTTTTTTCGAATTTTCCCGCTCAGAGAGAATTTTCCAACCAAAACTGAAAAATGTTACATCAAAATAACTTGAAATTTTCTAAGGAATCTATTTCTGCAACAAAAAAATGGTGTTCTAATTTGAAAAACGGAAGTTGACGTCATTTCCGGAAAAACCGGAGGTGCTCATGCCTTGAAAATATTTTAGATTTCATCAGCATCGTGAAATACTTATAAGTGCTGAATTTCATGAAAATACGTTCAGTAGTTTCCCGTATATATATGGGTGAGGTTCCTCGTGAAAGACCCTGTATAGATGTGATGAGAAACAATAAAGTGCAATTGAATTGAATATATTTTTCCTTTGCATTTTATTTCACGCCGAGGTGAATTTCAAAGAACAAATGGCAAAAAAATAGGTTCTCTTGTCTAAGAAGTGAAAAAAATTTAAAACTAATAATTTCAAAATTAAGACACAATTTTAGATTCATTTACACAAAAAAGCCAATATTTCGACAACTGGGCCAATATTTATTAATACTCATAATTTTTTCTCAACTGCAGTTCGTTCATCAAGACAAATTTCATCAAGAAGATATTTCTAGGCAGCGCTACCTTCCAATGAATCGCCAATAAAAATTACTCTCCCTATTCCTGAACGAAGTTGATAATTCTTATTCCTTTTCTACGACATTACAATTCACTCTAAATAGTATAATTTGCAAAATATAATAAACACTGTTTTAAAACAAATGTTTTAAAACATGCCAACCCTGATATTCATAGCTAGTATCATGTTTATTTTTCTTCTTCTGAACATTCCAAGTGCAAACTGTTCTCACAACGTCAACCTAGAGGAATGTGGAAAGGTCATGCTTATTTTGAATTTCATAAATACCTATCATCACAGGGTGTTTAAAATTTTGTGTCGAAAACTATGATCGAAAATTGGCCATAACTTCTGTTTTTCAAATTAGAACCATCTTTTTTATGATTGCGTTGGATTCTGCGGAGAAAAACAATGAACAATATCATAATCCCAATTTTCAGATTTCAAATATGTCCAGTTCTCCAGAAACGTCTAATAGCCACTCGAACTTGGGACACCCTGTATAATCACTCAGCACGGATACATACACCTAAGACCTTCAAACATGGGACTGCAAATGCTTCGTATTCGAGATACCTAAAGGGTGTTCCTTCAAATTTTTAGTTTAAAATTTCGATTGTTCATCCAATTTTCCCTCATACATTTGTCCTGTATTCGGAAAATTTAGCTGCATTCGCTCCGGATATTGTTGCAAATAATTTTCAGATGCTATTCTGGAGTTTCTATATGCGCGTTTTCAAGTATCGTACATGTCTTGATTTTCTAACAATAAATATTCTATTATTTATGAAATAAATGAGAAGTTCCTCATCAAACATCATTAGAGTTTTCACAAAATTCAAGTGATGGTTTCACATTACAATTGTCAACGAAAATATTTGACAATTCGGACATCAACCTATTTCTCATACAAAAAATATAATGTTGAAATTTGCATTACTAGACCCAAAATTTTTGTGGAGTGTGATGCATTGTTGAAGTCGTAATTTTTTCTTCATCACCTCAAGAACCAACAATTGACAATCGCATCTCTGAAGCAATGGAGAACAGAAAAAATTTGACAAGACCAGTAGAATCGTCATATTGGATAATATGTACAAACCGAATTTCGTGAAGTTATCTCCCGGAACAAATGAGTTATGAAGAATAAAAGAAATCTCGATTTTCAGTTTTTTCAAGATATTTCGGGAACCATTCAAGATATTTCGGGTCTGTTAAAACCATCACAGTCATCTTCAAATAACGCAACTTTTTTCTAATTCAAGCCACCCTGTATCTCCAACGATTTTCGATATCCCTGTGGCGCCCTTCTAAACAGTTCTAACTATGTATATAGAATGCTTCAAAAGGCCTATCAGACCTTAAAAAAAACCAAAATTCTTAAAAACTTTTGGAATATCCGTAGAAATGTAACAAAATAATTACCGAATATTTTTTCCCAAAAAAACTAGACAATATACGCTTAGTGCCTCTCCACGCAAAGTCGTGAGTAAAGGAGGAGGTGAGGAGGACCAAAAATGTATTCTTTTCTTGTATTATATTGTCAAATAATGTTGTCGGAATTCCTTCATTTTTATGCGCCCTCATGTATAAGAATATTTTCGGTTGCTCAAACATCAGATTGTTAGAATTTAATTAGTTGATCTCGTTCCCTCTCATTTGCAATTCATATGAAGATGCTGATTTACTATAAAAACCATTCCGAATGGATCTATTGGCAGTATCAGATCTGATTTCAAAACACCAAGATGTTCAAGTTCGTAAGTATATCTGCAAATTTGTACCAATCTCTTAATTTATCTGAAAATTTATTTTGCAACTTTGAACTATAATTTTATATTTCAATAAATAGGTGTGCTTCTTCGCTATTTTGGCTGTTGCCTGTGCTGACCCTGCTCCTAAGGCTGGAATCGTAGCAACATCTCCAATAGCAACAGTTGTACCACATGGTGCATCTTACGTAGCGCCATATGCTACAGCTTATAGTGCTGCACCCTACACTACTGGCTACGCCGGACCCTACTCTACTGCCTATGCTGGATCTTACCCATCTACCTACTCTGGATCATACTCTTCTGCCTACTCTACACCCTACGCCTACTCCACTCCATACAACTATGGATACAACTCCGTCTACAACCACCCCTACACTGCTGTTCAAGGATATGCCCCCTACGCTCACCAATATAACTCCATCTACAGATCTGCTGTCAACTACCCTTACACTTCCACCTATGCTGCTCATCCATACAACTATGTGTATTAGACTTAATCCCTTAGTCCTTAATCAAAAATAAAATTATGAAAACTAATTTTTTTATGGTAAATTTTCCCAAGTAATGGTTTCGTGGTTCAACAAGAATTTCAATAATATTATACTGGATTGCGAAAATTGAGATGAAGTAGGGAACGGGAACCAAGTACAGGGAATAGGATTTTATAGGGTTTTATTGGAGTCACCAGGGCAAAGTTGTACTCTTACTTGTACCCCTGCTTTCTTTTCTACTTGTTATGCTATGTCAGAAGTCCAATTTGAGAATGCAGACATAACAAGCTCCCCACGCAGAAAATATATTTCGAAAAGAAGAATAATAGTGATTTGGATATATGTTACGGGTATAGTTAGATTGATGAATAGACCCAGGTTTCCTGGGTAAACTGCGCATAACTCAAGAATGCGGGTAAAATACGGAATATAACCGACATAATACATATTTCGGGTTTTACCCGGGTAAACCGCGTTATATTCGGTTTTGTTTGGTTAAAGTTGGGTGAGGGATTTATAGTCACGCCATCTCTCACCATGTGCATTGGTAAAAGCCTTATCTGAATCAAAATTCCCTCCATATCCTGTAGGAGATACAGAGGAAGAGATATAGAGTGAGAGTTTCGGATTTCGATCGAGAGAGCCTAGAGAGGGGCGATTTAAGAAACATTCTCATAACAGTTATCGAGAAAACTGCCGATCAAGAAACAGACAAGACAGGAACAATCAAGGAAATGTTCTTCAATAATTAATTTTTTGCGTGTAGTGAGAAATTTATAGATCTGGAAAGTGTTTCATTGAGAAAAAACTTTACGACAGCTTGCAAATGAACAGATACTTTCAGGAGGTCAAGGTTATAAACGTTATAACCTTGAAGCAAAATGCGCCGCTAGTGTAGAGCTAGTGGAGTTTTTGTAAATCTAAATATCACGGTAGCTCATCTTGCTCGAACAAATGCATTATAGTATTCTTGAACACAGTTTTTCTGTTTTTCCCTATATTCGTAGGTTGACAAACATTTCTGACCTTGTTTTTTTTGTTACATCCAACTGAAACCAGGTGAAAATGGGTGGAACGCGGTTCACCCGGGTAAAGCGCAAAACAAGTCCAATTCCAGTAATATTTCGGACTTTACGCACTTTTTTCATCTTATTTTCTATGGTAGAAATCCTCTGAAGCGGCCGAAGCTGGGACACTATGTATCATCCAAGAAAATACGTTTAAGTGGGTGAAAATAGACAATAATCGATTTCAATCGGATAACCAGTAATAACCGCGGTTATCTCTGGTCTTGCCCTTGGTTATAGCCCTTCAGGAATCGCGCGAAAATCAATCCTATTCCACCTCACTTCTTATAACCAGAATCTTAACCCAGTACGGTAATCTGCGGTCAAAACGATGACGTTGAAGGGCTAATTCATGACGTCACATGATTATAACCAACAAGGACCAAAAGCGCTTGAATGAAGTTGGTTATCTTGGGTAATTACCACTTAGGACCCGGTTTTCCGCTTGAAATCGACTAATGTGAATTCTCACCTGGATATTTTCGAATGGAGACCTACAGGGAGGTGCAACTAGTTCTCCCGAATTTGAAAGAGCTGTAAAAAAATACGAAGAAATATATTGGAAAAATTCTTTTTTATTTTGAAAGCCTACATAATCAAGTCCCTTTTCATTCATATCTTGAAAATAATATAATTCAAATGACGGCCTCGGCGAGCGACACACATGTGGAGTCTTTCGGGGAAGTTTTCCATTACTCTCTTCAGCATAGCGGATGCAATTTGGATGGTTTTCCCCTTGATTCATGGCGCCCCCCCATTTGTGTTATATATGAATTATAAAAAAAAACAAAAATAAATAATACAAATGAATAATTAAAATTAATTCTAATAATAAGAAAAATATGACAAGGGAAGAAACTAGATTTTTTTCTTCAGAGCTTCACGCGGCGCGATTTTCTTTCCGAGAACGAATCTATCAGCTCCTCGAAATCTGTTTCGGAAGCAGTTTTGTTTTCTATAGCTAAGATCGAGAGACCAGAGAGACGTTCCTGACTCATTGAGGAACGCAAATAATTTTTTATTATTTTCAATTTGCTGAAACTGCGTTCACAGCTTGCAGACGTGGTAGGTAATGTACAGTATATTCTTGAAGCTATACTGACATTTGGAAAAGATTCTTGCAGATCTTCCCTGTGAAGAATTTGTAGCAGGTCTAATGAAGTCGATCTTTCACTAGTTTCAGGAACCAGCTCTTTGAAAACCGCTAGTTTCCAACCGAAATTAACTGTATCCAAGTCTCTTCAATATATTTGTGCTAAAAGGGTAAAATTTTTCGGCAGATGCTCTTTTTGCATGTTTAAAAGAGCATGGCCATTGAGGAATACGGAATTCGTCTGCAGACTGCGCTTTCTGATCTTTTTCTGATTTCTGACAATAATTTGTCCAATACAACCTCAACTTCCTTCGAGAATAAACCAACAAGATCTAGCTCCACTTCAAATTCTTCTGAAAGAGGTGTAGCTTCCGAGATCCAGTTTTCAATAGGTTTTTCTCTCATTCCTTGCAAGATCTTCACAAGCCGTTGCAACAACGATAATGAACGTAAGATAACTATATTCCCTTTCTGAATTTCCACGTTGACCCTATTGATCTCTCGCAGTATATGATCCCAAATTGATAGGTTCAGGATGAATATGAAATCCCCCACAGCATGAAGCAAATGACCAGCTTCATACTTGGAATCTGCGACTTGTGAGGATTCTTTGATTTCTTCCAGAGCCTTCACAACTCCCGGTAAATTATTGAGCAAGGCATTAACAGCTTGATCTTAAGCTGACCATCTTGGTTGGCTATTTTCTTTCAAATTTGTTTTCGTGCACTTTTGTCCATCTTGTGGTTGAACCAGCAAAAAACGAATACAGTTTTTGTACAACACCAAATGAATTTACTGCTTCTGAACATGATGAAGCCGAATGGACACCCACAAGATTCAAAGAGTGTGCTAGTTATGGAACAAATACTGCCAGCTCGTTCATCTGTAGAATTCTGAATTGGACTCCTTTATATATGCCAGCCATATTAGATCCGTTGTCGTAGAATTGTCTACGACATTTTTTGATATCCAAATAATCAGCTTGCAGTTTATTTGAATTCGATGTGAGATTATTCTCCAGTCTTTCCGTCAACTTCTCATTAATAAAGTTATTCCGAACTTTGGTGGCCATCGATAATTTCATTTTTTATAGTTTTGTTTGTCCTTTTTTTAGGTGGTCTAGATGGCACTTCAGAGCAGGGTTGGAATGTTTCAAAACATTTGTTTTAAAACAGTGTTTTAAAACATGTTTTAAACACAAGCCTTTGTTTGAAACATATTTGTTTTAAAACAATTGTTTTTAATCAGTTTTTTATTGAAAGAATAAAACACTAGATAAGTAATCCTTTCATAACAAAAAAACAAATGACACAAAAAATATTCTTCACTCTTCCCTAAAAATAACTAGAAATATCTTCTTGATGATATTTGTCTTAATGAACGAACTGCATTTGAGAAAAAATTATGAGTATTAATAAATATTTGCCCAGTTGTCGAAATGTTGGATTTTTTTGTGTAAATGAATCTAATTAAGTCTTTATTTTAAAATAAGTAGTTTTGAATTTTTTCACTCCTCAGACAAGAGTGACAAGACAAACTATTTTTTGACATTTGTTCTTTGAAATTCACCTCAGCGTGAAATAAAATGCAAAGGAAAAATATATTCAATTCAATTGCACTTTATTGTTTCTCATCACATCTATTGTCACGTAATAAAGATAATAATTCTTATTTAATCAATTAGAATTGTTTAGGAAGAGTTTTCTGATTGAACCATATTTGTATTGGAAAGAATGCTATGAAGAAAAGAACTATGTCCTATTCTTCAATTACCGGAATAATTGCCAGATCTGTCAACGTAGCGGCGAATTTGACGGACCGCTCACCGCGGCCCAGATCTCACTTGATTAAACAACGAGATTACTCTGCAAAAAATATACAAGTTCTATTCAGTGTTGCCAGATTTAAATATTTCACCCGAGAGCATCATAGCAATGTTGCCAAAACTTTTGTTTTAAACATGTTTTAAATCATGTTTTTTGAATGTTAAAAAAAACATGATTTAAAACATGTTTAAAACAAAAGTTTTGGCAACATTGCTATGATGCTCTCGGGTGAAATATTTAAATCTGGCAACACTGAATAGAACTTGTATATTTTTTGCAGAGTAATCTCGTTGTTTAATCAAGTGAGATCTGGGCCGCGGTGAGCGGTCCGTCAAATTCGCCGCTACGTTGACAGATCTGGCAATTATTCCGGTAATTGAAGAATAGGACATAGTTCTTTTCTTCATAGCATTCTTTCCAATACAAATATGGTTCAATCAGAAAACTCTTCCTAAACAATTCTAATTGATTAAATAAGAATTATTATCTTTATTACGTGACAATAGATGTGATGAGAAACAATAAAGTGCAATTGAATTGAATATATTTTTCCTTTGCATTTTATTTCACGCTGAGGTGAATTTCAAAGAACAAATGTCAAAAAATAGTTTGTCTTGTCACTCTTGTCTGAGGAGTGAAAAAATTCAAAACTACTTATTTTAAAATAAAGACTTAATTAGATTCATTTACACAAAAAAATCCAACATTTCGACAACTGGGCAAATATTTATTAATACTCATAATTTTTTCTCAAATGCAGTTCGTTCATTAACACAAATATCATCAAGAAGATATTTCTAGTTATTTTTAGGGAAGAGTGAAGAATATTTTTTGTGTCATTTGTTTTTTTGTTATGAAAGGATTACTTATCTAGTGTTTTATTCTTTCAATAAAAAACTGATTAAAAACAATTGTTTTAAAACAAATATGTTTCAAACAAAGGCTTGTGTTTAAAACATGTTTTAAAACACTGTTTTAAAACAAATGTTTTGAAACATTCCAACCCTGCTCTGAAGTGCCATCTAGACCACCTAAAAAAAGGACAAACAAAACTATAAAAAATGAAATTATCGATGGCCACCAAAGTTCGGAATAACTTTATTAATGAGAAGTTGACGGAAAGACTGGAGAATAATCTCACATCGAATTCAAATAAACTGCAAGCTGATTATTTGGATATCAAAAAATGTCGTAGACAATTCTACGACAACGGATCTAATATGGCTGGCATATATAAAGGAGTCCATTCAGAATTCTACAGATGAACGAGCTGGCAGTATTTGTTCCATAACTAGCACACTCTTTGAATCTTGTGGGTGTCCATTCGGCTTCATCATGTTCAGAAGCAGTAAATTCATTTGGTGTTGTACAAAAACTGTATTCGTTTTTTGCTGGTTCAACCACAAGATGGACAAAAGTGCACGAAAACAAATTTGAAAGAAAATAGCCAACCAAGATGGTCAGCTTAAGATCAAGCTGTTAATGCCTTGCTCAATAATTTACCGGGAGTTGTGAAGGCTCTGGAAGAAATCAAAGAATCCTCACAAGTCGCAGATTCCAAGTATGAAGCTGGTCATTTGCTTCATGCTGTGGGGGATTTCATATTCATCCTGAACCTATCAATTTGGGATCATATACTGCGAGAGATCAATAGGGTCAACGTGGAAATTCAGAAAGGGAATATAGTTATCTTACGTTCATTATCGTTGTTGCAACGGCTTGTGAAGATCTTGCAAGGAATGAGAGAAAAACCTATTGAAAACTGGATCTCGGAAGCTACACCTCTTTCAGAAGAATTTGAAGTGGAGCTAGATCTTGTTGGTTTATTCTCGAAGGAAGTTGAGGTTGTATTGGACAAATTATTGTCAGAAATCAGAAAAAGATCAGAAAGCGCAGTCTGCAGACGAATTCCGTATTCCTCAATGGCCATGCTCTTTTAAACATGCAAAAAGAGCATCTGCCGAAAAATTTTACCCTTTTAGCAATCAAATAAAACAGTTTCAAATAAAAAAAAACACAATGTTTTGTTTTTTTCAAAAAAAACATGTTTTTTGCCAACCCTGCTTCAGAGTAGGGTCATATTTAATAATAAAACATTTTTCCGAGAAAATCAAAAATATTTTTTTTTAACCTCTGGTTGTTTTTGGCGCCCCCTTAAGCTGGCGCTTATGTGGGCTTTGAAGAAAAAAAGAATTTTTCCAAAATCTTTTTTCGTATTTTTTAATAGCTCCATCAAATGTGAGAGAAAATTAACGTATAAATATTAATGAACGGAGCATGAATAATTGCTGTTAAATTGAAATTTCATATCTTTATAGCAAAATCGATAAAATATCGATTAACATAAAAATTCGAGTGTATCAAGATGAAAATCTAACTACCCATTTGAATAGCACCCATTCAGATTCTCCAGATTTACCTGAACCCTTTCAATTTTCGACGAATAATATCAAGATGCTTTTTCGATACGTGAGTATAATATCCATGATCAAAGATAAAATCATTGCTCGGTAGGACATAATCCTTTGTAATAATTTCCATATCATCAGTTGGCGCAACTTTTTTTTCATTTCCAATAATCGGCTCCCTTTTCACGACCTGGTCAACGCTTTTTAATTTTGTCTCGAAAAATTACAATTTGACTTTCTTATATGGAACTTAACATCACCGTAAAACAGCAAAAAAATTTCATCGGTTCGCATTATGAGTTCAAAGAAACAATATAAAATCTAAACTGTAAAGGAAAAACAGAAACCAATCTACTTTCATATTTTAAATCAACCGTGGAACCATTGACATAACAAAAATGAAGCATTTGTTTTGGTCTCCGTTATCGTCATTCAATAGTGAAGCAATTATTAATATTTTGTCTTATTATACCATTTTCAACAAAAAGAAATCGGAAAAACACAAAGTCCAAGGCCTCATATATACAGGGTGAGTCTTTGACTTGTCATATATTTTAACTGTAGATTCCTCTCATCAAACGAAACACTTTTTTCCTATACCATTTTTCAAAATTCGGTTTGGTTTGGGAGATACAGGGTGTCGAAAATCCATGAAAAAAACACTTTTCTGTTTATATCTTCGGAACCGTTATTTCGAATGAACTGAATTTTGGTTTAGTTTTTACTCTATTCATGGTTCATATTCCTCAATCGAAACCTATTCAATATCTTCACTAGTATGAAAGTTATAGGGTAGTCGACTCATCAATACACGCTAAAACACAATAAAACCACTTTACAAAGATAAACGGTTCATATTTTCGAAAGAATCAATCATTTAAGAAACTAAAAGTATCCCGTTTTTTTTTTCAATAAAACGCGTCGTTTTCGAGTTATTTCCAATTTTACCCGGAGAAATTTGACGAAAAAATCATTGATTTCAAGAATAATCTGAATGCGTCTCTGAATTAAATATCATCGAATATTATTCCTTCTCTGGTCTTTAAACGAGTTTACAATGTTGTCACAATATTTATCAACTTTGTCGAGATATTTTAATAATAAAATCCCACAAATGTGGGAGATAAAATTGAACACCAAGGAGGTTTACAAACTAATCTGCAGAAAAATCGAAGAAGGAACTTATTTTGGTGGAATAAATGTGGGTTTTTAGTTGCAGATATAATCCGATGAAACTAACTGTTTTTGTTGAAATTATCGTTTTGCAACATTTTTATTCCAATAAGGTTAGTACTTGAGTATTACCTAAATGTATAAAGTCAATTTCTATCGAGAAATAAGGACTTTGAATCAATTCCACAGTATCATTTCAGGGACGTAATTAGCACAATTTTTTTTCAAATGGCTATATCTTTTTAACAGAGCCGAATTCGGAAAAATGGAAAATGAAAAAAAGGTTTCTTTTGACCTCAAGAATCTTCAGTTAAAATATATGTACAAGTCAAAGACTCACCCTGTATATATGAGGCTTGGACTTTGTGTTTTCCCGATTTCTTTTTGTTGAAAAGTCTCTTTGTGGAAAAAAAAATGGATGTTTATTTTAAATTATTATACCATTGTTTGTTGATACTATCTTTAGGTATACAATTGTTATATTAGATTATTTCCATTTCATATTGCTAAGACAACACGGATTATTTTTTTGTGTCGAAATCTATCATCTCTTATCCATTTCTAAATATTATTGTACCAAATATTGATTGGCCAAGGGGTCACAGTTAAGGTCGCCGTTCAGAACGAGTAGGAAAACTCATCCGATAAAGGCGCCACCGTACATTTTATGGAATATCACCATTATCACCATAAGTTCTATGAATATCGCTCTAATTATGAATGAAATGTACAATGGCGCTCTCTATCCGAAAATCGCTAAACTTTGAAATAAGTGAATATGTGGGTGAAGCAGGAACTTTTTTCCGCCATATATTTGAATTTGGCATTCTTTGCCAATTCCTTATTTCAAGTTGTTTTTCTGAACGAAATTATCGGTAGATTCACTTTCAATCAGTAGTTGAACGATTTTCATGAGTCTTTCGTTTGAAATAAAACAGAAGCTCATTTTCTTTTATTTTTGAAAGAAAAAAAATGAACTTTCGAAAGGAAATCGATTTAAATTATTCCATTAAGAACTACAATCCTTTCTGATTATACCCACAACATATCGGTTTTACATTAAACGCCCACCTTAAATTGTGGAAATTATAAATATTTCAATACACTCAACCATCTTCGGCATTTGTATATAAGGAAATCCCAACAATTTACAATCATTTTTAACGCGAATCAAGAATATTCAAAACCTAGGGGCATACCGTGTCCTTATTCTACCACTGATGTTTGTTTTGTTAACGAATTATTGCTTATAAATCAAGCTTATATTTGTGTGTGAAAAACATGTGCATTCTTTCAGATATTGCTTTTGGCAGTACTGAGTCTCTCATGGGATCATGGATTGACTCTTCCTCAAATGAAACACTCGATGTGTGGAATCTTTGGTTTGATATGCTTAGAACATAATATACCCGTTCCAAGCATGCCTGTCGTTCCTAGCATGCCTGTCGTTCCTAGCATGCCTGTCATCCCAAGTGCACCAAGCAGTATAACGATATTGTAATCGCTGTTTGAATTATTCAATCTTTGTTTTTTGTAAACATACAATAAATTGTTGGATGAAATGGAAGAATATGTCATCGTTATTCTACTCATATACATTATACATCCAAGTCTGTACTGAAATTATTATTTTCTGTCGTTTATCAAATACCACAATATTTTTAAGTTCATTTCAATAAGTCTATACGAGTATTTCGGCAGTTTGTGATTAAGAAATGACGTTCTTGACCCATTTTGATAGGAGTTCATTTTGTATTAAATGCGGGAAATACCGTGAGTTGTACGATTTCGGAATCTCAATGAAAGAGTCATGTTTTTCTTTTAATTTGGTATTCGAGTGACCCTATCATTTACACCACGTTTGGTTGAACTCACCCAAAAAATTAGCAAAACTTGAAATTTGATCAGATCCAAACAGATTGAAAAATTCTTCAATTTGTAGTCTTGCCACCAAAAAAAAAGGCAAAAGAATGTTATCTTATTTTTAATTATGGAAAATGTTGAAAGCCGAGAGAATCTTACAAAACATGAAACAACCTTTTTTTGGACTGTCACAAAGTCCTCTACCCGCATATTATCCATTCATTACGCCACACCAGTGGCTCGAGCCCATTAGGTGTTGGTCAGCCAGACCCAATATATAGTATACACAGGGTGTTCCTACATAGAAGGTACAAATGAAAAGGGGACATTCCTTGAATAATTTCAAGGAAAAAGTGCCATGAACATGGGACCGCAAATGTTTCGTTTTCGAAATATAGGTTGTTGAAGTTTCAATTTTGTTCAGGTTTTTTCACGTAGTATCTGCACTTCACAAGATATACAAACTGACAAAGAAACTGCAACACCCAGAAGGAGCTGTTTATATTTTGCATTTTATTTGGTTAAACCTTGATAGTATATGTATACCTACCTACCAAAGAGTGAATGATTAAAATTCGTAGAAAAAAACGATGAGTTTACAATTTTTTTCAATACATTTGTTGATAATGTGTTTATCCACCGCGATTATCTATACACTCCCCAACACGTCTTGGCATTGATGCAATAAGAAGTTCTATTTCCTCTTGAGGAATTCTATCCTGAGCTACCTGTACTTCATGTCTCAGATCCGCCAAAGTCTGTGGGGGCTGGGGTAAATTTCCAAGCCTTTTACCCTTGATGTCCCAAATATGCTCTATGGGCGAAAGATCGGGGGATCTGGGCGGACATGGCAAAAGATTCACATGGGATGCTCCAAAAAAAGTTTTAACTAACTCTGGCAATACGAGGTCGAGCCTTATCTTGCTGAAATATTGGATTCTCGAACCGGTTAAGGTAAGGGAGAACATATGACTCCACTATTTCTTGAAGGTAACAGAGCGCTGTCATGTGACCTCGAATCAAGACTAAAGGTGAATAAAGACTTTTGCTTGTACAATAGCACCCCCTACTATTACGCCTACTGTCTGGTGTATATGACGCTCAACATAAAACTGAGGTTTACGTCTTTCTCCCCGACCCTTTATTGGCCATCATGTGCACCCATGCTCAACAGTCAGAGGTAACACAAGATGAGGTCGATAATGCTGCAGTCCAAAGGACCTCATCCAGCGGTAAACCCTTCGGACAGTTACAGGATGGCCTTGTTCTCCTAACAACTCATCAGCCAAAGGTCGAGTGGTCGCAAATCGGTCCAAAAACACAGATCACTTCCTCTTATTTTACGATACTCACATAATTCCATCTCAGAATTCGTTCAACTATCTCCACCCCAGGGTTGGCTGGCCGTCCTGGAGCGTATTATATGACGTTTAAATTCGCTAGGAATTAGAAATATTTTAAATTTTCATGGTCATGAAATAGTCCCATCAAAAACCAATACGTTACTTGATTCTCCTCCCTTTAAATTTGCCATTAAAATTCATGAAATTAAATAAAAACGAAAAAAGATATACATCGATTTCTCTAACTTTACGATGCTGAAATAATTCAATTCCTAATTTACGATATAGGGTCAGCTGGCCGTCCTAGCCCGTATTGTACGATGTTTGAATTTACTAGGAATTAGAAATATTTTATATTTGTATGGTCAGAAAATCACAAACTTTTATCAAACGGTACGAAAACGTTTCTATCTGAAGACAATATTCAATAATAATCTATTAACTATTCATTCAATATTTGGAAACTGCGAAATTTTTAACCAGGGTAAGTGCTCGGTAGGCTGGTTGTCCTTGTATGTATCCAGCGGCGACCGAAAATCGAGGTATCGTTCAATTGGGGGGAACTGCGTGAGTCGCAGGTGTTACATAGTACCATATTCTGAAGCGCTCGATCTGCCGGCCGACCGGCGTGGTATGCGGAAAGAAGAGATGAGAAAGAATTAATCGAGATTTGAATTTTTCAGAATTCATTCAATGAATAACATGTTTATAATTATTTTCTATGTCTCGATTATTTCTGTGTAAAATAACTAGTTATAGGTAATTGAAAAAAAGAAGATAACGACAAATTTCATTAAAGTGTACACATAAAGGTCCAACAACCTAGAAAATACCATCAATACATTTCTTAGTGACTGAAATCCAGTTCTGCACGTTGGTTGAATATGATCATATGCAATGTTGATGCAACGTTTCGAAATCGAGGGAAACAAGAGGAAACTGTAGCGTTAAAATTTGAAGTAAGAGACTGATAAGTAGGCTGAAGATTTTTTTGTCTGAAATTGTCTGAATCTCAGGTTGTTATATTATACTCAACATTTTTGTATGTACCTAACGTTTCATAGTTCCTAATTATTATACGATGTGGAATCATGATGTAGCACTATTCATGATAAATTAGAGATGTTTGTGATGAAGTGATATATGGAAGAGAAATTGTCGGATGAGGACAATAAAACACAGGCCGATTAAATACTACGCTGACGTTTCGCCTTTAATGGTTGAGTGCATCTTCATGGCTAAAAAACAGTCAAAACATCAAGTCAAGAAAACAATTAAAGAACACAAAAAATTTTACCTCGTACCTAAAATTATTCGTTGGCCAATAAAAACATGAATAGACAATTTCAGGATTTCTCGATATACTTAATCTTAACGATCGTAAAAATATCATGGAAACAGCTACTCATGAAATCGACAAAATTTGAGCTCAATAATGACAGATGTCCAAATCCAAAAAAAGTTCACATGACCAACATGAAATAGTATATTATTCGATGAGCACATAATGATTACTATTGTTACGTTCTCGGGTTGATTAAATTGTCCAATTTGTTAATGTCTAATTTATTTACAGGAGCTACTACACTAATCACTAATTTATGTACAATTATTAACTAAATCTAATTCATCTACACAGATATTTATTTTCACACTAAAGTCTCTTCGCGCACTGTCGATTCGATCTCGATTATCTCTAGACTGTCCTGTCCTGCTCAAACGTCGCTCTCATATACCCTCGCATCGCGTCTTTCTCGATACGTCTGGAATAGTCGCGTTTCTTCTAGAGTTCTCCAGAAACTAACTGCAAGGCGTAGTCGCGACAGGGGCGTATTTAGGAGCGTTCGTTACACTGCCCCCTCCTTAAGATGTTCGATCCCCGAACCCTTCGGAAGTTATGGCTGAATCGACAAGTGTCTCCCTTTCGGCAACGCCCTTGTTGTTGGAAATAACATTCGACCGTCTTCTCTGCCGCTGAACATCCCTTCGGGTCGAAACTACACACGAGTATTTGTATACCCGTCCTTTGGAAGATGACCTCTAACATGTTGCGAACGATTCTCCAGTTGAGTTGATCCAGGCCACAACCCAACTTTGGCACAGCTAGCTTCTTCACTCTCAGTCTAGTGAGCTCGCTCCTCAGGTTCAACAAAGCGT
Organism: Adalia decempunctata; assembly: GCA_951802165.1. Taxonomy (NCBI): domain Eukaryota; kingdom Metazoa; phylum Arthropoda; class Insecta; order Coleoptera; family Coccinellidae; genus Adalia; species Adalia decempunctata. The sequence continues at coordinate 41,822,263 of OX637695.1, forward strand.
CCCACATGACTTTGTACGTTGGCTTACCATGTGAGAACCGCTTGGTTACCAGGTACAATAGGTGGCGCTCACCATCAGCTAGTCTCAAAGTTCTTCCAAGACGAGGCTTTTGGTCTAGGAGTTCATGCACACGACCAAACTTCTTCCTGAAGACGAGGGCTATTCCCCTGGACATTCGAAGATCTTCGGCTACACAATGAGCTAGCGAATACTCTTCGGGCACCGAGAAGAGGTCCTGCTGCTGCTCGCTGGTGATTCCGAACCTTGCCCTTCCAGTTCCACCATAGTTAGCCATGAATCGTTCGAAGCTCATTTCTTCATGTTCTTCTTCCATGGTCATTCTCCTGGTCTCGTCATGGCCGTCGTAATCCGCTTCATATTTCGCCAGTCGATTAACATGAACCACTCGCTTCTTCCCTCTAGGTAGTTTCTGTATTCGATACACTACATCGTTAATCCTTTTCACCACCTTGTATGGCCCTTCCCAATCCTTTTGTAATTTGGGTGAAAATCCTCTTCTCCTCTGAGGGTTGTATCGCCATACCAAATCTCCAGCAATAAAACCACCTTCTGCAGCTTTGTTGTCATAACGGGTCTTCATGCGATCACTCGCTATCTGGAGATTCTGCCGGACTTTCTCATGGATGTAGTGTAGTCTCCCCTTCAAGCTGCTCACGTAGTCCTCGCCAGCTATTTCAGCTCCAGGTTTGCATCCGAATTCCAGGTCACAAGGCAATCTCATTTCGCGGCCAAACATTATACAGGCTGGTGTTTCTCCTGTCGATTCCTGCACTGAAGACCTATATGCCATGGTGAACAGATGGAGGTACTTGTCCCAGTCTCTTTGGTGATCAGAGACTACTTTTGTCAGGTATTTACCCACAGTTCGATTCATCCTTTCCACCATGCCATCTGACTGCGGATGAAGGGCCGTAGTTCTCGTCTTCTTGATTCCCAGCAATTCGCATACACCCTGGAACAGGCTGGACTCGAAGTTACGGCCTTGATCGGAATGCAGTTCGAGTGGCACCCCAAATCGGCAGAACATCTCCTTGACTAGTACATCTGCCACTGTTGCAGCTTCTTGATTTGGAATGGCATAGGCCTCGACCCATTTGGTGAAATAGTCCATTGCTACCAGGATGTACTTACTCCCATTCTCGGTTTCAGGAAACGGGCCCGCAATATCGATGGCAACTCGCTCCAAAGGACTGCCTACATTGTACTGCTTCATCGGTGCCCTACGATTTCCTCTCGGACCATTTGATGAAGCACATAGTCTGCATTTTCGGCACCAGTCCTTAACGTCCTCCTTGCAGTTGACCCAGTAAAACCGTTCCCTCACCTTTTCGAGCGTCTTCTTGATACCGAAATGTCCACCAGAAGTTCCATCATGCAGCTTCTGTAACACTTCGGTAACTCGACTTCTTGGGATTACAAGCTGATTCCTAGCTGCAGCACCTTCGTCGTTATCGAGGGATCTTTTCAGCAGCCCATCTTCCAAAATCAAAGAGTCCCACTGTGCCCAGTATGACTTGAGTCTCGAATTCAGATGGCTCACTTCTTCCCATCTGGGTCTCTGTCCTGATGTTTTCCAAACAATCAGCAGTTTCAGCTCAGGGTCGTTCTCTTGATCTTTCTGCAGGGATTCCGGCAGCCAATTCTCATCCATGACAGAGGTTCTCAAACAGAATTCCTTCTCTTCTGTTTTACTGCAATGTTTGCAGTCCGAAGGACATGGTCTTCTAGACAACGCATCAGCATTGTTATGTGACCTCCCTGCACGATCTTTGACAGTAAAGTTATATTCCTGCTTGGTTGTTTTCGCAGGCTGTAGGCATTTGTTCCGTAGATGCCCTGATTTTCCACAATTCCAACATCGTATTGGGCGGTTTCGATTTTCTAGCGCCTTGAGAACTTGCTCCACTATTTTATTTAAAGAGGTGACTTCATTCACTTCTTTTTCCTCGATAGCATGTTCGGTCACTCCCTTGTCGACAGCTTGATAGCTTCGAACTCCAAAGCCTGTGCGAGTGCTTCATTCACCGTTTTTGGTCTCGCTAATTTCACGGCCTGCTGAGTGTCACAGTTGCGAAGACCGTCCAGAAATCTGTCTACAGCTAGACTTTCGCAAACGTCGTCTGGAACTGTCGGGTATGCCATCTTTACCAAGCGAACCACGTCTGCCTCAAATTCCTGAAGTGACTCCCTCTCTTTCTGCACTCGGTTCTTCAACTGAGACCGGTAAACTTCGCCGAGGTGTTTTTGACCGAATCGCATGTCTAGGCGTTTCACCAAAAGCTCAAAATCAACTCTATCATTCAAGGGAATGGTTTGCAGAACACGTAGCGCTTCACCACGAAGAGACATACTGAGAAAGGCCGCTTTCTTCTCCATGGGCCACTTATGAATCAAGGCAGAAGTCTCGAAAAGTGTGAGATAGTCTTCCCACGCTATCTTTCCATCATAAGTCGGTAAGTCGGCTACGGGATCCCTGATTGAACCACCAATGGGTGAATCGGATTCAAGTGGTCGCTTCACTAGACCACTTTGAATCTTTTCTATCTCGTCGATTTTATTTTTAACCAATGCCAATTCATTGTGCATTTCATCTTCTAATTCGTTCACATGGCTCATCAATTCTTCCCTCAAACTGGACATATTCTTCGAAAATTCATCCTTCAGATCAGCTGATATATCAATCAGTTTGTCATCTATAGACGACAAATTATTTGACATGTCTTTCAACTTTTCTTCCATATCATTTGACATGTCATTGATCTCTTTTTTCATATCAGTTGACATGTCATTCAACTTTTTTTCCATATCGTTTGACATGTTATTCATGGATGATGACAAATTTTTCTCAAGAATGGTGAGTGTCGAGTTAACATCATCAACCTCAAACAAGTAAGTCTCTACATCCTCACCTTCCTCAATAAGGGCCTGACGTAATCGTTCCTGTAATATAGACTTCTTTCCCGTTGTCTCCAACTCTCTTTCTTCGAGTGCCTCCTTCAGTTCCTGCACTTTAAGCTCCAACAATTTCTTTTGGCCGCTCATTTCCACTGAATTATCACAACAAAATACAAAAATGTCAATTTATTCCGAGTTCACAAAAGTTCGCACTTATTTACTCAAAGAGTACAATTATCTACTCAAAGTTCCCGAACTTTTCGAGAAAGTTCCAATCAACTCCACTGTCCGAATTTATTTTCACCCCACACCTGACACCAATTGTTACGTTCTCGGGTTGATTAAATTGTCCAATTTGTTAATGTCTAATTTATTTACAGGAGCTACTACACTAATCACTAATTTATGTACAATTATTAACTAAATCTAATTCATCTACACAGATATTTATTTTCACACTAAAGTCTCTTCGCGCACTGTCGATTCGATCCAGTGGCGTAGCTAGATAGTCCGGGGCCCTGGTGCAAAAATCGAAGAGGGGCCCCTCAATGAACTGTTTTCGAATCAAAATATAAATACTTCGAAGAAGCATAGTTACTTACTGAAGGTACAGTTGAGGAGTATACTTGAATAAATTATGTTGTTATTTATGTATATATGAGTAGGTATATTAAATTCATTATATTAATGTGGATGAAAACGAGGGCTTTGAAAAAAAATTTTATACCTATAGATATTTACTATATGTACAAATATGTATTCACAAAAAAATTATCATTGTCACTATGACCTTCTAGCCTCATTTTTATTATTGATACGTTAGATTATTTGTTGAAATCACAATAAGAATAAATTATTCCAGGAATGAATTCAAATTAATTATTGAGGATTCGAACCTAGAGGTCCATCAAGGCTAGATTTGAAGTCATTTATTCCTTCGGAAAAAATATGTTTACAACCTCTTTCTAGACCTACTCTTTACGAAAGATTCAATGACTTCACTCAAATCTAGACTCGATGCAGCTTCATTTTCAATTGATAGGTATAAGTCATAAATGTCGCAGTTGAGCTTGGCTCATAGTGAATGTTCAGCAAATAATTTCATATTATTCTTAATTTGCTGAAAGATCTTTCAGCTTCTAAAGAGATGACAGGAAGATTGTATGGAACAGTAATATTGCTTTAAATACTTCTGTTTATAGATCGCATTTCAGCATTCAGTATTTCCTTATTATTTTCTTACAGAATTCATGAATTGTCCATGCCTTATTCAATTCAGGTAGAAATAGGTGATAAATATTAAGAACTTGAAATGAAAAGTTGGTCCCTTTCATATCGCAATATTCACTTTGAAATTGGTCGAAGCTTTGAATTACAGTTTTTTCGTCTACCTATATCTATAGTTGAAATGATGGTGACAATTCCAAATTTTGTTGACTGCAGTCATACACCCGAAACTTGAATTCAATCAATCAATCAAATCTTTATTGTATCTACTACTAGAATAGCGTGGACTCGTCAATTTTCAGCATAAATAACACATTATTAAAATAAATATGGACATAAAATGAACTTATAGTCTAGGACAAACTATACTTATACTTATATCCCAGATAGGTTTGTGTCGCAGAAAAACTCTGAGAGCGAATAATACGCTTTTGTTACAAGGAGCGCCTTCAATTCTCTTTTAAATTTAATGAAACTTGATAGTTTCCAATGATTCGGCAGTTTGTTGAAAACTGCACCCGGATTATAAGAAGGCAACATCTAAAATTGAGAAAGTATTGTATCGAGCACTCTATTGAAAATATTTATTTCGGAAAATTCTCCCCTGCTTCGAAATCGGTGATCGGAAGCTAATTCATCGAAATATTTTTTACCTATTTTTTTGTCTCTTTTCTTCGAAATGGGGATCTTTACCATATGCTATGACATTTTCTCTAGCCTTGCACTTGAAGGACTCGAAGTCACTCCTATAAATTTTTTTTTGTATTCGTCTCTTTTAAAGCTCTGCATACGTCGTCCAAACTGACATCGCATTTTTGTAATACTTCAGATGCATAATTGATATCATTGAGAATGCGGTGCATTAAATCGCCGAGGAAAATAAATTAAAAATTCAACATTTTTTTTTTAATTTCTGCATGTTTTCGCTCTTATTTGCAAGAATTTTTCATAACTATTTCAGCTAATGCACGAATGATAAAAAAAAAGAAATTTGATTGCCGAAATTATGTTAACCCTACTGGACCATCTAGTCGGATTTAGTTTTTTTAGATAGGTGTCCGATTCACCAGTGAATTTTGGCAATAAATCCCTACATTTGATGATATTTCGGAAAAAACATTTTTCAACAACTGAATATAATAAAAACAATGTTATTCACATAATAGATCACAGAGAAAAATCAAAGTTTGAATTTTTTTCAAGTTCAAACGCGATTTGATAGTCAGCGCTTGGGGGCCCCCTGAGGTCGGGGGCCCTGGTGCACTGCACACTCTTGCACCCACGTAGCTACGCCGCTGATTCGATCTCGATTATCTCTAGACTGTCCTGTCCTGCTCAAACGTCGCTCTCATATACCCTCGCATCGCGTCTTTCTCGATACGTCTGGAATAGTCGCGTTTCTTCTAGAGTTCTCCAGAACTAACTGCAAGGCGTAGTCGCGACAGGGGCGTATTTAGGAGCGTTCGTTACACTATTATTCAGGAGGGCGAGTGTCGCAATTCACCCGAGTGAATAATAGTAATTATGTGCGAATAGAATACTATACTTTGTCCACGACTTCCTCGGTAAAATTCGATTTAATCTGCATTTTCAACAACGAAAATAGTTATCAAAAGCGTTGACATAACATTTTCTGTGTTCGCACTGAATAATGCAAAATCTCGATAAACGTCAAAAACTTCAGTTGACATCGATTCATTTCCATACTTTCGCTCTGATGAAAATGAAATACAAATGTATGCAAGCTAGTGTTTCACCTTCATCACAAGATATTTTTGATCGCATGCTTCAGGAATAAAACTCTAGCTTTCTTCCTTCTGATTTCCTTTTCAAGAGTGAACGCAGTTTTTCATAATTTCCAATATCGTTACCTTCATTTATGTTGAGAGTATTCTTGAGCAAGGAATAATGGCCCCATAGGGTTGTTTGTTTATATAGGTAGCTGATATTTTCGCCAGTAAAACTGATTCCGAAAATGAGTGGATTTTATTAGCTGCTCTCAGTCCATGAAATTATTAAACGCTTTTAGGCTGAGATTCCTTGATTTTTCCGGCAATAGATGTAATGCAGTATTTCTTGCAGCCTGTCTTATTTCTGGTGGAGTACACAACATTTCTTCATGACTCTGTAATGCAGGTATCTTCGAGAAGAATTACAATTTATGGGAGGCTCAATGAAAACAGACGGTTTGAATATTTTTCAGCTTGTCAAACTGAATGGGAATCATAGAAGAAAATATTAAGTGGTTATTTTTTCTCTTAATTGTAATTGCTCTGATGGCTTGGTGGTTGGCAGTCATTTTCCGTCGTGGAAAAAGGGCGTCTCGGGTTCGAATCCTGACAAATTAAAAATTTTCAGAAGTGCAATTCAGCAGTGATTAATGAATCATTATTCACTGCCATTATTCACCGGTGAATGATGACTATCATTAAGTTTCTCAAAGATCATTCGAAATGTAAGGATTATAGGGAAGTCGTGGACAAATAGATATATGTATCAACAAGAAAACTGTAATACATATAGTCATAAAAATTGAAATTCTTTACAATTCATATCATCTCCTTAACAAATTCCAGTAGATGACACTCAGATTAGCTGTATCTGTTTTGAAATTCACAGCGGTGTTATTGAATTTATTAATGTGGAGCATCTCAAGAATTCTTCTTTTGTACCAATTAGCCTCTTTATTTTTATCCTTATTATGAAACCGACAGTCGTAATTGTGCAGGTCGGTTTTATAATAAGGATAAAAATGAAAAGACTGCATTGACCTCACACCATTTCGACACAGGTCATAATTTTGACTTCGAACATGCAAAGATTTTGGCTAAAGAGGCTAATTGGTACAAAAGAAGAATTCTTGAGATGCTCCACATTAATAAATTCAATAACACCATTGTGAATTTCAAAACAGATACCGCTAATCTGAGTGCCTTCTACTGGAATTTGTTAAGGAGAAGATATTAATTGTAAAGAATTCCAATTTTTATAACTATATATGTATTACAGTTTTCTTGTTTTATTGTTGATACATATAAAAAAGTATATCTATTTTCATGTTGGTCATGTGAACTTTTTTTGGATTTGGACATCTGTCATTATCGTGCTCAAATTTTGTTGATTTCATGAGTAGCTGTTTCCATGATATTTTTACGATTGTTAAGATTAAGTATATCGAGAGATCCTGAAATTCTCTATTCATGTTTTTATTGGCCAACGAATAATTTTAAGTACGAGATAAAATTTTTTGTGTTCGTTAATTGTTTTCGTGACTTGTTGTTTCAACTGTTTTTTAGCCCTGAAGATGCCCTTAAACATTAAAGGCGAAACGTCGGCGTAGTATTTAATCGGCCTGTGTTTTGTTTTCCTCATCCGACCATTTCTCTTCCATATACTATTCATGATGATCTTCACTCTACAGTGACTAGTTGTATCATACGCGTTCAAAAGTATAATCAACGTTCTGTTTGAATTTTGGTGAAAAGTAACGTAACAGAATTAAACAGGTAACGTCCAATATACATGACAATTAGAAAAGTGTATTCCACGTGTGTGTTCAATCTTACCTGCAGAATTTTAGTTGTCCAATTAAAATTAGAACTCATATAATAATGTATGGCAACCATGAGTCATATATTCATTAAGACACCATATGTGATAACAAAGTTCCCATGGAAAATTCTGGAAACCGATAAGGAGTAAATGTCGCGGTTTTTCAACGATAGATATTTCGCGAATTTATTCCTTATCATCGGTTCTAGGGCAATTAATCGATCTATCTCGTCCTTCCTCATTTGAAATTTATATGAGGTGGCTGAAGTATTATAAAGCCATTTAAAATTGATCTGAAAGCATAAGCACCGTCGTTCAACATGTTTAAATACGTGAGTAATTATATTATTGCTCACTTCAACGTATTTTTCATATTTTGATTATTTATAGGTTTGTTTTATTGTTTCGTTGGCCGTTGTCTTCGCTGAACCCGCCCCTGAGTCTGCCGTTTTGATAAGTGCTCCTGTCAACTCTAAACCTTACGTCTACACTCCATACAAGTATGGATACAATTCTGCACCCAAATTCCCCTTTAGTGGTGCTCTGGGATATGTTCCCAATGCTCACCAATAAAATCCCATTTATCGAGCTACTATGAAGCATCGTTATGCTTCACCATTTCAGAAGTGTTGTAAACTAGAATCAGCAGTTCATTATACCATTATGACGTCCTATTCAGAATTTTCATTCAATATGCTGATTTTATAGACGATTTTCATTTTCATTGTGCGATATGGTATGGCAAAAAATTTTCAATTTCTCCAATTTTGTCCTCAAAATTTCATTTACAAATGAAAATTCGTATTTTTGATGTATGTATTTGACATTGATTCTTCCTACATAATAATTCCAAATTCAAATCGTTTCGGTCTCGTAGGATCAGGAGAAAATAGACAGATATCAAATTTACAGAAACATTGAATTTCAATCTGTAAAACACCGATTGTTGAGTGGATACAAAATTTCATGATGATGGTGTGATCAAAGAATAAATAAATTTCCTTGAATAGTCAACATCTATGAATCTAATCGACCAGTTAGACATAAATGACTCACGTTCCATTGAAATTAATAACATGAGTTACTCAAAAGATCGGCATCATCGGTTATTTAGAAGATTATGAAATTGTTTTCATCTGAAAGCCAGGTAATGTTGAGCGAGTTCAGTACCTGGATGGGTGACACATCTGGCTACGAATCAGAACCATACTTCATTGTTCATTGGTTTTATAATTTTTGTCGTACCTACTTGTCCCGGAGTGATAACAAAAATTCTCACGTTTACTAATAAATAATACCATATAATCTAATGTGTGACATTTACGATTTTTAATTTTTTTCAAACCTATGGAATCCAAAGCAATCGAAGTTATTCTCCATACTGTTATAACCCAAGCAAATCCTTCGATGTAACTTTCAGGAGCCTTTTACAGTAAAGGGGGGTCTTATACTTTTATATTGGCCTGGCTTTGTGACCGTCTGATCTGCTGGTAGGAGTCTATGCCATGACATGGTAATTCAAATCAGTGAAATAATGGATGGGAAATAGGGAAATAATAAAGTGGAAACAGGCAAATAAAATACTCGTTTGGGTACAATGGATGAAAATATTCCTTTATTCGTCCAGAGGTGTAGTTCGTGACACTGGCGGATCCAGGCAGTTTTTCAGGGGGGGGGGATCAATTCTTTCAGGGGGGGGCATCAATAGATAGAAATTTTTTAGCAACATTGTAGGACTACTAATGAAGGGATTATTGTCAATTTCGAGGTCCAAGGGGGGGCCATGCCACCCCACCCCCTGTATCCGGAGGTGGTTCCTGCCTTTCAATAATGAAAAAGAACGACGTCCAACAGATAGTTGTATCCCCAAAGCAAAAACCCTTGAAATGCAGTTGGATGAAATAACATGCAGCAAGCAATTATGAACCAAGTTCAAAACAATCTATTGGTACCCAGGCAGCACGAAGAGATCCCAAAGATAGTCCTGTGACTTCTATTTAGGAAATTGTGACGCCTTTTGTCACTTCTTTGAGAGGTTGATGAGAGTTCTATAGGTACCTCCACAAAATGGCAGCAACCGGATTCCTCCAAGAAGAGGTCTTAGCGATATACTACTCTGATATTCTCAAACAAGTCACAATGGGAGTTCTGTGGGAAATTCGCATGCACATCCCGCGCCGAGTACTTACTTTGAGAACTTCTTATTAATTTCTGTTATTAACATCTATAGAAGGCTCGCATTAAGATCAGATTGGAGTACCAGCAGGGAGTAGGAAGAGCAGATGCTTTTTTGATATATCTGTATGAATGTTGAGAAGCAGTGACCTTACCTATATTCATCATATCAAAGCCCAGATTCAAGTCGAATATTATGAAATTATTATTGTGTGATTGTGAATCCCTCAACTGAATAGTTATAAAATACAAGAATTAGAATGAGACATTAAAATCAATGAACCCTAGGAACCATTGATTACAGTGGCTTTATACAAGACAGTGGCGACCATAGGGTCATAGAACACGTTTTTGCAAAAACATTTGAGTGTCGTGCTGTTTAACATTTGACTCGATCTTGAGCTTTTTGTACTATGACATGACAACAAAACAATGAAAGTCTGCCATTAGTGGTCGAAAACAGTCCGACCAATCAAAACGTGAACGTCTATTGTCTTGTATAAAGCCACTGTACCATTGATCGTGTTCACTTATCGTTCAGTGTCTCAAAATGAAAAGAGGCATTTTCGAATAGAAAACGAACAATTTTGAAAAATCGTAGCTAAAGTTCTTGAGAGAAACATCTCTGGAACTGAAAACCGTCATCATATATTACACATTTTAGATTATGGAATTTTTATTACACATTTGCCCAGAAACTCCAACCCTTAAAATCTCAGAAGGATCGTGCGATGTCTTAAGGACAGTTCTTGTCGGAAAATAACAATAGAAGGAATTTCCTAAATCCATTTATTTGTGTTTCGAAATGTTCAACTTTGAAAATGTATAACTACTTTTTTTCTTATTCTGATTTGTCCTTATTCAAAATGAATTCTCGACAGTATATTGACAGCACTCTAGGGGCGCTTCAGGTTTTTTTCTTCAAAAAACTTTATGAGTTAACATAATAGTTTCACGGAAAAGTAATAAAAACTTTTTTATTATAATATACAGTAAGTATATATATATATATAGGTATATCAAAATGTTTTCAATCGAAAGGATCAGATTTTAATCAAAACAGTTGATTCAGATAAATGATGAACCGTTGTTCTTCCATAAAAACAGATTTCAAATGAAGGAAAAAATGCATATTCAACTATCGATGAAGATTGATGAGATTTTTACCCTTACAATGAATGCAACCAGCCATATCCGATCATTCGTACATGCAAGTTCACGAACTTCCGGAAAGGAATCGAAATTAATCTCTATAAATCAACGATTATGGCAATGAATCAGTTGTCAAAGAAGCATTGAACCACGGACGAGGTGAAACATCACAATGAAGGGTCAGAGCTCGATCTGCAATTGCATTTGAAGCGGCACGGAATATTTCACTGCAGGGTAAAGGAAGATTGTTTCGATTTTAACGAACATATAATGTTTTTTCAACCCTCTTTTCGTTTTATGTATGTATCGTTTGTTTCAGTTGCTTGGTTGAGTTGAAAATAGGAGGTAGGTAGACACATCATCACGCGAACTCATTCACTGACTGACTTATCAACCAAAATCTATACTCCTGGAAAGCATGAGTAGGTGAGCCTGTTATGTTCAGAACTTCAACTTTTGCCCCTTAGTATATTAGAAGGAGAAGATGTTCAAAAACCTTTACGAAAAACGAATGAAGTGGTTGAAATATTCAATAGAGTTAATCATAGGGTTCAATTCACGGTCGAAGAAGTAGTTGATAACAAAATATCCTTTTTGGACGTAACTCTTATCAGAAAAAAAACGGGACTATCTCTACCAATTGGCATACTAGATTACTAAATTAGAAAATAAGATCAAATACTTATTGAGTAATAACATTAATACCATAAGCCTATTCAATAGAGTTTTAACCAAATATAAACACCAAATCAATTCATTAGAGAGAAAAAAAGACAATGGTCAATGGATTTCCTTTCATCCCTGAACTGTCTACAAGAGTTAATGAATTAGTAAAGAACAATATACCCAACTGCCAACTCGCCTTTTATCCCCTAAAAACAGTGGGAAGCATTTTTAGCAAACGTAAATATCCCACACTTGACTCGTTGAAATTAAATTTAGTATCTATATATATAAAAGAAAGATGTTGGTTACACCATTTATAACTCGAGATCGGATGACCTATTTGTTATGAAACTTCATATATGGATTCGTCTATGGTCTGTTTATTATAAAATACAATAAAACTCTGAAAAAATCGATGAAAATTTTACTTATACAGGAAATGCTTTTCTTCCTTTTCAGTAAGACCACTAGATGTCGCTACAGTTACTGTTACGCTACCGCTTATTCGTTTGTACCTCATTTGATATTCTCCGCGTTAGATGGCGATATAAACAAATAGTGTGTACAGTGACTATATTCCCCCTATAGTCACTGTCACAGTGTGTAATTTGAGTTGCCTACATTTCTGCGCTGTTGGGCAAAACCAAAATGTCTTAGCGTAGGAGTACAGATGTCTAAAATGATTAGATTTCGTTGAGATATGAGGAAAGTTTCGTTCTTACCACTTCACTTCACACATTATGACTGATGATTATTAGTTATTTTCATAGTTTTATTTATTCCAAATAACGTAATCGTGAAGGTACTTTTGACATTATCACAATCATATGGCGATGAATTTGTTGAGGCTTTCGCGGCCATCGATTTATGTCATCTGTTCTTTTTTCGAGCATTCCGGTCGTCGTGGTTTGAAATGGTCAAAAAAAGAACATATGACATCAATTACTGTGTAATTTACATAGGGCTCATAGTACCATGAAAGGCTATTAACAGATCCAGAAGCGGGTGAATATCACAGTGAATTTTTATCGAAATGTCAAGTAAATCGGATTTTGGCGATGAGTTCCAATCGTGAGATGTCCATTCTCATCTTTTCTCATAATTATCAAAATGTTTTTGAATTTCTGTTTGAGTAATAAATATATTTGCGGAAATAACTGAATCCAAAATTGCCATCGTTAGTGATTGACATATTATTTTTGTGTATCTGTTCTGTGTGATAGCTCATATCCATGGAAACATTTGACAGTTCAAAAATCAGAGAACCAAGCCGTTGATCTCCGTTCACCGGTGATTAAGATTTTTGAAATCCACCGTAAGTATCATTTAGGCGGAACAAAGTTCACCGGGCCAGCTAGTATTTAATAAAGTGCAAGGAGTGCAGTGGTATACAGGGTCTTTCACGAGGAACCTCACCCATATTTATACGGGAAACTACTGAACGTAATTTCATGAAATTCAGCACTTATAAGTATTTCACGATGCTGATGAAATCTAAAATATTTTCAAGGCATGAGCACTTCCGGTTTTTCCGGAAATGACGTCAACTTCCGTTTTTCAAATTAGAACACCATTTTTTTATTGCAGAAATAGATTCCTTAGAAAATTTCAAGTTATTTTGATGTAACATTTTTCAGTTTTGGTTGGAAAATTCTCTCTGAGCGGGAAAATTCGAAAAAAAAATCGAAAATAGAGCTCCGCTGAAACAGGAATAACTTCGAGGTTTTTGGATGGAAAATTTTCATTTTTGGGATTTTTCAAGATGTAAGATTGTTGTATCCACTTTGAAAATCGAAATCGCGATTCATGATACAGGGGGTGAAAAAATCGCTTTCAAAGTTAGGGATGACAAAATCGTGAAAAATCAATTTTTTCGAATTAGAACCCCATTTTTTTATGGCAGATATTGAATCTACGTTAAAAAATAATGTGAGTGTATGCATCACACCCGTGCCCTAAAGTGGATATTTTCTGAGTTATTCACAAAAAACTGTTTTTCGTCTTGAATTTTCAGCTATTTCTTTTCCCTTCACGCCAAAAAGATGAAATTTTCAGGAACTGTTACTTAAATCATGTTTTAGATTTTACTACCCTAATATGCAAGAGAAAAAAGTTACAGGTTGTTCCTAAATATATGGCGAATTTGGATTCGAATTTGTATCGGAAACCTCTTTATTTCAACTAATCGGCCATCGGTTTTCTCTCCAGTGATAAATAAATAATTCCTTATGAACCATATGCAAAAACTTACCATGTTTTACATTCTTTTTTTTAATGATAGATATCATTAATTACATCTGCCAAATTCCTCTTTATTCAGTAGCATGTAACTAATGATATTTATCATTAAAAAAAAAGAATGTAAAACATAACAATTCTCAGCTAAAAAACAACAGAAGATATCTGTAGCAAATTGTATTCCGGCTAGGTCAGCTTAGACACAATGAAACTGAATTCACTATGAGGAACGACCTTGAAAATGAAATTAAAAGTATTGAACTTGATCTTGACAACAAAACCAGTTCAATCAGCTTGGAGAGAAGTGGCCTTGAAACCCAATTAGTCCACCTCATGATATGATTCATTCTTCCACGCATATATTATATATCTCTAAAAGGTTTGCCTTTTTATGTAATTTTAGGAAGCTATTCAGATGCAACTACTTTTCGAGGTCGTCCTCCAAGGAAATTTTGTGAATAAAGAATGCATTTCGAATTGTTTCCTGATGTATCAATTAGAACTGGAGCATTATTCATTCAGGATAAAATTCGAACCACAAAATAAATAATGATCAGGATCTTGTTCGATAAAAATCCTAAACTGGTATGGGACTGTGAAGTGCAATGCAAACCCCTTCTTGGGACGGGTGAAACGGTAACATTATCGTTTATTGCTTCTTTTCGATTTTTATTTCAAGTTTCTGAAAATGTCTTCAGACCACGCCTTGCTCTGAACCATTTTAGGGTATTTAAGCAGAAACATCCTTTGCAGATTGTAGTACGGTTCACCCTTACGTCAACAACTAATTCAACATGTTCAAGCTGGTAAGAAGTAGAGCTTCATTATATCATATTCAAATTTAAACAAAAATATATTCAAATAGAGGACTAATGCATTTTCCAAGTGCAATTTCACCAGGAAGCTTTCCATGGAAATACAGGGTTTTTATAAATGATGATAACATCAGACTGGCCGTTGACATATTTTCCATTTGCCGCGTCTAAGCAACGATGTTTACGATCATTATACGATGTTAGGAATCATTTATAAAGACCCCGTATATCGTTAATGCTTTGTTATAATTAACGGAGTCATTAAAATTATAAAAAAGGTCATAAAGATCTGCTGATAGGTTGCCATTCTTTTTTGGAAAATGCACTGCCATTCTTACGATGTTATTTTTACAGATCGCTTTCTTCGCTGTCTTGGTCTGTGCACTGGCCGCTCCAAAGCCAAAGCCACAGCTGCCAATAATTTCAGACTACATTCCATTGTCCTACAGTTCCATCAATCCCATTTACAATAACCTTGGCTTCAACAATCTTGGATATTCTTATGGCTACACCCCTTACGCGCCAAACTTCTACTACAATGGATTGAACAACTTGGGCTATGGACTATACATTTGAAGATATAGAGGAATGAGATCGAGGATAATTCATGTTAGGAACTTAGACGAAATTTGGCTGAAATAAATAATAAAATCGAAAAATGTTTGTACTTTGCCTACCTTACACTACCTATAATTGATTCAGTCCTCGAAATTTCCATATACATAATCATTATTATTCAACAAAATTTTATTATGAAAATTATATTTCATTTTCAAGAATCTTCAACCCGTCTAGCAGTCAAATTATTGAATTTGTGTTTCCTTGATTATAACAGAGATCTCAGAAAATATTCACACATTGTCAAAATTCTTGGCCCTCCAAGGTCTTCCAAGAAATAAACAATTAATGTTCTGGAATCAAGATAAATATTTTCCTATATTTCAACTGCAATACACCTGTTAGAAATCTGTGTTTGTTACTCTTTGCTTCATGCAGAATGAGACGCTTTCTACCTAGTGTTGAAAATTATAAAGTTTGGGCTCTTCAAAATTTGTAACTCATACATCTCCAGATCAATTGGTTCAATCAACAGACAAATCTGAGAAATCTGGTTCACAATTTTATATTATTATATAGATTCAGAAAACGTGGAACTCCAATCCCCACAAATTTTTTCCTGTTTTCTTCATCGTAATTAAAAAATCCATTGGAACTGAAACTAATAAATTCACCAGCACTGACCCGTGCTTCGTCCGTCACTGACAACTCTTGTAAAGTTGCAAAGTTTTAGTGGAGCTTCACTACGCGGTCGGCATAAAGTGCACTGATTATATATTTCAGACTCAATACACGAAGCCAATTCTTAGTCCTCAATCACCTGGATAGAAATGATTTTATACAATTACTGAGCCTACTGGATGCTCAACTGTAAGTTGGAAGGAAAATATAGATGAAAGTAGATAGGCCGAAGGTGTCTGATAAAATTATGATAGTTTCATTTCAAGATTTTCTTCGTTTTAATCAGACTCAGATTCTGTAACGTCCAGTTTCAAATTCATTGAGAAAATTTCGATTTCCAAAATATCAGTCTCAAGAAACACAGACTTGCCCAATAGACCTCTGAGAGGTTGAAATGCAGATCTGTTACAAACTCCTATCGCGAGGTCCCAGAGAGGTGTTGTTACTTATCGCTGTTCTCAATTATTTTTTTTTGCGAGTTCCTAGGTTTCTGTAGAATATAAAAAGAATTGGAAATCTTTATATTTGTGATTATGATGTTCTCTTGATGCCAAGAATATTTTGCACTTCCTCCTTTTTCATTTTGAAGCCACGGATATTTTTTTTTTTTTTTTTTCAATCAAATCAAATTTTATTTCCACATTTAAAGTACATACATTGTTTTCATATAATTCATCATATTAGAAACGCCAAAGAGTGACAGGGAGTACCTAGACAATTGTCTGTTTGTACTCCTGAATCCTCTAGGGTGTTCAATGAAACGTACAAGTCCCAAGGAAAAAAAAAAAAAAAAATGGCAGCAAGACGCGACCCTCAGATGGAGAGAGCAACAACAGCAGGCGAGGAATCAAACCATTAGACATATTATTCCAAGTCCATGGTCAAAAGTTACTGAATCAGCATTGAAGCTCATAAATTTCAACAAACTGAATCAAATTTCCCAGGATTCTCAATTATAAATCGTCTGATCTCTGATTTAAAGTAATTTATGTTTTTACACACTTTTAGATCGTTCGGAATGAGGTTAAAAAATCTAGGACCAAAATACATGAAAGATCTCTGGGTTGTCGACTTTTTGAAAAATCTAACTTTAAAATTCATATTTCGTGCTGACCTAGTTGATCCAGATCCCCTCTTCTCATAAATAAACTGTTTTTTGTACATTCTAATTATACATTGGTTCACGAATATAGTCCTAATCTTCATTAACTTACTCTCCGCATACAACAGACTCGTTGAGAACAATCTTCGTTTCTTAAAAATAATTTTCAACAAAGTATTTTGTGCGGTCTGTAACATCTGCAGAGAAGTGGAAAATGCACCTCCCCAAGCAACAACACAATACCTAATTATTGATTCCGCTAGGCTATTATACAATAAAAGAAGGTTTTTTCTTGGCAGAATGTCCCTCAACCTATAAAACCTATGACTTAGACACCTTATTCTCTTCGTCACGTGCCTTATATGTTCTGTCCATCGTAGATGTTGATCCAATATAACTCCAAGATAGCTTATGCGAGAGGTTTTCTCCATTTTTTGGCAAGTACATGTTTGTGAACTACAGAGAGGCGAATGCAGTCTCAACTCGAACTGCACGGGCTGGTCGACAATTGACGGAGAAAATGTTATATACTTTGTTTTCTTCAAATTTAAAGTTAGTAGACTGCTATTTAACCACAAATAAACTTTTTTCATGTTAGATTCTGCTATGATTTTTAATTCTTCCCAGGTTTTCGCAGTGAACGTTATTACCGTATCGTCAGCATAGCAAACTAAATGGGCCTGCAAGTTTTTTATTTTAGTAATATTATTTATATATATCAGGAACAATAATGGCCCCAATACCGTCCCTTGTGGTATCCCAATCCTCAGAGCCTCACCATCGCTCCTCTCCCCCCCAATTGCAACACTCTGAAATCTCTCGGACAGGTAGTCTCTGAGAAGTGTCCAGGCAACACCTCGAATTCCACAACTCTCAGCTCTATCGAGTAGTTTATTATGTGGGACTGTGTCAAAGGCCCTGGCAAGGTCAATGAACACTGAGAGGCTCTTCATCGAGGCATCCATGGATCCTATTGGCTTCTCCAAGAAATCAAGAACTGCATCCTCCGTACCAAGACCCTTTCTGAAGCCAAATTGGCTATCTGTAATTATGTTATGCTCATCAAAAAATGCAGTTATTCTATTCTTAAGTGACTGTTCAAATAATTTTGCGAAATTGCTAATTACTGAAATTGGTCTGTAGTTATGCACCTGACTTGGATCTCCAGCTTTATAAACCGGGGTGACAAGACTTTGCTTCCACTGTCTAGGAATTTTACCCTGCGCAAAACATAAATTTATAACATGTACTATAGGTGTTACAATGTATATGTGCAATTTTTTTATAATTTTTGAGGTTATATTGTCAGGCCCAGGGGAACAGTTGTTCTTCAACTTCGATATTAGAATAATAATTTCATTAGCTGTTACTGGTTTTAAAAATACCGATGATATTATAGGAGTTTCCTCCTCAAAATCCTCAGGCAAATCAGTTGTTTCGATTTTTTTAGCCATTTCATCACCCAGGTGTATGAAGTATTTATTGAAGAAATCTACTTTCTCTTTATTTTCGCTGACCGTTTCGCCCTTATCGCCCTTTATGGTGATGTTATCTAATGTTCTAGATTTCTGTTTCCCGGTAATATCGTCTATTATTTTCCAAACCTTTTTAAAATTTCCATCAGCCCTAGCAATTTCATTTTGATAATAGTCGGTCTTTGTTTGTTTCAGCAGGGAGTTTAGCTTATTACGATACCATCTGTATTGAGTTTCAAGTTGATCCGAATGATTTTTCCGTAACTTTTTTTTCAGTTTACTTCTTTCATTTATTGATTTGATCAAACCCGTCGTTATCCACGGTTTAATTTTCCTATATTTACATGGGTTCAAGATTTCCATGCGAGTACTTTTAGACATATAGGTATTTAGTCTGTTAATGAATAGGTCGTAAGATGTTTGTGGATCACTCGTCATCAATACATCGCCCCAGTCCTCATCACTCAACAGCTTTGAGAGATTCTCAAAATTAAGTTTTTTCAAAATTTTTGTTTGTGTGTGTGAATTCTCAATGCAATCCGAGTTTTTGATGACGATACGCACAAAAATAGGGAAATGATCGGTCATATCTGTGTGAAAGATAACTGGATCGATATCAACCTTATCGAGCAAACTATTTCGCATCTTAAGGAAAATGTGATCGATTGTGGATTTACTATTTTGTGTTACTCTTGTTGGCTCATTTATATATGAAATGAATCCATTTGAGTTTAAAATATTCAGATAAGCATTGGTATCATTGTGATCAGGATGAAGTAAATCAATGTTTATATCCCCCACGTGAATTTCAAGGCTCTGATGATCTATTTCATTGAGATATGATTCTAAATTCATTATGTAATTTTTTGTATTTGTTGCTGGTGACCTATAAAAAGCCGTTATACCCACTCTGCCATCACAAGGCAGAATTTTGTTTGCTAAAATAATTCTGAGAAATTTGTTCTCGTTTACCTGATGAATAGTTACATCTGCTGTTAAATTATTCCTTATATATACCACAACACCATCACATTTATTAATTTCTGATTCATTATAATGAATTAAATAATTTGGAATAGAGAATAAACCTACGTCCTCTATTTTTCTCGTTTCTGACAAAACAATGACATCGAATAAATCTTCTGACATAGATACCTGAATTAAAAGTTCCTCATAATGCTTCTGCAAACTTCGTATATTAAAATGAACAATATTAATCGCCCGCATGCTGCCGCCCTCCCCATCCCGCACATACTCCTGAATACTGCTACATATTTTAGTATCAATTTGAATATTTTGATCAACCAACTGCAAACAGTCTAACATAGCAGCGGAGTACCTCTCTAAAGACAACGAAAGCCCCCCAAAACAAATTCAGTAAAATAAATTGAATACAACTTAAAAACAATTCGACAAATTTTCTTTATTATTATTTTCAGACATAAAAATCCTATTTAAATTCACAGATCATCAATTTCTGACGATAATTCCCTCTTCCCCAATTGCTAGATATAATGTTTCTTTGTTTTTCACATTCTGTACCTTATTTCTTCCATTTTTGATATATACATTTCCATTCAACGTCCATACATTCCTCATACCAAACTTTTCAAGAGCTTCATTCAGTATTCCGACCCTCATGCTAGTCAAATCTTCCCTTATGACCACTCCAGTACCTTTCAATAATGTTTTCTTCATATAAATTTCCTGTTTTATTTGGTGTTTAAAGAGCTTCAGTAAAATTCCTCTACATTTTCCACCAGTTGGTTTTCCAAGTCTAAAACATAAATCAACATCCTCTGCAGTCAATTTCATAGACATTTTCGAGTTAAGTAATTTAACGATTTCTTGCTTAGTATCTTCTCCTGTTTTCTCTACAAGGCCAAACACTCTCAAGCTCATTCTTCGGCTTTCTTGATCCAACTTTTCCATATTTTCTTCCATGTATTTTTTACCTGAATTTGCCTTCTTCAGTTCATCCTCGAGAGTATTTATCCTTTGTTCAAGATTCGACTTTAATTCTCTTTGATTAGTTTGAATCTCTGCCATCGTCTCCTCTAGATTTGATAATTTCTCGTTTATGGTTTTTATGACGGCTTCGGATACCATGTTTGTTATTGCCTTGATGAACGAGTCACTTTTTATACACTCATTGACCGCTCGACTAACTGAAGATTGTATTTCTTCACGTATTTCTCTCGTTATAACCATTTTAAACGGAGCAGTGGTAAACTGTGTAGTTTATATTATTATACGATAATAACAAAGAATTTTAATTATGCGTGTAGTATAGAAATTTTCAATGTTTTGAGGAGCCTTCCAACACGAAGTCACTCGCCCGCCATGCGCAATATATTCTTCAAATGTTTGCACAAAAAAAACTCTATCACTACTATTTATTCGTCGGACAGCTGGATGATTCGGCACATCCTTCTTAATTGGTCCTCAAAAAATCAAATGTTTATTTGTAACATGAGCAAAGTTATATCCGATAAATGCATCTATCTAGTCTATTCATAACCAAATCAGAGCAGTGAATTCTTTAATTTTTGAATGAACGCCACATTTTTTTTTGTCGGACAACTGGTGCCCTACACTGAATTTTCGAGGTGGAGAGAGTATAAGAAAAAAAAGACATTTTTCATAATTTTTTTATCCCAAAAAATTTTCTTTTTCCATTTGTCGGACAAGGAAATCACCACATTTTTTTGTCAGACAATTGCATTTTCATACTTGTATCAACCGATTCTGAAAAATTCGGGAGGGTATCAATTCTTTGAAAAAATGCGATTTTCAGTCATGTTTATCTTGGTAGAAAATCATGTTTTCTCATTTCTCCCAGATTGTCTTTATGATGGCATTTTTCAAAAAAGAGTATGTTTGATTCAAGAAAAATGTATCAGAAGGGTCGGTACTTAGGCAAAAAAATAAATCAAAAAATCAATTTATTGTCGCAACAGTTTCGGAACCATATTGTTCCTGCATCAGGCTAAAAAACGAATATTTAAATGGCAAAAACCAGACAACAATGATTTGACAATCTTACCGAGATAAATTGCAATTTTTACATGAATAAATGGAAAAATCTTTGTATGGTACGAGAGATCTCCTTTTTGTAACCGATACATCAAAAACTCTTTCTCACTCTGATATAATACATCAACGATTCCTAAGCAATGATCACATATTATTAACAACTTCAATTTAAAAAATAGGAGAACCACCATCTATCGACTATCGAGAGCGGTAAGCCAACATACATATGAACGCGTCAGACACACAATACAGAATCCTTCCTACACAATATTTCGACATACAGAATTCAACTACATATATTAAAATTTACTTTTTCTACCTAACGACGAAACAATATAACAATTAGTACAGCGCCTCGCCGCCAGGACCGAATTAGTTAACTTAGGTCACAAAAATAAAAACAAAAAGACAATCTATACTTTAAATCTATCAATTATAGAACTATATATTACACTGAGATTATCTAGGTCAGATCTAAAATTAACGGAATTATGTTTCCTGATGAACACCATCTCAGCAAACAATCTTTTCACATAATTGCTTTCTTTGTGAAGGATCTCCACATTATCCAAAGAGAAATCGAAAAAATGACCAGTCCCCAAATGATGTTCAACAAGAGCTGTTCTGCCTTCAGTTACATGTTTACAAGTTGACTTGTGGTTGGAAATTCTATTACTTATATATTGTTTAGTAGTACCAATGTAACACTTATCACAATGGAGACAATTAATCTTATACACAACATTCGATAAAAACTTCTTGGGGACAACGTCCTTTAACTGACTAAAAATTAATCTGCCCAAGGTGCTATCAGAGCTTAAAACGATCTTCAATTTCTCCGATTTGAGAATAGAGAGCAACTTGCTAGACAATCCCGGAACTAGGGGTAATTTACAATATTTTCTGTCAGTATCATTCGCACTCTGCGGTTGTGAAGAAGAATCCACCACCAAACTCTGAGGTTGCAACACAATATTATTGGCAGCTCCCTGTGAATTGATGACGCGATTGATGAGCTTGTGAGGATAACCATTCTTAGCAAGGTCACTCTTAAGCTTCCGTATATTGTCGGAATGAAACTCTGAACAACTAAGTTTCTGTATGCGAGAATGGGCTACTTTAATTATATTGATCTTGTGATGGAGAGGATGTAATGACCTAAAGTTGACTGTGCGGCTAGTACTAGTTGGTTTTTTATATATGTTGGTCTTTAACATACCATTTAATGGATCTCTTATTATAAGAACATCTAAGAAGGGTAAACTGCAATTGTCATCTTCCAGTTCAAAAGTAAAATTGATGTTATCATCTATAGAATTGAAAATATCCAACACCTTCTCTACCGAATTTTTAGGGATTATTGTGAAAACATCATCCACATAGACCAACAGCAAGGGAATTGCAAAATCAACTCTATTCATCACCTCACTCAGAATATGATCCATAACCAAATTCGCGAAAATAGGAGAACATGGTGCGCCCATAGGGCAACCATTTATTTGCTTGTAATATCTACCTGAGAAGCCCACATAGCTTGACTTAAAACAAAACTCTACCAACTCAGTAAGGGACCCAAAATCGAAAGTGCACAAACCTTCAATAACATGCCAATTCTCATCTATCAATCTCATAACAAGTCGTTTAGTTATATTCGTAAAAAGACTTACAGCATCAAAAGATACCAAAACATAATCACGTGGTACCACTATGTTCTTCAACCTATCTAACAATTCTAAGGAATTCCTAATACTGAATGTAAAATTAGGTGAAAGATTACTCAAAATGTCATTGACCAATCTGGAAATACTATAGCCTGGAGACCCCACAAAAGATGTTATGGGACGGAGGGGGGCACCAGTCTTATGAATCTTACTCAGTCCGTACAATTTAGGTGATACACAATTGTATTTTGACATTTGCTTCTTCTGATAATCCGAAATGAGTTTATTATCTAGCAAAGTTTTTATTAACCTGTTAGCGTCCTTCTGCAAACTGCTGGTGGGATCACCTCTGAGGAGTTGGTAGGTGTCTGCATCATCAAGTAAACTTATCATCTTCGATACATATTCCGATCTGTATAAAACGACCGTACTGTTACCTTTATCGGCCCTGGATATGAGCAAGTCTGGATTGTTCCTCAAGTATCTTCTGGTGTTGTTGACCATATTTACCACTTTTTTATCAAAAGGGTTTTCGAATTTTGAATGGAGAGAACGGTGCATAAAATTTGTGATGACATTAGTAACCATTGCTCTTTTTTCATCTCTGATGTCCAAAGAAGGCTCCTCCTGAATTATGGCTTCTACGTCCTTCAAGACATCCAGGACAGGTACTCTTTTGGGTTCTACAGGTACAATGAACTTGGGACCCATTGCTAACACCGTACATATCTCAGGAGGGATGGTCTCCGAAGTACAATTGAACAACCAATTAGAGCCCTCCTCAACAGACAACGGACCATGAGTGTCAGTCAACATGTCTAATTTAGCATTGAGTGAGGCATGTAGTTTCCTACTCAATTTGTCACAAAAAGAATCTTGCTTGAATATGAAGTTCTGGACTACAATATGTGGTAGCAAGGAAGTTACACCCTCAATTAAAGCTCTTATATTCCTCTCAATATGAAGATTCTTTTTGTGACAAATTGAGTAGGAAACTACATGCCTCACTCAATGCTAAATTAGACATGTTGACTGACACTCATGGTCCGTTGTCTGTTGAGGAGGGCTCTAATTGGTTGTTCAATTGTACTTCGGAGACCATCCCTCCTGAGATATGTACGGTGTTAGCAATGGGTCCCAAGTTCATTGTACCTGTAGAACCCAAAAGAGTACCTGTCCTGGATGTCTTGAAGGACGTAGAAGCCATAATTCAGGAGGAGCCTTCTTTGGACATCAGAGATGAAAAAAGAGCAATGGTTACTAATGTCATCACAAATTTTATGCACCGTTCTCTCCATTCAAAATTCGAAAACCCTTTTGATAAAAAAGTGGTAAATATGGTCAACAACACCAGAAGATACTTGAGGAACAATCCAGACTTGCTCATATCCAGGGCCGATAAAGGTAACAGTACGGTCGTTTTATACAGATCGGAATATGTATCGAAGATGATAAGTTTACTTGATGATGCAGACACCTACCAACTCCTCAGAGGTGATCCCACCAGCAGTTTGCAGAAGGACGCTAACAGGTTAATAAAAACTTTGCTAGATAATAAACTCATTTCGGATTATCAGAAGAAGCAAATGTCAAAATACAATTGTGTATCACCTAAATTGTACGGACTGAGTAAGATTCATAAGACTGGTGCCCCCCTCCGTCCCATAACATCTTTTGTGGGGTCTCCAGGCTATAGTATTTCCAGATTGGTCAATGACATTTTGAGTAATCTTTCACCTAATTTTACATTCAGTATTAGGAATTCCTTAGAATTGTTAGATAGGTTGAAGAACATAGTGGTACCACGTGATTATGTTTTGGTATCTTTTGATGCTGTAAGTCTTTTTACGAATATAACTAAACGACTTGTTATGAGATTGATAGATGAGAATTGGCATGTTATTGAAGGTTTGTGCACTTTCGATTTTGGGTCCCTTACTGAGTTGGTAGAGTTTTGTTTTAAGTCAAGCTAACGTATGGTCCTAAAGTTTTGGGAAAAATTTCACCTGGTCTGATTGAGAAGCAGAATGCATTCAACGAAGAAGGCCATGGAATTGAAATGTCACCAGTTATTGACATTTAATAAACAAAGCGGAATATTTTGGTTTGTGCTCTGTAAAATGTCTTATAAAATTGATATTCGTCGAGGTGTTTATAATCTGGTTGGGCGAATGGCGAAACGAGATATTGTTAATATTTATCGAGATCAAAACATAAGCAAATCGACAGTTTATCGCACAATCAGAGAATGTAAAGAAGGGATATCATGTGTTAACTTGCCTAAAAGTGGCCGACCGCGGATTTTCAACCAGATAAGAGAGGCAAGACTTATTGAAGCAGCTAAGAACAAAATTGGGATCTCACAACGAAAACTGGCCAGAAGGTTTAATGTTGGAAAGAATACAGTATTCAGGACCCTATCGAGTAACAATATTATCTCACGGAAAAGAAGGAAAGCTCCAAAATACACAGAGGATCAATTATAGAGAGAATTCCGAGATGTTGCCGCGCGTTGAGGCGAGTGCATTTTGTCGACAAGTTGATTGTGATGGATGATGAAAAATATTTTACTTTGTCCAACTCTGAGATGAAGGGTAGCAATGGATTTTACACGAACGATTACGAAAATGTACCTGTTGAAGTAAAATTCAAAAATAAGAAAAAATTTAAGGACAAAATTTTGGTACGGTGTGCAATTTCTGAGGCTGGCTTTATCTCACATCCCTACATTGGTGTTGTTCGAGGCGAAGCCTTAAACGCAGAGCTTTATATTCAAAGATGTCTCTCTAAATTGCTTCAGTTTGTGAACACACGTCATGCAAATGATCAAATAGTGTTTTGGCCAGATCTTGCTTCATGTCATTACGCAAGGATCACAAGGGACTGGTACGAAACTAACAACATTACCTTTGTACCGAAAGCAGACAATCCCCCCAAACTACCTCAGGCTCGCCCAATTGAAGAGTTCTGGGCAATATTAAGTCGGAAAGTCTATAATAACGGATGGGAAGCACAAAATGAGGAACAGTTGAGACGCCGTATTTATAGAAAAATTAGAGAAATTGACGCCGAGGTCGTCCAAAGGATGATGCAACGTGTCAGGGGAATTATTAGGAAAATCGAAAATAATGGTCCCTTGTCTGTTATTTGAATTTTGATTTATAATAAGGATAGTTAAGTCAATTTGTTGAATAATTTGATAAAAATATAAGATTATTTAAGTCAGAGTTATATGCTTTTGAAATTTTTCCCAAAACTTTAGGACCATACGTTATGTGGGCTTCTCAGGTAGATATTACAAGCAAATAAATGGTTGCCCTATGGGCGCACCATGTTCTCCTATTTTCGCGAATTTGGTTATGGATCATATTCTGAGTGAGGTGATGAATAGAGTTGATTTTGCAATTCCCTTGCTGTTGGTCTATGTGGATGATGTTTTCACAATAATCCCTAAAAATTCGGTAGAGAAGGTGTTGGATATTTTCAATTCTATAGATGATAACATCAATTTTACTTTTGAACTGGAAGATGACAATTGCAGTTTACCCTTCTTAGATGTTCTTATAATAAGAGATCCATTAAATGGTATGTTAAAGACCAACATATATAAAAAACCAACTAGTACTAGCCGCACAGTCAACTTTAGGTCATTACATCCTCTCCATCACAAGATCAATATAATTAAAGTAGCCCATTCTCGCATACAGAAACTTAGTTGTTCAGAGTTTCATTCCGACAATATACGGAAGCTTAAGAGTGACCTTGCTAAGAATGGTTATCCTCACAAGCTCATCAATCGCGTCATCAATTCACAGGGAGCTGCCAATAATATTGTGTTGCAACCTCAGAGTTTGGTGGTGGATTCTTCTTCACAACCGCAGAGTGCGAATGATACTGACAGAAAATATTGTAAATTACCCCTAGTTCCGGGATTGTCTAGCAAGTTGCTCTCTATTCTCAAATCGGAGAAATTGAAGATCGTTTTAAGCTCTGATAGCACCTTGGGCAGATTAATTTTTAGTCAGTTAAAGGACGTTGTCCCCAAGAAGTTTTTATCGAATGTTGTGTATAAGATTAATTGTCTCCATTGTGATAAGTGTTACATTGGTACTACTAAACAATATATAAGTAATAGAATTTCCAACCACAAGTCAACTTGTAAACATGTAACTGAAGGCAGAACAGCTCTTGTTGAACATCATTTGGGGACTGGTCATTTTTTCGATTTCTCTTTGGATAATGTGGAGATCCTTCACAAAGAAAGCAATTATGTGAAAAGATTGTTTGCTGAGATGGTGTTCATCAGGAAACATAATTCCGTTAATTTTAGATCTGACCTAGATAATCTCAGTGTAATATATAGTTCTATAATTGATAGATTTAAAGTATAGATTGTCTTTTTGTTTTTATTTTTGTGACCTAAGTTAACTAATTCGGTCCTGGCGGCGAGGCGCTGTACTAATTGTTATATTGTTTCGTCGTTAGGTAGAAAAAGTAAATTTTAATATATGTAGTTGAATTCTGTATGTCGAAATATTGTGTAGGAAGGATTCTGTATTGTGTGTCTGACGCGTTCATATGTATGTTGGCTTACCGCTCTCGATAGTCGATAGATGGTGGTTCTCCTATTTTTTAAATTGAAGTTGTTAATAATATGTGATCATTGCTTAGGAATCGTTGATGTATTATATCAGAGTGAGAAAGAGTTTTTGATGTATCGGTTACAAAAAGGAGATCTCTCGTACCATACAAAGATTTTTCCATTTATTCATGTAAAAATTGCAATTTATCTCGGTAAGATTGTCAAATCATTGTTGTCTGGTTTTTGCCATTTAAATATTCGTTTTTTAGCCTGATGCAGGAACAATATGGTTCCGAAACTGTTGCGACAATAAATTGATTTTTTGATTTATTTTTTTGCCTAAGTACCGACCCTTCTGATACATATAACATTGCAAGGCAATTCTCAATTTTGGTATTCAAGAAAAATGAAAATACGATCGACTTACGAGAGGTTTGCTGAAAAAAACCGCGACGATAAAAATGTTCACAGAGGAAAAATACAGAAAGTAAGAAAACTTTATTAATAACTAGCTGGCCCGGCGAACTTTGTTCCGCCCAAATGATACTTGCGGTGGATTTCACAAATCGTAATCACCGGTGATCGGAGATCAACGGCTTGGTTCTCTGATTTTTGAACTGTCAAATGTTTCCATGGATATGAGCTATCACACAGAACAGATACACAAAAATAATATGTCATAATATGTCAATCACTAATAATGGCAATTTTGGATTAAATTATTTCCGCAAATATATTTATTTCCCAAACAGAAATTCAATAACATTAAAAAAATTATGAGAAAAGAAGAGAATGGACATCTCACGATGGGAACTCATCGCCAAAATCCGATTTACTTGACATTCCGATAAAAATTCACTGTGATATTCACCCGCTTCTGGATCTGTTAATAGCCTTTCATGGTACTGTAAGCCCTATGTAAATTACACAGTAATTGATTTCATATGTTCTTTTTTCGACCATTTCAAACCACGACGACAGAAATGCTCGAAAAAAGAACAGATGACATCAATGGATGGCCGCGAAAGCCTCAACAAATTCATCGCCATTTAATTGTGATAATATCAAATATAGAACCCTCACGATTACGTTATTTGGAATAAATAAAACAATACAAATAACTAATAATCATCAGTCATAATGTGTGAATAGCGCCATCTGAAGTGGTAAGAAGGAAACTTTTCTCATATCTCAACGAAATCTAATCATTTTAGACATCTGTACTCCTACGCTATGACATTTTGGTTGTGCCCAACAACGCAGAGTTGTAGGCAACTCAAATTACACACTATTACAGTGACCATAGAGGGAATATAGTCACTGTACACACCATCGCCATCTAACGCGGAGAATATCAAATGAAGTACAAACGAATAAGCGGTAGCGTAACTGTAACTGTAGCGACATTTAGTGGCCTTACTCAAAAGGAGGAAAAGCATTTCCGGTATAAGTAAAATTTTCATCGATTTTTTCAGAGTTTTGTTGTATTTCATAATATCCAGACCGTAGACGAATCCATATATGAAGTTTCATAACAAACAGTACATCCGATCTCGAGTTATAAATGGTGTGACCAACATCTTTCTTTTATATATATATACATAGATTTGCATTGTTAGAAGACTAACAGGGCAGTGAGCACATCGCGCATATCTGCTAGGAAACGGAGTGTTCCATTGTGCATTCCGTTTCCTATACGGTGAGAGCGACCTGTCGCGCTGACTGTATAGGGAACTGAAAAATGCGTACAGGAACTTATCTCTATAAAAATCAAATGTTCCTGAGATATTAGCCAAAAACTGAAAACAATATAAATTTGTGACACCCTGTATCTCGGAAACGATAATCCGGAAGGAAAAAATGGAAAAGAAAAACAAATGTTATTTTTTCATGAGAAATCTGAAGTTGACCGTTGACACACCCTGTATAACTCAACTCAAGGAACTTCACCTCATTTATTTTAAGCATAGTTTTTTCTACATCATGAGTAACTGACAGGCATGCATGCTGTTCAAATAGGTACATACGATAATTTTTTTTTATTAAAATTATTTTAAATATTCGATAGCTAACCTATATTTTTCCATAATGAGGTAACATTCATTTAGCAAAGGTCAAAGACTTAGTTCGTGAAAAATTTGGAAATCATAGTGAAATAAGACAGAATAACTTATTTTGCACAATTAATTTTGGGAATGGGATAGTTGCTTTTAGATTTCTGCAGTCATCTCTTGAAAAGATCACTGATAATTCAGTACGTAAATGTTCTTTGTTTAATCCTTCCAATATCTAAAGTATTAGAAGGGAATGTATTTCGATATTTGGAAAAACTCGTATCGAATGGAGATTTAGGGTTATCATAATCATAATTATCTACAATTTTGGGTCATGATTTTCAGTTGGAAGTCGATACACCATAGATTTTCTGTAAGTATCTCATTTCAGAAGTAAACATTCCAGTAATGGAATATAATTGTGAAATTCTTGAAAATGTTTCCAAAAATCTGATATTCGACCACAAATTTTCCGTAACGATAGTTTTATGTTCAGAACAACTTTTTACGGAGAGATTTCACCTCCTCTGGGATACCTCATTACCATTCTTCTGAAGTTAATTTTCTAGACAAATGACCCCCTTCCCAAAGTTTCAATAATTTTATTGTTTCTGAGACCACACAGAATTCAAGATATTTTCTTCCGAGCCATCTTGTAGAAATCGAATTCACGTGATCATTTCCAGGAAGATCTCTAGGTAGGTATTTTTGAGACATCTAACAATACGAATGAGATCATCTGTAAAACAAAGAATACAATCAACAAGTTCGAAATTTCTGAACCAGGAACAGATCAACCCACACTTGTACTGAACGACTGACCTTAAAAATCTTCAGCTTGATCTACTGGTTCTTAAATGGGCGTTGGCTGAGTTTTGAATCTGAATAACATGGATGATCAATACAAACTACGCCCAGGATTGTTATCGAAATTTGTATATAATGTGGACAGGAATTGGTTGAAGCATAGTTTGATTCTTACACATCAAATACATCCACCAAAATGTTCGCTAAAGTAAGTGACTATAAATTGACTACATATATTATACTCCATGCATTCACTTTTATAAAGTATAGCGGTTTGCAATGGATTTCTGACAAATTTCACCGCGTATATTTTGAAAATGTTAGGTTATGGTCATTCCTCTGTCAGATACGCCCGCAACGTTCTCATTTCTACATTAAAATCGTAGTAGCTACGTATTTATCAAAATGTTAATTTACTTTGAGAAAATATTATGTGAATTCAATAGTTTGAAAGAGCTTATTGATCCCAAAGTTACTAATTTTTCTCAATTGAAAATAACAGGGTAGTCATATTATTATTGATGATTTCATTTTGTTTCAGATCATCCTCGTTGCTCTCGCTCTCTTCGCTGTAGCCTTCGCTGCACCAGAACCAAGACCACAATTTTTGGTTCCTGGCGCCACAGCTTACAGCGCTTACTCTGCTCCTTTGGCCTCCTACTCCGGTTACTCTGCATACTCCGCTGTTCCCTACAATGCATACTCTGGAATCTACCCAAGCGTTTATGGAGCTGTTCATCCTGCTGCTGTTGTTGTTTGAAGAACCAAGGGTGTTATGAAGATGTAGTTTTAAGTTTTACAATGTTTTTGGCCGTTTCTCTTTAAATTTTCGACTGAAATAAACTCATTCCATCAAACAATTTCATTTTTTGAATTCCTTTCTTGGTTGTAATTTCAGATGAGAACACTATCGTACTCATTTTTTCATTTTATTTTCTTCATCAATAGATCTTCAACAATCTTCCAAGGTGTTTCATGTTCAAGAGGAATTACATAATTCTCCTAAGAATCCAATACAGATTTTTAATTCAAAGGCATAGTAGATTCAGAAAAAACTCCAAATAGGGTACACAGAAAATTTTCCCCCTCGCCCTATGTTAGCCACAATTCGTGAAAAATTCAGGTGGAACGGTTCAGTTCATAATCGAAAACATCATCCAAAAAGATTAGTCAATGATGAAGCTACCGAAGTTTTTTTGGACCATGTTGCTTTCATACCAGGTTCATAAGAAAACTCTGTCAGAAACTTCTGACGGTAACAGATCATCTTTACCTAGAATTCTTAACAAATACCATCCTTATTAAATCAAGCTCGGCCAAGAGTTGGCAAAGGTCTACAAATTTTTGCAAAAATGTCAGACGACTGAATATTAAAATCACTGCTTCTCTACAGGGTCACCCAAATTGCTTGATTTTGGCTGTTTCTGGTACTTCTAGGCTAGATAGGTGAAAATGTTGAAAGGAGTCCTGGGCTCGATTTTCGCGAAAACTCCATAACTGAAAGCCGTTTCACGACATCTTCATCTGTTTTCAAAATATAACGAAATTTTTTATATTTTCTTCATTTTCTAAAATATCTAAAAACGGCAAAACCTTTCTACAGGCACTTTTTATACGCAATACGACACTGTTTTCAGTTTGTTTGATCTCTTGTAAAAAGGGTGAAAAAAAAAACAACTTCCTTATTTCAAATACGTACCGTATTGTCTGTCAGTTATTAGATCATGAGCGTTAAAAAATTCAACCAATCTATTTTTCAAAGCCTGTTCGAAAATCTTCGCAAAATTATCGATAACAGATATGGGGCGCTAGTTTGTCATTTTGGTTGGATCCCCAGCTTTGAAAACTGGGGTTACGACTGATTCGTTCCACTGTTTCGGAATTTTACCTAGTAATAAACATAAATTAATGATATGCAATAATGGTTCAATTATACGTGAATGGATAGTTTTTATAGTCAAAGTTGTAATTTGATCAGGGCCAGGAGAACAATTGTACTGTGTCAATGGCCTAGTTGCCGAGACACGATAATTTCAATAAAAAAAAAATTGTTTTTTGAATTCGATATGAGAATAGTGATCTCATTATGTGTTGAGGGTTTCGAAAATATTGCAGATTTATGTATGTATTCATGAAGGAAGTTATTTCGTAAAGTTGTGACATTTATTTTTTCAGCCAGATCTTCTCCTATTTTAATGAAAAAATTATTGAACGCATTTGCTTTCTCATTACTGTTACACAATATTTCAGCACTCTCATTCTCGATATCAATGTTCACAAGATCAGCCGAAAGTTTTTTCCCCGATACATCATTTATTACTTTCCAAATTTTTTTAAAGTCACCATTTGCTTGTTCTATCTTATTTTGATAATAATCATTCTTAGTTTTTCTGATTAGATGATTTATTTTATTTCTATATTCCCTATACTGATCTTTCAATAGTGGATTATGATTTTCTAATTTTTTTCCATGACATCCCTTCTTTTGATAGATGTAATGAGACCAGTTGTTATCCAAGGCTTTATTTTAGTATACTCTCTGTATAAAAAGTACCCGGAAAATGTTATTTAAATGAACCGCCAAAAAGGAATCGGTAATTTTTTTTTTCTTAAAGTTGGTAGGACCTTCCTTTATTACCAAGCCAAATTTGAGCGCGATCTGTCAACTAGTGTGTTTACAACAGCTGTCAGTATGAGTCGACCTCAAAAGTGCTCTGCGAATTTTACAATGGAAAAAATAGTTGATCAAAGAGTTTGCCTCAAATTTTGTCTTGCAAACGAATTTTCTTGTGCCGATTCATTGAAAATGTTAAAAAAGCCTTTGGTGATAATTGTATGTCAAAAACACAAGCATACGATTGGTACAAATCATTCAAAGACGGTCCGAAAAAACCACGTCAAAGTCGATCGAAAATTAAAGTTTTGCTCACTGTTTTCTTCGATTATCGTGGTGTTGTGCACTCAGAATTTCTTCCTGAAGGACAGACAGTGAATAAGGAGTATTACTTGGGTGTATTGAGGCGTTTGCGTGAGAATGTTCGTCGTAAACGGCCAGATTTATGGAAAGACAATTCGTGGATTTTGCATGATGATAACGCGCCGTCGCACCGATCCATAATTATTAAGGAATACAAGACCAAAAACTCAATAAATACCATCGAACAACCGCCGTATTCACCTGACTTAGCTCCGTGCGACTTTTTTCTATTCCCAAGACTCAAATTGCCCCTACGTGGAACGCGTTTTGAGTCCATTGAAGCCATCAAAACAAATTCCCAACGAGAACTGAAGGCCATACCTTTGGCGGCGTATGAGCGGTGCATGGAAAAGTGGGTTCGCCGATATCATAGTTGTATTGTAAGCAATGGGGACTATTTTGAAGGAGACAAAATAAATATTGATGATTAAATTTAAATTTATGTGTTTTTTTTACAATTCCAGGTACTTTTTATACAGAAGGTATTTCTAAAATTTAACTTTGTTTGTGATCGTTGCATCATTTATATACGTTTGCAGTTTATGAATGAAAATATCATAATAATCCTGTACGACCTCACACATCAACACCTCAGTCCAAATCTCCCGATCCAGATTTTCTCCCAGCAATTGATAATTATTTTTTTTTGTTATGATCTCAGCATTTTGTTCAACATATTTATTTTCAGATGAGGTGTCGACAAGAATATAAGAGGAGTGAAATGATCTGTCATATCCGTCTGAACAATGATCGGATGAATTTCGATGTTATTTTCTAAACAATTTTCTTTTTTTATAAATATATGATCTATAACCGATTCAGTGTTTGATGTTACCCTTGTAGGTTTATTAATATTAATATTCAAACCTCTCGAATTCAAAACATTCAAATAATTATTGGTGTCATATATGAATCGGATTGCAACAAATTAATATTTATATTTCCGGCATATATTTCCAACTTTCTTAACTCAACATCACTCAAATATAACTCCAAATCATTTATATAAGTTGAAATTTTTGTAGCAGGTGACCTATAGTACGCTGTTATACCTATGGAATTATGCAAACGCATAAATTGATTCATGAAGGTTATCCTCCGAAATCTAGTCTCATTTACAATCCTAACCTCAACCGCAGCAGTTTCTTGTATACACTATAACCCCATCACACTTATTAATTTCCGATCGATTATAATGGATAATATCATAGTCTGGAATGAGAAAATCACTCACATTTTCAATCCTTCGAGTTTCTGATAGAATGATTACGTCTAAAAGATCTTTGGCGTAGGCCATCTGTACATGTACCAGTAATTCATCATGTTTCCGTAAACCTCGAATATTAAAATGAGCAATGCCAATACCTCTCCCCGTCCAGTCTGATCCACCCAATGCAAACTGCTGAAAATTTTCCATCAACTTAGTATCTATTTCAACATTGTCACCTAATTGACCTAAAATATCTAACATTAGGCAAGTTAATAACCCAAATTATTTCACTGACGACCCCATAAAATTTATTGTTAGATTACGGCTTGACTGTTGGATAGCAAACAAAAATTTTAATAACAGCAAACATCAACAAATCATGTGCTGAAGTTATGGAACAAAATAACATAAAAAAAGGAAATACAAAAATGAGAGCATATATAAAAACCATATACTTAACTGCTCAATGCAATGTGATTGATTCACTTCATCCAAAAATAGCCTGATAGTCATTTCTGTTCCTAATAATCGACATCTCATTAGCAACAATGATGTAGATCCTTCCATTAGGTATTGGTCCAGACGTGTTTTACCCCGAGCTTTTCGACAGACCGGTTGAATAAGTCAACCCCCTCTTTGGTCAGATCCTCTCTTATTACAACACCTGTGCCCTTGAGAAATTTTTTCTTGGAATATATTTCCTCTTTAACTTCATATTTCTTCAGCCTGAGGAATATACTCCTAATTTTGGTATCGTTTCGCTTTCCAGTTCGATAGCACAAATCAACATCCACATCAGACAAATTAGAAGACAATTTTGAATTCAAAAGATCAACAACTTTTTTACGTATATTCTCCTGGTTTGTCTCCTCGAGATTGAAAATCCTCAAATTCGTCCTCCTGTCCCGCTGATCCATTTCCTCAAAATTTTCTCTCATTTATATTGAAATTGTATTGGTTTTCTTCCTGGACGGGTTGTTTTAATCGGTGTAAAATCTTGTGAGCCACCTTGGAAGCTTCAGCTAACACAATTTCAAAATGTTCAGCCGTGCGATATTGTATGAACTCATCAATCAATCAACTTATTCAACAAATTTATGCCGATTTGGTTATTCATGGTGTATAATTTTACTCAGGGTATTAATTTCATTTGAAATATCAAACCATATTAGTACCGCTCAAATAAACCTATAGTTTTTTGTGTCCAAAGCGGTTTTTTTGACAACATGTGGTTATTTCTTATTTGCTGTTGCGAATATTATGCTATTTTCCCGGTACCGATAGGATTTTGTCTGCTCTCTGTCAAGGTGTAGAAATGGATGGGAAATTGATGAAAGGCGTCAGCAGATCTCTTTATAAACACAATCTCTAATGGTGTTGATTATTATGATTATGATATTTGATATTATGACAACTACTATTACGTCATTAGTCACTGATTTTTCTTTCACTTGACCGCATTTCCCTATCAAGGTTTTTCTCGAAGGGGGTTGAGGGTTTTGAGTACCGCGAAATATTTCCCCCTAAGAACATTAGAGAAAGTATCTCTATCAAGTTTCGCTAAAAATTATCATATTATGAGAATTATCGGAGGTGTCTCCTATTCATTAGGACACTCTGTATGTGTATAGGAAAACCACTTCCAACAGAAAACCGAGATTTTAGTTGAACATATTGGAAAGTTCGAATGAATATGAAATGAAGAATGGGGTAAATATATGACGCTTCAAGTATACATAATAGTAATCGGTAATAATGAGACGTTATTCCTTGATGAGTTGTATAAGGCTGCACAAATTGATGAATTGATATCGAATGAACAAAGGCCATTGTTCAACTGCCAATACTATGATGGGATACGGATTTCATAACCCTCGTCTCGTGATAGAGAAAGAAATTATGACGTACTTATATGTTACCGCTTGATTACACTCATAATACACGAATTCCTATATTGTGGATTTCACCGTGCTCTCGGAAGTTTATAGTGAGGACCTGGGCAATAGTAGTTGGTCGTTATAACCAATTTGGTGATTCAGTCATGAACAGAAACTATTCTGGATCATGAATAATTGACACGATGATTTTGCATGAATTCGATATAAATTTTTCTTCGGATTAGGTGAGCCAGAAAGATTAAAAATGTACACATACTCCAAATGCGTAATCTATTTCCTCATTATTGGAGGCTACTTGTACATTGCCATTAGAGTCTGTGGAAGATGGAGTTCTCGGAATAATCTTTCTTTCATAATGTACCGGAGTGTACTTTGGGTAAGGGATATTTAAAACCTATACAAAAAAAATCGATTTGTCTTCAAAATGGGTTGACGAGTTTCTGGTTCTATGTGTCGTACATTGTCTTGTTGGAAAAGTGGGTTGGTGAGCGTCCGTATACAGGGTAGTCCACTGGTAACTGCACATAGTTTCATGGTGAATAGAACCAGCTACTAGCCAGAAAACAACAATAACATATTGGCTGAGGCTCCTCGTTTTGAAATATAGGGTGATTTACCGAATTGAGAAGAATTTTTGGTTAGATTCAACTCCCTAACCGTTCAACGAATTTATTTATTATTTGGCAGTTATTATCATCTTATGAGCATGAAACTATTCATATGAACTTACCAAAAAAGTTCAGAGATTAAACACACCTCATATTTCTCACTGGTATTTTTCGAGAGAATCAGACAACCTACGATCGAAAAGCTGCGATGGGAGCTGGGATTGATTAGAGGAGCAACTCATGAACAGGTGCTTGAAATGGTTGCTAAAAATGATCCCTCATTTTCATTTGGACATAAAAAGAAAGATATGTTTGTGACCCTTTTCCTCAAATGAAACACCTTCTAATTTCTTCATTTGACGCATAGTTTGTGTTGAATATGGATATATCGATTATTCCAAACATAAACGCTTCAAACCAGTGACTGAGAAAAATAATGGTGAAATTGGTCGAAACAAATGAACTGCTCCACATGAGTTAGGGATATTGAATTAAATTGCAAAAAAATATCGTTAAAATAAGATTTTCGCGAAGAAAATTCATATTAATATGATTTCAAGTTGCAAATTAAGTTTAGCCTGTAGGTCTGCAGCGTATACAGGGTGGTTGAGAAAAATCGAGTAAAATAACGAAATTTTATTCCCAGAGAATTCAAGCATTTTAAGACGATCAATACAATGTATGGCCTCTACGGGCATCAATAACAGCTGACATCTTCTTTGCATACTACACACGATGTTGTTGAACATTTCTTGAGGAATTTGGTTCCATAAACGGGGCAGAAGGGCAGAAGCTCTGTCAGATCATTTAAGGATTCTGGGATAGGTTGACGATTATCTAATCTTCTTTGGAGCATATCCCATGCATGTTCTATGCAATTCAAATCTGGTCAGTGCGGAGATATTGGTAAATGTGGAATACCAAGCTTCTCGCACGCATTCTCAACTATGGCTGCATGGTGCGGTCTAGCGTTATCGTCTAGATATTGAAGAGTTTCACCAATAGCAGCGTGAAAATTTGGCACAACATTGTCAATGACATGCTCCCCATAGTGTAAGGCGGTCATATTCCCAGGTCAAATGTGTAGATCTGTGCGCCCGTTGAAACATATCCCGGCCCATATCATAACATTACCCACTCGGAATGGATGGACTTCTTGGACATTACGGGGTATGCGTGGGATTGTCCATACCCTTATTCTTCGAAAATCTGAAAATCGTCCATATCTGGATTCATCAGTGAAAAGGACACTACGCCATTAATCGTTCCAATTGATATGTTGCCTTGCCCACTCCAGTCTTTGACCCTCATGGTCACGTGTGGAACTCCTCTTAATAGACGTCTAGAACCTAGATTCACCTCTCTCAAACGTCGTCTGATGGTTTCCATGGAAACTTGGACCCCATCTGCATTTTGAAGATTATTCCGTAGCATTCTACGTGTAGTAGATGTAGGGTTTCTTCTCGCCGAAACGCTGATGAAACGATCCTGAGCAGGTGTTGTTTTTCGTCGCCCACCAAGCCTTGGTCTTTCCAACACGGAACATGTCTCCCTCAACCTATTCCAAAGTCGAGATATCACACTTTGGCTGACTTGTAGCCTTTCCGCTACAACAACCTGAGTTAAGCCACCCTGTAGCATTCCGATAGCCCTATTAGCCTCAGCGTTTGTTAATTTACGTCTTGGCATCAAACTTCAGAAAGAAGGAAATCAGATTGACGAAATTTCTCATGCTGATTTTTATTGGATCGATTCAAGTTGTTATTGGGTTTTAAATGATTGTATAGCGATTTTCTCCAAGATTACATACTTTTAAAAACGATTGAATACGATATCCCTAACTCTTGTGGAGCAGTATATTTTTTATTGAAATTTAATGGACAGATAAATCGAAATTCTATTGGAATGTATTCGTGAATCGGCTTGAAGTTGGTTTACGTGGACATTATCATGTCGATTACCTCGTGAAACAGTTCGGTATTGCTACTCATATTTTCCTCGATCTCATCGATTATACAGGGTTGGGATAAAGTTTGGCACCAAATTAATATATTTAAAACGGAACGGACGGTAATTTTGAAATTTGGCAGCTGAGTGAATGGCAAGCACTTCGAACATTTGAAATGATTTTTTTTTAATAATTTGCAATTTGTCCCATCGGAACCCAGAAGACTATAACAGGGCAGTGAGCACATCGCGCATATCTGCTAGGAAACGGAGTTCCATTGTGCATTCCGTTTCCTATACGGTGAGAGCGACCTGTCGCGCTGACTGTATAGGGAACGGAAAAATGCAACCGGGCGCCTCTACGGACCACAGACTCTGCGTTTTGGTGGTTGTGGGATTATTCTACGGTGAAAAGCTTCTCGTCTGTGAACAGAATTCGCTCCCATTGCTGACCGGCGGCGAGACGAAGGATTCGTACGCGCTTGTTTTCCTCCGTGAGGAGTTAAACTTTTTGAAGCTTATATGGCTTGAGGTTGAGCTCCTTTTTGGCAATTTGACGGACTGATTCGCGGTTGATACCGGTCTCACAGGCTATTTTCCTCATGGAAACTCTCGGATTTCGATTGACTCGCTTCTGACGATGTTGCGATTGCTAGGTATATTGACATTGCGTTTTCTGCCACTTCCTGGACGACGACCATCATGTCCAATCTCCTTGAAACGACGAATTGCATCGGACACGGTTTGTCGAGGCACTTTGAGCAAACGAACAATTTCGCATTGACGCCTACCTTGACGAAACAGCTCCAAAATCGCACTACGTTTGGTTGACATTCTAAAACTCTGTGAAATGAAATTATATCAAACTGAAAATTCACATATTAGTGTACAGGGAAGTGTGGAGAAACCAAGAGAATAAAAATAAATTTTTATTTACAATATGTGGCAATTCCAAGGAGTCTTGGCACAACAACAAAATAATTTCAAATATTCC
The DNA here is from genome assembly GCA_951802165.1 of Adalia decempunctata. Taxonomy (NCBI): domain Eukaryota; kingdom Metazoa; phylum Arthropoda; class Insecta; order Coleoptera; family Coccinellidae; genus Adalia; species Adalia decempunctata. Next base: position 41,862,594 of record OX637695.1, read on the forward strand.
GAGTGATGGATATTGGAAAAATCATATCAGCCAGAATATTTCAGAAACAGTAAATAATTTCGAAGTTAATATCTACATAAAGTAGTCTGACGACAATTTTTTTATTTTGTTGTGGTTGAAAAACTAACATTATAGAGGAATAGATTCCTATTTTATATTATATATTATATACAGTATGGTGCAACTGAAAGGAATAAATTCATTATTTTGTAAACCGGCGACTTTAAGGAAAAATCCTGAAACCCGTCGATTTTCATTTTAAAACGGTCTATTCGTAAGGATACCTTTTTATTTTTGACGTCATCTATATGAGCGTGATGACGTCATCGCTGAAATTTTTAAATGGAAATGTGGGTGTTTTGATACATTATTGGAAAGGTCTTTTGAATACCTATTCAGCCATACCAATATGTACAGTAATTGATTTGCGTATTGTCACAAATATTTTTGACGAAATATCAACAGGTTTCTTGATAAAATGTATTAAGTATTGGCATGCCGTATTTTTTAACACACAAAAATAAATTTTGTAAAGGCCGTCATTGTATTTTAGCTGAAGGTAAACAATTTGAGCACTTAATTTAAGTTTCGTTGTATTCAATGAGTAATACATATTCAATATTTATTGTAATAATAAAATTTTAATAATTTCTTGAACAAATACAAAAATAAATTACTATAAATTATTGATATGACTGAATAGGTATTCAAAATCCCTTTCAAATAATGTATTACAACACCCATATTTATATTTGAAAATTTTAGCGATGACGTCATCACGCTCACATAGATGACGTCAAAAATAAAAAGGTATCCTTACGAATAGCCCGTTTTAAAATAAAAATCGACGGGTTTCAGGATTTTTCCTTAAAGTCGCCTGTTTACGAAATAACGAATTTATTCCTTTCATTTGCACCATACATTATTTGTTTTCTGAATAGTCTTGGAGAAACCCGTCACCTGAAAATCGACTTCCACAGATGATATTGAGAATTCAAATAGTCCTAACGCATCTTTTCTCCATATTTTGCGAACTATTAGGACTAACCGAACACTTCGAAAAAGTGAATGGAAAATTGAACTATTCGATCATGCCCCAGAAGCAAAACAGGAAATTTGTTTTCATTTCTGGTATAACCGGAAGTTCAGAAACTCCAAAGTTATTTCAGCTGAACAAAGGAACTAAAATAATCTGATAATCCAAATTTTCAGATTTTACACCTAGTTTTCTGGAAACGTCCAGAAGGCACTCGAGCTTGGAACACCCTGTATATTCAATCTACTTCAGATATTTCAAGTCTAACTATTTATATCTCGAGAAACAAAGGCGAAAAGTGATCTCAACAAACCGGAACGAGTATCAGATGAACAAAAAAAAACATTATGAACCACGATCTTGTTTGGGCGTTGGTTCGGATGAAAATTAGCATATAATTACTTGCTTCTTTGCTCTGACCATACAACGGATTTTGTATATAAACCGAATTCGATACCTCCAAGGTATCATTTGATTACATTCGATCAAATACAAACTACAACAAAATGTTCGCTAAGGTAAGTCCACTATAAATGACTATAACATCGTATTTTGTGGATGTTGAAATTGTTTTCCCTCTGATATTAACACAAAGAAATGTACATTCATTTCATTTTGATCGAAAATATTTGCTCTGAAGAAAATAACTCTGAAATTGTCCCCTCGAAAAAAAGTACAATTTACAAAATGCTTTAGGGTATATCTTTTCGACAGAGAAATAAAAATGTGACGAAAATTCCTGAGAATTTTGGCAATAATTAATAAAACATTGTCATGGAGGGAACATGATAAAATATTATGAGATTAATCTATATAATATATTTATTTTCAGATCATCCTCGTTGCTCTCGCCCTCTTCGCTGTAGCTTTCGCTGCACCAGAACCAAGACCACAATTTTTGGTTCCCGGTGCTACAGCCTACAGCGCTTACTCTGCTCCTTTGGCCTCCTACTCAGCTCCCTTGACGTCCTACAGTGCCTACTCTGGAATTCCATACACAGCCTACTCTGGAGTTTACCCAAGCATCTATGGAGCTGTCCAACCAGGTGCTGTTGTTGTTTGAATATCTGACTGTGTTATGAAAGATTAGAATTAAGAAATTCAAAGTTTTGATGATACCGATGCAAAATTTCCGTTAATAAATTCATAATAAAATAAAATGACTTTTTTATTCAACCTCATAAAATACTTGAATCCGTCTAACTTGTGGACAAATCATTCCGACTCAAACTCGGACTCAAAGAACCTTCTTGTTGATTTGAATCCATCAATTTTACAGAATGGAAGAACAGATGGGAGAGAAGAATTACTTGAAGAAGTCTTATTCTACGCAAAACAAAGTGACCGCAAAGTAAGCTCTGTAACTGCTTTTAGGAAACTGTGACCCCTTTTGTTATTCCTTTGAGAGGTTGTTGAGAGTTTTATATCACCCCCAAATGTCCGCCAGCAGATTATTTCCAGCTGAGTTTTCGCGAGATCCAACGCCCCATCGGCGAGTATACTCCATTCACTTCTATAAAGTATCCCAGTTGGCCGTGAAATTCTGACACATTTCGCCTTGTATATTTTGAAAATATTAGTTTATAGTCAAGTTTCTGTCAAATACATAGGCAACGTTGTCATTTCTACATATCTCAGTAGTTACGTATTTATCAAAAAGTTTATTTACTTTGGGAAAATAATGAATTTGAGAAAATATTATGTGAATTCAATCATTCCAAAGACCTGGTGAATGTCGAAGAAACTTTTTTCTCTGTTAATACTGGAAATATTTCACGTATATAAACATGCTTCGAAGAATCAGTTATGCTCTTTCCTTGTGCGGAAATCAAGAATCCAGTGTTGAAATTTTACTGAAAAATGATAGACAGAATATTCCTTCACTTTGTGATAGTTCATTCGAAAAAATAATAAAAGTACTCGAATAACCCGACAGAAAAACTCATGAACGAAGAGTGGAATTCCCCACTTTGCAAAATTCTCAAGAAATAAGCCTACTGAAAACAGTTAAATACGTACCTTTTTGCACAACTTGAAATACTCTAGTATGGAAATGTTTTAGTCCTGTGTCACAGTTAAGCCGTAATATTATGGTATATTATTCAACGCAAATGAATTAATCTGCATTTTCAAAATTGACAACAATTGTCAAAGGCCATAAGCGATCTCTGCAGTCGGGAATCGAATCGCGATCAAATCGCGTAGAAAACGTCAAAAGTTCACATTTTCCAAATGCAATTTTTGGATATTCAAACCCAAGAAAATGTAGAAATGGATGGCGAGAACGTTACCTTGATGTCTGAAATAAAGTTCGCGATCGATGCGACTTTTTTATTCATTTCGCAAGCAATATAATTCTTCCTTTTTGTATTAGAGTGAGTTATGGGCGTGAGTTATTATAACTCGCGCTATTGGTTAATTAGTTATTACAGATCGAAATCAGTTGAATGATGGATATACACTATGCGCAAAAAAATTAACGCACATTATGGAAATCTCAAATTTATTCTACAACTGAAGGTGTTCTCAATGATAATTATTTTTATCAGAATTATGCATGCATATGTTATCCACTTTCAACTTTTTTCTTCAATGAAGATGTTTTCTCCCAGCAGGAATAAAAAAAAGATGATATTATCAGATTTTGAATGTATTGGCTCCATTCTAAAATCAGTTGTTCTCGATCAATTCTAGTGATCAATAGTTTTTCTTTCGTTTTATTTTCTACACTCGATCGCTATGCAACGCGAAACTCGCAATTTGACCCAAGAGGAATGTGCCCAAGCGGTAGCTTTGCGAGAAAAAAGATGGACATACACAAGAATTGCAGAAAGGTTTGGAGTTTCCCATACAAGTGTGTCCAGAATGTTGCAGCGATTCAGGCAGACAGGAATGAATGTCCGAAGACCAGGACAGGGTAGACCACGGGTAACAACTGCCATTCAGGAATGTTACTTGAGAGTTTCTTCGTTGTGACAACGGTTTGCAATTGCTCGCCTCCTTCAAAATCAGCTTGAGCAAACTCATGAGGTGCAAATTAGCACTCAGAAAATAAGAAATCGGCTCAGAGAATATGATTTAAGGCCTCGTGTCTCGGCAAGAGGCCCAGCTCTTACCCCAGCCCATCGAAGGGCGCGTTTGGATTTTGCGTGAGAGCATATCCATTGGGAAAAGGCCGATTGGGAAAGAGTTCTCTTCACAGATGAGTCTAGATTCTGCCTCTACCATTGTGATCGACGTTCCCTTGTATACAGACGTCCACATGAAAGATATGCTCAGTGCAATTTCCTGAATACTACTGGTTTCGGGGGAGGATCGATTATGGTATGGGGTGGAATATCTTTGACTGCTCGCACAGACCTAGTGGTCGTTGATAATGGAGCTATGAATGCTGATAAGTATATAAGGAACATTCTTGAAGAGCATGTAGTGCCATTTGCCCCATACATTGGTGAAAGTTTCATTTTTATGGACAATAATGCCAGACCCCATCGTGCGCGCATCGTTCAGGAGTACCTTGAAGAGGTTGAAGTCTCTCGAATTAAATGGCCAGCAAGAAGTCCAGATCTCAATCCGATTGAGTAGGTTTGGGACAACCTCAATAGAAGGCTGAGAGGTTCAGAAAATCATCCAGCTACTCTTAATGACTTAGGAATCCAACTCGGAGAAATCTGGGAAGGATTAGATCAGAACATTTTAAGATCACTCATTTTGAGTATGAACCGTTGCCGTTGCCGAGCTGTAATTAACGCAAGGGATGGAAATACCAAGTATTAAATCACTTATCAGCATTTCAGTATTTTGAAAATTGTTCATTTCTCTTTTTTCAAATAAGATTCGGTGAAATCCTGAATTTTTCTGCCATTTAATGTGTCTTGTTCCGTTCAAAACCTTCCCGAGAGAACACAAAAAATAAGTTATAAAGTCAATGTAGAGTTAACTCATTGAAATTGAGATTTTCAGAATGTGCGTTAATTTTTTTGCGCAGTGTATTATTCTATGAGAGTAGATAAAAGAACTCCATTCACAATGTTAAAAAAGAATGAACGTATTGGCAACGTCTCTCAGAATTAATCGACTTTCACGAGTACCAATCTGCGTCACTTTTAAGTAAAAGAACTTGATAAACCTAAATCATGGCCAACCGGGATACTTAATGAATGTGAATGGAGTATACTTCGGAACTTCACATTAGCTGCTGTTATTGAGTTCTTGCAATTCAGAAGGAGAATACAGGTGTATTCAAAGTCAATCAGTTTTCACCGAACAACGACAGTTGTAATATTGAGAATATTCAATGAAAAATGCCGGGACATCCAATTTCTCAGTAGAGAATAATACACCAAGCAGCCCTGACCAACAACCGGATTGCGCTATGTTTGAATATTTCACGGACTTCAATAAGGCGCATAGTGATCCTAGTCCTGGAAACCGGCAGAGTTGCCCGGCGACCGGAGCCTGGTCGACTCAGAGTACCGTCGGCAAAGGAAGACCATTATATCCCAAATTTTACTCGAAGGAATCGAACGGTATCTTTAACAGCCCTTCGAAGTCATTTTTTGAGGAACTATAGACGGGTAGTCTCAATCAGTACCATGAGAAGACGGTTGCATTCCACAAACCTTGGGGCAAGAAGTAAGAGTACCTCGGCCATCACCTGGACATAGAGCTACCCGTCGGCCATTCCTTCAGTGTTTACTTTGTGGTATTTATTTTCAATTCTATCAAACATCCATTTTTTCTTTAATTCTCGAGGCGATAAGAATTGGTGCAGCAGTCCATTTCTTCTCTCCAAGAGAGCTCGTGTACATTATTCAGGCATAAAGCAAAGAGTAAGGAACAAAGATTGTTTATCAAATATATTACAGTGGCAATAGAGGAGGATATTCATGTCATTTGCAGAACATATATTGTTTTTATTTCTTACGAAGGCCCCCTAGCGGTGCCAAGACTGAAGAACTGAAGAAATAAAGAATTATTATTCATCGGTCTCCCGTTCTCAGCTTGAGCTGGTAATTCTTCTATGAACCAGTGAAAAAACATTTCAGTTCCTCCCACTAGTTCAGAAATTTCCGCACGATGTGATAGGTTTGCACATCCCGCGATCTTCTGGGATAATTCGATCCTTTGGAGATTTCTCTTGAATGATTCCCTTTCGCCTTCTGAAGTTCCGGATGCCTCCCGGTGTACTCGGTATAGAGGGAGTATCTCCATCCAGGAAGTGGTTTGTCCTCGCAATTGTTCACGTAATGAAAAGCTCGCATTACTTCAATATTCATTTCGCGGCTCCACTGGATACGTGCGTTGCGAGCTCCCCTGCGGGCAGTCCTCCTCACGGTGGTCGAGCCAGCAGGTGGAGTGGCATCCGATCTTCTGCCATGATATCGGTTTCCACTTCTCTTTCATGGGTTTGCCACCATTTACCCTTGGTGGCCCAGGTAACTCGAGCCGTGGGGACGTCACCCCCCATGTGGCGTGGCAGAAACCAAACCACACCCGTGCGGTATATAAAGAATTATTATTATTATTATTATTATTACCTTACATATTGTCATCTTTAGCTGATCTGCTAGATTGACGAGAGAATATTTTTCAAAGAAAAGTTTTTCTTAACCTCATCACTTTGTTTGGAGAACAACTTCATGTATGTGGAACAGACACCACCATCCACATCTGTTGATTGTTTTATAAAATATTAATTCGCAACTGTTTTCAACTTGTGTATACATTTTTTTTTATTGTTGCAAAAATTTTGAAGTGAAATTTTATTTTCGTTCACATAACTGAATTGGTCATCGAATGACCTTTGATGTGACATATTACAAGCAATTCTTTTTCAATAGTAGAAAATTGTTGAGGGTTGAGCGAGGAGGGTATAAACTTTAAAAATGCATCCATTCATTACACTTCGAAAATAGAAACCGGAGGGTGAGAGGATGTTCCTCAATATCTATTATTTCAAGTAAAGAAACCTGACACCAATCACAAATTGTTAATTTTGTAATGAAAAACAGGTTAACAAATTCTTTTTTCAATCACACAGCTCAATGTTCAATCGAATGTCCTTTCATTATTTGATATATCACAATAATCCATATATTCCTTTCGGAAAAAAAAGCAGTAGATAGGGGTGTGACATAAAGGGTGTGGAGCGTGAATTCAAAAAAGCATAGGAACACCTGCTTTCGATATTACAAATCCATGGATTCGTGCATTTCCCTTGATAATAATTGGTTAAAGAATAATGATCTGATTGCAGTACTCTCCAATCACAAATTGTAAATTATTTTTTACTAAGAAAACGGCACAACGAATTGTACTTTTAGCCACATCGCTGAATAGTTAAACAATCCATATATTTCCATTTGAAAAAATATAAAGTTGTGTGGTGCGGGGCGAAGGGGTGAGAAATATCAGATTCAAAAATACACAGGATAAATTGCTTTTGAATTTAAAAATCGACGGGCGCTAGAATTTTTCTTAATAATTCTTCTTACAAGAATTATTGACGAATTACCTTGCTTTCTGGTACGCTAAATATGCTTTTCTTATGGAAGTTATTGAATTTCTTCTTCTCGTGAAGTCCAAGTAGTACGAAACCGCCATTGAATGATTCAATATCCAATGTATCTTCAGGTGAATTTACGAGGTATTTCCCCTCAAAATTTCGATTTTTGAGAAATATAAACCTCAGTTTTTTTCATTTCGTTGACTGAAAAGAATCAATGGCTACCACTACCATACGATGTACATCAGATGTTGATTGTCCATTATTCAAACCAATTTATTCGTTATCTGTTCTCATGTTGATAAACAAATTCCAAAGTAATAATTCAATTTTGAATGTTGACAACTCTACGTATTTCAGTTGAATGAATTTCTCAGCATTGACATTCTCATATCGAATCTCAAATCTCCGAAAAGACCCAAGACCATTTTGCATACTATCTTCATACTTCAACCTTCAAGTCTAAATCGGACAAGAATCCTTCAACATAATCTATTGATCATAACAATAAATCCTGGCAAAGTCGGCGATGTGCTAGACGGAAGACATCCTACCAAACCGGTGCGAGCACCTACCTCATGAAAAAAATGATCGTGAACTTGAAAATGACTTGGGCGTTGGCTTCATAAAAAAATTACATATAATTACTCTAAGAAGCCTGTCTGTTTTTGTATATAAGCCAGGACCATTGAGTACCAAGTCATCATTTGATTTCAACAGATCAAATACGACACATACAACATGTTCGCTAAAGTAAGTGAAATTTTATTTTATTTCCATTAGTTCATAGAAAATATTCTCCTCAGAAGATGCAATACAAATTCAACGAAAAAAAAATAAAATAAATCGCAATTTCAATGTTTTGGAACTTATCTCAATTTTTTATGTTTTTTTTTTCTAAATTGTGTTTGAATACTTCCTTGACCCTACTTGTTGAATTTGGAAATGAGTGAATGTTGAAATGATAATATTCATCAGTAGATATATGATGATGAATAATTTATTCTTATGTGTATTAAAAAATCTTATATTCTCATGAAAATTAGGTCCTAGTTTGATTAAACTGATTCCTTTTTTTTACAGATCGTCCTCGTTGCTCTCGCCCTCTTCGCTGTAGCTTTCGCTGCACCAGAACCAAGACCACAATTTTTGGTTCCCGGTGCTACAGCTTACAGCGCTTACTCTGCTCCTTTGGCCTCCTACTCAGCTCCTTTGACCTCCTACAGTGCCTACTCTGGAATTCCATACACAGCCTACTCTGGAGTTTACCCAAGCATCTATGGAGCTGTCCAACCAGGTGCTGTTGTTGTTTGAATATCTGACTGTGTTATGAAAGATTAGAATTAAGAAATTCAAAGTTTTGATGATGCCGATGCAAAATTTCCGTTAATAAATTCAGTATAAAATAATTTGATTTTTTATGTTAAACCTAAGAATTCCTCAAACCCATTCTGTGAAAACAAAAGGGCACCAACTGAAATTCTGAGAAACTGATTTCAACAACTAACTTATAGCGTTATTGTACCATAAGAAGGGGTTCTGTAGAACAAACACTCAAGCTCACCGCTCTATAGTCTGGCATAGAACTCCCAGATAATTCTTCAAATAGTTCTATATTTATTATTCTATGGAAACTACTCAGAATTCTCCGTTACTTGTTGAATCCTAACGCCATGGGCACATGATTCGATACCTACAATTTGATTCTTGAAATTAAAAGTGAAACATCTGATGGATTCTGCCAAACGTCGGAGAGAACTATTGCGCATGTGCGATAGAAAATATTGTGATTGGGTAATCGGCAGCACGAAAAATATTCCATGTCCCTTCTCTTTGCAGCGGAAGTTCAAGGCATAGATGCATAGAATACCTGGTGTAACGACTCCTCACTACAAATCGTGACCAAAATTTGTAGATCAAAACGGCACTCTAGATTTCAGTACTGGTGCTACTTTCGGAATAATCCGCAATATTTTGCGGTAGTGACGCTATGGCGGCAATGTGCAGTGACTATATAACCATTAATATAGTCAATGTACGGCAACGAGAAATAGGGCGACCCCTTTCGGGAGTAATGATAAGCAGGACAAATAGTCAGATTTTCGATCGACAGGAAAGTCTTACACAAAATCTAATCACAGATATTTAATGCATAACCAGATATTCAATGCATCACCAGATATTCAATGCATCTATTTCAAGACGCATGCCTATAGCGACAATCTGCGACATTTATAATTCTATGGTTATGGGTAGGTTGACACAGCGACCAGCGTTAGCTGTGTCTTTGGCGTTAGGCTGAATCAAAGAGTAATTCTTACCCGGACTGGTAAGCGTCGTAAGCGATAAGTATTATACTTATACATTTTGTTCTTTTATGGTTGCTCATCCTACTCAACCTACTCTGGAGTTTACCCAAGTATCCATTGAGATCTCCAACCTGCTGCTGTTGTTTGAATATCTGATTGTTAAATCTGATATACAAATCTACATATTTCAATTTCCGTTAATTAATTTTAATGAAAAAAAAATGAGTCGCTTTATTCGTTCTGATAAAAAAAGGCTACTATGAAAAACAATCCATGTATCTGAAACTAATTTGGAAATCATTAACTTATTGGAAAGATCCCGGTTGGCCATGATTCAGGTTTATAAAGTTTTTTACTTAAAACTGACGTGAAATCTCAAAGGATTCTCATAGACGCTGCCAATGCTAATTTCTATTTACTCTTTTTCAACTTTGTAAATGGAGTATAAGTTCTTTTGAGCTTTTGAGGGTTAACTGTGACACAGGTTTCGTAGGTCTGCCACAATTTCATACTCGAGTATTTCAACTTGTGCAAAAAGGTGTTCAAATGTCTTCTGTATCGGCTTATTTCTTGATTATTTTGAAAAATGGGAAATTTCACTGTTCCTTTATAAATTTTTCTATCAGGTTATTCGAGGACTTCGAATGTACTATACAGGGTGTCCCAAATTCGATGATCACTGAGAGCATCTCGAGAACCATAAGGGTTAGAGAGAAAATGTTCAAGGACTCCCTATCTATTTTTTCAAAATAATCAATTGCCAGCAAAAAGATCCAAGATATCTGTTTCAAATATTTCGCTATATCTCGTTTTCTGTTAGAGATATCACGAAAATTCCAACAAGTTTATTTTTTGTAATTTCTATTGCCTATACGCTGCTACAATCTGACCGAAAAATTATTCGCCGTTCAAGTGCTAGAGAGAAAAGTTTGTGTTTTTTAAATGGGACACCCTATATTTTTCATCATTGCTTCTTAGCCGCAGATTCACCGAGTATCACCCTGTAACCGGTTTTCCGAAAATGTGATCCGTTTCAAAGATATTGAGTTTTTCGTCTTCACTTGAATTGGGACAGCTTGTATATGAAGATTTATCTTTTATTTGGATATATTCTATTTTTATTTCTTGTCTAGTTTGTTTTTTTTTTTAAAACTGATCTTCTTGAATGAAATCATCATAGAAGATTACGATGTTTCCTGAAAATTTTGATTCTTTGAAATGGAAAACTTCATTTGTAAATGAATATTATATTCCATTCAATACAAAATCTAATTTGTCTAGTGTGTAGTGAATAATTTTAACCGAATAATTATCTTCAAAAGAAGAAATCATCAGATACAATTCGAACATTTAATATAGTTTTTTTTTCAGAATTCATTTGTATTGAAGTTTTTATTCGATTAATGTTAGTTTCTCATAGAATCGAAAATAAAACATCTCCAAATAAAAGAAAAATCTTTATATACAGGCTGTCCCAATTCAAGTGAAGACGAAAAACTTAATATCTTTGAAACGGATCAGATATTCGAAAAACCGGTTACAGAATGATACTCGGTGAATCTGCGACTAAGAAGCAAAGATGAAAAATATAGGGTGTCCCATTTGAATAACACAAACTTTTCTCTCTAGCACTTGAACGGCGAATAATTTTTCGGATCGGATGGAAGCAGCGTATAGGCAATAGAAATTACAAAAAAAAACTTCCTGGAATTTTTGTGATGTCTCCAACAGAAAACGAGATATAGCGAAATATTTGAAACAGCAATTTTTCAGAAACTCGAGAACCAATTCAGATATCTCGGATCTGTTTGCTGGCAATTGATTATTTCGAAAAAAGAGCTCTAAACCATATGGTTCTCGAGATGCTCTCAGTGATCATCGAATTTGGGACACCCTGTACAGTCCATTATATTTTAATAAAAATTTCAACACTCGATTCTTGATTTCCGTACAAGAAAATAGCATAACTGAATCTTCCAACCATATTATTATGGTACCCCGTTTACATTCCCTCTGCTAACACTTAGATTTGGAGCGGGAAACAGATTTTATTCTTTTATACAATCTGTTCCTTGTCCCCATTTCTTGACACGTGCCATATGCCATATATTGTTTGATATTACAAAACAGTATGTAATTCTCTCTCTTTCAAAAGAATATATGTATATATATAGCACATTAAATATTTCCAGTATCAACAAGGAAAAAAGTTCTTCAACATTCGCCAGGTCTTTGGAATTATTGAATTCATATAATATTTTCTCAAATTCATTATTTTCTCGCAAAGTATATAAACATTTCGATAAATACGTAATTTCTACATCTATGTAGGAAGGACAACGTTGCTCATTCATTTGACTAGAAAGTATCTATATCCTAACATTTTCAAAATAAACACGGTGAAATGTGAATTTCATGGCCAACCGGGATACGTTAGGAAAGTGAATGTAGTATACAGGCCGTATTTTTCATGTCATACCTATATTGGCATCTCGAAACGATAAATGATAAAGAGTTGGTTGAATTGAATAAAACATGCCTAATTTTGTGAAAAATGAAACGATGATTCAAAATATGCGGGGTGAACACAAATGCTTCGTTTTCTCTTCTTTCTGCTGGCGCCTCTATTTTTGAGAATATTGAGATGTGTTCGTGAAACTGTCACTGTTTTACATTGGCTTCCGTGTGCTGTGCTCTGATTTTCTACAAGATGTCTCGTTTTTCGAGTGCCCTTTTCAACTCAATTGTTTAAAATGTGAGCCTTTTTATTTGAAGTATTTGAGTAGATTCTATCTCACCGACTTCGGATGAATATAATACCTCTCGGTATTTTTCCTGAATTTCTGCCCTTCAATTAAACTTTTTTTTCATTATCATTGGTAGGTTCTTGCTGATGGATATAATTGAGTGTTATATTAGGTCATCTTGATAAATTGAGAGTTCAATAAAAGATCTAAATTTCATTCAGTAACTCATTTCCACTTCTTCTCAAAAACTATGTTCCAACTAATGTCCAATGACACAATTTTCTATGTACCATTTATTTAATGATACTACACTAAAGGATACCTATGGTGTCTGTGGTAACCCTCAAAAAACATTTGGCTTGGACTTCGGTGGCATAAATTTTGATCGGTATTTTTGACCAGTTACATTTCCGCATACTCGTGAGTACTGAAATTATTCACTTTCCGCAATCAATTTTCGTGAGGAAATATTGAAAACGCAACGATTGTACCTATATAGACAAAATGGGTCAGTCAAAGAGCACTGACTTGAAGTCAAGAGATTTTGAGCACCTAGCAGATAGATTCGCATTTGTCAGTCCAAGAAATCCACTGACAAAAATTCTACAACACAGTTTGGACCCGGTCGGATTTGTCAGACATAAGGTGAAAGTTTTTTTACGATAATTCGTCAGAAGTTTTCATGGTTTTGCCTATGCAATCTGAACAAAATTTCGCACATAGCTTGAATACATTATCTTCCAACAGAATGCAAAATTTCATTCAGATCGAATCTGTAGTTTCGAAACTTTACGGAAAACAAAATTTCGAAATTCACGAAACCCCTTGTCGAATTTTGCCCGATCGCAACCGCGGAATTGTAGATACAAACCTACCCTGAAAATTCTTTTGGTTTATCCATTCGTAATCGGGTTCACGGATAGCCAGACGGACGGACAGAATTGAATTTGACCACAGATTCGTGATCAGTTAGTCCAACCTACTCGATTTGGACCATTTCTTGGTTCAAAATTGGAAAAATACATGCATCGTGAAAAAAATTTATGTGTAGCATGTGCAAAAAGGAAATTCATTGCAGTGATTGCGAATCTCGATCTGCGAACAACTTTGAATATGATTTCGGTAGTAACAGCATTGGGAAAAATCTAAATTACAGTAGAAGAATGTTCCTACTGAATATCCAATGGTAGTTAATGTTGTGAGTAATATCTGATTATGAGTATACGAAAACTCATATCGAAGAAAAAATGTTATCTTGAAATTGAACTCACAGAGTATCAGAGTATTTTGCACTATTGCAACAAAGGTGAACTTTTCGCACATTGCACATTGCCGCCAATCGTGAAAAAAGTTCGAGAAAAAAAATCGGCACTATCTATTATTGAATCTATTGAATTCCGAATGATGCAGTTTTTGAGAACTGCTATATAGGTGTAAGTCGCTCAATTCATGCATGTATAGGTAAGGACATATTTCATTTCAAAGACGTCATAGCTCATTTCCATTCGATTTATTTCTAAAAGATCCAATACACAATTAGCATGTCGGTGTGGGCACAGAAGTTTCAGTAGACGACGTCACGTATTTGTGGAATTCCTGGATATAATCCAGGATAAACTCCAGAATATGATGGGTAGGGCAGTATTGGTCCTGGAGCCGAATAGGTGTTATAGCCTATGTTCGATGGAATAACAAACTGAGGTCTAGGCTCGGGGGCAGCAAAGGCCATGACGAAGAGTGCAAGGGCGATAAGGATAATCTGAAACATAAAAAAAAAAGTTGTGTTAATTTACCTAAATTCTTTCAAATTTCATTCGTAGAAGGTCATGGAGAGGCTTCTTTGGACTGGTACCATTTTGCCAAGAACTGTCATTTGTTATTTAGAATCGAGCATCAAAAAAATTAACTTGTTTCGGAAAATGTGAGGCAAAGGAAGGAATAATTGTATGTAAAACAAGAGAGGGCATTTGGAAGCTCTAAAAAATCCTGTTTATTCCCAAGTTTTCCTTTTTTTTTTCATGAAAAATGAAATGTTCAAGACCGTTCAATCAAGAATATTATTTTTGAAAAATATTCTTCAAGAATCTCGATCTCGTTGGAAATTTTACAACTTTCAGTGGCATTCATATGGGGGACTCTTGATATCATATAACTTCATAATCTACGATACTGGAAATGTTTGAAACATGTAAGAATCATTATATGTTCACTTCTAACAAGCAATGTGTCTGTTTTGAGTCGAATCGAAATATCTTCAGAATATCAAAATTATTGCTAAATGCAGATAATTTCAACTTTAAATTCAGAGTATTCCGCACCTTCTAGCCGTGGTCCAATAAAAATTTCACCTACAACTGCGGTAGTCATCTTCAGATGTATCACATTCGTAGGTTATAACCTGACGATTGACTGCTCCGAATTGGTTCAAGAAAGCCCGGAATTCTTTGAATTTAAAGTTGATCTGGCCGCGAAAACCTTAATCAATGTATGGAGATATTTTTGTAGCACTCTCTGTCACGGAAGTGAAAAGATTCAGCACCTATGTTCACAGGAAAGTTTTTCTGTTCTCATTTTCGGATTACAGCACCTTACCAGTGTTTGCAATTTTAGACTTCATTTTGGACAGGACGGTACGACTGAATGACTGCCCAAACATAACAAATCATCTAGACTAGAGGAGTGAGTTGCCGGTTTATGGTCATTACATAGTGATATTTTCATGAATGCTGCTTTATTGAAGCGAGATTCCTCGGGCATATCTCTCGAAAAATATAGATAAGCCCAAAGAATTCGAAAATATAAATTTAACTCACCTTTGCTATCATCTTGAGGACTTAACTTGATTTGTTCAAATCGAGTAATAACATCATGATGCTTCTTGCAAGTTTATATATAAAACTCATTGCAGAGTTACAAAAAGACACTTTACCCATTGTGAACCTGATATAACCGGTTCAACATGAAGATCTAGTTGGAGCGAGTATAAAAATTCTGATGAATGCAGCGCTTGCTTCGATCTGGTTATCGAGGATGCATGCGAAGAAATAATGAGGTGAAGAATTAATATTGTACCTTGTTTTATTGATTGATTTTTTCTGGATTAATATCTGCATTATATTCAGAAAAATGAATGTTGTAGATGATTCAAGAACTATCTTCACAATATTATCCCTCAAATTGAAACAATAAACCAGCAGAAAAGTTTCTTGTTCGAATACATGTACAGGGTGGGCAAAATTGGTGCTACATGAACTAAAACTTTTTGTTATAACTCAGCAAATAAACCTCTTAGAAAAAATCAGAGTACGCCACTGGATTGCTATCAGAAAAGTGCCTGTATAATGTTTTTATTTCAACATCCTAGCATAAACAGAAACGGAGATAATGACCAAAGTTGAAATTGCCCAAATTGCAATTTCGGCCTATAACTCGGAAACGAAAGAAGATAGAGGAATGCAGTTGATGGCATTAACAGTTTCTCGAAGAAAGAGGACTATAAGGTGCCATTCATTTTTCTCTATCTCCTCGGGTTAAAAAGTTTCAGTTCATGTAGCACCAATTTTGCCCACGTTGTATATTCTCGAAGCTAATTAGTGTTCAGCAAATAAGGAGAACTGTGATATTGAGAATATTTCGTGGAAAATGCCGGGATGACATTCAACTTCTCAGTTTGGCCGGGAAAGAATAGTAGCCCCACAGAATAGTAGCTACGACGAACACAAATTTTACTCGAAGGAATCGAATAGTAGGTATCTGTAACAGCCCTTGGAAGTCATTTTTTGAGGACCTTTAGATTAGTAGTTGTAACCTGTACCACAAGCAGACGGTTGCATTCCTCAAATTCAAGGGCAAGATGACCTTTGAGAGTACCTCGGATATCACACGAGTCACGATTCGGTTTACTGAGTGAGAGTCGACGAGAAAGGATTTGGAGAGGCCCAGGCAGACTAGAGCGACTCAATTTCACCCATGAAGTTCTGCCCTTTCAGGGTGGATCAATAATGTACTGGGGGGAATAATTTTCGATCGCGGTACCCCTCTTATTCTCGTTGAGCGAGCTATGACTGGTGCAATCTACTACCATTGAATCAATCATTGTTCCTCTCTGTGCAACGAATTTGGGGATAACTGAAAGGACCCCGCACTTTTTGTATGTAAAGTGGCGACCGAGTAAATTTTCTGAAAGTTTGTTATGTTGTTGTACCCGACTCAGTGACCAAAAGTGTCAATGGGTCCAACCCAATCCTATGGCTAGTTTTCCAAATACTAAATCACTAAATGTCTGTTTTACCTACAATTTTCCTTGGCAATCCAATGGCTATGTTAACTCCGGACTTATTCATCATTGATCTCACTAAATGTCTGTTTTACCTACAATTGAAATGAGGAAGTTAAGTATTCACATTAACAAAGTGGGAACTTATCAGGAATCCCAAATATTTTCCTGAAATATAATACGGAGTGTTGGGTAGTTTTGCTTGATTTTTGGAGATTTTGAATGACAATATTTTCCCTTGTCAAACGAAGGACCCTGCACTTTTTGTATGAGAAGTGGCGACCGGTCAAACTTTCTGAAAGTTTGGTATGTTGTTGTACCCGACTCAGTGACCAAAAGTGTCAATGGGTCCAACCCAATCCTATGGCTAGTTTTCTAAATACGGGGTGTTGAAGTTGAAAATTGCCCAGATTTTCGGATTTATTTTTTAATTATTAAGAGTTAGATTGGATTTCTGTTGCATGCATACGTTTACTACATGCTCTAGTTATGAAATTAGTGGATACGTATAATTAAAAATATCTTTATTTACAGGGTGATTCACGAATATATGACGGTGGTTTTTTGCCAAAATTCACTTTTTCTACTGTGACGTCAGGAATGCATATTTTTGAAATGTTCTCTTCGATATAGTATTTGGACAAGAAAATATTGCACAGTACACAGAGAGAACCACTAGACATAATCATTTTTTTTAAGGATTAATTCGAAACCTTGTATTTTTGAATTGATTTTTGGGAAAAGTAATACCGCAAACATATGTGTGTCTCTAATTTCCAAAATATCCATGGTGGTTTATTCCAAGAAAGGTAGTCTATTTTGGGAAAAGTACAAAAAAACAATTACACCCTGTATTCGAAAATTTCCTCGGTCAAATGCAACTATTTCCTAAATATATATTGATTCCCACAATATCTCCAGAGGTATGAATTCTGAATCCGATACTATGACCAGTTTTAGAGATACAGGGCGTTAAAGTGGGGAATAAGTTATTTCATCAGTTTTTTTTTATTGAAAAGCCGGATTGATTTTATGTTGCACCAATGAGTTCAGTATGAGTACAGACCAGATGCGCATGGAAAGGTTCAGCTAAAATATTTAGTGTTACAGGGTGATTCACTAATAAATCACAATATATTTTGCAAACACTCGATAATGCTACTATTTCGTCACAGAGAAATTACTCCATGAAGTTAATACCTAGTCGTTCACAATTTTCAGTCTGAAATATGTACTTCATTATAAAGTAACAAGCAGGCCGTCCCAGCTTCGCCCGTGTAGAAATTTGTTTCACGCGGCGGTTTCATCTTCAACACTTCAACCTGTCATATCTTTCGATGTACTTGTTGTAATTGTATGATGTGAATGGCAATTTCGTTCTAAATTAAATACTGGAGATCAATAACGTATTAGGTTGGATGAGGTTCAATACCCAATTCATAAAAACTCACTCCCAAATAGTACATAATTTTGGAAAACATCTGATTACCATAAACAGGTTATAGCAAGTTTATCTTGGGAGATAGATATATGATATCGCGGACTTTTTTGTAGATCTATTTAAGAGGTGCATTTCTGTAATGCATTAATTGGATCCACGTAAGTCTTACAGTTTTTGCAGCGCACGTGAAAATAGCTGATTATGGCTGATTTTTTGTAATTATTGAAGTTATAGTAGGTATCCTTATTTTTTTCGGGTAAAAAGTATAGCCTTTGTCACTCAGGGATAATGTAGTTTTCTGAAATCGGTCCAATAGTTTTTGAGCCTATTCGTATCAAACAAACAAAAATACAAATCTTTCCTCTTTATAATATTAGTATAGATAGTATAGATAACCGAGGTTATGACTATAATAAGATTTAAACTCTTCAATATACTCAGTTATAACTCGCTCTGCACGAATATTGTGGACTGTGGAGTACCTACCTGTAAAAATAGGTTCGTATTATACCTACACAAGAAGATGGTTAATTGTCATCTTTTTGGGGGTGATAGCGCAGTTGGTAAGCGCCATCATAAAGATACTCAAAATTCACTAAAAAGTTCTCATTTCAATCAATTCAAAGCGTAAGTATTTTTGGTATGGTAGGTATGAACTTCATGGAGTAATTTCTCTGTGACGAAATAGTAGAATTATCGAGTGTTTGCAAAATATATTGTGATTTGTTAGTGAATCACCCTGTAACATTGAATATTTTAGCTGAATCTTTCCATGCGCATCTGGTCTGTCCTCATACTGAACTCATGGGCGCAACATAAAATCAATCCGGCTTTTCAATTTAAAAAAAAAACCGATGAAATAAGTTATTCTCCATTTTAACGCCCTGTATCTCGAAAACTGGTCATAGTATCGGATTCAGAATTCATACCTCTGGAGAATCAATATATTGTGAGAAAATAGTTGCATTTGACCGAGGAAATTTTCGAATACATGGTGTTCATGTTTTTAGTACTTTTCCCAAAAATCAATTCAAAAATACAGGGTTTCGAATTAATCCTTAAAAAAATTATTATGTCTAGTGGTTCTCTCTGTGAAACACCCTGTATAAAAAATGTGTACTGTGCAATATTTTCTCGTCCAAATACTATATCGAAGAGAACATTTCAAAAATATGCCTCCCTGACCTCACAGTAGGTGAAGTGAATTTTGGCAAAAAACTACCGTCATATATTCGTGAATCACCCTGTGAATATAGATATTTTTAATCATACGTATCCACTAATTTTATAACTAGAACATGTAGTAAACGTGTGTATGCAACAGAAATCCAATCTAACTCTCAATAATTAAAAAATGAATCTGAAAATCTGGGCAATTTTCAACTTTAACACCCCGTATTTAGAAAACTAGCCATAGGATTGGGTTGGATCCAGTGACACTTTTGGTCACTAAGTCGGGTACAACAACATACCAAACTTTCAGAAAATTTGACCGGTCGCCACTTTACATACAAAAAGTGCGGGGTCCTTTGTTTGACAAGGGAAAATATTGTCATTCAAAATCTCCAAAAATCAAACAAAACTACCCAACACTCCGTTTTATATTTCAGGAAAATGTTTGGGATTCCTGATGAGTTCCCACTTTGTTGATGTGAATACTTAGATTCCTCAGACATTTAGTGAGATCAATGATGAATAAGTCCGGAGTTAACATAGACATTGGATTGCCAATGAAAATTATCTGCATCGGAATCATATAACCAGACATAACTCGATGTATGCGGAAGAAACCCAGTTATGTCATGCTGATTCGATTCTCATCAATATGCAAAATCCGAGAAGTCATTGTTATGATTATATCAAGATGACATAACCTGAATCTGATTTACATAAATTAAACACGAAACAAGCGAATGTCCTTGGCCTTTGAATAAAATAGGTATGGGTGTATCCTATCGAAATTATTGATTTCACAATGATTAATTTGGCTATTGAATGCATCTCAGCTGATTGCAGTCGAATTTAACGAAGAGAAAATTTTAAAGTGGAGACTATTTTTCGGATATTTTCCGATCATCAGAATTTTTTCTAAATAATAATTATTTTCTTTTTTTTTTCGAATCATAGTAATCATTGAGAGAATCGAAATTTTCTTTCCATATATTTGTAAGAATTTGATTTCTGGATTTCAGATGAGTATGCCAATAGAACTCATAATTTAAATAAAAAAAACTCATAATAGCAAATGAATAATTTAAGCTGGTTTTCATTTCAACTTGAAATCTGATTGAAGGTTATTTTTCATGTTTTGTCTAAAACAATAATTCATTGGAAGTTCCAAATAACCTTCAGCGATATCTTTGATTTTTCAAATTTCGAATTTGGTTCCTAATTAACGAATTTTTTGATCAAAATTCTGATTCATGATATTTTAAATTTTTTTTCATACTTTCTCTTTGAGATTTATTGAATGTAAAATCTTTCGTATCAGATTTGACTTGGAATTTGTTTCATTAGCGGACTCAGGTATATTGAAACAAAACAATTGGTAGGTTGGACGATTCATGGCGTTTATATCTGTTCAGGTATAGATTCATATAACAACTGGTTTTGGCACTGATAAGATTTTTTGTAAGACTTTCTTGTCGATTGAAAATCTGAGATGGGGTCCTACTTTTATTTCTCTCGAAATGGGTCCCTTTATTTTCCATTGCCGCAATAGCGACCCGACCGTGAAGTATTGCGGATTATTCCAAAAGTAGGACCAGATCTTCAATATGGAGTGCCGTTTCGATCCACAATTTCTGGCAATGATTTTTAGTTGGGAGTCATTGACCCAGGATTTCTATGCATCTTCGCGATTTATTTCAATGGTTTTTTCAAAGATTGACTTAAAAAATTTTCAATCTGAAGCTTCAAAATCTTTCTATCACAATTTACCGAATCAATTCTATATTTTTGTTTTTCAAATTCGAAGAGGGAATATGCCTTGAATGATTTCAAGAAGAAGAGGCCTTTAAACATGGGCCCAAGAACATTTCGTTTTCGAGATGGAGGCTGTTGAAGATTTTTCCGCACAGAATCGGCATTTCACAAGGTCACCAACTGAAATTTGGCATAAATATCACAATTCACAGTTTACCTACGGCATGTGACATGCCAATTTCGATTGCAAATCTACAGGGTAATATTTTCTGAACACCATACCCTTTTTTTCACTTCAGTACTTTTTTTTTGGTGTGCCACTGCCAGTTTGGAAAAATTTGAAAGATTACTTTGATATTTTATTTAATTTTATGGTTTCTTGTAACTTGGTCATATCTGCTCCAGATTTTTAGAGTTTTCTTAACGATTCTCTCGGAATAAAAATTTTCATAAACAAAGAAATCTGAACTATTCAAGTCTAGGGATCTGGCATGACTGATGTCCACCAGTTTTCATAATTTTTGTTCAAATTCTCCCTAATTCACCTATTCAACCTGTATCTCGAAAACAAAACGTTTGCAGTCTGGTAATGGGACTATTTCTCTTCGATTGTACCTCCAATTTAAGAACAACCTGTATATTTGAGTGATACAGATCTAATAAATGTCCATAATCGACCCATATGCATTTTCCTACTTTCTAAACTTGTAATAGGAATGTTATTCTCAACATCGTTGCAAAATGGCGGAGGATCCAGTTTCTAAAATTATTGAATTCTTTTACCTCGATGATTTAGCACCAGGCCGAAGACATGCATTCAATGTATTTTATTCGTTCCTGGATATGTGTGCAATTGTCAATTAATCGACTTCTCTCTCATCAAGAATGTCGGATTCATTTGGAAACTTGAATTCTTCAAACGTTTTTTATTCCTCCTTGCTTTCAGTGACCACATTTAATATGTCAAATTTATAAATTCCCAAAACTAAATTAATGTTCATAACATCAACTCAAAATTTCAGTAAACGATCATAATTTCAAAGTCTTAATCACAATTGAAAAATATACAGAAATGATTTTTTTCGATAATTCGCTAGTATTTTGAACGGAGTTGGTTAAGCGATCCGTACAAAATTTTGCGTGTGACATGATGGCGTCACCCTCTCTGACCCATCTGAATGCAAAATTCAATCTACACCGAATATCAAAAACTCAAAGTCTCCAGGTTCATGCATTGGAGAGTTATTGTGTACGGATAGAATGAAATATGAAAAAGGAATGTTCATGATTGAGTCCAACCTAGTCGATTTAGACCTTTATCGTCTCAAAATACAGAGAACCGGACAACTGGACTCTACGTACAACATGAATCCAGTAAAGCTCGAATAACTCGGGAATTACTGAATTTAGGAGCAAGAGTATCTGGGAGTGCTATCATTATTTTTCTTCGCAGAATCTAACGCAATCGAAAAACATAGGGTTCTAATTTGAGAAACAGCAGTTATGGCCAATTTTCGATTACAGTTTTCGACAAAAAATTTGAAAGACCCTGTGATGATATTCATAAAATACAAAAAAAACATGGCCTTTCCACATTCTTTCACTTTGACGTTATTAGAACGATTTACACTCGAGATGTTCAGAATAAGAAAAATGAACGTTAAACTGACCTCTTTTCGATATTTCGAAAACTATTTGAATGAATACAATAGTTTTGACAGACATGTATTCAGTATTTCGAACAATATCATAATCCCAATTTTCAGATTTCAAATATGTCCAGTTCTCCAGAAACGTTTGATAGGCACTCGAGCTTGAGATTCCCTGTATGAAATTCGAGAAAATGTGGAAAACTTTATTGCTGAGCTGGAAATTTTGAAAAATAATAACAAATATGGGATGCAGGGAAACTATAGCGAAAATCTCGAGTTCACAGTTTTTTGCAAAAAATTTATATTAAGGTGGGCGTTCAATGTTGTGTGTTTTTATTTCAAGTTGCATTTCAACCTGAAATTTTGTGGGTAAACTCAGGAAGGATTGGAAAATAATTTGAATCGATTTCACTCAGAAAGTTCATTTTTTTCTTTCAAAAATAGAAGAAAATAAGCCAACTCATGCTTCTGTTTTATTTCAAACGAAAGACCCATGAAAATAGTTCAACTTCCGATTAAAAGTGAATCAACTTGAAATACGGAATTGGCAGAGAATGGCCAAATTCAAATATATGGCGGGAAAAAGTTCCTGTTTTACCCATATATCCACTTATTTCATAGTTCAGCGATTTTCGGATAGAGAGCGTCATTGTACATTTCATTCATAACAATAGAGATATTCATTGATCTTATAGTGATATTCATAGAACTTATAGTGATAATGTAAGTTCTATGGAGATATTCCATAAAATGCACGGTGGCGCCTCTATCGAATGAGATTTCTTACTCGCTTTGAACGGCGACCTTAAAAGATTGCTGAAATCAAAGGAAGATCTGTTTTTGCGCGGTTGTGCCTATGCGTTATCATTCTTACAGAATGTCGGAAATTTTTAGCGTTATATCGTTACTAGCGACCCGCCCTGGCTTCGCACAGATGCAATGCAATGCAGATACCTACTACAGAATGTCATTATAAACAACGTTTACAGCTTTTTTGTCATTAGAAAATACAGACATATTTCGTTCAGAAGTTACTCTTTAAAGAGCGACATTCAATTACAATGAGGAAAACACTCAACGCTCAAATCTAAGGTCGCAACGTTGAAAGTTTGACCCTCCGCACCGCTAGGTCCCTGCATTTTAAATCTGTAATATCTTCGGAAATATTCATTCGGGTATTCATTTAAATTATATGCTGTAAAAAGCCATGTTGATCTATTTTGAATGGACAATGTATTTAAGGTACTAAATTGGATAAGGATTAATGCTGTATATTGCTTCAAATAACTTCCCAAATAAGCCATTTTTTCCCGTGAAATGTGAAGGATAAAAAATGGTTATTGTGGTTATCCTTGAGATATACCATCGCGGACTTTTTTGTTGACCTTTTTTAGGTGTACAATACCGAGTACATTATTTTGATTTATCTCCTGGGGTTCAGTCAGTGTTTGCAATTTAAGCGCAAAAAAATGTGTTTATGTTCGACACTTGATTCATGAATTCGTTTAGTGTTCATAATTGACTACTTTATTGGACACCACTTTATTGGACTCAACTGTCGCAGTCTTCTCTCGATTTTGCAATTTTTTTCGTTTCACACCACTTGTTATAGGTCGCATACAAATTTTCATAAGCACTTTTAGTGGGTAGGAGAGATTCTTTGGCGCTTGCGGCTAAATTTTTTACGCTTTCGTCTACCGGACTATCCATTTTTTGGATTATTATGACGTTTGTCACAAAATGAACGAAGTGAACAACTTTGTTCAGTGAGGTTTCTAATGTTGCTGATGGTTACTAAGGTAAGAAAAGCAAAAGCATACTTATGTTTTTTGGTAATGAAGCGACAAATATAATAATTGCCATTTCAGAAAATGAAATTTCTGCATTGCAGTCAAACAGTACATAATTAGGCTTATGGACTTGCCCAAATTATTGGCCTCGCTCGCTCTGCCATAAACTTTTGGACCCGTCCATAAAGACCTTATTTATGTACTTGGTACATAATTACATCACATTAGAAACCTGTAAATTCATCAGTGTTTCTCTACAATATTAGGCAAGTATCAAAAATATAGACCTTCCTCACTTTATCTATTAAAAAAAAGCGTTTCAAAATCCGTTGCGTAGTTTTGAAGATTTGAGCATACATAGGGACAGACAGCGATAGCGACTTTGTTTTATACTATGTACTGATATTGGACTCTCTGATAGAGCATTTGTGGTTAAATTCTGTTCTGTCCCTCCATACATTCTTAAACAAGATAACTTTCGAAAGGAACATTAAATTAGTAATTCCAAAAATACCTATCAGCGAACGTATTTTTATCTGAACCGCACTAGTTATGAATCTTAACAGGTCACAGAAGCTTCTTTTTTAGGTTATGGCTTTTATGAATTTTTATCTACACTAATTTGATATTCATTTGATTGATGTTCTTGTTTGAGTAAAGCGCTAAAAACTAAAATATCATTTTATAAAGGAACTGTTTCCACAATTTTCATAAAGTTTACTATTCCATTATTCTGATGGCGAATTATTCGAGCTTGACTTCGTCTATATCAAATGACAACGTTGGATATCACGACATTTTTGAGCTTCTCATCATCAATCATCTTTCTCGAAATCTGTGTAGAAAATAATTCTTCATGATTCAGGAAACAGTTATATTTCCTTGAACTTCAGGAATATAAATCACACAGATAGAATCATGTGGAACCAACAGGATGTCGTCGAACCGCCCATGCTATTCAACGGTGAAGTTTTCCAGTTGGCCTTCTCGTTCAAAACTGGCCCAACCAACCTTTGTTTACAGAATGTAATTAGAAAAATTATTTCTGGTTATTCTCGTCCTCTCCTATTGTTGTAACGTTGAACCAGTTCTACGAAAAAGGAAAACCGAAACTTGCAGCAGGTGATTCCTGAAGGTGAAGGTGAGAGGATGAAGCTATCAATTATCTTTATCTACACACAACCAAAATATATTGAATGATCCAATATTTCGCAGAAAGCAAGTTTCCGTGACAATTTTGTTGGATATGAGAATATCAACATAGTATAGGTATTCTCCATTCAAAAATATCCCGGTTGATGCATGATTTAGGTTTATCATTTTCTTTTAATTGAAAATGACGCAGGTTGGCACTCGTAAAAGTCAATTAATTCTGAGAGACGTTGCCAAGGCTAATTTCTATTTACTCTTTTTCAACTTTGTAAATGGAGTTAGTTCAACTGTGACACCAGATTCGTAGTATTACAACATTTTCATATCTTTTCACACATTTCAAGTTGTGCAAAAAACGATTCAAATGTCGTCCGTAGGCTTATTTCTTGAGAATTTTGAAAGTCGGGAATTCCATAGGTCCGTCTGTTCTGTTTTTATGTCGGGTTAATCGACCACTTTCATTCTTTTTTCGAATGAACTATCACAAAGTAATGGACTTTTCTGTCCATTTTCAGTAACATTTTAACACTTGTTTCTCGAATTCTGTAAAATAAAATAGCATAACTGAATCTTCCAACCATATTTTTGTGTTTTTAATTTCAGTATTAAAGTCTATCATTTGGTTAATCAAACGTCTATCTCATTTTTCTTTCAGAATATACCGTTTTTTTTGTAAATAATATCAGAAAAATGTGTTGTTTCCGCGGAATTCATTTCCTTGAATTTTTTTATTCGAAATGATAAATATCTTTTTTTATCAAAGTCAATTTATTAAGGTTTGTTTTAGCCGTTGAATAGTGAAAATTAATTGTTTCTTACAATTGTGGATTCTTTCATGGAATTGAATTTCTTTTAAATGACACGTCCGCATGTATCTTCTCCCAGATGACTGGCGAAGGAAAAT
This sequence comes from Adalia decempunctata, assembly GCA_951802165.1. Lineage (NCBI taxonomy): Eukaryota > Metazoa > Arthropoda > Insecta > Coleoptera > Coccinellidae > Adalia > Adalia decempunctata. The sequence goes on from OX637695.1 coordinate 41,889,334, forward strand.
AAGTGTATTATACAGTCAGTGTCAGATCTAATTCAGGGTAGGATTTCTTGTTAATATTCCCTTCGCCCCAACATTTGTTCTATTAAATAAATAAAAATTAATGCACTGCACTGCCATCTGGTAAACGTTTCCTATATTGAATGCTGAAGACTCTTAAGAGGTACATTTCTTCATTACAATATTCGAATTTCTAAATTAGAAAGCTGCCAACTGAAAGTGTTTTTATGTGAAAAATCTGTTTTTCAGTAATTTTCAAAAATTTTTTGTTGTAACAAACGTTCCAATATTTCAAAAATTTTCAATTGGCAGATTATACAGGATGTTTCTAAATAAGTGTATCAAGGGTCAACTGTAGATTCCTCAAGAGGAAATAACATTTTTTTTTCTTCCATTCTTTCCTCCGGGTCTTCGTTGCACACATTTGCGCATCAGAATTTGCTGTGCAAATGCCATTTTTCCTAGTGACGTGAAACTTGGGCGGTAAAACCTTTGTGCCAATTCTTTATCTCCGCCACTGGCACTTCTAATGAAACCGAGAAACGAGCAAGAAAGTAGCTAGTACCAGTGACAATGTGTGTACAGAAACTCAATTCTGTAATTCGAATGGTTCCTGAGATATTAGCAAAAAACTGAAAAAATATAAATTTTTGACACCCTGTAGCTCTGAAACGAAGACCCGAAGGAAAAAATGGAAGAAAAAAAAATGTTATTTTTATGACGCATTACAGTTGACCGTTGATACACTCATTCAGGAACACCCTGTAGTCGCAATTTCGTTTTGACTTTCAGAATTTTTGTTATAATTGAATAACGAAGAAACAATGAACAGTTCAAAATTGGTTCGAACAATAATGTAGCGTGCCTTGAGAGGTTTGATTTTTTGCTAGTACCTTTCATAATTGAAAAAATGCAAAAAATTTACTTACACTGAATATGCACTAGGGATGGAAATCATAAATGATATGAATATTCGAATATTCATTGAATATTCAATCGAATAAATTGCGGTTGGATTATTCGAATATTCATGAATATTCAGTAAATAGTTGAATATTCAGAGAATAGTTAAATTTGCAGTGAATATTTGAGTATTCAGTGAATGGTAGAGAGGTATTCACTTGATAGCTGAATAGTCGAATATTCAGTGAAAATTTAACTATTCACTGAATATTCAACTATTCACTGAATATTCATGATTATTCGAATAATCCAACCGCAATTTATTCGAATAAATATTCAATGAATATTCGAATATTCAGTTAATACCCGACTATTAACTGAATATTATTATCATTATTAACATCATTCGTGATGTTACGAAACTTCAAATGTCAAATCGATTATTTTGTGACTTCATTTTATTGTAATTTATTTTTTTTAATCAAATAGTCGGTTTTCCTATTAAAGAGAAAAATAGTGTAGGTATTATACACGGAAAATATAATAGATTTCGATTGTATGTCTCTCTTGAACTAAGACTTTTCTCCCTGTATAATAAATAACTATTTATATCATTTAGATTTTTTGTGTCGAATATTCGAATACAAATTCTTCGGAAAAAAATTCATTGAATGATTACTGAATAACTATTCATGACTACTCATTGAATATTCATGATTATTTCATTCACACATGGCTCCGCCAATGAAAAGTCACGAATTCAGTCACGCGATATGCAGTATTATCGACTATTTGGGTATTTCTCTGTGAACTGGGCAACTTGTCTAAAGAAGATGTCTAGACGACTTTTTTGCTCATATATTCAATAAACCTAATTCAATAAATATATATTTACATTTTCATTAATGCACGAGAGATGAACCAAAAATATTTCCATTACTTTAGGAAATTTTAACAATATTCTGAAATGGTCGATACAGGGGACTGTGTCCATGTCAGGGGACTGTTTATTCAAATGAAAAATTCTGTACCAAAATTATTCTATTTCAATTTTCATAAAAAATCACAGTTTAGGAATTAAGTATTTGCTTTCTTCTCACGAGAAGCGTTTTTTGTACTTTTGTACTCTAATTTCATCATGTTTATTTTCTTTATCCTATATCTTAGCATCTTCTCTCTAGAATATCTTTTTCGAATTATTTCAGCAACTTCAGGTTTTGGCATTTGAAATGAATTAGTTACATCAGAATCTGGACTATTCTCTCTCATGTACGAGTTAGTAATATTCGCTCATACTTTTTTTTTTATTGCGATACTTGGTGCAATGTTCTTTCCACTTCTTCTTAGCTTCCCGGTGTTCTCGTGGGGTCATATTCTCAACAAGCTTCCTAGCTCCCTTTTCTTTTTTCTTAAGGTATTTAATACGTTCTTTCTCTCTAAGCTCTTTCCCTTTCTTTTCCTATTTTTATTACACTCATATCTCGTCCGCTCATTTCCTCTTTTCTTTTTCAAAATATCTTCCTCAGAGAGTTTTTTCTTCCTTGGAACCCTAGCCTAGTGGTTAAGGTGATTGTCTACTTGTCTAGGACCCCGAAAGACCCGAGTTCAATCCCGAGGCTAGGAAAGAATTTTTCTATTCTCTGTGATATGCCTAAGGTGGCGTAAGGACACGGTAAGAAGGCCTACATAGAACACAACTGATTCTCCTCACTCGCACAAGCTACAAGCTTCTGATGGGTCTCCTCGGGAGACCTAGGAGATATCAGTATCATACTCAAAGCACACGTACCTTCTGTATAAAAAGTACCCGGAATTGTAAAAAAAAACACATAAATTTAAATTTAATCATCAATATTTATTTTGTCTCCTTCAAAATAGTCCCCATTGCTTACAATACAACTATGATATCGGCGAACCCACTTTTCCATGCACCGCTCATACGCCGCCAAAGGTATGGCCTTCAGTTCTCGTTGCGAATTTGTTTTGATGGCTTCAATGGACTCAAAACGCGTTCCACGTAGGGGCAATTTGAGTCTTGGGAATAGAAAAAAGTCGCACGGAGCTAAGTCAGGTGAATACGGCGGTTGTTCGATGGTATTTATTGAGTTTTTGGTCTTGTATTCCTTAATAATTATGGCTCGGTGCGACGGCGCGTTATCATCATGCAAAATCCACGAATTGTCTTTCCATAAATCTGGCCGTTTACGACGAACATTCTCACGCAAACGCCTCAATACACCCAAGTAATACTCCTTATTCACTGTCTGTCCTTCAGGAAGAAATTCTGAGTGCACAACACCACGATAATCGAAGAAAACAGTGAGCAAAACGGGGCAAATCTTCGACCACCTCACGTCCGTCTTTGAATGATTTGTACCAATCGTATGCTTGTGTTTTTGACATACAATTATCACCAAAGGCTTTTTTTAACATTTTCAATGAATCGGCACAAGAAAATTCGTTTGCAAGACAAAATTTGAGGCAAACTCTTTGATCAACTATTTTTTCCATTGTAAAATTCGCAGAGCACTTTTGAGGTCGACTGATACTGACAGCTGTTGTAAACACACTAGTTGACAGATCGCGCTCAAATTTGGCTTGGTAATAAAGGAAGGTCCTACCAACTTTAGGAAAAAAAAAATTACCGATTCCTTTTTGGCGGTTCATTTAAATAACATTTTCCGGGTACTTTTTATACAGAGAGTATATCTAAAACAATGATAAACAAAATATAACGGCAATTTCTTGGAGACGGAAACAGTCCCCTGTCTCCCAACAGGACAGGGGACTGATTAATTTTACTTCATTGAAAGATAGCACAATAGGTAATGATCTCATGTTATTTCGCTGTACAAAATAAATATTCATCTATTACAACGATATAAAATTTGTAAGGTAAGAATATAGTACTAGAAAAGAAATGAAAATAATCCTTACCAGAGGACTGTTACGTGTCAGGTAACGACGTGACTTCCATGGACAGACGCTCGTGCAGCAATAAATGAAATGGCGTCTGGGAAGTAATGACAGCAACCATGCCAACTTTGATTGTTTGCGGTCTGTTACACAAAGCCATGGCGCTGTTTAACCTTTACAGTGCGTGGCGCGTAATTTGAAATATAGACAGGGGAACTGTTCACAAAATGTGGAGACATACTTTAATTCACCTTTTTAGTATAATGGAATAATAATTATAAACAATTAACGGACCTTTTTGATCATGAAATAATGCTGTTCGAACATTCAAACAATTTGATTGGTTCCTATAGTTATTGTCCTAATTAATTTAGTATGAAGTGACTTACCTGCTTCAGTGACACGACAGGGGACTGTTTTTCAAGTACTTCAACATCGTTTTCAATACAATAAAGTTTATTTCATTGAATATTGGACACTGAGCAGAGGTAGATAAGATTATTATTTTATGATATTATCTACGAAATAAATATGATCTGTATTTTTTTATATAATATTAGCCTGAGACAATGAGTTGCCCAGTTTACAGAGAAATACCCATTTAGGTAAACAAAGAAATATCAGCGACTATTTTAAAGTGTCAAAATTTGGCATAACATTCATTCAGAATTGAAAATGTACGGAGGGTCCCGAGTTCGAAACTTGGTTGGGATAGAAATTTTTTTGCAAAATAATTATGAATAAGACCGCGGATTCGAGCGTTCGGAGCGTGTTCATGAAATAATCTTCCTGAATATCACTCGACTTTGACAAAAAGCGACTATTATTTTCTTTAATTCATCTCGAGCAACTTGTATTTCGACAATTCAATTCGACCAAATGAACATTAATAATCAAAGAATAACTCCCTCGAGCTAAAGCTCTCGGGAGTTATTCAGATTATTAATGTTCATATGGTCTTATCAAATTGTCGAAATACAAAACGCTCTCGATAGAATCAGGTCGAAAATAATAGTCGGCTATTTGTCATAGTCTTGGGATATTACCTCCGACTACTAGTTGAATATTCATGACTACTTATGAATAATTGTTTGAATGAATCATTCGAATAATCGAATAAATTGAAGATTGAATATTCGAATACAAATAGCGAAATGTCTCAGCCCCAATATGGACGAATATGATATCTTTACACGAATTTTGTTACGGAAATGGCAGAGCTTCAATGCGAGAATATCGAAGAAGATTAGTGACGAACCTATCTGTCAGGTGATAATTTGATTTATTGCATGTCTGCTTCGAACGAGCCGTGTATCTACACCTTTCACAGTTGTAATTCAGAAATTCAAAGTTGAATTTCAGAAAAGGTAACATGTATTTCGGAATAGCAATATGTAATTCAGAAAACAGAAATTGAATTTCAGAATAGTTAATTCAATTTCAGAAAAACTAAATTGAAATTCAGATTAGGAAGTTGTAATTCAGAAAAACAAAGTTGTAATTCAGAATCGTGAATTGAAATTCAGAAATGGAAAATTCAAATTCAGAAAAGAAAAATTGTATTTCAGAAGTTATCAATTCAATTTCAGAAAATGTGATATGTAATTCAGAATAGTTTCGAGCTCGCTATCAAGTGATGCAACATAGGAATCTATGACAATGTGGCATCGAACTTGTCCTGAGTACTTATTTGTTTTTTTCCTGTTTTCGTTTTTGACTGTAAATGCCTTTATGATTTTCTGGGAAATGAAGTTATTATTATTATATTTCTTGCATCGATGAAGGTATCTACGTACCTACTTTGAGAGTCGAGAATGACCTCAAGAATCATGATTAATATTTTTCGCCACCCATTTTAAATGAAATCATGTCTCCATTTGAATTACATAATATTAGAGAAAGTGGGTTGGGTACCAAGCAATTGAATCAAAATTTCTTTTTTCTGAAAAAAAAATTTCCATTTCTGAATTTCAAATCACCAATTCTGAATTACAATTTATATTTTCTGAAATTGAAATTACCGTTTCTGAATTACATATCACTATTCTGAAATACAAATTACCCTTTCTGAATCACATACCACTATTCTGAAATTCAAATTACCGTTTCTGAATATCAACTTACTATTCTGAATTACAATTTCCATTTTCTGAAATGCAATTTGCTTTTCTGAATAACATTTAACGTTTTCTGAATTACAATTGGAAGAGGTGTAGTGCCCTCTAGGCGAGTCAGATATAGAAACAAATTCATGGGATGTACTCTCTGTATAAAAAGTACCCGGAAAATGTTATTTAAATGAACCGCCAAAAAGGAATCGGTAATTTTTTTTTCTTAAAGTTGGTAGGACCTTCCTTTATTACCAAGCCAAATTTGAGCGCGATCTGTCAACTAGTGTGTTTACAACAGCTGTCAATATCAGTCGACCTCAAAAGTGCTCTGCGAATTTTACAATGGAAAAAATAGTTGATCAAAGAGTTTGCCTCAAATTTTGTCTTGCAAACGAATTTTCTTGTGCCGATTCATTGAAAATGTTAAAAAAAGCCTTTGGTGATAATTGTATGTCAAAAACACAAGCATACGATTGGTACAAATCATTTGAAGACGGTCCGAAAAAACCACGTCAAAGTCGATCGAAAATTAAAGTTTTGCTCACTGTTTTCTTCGATTATCGTGGTGTTGTGCACTCAGAATTTCTTCCTGAAGGACAGACAGTGAATAAGGAGTATTACTTGGGTGTATTGAGGCGTTTGCGTGAGAATGTTCGTCGTAAACGGCCAGATTTATGGAAAGACAATTCGTGGATTTTGCATGATGATAACGCGCCGTCGCACCGAGCCATAATTATTAAGGAATACAAGACCAAAAACTCAATAAATACCATCGAACAACCGCCGTATTCACCTGACTTAGCTCCGTGCGACTTTTTTCTATTCCCAAGACTCAAATTGCCCCTACGTGGAACGCGTTTTGAGTCCATTGAAGCCATCAAAACAAATTCGCAACGAGAACTGAAGGCCATACCTTTGGCGGCGTATGAGCGGTGCATGGAAAAGTGGGTTCGCCGATATCATAGTTGTATTGTAAGCAATGGGGACTATTTTGAAGGAGACAAAATAAATATTGATGATTAAATTTAAATTTATGTGTTTTTTTTTACAATTCCGGGTACTTTTTATACAGAAGGTATATCAGCTACCGAAACATATTCGTGTACAATTTCATTGAAGTGAATCGTAAAACATGTGTATAATTTTTTTTCAACGTTTTTTTTCTTAAATACATTACGATTTTTTTTTGCTGAGTAGACCCCAAGTATTTTCAAGTTTTCTACAATTCCAAGAGACGGTGTCCCTTTTTTTTAAACACCCTGTAGATGCTTGCGATCATTTTAACCTTGAAATTTGAAAAATGTAGATATCGTAATGAAATAAATTGGCCTTTTTCAAGAAGGAATACTACTCTATTATGTAGATTTATATAATTCCTTCATAAACTCCATAATGCTTCAGAAAATTATGTGTTCGTTCACCCCAATAGCAACGTTTTCTCAAGTGTCTACAATGTTGAAAATATGAGACCTTAATTCCCTATACAAAACTCATTAAATATCACCCCTCGTTTCGCTAACCGATCAAAGAATATTAAACTGGTTTGAATGATGACTTCGAATGAAATAATATAACAGAGAAATTCCCATCGAATGGGAGAATGCGTTTCAATCCAATCTTGAAGGATGCTCCAAACTCACTGCAGGAGGTCAACGACCCCCTCCCTTTTTCGTATATTTTCCGTCTTCTTAAATCAGCCTATTTATATAGAATTTTGTGAATCTCCAGAGAAGTCTTATGATCTACAATACGACCGAGGCGGAAGTATCTGCAAAGTTGATTGAACTGACTTTTGTAACTGAACCTTTTTTTCTCATTCGAATTCGGAAGTTCAATGTGTTGTTGCGAAAAAAAAGGATTCCTACCAAAAACCAACTTCCATCCAGGAAGTATCGAATTCCATTCTATTTTCCGATTGTCGTTCACTGAAATGGGTGAAAGGGTCTTATATTTCGGCATAAAAATTGTCCGGAAGAAATAATCACATCATATTCGGATTCAGATTAGTATTTTACCTCACCTACCTGAAATTCTGAGGAATACAACTGTCGGTGGAGATCTTTCAAAACATCAAAGGTGAAATGATTATTGTAGTTATATTCAAAACATTTTTGCTCACCATGTATATTCACATATTTTTAGATTATTCAATAAATTTAGTGGATTTTACGTCCACCATTCTCTATACAAGGTGAGTCTTTGACTTGTACATATATTTTAACTGTAGATTCCTCTCATCAAACGAAACACTTTTTTTCAAAATTCGGCTTCGTTTGAAAGATACAGGGTGTCAAATATCCATGAAATTAACACTATTCTTTCCATATATTCTGAACCGATATTCCGAATGAACTGAATTTTGGTTGATTGTTTACTCTATTCATGGTGCATATTCCTCAATTGAAACTTATTCCATATTCCTTCTGGTATAAGAGTTACAGCCTACTCGTCTTATGAATTCTTGCAAAAATACTATAAAATCACTTGAAAAAGATAAACGGTTCATATTTTCGAAAGAATCAGCCATTTTAGAAAATAAAAGTATTCTTATATTTTTTCAATAAAACGCGTCGTTTTCGAGTTATTCCTTATTGTATACGAACAAATTCGAGGAAAAAATCATGAATTTCATAAAAAATCTGAATTCTTCCCTGAATTAAATATCATCGAATATAATGTATTCTCTGATCTCTTAACAAATTAACAACGTTGTCAATGTTTATCGACATCGTCAAGAATAAAATCTCCTTTATTGAAAAAAGTTCGATGTAATAATTGAATTCTGAGAAGCATGAAATGAAATTACACAGTTTATAAGCACAGTTTCTATTGAAAATTTATTGTTACCGGTCTTTCAGGAAAATATCTATCTCAACAATATCCTGTTGGAGTTTTTAATCGACACTACACGGTCTGCAATCATCACCTGTTTGCTTTATTATCTGCAAGTAGATTTAGATAGATAATTAAGGTTATCCCGTATAAGCGTCGTTCATTATCATAGACTGGCCTGCGCTGCGGTTGGAGACACAGAAACGGAACAACGGCCTGTCTCGCCTGTCTGCCTTGCGTGCCGGCTATATCGTAACGCTATATCGGCAAGAATCAGAACTCGTTTGGCATCTCCAAAGAGCCACGCCTAGACGCCTTCAGCGAAAAGTGAACAAAACTGGTGTCCTTGTGATAGTTCGTCCGCTAACGATAGGGGACGTACTGCTTTATTGAGTTCGCCTCTATGGTTCGCCTATACCATTGTTTGAAGAGAAAATCGGCAATCTGGCATCGTCCCCTCTAGTGTTCTGTGGAATAACACACAGAGGTTGGGTAAGGTTAGGTGATTGACCTTTAATCATATGACTTTGGTTGATGGAGTTAGGATAAGTTTCAATCGAAAAATATGAACTTTGAAGTGTTTGCAGAGAATAATATCAGGCACGTATTCAGCCCGATTAATTTTTTCGAATGGCTATATCTCATCAACAGAGCCGAATTCGGAAAAATGGAAAATGGCCTCAAGAATCTACAGTTAAAATATATGTACAAGTCAAAGACTCACCCTGTATAATATTCGATAGTTTATGAGTTATTATAAGGGTTTTGCTCTTATACCTTAGGAAGAGGAGACACAGCATCTCATTCATGAATTCGAGAATTGGTGAAGCTAAAATTACCTTAAGCATAAAGAGAGCAATATCATTTGATACGGCCGTGGCAACATATCGAAATCTAACTTTGAAAGGTCCAGTGGCGGGGTGTTATGCGTATTGAGGAACGGAAATAAGATTACAAGTGAGTCAACTCTTTTTTACGAATTTATACAATGATCCGAACATTGGAACAGATTCTGAGTTAGCTGAGCCGAGTCAGCTAAATTCAGAATTAATGTTTCTCGTCTAAATATCAGAACGGAATCTGAAAAGTGAAATTCAAAAGACCGCCATTATTAGGTACTTAGAAATGATTAGTGTAGAACATACCTGTGTCATCTCAAATCGGGATTCAAATAGTCCAATTTACCACGAACAAACATACGAACCATTTTCTCAACGTATTTTGGTAATAACATTCAGAAAAACATACAAATTCCACTTTTCCTACGCGATGTCCTGGTGACAACACAGTTCAAAACGTCATTATTAACACCATAAATATCGTAACGAAATCAATGAATGAACTGGCCACAGATTTAGAAAACGGTGCTGCCATAACGAGCCTTTTCGCATACATTCCGATACTTCAGTTCCTGAGCAGCTGGAACGATGTGTGAGGGTGTGTATATTTGTGTGAATCCTTGGATTGTTGAAATTCAGAGTCGAACCAAGAAGGGGAGGCTGGAGTACGTCTTGACCAATTTGGATTAACCATTTTCAATCGGTATACAGACCAAATTTCGAATTCCGGAAAAGGTTTTCGCTCTGAGCGGGAGTCGAACAAAGCATCTTCATATTACCGATCTGATGTTTATCCAATTAAACTACCAAAGATGATATTTCCGGAATTCGATGTCAATGATACACCAACCTGAATTCTGCAACTCAAAATATCACTGAACGGGCATTACCAACCTAATTTCGATTTTCCAAAGCCGCCCGAGATGTCAATAATTCTTGGATGGACTATAAATAGGTGCATCTCAAAATCAATTTTTTCTTTGAGAAAGTAACATTTCCCGGCCTAGTCCGGAAAGTACGTATACTCCATTCACAATTATAAAATCACAACTCTGGTCTTGGAAATTTGACACATTCCACTCTGTATCGAAGTTATGACGTTTTTCAAAATATTTTTATGTTCCAAGTCAACACTATGTTGCCCTTTCTACATTATTAGCGTATTTCTCAGAATGTGAATTTATTCGGAAGATGAATGAATTGGAAAAGATGTGATGGACGAAAATAATTAACGTTTATATGAATTGATAGAAAGGATTTCTTTTCTAGTTATTTGCATGAAAAGTACACGAGATCACTGTTGAAATATATTTTTTTTCGCCATGGAAGAAAATTGCATGTTGCTTTCACATAATTTTCATATGCATGCTTGTGAAGATTTAATGTTTATTATCCTCTTGAACTGAAAGTTCAAGACTTGAAGACATCAATTGTTGATTCTAATCAAGCATTCATAAAAAAAAATCAACCCAAAGATATAAGATGAATTGATGGGTAATTACAAGAATCAAGAATAATGTCAATTTTATTTTGTTGATAACTTTCTTAAAATCAATGTTGGGATATAAAACTCGGCTGCGTTTGTTCAAACAACATCTAAAGAATACATTTTTCACCATCTCGACCTTTGAAAGGCGTTTCTTATAGGAGAATTAGGTCTAAGTTCCACCTCATTAGTGAGCTACCTAACTTTTGCAAATCTGCTCAGATATCGCCAAATTTCTTGGAAAACCTGAAAAATATCATCCTAATCGACCTCTCGAGGCTCCGTCCGATCCATCTACTGCGATATCTGTCCAAATAACAGCTTTTTCAACGAAATTCCCGTGTACCCCTTGTCCTGGTCTTGAAAACGTCCTCACGCTCCAAACTGGTGCTAAAAACAATAAACATACGTTAATCTTGGATATTCGACGAAAAACTCACCTGCAAATATCGATTGAATACCAAAAATCTGCGAACAATCTGTAAACCTAATAAAATGTGGAATATCCTTGATACTTTTACTTTGATGTAAACAAAGAAACTGGCAACGTCGTTTTGTCATTAACGATATTTTCTGTGCGCGCACTGACTTTTCATCATATGTTCTGTGCTTTTCAGAAGGGGCACCAACTCCTGAAAACGAAACCATGACCTCCTATGTGATTAAATAAAAGTGAATGGGGTATACTTTCCGGATTAGGCCGGAAAAACTCACGTCGTTGTTGTCATTGTGATGATCATCACAATAGCAACGAAATAACGGATGACATTTCTGTTCTGTTCAATTCAAATAATAATCAAAATGTATAATAAAGAAATTGTTGTTCCATTGATTTGTAATTCTTCAAGGTTGCCGAAAAAACATTGTAAGCAACACGCCCGGAAATAGTTTTTTTGGACTCACAGAATTTCGTCTATTCGTCCAAAAAAAACCTATTTTCCGGACTTGCTACGTAAATTACTCTTGATAAACCTTTGTGACGATTTTCGACGTAACAACCTCAAGCTTCTTGTATGTAATGAAATGAAACTCATATCTGATTTTGCGAGGTTACATATTCAGGAAACCGTTAAACCACTGTTTCTGTAGAATTCAGGAAATGTAACAATCATGCAACAGTAGAATTCTCCTTCATCAGTAGAAAAATATTGCCAAATACAACTCAGGGGCGGTTTTCAGGGGGGGGCGACAGGGGCGATCGCCCCCCCCTAAACTTTAATTTTATTAGGTTAACATAATAATCGAATGAAATAGGTCTGACTGGCATGACCCCTGATACCTGAAAAGTAAATATATTCAATATACAGGGTGTCCCAAGTTCGAGTGCCTATTAGACGTTTCTGGAGAACTGGACATATTTGAAATCTGAAAATTGGGATTATGATATTGTTCGAAATTCTCTACAGACCTAAAATATTTTTGGATACTGAGCATTTCCGGTTATACAGGGAGTGAAAATAAATTTTTTTTTCAATCTTTCCGTTTCTGATATGATTGAGTATTCAATGCCGAATACATTTCTGTTGTTTTCAAAACAAAGAAAAAAAAACTGAAAAAAGTAAAATTTTCATAATCGGTATTATGTTCATTTTTCTTATTCTGAACATCCTGAGTGTAAACCGTTTTCACAACGTCAAAGTAGAAGAATGTGGAAAGGTCATGCATCTTTTGAATTTCATGAATATAATCACAGGGTGTTTCAAATTTTGTGTCAAAAACTGTTATCGAAAATTGGTCATAACTTGTGTTTTTGAAATTAGAACCCTATTTTTGTATTATTGCGTTGGATTCTGCGAAGAAAAATAATAATATCACTCTAAGATACTGTTGCTCCTAAATTCAGTAATTCCTGAGTTCTTTGAGCTTTTCTGGATTCATGTTGTACGTAGAATCAAATTCATCTAATCTTTTACTTGAGAATATTCTGTGACCATAGAAGATAAATGATCCCATATACAGTGGCTTTATACAGGACAGTGGCGACAATAGACGTTCACGTTTTGATTGGTCGGGCTGTTTTCGACCACTAATGGCGGACTTTCATTGTTTGTTGTCCTGTCATAAAACAAAAAACAAAAGATAGAGTCAAATGTCAAACGTCAAACAGCACGACACTCAAATGTAAACAAATATCTTCCATGTTTGTGCAAAAACGTGTTCTATGACTATATTGTCGCCACTGTCTTGTATAAAGTCACTGTAATCCCATTAATAATTCACAAATGAATCTGTTTAGATTAGATGAATTTGACTCTATGTACAACATGAATCGAGAAAAGCTCAAATATCTCGGGAATTGCTGAATTTAGAAGCAACCGCATCTTAGAGTTCTATCACTATTTTTCTTCGCAGAATCCAACGCAATAATAAAAAATAGGGTTCTAATTCGAAAAACAGAAGTTATGGCCAATTTTCGATCACAGTTTTTGACACAAAGTTTAAAACACTCTGTGATGATATTCATGAAATTCAAAAGATGCATGACCTTTCCACATTCTTCAACTTTGATTTTGTGATAACGGTTTACACTCAGGATGTTCAGAATAAGAAGAATGAACATGATACTGACTCTAAATACTTTACTTTTTTTCAGGTTTTTTTTCGATATTCTGAAAACTATTCGAATGAATACAATGGTTTTAACAGAAATGTATTCAGCATTGAATATTCAATCATATCAGGAACGAAAAAAATTGAAAAAAAATTTTTTGAGCGAATTTATTTTCACTCCCTGTATAACCGGCTCTGGAAATACTTCAGGTCTGTAGAGAATGTCGAACAATATCATAATCCCAATTTTCAGATTTCAAATAAAGTCCAGTTCTCCAGAAACTCCAGAACTTTGGACACCCTGTATATTTTTATTCACCTCATTCAGAATTTTTGTTTTAGCATTATCATTGTCCTCCCATTGAAAAAAATCCCCACGAACTGCTTTTTTATTTTTTCACTTCGCCCCCCCCTCAGTAGATAGATAAAACCGCCACTGATACAACTGGGATATAAAGAGCCTTGAAAACTGACGGTGAGTTCAATTCAGTAACTTTCCTTATCATAGAGCGAAAAACATATTTTGAAAATTCTATTTCAAATTGTCTATTCAATGACAGTTCGACCATACTGACGGAGTGCTTCAACATTCAATACATCGTGAATTATGGAACTATCTAAATTACCAGAGCCTGTTAAAGTGCACCCTTTAATCAAATTCGTCAGATATGCTCTATTGATAGCGGGTATTTTTTATGGAGGAGCCAGGCAAAAAACACTAGAGGCTAAAGAAAAAATAAGGAGGGAGAAGGAAAGGCGTAGAAGGTGTCTTTTGAAGGAACAACAAAAGAGAAGTTCGTTTATACTGGGAAAATTTTAGTCATATAATTGATCATTTTCTTGTTTTTAATTTGAAGCTCTTTTTCAGTGTACTTTATTTTGCACATGTAGGTATGTTTTATTGATGAATACCAAACCCTTTTTTATTTCCTTATTTTATTTCTTCAGTTTGTTCTGAATTAGTGATCAGTCGGCAAGGTCAGTTCTTTCGTGGTTCTCTTCATCCCTTCAAAAGTATAATCTTCAAGAAGGAGATGATTCTGCGTAAGCAGATTATCAAAACGTCTTTTGTCCTCACATAGTACATGCTCTGTCATCTTGTTATCTTCCATGTGAAACCTACAGGTAGGGGAAATACATAGATGCATAAAATACCTGGTGTTGGCACTGATAAGATTTTATGTAAGACTTCTCGATCGAGAATCTGTGATGGGTTCCTTCTTTTCATTTCTCCCGAAAGAAGTCGCGCTATTTTCCATTGCCGCAATAGCGCCACGATCGTTTAATGTTGCGGATTATTCCCGAAGGATACGATCTACAGTCTAGAGAGCCGTTTTGATCAACAATTTTGGGTCACGATTTTTAGTTAGGAATCGTTACTCCAGGGTTTCTATGCATCTATGTGTGGAGGTATCAAAAGCGTAACTGTTTATAATACAGGGTCTTTCACGAGGAACCTCACCCATATTTATACGGGAAACTACTGAATGTATTTTCATGAAATTCAGCACTTATAAGTATTTCACGATGCTGATGAAATCTAAAATATTTTCAAGGCATGAGCACCTCCGGTTTTTCCGGAACTGACGTCAACTTCGGTTTTTCAAATTAGAACACCATTTTTTTATTGCAGAAATAGATTCCTTAGAAAATTTCAAGTTATTTTGATGTAACATTTTTTAGTTTTGTTCGGAAAATTCTCTCTGAGCGGGAAAATTCGAAAAAAAAATCGGAAACAGACCTCCGCTGAAACAAGAATAACTTCGAGGTTTTTGGATGGAAAATTTTCATTTTTGGGAGTTTTCAAGATGTAAGATTGATGTATCCACTTTAAAAATCGAAATCGCGATTCATGATACAGGGGGTGAAAAAATCGCTTTCAAAGTTAGGGATGACAAAATCGTGAAAAATCAATTTTTTCGAATTGGAACCCCATTTTTTTATGGCAGATATTGAATCTACGTTAAAAAATAATGTGAGTGTATGCATCACACCCTTGCCCTAAAATGGATATTTTCTGAGTTATTCACAAAAAACTGTTTTTCGTCTTGAATTTTCAGCTATTTCTTTTCCCTTCACGCCAAAAAGATGAAATTTTCAGGAACTGTTACTTAAACCATGTTTTAGATTTTACTACCCTAATATGCAAGAGAAAAAAGTTACAGGTTGTTCCTAAATAGATGGCGAATTCGGATTCGAATTTGTATCCGAAACCTCTTTATTTCAACTAATCGGCCATCGGTTTTCTCTCCAGTGATGAATAAATAATTCCTTATGAACCATATGCAAAAACTTACCATGTTTTACATAATACGAATTATCACCAAATTAATAGTAAACACAAAATGCTACTGAATAAAGAGGAATTTGGCAGATGTAATTAATGATATCTATCATTAAAAAAAAAGAATGTAAAACATGGTAAGTTTTTGCATATGGTTCATAAGGAATTATTTATTTATCACTGGAGAGAAAACCGATGGCCGATTAGTTGAAATAAAGAGGTTTCCGATACAAATTCGAATCCAAATTCGCCATCTATTTAGGAACAACCTGTAACTTTTTTCTCTTGCATATCAGGGTAGTAAAATCTAAAACATGGTTTAAGTAACAGTTCCTGAAAATTTCATCTTTTTGGCGTGATGGGAAAAGAAATAGCTGAAAATTCAAGACGAAAAACAGTTTTTTGTGAATAACTCAGAAAATATCCACTTTAGGGCAAGGGTGTGATGCATACACTCACATTATTTTTTAACGTAGATTGAATATCTGCCATAAAAAATTGGGGTTCTAATTTGAAAAAATTGATTTTTCACGATTTTGTCATCCCTCACTTTGAAAGCGATTTTTTCACCCCCTGTATCATGAATCGCGATTTCGATTTTCAAAGTGGATACATCAATCTTACATCTTGAAAAATCCCAAAAATGAAAATTTTCCATCCAAAAACCTCGAAGTTATTCTTGTTTCAGCGGAGCTCTATTTTCGATTTTTTTTCGAATTTACCCGCTCAGAGAAAATTTTCCAACCAAAACTGAAGAATGTTACATCAAAATAACTTGAAATTTTCTAAGGAATCTATTTCTGCAATAAAAAAATGGTGTTCTAATTTGAAAAACGGAAGTTGACGTCATTTCCGGAAAAACCGGAGGTGCTCATGCCTTGAAAATATTTTAGATTTCATCAGCATCGTGAAATACTTATAAGTGCTGAATTTCATGAAAATACGTTCAGTAGTTTCCCGTATAAATATGGGTGAGTTTCCTCGTGAAAGACCCTGTATAACACGACCCGAGTGGCTTCTTTTAACCTCTGAAAACTCGCAAGCACATTCGGTCGTTGTGAGTCAAAAGAAGTATCTAGGTCACGATTTTTTTTTTCATTTTGCCAAATATTTAGAATAAATGGCTCGTTTTCACCATGTTGCATTTAATTCAAACTATACTTTTGTGTCATTGTATTAACGAAGCTGTGAAATAAACTTTTTGTATTCATTCGATATATTATTCCGACATTTTTTTAAATGGAACACCCCCATTTTGCCTCAATTTTCGGATCACTCTAGCTGAGCTGATTCCCAAAATGTATCACATGTTGATTCCAATTGGTACAGGGTGGACAAAAATACAATAGTTTTGTGTGTGCTCATAAAGTAACGCGTAACATTCTTTATTAGGTGAATTAACAATATTATCAAAAATACTTATTGTCTAGCGGCAACTGGTTTAAATCTAACACCCCGTAGTCTGCTACATGTTTAGAGTAATAAAAATGAGCTGTTTCCAAACAAAAACTATTGTATTTTTGTCCACCCTGTACCAATTGGAATCAAGATGTGATACATTTTTGGAATCTGCTCAGCTAAAGTAATCCGAAAAATGGAGACAAAAGTGGGTGTTCCATTTAAAAAAAATGACGGTGACGTCATTACTCGAACGTAATTCACCCTGTATATTAGATTATTAGATATTTTAAAATACGGTAAATTAACATCAAAAATCGACGTGTTTCTCGATTATTTCTTAAAATGGCCTGTTTAGCTTAAAATGAATTTGTTCCATACTTTACGGACACAGTGTATACAGGGTGATTCACGGTGGATGGCCAATTAGACGTTTCTGGTGAACCAGATATCGGATCCATTTGAAAATTTGCATCAGTGCATTATCGGACATTCTCTACCCAACTAAAATATTTTCGTCAATGCGGTGATGCCACTTCTATTAGAAAGTAGTAGCAACTACGCTTTTTCAAATGGAACACCTGGTATCTTATATTATTTTTGGAATCTCCAACAACTTCTCGACAACTCTTCTCCACTTTTCCCTGTACCTATCTGTAGCCGTTTTCGAAATATAAATTATTTTCAATTTTTTCACTGAAAATCATCACCTCTAAAAATGCTGATAACTTCGGGTTGAGAGACACTATGGCATTGAAATTTGGTTTTAAGTTAGGTGATACATGAATGCTTCCAACACATCAGCCTGATCTACGTTGCCTGCAATACGGGGTAGTAAAAATACAGTCTCTTCGTTTGCTTGAAAAAGTGACTGAAAGTTGTTTATTTCAAATGAAACGCACTGTATATTATTAGAAATTCAGAAAGCTGATGAAATTTGCTTTCATTCTATGCATATCAGCCTATACCTAACTAGTCAAGTTTCGGACTTAAGAGCATTTATTTGTTAAAATGTATTTCCATTCGGTATTTGGTAGGCAGGTCATGATTTCTATTTGATAGTACCTTGTGACATTCTCCTGATAATAAAGGCACCAAAAAACTTGAAAGTCAAACTATTTATATGAATTAATATTAAACAGTAGAATAATCATGTCGAATATTTCAAAGTATGTTCGAATCGCTGGCCGTTCACTTCCAAGCACTTCAAAGTGAGGGTGTTGACTGCTTTCGTCGTGGCAGATCGTATTTCTTTGAAATCCAACCAAATCTCCATATGCTTGGGTAATCCTTTCCAACAATTCATTTCTCGAATGCACGGGTGTTTTGTAAACTTTTTCTTTCAACATTCCTCACGGATAATAAATCTAATGGACTAAGATCGGGTAATTTAGCTGGCCAATTCCACGGTCCCAAGCGCCTTATCCACCGATCGCCAAAAAGTTTCTCCAGTTAATAATAATAAACAAATTCATTAGCACTTCGTTTGAAGAGTTTTGTTCCATCGTTTCGTGGCTTTTTGCAACTTCTGAAATGACGAAAATGTTGAAATTCAAGTTTCTTGGTGCCTTTATTATTAGAAGAATGTCACAAGGTACTGTGGAATAGTTATCATGGCCTGCCTACCAAATACCGAATGGGAATACCATTCTGAAGGGACATTTTGACAAATAAATGCTCATAAGTCCGAAATTTGACTTGTTAGGTATAGGCATGATATACATCAAATGAAAGAAAATTTTGTCAGCTTTCTGAGTTTCTAATAATATACAGGCCGTTCCATTTGAAATGAGCAACTTTCAATCACTTTTTCAAGCAAACGAAAAGACTGTATTTTTTACCACCCTGTATTGTAAGTATCAGGCTGATGTGTTGGAAGCATTCATGTATCACCTAACTCCAAACCAGATTTCAATGCCATAGTGTCTCTCAACCCGAAGTTATCAGCATTTTTTAGATGTCATGATATTCGGTGAAAAAAATTGAAAATAATTTATATTTCGAAAACGGCAACAGATAGGTATGGGGAAATGTCAAGAAAAGTTGTAGAGAAGTTGTTGAAGATTTCAAAAATAATATAATATACCAGGTGTTCCATTTGAAAAAACAAAGTTGCTACTACTTTCTAATGGAAGTGGCAATACCGTATTGACGAAAATATTTCAGTTGGGTAGAGAATGTCCGATAATGCACTCGTGCAAATTTTCAAACCGATCCGATATCTTGTTCACCAGAAACGTCTAATGTGCCATCCACCGTGAATCACCCTGTATAGAAGTGTACCTACAAGGCAAAAGTGAGCCGAAGACTGGACAAACGCACTTAGTAACAAATTCTTCAATATGATATGATTGCAATCAAATCAAAAAATTAACCCACACACCTTCTCCAAAGAGAAGGAGATAAGTCCCTATAGGGCATTACTTAAGGTCGGCGTTTAAGGTCGGCGTTTAAACCGAGTAGGAAAGATCAGCCGATAGAGGCGCCACCGTCCATTTTAAGGAATATCTCCATAGAACTTTCATTATCACAATAAGTTCTATGAGTATCTCTCTAATCATGAATGAAATGTACAATGGCGCTCTCTATCCGAAAATCGCCGAACTATGAAATACGTGAATTTGTGGGTAAAGTAGGAATTTTTTCCCGCCAAAATTTGAATTTGGCCATTTTCTGCCAATTCCGTATTTCAAGTTGATCTTCTGAACGAAATTATCAGTAGATTCACTTTTAATCGGAAGTTGAACTATTTTCATGGGTCTTTCTGTTGAAATAAAACAGAAGCATGGGTTGGCTCATTTTCTTCTATTTTTGAAAGAAAAAAAATTAACTGTGGGAATGAAATCGATCAAAATTATTTCAACAAGAACCCTAATCCTTTCTGAGTTCACCCACAAAATTTCAGTTCTCAAAGTGAAACCGTTTTCGAAATCAACTTGAAATAAAAACACACTACATTGAACGCCCACCTTGAAGCGAGTAGGAAAGCTCAGCCGATAGAGGCGCCTCCGTCAATTTTATGAAATATCTCCATAGAACATGCATTATCACTATCAAGTTCTATGAATATCTCTCTGATTATGAATGAAATGTACAATGGCGCTCTCTATCCGAAAATCGCCGAACGATTAAATAAGTCAATTTGTGGGTAAAACAGTGCCAATTCCGTATTTCAAGTTGTTTTTCTGAACGAAATTATCAGTAGATTCAATTTTGATCGGATGTTGAACTATTTTCATGGGTCTTTCTGTTGAAAGAAAACAGAAGCATGAGTTGGCTCATTTTCTTCTATTTTTGAAAGAAAAAAAATTAACTTTTGGAATGAAATCGACCAAAATTATTTCATCAAGAACTCCAATCCTTTCTGAGTTTACCCACAAAATTTCAGCTCTCAAAGTGAAACCATTTTCAAATGCAACTTGAAATAAAAACACACTACATTGAACGCCCACCTTAAAGAAGACAATGAAGAATACAATGTTGTTAGAAACTTTCGAGATGATGAAGACGACTGTCCATGTATCTATTGTAATGATCTTTTTTCCCAATCTAAGCTCGGAGAAGACTGGTTCCGATGCATAAATTGCTTGCATTGAGCTCACGCATCTTTCACTAATGTTCCTAGAAGAGCGTTTGAGGTGTGAACATTGTCAGTAACTCTGTGGCTATAGTTGCCATACTACTGTGGCTTGTTTCCTTTCTGTCGTTTGTCCATAGCATAGGGATATTTTATTTCTTGTTGATTTTTTTGCATAAAAAATGTTGGTGAGATTTTATTAGGAAAGGACCGAAGATTATATACTTCAAAAATAGAGGTTAACGTCCATAAGACAAAGAATAATTAACGAGGGAAATGGACTAATAGATTTCTAATTTCCAAAGTATACCACTGGATGGCAGCAGGACAATGACGTACCGGTTTCTGGCTTATTAGCCGTCATTAGCCCATTGCTGATGGATACCAACTGAAAACGCAGAACTTATATTACTCCCTAGCAAGAACAATCCAGTACAATTAATTGAATTACTGTACCGTGTTCCACCTAGCGGGTAAATGTCTACGCTCCATCCTAGAGGTCCCTTCAAAAACTAGATCTCTACGTACCTACATTCATTTTTCTCATACGGAGTTTCGCAAGTACTTATATGAAGTCTCATGCATTTACCGTGGGAAGTTGAATACGCCCGTTCATACGGTTTGGAGCCCGCAAGAGGTAATAATATTCAAAAATAGAGGTTAACGTCCATAAGACAAAGAATAATCAATGAGGGAAATGGACTAATAGAAATCTAATTTCCAAAGTATAGGTACCACCGGGTGACACCACCGACTTAATGTTCCATAAACATTCGTGATCCAAATATTTTTGAACAAATCTATATGTGATATCTTTGCTCCAACGAAACATATTTGAAAAACGACGGACGGTAGCTTTTCCTTTCGCCTGTAACAGTACATTATTGTCGGTACTAATGCACTCGACTAACATGAAACATGAAATGTTCGGACTACTGTCTACTGGCGGTCCAGTGGCAAGTAGCGCGTGGTGAGGGAAGCTACCCGCCCGCGAAAATAGAATAGAATGGATCGACCCGACTCGACCACTGACTAATCCATTCGACTCGATTGTTGGCGTTCGCACACGGCAAGTAACTAAATCACTCGCTACTCGACTAATCTACTGGCCTAGTCCGACCAAGCCTTTAGGCATCCTAGAAGATATTTGGTTTATCAGGTTGCTATTGCTGTACTTCAAATCGTACATTATGAACAAAAACGACAGTCTCTTCAGACAGATAAATTGGATATTGAAAAACTCATTAGCATTGATAAGTAATAATTTGAAATAGATATGTTTCATGCTGTATGTACTTAATATACTCTCTGTATAAAAAGTACCCGGAAAATGTTATTTAAATGAACCGCCAAAAAGGAATCGGTAATTTTTTTTTCTTAAAGTTGGTAGGACCTTCCTTTATTACCAAGCCAAATTTGAGCGCGATCTGTCAACTAGTGTGTTTACAACAGCTGTCAGTATCAGTCGACCTCAAAAGTGCTCTGCGAATTTTACAATGGAAAAAATAGTTGATCAAAGAGTTTGCCTCAAATTTTGTCTTGCAAACGAATTTTCTTGTGCCGATTCATTGAAAATGTTAAAAAAAGCCTTTGGTGATAATTGTATGTCAAAAACACAAGCATACGATTGGTACAAATCATTCAAAGACGGTCCGAAAAAACCACGTCAAAGTCGATCGAAAATTAAAGTTTTGCTCGCTGTTTTCTTCGATTATCGTGGTGTTGTGCACTCAGAATTTCTTCCTGAAGGACAGACAGTGAATAAGGAGTATTACTTGGGTGTATTGAGGCGTTTGCGTGAGAATGTTCGTCGTAAACGGCCAGATTTATGGAAAGACAATTCGTGGATTTTGCATGATGATAACGCGCCGTCGCACCGAGCCATAATTATTAAGGAATACAAGACCAAAAACTCAATAAATACCATCGAACAACCGCCGTATTCACCTGACTTAGCTCCGTGCGACTTTTTTCTATTCCCAAGACTCAAATTGCCCCTACGTGGAACGCGTTTTGAGTCCATTGAAGCCATCAAAACAAATTCGCAACGAGAACTGAAGGCCATACCTTTGGCGGCGTATGAGCGGTGCATGGAAAAGTGGGTTCGCCGATATCATAGTTGTATTGTAAGCAATGGGGACTATTTTGAAGGAGACAAAATAAATATTGATGATTAAATTTAAATTTATGTGTTTTTTTTTACAATTCCGGGTACTTTTTATACAGAAGGTAAATATCTCAAAAAGCTTTTCTGAACCCTTTCAAATTAGTCTCTCCCTGACTCTGTCCTAGGTGAGCAAATGATATTATCGAAAAGTCTGAATAAACGTGTCAATTTTTTCAATTTTCAAATGCACTCAAAAACGAAATTCAATTTCAATTTGAAAATATACTGCAATATTTTTAGCCATAACAATGATTAATTTCGTAGTTATTCCATACGAAGTAGGTGTTATGGAACGATTAAAGGAATACAAAAAATTATATTTTTGTTTTCAGTAGTAGGTTGCGTATTCAATTAAACAACTAATAACATTTAATCATTTCGGCTTTTATTCAATTATTTTTTTTCAAACCACTACAACTGGTGCGGAGTATGCGGCGTATGGAGAATAGGCAGAATATGCAGCAGCATAAGGTGCAACCAGAGGAGCACTGTATGCACTGTAAGCCAATGGGGTGCTGTATGCACTGTAAGCCGCCAATGGCCCAGTATAGGCAGCAGTGTAAGCTAGAGCAGGAGCAGCAATAACGCCTGGTTTGGGAGCAGCTTTTGCTTCAGGAGTAGCTTTGGCTTCTGGGTCAGGATTGGCCATGGCACACCCAACGATAACGAGGAGAGCAAACTGTGAATAATTAATAGAACATCAGATTTCGCAAATTCCACATAAACTGCATGTTTTATTATAGAGAATTACAAAAGAGGTATATGTGATACTCACGTATTTGAACATGGTTGTGCTTTTTGTCAATGCTGATGAATTGATACATTTTCAATGAAACCTTTCGTTTATATACGATTGATTAACGAAGAAGTGGTAAGTTCGATGGGAACAACATGCATCATCAGTATTCAAGAAGAGTATTCATATTGCAGCGAAGTGAATTAGAAATGTGGTATTGACACAGCTCGAATTAGGTTTTGATTGATTTTCTGTACTTGATATTGTAGTTATGTAATTGATCGAGGTTACCGAAATAAACATGAAATTGTTTTTCAATTTGATGAAGGCAACCACTTCGGCACTTCTGCTAAAAATGGATCCTCCTGAAAATGAGAATACTGTTGAATTTCTCGTATTTCATGAAGTATTAGAACTGATAATTCATCGAATCCCTCTTGTACGATATTGTACTGGATTGAATATGGTATGATTTCCAACCTCTGATTTTCGAAGGTTTTTATGAAAAATTGAGTCAAACTTACCTGAACTAGACAAACTTACCTGAATTGGACAAACTCACCCGGAAACTCAAAGTTGACATAATACACATTCACGACATTATTGATTTTGTAATTCGTGTCTATATAAGGGAATATTATTGAGTTGAGCTCATATTGTTGTTTTTTTTATAACCTGAAGCACAGGAAATATTAAGTCATATTTCCTCTATTTTTTTAATTTATTAACTTGGATAGATCTCAGCCAGATCTTTCAAATTGCCAGAAAATTGGATTAGTTGTATTTTGTATGAATGAATATTATATTTTGTTATGTTATATCTTACATATCAGCGCCTTCTTCATCAATGTTCATATAATCGCTGTTCGATATTCCATCTTATTTTGCTTAAAAAATTTGTTTGAACCTCTCCCGCATACAGTGATGGGGGTGTATTTCAAGGTGAGGCTTTTCTTTTGACAGGTGATAGAACTCATCAAAATAAGTCATCTTACCGAAAATTTCTTATTTGAAATGTTCAATTTAAAAAATTCATGAAAAATTTTGGGCAGAAATCTTAATACTACTTTGGCCT
Organism: Adalia decempunctata; assembly: GCA_951802165.1. Taxonomy (NCBI): domain Eukaryota; kingdom Metazoa; phylum Arthropoda; class Insecta; order Coleoptera; family Coccinellidae; genus Adalia; species Adalia decempunctata. Next base: position 41,914,205 of record OX637695.1, read on the forward strand.
GCATCTCTCTGTTCATCATATCTCTACATCTCTGCACCAGGTTTATGAACATTCGTGAAGTTGGGTGATTTCTTAGGAAAAATCTTGTTCTGAACAACTTATACGCTGAACAGGCATTTTGTTTTGATTCCCCATAAATTAAATGCATATCAACAAGTTCATTATTTGGATAAACGTGCGGCATTTTCGGAATATAAAACATTCTTACCTTCCCGTAACACGATCGAAGATTACTGATCACAATCGATATTCTGCGTCATTTATGTTAAGAAGACAAGAAACATGTTGATATCCACGATGGAGCAGGTTAGGACTGAGGAATTTTTAGATCGACCAAGAAACTTGAAAAAATTCTAGTTTCATTTGCTCGAAACAGGGGCATAATTCATATGAGAAATTTTTTGTAAAATGACTTATTTTGATGAGTTCTACCATCTGTCCAAAGAAAAGCCCCCACCCTTAAATACACCCTGTATAGCAGTGTAAATGACATCGAGAAAATCATTTTTGCTTTATGACATATTACTATTTTTCGAAGCATAAGCAAGATACAAAAATGTTTTCAAAAAACTTTGGAATCGAACAATTTCCACTTTCGGACAGAAACTTTACTTGGTAACGGACATCAATGAGATTAAATTAAATCCAAATCCAAACAGAGTTTTTCGAAAAAAAAAAACAGTAATTCATTTAATACTAGAGTCAATTTCATTCAATACGTTCCATGTATGTACAGGGTGGCCAGAATCCGATGGTTTAGTACTACAACCCCTAAACTATGGAAGATAGAGAAAAAGTAAAATACATGTCATGTTCTCTTTTTTCGAGAAACAGAAATTGCTGAAAACCCCAAGTTGCTACGGCGTCTAGTTTCCGAGCTACAAGGCGATTTTGTTATTTGGTCCATTATTATAATTGGCTGAAACGTCCGTATTGGAGGATCTACGTTCTCGAAATGAACACATCTTTAGGGCACTTTTTTTACTGCTTTTCATTGGTGCAATTGGATTTTTTGTATCTGCTCAAATTTCGGAGCTAAAACAAAAATTTTTTTTCAAATGGAAACCATAGTGGGAAATGATATTTCCAAATTCATCTTCTGCATCCTCCCAAAATTAGTTGTGTTTTCCCATTTGTGAATTATATTGTTGTATTCGAACATTGTCTTAAATTATAATGGAGAATGAAGGAAATCACTAGATGAATTCAGAGGGTATCTAACAAAACTGCTTTCGACATTCAATGAAGTCAATGAAAATTGTGAAACTCTTCGTATACAGTATACGCTGCATGTCTGCACCCACTACTCATTTAGCAATATAAATACTGAAATCTGAGTTTCAAACATCATTCACTCATCAGCGTTAGTGATAATCAACAAATCAAAATGTTCAAACAAGTAAGTAGAAATATCCGAATCAATTTCGTAATATCTTGATCGAAATTTGATTTCATTTTATGAATCAGATATTAATGAAAATTACCCATTATTACAGTTAGTACTCTTCTTCGTCATTGGATGTGCCTTGGCTCTTCCAGAACCAGAAGCTAAGCCAGAGGCAAAAGCTGATGCCAAGCCTGGTGTTTTCGCTCCAGTAGTAGCCCCAGCAGTTGCTCCTGCTGTTGCTTACACTGCTGCTTACACAGCTCCTCTTGCCTACAGCGCTTACTCTCCCTATGTTGCTTCATATGCTGCTGCATACCCTGCCTATTCTCCATATGCTGCCTACTCTGCACCTCTGATTGTTGTTTAATTGTAAATTTTTTTTATCGAGAAATAAAACTCCCTTCACTATAAATGCTGTAGTCTTATTTCATAATTCAAAATAGAATTTTGCATTCGAATTAAGGGAATTTTAGTGTAACAAAATCGTTGGAATTTGAAATATGTGGCTTAAAACTTTGCCTAGTCTAAAGAGGTCGTTAATGATTACTAGTTATGTTTTCATTTTATTTGGAGTATCATTGGTTAACAAAATACACAAATGTTCAGAAGGCTGTAAATATCTTTTTTCTCATTCTTCAGCCTGTTTCTCTTTCTCCACTTCTGAATATCATTATTAATAATAATATCTTTCTTTATTTCAAAATCACATGCATACAATATCCAGTATTTAGGTACAAGAAAATGAGTGAAGTAACGGCAGACAAAACAACAAGATAGATCGTTGATTTTTACACCAGGTGAAAAATTCCTCGAAACTATATGGTTCACTATCTATGATGAAGTTAGACAAGCTGTTTTGAAATTATAGTATAATCTTATTATATTCCTACTTTCGGAGAGATAAAAAAAATTGAATACGTTGTCGTATTGCCAATGAAAAAGTGCCCGTAGAAAGTTTTCGCCGTTTTAAAATATTTCAGAAAATGAAGAAGTTATGGCACATTTTCGAAATCGCCAAAATATCAAAATTTCGTTATATCTTGAAAGCAAATAAAGATATCGTGAAACAGCTTCCAGTTATGGAGTTTTCACGAAAATCGAGCCCAGGAATCCTTTCAACATTTTCACCTTTCTAGCCTAGAAGTACCAAAATCAAGCAATTTGGGTGACCCTGTACACGATTACCTACCCCAATTAAATATACCACCAACGAATGAAAGCTTGCAAAGTAGGTATTCCTCAGAGCACCCATATCCACTTGTTGACTAAGTGTATTCAAACAATATAAAGTTTCACTCAGTTTTATGAAAACGTTCAATATTTGTTGATCCCATTTTAGATGGGAATCTATGTATATTCCAAGGCTTCTGACTTAACACTAACTGATTAGGCTTCATGGAGGAAGTCTTGGGGAACACTCAGCTTGCTCCTATCCGCCGTGGTGACCATTACATTTTTATCAACATTCAAACATAGATTATTGCTATTGCATCATTTTTGTTCTTGCCTGAGAATAGTACCCGATTTTTGCATAGCCGCATCCACGTTGTTAGGAGGTGCTATTATGTTAGAGTCGTTCAGAATCCTTCCATACTCCATCATGGAAAGGGCTGCGTGAAGTTAGCCAAAAAGTGTCGGAATCTCAAATTCTGATACTCAATATTTAGTGCCCAATTTGTACTAATTTGTGGCGTTTGAATCAATTCCAGCACCATTACAGCTATCCAGTTATTTGAGTTCGAAGTTTTTGGTGCTAGCTACAGACTACAGAATTTTGCGGAAATACATTGTTGTCGAATAATAGGAGTTAAAACACTTTATCGAAATATCAATAAAAGTTTTCATCGCTTTCAACTGGTAAACTTCCTTTTTTGCCAAATTGTTCACTCTGAAAATTGAAATATCGAGATGAGTGGTATTGCACATATATAGGGTGATTCACGGTGGATGGCACATTAGACGTTTCTGGAGAACCAGACTTCAGATCGGTTCGAAAATTCAATGGAATGCATTATCGGACCTGTTCTACCCAACTAAAATATTTTCGTCAATGCGGTGTTGCCACTTCTATTAGAAAGTAGTAGCAACTTTGCTTTTTCAAATGGAACACCCGGTATATTATATTATTTTTGGAATCTCCAACAACTTCTCGACAACTTTTATTGACATTTCCCTATACCTATCTGTTGCCGTTTTCGAAATATAAATTAATATCAATTTTTTTCGCCGAAAATCATGTCCTCTAAAAATGCTGATAACTTCGGGTTGAGTGGTTGAGAAACACTATGTCATTGAAATTTGGTTTTGAGTTAGGTGATACATAAATGCTTCCAACACTTCAGCCTGATTTACGTTACTTCAATACAGGGTGATAAAAAAATACAGTCTTTTCGGTTGCTTGAAAAAGTGACTGAAAGTTGTTTATTTCAAATAGAACGCCCTTTATATTATTGGAAATTCGGAAGACTGATGAAATTCGCTTTCATTCTATGTATATCATGCCTATACAGTCAAATTTCAGACTTATGAGCATTTATTTGTCAAAATGTCCCTTCAGAATGGTATTTCCATTCGGTATTTGGTAGGCAGGCCATGATTACTATTTGACAGTACCTTGTGACATTCTCCTAATAATAAAGGCACCGAGAAGCTTGAATTTCGACATTTTCTTCATTTCAGAAGTTGCAAATACCCTCGAAACGACTGATGAAAACTATTCAAATGAAGTGCTCATTAATTTGTTCATTATTATTAACTGGAGAGACTTTTTAAAGATCGGTGGATAAGGCGCTTGGGACCATGGAATTAGTCAGCAAGAATACCCGATCTTAGTCCGTTAGATTTTTATCTGTGGGAAATGTTGAAAGAAAAAGTTTACAAAACACCCGTGCATTCGAGAGATGAATTGTTGGAAAGGATTGCCCAAGCATTTGAAGATTTGGATTTCAAAGAAATACGAAATGCCACGACGAAAGTAGTCAACACCCGCATTTTGAAGTGCTTGGAAGTGAACGGCCAGCGATTCGAACACACTTTGAAGTATTCGACATGATTGTTCTACTTTTTAATAATAATTCATATAAATAGTTTGACTCTCAAGTTTCTTGGTGTCTTTATTATTAGGAGAATGTCACAAGGTACTATCAAGTAGTAATCATGGCCTGCCTATACCAAATACCGAATTGAAATACCATTCTGAAGGGACATTTTCACAAATAAATGCTCATAAGTCCGAAATTTGACTTGTTAGGTATAGGCATAATATACATAGAATGAAAGCGAATTTCATCAGTTTTCCGAATATCCAATAATATACAGGGCATTCCATTTGAAATAAACAACTTTCAGTCACTCTTTCAAGCAACCGAAAAGACTGTATTTTTTTATCACCCTGTATTGAAGTAACGTAAATCAGGCTGAAGTGTTGGAAGCATTTATGTATCACCTAACTCCAAACCAAATTTCAATGACATAATGTTTCTCAACCCGATGTTATCAGCATGATTTTCGGCGAAAAAAATTGAAATTAAATTATATTTCGAAAACGGCAACAGATAGGTATAGGGAAATGTCAATAAAAGTTGTCGAGAAGTTGTTGGAGATTCCAAAAATAATATTATATACTGGGTGTTCCATTTGAAAAAGCAAAGTTGCTACTACTTTCTAATAGAAGTGGCAACACCGCATTGACGAAAATATTTTAGTTGGGTAGAACAGGTCCGATAATGCATTCCATTAAATTTTCAGACCGATCCGGAGTCTGGTTCTCCAGAAACGTCTAATGTGCCATCCACCGTGAATCACCCTGTATTTCAACAATTTTCTAAATCATTCAAGCACATATAGGGTGTCCCCAGTTCGAGTGCATATTAAACGTTTCTGGTGAACTGGACATATTTGAATTCTGAAAATTGAGATTATGATATTGTTCGAAATTCTCTACAGATCTCAAAACATTTTTGGAGCCTGAGCACTTATATTATACAGGAAGTGAAAATAAATCTGTTCAATTTTTTTTAAATTCATCGTTTCTGATTTGATCGAGTATGCAATGCTGAATACAATTCTGTTAAAACCATTGTATTCATTCAGATAGTTTTCAAAATATCGAAAAAAAAATGAAAAAACGTCGAATATTCATAGTCAGTATTATGTTCATTTTTCTTATCCTGAACATCCCGAGAGTAAACCGTTCCCACAACGTCAAAGTAGAAGAATGTGGAAAGGTGATGCATCTTTTGAATTTCATAAATATCATCATAGGGTGTTCCAAAGGACCCCGCACTTTTTCTATGGCAAATGGCGTTCCCTCAAATTTTCTAAAATTTTGGTATAATGTAGTACTCGACCTACTGGTCAAAAGTGTCCATGGCCCCAACTCAATCCTATGACTAGTTTTCGAGATACAGGGCGTTGAAGTTGAGAATTACCCACTTTTACTACGCCCGTATCTCGGAACAGAATCGAATGAACTTCAATTTTTCTCAAGAAACATTTCATTACATCCCCAAGGAGCAACCATATAGAGGAATATGACCGAAAATTGTTACGAATACAGGGTCATCCATAATTGAATGCATGCCCGATTTTGAAAGAATAAAATATGTCAGTTTCAGAGCGAGAACGTTCACAAAATGAACTATTACACTAGATATATTGTTGTTACATCGAGAACGTCTGAAATACACAGAATTTATACTGGGTGATCCATTATCATAGAAACTATTCTCAAGGAGGGTTAAATGGACACCCTGTATTTATGGGTTGATTCAAGGTGTTTGTTTAATTTTTTTAGAACATATCATCATGGACTTCAAAGAATACAGGGTGATTCAGTCATGAAATGAACTTTGAACCTCACGAAAATACCCAAAAACCACCTTTTTTTTTCATCACCCTGTATTTCAAGATTTACTCCGACGAGGTGGGAGTTTTCTTTCACCACTGTACTTGATATAAAAACATCAATACGGCTGAGAGTTTTTATCCACTTCCTATGACCAGATTTTTTGTTATGCTGCAATAAGAATAGAATAACATAAATAAATAATTTTCATATTACATTAAAAAAAAATCTGCTCATAGGAAGTGTATAAAAACTCTCGGTCGTATTGATGTTTTCATATCAAGTACAATGGTGAAAGAAAATTCCCACCTCATCGGAGTTAATCTTGAAATACAGGGTGATGAAAAAAAAAAGTGGTTTTTGGGTATTTTCGTGAGGTTCAAAGTTCATTTCATGACTGAATCACCCTGTATTCTTTGAATTCCATGATGATATGTTCTTAAAAAATTAAACAAACACCTTGAATCAACCCATAAATACAGGGTGTCCATTTAACCCTCCTTGAGAATAGTTTCTATGATAATGGATCACCCAGTATAAATTCTGGGTATTTCAGACATTTTCGATGTAACAAAAACATATCTATAGTGTAATAGTTCATTTTGTGAACGTTCTCGCTCTGAAACTGACATATTTTATTCTTTCAAAATCGGGCATGCATTCAATTATGGATGACCCTGTATTCGTAACAATTTTCGGTCATATTCCTCTATATGGTTGCTCCTTGGGGATGTAATGAAATGTTTCTTGAGAAAAATTGAAGTTCATTCGATTCTGTTCCGAGGTACGGGCGTAGTATAAGTGGGTAATTCTCAACTTCAACGCCCTGTATCTCGAAAACTAGTCATAGGATTGAGTTGGGGCCATGGACACTTTTGATCAGTAGGTCGAGTACTACATTATACCAAAATTTTAGAAAATTTGACGGAACGCCATTTGCCATAGAAAAAGTGCGGGGTCCTTTTGTGTCGAAAACTGTGATCGAAAAGTGGCCATAACATCTGTTTTTCATGTTAGAACCCTGTTTTCTTATGATTGCGTTATATTCAGCGGAGAAAAATAATGATTGTACTCTCAGATGCTCTTGTTTCTAAATTAAGTAATTCCCACAGTTATTTGAGCTTTTCTGGATTCATGTTGTACGCAGAGTCAAATTCATCGAATCCAAACAGATTCGATGAATATATTCTAATGAAACCATAGTAACAACTAATAATATTACCTGTCACTTGTGAATGTATAATGGTATAATCTATCTTCCATGGTCACAGAATATTCTCATGCAAAGATGAGATGAATTTGAATCTACGTACAACATAAATCCAGAAAATCTCAAATAACTCAGAAGCTACTGAATTTAGGAGGAAGAGCATCTTGAAATGCTACCATTATTTCACTTCGCGGAATTCAACGCAATCATAAAACAAGCCTAATTCTCAAAAATCATTTTTGAAGACAAGCTTTCATAATATTACTCATCCGCCATTTTGAAGCCGCCATCTTGAATGCCTCAATTTTGAAGAATCGTAATTTCCGAACCAGAAAACCCTCATATATCAATTTTGAATAGAATAGGATCATAATTACAAAACTCGTCCGCCATTTTGTTTTTTTTCATAAAAAATATTTCATGATGCATTGTCACCAGAATTAGATACACCCGCAAAATTTCAAATCAATCGGACGATTAGAAGTGTGTCATATTCAACTTGCAAGATTTGATTACAGATAGACAGACAGAAAGACAGACAGACATACACCGGGACAGGTGAAACTGAATAAAAGCTTGTAAAAAACAGGGTTCTAATTTGAAAAACAGAAGTTATGGAAAATTGTCGATCACAGTTTTCTAGACAAAATTTGAAACACCCTGTGATGATATTTATGAAATTCAAAAGATGCATGACCTTTCCACATCCTTCTACTGTGACGTTATGAGAACGGTTTACACTCAGGATGAGGGGAAACATGAGTATACTGACTATGAGTATTTCACTTTTTTCCAGGTTTTTTTTTTAATATTTTGAAAACTATTTGGATGAATACAATGATTTTAATAGACATGCCTTCAACGTTGAATGCTCAATCATATCATTCATATCAGAAACGAAAAAATTGAAAAATAGTAATTTACGTTACAAGTCCGAAAAATAGGGTTTTTTTGGACGAATAGACAAAATTCTAGGACGAGCCGGAGTGCGAGTCTGTGAGTCCAAAAAATCTATTTTCGGGCGTGTTGCGTACAATATTTTTTCGGCAACCGTGAAGAATTACAAATCAATGAGACGACATATCTTTTATTTATACATTCTGATTCTTATTTAAATTAATAATAATAATAATTCGGTTACACAGCAGCGTTTTATAACATTTTAGATGGAAATAGAGTTTTCTTCAGTAGAATAAAAGACAAAATTCCTCCGGATAAACAATCAAATGTAGTGTATGAGGTGGCCTGCTCGAGTTGTGAAAGAGTGTATGTGGGACAAACTAAACAATATTTGGGTGAAAGAATAAGACAACATGTAAGAGATGCAGCACACGTACACAGTGATAGTGGGAACAGAACAGCCCTAGCCCAACATATATCGTAAATAGAGAGAGGGACACAAATTTGATTTTAAAAATGTGACAATTTAAGATAGCAGTGGTTCCCAATTTTTTTTCGCCACGGAACCCTAATCGGGAACATTTTTTATGGCGGAACCCTATTTCGATCCAATGTTAAGTTTGACTATTTTTATCTTCAACTTGAAAAGGAAGAACAAATTGTATGTTTGGAATATTATAATTGCTAAGATATTGAAAGTAAACAAGGAATATAACCTTAATGCGAAGAATGGAACTTTTTTACATTTTCTTTTATAATAGCACTAAAATTTGGCTTAACATCTGATAGTTGAATTCGAAGATCTGGAGCTGCATCCAATCTATTTCGGTACTTGTTTTTAGTGTAAGCGTATGCTGCAAACCCAGTCTCGCATCGGTTAGTCGTAACAAACGGAAGTATAGCCCTAATAGCCTTGTCAACGATTGCAGGGTATCTTTGAGGTTAATCCAAAAGGTACTCAGGTTAAAATCATCTGATTCGTATTTCTGGTTGAGAAGAGATGAACACTTAATGTCGATCAAATTCTCATACTCTGGAACTGTTAGCGTCGATGGTTTGGCATAATTTGCAAATGGATTCTGTACCCAGTCCATGTCCTGTATATTTTCCGGGAAATACTCTTCCAACGATTTTGTGAGGCCAATTAAATGTTCTTTGATATTTTTTTCCACATTTGGGGTAACCTGTAACTGATTTTCCTTCAGGAAGTCATCCAATAAAGTAAAACATTCGAAATTTTTTTTGTTCCAAACAATCGGTCCAGAAACTAAGTTTATTTTTTAATGAAGATATTTTGTCCCTCACTGTAAAAATGCTTGTGGATTTTCCCTGCAGAGATTTGCAGATAACATTCAGCTTATCAAATATGTCAGCCAAGTAAGCCAATTTCATCAACCACTGCTCATCCTGCAATAGTTGAACAAACGTACTGATAGATGCAGAAATTGGTTGATCGGACAAAAATATCTTAAGCTCATAGCGCAGTTCAAATAACCTCGATAAAACTCTACCTCTTGAAAGCCATCTCACTTCTGTGTGTAGAAGGAGTGATTGATGCTGGCTTCCTACTTCTTCACACAATTTTTTAAACAGCCTCGACTGGAGCGGACGCGATTTAAGGTGGGCGTTCAATGTAGTGTGTTTTTATTTCAAGTTGATTTCGAAAACGGTTTCACTTTGAGAACTGAAATTTTGTGGGTGAACTCAGAAAGGATTGGGGTTCTTGTTGAAATAATTTTAATCGATTTCATTCCGACAGTTAATTTTTTTTCTTTCGAAAATAGAGGAAAAAGAGCCAACCCATGCTTCTGTTTTATTTCAACAGAAAGACCCATGAAAATAGTTCAACTTCCGATTAAAAGTGAATCTACTGATAATTTCGTTCAGAAGATCAACTTGAAATACGGAATTGGCAGAAAATGGCCAAATTCAAATTTTGGCGGGAAAAAATTCCTGCTTTACCCACAAATTGACTTATTTCATAGTTCGGCGATTTTCGGATAGAGAGCGCCATTGTACATTTCATTCATAACGATAGAGATATTCATAGAACTTATAGAGTAATGTAAGTTCTATGGAGATATTTCATAAAATGCACGATGGCGCCTCTATCGGAGGAGATTTCCTACTCGCTTTAAACGCCGACCTTAATGTAATTCACTATTTGTATGGCTTGATCGAGAACTTTTTTCAAATCATATGGCATTTTCTTCGCGACAAGAGCATGACGATGTAAGACACAATGACTGCTGCTACATTTGGGTGAAACATACTTAATTCTTGTAACAGTGTCTTTTATTTTCCCGACCATAGCTGCAGCTCCGTCACTGCATACGTCAATACATTTGTTCCAATCGATATTATGCTTACTCATGTAACTATCAATAACTAACACTAACTCAATTTCTTCTCCTGTTGTATTAGTTTCCAAAGGTGTACAAAGGAACAAATCTTCTTCAATAAATCCTTCGAAGGGATATCTGGCAAAAACTAGAAGTATTGACAGCCCGGCCACATCTGTACTTTCGTCAAGTTGGATGCTGAACATTGTAGTTTTTTGCAGTCTACAAATTAATTCATTTTCGATGTGGTCTGAAATCTTATGAACTCGATCAGATATTATGTTGTTAGAACATTGAACTGCTGCAACTTTCTTCGCTGCGTCTTGTCCGAGTACGCAGCCGACAATGTCTGTCATACAAGGTTTTATTAAATCCTCTGCAATTGTATGTGGTTTACCAGCACGAGCAATTCTATAACTTAGAAGGAATGATGCTTCTGTCGCGTTTTCATTATCTGTCTTCACATATTTATGCAAAGCAGCCACACGACTTTTATATGTTCTTCCTTGTATCTCTCAAAAAAGCTTAAGCTTTTATCTTTTAGTTGAGGGTGGTTGGTTTCGAGATGTCTTTTGAGCTTCGCAGGTACCAGGGAGCTGTTACACATAATTTTGCTGCAAATGACGCATTGCCCCTCTGGGTTTTCAGCCATTCCTACAGGAATAAACCCAAAAGGCAAATAAGATTCATCATATTTTCTTTTTTTTTAAATTGATCTTTCCTGAGGTTCATTCTTTTTTTGGATTGTTGAGGTTTGCTGGTTTTGACCCGTCTTTATCCATGTTATAAACTGAAAAAAAATTGCAAAATTGCTAAGGCTTGGAAACACTTCTTTAGGAACTGTTGGAGTTGAAGTTATTTCAATCGGAATAAAAATTAATCCTATTCATCTTAGCTGGCATATGTGAGATTATTGACGAGTAACAAAAAATATACACAGTGTCACGAATTCGATAGAACTATGAATAAGAGTTGGAAAAAAAATTTTAAGGACTCCGGATTTCGTATTTTGAAATAATGAAATTTGGACTGCAACGTTCTTCTCAAGAATCATAAAATTTCAAATGGGGAATTATATTTCAGAATGAACAGTCTGAAGAGAAATAACAAAACAATATGAGTGAAATGTTGTGTTTCAGTTACTAAGCATTATGCACTGCTTTTGAAAAGTGCTTGGGAGTACAGTGCTCCGGATAACAAAAGGGCTTCGAGTGCTTTCACGAGCACAAAGCAAAATGCTTTGGCACAGCTCGTAAGTCTAATAGTATTTTTAAAGGTGTTATGAATGATCAAAACATACCTGCGAAACTCTAAAATTCCTGTTATAATAACTTTTATAATATATTATCAATATATTCTTTTCTTTACGTCAATTTCGTAAACACAATTGACTCGATTGCGTCGCCGTACACTCAGAATGACTGCGATGCACTGCCCGGATCGGTTTGATCAGTCATCAGTGGGATCGGATCCACTGATCCGCAATTCTTATGAGCGGAGAGCCAACCCTCTTCCCCTAAGCCCCTTGAACGCCACGCTTTACAGTCCATACTCCGCAGCGTCTACAGTCTCTAAAAAGCAGAACGACGTTCGGCGGCGTGGTTACAATTCTCCTCCGAACGATTTATTAATTCAACACTCGGATTAAGACGGAACCCCTATAGCCCTTCGGCGGAACCCTAGGGTTCCGCGGACCACCATTTGGGAACCACTGAGATAGGGAACAGAATTACTCAAGAAGATTGATCAGTGAAATGGTGTTTATAAGAAAAAAGAATTCTGTAAATTTTAGAGAAGATACTAATAATCTCAGCAAATTTTATGATTGTGTCATTTCTAGAATTCTATGACTTGTACCGGTTGAAATTTATGTTATATGTTTGTGACGTATATCTAAGTTGACAGAAAAGACAGTTTGTTGACAATTGTTAATTGATGTTCACGTGTGAGAAAGTAAGATTTTGATTTCTAATAATCCAACATTGATCCAGAGAGCATTTTAAGATTTTCACCACTATAACGAGGTAACAACTGATTTTGTTTTTGTTGTATTCTTTCGTTCTGAAATAAAAATTTTTTTGCAGTCTTGAAAAAGGAACCATCGGTTCCGAAACGTCGACGAAGTTATAAATTGAGTTTTAATTAGTCCAATTCCCTACGATACCCTGAATTTTAAGAACATGGACGAGAACACAGCAGAATAATAATAATAATAAATCGACTTTATTTCAATTAAGCAATGTATACAGTTCAGAAACATCAACAGATGAGATGTAAGACGAACCAAGCCGAGGCGAAGGTTATAGTCCAAGACTACTCTTACACTCAATCCCGTTTGGTTGTCTCTTCTTAAGACAATTATAATGTAAGAAAAAAAACGTTCCAAGTATGAGGTGAAAAAGGACATCGATTATACATATATAAACATCTAACAGTAAATCCACATATTCAGAAAGAAAATCAAACAAATACTGAGGAAAACACAAAAAAAAACATCATTAACCGTCCTGTGCAAGAAAGAGTGAGCACCTCATTCGACGCTTAAATTGAGGATAAGTAAGATCTAAAAAAATCATTGTTCACACTGTTCAAAAATTTCACAGCATTATAAGAAAAGCACCTTTGAAATTTAGCAGTACGATGCTCCGGAACAGTGAAAGAGAAAGGGCGTCTTATGTTAACCGAATGCACTGAACTCCTAGGAACAAGCCTTCCACAAAGAGCCACACAGTTTCAAGTCATGAGGAGTCTATAAACGATGCAGCGGAAGTGGAGCAACTTTCTATTATTCATCCTCAACCAACCCAACTCACGAATCTTCTGAGAAACATGATAATAATAATAATAATAATAATAATATATACCCGCACGGGTGTGGTGTGGTTTCTGCCATGCCATATGGGGGGTGACGTCCCCACGGCCCGAGTTACCTGGGCCACCAAGGGTGAATGGTGGCAAACCCATGAAAATGGAGCAAACATTAAGCCTCGGAAAAGAGTCGCTGCCTGGGGAGCGCCAGGGCATGTCCGGAGCCGACGCTGGACATGACAGCATGCGATCCGTCGGTGGCAGGGTGCTGAGGAAGCGGGCCCCTGTCATTCAACAAAATACAGCTCCACCAGAACATCGGGAAGTGGAATCCCAAAACATGGCAGAAGATCAAAATGCCACTCCACCTGCTGGCTCGACCACCGTGAGGAGGACTGTCCGCAGGGGAGCTCGCAACGCACGTATCAAGTGGAGCCGCGAAATGAATATTGAAGTAATGCGAGCTTTTTATTACGTGAACAATTGCGATGACAGACCACTTCCTGGTTGGAGATACTCCCTTTACACCGAGTTCACCAAGAGGCATCCGGAACTTCAGCTGACAGAAGGAAACATTGCGGATCGTAAAAATGTCATAATACGAAAAGGCTACCTGTCAGGACAGGAACTAGATGAGATCAAGAGAGAAATGGGCTATACAATCAATCAAGATCAGATTGTCGGAGATCATAATGAAGAACCAAACGAGCCGTTGGAGAGACCAGTAGAAACGGCAAGGGAACTGCCTGTCACCCGAACTGCTCACCAAGACTGCCCACAATATCGCCAACTGTATGACACGTTCTATAGCAACCTGGCGCAATACGAATCTACTGATCCGCTCAACCGCCCCATCCTTCCAAAATTGAAGTTCAACTCTACGGCCAAAAATACCATCGAGTGGCTCAACGAAATATTGGCAGAACACCTTAGCACTCAATGGACGTTGGAACAAGTCCACTTATCTCTGTACTGTGCTGCCATCACAGTAATAGGACAAAATGGGCAAAAGATCTACTTCCCCAGAACCAGTGAACAGAAAGTTACAAATGAAGCTCCAGCCTGGAAAAGAAGATTAATGCAGGACGTCGATAAACTTCGTGGAAAAGTTGATGTCTTGGATGAGTTCCTGAAGGATAATAAATCGCGTAAAGTATTAAACAAAGTGCGAAAAATAGCCACATCCGCAGGGCTGGACCTGGAATCTCCACGACATAAAGATTTGATAGTTGACCTGAAAGATCGCTTGAGACAACAAGCTAAAGCGAAAGGTGCACGCCTACGAAGATACAACGAGTTATCAAAGCGAAAACAACAAAACGCTGAATATGTGAGAGACAGAAAGAAGTTCTTCAGAAGTCTTGAAAAGCCATCCGAAATCTCCTCCAGTCTGCATGCTGACATCAGCAATGACGAATTTCGGCAATATTGGAGTTCTTTATGGTCGGAGAGTGGTCAATTTCAGAGAAATACTAGTTGGCTGAGGGACATTGAACACCATGCATCCGAAATCGTTGAGATGAGGACTGATATTTTCACAGTCGAGGAAATATCCAACATTATCAAAAACACTAGTAACTGGAAGGCGCCAGGACCCGATCGACTTCAAAACTTCTGGGTTAAACAGTTTCCAGCATGTTTTCCAAGTCTGGCTAGATGTTTCTCGGAAGCGCTGGAAGACCCCTTCAAGATACCGGCTTTCCTCACTCAAGGCAATACCTACATGCTCTACAAAAAAGGAGACCGCAACAATCCAGAAAACTACAGACCAATAACGTGTTTGTCAGTGGTGTATAAGCTGTTCACGTCGCTTGTAAATCATGCGATATATCGTCATTGTGAAGCCAATAATATTCTGGAGGAAGAACAAAAAGGCTGCTCTCGAGGGTCTGCAGGATGTAAACATCAACTCACTATAGACGCTGTAGTGCTGAAGCAAGCCCAAGCGAGAAGGAGGAATTTAAGTCTTTGTTATATCGACTATCAGAAGGCCTTCGATACGGTGCCCCACGATTGGCTTGTGAAAGTACTGGAGATTTATAAGATCTGCCCGAAAATAAAAGCGGTGCTCCAACATCTTATGAGTACATGGAGAACGAATATTCTGATAAATAACATCAATGCTGGAACCGTGAAAATATCGAGGGGAATATTTCAGGGAGATGCTCTGTCGCCGATGTGGTTTTGTATGGCACTAAATCCTCTGTCTACTCTATTGAAAAACACCACCATAGGGTATAGACCATCAATGAGGAATCCGCGAAAACTGTCCCATTTATTGTACATAGATGACCTGAAACTATTCGGCGAGAACTCAAAACAACTTCACTCGCTGATAGATATAGTGCGATCCTTCAGCAAAGACATTGACATGTCTTTCGGTCTCGATAAATGCGCCATAGTCAACATCAGGAAGGGTAAAATGGAGAACACACAGGAACAATTTCAAGACATCCACAGTATGTTGCCTGAAGAGACCTACAAGTATCTGGGCATTCCTCAAAATCAACGGATTGACCACACCCGTTTGAAAGCTGAGTTCACTGCGAAATATAAAAACAGGGTAACCAAAGTGCTCAACACCAAGCTGTCTGCTAAAAACCAGATCGATGCCCTGAACTCTTGGGCTACGCCTGCTCTGACCTACACTTTCGGAGTCTTGAAGTGGTCAGATGCTGATCTGAATGAGTTGGACCGACTCACCCGTCGCCTAATGACAAAGTTCCGATGTCTGCACACCAATGCATCGGTGAAAAGGCTTTATCTACCCAGAAGAGATGGCGGACGAGGTCTGTTGAACATCTATAAACTCTGCAGAACCCAGGAGAAAAACTTGAGGCAGCGACTGCTCGAGTCTGAAGATAGCCTGATGAAATTGGTGACAACAGAGGATAAGGGATACACACCTCTGAACCTACAACACAGAGAACTGACATTCGATATCACCACGAGAAGCGAAGATATAAGTATATGGCGGGAACAAGCTCTGCACGGCAGATTTCCCAAACACCTTGAGGGGGAAAATGTCGATAAATTAGCTTCTTTGTCGTGGTTGAATGCGGGACAATTGTATCCTGAAACTGAGGGATTCCTGACGGCTATCCAAGACCGAGTCATAAGAACTCGCAACTATGAGAAGCACTGTTTGAAGCTGAACGTGGAGGACAAATGCAGGAAGTGCGGCGCAGTTGGCGAGTCTATCGAACATATAATAGCAGGCTGTCGAGTTCTTGCCGACAACGCATATCTGGGCCGACACAACCAAGTGGCAAAAATTGTTCATCAGCAGTTAGCTCTTAGACATGGTTTTTTGGATACTTGTCCGCCATACTATAAGTATCAACCTGCAGCAGTGTTGGAAACGGACACAGCGGTTCTCTATTGGGATAGACCCATAACAACAGATAGATCAGTGGACTACAATAGACCGGACCTTGTATTCATTGAGAAGGATCAGAAGTATGGGGTGATAATTGATGTGGCAGTACCATTGACTCATAACATCGGAAGAACGGAGTCGGAAAAAATAAGGAAGTACGAGAACTTGGCAATAGAGCTGAAGAATATGTGGCAATTATCGAAAATCACTATTATACCGTTGGTGATTTCGGCTGAGGGAGTCATGTCCAGATCATTTAAGAAAAACCTTCAAAAGATCGAGATATCCCAGAGGATCGCGGGATATGCACAGCAGGCTGTAGCTTTGCAAACCTGTCACATCGTGCGGAAATTTCTGAACTAGTGGGAGGAACTGAAATGTTTTTTCACTGGTTCATAGAAGTAATACCAGCTCGAGCTGAGACCGGGAGACCGATGATGAAGAATAATAATATATGTTTATTTACGAATATACAACAGATTACGGTAACAAATCATGATTTCAGATAATGGTAAAAAAATGGTTAGTGAAACTTGTAAACAAACATGCAGAGTAAACCCATTAGAACCTATGGTCGTACATGGGTCATCCTCATATCATCATCTACAATTACTCATATATATATTCTCTTGAAAAAGGAATACAATGTTACACATCTTCTGTTCGGAAAGCAATTACAGGTAAATAGCATACTTCCCTAAACCAAATATAAAGCGGCAGCACCAATTCTGAACAAGCTGAATGCGGTTACCAACATAAGCACTAATGCAAGGTCCATAAACTACATCGCAGTGGTCAAACAAGGGAATAATTACAGACTCAGGACTTTCCCATGCTGAAAGTCAAGAAACGACGACAACCATAAACGAGCCTCAGACGGTAAAACGCAGATTTCAAAATACCTGCTACATGACAAGAAAAATCAAGTTTACAATCAAAAGTGACACCAAGGTTCCTCACGGTATCACACAAGGTAAGAGGCTGACCGCCAATGCACAGCTGTAGGTTCTCCCTAACTATAGAGTATTGACGACTATTCGAGAAAATCAAATACTTACACTTGCTGGTGTTTAATTTCAAATTATGACAAGCCGCCACATCACAGGCTCTTCCAAGGTCAGCGTTAACACGATGAGAAGCAACATCCAGACCACCCATCTTGAACGAGTAAACGAGCTGCGTGGAATCAGCATAAACCTGAGCATGACAAAACTCTAGGACCTCCAGCAGATCGGCGGTATAAACCAAAAACAGGAGAGGGCCCAGAACCGACCCCTGCGGAACCCCAGAACGAAGAAGCACTGACCCAGACACACGACCATCAACTTCAACCACCTGACTCCGAAACGATAAATAAGACCTAATCATTGCGACTGCCATTGGCGCAAAACCATAATATTTAACTTTTTCACACAATAACAGATGATTGTGTCGAAGGCCTTTTGAAAGTCTAACAGAATTAAACAGAACACAACTGTCATCCGTTATTTCGTTGCTATTGTGATGATCATAACAATGACAACAACGACGTGATTTTTTCCGGCCTAGTCCGGAAAGTACGTACTTTCTGGACCAGGCCGGGAAATGCTACTTTCTCAAAGAAAAAGCGTCCGGGAAGTGGGTACTTCCTGGACGGTTGCCGAAAATAGTAATTTACGTAACAAGTCCGGAAAATAGGGTTTTTTTGGACGAATAGACAAGATTCTAGGACGAGCCGGAGGCGAGTCCTGGAAGTCTGTTAGTCCAAAAAAACTATTTTCGGGCGTGTTGCGTACAATATTTTTTCGGCAACCGTGTAGAATTACAAATCAATGAGATTCTTTATTAAACATTTTGATTATTATTTGAATTGAACAGAACAGAATTGTCATCCGTTATTTCGTTGCTATTGTGATGATCATCACAATGACAACAACGACGTGAGTTTTTCCGGCTTAGTCCGGAAAGTACGTACTTTCCGGACTAGGCCGGGAAATGTTACTTTCTCAAAGAAAAAGGGTCCAGGAAGTGGGTACTTCCCGGACGGTTGCCGAAAATAGTAATTTACGTAACAAGTCCGGAAAATAGGGTTTTTTTGGACGAATAGACAAGATTCTAGGACGAGCCGGAGGCGAGTCCTGGAAGTCTGTGAGTCCAAAAAAACTATTTCCGGGCGTGTTGCGTACAATATTTTTTCGGCAACCGTGAAGAATTACAAATCAATGAGATGACACATCTCTTTATTGATTTTGATTCATATTTGAATTAAACAGAACACAGAACAGAACTGTCATCCGTTATTTCGTTGCTATTATGATGATCATAACAATGACAACAACGACGTGTTTTTCCGGCCTAGGCCGGGAAGTACGTACTTTCCGGCCTAGGCCGGGAAATGCTACTTTCTCAAAGAAAAAGCGTCCGGGAAGTGGGTACTTCCCGGACGGTTGCCGAAAAAATAATTTTTCGAACAAATTTATTTTAACTTCTTGTTTACGGGTTCTGCTAAAGCTCCAAGAATGTTATGGTCTGTAGAGAGTTTCGAACAATATCATAATCCCAATTTTCATATTCCAAATACCTATGTCCAGTTCTCCAGAAACGTCCTATAGGCACTCGAACATGGGACACCCTGTATGTGAATCCTCTTAGTTTATAAATCATATAATAATTTATTTCTGATCCTTCATGTGCTCATTGTAGTTTGAGCCTATACTACCTACACATTGAAAATGAATTTTGCTTCCCTTTCCATAATATTCACTTTTGAGACAACCCTACTCTTCTTTCCGCTTTCCCTGAAGAACATTCCCTTCGAGTGTTCCAAGCATAACAACATAGCAGATCACAGAAAAACATTCTCAAAATTTCCAAGTTTTCAGACATCATAAAGCTTATCATTCATATCAGAAAATATTCAATTCACTTCGGTTTAATTTGTTATTACAATTCAATATTGTAGTTATTTTAATAATTACTGTCTCTGGACTGTTTCCATTTATCTAGTAGAGTTCCTTATATCAAGAACAATATTATTTCTTCTGTCACGAGCTTCCGTTATTGGAAAATTGTATTCCTAATTTAAGAATATAATGCTGGGTTCATGTCGGCTCCATTCGCTTGGGGAAAATGTATCAAATCAATTTCCTCACTCATATCCACAAACAGAGATGAGGAAATTCGAATACGGATGCATGAAAATTGAACTTCGTCTCGAAGATAAGACGCATATTGGAAACCTTTTACGTCTTGCTACAACCACGTGACCGGGTGCAAAATTGTAGTCTTTTAAACGGTTTCGCACATTCACGCTGCATGACGCTGATAAGGTGGGCGACGGAACAGATTTCTAGATTCCAGGTACAATAATTAAAATTTATGGAAAATCTGGATTGACGAAGTGTTTATGAACATATCATGATTAAATGAGTAGGCGCGTTTGGGTAATTTATTAAGCTGATATCATTTAGAGATTCAACGTAACTAATCTTTTTCAGAGAGTTCGAACTGAAAATAATCTCAGAGATACGAGCTCAAAATATCCGCTCAAAATATTGATCAGTTTTTATACACAGGATAAGTCTTTGACTGGTACATTTCGACTGAAGATTCTTGAGGCCAACAGAAACCTTTTATGGTTTTCATTTTTCCAAATTCGGCACTGTTAAAACGATATAGCCATTTGGAAAAAAATTGGGCCAAATACGTGCCTGATACGATCCTCTGCAAACACTCCAAAGTTCATATTTCTCTATTGAAATTGAGTTGGTACATTCAGGGAATACTCAAGTACTAACCTTATCGGAATGAAAATATTGAAAACACGATATTTCTTAACAAAAACACAAGTTCTGTCCAATTATAACTGCAATTATAATGCCATATTTCACCCACCAAAATAAGTTCCTTTTCGAATTTTCCGGAAGATTATTTTGTAAACACTTATAATATTTATAAATGATGGTTTTTCATTCAACTTATGATCAAGATATATCAACCTATTTTGTATACAAAACAATCATTTTATATGAATAATTCACAGAACTTTCGATGTGTATGTTGCCAGCCTCACCCATATTCCTGAAGCTAAGAACATCGATCTTTCGGATTACATCAATATGTATGTTATTCGTAAATATCTATGAATTCTACCATAAATCACCTTCCTCAACATTGGGAATCGACACATCTCAAACTTCCGACTTTGACCTGTGATAACCTACTTATACCTTTTTTTTCATTAGAGAACTACATATCGCACAGAAAAAAGTTTGATAACTCTGAAGGGTTCATCCGGTATTGGTCTTGTCCTTATCAATATAAGATCATTGCTTTCAAATAAGGAGCTGCAGATGTTTCTGGTTTTTCTGGCATTTAGTTTCTTTGCATCTTACGAAAAAATGTCCCATGAACATGGAATCCAAACGTTTTTTTTTTCAAAATACAGGATGAACTAGGTGTGAACGGATGATTTGGACGAAGAGGACATCAGTCATGGCCGGTCAATACTCAGACGTAAATAATTTGGATTTCTTCTCATACTAACTGGAATTTCATGACGACCATTTTGAATTTTCCGATGGTTTCGAGAGATTCGTTCAAAATTTATTACTTGAAATCAGCAGCAGGTACGACAAAACTACACGAGAACATGGTTTAGTATAGCAAAGCTTCTCGTTACAAATTTTCAAACTAATAGTGTCCCACCCAATTCTGAAGGAAAACAGGGGGCAGTGTTCCAGAAAAAAAATCAGTTTATAGATTTGCCATCGAAATTAGTAAGACACATGATGTCCACTCTCAATTGTGATATCTATGCCAAATTTCAGTTGAATATCATGGGAAATGCAGATACTATAAGAAAAAAACTTTTGAAACAACCAACAACATTTGTAATCAGATCTACAAGCTAGCTCTGAAAAGCCATCTCCAAAATCTTAGAAGGCCAAGGAACTATATGTCTCAATCACTCAGTTGCAGGAACGTCCATTATAATTTAAAAGTGTCATTAAAATCCTAATGCCACATTAAACATGGTTTCCTGCCACAGAATACCATGTTTAATGTGGCATTAGGATTTTAATGACACTTTTAAATTATAATGGACGTTCCTGCAACTGAGTGTGAGTCTCTCCTATTTCATCTAATATGAATTTAATTGAACTTTTTGAAATGCATTTCCTTTATTCATTTCACAATATAGTTTCATTCTTGTACATTCAACTATAAAGTTCTCCTTCCACAGTGTCCGAATTGTTTGTCATCAATTCAGTTGATTTAGAGTAATACTTGGTAATGATCGGAATTTCCTTTCGGACTCGCTTGTTTTTTTAGATCTTACTACTGAACATAGTTATTCTGCTGTTTATCGATTCATGAAAATGGAAAACCTTACTGAAGAGAAATGTCAATACATATTGACATATGATGGTAGGACACGCCTTCTTTGTCCGTTTCGAAATTTAAGGATTGCCCACCCAATGCCTATGACAGCAACCTGTCCCTCAATCTGAAGCTGAACTGTCTTTTAAAACTATAAAAACGACAATGCGGAATATTTGGCTAGCGACATATTATATTAATTTGTATACAGGGTGATTCACGGTGGATGGCACATTAGACGTTTCTGGTGAACCAGATATCGGATCAGTTTGAAAATTTGCACGAGTGCATTATCGGACATTCTCTACCCAACTAAAATATTTTCGTCAATGCGGTATTTCCACTTCCATTAGAAAGTAGTAGCAACTTTGTTTTTTTAAATGGAACACCTGGTATATTATGTCATCTTTGGAATCTCCAACAACTTCTCTACAACTTTTCCTAACACTTCCCTATACCTATCTGTTGCCGTTTTCGCAATATAAATTATTTTCATTTTTTGTTCACCGAAAACCATGACCTCCAAAAATGCTGATAATTTCGGGTTGAGAGACACTATGGCATTGAAATTTGGTTTGGAGTTAGGTGATACATAAATGCTTCCAACACATCAGCCTGATCTACGTTACTTATAATACAGGGTGGTAAAAAATACAGTCTTTTCGTTTGCTTGAAAAAGTGACTGAAAGTTGTTTATTTCAAAGGGAACGCCCTGTATATTATTAGAAATTCATAAAGCTGATGAAATTTGCTACTATTCTATGTATATCATGCCTATACCCAACTAGTCAAATTTCGGACTTATGAGCATTTATTTGTCAAAATGTCCCTTCGGAATGGTATTCCCATTCGGTATTTGGTAGAGGCCATGATTACTATTTCACAGTACCTTGTGACATTCTCCTAATAATATCTTGAATTTCGACATTTTCGTCATTTTAGAAGTTGCAAAAAGCCTCGAAACGATGGAAGAAAACTATTTGAACGAAGTGCTCATGAATTTTTATATTATTATTAACTGGAGAGACTTTTTGACGATCGGTGGATAAGGCGCTTGGGACCGTGGAATTGGCCGATTACCCGATCTTAGTCCATTAGATTTATTATCTGTGGGGAATGTTGAAAGAAAAAGTTTACAAAACACCCGTGCATTCGAGAAATGAATGGTTGGAAGGGATTACCCAAGCATTTGAAGATTTGGATTTCAAAGAAATACCATCTGCCACGACGAAAGCAGTCGACACCCGCATTTTGAAGTGCTTGGAAGTGAACGTCCAGCGATTCGAACATACTTTGAAATATTCGACATGATTCTTCTACTTTTTAATAATAATTCATTTCAACAGTTTGACTTTCAAGTTTCTTGGTGCCTTTATTATTAGGAGATTGTCACAAGGTACTATCAAATAGAAATCATGGCCTGCCTACCAAATACCGAATGGAAATACCATTCTGAAGGGACGTTTTGACAAATAAATGCTCATAAGTTCGAAACTTGACTGGTTAGGTATAGGCATGATATACATAGAATGAAAGAAAATTTCATCAGCTTTCTGAATTTCTAATAACATACAGGGCGTTCCATTTGAAATAAACAACTTTCAGTCACTTTTTCAAGCAAACGAAAAGACTGTATTTTTTACCACCCTGTATTGTGAGTAACGTAGATCAGGCTAATGTGTTGGAAGCATTTATGTATCACCTAACTCCAAACCGAATTTCAATGCCATAGTGTCTCGAAGTTATCAGCATTCTTAGAGGTGATGATTTTCGGTGAAAAAAATTGAAAATAATTTATATTTCTAAAACGGCAACCCATAGGTATATAGGGAAGTGTTGAGAAAAGTTGTCGGGAAGTTGTTGGAGATTCCAAAAATAATATGATGTACCAGGTGTTCCATTTGAAAAAGCGTAGTTGCTACTTTTTTCTAATAGAAGTGACAACACCGCATTGACGAAAATATTTTAGTTGGGTAAAGAATGTCCGATAATGCACTGATGCAAATTTTCAAACTGATCCTTTATCTGCTTCACCAGAAACTTCTAATGTGCCATCCACCGTGAATCACCCTGTATATCTAATAAGTTTCATATTTCTGTATGCACCAATTAAGTATCACTTGAATCACTTCCAATGGAGATGCCTCATTTCATCTAGATTTTTCATCGCACTTTTCCTGCTAGATATTAGTGCCCCTTGCTCTGTGGTTAGGACGTTTTCTCTGACCCACAATGTCTGAGTTCAATCCCGAGGCTGGTAGAGAAATTCTAGTTAACGGTAGTGGGCTGTGCCTAAGATGGCGTAAGGACACAGTAACAAAGCCTACACAGAACACAACTGATTCTCCTGACTCGCACAAGCTACAAGCTCAGAAGCTTGGGGGGGTCTCCTTGGGAGACCTTAAAGTTATCAGTATATTCATAACGATCAATCATACCTTCAGAAAAACTATCTCAATTTGAAATGGCAAGTATCGAGCGCACAGTAGCTCACGAATAAGATCTTATTAGTTCTCAGTGTGGAATAAATGAATTCGGCAAATTGTAAGCAACTAGAATTTTATTTTTTCAGTCATCACGAAAGATTTCAGTTAAACAACAACCAGAGGTGCAGAGTAGGCAGCATATGGAGAATAAGCACTGTAGGCAGCAGCATATGGAGCAAGATATGGAGAATATGCACTGTAGGCAGGAAGAGCAGAGTAGGCACTGTACGCAGGAAGAGCAGAGTAGGCTACAGCTGGAGCAACTGCTGGTGTTACAACTGGTGCAAAAATACCAGGTTTGGCATCAGCATTTGCTTCTGGTTTAGCTTCTGGAATGGCGAAGGCACAGCCAATTACGAAGAAAATAACTACCTGGAATCGACAAGAATATAATGTAGATATATATTTTTATACTAACTCATGACAATAATGAAAATTATTTCTACTTACTCCTTTGAACATCTTGATTTGTAAATTTTTCACTAACGATGATGAGTGAATGATGTCTTAATTCAAGTATTAACATTTATATGCCAGTGAACTGAATAGTGGGTGAAGAATTGTTCAATCACTCGAACGAATAATTACACACGTTTCATTGAGAGTGTGAAATTTTGGTGGTTCAATAACACTAAATGATACACGGATGGAATATTGAGTGCTTTCATGCAAAAAAAAAACTGTCAATCAAGCAGTAGAATTTTTCTTTATATTCCTTTTTTCCATTGCATAATTTAAATTGGGCTACCGAAAAACGACACTGCACTCGTGACTGCAGAAATATCAACCTACAATTTTTGATATTATTGAACATCTAAAATGTGGTCATAATGAATTGGTAAGATCCCGTCCACAATGACAATAATTTCCTACACTTGTTAAATATTTATATGATAAGAGGATGATCGTCGTAAAAGTTCTAAGGGAATCACACAAATCATAATTCATTGGACAACTCGTACATGATTAGGCTTATGGACTAGCCCAAATTATTGGCCTCGCTCGCTTTGCTCGCTCTGTCATAAACTTTGGACGGTAGGTTTCACAAAGCTTGATCTAGCATCAACTGGATTTGACGGTTCAAAAACCAGAGAAGCAAGCCGTTGATCTCCGATCACCGGTGATTACGATTTGTGAAATTCACCGTATCATTTAGGCGAAACAAAGTTCGCCGGGCCAGCTAGTATCTAATGAGACTAGCTGATACGTCTCCAATCCAAAGTCCTAAAGTGAAATCAAATCTTTGGTGAGGATTGAGTTGTACGCATGATTCAACTAGAAATTCAAAATTTACGGAAAATGTACCTATCCGAGAAACGACAAGAAAAAAGATATCGAGGATGAAAGAATACCAATGAAATTAAAGTGATCTAAAAAATCACTTGAAATTGATAGGTTATTGTACGAATTCACATGAAGTTTTAGGCGACATCCGTCAGAGAGATATAATAAGCAGTGGTTTTTCTTAATATCACTGCACATGCGCAGATCGATTCTTACCCTATACTAGCTTCAATTTTCATCGGCTGATTATCTATATTGGAATTATTAGATGAATGAGACAAACGTACAGAATTACATGGTTTCAGTTTCAGTTATCGCTTTGACGAACGATTGGGCGGACGTACAGAAATTAATCTGAACCGGGTTCGTCATCAGTGAGTACGAACAAGTCTATTTCTTTCAATTATTCTTGCAAAATTATTGCACCAAGATTTGATTTTATCATTATTAGTATTTTATGAATCCTAAAATGGCTTAGAGTAGGTATCGTAATCCTAGTTAAACAACCTCAACTAACTATTAAATAAAATTTCCGGAATTGGACGGATTGATTGAATGTTTAATAATAAACTCTGAATTCTGTACCTACATATACAGGGTGTCCCAAGTTCGAGTGCCTATTAGAGGTTTCTGGAGAACTGGATATATTTGAAATCTGAAAATTTAGATTATGATATTGTTCGAAATTCTCTACAGACCAAAAATATTTTTATAGCCAGAGCACCATCGGTTATACAAGGAGTGAAAATAAATTGGGTCAAATTTTTTTTTTCGATGTTTTCGTTTCTGATATGATTGAGTATTCAATGCTGAATACATTTCTGTTGAAACCATTGTTTTCATTCGAATAGTTTTCAAAATATCGAAAAAAGCCTGAAAAAAAGTCAAATATTCATAGTCAGTATAATGTTCATTTTTCTCATTCTGAACATCCTTAGTGTAAACCGTTCTCACAACGTCAAAGGAGAAGAATGTGGAAAGGTCATGCAACTTTTGAATTTCATGAATATCATCACAGGGTGTTTCAAATTTTGTGTCAAAAACTGTGATCGAAAATCGGCCATAACTTCTGTTTTTCAAATTAGAACCCTATTTTTTTATTATCGCGTTGGATTCTGCGGAGAAAAATAATAATAGCACCCCCAAATCCTCTTGCTCCTAAATTGAGTAATTCCCGAGTTATTTGAGCTTTTCTGGATTCATGTTATACGTAGAGTCAAATTCATCGAATCTAAACAGATTCGATGAATATTCCCATGGAACCACGGTAACACTTGTGAATTACTAATGGGATCATTTATCTTCCATAGCCACGGAATATTCTCATGCAACATATTCGATGAACATTTTCATGAAACCATTGAATAAAATCGAAAGTAAAGATAAAACCTAAAATAAGACCTGTCACTTGTGAATAATTAATGGGATCGGATAACTGAGATGTCTAGAATAATGGTGTAGGCACTGATTAAATTTTGTTTCGACCAAATTGAGAATATTAGCAATGTTTCGTTCTATTCACTTTAGGTGGCGCTATTCACAAATTATGACTGATTTTTATCAGTTATTTCAAATATTTGAATTTATTCTGGCGAACGTGGCGTGTTAATGGTTGACAATTTTGTCAAGCAATAATGTGTGTTTATATTCTTGACATCCTGATGTATAATAGTTCTTAGGAAAAGTATAAAATATTCATTATAAAAAGAAGCCATTCTGCTGTCATGTCATAATTGACTTTGACAACAAAAAATACACTGAAATGATATTGCGGCGCCGCCACGAAACATTGCTAATATTTCCGATTTTTGGTCATTCCATTCAAAAATTGACGAGTGCCTACACCATTATTCTAGTTATCTTAGGGATAACTCATCTTCTATAGTCACAGAATATTCTCAAGTAGAAGATTAGATGAATTTGATTCTACGTACAACATGAATCCAGAAAAGCTCAAATATCTCGGGAATCACTGAATTTAGGAGCAAGAGCATCGGAAAGTGCTATCATAATTTTCTCCGCAGAATCCAACGCAATAAAAAAAAATAGGGTTCTAATTTGAAAAACAGAAGTTATGGCCGATTTTCAATCACAGTTTTTCACACAAAATTTGAAACACCCTGTGATGCTATTCATGAAATTCAAGAGATGTATGACCTTTCCACATTCTTCCACTTTGACGTTGTGAGAACGGTTTACACACAGGATGTTCAGAATAAGAAAAATGAACATAATACTGACTATGAATATTTGACTTTTTTTCAGATTTTTTTTTCGATATTTTGAAAACTATTCGAATGAATGCAATGGTTTCAACAGAAATGTATTCATGATTTGAATATTCAATCATATAAGAAACGAAAACATTAAAAAAAAATGTTTGAGCAAATTTATTTTCACTCCCTGTATAACCGGAAGTGCTCTGGCTCTGAAAATATTTTTGGTCTGTAGAGAATTTCGAACAATATTATAAACCCAATTTTCAGATTTCGAATATGTCCAGTTCTCCAGAAACGTCTAATAGGCACTCGAACTTGGGACACCCTGTAGATGTATAAAATACCTGGTGTTGGCACTGACTCGATTTTTGAGACTTTCTTGTCGATTGGACTCTGTGATGGGACCGCACTTTTCATTTTTCCCGACAGGGGTCTCGCTATGATCCATTATATATTGCTGATCATTCTGGAACTAGGACCCAATCTATAATCCAGACTGCCGTTTTGATCTACAATTTTTTGTCACAATTTTTAGTTAAGAGTCGTTAGAATAGAACTTCTATTATAATGGAATGATATTGGCCTTGCTGCTCAGCTTAAAATTATGGCTAAACACATAGAATTTTCAATATAATTGAGTGATATTAGCCTTGCTGCTCAGCATAAAATAATTGCTCCACATATCATGGTGGAGGCACCGCGTTATTTTTTCAGGTTGAAAATTCTCAGTACTAGTCGAAACTGAGGTGTCGTACAGTATTCGATAGTGTAAAGTGAAGCCGAAGATAAATTCAACTTCTAATTAGGATGCATTTTTTACATAATTTTCCTGCAAGAATAGACTTACTATTCAAACCGCGTGATAGATAGTGTTATTGAACCATCGGGATTCCACACAGTCAATGGAACTTGTGTAATTATTAGGTTCGATTGATTGAACAATTCTACACCCACTAGCATGTTTAATTGTATTTAAACGT
Organism: Adalia decempunctata; assembly: GCA_951802165.1. Classification (NCBI taxonomy): domain Eukaryota; kingdom Metazoa; phylum Arthropoda; class Insecta; order Coleoptera; family Coccinellidae; genus Adalia; species Adalia decempunctata. The sequence goes on from OX637695.1 coordinate 41,943,407, forward strand.
TGATAACTAGATCGGAGGCATCATTCATCATCGTGAAAGAAAACTTTTCAAATCAAAATGTTCAGAGGTGTAAGTTGAAATAATTTTTGAAATTGTCATCATGAGTTAGTTGAATCTAATTTTAACAAAAATATATCTACAATATATCTTTCTCAATTTTAGGTAGTTATTTTCTTCATAATCGGCTGTGCCTTAGCCGTTCCAGAAGCTCAACCGGAAGCGAAAGCTGATGCCAAGCCTGGTGTTTTTGCTCCAGTAGGAGCCCCAGCTGTCGCTTACACTGCTGCTTACTCAGCTCCTCTGGCCTACAGCGCCTACTCTCCATACGTTGCTCCATATGCTGCTGCCTACCCTGCCTATTCTCCATATGCTGCCTACTCTGCACCTCTGGTTGTTGTTTAACTCGAATTGTTTGTGATGATTGAAGAAATAACATTATAATTGCTCACAATTTGCTGAATTAATTCATAGCATACTATCTGAAATTATCCTTCTATAATAGGTACACACTTTTCGTCCTAAAATGATGTCATGAAAAATACAAGAGAGGGTTTTTGGGCAAAAGTGATCGGACCTAAACGATGGTTACAGTGAGATAAGTATGTAAAAAGCGAAAAACCACTTGAATTTGAAGCTTCTGAGTGTATGTTCATCTACCATGTACCTATACAATGGTCGTTATACCAGGGTTTCTCTGCATCTATCCCTACATTCATAGATGACATATGTTATTCTCATATATCTAATAATTAATGTAATTAGATATATGGTTATGCTTGTTTCAAAAATTATGTTCGACCATAATTCAGAGTGAAAGGGATAACGGCTGAAGTAGAAATTATAGATTTTGGATTTCCTAGATGTATACATGAACGATATATGAATTAGTATGGAAGGAACAGCACGCACAAAAATGAATGACTGAACTACATATTAACGGTCGAGGTATAAAATGAACAGAACAAATCCACACATTATTCAATAAAAAATTGAGGTACAGTTGTTCTGATATGTGGAATTTGAAAAGTAGGTACATGGGAATAACGATCAGTCACAAAACCTACAATTCGCAGGATTTGAAATTTACGATTCACAGACTCAAAACTTGCATTCAAATTAAGATGAAAGCGTGGATTTGGGTATACACTCACGTCTCATGTGTAATGTTTGTGACGGAGATGCATAGACAAGTTGTTGTCTATGCGGAGATGTTATTAAGCTAAAACTAGATTGAACTCTGATGATCATTTTTGTGACGTTGCGTGTGGACTATGGTCGTTTTTGTGTAAACCACTGATTATTAAAACGTTCATAACTTGGACACTGAGCATAATTTCATAAATCGGTAACAATCAAACGAAAGATCTTGAAAAACTTTTCCACATGGTACTTACAGAATAGTTTCGATCAAAAGTAGACCCTGTCCACTGATCGTTATTCCCGGGTACTCTTCATTTAAATTCATCAAAAAATTATATGTTCAAGTTCAACAATTCGTTACCGCTTTTATAAAGAGAATTCTTTCCATGTGAATTAAAATTTTGTATATTTTGAACTAATTTTGCCTAATTTTTTTCCTGCTTGAAAAAAAGCAATGGTAAGTTTATACAACTTTTAAGTACAAGTATAATTCAGGCGGTACAAAGTTCGCCGGGCCAGCTAGTATTGTATATAAATATTCTTTTGAAAGAGAGCAATACATACATACTTTCTTCTTGAATCGAACAATATATGGCACAGGTGAAGAAATGGCGACAAGGAACAGATAGTTTGAGAGAAAAAAATCTGTTTCCTGTATCAAATCTTGAAATGTAAGTGTTAGCAGAGGGAATGTAAACGGGGTACCATACAATTCTCCGTATGATACACGAGAATCGATAAAGACCTCTGAGAAAACTCTGTCTCCCTGTACATGTGTGATACTGAATTTGTTTAAAGAATAAAGAATGAGCTTATATCCACGTTTCAGAGCTTCTTGTACTTCAAAACAAGCGTTTACAACGATCTGGATGGAAGTTTCTCGAAATCAATCTGAAACAAAGAACAAAGAAAAAAATCCGATTTTTCAATGCTTTTTTATTATTCTTCTCTCTTTGCAGAATCCTTTTTCAGTTGCCTCAGTTATTTCCATTATTTTATCATATTTTATATAGAAATCTTTACTGGTTAGTACTCTGACAATAAAAGTTTCTCACCAGGTACATTTTCATTTTGAGAAGGAAGTAGAATAATTTACAGAAAAATGTGATCTTGTGCAATAAATGTTTCACTAGTTTCTACCATAGGACGTCGTTTCTAAATTTCTTAACGTGATGATAGTCACAAGTACCAATTCATCTTATCACAAATTAAAGCGGAGGTAAAGTAAACTTTGATGAAATTTTATCTTTATTCTTCTTCTCGTGCGGCGCCCATCGTTGGCCGAAAGTAGGCCTTGGGGTCCATTGTTCATAAAACATTTATGCAATACTAGAGAGACTCAGACCCGAAGGCACGCAGACAGGAATGCTGCGAGCCTACAGGGGGGTGTCTCTCTAACCATAGAGATGGAAGGTGTAGTGATCCCTAGATTTTGCCAGCCAAGAGCAGCGATCTCGTCCAGCGACAGAGTGTAGGCAGGATTCTGAGTTTTATCACAGCATTGTTCATTATTTTGAATGCCGTGTTGCTGAATGCTCCTTCTTGTATATCTAAAATTATAGCTAGAGTGAATTCTTTATAGTACAACCCGTCCACAATGTAGTTTACCACTGAGTGAAGAGCGGTGTCCACAGATTTACCAAGCACGTAGGCATGTTGAGAGTGATGCAGTGGACAATCAACTAGTAGTGTATCCAGTATCCCTGATGTATTTTTCTACCAGTCTCTCCAGGGAAAAAAGTACTTTCAAAAAACCAATCAATAAATAAAACAATAAATATACTTTGGAATTACAGTTTTATTCTTATTCAATATTTCAATTGCATTTCCAAAATTAGTTACCTCTACACTCTGTAATGAACAGAAACTCGTAGTAACATAAATATTATGAGAAGCTTCTCACTATTGATGGAAAGAGAATGTAATATTAGGGGGTGTCACCTCTGTATATGAATACATACGATTATTCCGTCAGCTGCTGCCAATTTTTCACAGCTGTCAAGAAATGTATTCAATGGTTTCCTGAACTAGAAAATGCGTTTCTCAGTAGATTGAAAAGGTACATGGTAGATGAACATACGCTCAGATAAGCTCCAAATTCAAGTGGTTTTTCACTTTTTACATATCTCACTGTAACCATCGTTTTAGTCGGATCAATTTTGTCGAAAAACCCTCTCTTGTGTTTCTCATGACAATTTTTCAGGTCGAAAAGTGTGTACCTATTATAGAAGGATAATTTCAGATAGTATGTTATGAATTAATTCAGCAAATTGTGAGCAATTATAATTTTATTTCTTCAATCATCACAAACAATTCGAGTTAAACAACAACCAGAGGTGCAGGGTAGGCAGCATATGGAGAATAGGCAGGGTAGGCAGCAGCATATGAAGCAACGTAGGGAGAGTAAGCGCTGTAGGCAAGAGGAGCTGAGTAAGCAGCAGTGTAAGCGACAGCTGGGGCTACTACTGGAGCAAAAACACCAGGCTTGGCATCAGCTTTTGCTTCGGGTTTAGCTTCTGGAACGGCCAGTGCACATCCAATTACGAAGAAAATAACTACCTAAAATTGAGAAAGATATACTGTAGATAATATATTTTCATTAAAATCAGAGTTAACTAACACATGATGGCAATTTCAAAATTATTTCAACTTACACCTCTGAACATTTTGATTTGTGAAGTTTTCTTTCACGATGATGAGTGAATGATGCCTCCGATCTGGTTATCAACATTTATATACAAGTAAACATAATAGTGGGTGTAAAATAGTTCAATCAATCGAACCAGTAATTACACAAGTTTCATTGACTGTGTGGAATCCCGATGGTTCAATAACACTATATTTTACGCGGTTAGAATAGTAAGTGTATCCTTGCAAGAAAATGATGTAAAAAAATGCATCCTAATCAGAAGTTGAATTTATCTTCGGCTTCACTTCACACTATCGAATACTGTACGACACCTCAATTTCGTCTACTTCTGAGAAATATCAACCTGAAAAAATCTAATGATACTATATTGAACAACCTCAACTCAAAATGTGCTCATCCTTGATTCTTAACATCACGTACGTCCGTACATGCAGGTGATAATCTTCGTGAGGACAAGGTAACATTGGAGACATTTCGTCGTGAGCGTTCTTCACATCACGAATTTTGATTTTATGGAACTGATAATATGTGAATTCGTAATAACGAGTGCATATGAATGTGAGAATCTTATTTTCCCAATTCATTGGCATTCTCGTGATTTTCCATCAACAATAAACCTTCTTGAATAAATGTGCTTTAAAATTATTTTTTCTACAACCGGGCCTGAGTAACTACTTTCCCGCATTGTTTTCGATTCGGAAAGTGTCACTTTCCCGTACTAGTGCGGGAAAGTTACTTTCCCGCACTAGTGCGGGAAAGTAAATATGTGTTGAATTTGTGTATAATAATACCTTTTACATGAAATCTCTTAATCTACTTACTTATATATTTAGTCAAATATTTCAAATTTTGCAGTTTCATCCATGTCAAACTTATTATTAATGCAGATTTCCGTTTGAAAATTATTGCATTTTCAAAGAGAACTTGACATCCTGCAAAAATTATGACTGCCATGCATGGATCTGTGTATTTATTTCTATGTCATGGTCTATGATTTTTCCATAGAATCCCAAACTCGTTAATCAATGTGTCAAAACAGATATTCGCCAAAGTTGTGTAGAAGTTTTTTTCATTTTATAATACGGTTGTAGAAAAAATATTGTTCCTATCTTGAGCGGAAAGTACTTCCCCGCACTGGATTGCTTGCCCGAACTCCGCTCCGCGTCGTTCGGGCAACGGCAATCTAGTGCGGGAAAGTACAACTTTCCGCCCTTGATAGGAAAATAACTATTTTCTACAACCGGTCCTAACTAACTACTTTCCCGCATTGTTTTCGATTCGGAAAGTGTCACTTTCCCGCCCTAGTACGGGAAAGTGGATATGTGTTGAATTGGTGTATAATAATACCTTTAACATGAAATCTCTTAATCTACTTACTTATATATTTAGTTAAATACTTCAAATTTTGCAACAGTTTCATCCATGTCAAACTAATTATTAATGCAGATTTCCGTTTGAAAATTATTGCATTTTCAAAGGGAACTTGGCATCCTTCAAAAATTATGACTGACATACATGGATCTGTGTATTTATTTCTATGTCATGGTCTATGATTTTCCATAGAATCCAAAATTCGTTAATCAATGGGCGCGTTCATCCGACTAAGTAGCTACCGCTACCGCTCCTTCGAACGTCAAAACCATATGATTTTTTCGATTCGTTGTGTCAAATAAGTTAGTAATTTTGACACAACGAATCGAACAAATCATATGGTTTTGACGGTTGAAGGAGCGGTAGCGGTAGCTGCTTAGTCGGATGAACCGTTCATTGTGTCGAAACGAAAATTCGCCAAAGTTTTTTTTCATTTTATAATACGGTTTTAGAAAAAATATTGTTCATATCTTGAGCGGAAAGTACAACTTTCCGCCCTTGATAGGAAAATAACTATTTCATCCTGTTTTTCATTGATATTGGCGATTTAATAAGTATTGTTTGAGAAAACGAATCAGTCCGCCTTCGCGGTATTCCTGAAAGGAGCTATTTTGTCCAAGAACTCTCTTTGTTTGATGACGTTTCTCAGAACTTCCCTGTTCAAGGTGCGAGTAATTGGTCTGAAAGATTGGATTGAATGAATCCAATAAACAATGGAGAGGCCAATATGAAGTCTTCAGAAATTATTCATCATATTCTCGACTACTGAACCTTGTTTATTGATTGAACGTTGAGTTTTAGCTTTACCTGAGGTTCATTACTATATAACACCACTTCTTTCCAAAATTCCGTGGCAATAAGTACGTAAACGGCAAATTATATCAACATTCCTTAAAACATGACGTATTCGTGAGAATTCTTATGAATATAGAAACTTACAAGGTGTAATGAATCGAAATATTTTCAGTTGACTAGTGTAGACGTCTGAAATTGATATTCATGGGTCCGAAAATTCTTATCAGTCGGCACTGGATATATGGCGAGAAGATAACATTACTATTGAAATGATTGATTTTCGGTTCGAGTTTCTCATGGCACTCAGACGATATTAGAAAATCGTTCCACGAAATCGGTTGCACTAATTGCGTACAATAGCCGAAAATTTCGAGGATAAAATCGTGGGATTTGCAACGTGGCAGTACCCGAAAGTTTCATGGGAAACTGCTTCATTTTGTCAGAACGCACCCACAGGAGGTGAAAAGAAGAAAGGTCTTCAATTCGATTGGTTTGAAAAAACGAAGAAGGAAAGTTTTCAATTTGATTGGGTTGTAAAAACGAAGAAGAAAAAAATCTTTAATTTGATGGGTTTGTAAAAACGAAGAAGGAAAATCCTCAACTTTGCTTTCGAGAGACGAAAAAGGCAGTAGCCGAAGAAGCCTTAAACATGAAGGTTCTCGGTTGACTCGCGTGCGGTAATTAGGAGTAGCCGGAGAAGCCTTGAATGGGAAAGTTCTCAGTTGACTCGGGAAAGGCAGAATAGTACCTCATTTTAGGTTCTTTTGAAGATAGGATCACAAACGGAGACAGAAAAGTGCCAAGTCGAAAGTAGAAGATTTTTGGAAATTAATTAGATTTATTTAGATTAATTCTCGTTGATAAACCGGGAGTGAAGTTAATCTGTGAACAGCGAGTGATCGACGTGTTTTTGTATTTCTTTAGTTTTTCAGGATATTTTTCATCATTTCTTTGGATAACCTGCACGATGAGAAAGGTCAGGTATTTTTGTGTAGGTTGGCTTGATTGAGTATTGTTAGTATAAGCTGCATGTAACGCCAGAAATCTTTCAAAGTCCAGAGTCCCGAAATCTCCCCCGAAGTATTCGAAAATTTGAGTTGTGCTATTTTGAGATCACCCCATGATTACGGTTCAGGGTTATTTTGATAAACCCACAAGGTTTTGATAATTTAGTTTTGCGCTGTAATTCGAATTTGAATTGAGTTTTTTTTGACGATTCAATTTTGCTGTGAAATTTGATGTTTGTTTTGATAATTGAATTCTTTTCGGTAATTTTTTGGTATTTTGATAATTTAGTCTTTTGAAGTGTCTGTAAAATCGTTTATCCTATTTTATTTTTCAATATACGTCTAAAATTCAACCACTAGTATTTCATTCACCACCCTTCGCCCTGGAGAATAAATAAACACTGTTCTGTCCAATGTCCCTAGTGCGAGGCGCCGACTCCACACTTTCTCCTTTCACGGAGAAAGATCCTCAAAATTTTAATAACATCTTTTCTTTTCCTTGAGTAACACCCTTGATTGGTGGAAAGCCGCTCTTCCTTCGAATCTTAAAGATGGTGCTTTTTTTACACGTCGAGAATTTGACAGGAAGTCCGGATATTTCAATTCGCCATCGGTCACACAGAATTGGACATTTCAACAGCCACTGTTCAGCGAATTTTCACTGAAGATTAACAGCTGCATGACTACAAAATTCAACTGACTTCAACATTGACGATCTTGCACAAGTTTGCTCCTGGTCGTGTCGTTTCCCGATTTGGGATGACCAGAATTGGCCTCCATGCACGCTCTTGCGCTTTCATACTTCTAAAGCCTGCAATCATCGAAACATAGAAGACCGAAATTAGGTGCTGTGTCAGTGAAATACTACCACATGTATTCAATAACGTTATTAAAAATTTTGCCGAAAGGGTATTCATATGCCACACATTTTTGTGGGTCTACGCACGTGGCTATTTCGACACATAAATTGCCATAGGTCAAAAACTAATGCAGATAAGTCATTGAAACCTGGGTGCGTTTTATCGACAATTAATTGGCAAATCCAAGAATGTATTAAAAATAGGGGGTTGCCATTAAAAAAACCGAACCTAAGTATGTACGTATTTCATTTTCGGACATCCTGTATATGGATAAAACTATATTTTCAGGATGTGCCGATTATGCCACCTTTCGTTTGAAAAAATAATCAAGTCTTAGCTTGAATAGAAATTCACTCAGCCCTGGGTCACCCTGTATAAAAGAACTCCTATCATTTGGTTTTTTTTTCAGATACCTCTCATGTACAGACATCGGTCCTCTTAACTTCTGTTAACAAAACTTCGATTCAGTGACATTTCACTGAATCGAAGCTGTGACATTTCACAGCTTGCAAGACCACAAACTTAATTGAACATTTCCTTTTAATGAATCATATCGTATGCACTCAAGTTAAATACTATATCGTTCGATATAGGCTTCCTCAACAGGAATTGAAAAGAGGCACGTGCTTGATTTGATTGAAATCAATTTGTAGGCAATTATTTCACAAGACGCGTGATTCTGGCATGAATATACACTGTGTCCGTAAAGTATGGAACAAATTCATTTTTAGCTAAACAGGTCATTTTAAGAAATAATCCTGAAACACGTCGATTTTTGATGTTAATTTACCGTATTTTAAAATAATAATCTAATATACAGGGTGAATTACGTTCGAGTAATGACGTCACCGTCATTTTTTTTAATGGAACACCCCCATTGTATTTTTGTCCACCCTGTACCAATTGGAATCAACAGGTGATACATTTTTGGAATCAGCTCAGCTAGAGTAATCCGAAAATTGAGACAAAATGGGGGTGTTCCATAAACAAAAATGACGGTGGCGTCATTACTCGAACGTAATTCACCCTGTATATTAGATTATTATTTTAAAATACGGTAAATCAACATCAAAAATCGATGTGTTTCAGGATCATTTCTTAAAATGACCTGTTTAGCTAAAAATGAATTTGTTCCATACTTTACGGACACAGTGTATGAAACAGAAACCTTACGCTCCCTCTCGCCTGAAAACACAGAGAGCACGAGACAAAAAGCCGATTCATACAGCTCATGGGATGTACAGGGCCATGATACAAGAATATGAAATATGTTTTTCTTTTTGGTGAATATCCAGGGCTTTACTTTTTGGATTTGAATCGAATGAAACTAGTTTCGTTCTGGACTAGGCCTTTATTTTTTCGAAATTTGTTCGTGTAAGCGCAAATAATCGAACCCGATAGTAATAATTCTTTTAGAGAGCTCGTCCTCCTCCATGGGGGCCCGCAGGGGGGGGGGGAGCCATGGCCCCCCTGAGATTTTGATGGCCCTAACGTTTTTCAGCACGACACCTCAATATTACCTTCCAATCTCTATTTTGGCCCCCCCTGAGAAAAATTTCTACGGGTTTCTGCGGGCGCCCATGTCCTCCTCACATCGAGGGCTTTATCATTCCTACACGATGACTGTTTTTTTTTTCTAATTATTACAGTGAGTAGCTAAACTATAAAGCAGTATGTATATCCGAAGCCGAATGCTATGACGATCAGGACTGGCGTATGGAAATGTGGACTGTTTAGTATTTCATCACACCGCATTTTTCGGATGCGATGAAACGACAATTAATATTGCGTATGATCCATAGAACTAGAGGAAGATAAATATCCTACAGATTTCTGGAAATGAATAGTGACAAAATGGATCGGCAGATTATATAGTTCCTAAAGTAGCTAGGTAGGTACTATGTGCCGACACTAAAGTTGGCCAATTGGTAAGTAAACTGCCAAAAATGTTTGCATCAAATCATTCAAGGGCGTTGTACCTTTAAACTCAATGTTATTATCCAATCAGCTCCCAATGAGAATATAATGAACTCATAGAAAAACGTGATCCACCAAATAAAAACTGTACTCGTCAGACAATTCACCGAGACCAAAAGACAAAAACGGGCATCTCATTTTAGATGGCAGAGGAGAATTGACCGCAAGTGCTTGCCTCGAGTTCTACGGAAGTGGGACACAACTGTTATTAAAAGGCATCGAATCCCTGGTGTTGGCATTGAGTAGATTTTGTTGGAGAGTGTCTTGACGAAAGAAAATCAAAGAATTTGTCTACTTCTCATTTCACCCAAAAGGGGTCGCGCTATTTTCCACTGTCGAAATATCGCCACAACCGTGAAATTGCGGGTCAATCCGGACCGAAACAAATACTACAGTCAAGAGTGCCGATTTGATCAACAATTTTCGGTCTCGATTTTTAGTTACGAGTCACACCATGGTTTCTATGTATATGCCATTCACTTTCATGAAGTATCCCGGTTGGCCATGAAATTATGACAAATTTCACTGTGTATATTTTGAACATGTAAGGTTATAGTCATTTTCCTTTCGAATACATAGGCAACGTTGTCGTTTCTTCATAGAGATCATAGTAATTACGTATTCATCAAAATGTTTATTCACTTTGAGAAAAAAATTAATTTGATAAAGAATTATGTGATTTTATTAATTCCAAAGTCCTGACGAAAGTTGAAGAAAATTTTATCTCTGCTCTGGGAATATTTCACGTATATAAATAAACATGCTTGGAAGATTCAGTTAGGCTATTTTCTTGTACGGAAAACAAACATCTAGTGTTGAAATTTTTCAGAAAAATAATGGACAGAAAAGTCAGGTAGGTAGTTTGTGATAATTCATTCGGAAAAATAATAGAAGTACTCGTAGAATAACACGACAGAAAAACTTATAAATAACGAACAGTGGAATTCCCCACTTTTCAAAATTCCCAAGAAATAAGCCTACAGAAGACATTTAAATAACTTTTTGCAAAACTTGAAATACTCCAGAGAATGCATGTACTACGAATCCTGTATCACAGTGAACCTCAAGAGAACTAACTTCATTTACGAAATTGAAAAGAGTGATAGCTACATTGGCAACGTATCTCAGAATTATTTTACTTTCACGAATGACAACCTGCGTCAGTTTTGAGTAAAAGAACTTGATAAACGTAAATCATGACCATCCGGGATACTTTATAATAGTGAATAGGGTATATATTGAGCCACCCATAATTAATGATGGAGATGGCATTCCTTTCTCAATTTTTTCAATTGGTTCACCATGATCAGCATCATGTTACTGTATTCCAGAAAATAGGTACACCTTATACTGGTTAGAAACATCCAAAAGGCGCAGACAATTGAGAAACATAATCGAATATTAACAGGGTTCGAACAAAAAATTCTGGATACTAATAATTTTTTTTAATATATTCAAAGAAAACAACGAAAAACTACACCACAACCAAAGGTGCAGAGTAGGCGGCATACGGAGAATAGGCAGGGTAGGCAGCAGCATATGAAGCAACGTAGGGAGAGTAAGCGCTGTAGGCAAGAGGAGCTGAGTAAGCAGCAGTGTAAGCAACAGCTGGGGCTACTACTGGAGCAAGAACACCAGGCTTGGCCTCCGCTTTTGCCGCAGGCTTAGCTTCTGGTTCTGGGAGAGCCAAGGCGCATCCAATGACGAAGAAAAGAGCAAACTGAAAAAATAATGAAATCAAAGTTGATGTTATGATATTTTTATCATTCATTAGGTATCTACTTACATATTTGAACATTTTGATTGATATTTTTAACGTTGTGTAGTCAACTGATGATGGCAGTAGTCGTTGCTACCTTTTTATACCTTCAAAACGAATGAATGAAATACGAGTAGATTGAGTAATAGTCAATGGTTTCATTACGTGAAGTTTTGGACTATCATTGAGGGCATCTCATTTGTATTCAAAACTAGACTTCTTTATTGCTTCGAAATGCATTCTCACTCATAATTCTAACATTGAATCTCTCAAATTTGGCGCGGGTCATAACAAAACCTAATGGGTTTTGTTAGACACTATTTTTTCCTTGAGGATGAAGGTTATTATATCAATAATGCATCCTTTGTTCTTTACGATACTGAATTGCATCTGAATTGCCCGAATTTATTACATTGTTTCAAACACTGTATCTTTTCGACATCCACCATATCTTAACTTTGTTTCATATATAATAAGATAACATTCTCCATTCGAACTGGCAGTTATACCTTCTTATGAAATGGCCAAAATCATAATTTCAGAATTAACATTCATTCGAGAACCAGGAACATGTTCTGATAGGTTAAAGCATTTGACTGCAAAATGCATTAGCGACAACTTTTGATACTGGAAGCCGCCTTTAGAGGCAAGCGGAGAATAGTTTATGGCTTTTTATAATTTATAAGCTTTTATTTAGTTTCACCTGTCCCGGTGTCTGTCTGTCTGTCTCTCTCTAATCAATTCTTGCAAGTTAAATATGACACACTTCTAATCGTCCGATTGATTTGAAATTTTGCAGGTATACCTAATTCTGGTGACAATGCATCATGAAATATTTTTATAGAAAAAAACAAAATGGCGGCTCCAAAATAGCGGATGAGTTTTGTGATTATGATCCATTCAAAATTCGTATCTGGGGGTATTTGGGTTCGAAAATCATGATACTTTTGTCAAAATTGGGAAATTCAAGATGGCGGCCACTATATGGCGGACGAGTTTTGTAATTATGATCCTATTCTATTCAAAATTGGTATATGGGGGTTTTCTGGGTCTGAAATTGGGATTCTTCAAAATTGAGTAATTCAAGATGACGGCGTCAAAATGGCGGATGAGTGATGTTATAAAAGCTTGTCTTCAAAAATGTTTTTTGAGAATTAAGCTTGTTTAAACTAGGTAGGCACTTATGAAGGGTACTTATTGTACACTGTCGAAAAATATCAAATACAATTTGTGTGATAAATCAGTTTCATTTAATTTGAGTGAATGATTACATCCATAAGGATCCCAATTTCCTATATACTTACATTAGTTCGAATCATAGAACTTACTTTATATTGGAACCAGTTTAGTATAGTATAGAATGATATGAGCCTTTTTGCTCAGCTTAAAATAATAGGTAAACATCTCAGTTGGTGGAACAGCAAGATTTTTATGTTTCCATGGATATGAGCTGTCACACAGAACCAGTGGCGCACCCAGAAATTTTATTCGGCGGAGGGCTACTCAAGAGTAATCAGGTTTTTGTAAGTTATATAATTTAAAACATGCGCCGCAAGCGAAAACCTTCTTAAGTAATGGATATATCGCATTCGTTATTTTGGGAATTATAAAAAAGCTTGCTTTAAAAAATGCCTATTCTATTGTTTTCACAAATACCAAGTGAAGGGGGTAAGAAGAGGCGCCTAGAACTTGATTAATCATTCTACAGAAATAAAAAATGTCATGAGGGAAATTTCCGAAAAGCAACAAACTTGAATATTACAAGAGAGAAATTTAACCTGCTTCAATTTCATCTCGAGTGGTATTCGGCATGACTATTCCACGAGAAAATGTCTAACATTATAAGTAATATGGTCACATTCGACACGGATTGCGCTATTTGGCAAATTACAATTCATAGATTAACTAAACGTTGTTTGTTTTCTCTATGATATTCATTTCCGAAGCTATCTATGAATTGGAGAAACGTCAAAAATTTTATCGCTGGAAAACCAACTTGTTGGTTTTGCCGGTTTGAAACTTTTATCGAGATGAAACGATCGTTGCTACGGAAACTTCCTCACTAAAAATGGAATGAGTGGAATAGTCATATGTAACACCACTAGAGATGGAATTTTGCCGGCGAATACACTCGAGATGAAATTTAAGCAGGTAAAATTTCATCTCGAGTGTATTCGGCAAAATGTCTAACATTAAGTAATATAGTCACATTTAACACGGATTGCGCTATTTGGCAAATTACAATTCATAGATTAACTAAACGTTGTATAATTTGAAAACTCTTCAGGTATTTGGATATTATATATTTCGATATTCCTCTCTCTACATCAAAAACACCGACGTTTCGGTCTCAAATCGGACCTTTATCAAGGCTACAAAAAAATTAAACACATTAAAAATTAGAACATGACAAATTTCACAAGATTTACATTTTTGATTTCACAGGAATCGAGTCATCACAATAAAATACATTAATCTGTTCCACCGTATTCTTCTTTTTAAATGGCCATACATATAGGTTTATTTCGCTTATAATATTCCAGAACTTTCTACAATAGGTAAACGTGGAAAAAACCGAAGTTCATTGGTTATGATCACAGAGCGCAGCTTAAAAATTCCCTTGACAAGGGGGACATAGAAGTCATCAAACAGAATCCCGATTATTTTCTTAAAGGAACTGATAGACTGTTATATATGGTGCTGAGTCTATTGACATCTTCTCTTTAATTCACTGTTTTGTTTAGTGTTATGTGAATCATTTCACTTATGTTTCTCCGATAGTTGTTGTTTTCATGGTCAAGTATTGTCGTTCCTTCGAAATTGAATTTGTGTCCTTCTTTGAATGTATGTGAAGTCAGAGCAGTTTTCTCTCTATGTGTGATGTTGTTGGAGTCTGTTTTATGTTGTCTAATTCGGTCTTTCAACAGCTGTTTTGTCTGTCGGATGTAGGCCTTGTCGCAGTTCGAGCATGGGATGTTATACACCACCGATGATTGTAAATTTGTTGGTACACTATCCTTCAACTGTGTGAAGTATTTCTTTGTTGTGGTCTTGTTGTAGAAGGTACATGTGCAATTAATCTTCTTAAAGATCCTGGAAATTTTCTGTGAGAGTCCAGGTATGAAAGGGAATCTGCAGTATTGTGTAGTTTCTTTGTTTTTCTGTTGAGTGTTGTTTCTTGTACACATAACTTTTTATTTGGCTTTATTTACAACACGTTGGATGATATACCTTGGGTAGTTGTTTTCCCTTAAAACTTTTCAAACCTTCTGTGTAGTCTCTTCTCTAAATTTGTTGTCACTTAATGATAATGCTCTGTACATCAGGCTGATTGCAGTGTTGACTTTTTGGGTGTTACTATGGTTGCTGTAGTAGTTTATAATCCTATTTGAACTTATAGTTTTCGTGTACCAACAGGTCGTCAAATTGGTCTCTTCTCTGGTTATTGAAAGGTCTAAGAAAGGAATTTTGTTCTCACCTTCATCTTCTATAGTGAACTATACTAGGATGGTATGAGTTGAACAGGTCAAATATGGTTTATCTCATTTCTAAGAGAATCAACATCAGAGTATCGTCCACATAAAGTAACATCCCAATAAACACAGTAACCATTAAGAAACGTTGTATTTTTTAGGTAACGTCACTATATTTCATCGTTGAAAAAACGGTAAAATGTCGTTATGAAATACGTTTCTTTTTGGTTTCATCGTAACGTTTTCCCTGCACGTTGATTCAACGTTGCAAACCTCCTATTGTCATAAGTAAAATACCGTGATATAACGTTATTATTAAGTTTCAACGTAACGATGTATTTTCGTTTCGGAAATAACGTTGATGGTATACGAATTCTCAACGTTGATGTTTATGCCTAAATACCACAAATATATAACGTTCTTTTCAAGTGTCAAGGTAACGTTGATTTTAGGGAATGAAAATACCTTGATATAACGTTATTTTTAAGTTTCAACGTAACGACGTATTTCGTTTCGGAAATAACGTTGATGGTATACTAATTCTCAACGTTGATGTTAATACCAAAATACCACAAATATTCGACGTTCATTGCAAGTGTCAAGGTAACGTTGATTTTAGAGAATGAATTAATCTTGAGTAAAAATATTTTTGAATTGTTATTATTTAAATTTCAGCATAATTTGTCCTAAACTACATCTTGAAAAATATTCTAAAAACTTTCAAGATATTCAAATGTTTTTTTCATGAATATGAAAATAAAGAACAGGAAATAAATTTTGGTCCAAATTTTAAATGAAGTATTATCACAAGAAATGTTTCTCATTGGAGATATAATTTTGGTCAGATATATAGGTGTAGTTATCGTTAGTAGTACAACATTATTTCTGTGGACTCTTGTTATTTATAATGGGTGAAAATTTTGGGAAATATTCAAGTACTTATCTATTCAAGTGGACAACAATTTCAAAATGCTTACAATTAAACACAGATTCATCAATATTTTGTAATAATAAAAAAATAAACAGAATAAGCAAAATATGAAAGAAAAAACATAACTATAAATATAAAGAGAACAAACAAAAAAATTTATAGATTTTTAAATGTACCTACATATTAAAAAAAATGTTTAAATTTCAGTTTTTTTTCTTTACTTAATGCAGCGTCCTTGAGTCTTCTTTCGCAAATTCCAGCCAATCTTTTGTTGCGTCTGCAATTTTTAGGTCTGTGGCTACCGCAAATTCTTTCTTGACAGCCACTGAAAAAACCCATAATGCTCATTAGATATTTTGAAAATATAGGTCTACAAAATGAAGCCTTACCATAAATGAGTTCCGTCGACTTCTTATCTCTAAAAGGTTTTTTCTCCCTGCGCTTCCAATTGTATTGGCAAGCTAAATCATTACTCAATATCTGAGAATTCTTCTGGTACGGTCCTCGGGACCATTACCTCCCATTGACTTATATCGGTTAACCTAAAAAAAACGAATTATTTTTACAGGGAACTGGGGTAATAATTTTAGCATTGCTATATCAATTTATGCCTTCGTAAAAAAACAAACTAACATTATTTATGTAACAAATTTCACAATTAAGTATGTTAGGAATGACAAAGCTTTCATATTATGTAGATATGTCCAAAAATTAACATTTACTCACAAATTATTTCGGTATCCTCTGCTGATGAAACAGGAACTGATTCATCCAAAAAAATCGGTGGTGTTAAATGTTCCATATTCGAGTTCTCCGATTCTTCAGAAGAGCTCTGGAAGCTTTCCAATCTTCTTTCACCAATCAATAATCAATATGAAACTTTAGGGTACTGATAGGTACTTACCAAAATCTTTGTTGTCGCACTTCTAAACAAATCAGATAATTTTCCTAGCAAACTCGATTTACCACGTCCAAAATAGCGAAGGGAACTATCGGGTGAATGCGGCACTAGCTCTTCAATATGTGGAATGCACGAATGCAGGATTCAACTCAACTCGATCACAGCAGGATCGCCGACGCCGGCCTATATGGCGCCGGCACTATCACGTATCAAGTCATCACAACCCCTGCCGACTCTAGTGCACCGTTGCCTAGGTTGATTAATTATTATCTTTCAAGAAACTTCATAATTTTCTATTAATTGATTTTAGCAAAGACGATGTATGTTACGAATATAAGGTTATTACTAATAATGGGTTTCATATTTTGAACGAATAAGAAATTCAAAGTAAAGAATGCAGGAAATAAGTTCGGACATTTCGGTAGGTATGAAATCACTATATCACTTCACATAAAATGATAATATTTCTCCATCCTTTCGAAATGAAAGATTTTATAAAAGAAACATTAAAAGCGTTTCAAAAAGGTATATTTAGGTACCTACCTTCATTATAATATGCTGTTAAATATTCCTTCGAATTAATAAGAAGCTGGTATAATACGATACATGTAATAAATAAAAAATGTAATAAATATACGTTTCATAATGGTGGATGAATCAACCAGTTGAATTGGGTAAGTATATTATATGTATAATCAACGTTCCGTTGAATTTGTGTTTCGGATGTAATAAGTAGAATTGAAGTGGGTTTACGTCTGAGTTGATAAAAAGTAACTCATTTAACGTTTATTCAATGTTACTGAGCTCACGTTGAAAAAACAATTAAAAAACTGTAATGAATATACGTTTCATAATAGTGGATGAATCAACCAGTTGAATTGGGTACGTATATTATATGTATAATCAACGTTCCGTTGAATTTGTGTTTCGGTTGTAACAAGTAGAATCAAAGTATATTGACGTCTGAGTTGATAAAGAGTGACTAATTAAACGTTTCTTCAATGTTAAAGAGCTCACGTTGAAAAATCGTTTGAAAAAATACAATAAATATACGTTTTATAACGGTTCATCAACCAGTTGAATTGGGTACGTATATTATATGTATATTCAACGTTTCGTTGAATTTGTGTTTCGGATGTAATTAGTAGAATTAAAGTTGGTTTACGTCAGAGTTGATGAAGAGTGACTCATTTAACGTTTATTCAATGTTACTGAGCTCACGTTGAAAGAACGTTTGAAAAAATGTAATAAATATACGTTTCATAATGGTGGATGAGTCAAACAGTTGAATTGGGTACGTATATTATGTGTATAATCAACGTTTCGTGGAATTTTCGTTTCGGATGTAACGTAGAAAATTCAACGTGTAACGTTAAATCAACTTCAGCCACTAGGAATAAACGTTTATTATACGTTTGTGTGTTTATTGGGATTAAAGGAATGCGAAAAGTTAATCTATCGCAGACAAAGTCAAACAGGTCATTCATCACCAAATTTGCAAAGGAGGTACTAGCAGGTGCTCCCATTGCGGTTCCAGTTAGTTGTTGGTAAAATTTGTTATTGAAACTAAAGTATCCTCCTTCAAAACATAATCCAATTAGTGATATGAAGGTAGCCTTGTCAAGAGAAGTAAAATTCTTGATATAGTTCCATCTTTTGTGTGTCACTCTGATTACCAGCTCCTTGGAAATATTTGTAAACAGGGAAACCACATCCAGTGATATAAGAATATAGCCTTTTGGTACCACGGTATTTTTTATAATATCTTTAGCCTGAGTAGAATGTTTAACGTTATATGGTGATGTTGACAAAAATTTGGATAGAATGTCATGCTTATAAGCTTTCCCAGGTTGTATGTGGGTGCATTGATGTTACTCACAATTGGTCTCAAACTCAATGTATCCTTGTGAGTTTTTCTCAGACAGTATAATTTAGGTATTACACTGTTGTGTCTGAGTAACGTTCTGTATTCGATCTCATTTATTAATCCAGCTGTCCTCATTTCTTTCAACTTGTTATTTACTTTGTCCTGTATCTTCTTTGTGGGGTCTGTGTTTAGAGGTTCATATGTTTCCTCATCCTCGAGAAGTCCTGTAACTCCTCTAATGTATTCTTCCTTGAACATAACTACTGTACAATTGCCTTTATCAGATTGAGTTATTATGATTTCAGGATTATTTTGTATGAACTCATTGGTACACCTGAGGTATTTCTTGTATGGAAATCTGAATTTGTCTATTTTGTCATGTCTTTTTCAACAATTGTTCACAGCACCAGTACATTCAACTCTGCATAAGTTCTTTTTTTCTTCTGGACCCAATCCTATCACTGACTTCACTTCACCAGGTATGTCAAGATTTGTGTAGTTCTTTACGTATTTATCGCAACAATCTATAGGTATAACGGGCTTCTGTTCTCGTTCTAGCTCAATTAATTTTTTTTAGTTTGCGGTCCTGATCTTTTTTACAAGACTGTTATCTACTCTGTTGGCAAAATTGGTTGATTTTCTGAAGTTTTCGTCTGTCAGTCTTTGCTGTAGGAGGTTGTTTAATCGTTGGATGTTGTTCTCGGTTTCTTGAATCTTCCAAATTGTTATCTTTATCTCATACCTGGACTCTCACAGAAAATTTCCAGGATCTTTCAGAAGATTAATTGCACATGTACCTTCTACAACAAGACCACAACAAAGAAATACTTCACACAGTTGAAGGATAGTGTACCAACAAATTTGCAATCATCGGTGGTGTATAACATCCCATGCTCGAACTGCGACAAGGCCTACATCCGACAGACAAAACAGCTGTTGAAAGACCGAATTAGACAACATAAAATAGACTCCAACAACATCACACATAGAGAGAAAACTGCTCTGACTTCACATACATTCAAAGAAGGACACAAATTCAATTTCGAAGGAACGACAATACTTGACCATGAAAACAACAATTATCGGAGAAACATAAGTGAAATGATTCACATAACACTAAACAAAACAGTGAATTATAGAGAAGATGTCAATAGACTCAGCACCATATATTATAACTGTCTATTAGTTCCTTTAAGAAAATAATCGGAATTCTGTTTGATGACTTCTATGTCCCCCTTGTCAAGGGAATTTTTAAGCTGCGCTCTGTGATCCTAACCAATAAACTTCGGTGTTTTTTCGACGTTTACCTATTAGGCATTCTAAATCACGTGACCTAAAATGGCGTCTGCTGAGGGCAAACCATAGACAACAAGTTGTCTATGGGGCAAACAACTTTCTGAAGTGTCATAACACGTCATAAGGAACCTGGTGAATAAATTAGTTGTGTGTATTTGTTGTTGTTGTTGTTGATAGACTTTTTAAGATGCAAAGTGTTTATTTGACAGAACAACATAAACACCAACGTATTGTTTGCCCCATAGAACTTATAGTAATTGTACTATGAGTTCTATGGTTTGCCCTCAGCCGCCATATTGAAAATTTGTTTTGACAGGTCATTAGAATGCCCTATAGTAGAAAGTTCTGGAATATTATAAGGGAAATAAACCTATATGTATGGCCATTTAAAAAGAAGAATACGGTGGAACAGATTAATATATTTTATTGTGATGACTCGATTCCTGTGAAATCAATAATGTAAATCTTGTGAAATTTGTCATGTTCTAATTTTTAATGTGTTTAATTTTTTGTAGCCTTGATAAAGGTCCGATTTGAGACCGAAACGTCGGTGTTTTTGATGTAGAGAGAGGAATATCGAAATATATAATATCCAAATACCTGAAAAGTTTTCACATTATTACATAACATGGATGATAATATGCAACATAAACGTTGTATGTTTTCTCTATGATATTCATTTCCGAAACTATTTATGAATTGTAGAAACATCAAAAATTTTATGGCTGGAAAACCAACTTGTTGGATTGCCGGCTTGAAAGTTTTATCGAGATGAAACGATCGTTGCTACGGAAATTTCCTCACTAAAAACGGAAAGAGTGAATGAAATAGTCATTCAAAGGTCCTGTTCGTAAAATAAGAAAATTTTTTTTAGATCATCAGTGTAAGACTCATCAATAGTGTTCGTTGGCAATAAGCTGCACATAAATGACGACAAAACATCTTTGTGTTTTAAGAATCGATTGTGAATTTGTGCTATAAAATTGTCAAGAAATGGGATAAATATTGGAATTCGAAGGTAAGTCTCTGCATTTTCGCATTCTACATTACACCGTTTTGTTTGTCTTTTTGCAATTCGAGGCTTTATCAGTGGAACTTCATATTCTTTACATTTTTCTTCTACTTTCAAGAACAGCCTTTCGCAATGGCCGCAACGCAGCGACAAGCAGTGACACGATGTTTAAGGCCAAAACACAAGTTTTGCATATCGAATAGGATGCGCGTGAAAATATCAATCCCTATTTCTATCTCTAACGGAAATATTTAAGTTTCCATTCTGTTCTCAAATAATGAATTTAAGCAGGTAAAATTTCTCTCTTGTAATATTCGAGTTTGTTGCTTTTCGGAAATTTCGCTCATGACATTTTTTCCAAAATCACGAGCCGTCAGGCGATACAATTGTCATTCGCGAAATTTCCGAGCAACAAACTTTCATATTACAATCGAGAAATTTTGCCGGCAAAATTCCATCTCTAGTGGTATTAGGTACATATGAAAAAAGGACCCCGCACTTTTCCTTATGGCAAATGGTCAAATGTTCTAATATTTTGGTATAATGTAGTATTCGACCTAATGATCAAAAGTGTCCGTGGCCCCAACTCAATCCTATGACGAGTTTCTGAGATACAGGGCGTTGAAGTTGAGAATTATCCACTTTTACAACGCGCGTATCTCGAAACAGAATCGAATGAACTTCAATTTTTCTAAAGAAACATTTCATTCCTTCCCCAGGGAGCAACCATATAGAGGAATATAACCGAAAATCGTTACGAATACAGGGTAATCCATAATTAAATGCATGCCGATTTGGAAAGTATAAAATATGTCAGTTCCAGAGCGAGAACGTTCGCAAAAAGAACTATTTCCTGGAATATGTTTTTGTTACATTGAATAAACCTGAAATACCTAGAATTCATACAGGGTGATCCATTATTAGGTATAGAAACTATTCACAATGAAGGTTAAGTGGACACCCTGTATTTTTGGGTTGATTGAAGGTGTTTGTTTGATTTTTTCAGAACATATCATCATGGACTACAAAGAATACAGGGTGATTCAGTCATGAAATACACTATGAACATAACGAAAATACCCAAAAATCCCCTTTATTTTTTCATCAACCCCATATTTCAAGATTAACTACGTTGAGCTGGGAGTTTTCTTTCACCATTTTACTTGATATAAAAACATAAATACGGATGAGAGTTTTTATCCACTTCCCATGACCAGATTTTTTTTATGTAATATGAAATTTATAAATTTGCAATTCTGATTGAAATCAAATGAAGAACCACTCTTAAAATCGAATCGCACCCGGGTGTATGTATGTATCAGGTTTATACAAATTGCCTGATTTTCATTCAATATACATATTATTTCTTCAAAGGTGACTTCTGACACATAATTAGTTCGAAAAATTCGTGATCTGCTGTCAGGTCAATGTAAGTAATTCGAGAATTCACTGAAGCTGTGAGTAACTGATCACGCATCAATGAAGATGTCGTTTCATTCTCAATTTTTTCAATTGGTTCACCATGATCAGCATCAGTGCATATGGTGACTGTATTTCAGGAAAAAGGTACAACTTAGGTATACTGGTAAGAAACTTTAAATATCCAAATAAAGGCGAAAATAATAAAATTGGAAATCACAATCCAATATTCGCGGGGTTTGAAAAAAAATATGGATACTTTTTATTTTTTTTTATATTCAGAGAAAACATAACCAAAAACTACACCACTACCAACGGTGCAGAGTAGGCGGCATACGGAGAATAGGCAGGGTAGGCAGCAGCATATGAAGCAACGTATGGAGAGTAAGCGCTGTAGGCAAGAGGAGCTGAATAAGCAGCAGTGTAAGCAACAGCTGGAGCAACTGCTGGGGCTACTACTGGAGCAAAAACACCAGGCTTGGCCTCCGCTTTCGCCACAGGCTTAGCTTCTGGTTCTGGGAGAGCCAAGGCGCATCCAATGACGAAGAATAGAGCAAACTGAAAATATAATGAAATCAAAGTTGATGATATGAAATTTTTATCATTCATTAGGTAGTGTATATGTTAACTTACGTATTTGAACATTTTGATTGATATTTTCAACGTTGTGCAGTCAACTGATGATGGCAGTAGCCGTTGCTACCTTTTTATACCTTCAAAACGAATGAATGAATTACGAGATTGAGTAATAGTCAATGGTTTCATTACGTGTAGTTTTGGACTATCATTGAGGGCATCTCATTTGTATTCAAAACTAGACTTCTTTATTGCTTCGAAATGCATTCTCACTCATAATTCTAACATTGAATCTCTCAAATTTGGTGCGGACCGCGGGTCATAACAAAACTCATGCGGACACTACATTTTTCTCCTTGAGCATTCCTATAAGGATGGAGGTTATTATATCCATAATGCAACTTTTATTCTTTACGATACCGAATTTCATCTGAATTGTCCAAATTCATTACGTTGTGTCAACCGTACGGTATCTTTTCGACATCTACCATCTTGACTTCGTTTTATTTCAAAGGTACAGGGCATTATGAGATAGCGGTTTCCAGTTGAAAAGGGAGCTACACCTTCTTAGGAAATTACTAATATTTGAATTTTAGAATAAACATTCATTTTGAGTTTCAAGAACATGTTCTAAAAGGTTATGAGCTTTTGACTGCAAACATTATTTGCGACAACAAGCCGCGGTTAGAGACAAGCGGAGAATAGTTTATTGCTTTTTTCAAAGTAGGTAGTAATTGTATAACACTTTCAAATAATAAAATATTATTCAACGAGCGATAATGTCGGTCATAATACACGCAGATGAATTTTGCACCACGAGCCATCTGGCGAGTGGAGTACTTCATCAAAGGTGTTATGATCATTACCGCGAATTGAATACAATACTTTATCTACAACTCCTTCACTAAAATTCGAATTAATCTGCATTTCAAAATTGGAAACAGTTGTCAAAAGTGATATATGTGGTCGAGAATCGAACCGCGTAGAAAACGTCAAAAATTCGCCTTTTCCAAATGCAATTTTTAGATATTCAGACCAAAGGAAATGTAGAAATTAATGGCGAGAACTTTACCTTCATGTCTGAAATAGAGCATTTTAATATTCAGTGCAGTGGAAAAGCCGAATGGAATAAATTGATTATTTTGGTTATTGTGAATATTCATGTAATATCCTGAAACACCTGGAACTCAAATTTTAAAACACATTCGTCTACATTGAAATACGAACTCTCTCGAATGAGCCCATGAATAGTTGCATAGATGGTGTTGGCACTGATTATATTTTGTTTAAAACTTTCCTGTCGATCGAAAATCTGAGTATTTGTCCTGCTTTCCATTTCTCCCGAAAGGGGTTGCGCTATTTTCCATTGCCGCAATAGCGCCACTACCGCAAAATATTGCGGATTATTTCGGAAGTAGCACCAGTACGGAAATCTAGAGTGCCGTTTTGATCTACAAATTTTGGTCACGATTTTTAGTAAGTAGTTATACCAGGTATTCTATGCATCTATCTCGTTTGAAAGGTCCCGTCATTCGCCATGCAGAAAGGTTATTCACTTGCAAACATCAGAATAAAAATAAAAAATTTCTGTGATTAATGAAATTCATTACAAATATTACAATATTCCTCCAAATATTCCGAAATCTTATTACAGAAATACTAAACTTATTTACCCTTCACAATGTAAAAACCATAAATTCGTTTGGCTAGATGGTACCATGAAAATTACGTAAACCACTTTCTGAAGCAATGTGAGGTTCTCCTTTCAAAAAGCCTTCTCAAATTGTTCTGGGCTGATTAATAGAAGGTAATAAATTCAATTGCACAAAATATCAATTCGACAAATGATTGGTTGCGCTTTCAGCAGTCCAAACACAAATAGAAGAAACCTATTTTGTTTCATGAAAAAATTCCGGATTTTCAATTCAATTCAATTCTTTATTAATCCCTTAGACATATAATAATGTATAGGACAAGTCAAAATAAGGAAAAAGAAAACACAAATGTAAACACCGAAATGCAATTAACAGTTCTATGAAGATAGATTAACTTAATGGGTCACACAGAAACTGCTGGGTGCTGTAAAAGCATTTGTTAACCAATAAGGATCTCAACTTTTTTTTGAAGCTCTTATTATTCAACGATTTCAGCTCGTCCGGAAGATGATTGTATAGCTGGATTCCTGCGAAAGTAGTTGATGATTCATATCTACTAGTGCTATGCTTAGGTATGCACAAAATACTATCATGACGTGTATGGTAATGATGAAAGTCAGAACACTTCATTAATTTATGGATGTTATATTTTACATGTAGGAGACAATTCAAAATGTAAACACATGGAAGTGTGAGAATTCCAAAACTCTTGAATGTCGATCTACAGGACTCCCGAGGGCCCAGACCAAAAATCAACCGAATTATTTTCTTTTGAGAAATGAAAATTCGATCGGTACCAGAAGACGCACCCCACAAAACTACCCCATAGCTGAGGTGACAATTCACCATACCGTAGTAGATTTTTATTAATGCATCCAACGGTAGTGAACCCTTGAGACGATGAATGGCATAGAAAGATCGGTTCAATTTTTTGGATAGGTGTTCGAAATGGAAATTCCATCTCCGAAATTCGTCCACGTGTAATCCAAGGAATCTGATGCATTCCAAAGACTCCAAGGCGCCCTCCTGTGTTTTGAAAACCAATGGCATAACTGGTGTCGAGTCTCGCAACCGAAATTTGATGACTTGAGTCTTGCTCACGTTCGCGATAAGTGAATTACTTCTACACCACCCATTGAAGAGATGGATTAACAGCTCACATCTTGATCTCAATTCGCCTAGGCTACTAGCTTTGATAGCCTAAGAAGTGTCATCTGCGAACAGAATCAGTATGCACTCAACAAGGTGATCAGGCAAGTCGTTAACAAACAAGAGAAAAATAAGTGGTCTCAGAACTGATCCTTGTGGGACACCAAGGTTACTCTGATACTCCGTGGAAACATATTCGTTGACCTGAACAAATATGGAACGATTAGAAAGGTAACTCAGAATCCATTCAAGAAATATGGCTCTAAAACCGATTTGATATAATTTATCGGCTATAAACTTATGCTGTAGGCAATCAAACGCACGGGAAAGGTCAAAAAGATCCCAGCAACGTGGTAGCCTTTATCTAAGCTATCGTACACAAATTCTATGAATTCGGTACATGCGGTCTGAGTGGATCTACCTATCCTAAAACCATGTTGTTGATCTGACAATATTGAGTACTTGGTCAGAAATTTACTCATAATAATCATAATAATACGGGTGTGGTTTGGTTTCTGCCACGCCACATGGGGGGTGACGTCCCCACGGCTCGAGTTACCTGGGCCACCAAGGGTAAATGGTGGCAAACCCATGAACGAGAAGTGGAAACCTATATCATGGCAGAAGATCGAGATGCCACTCCACCTGCTGGCTCGACCACCGTGAGGAGGACTGCCCGCAGGGGAGCTCGCAACGCACGTACCCAGTGGAACCGCGAAATGAATATTGAAGTAAAGCGAGCTCTTCATTACGTGAACAATTGCGAGGACAAACCACTTCCTGGATGGAGAAACTCCCTATATACCGAGTTCACCGGGAGGCATCCGGAACTTCAGAAGACGGAAGGGAATCATCCAAGAGAAATCTTCAAGGAATCGAATTATCCCAGAGGATCGCGGGATATGCACAGCAGGCTGTAGCTTTGCAAACCTGTCACATCGTGCGGAAATTTCTGAACTAGTGGGAGGAACTGAAATGTTTTTTCATTGGTTCATAGAAGTAATACCAGCTCGAGCTGAGACCGGGAATGATGAAGAATAATAGTAGTATTTATTTCAAGGTTAGTCTAACAGTAATACTTATATTATAGTAGAGCATAAAATGAAATATCGTTAAGAAAAACAAAAGGAAAACAATTTTAGATTCTTAGCTAATAATCGTCCAAACAGTAGGGTTCCAACTCAATTATAAGATTCCTTACTTTTCTCTTGAAAAGGCTCATCTGTGCACATGTTTTTATGTAATCCGGGAGTTTGTTAAAAAATTTTATACCAGCATAATTCGGATGATTCTCTGTTTGGCCTAGTCTATGTTTAGGAAAACTGATGTTAAGTTTTCTGGTATTATAATCATGAAACGATTTTACTTCTGGGAAAAGATGTTTATTCTTGTAAATGTGCATTATTGTCTCAAAGATGTATAATCCATATATTGTCAGTATTCTATTTTTCTTCAAAATGCCTTTACAACTCTGCTTAGATTTCATCATATACATAGCTCTTATTGCTCTCTTTTGTATTCTGAAAAGTTCCAGGATATTACCACAACCCCATATGACGATCCCAAATCTCATAAGGCTCTCAAAATTGGCAAAGTACATTATTTTCAGCGATCCCTCATTTACATATTTTCGGATGACTCTCATTGAGTATGCTACAGAATTGAGTTTTTTACCTAATTTTTGATGTGTTCATTCCAGACTAGATTTTCTTGTAGTGTGATTCCCAGGAAGTGGGTAGATCTGTCTAATTTTAGATATTGATCTGACAGCCTTATATTCTCGGGAGTTTCAATCCTTTGCTGCTTAGTTCCAAGCAGTAGCACCTTTGTTTTATCGGCATTCATAATCAATCCATTTCTTGTGAACCATTCTCCTAATTGTTGGAACAGATAGGAGGCTTCTGTTAGTAAATCGGGATAGCTAGTAATGGCAACTAAGAGATTTGTATCGTCTGCAATCTGCATAACTTGTTATTTGGGATGTATGTTTACGCGATCCAAGAATACTGATTATGTCATTACGATGGTGCACTATTTTTTCAAATATTTTGGATAACTGATTCAGGACTGATATAGGTCGATAGTTAGCAATATTGTCCCCAGGGCCTTTCTTGTGTACAGGAATTACATTGGCTTGCTTCAGGATGGATGGAAAGATACCGGACGAAACAGAGGAATTTACATTTACTGCGCTTCCACTATTTTCAAGACCACGTATAACCGACAGGACCTCGTCAGGGGTCACAGGAAAAAAATAGTAATGGCAATTCAGCAATCTCTGAGTCGTCGTTCAAACTCTCGAGATATCGTTTCCAAAGAAGCTAAGTAGGGACTGTTCGTTAACTTCTGTGAAATATTTTCCAAATGCTTTTGCCAGGAGTTTAGGGCATGTAACTCGTTCACTATCCAGAATGAGAGATAACACTCTAGCCTTTTCATTACCCTTACCTAGTTTACGATTAACACGATGCCAGACAGTTTTATTGAGGTTGTCGGATGTGTAAATGATATTTTCATTGTAATCTGACTTAGATCTTTTAATTAACTGAGAATATTCGGATTTTGCAGTTTTATAGTTTACCTGCGATTCTGTAGTCTTCAAGTTATTGGTGAGCCAGTCAAGATCTCTCAGACGCTATTTAGCCTCAAGAACCTCAAGAAATATCGGGATTAAGTATTTGATCCTGAACTTCTTATTCTTTCTTTGTTTCCCTTTTTTCGTGGTCTTCATGATCTGTGTCTAAAGTCTTCCTTATAGACCCAAGGAAGTGAAGTGTGTCTTTTTTGTTTATCCTGATACCTTTGCTTGGGCTGTGTTGTTTCAGTATGCCGCCATCCTGTCCCTTCTGCGTTAAGACTGTTTTGAGTAATCAGTCATCCATATCCTGCTCAAAATGCAGTAAATATTTTCATGCTTCTTGTGCTAATTTTTCAGACAAGGAGTTATCCTTGTTGAAGAGCAGTCAAAATTGCAGGTGGGATTGTGTTGTCTGTTCCTCTGGTGAGCGCTCCATGCGGAGTCGTAGCGGCAGTTCTTCTATTTCTCCATTGCCTATTATCTCAGATCCTAACTCCGATTCATCGAGGAGTCAACCTATTACACTGGAACACTTCAACTTGCTTATGAATCAAATGCAAAACTTAATATCTAACGTTGATCGTGTGGAAAAGCGACAGGACGACTTAATTTCTCAACTCTCTATTTGCACTTCTACCTTGAATGACCATTCAAGGATTTTATCCGAGCATCAGAGTTCACTTGAGCGATGTTGTGAGGATGTTGGCACGGTCAGTCGATCCCAGGAGATTTTGTCCGAGGATTTGTCTACGATGAGGGAGAGGGTAACTTCCCTTGAGAACGGTTTAACCTCATCTAGTGGACAATGTTCTGATTACTCTGAAGTTCTGGAGCGTTTCAAGAGATCACACAATGTTATTATGGTCGATGTGCCTGAGAGTGGAGACTCTTTGCAGGATATGGTGCTTGCTAGGGAAATAGTTGATCACATCCATAAACCCTCTGGCTCCAGCTTGGTCGGAGTGACACGTCTTCCAGCTAGAAATACCTCGAAACCACGTTGGTTAAAGGTCTCATTTTCAAACCCTGATGTTTCTGCCCGGATCCTGAGGAACAGACTTTCTCTTCGCACAGAGCCACGATTTAGGAACATATCCATCCAGGATGATAAGACGAAGCTTCAGATTAGTGAGCTAGCCTCTCTAAGCAGGGAGCTAAAGACGAGGCAATCCAATGGGGAGGGGAATCTCACAATAAAATACGTGAAAGGCTGTCCTAAAATCGTGACAGCCGCTGCAGATGCCCCCCTGATGAATTCGGGGAAAAAAAACTAGATAATACTACGTCATGGCCACTCATGTATACAAACATACAGTCGCTCGGATCTAAATTCTCTGAACTGCTGTCATTTGTTCAGTACCATCGTCCTTGCATTATCATGTTATCGGAAACTTGGCTCAAACCCTCTATCAATGACAGCATTTACACTATTCCAACCTATACACTTTATCGTGACGATAATAACGAAGCAATTGGTTACCGGGGCGTTTGTATCTATGTGAGTGACTACATTTCTGATAACTTTACCATTAATGTTGTACACAAGGACTGGTCTGGGATTGACAATCTGTTTGTAGAAGTCTCAAATAAAGATTTTTCAATCACCCTTGGCTGTATCTATCGTCCAAGACCCTGTATTTCTGATAATGATCTGTCTGATTTCTTGTACGAGTTATCTTCTACAAAAAAAAATATTTTCGTTGCTGGAGATTTTAACTGCCCGGACGTTGAATGGCCACTCATTCGGGTACCCTCGTGTACCTCACCTTCATATCCGTTTGCAAAACTTTTTGCCGACTCTGGATTGCAGCAGCTCGTTTTGGAGCCTACCAGATTCAGAAATGGTCAGAATCCGTCTCTGCTGGACTGGATGATATCTTCTGATTTCAACCTGATTTCTGAGGTAGACTACCTGCCACCGTTAGGAAGATCTGACCATGTTGTCTTAGTTACGAAGCTTCAGATGAACCTGTCAAATAGTTCGCCCCGAGATACTCGCAATATTTCTATAATAAATTATGATGCAGTGAATACGGAGCTCCAAGCGATAAGCTGGAGGGAACTGTTTGATCGATGTAATGATGTTGACATTATGTGGAACAACTTCATTGATATTATGAGGACCACGCTCTCAAAATTCACTCGAATGAAGACTATCAAACTCAGTCCACTCAAACCTTGGATAAGTCAAAATATCCTAATGATGATTAGATGCAAAAAGTCTTTGTGGCAAAGATATCTTCGCAGTGGATCTGATGCTGATTACCGTAATCATAGGTCCTACTCCAACTTCGTTTCGTCTGCGATTGACAAGGCAAAAACCACATACGAATCTCAACTAGCTTCTAACACGGACAGGAAGAAACTTTTCAAATACTTGAAGACAACAATGAACTCACGAGTGTCTGTCCCGTTGGTCAGGAATTCCGCAGGGGATATTTCTAGGAATGTCCGGGAATCTGCTGATTCTTTGGCTGAAGCTTTTGCTGGCGTCTACTGTCCCGAGCCGGACGGGTCATTGCCCACTGTTTTTGTTCCTGGTCCGAGTGCCGGAGTGCAGAACTGAGGAGTGTGGGTGTCGATGAGGAGTTAGTGCTCAAACATCTGATGAATCTCAAAGAAACGTCATCACCTGGTCCCGATGGCCTTTCGCCTTTTACCCTAAGAAAGTGTGCTTCCGCCATTGCTCTCCCTTTGTCCCTAATTTTCAAGAAGTCGTTGGAAACTTCCACTCTTCCGAAGGACTGGTTGAAGGCTTCGGTTACTCCTATATTTGAAAAGGGTGACAAGCTCTCGCCCAACAATTATCGACCCATAAGTCTGACTTCCTCGGTGTCCAAGGTCCTGGAGAGAGTTGTCTGTGAGCGGCTACTTCATTTTGCGCTTACTCATGATATCATTCCTCGTGAACAGCATGGGTTTGTTCCTGGTCGTTCAACGATGACTAATCTGCTGGGCTGCCTGCACGATTGGACTCGCTCTTCGGATCGGGGTATCCCTGTGGATGTCCTGTATTTGGACTTCTCCAAGGCGTTCGACCGGTTTCCACATCGTCGCCTGTTATCCAAACTTCAACACCTGGGCATAAGGGGAGAGTTGCTCTCCTCTCTAATAGAACGTTCCGAGTGAGAGTGGCAGACGTTCATTCATCTAACGATAATTTTGTGTCCAGTGGCGTTCCGCAGGGATCAGTCCTGGGTCCCATTCTATTCCTCATGTATACGTCTGATCTGCCTCGATTGTTGAAGTCTCCATGCGCCCTTTTCGCAGATGACACCAAATTGTACAATCAGGCATCGAATGCGCACATCCTGCAGGAAGATTTACGGGTTGTTGAGGATTGGTGTCGGAAATGGTTGTTGCCGCTCAACGCCAGCAAGTGTCACGCTCTACACCTTGGCAGAGGCAATTCTAGATCCCAATATGTGGTCGATGGACACCGCTTGACTCCTGTTAACTACTATAAAGATCTGGGCATCACAGTGTACCATGATTTGAGCTGGTCTCATCATGTGGCGGCTGTTACGGCTAAGGCCAGACAGATGACCTGTATGATACAGTGATCGTTTAGGGGCTGCAGCTTGGCAACGTGTCGGGCTCTTTATTGCAGCTATGTGCGTCCTTTGATGGAGTATGCTGGACCGGTGTGGTGCCCCTCTCTCAGGGGTGATCAACTTCTCCTCGAGTCGATACAGCTTTGGAACACGAGGATTCCCTTTGGACAGATAAGAACTGACTATCACTCCCGCTTAAAACTACTTAATCTGCAGACTTTTGGAGATCGACGGGATAGAGGTGACCTTATTGTGACCTATCGGGCTCTACATGGTTTCTTTGGTGTGGAACTCAATCACCTTTACATGAGAAGCAGCACACAACTCCGTGGCCATGCCTTTAAACTAGCGAAAGAAAATTTCAGGACCACGCAGCGCCAAACTTTCCTGTCTAATAGAGTTTTCGACCGATGGAATAGGCTGCCTCATAGCGTTGTTGGTGCAGCTTCGGTTAACTCATTCAAGAACCGACTAGACCAGTTCATGCGAGACCAGAATTTATCTATTGAGTGACTCAATGACTTATATGTGTGATTTTTTTGTTACTTTTTTTCACTGGTAGTTTATGAATTCCATTTTATTTTTATTTTGTAATCTAAATTTGAGTTTATGGGTGTCAACCCCTACTCTTTTCCATTGTTAATAATAATAATAATAATAACGCTGGTCTTTCACAAAAAGAATGGCGTATCTTCCTCAATGGACACGCTAGCCCAAACAACACACACACATCTAAATGACATCTAATCGATATCAAAAGTGATCTAAAGCCATCTTGCTCTAAATTCTGATTGAAATTAGATTATCTAAATAAGATGTTTTCTATACATGATGTCTAGAAGACATCCTTTAGATGCATTATCGAAGACCTGAAAAAAATTTTATATCCTGCAGATATCCAAAAATGTATAGCTTTTTGATTACACGTTTAAAAGCCGTATATTAAATATCAAATTTTTAAAATCGTGGAGGGGGTATTTTATTAAACGTTCAATGGACATCTTTTGTTTTACGTATGTTAGACATCCAGATTTGGCTCTTTTTTGTCATCTAAAATACATCGATAAAACATCTAACTCATATGGTCATGAAACAGTAGATTGATTGAAATTTTTTAAATATATACTGTATATATTGTCTTTAAACGTACGGTTTTGTATGTCTCAAATATGTCGATAATTGTATTTCAATTCGACCACACGTTTTTTAAACGTTTATAAGATATCTGATTGATACTATCGAAAAAAGAATAACTTTTTGACGTGTAATAGATATGCCATGCCACATCGATTTTAGACATCATTATTCGACATAATTTAGTCATCTAGAATACATAAATAAAATATCTAACTTCAAAGGTCAGAGAATTGTGAATTGATTAACATCTTTAAGAAGTATTATTTTTATAAAGTCTCTGAACCAATGATTATGAATGTTTTTAAGATGTTGATGGAAATATTGCATTTCGACCATACGTTTTTAAAATGTTTATACGAGTAGAATATCCATTTGATGCAATAGAGAAATGAGCCAATTGTTGATGTTTTTCAGATATGCTATGCTACAATTTCAATAATATCATATTGAAAATAAAAATTTATTTAGGTATGAATTCGACAAGCAGATACGCATAGACATACAGGTTGTATGTCTCAGACCATCCCTTTTCGAGATATCACCCCTGAAAGGTGGTGACTAAAAAAAAATCCTTGAACGTGCACGGCAATCCATGACATGTAAACTACGTTCACATATTTTGGCTGGAGGTTGTCATTTCCAGCATTCAGCATTCATTATGTTTTTTTTTCAAATGGCGCACTAGGTATATTTTTTCACATTTTCATTGTAAATATCAATTTTAGTATAAATTTGTGTCACTTGTCAACATATTATATTATGTGATTTTTTTTATTATTTCAGTTTCGTCCTAAATTAGTGAAAATGTCATCGTTGAATTTTCATTCCAACATCAGGGAAAAATTGACCCCTCTCCCAAAAAAAGTCCCAGTTTTTTCAGCCTTCAATATTTTCGGAATGTTAATCTTTTTCTTCAGATGTAAATGCATTGGAAGCAAAGTATTATTAGAAAAGCCATTTTTGTCTGCTTAATTCGATACATAATACATCAGAATCGCATTAATAATCATCAAGAGATAATACTCTATATCTGGCAATCTTGTCAGATAACGCATATTGTGCTCTGGAAATAAAATATAAATATAAATTCTAATATTTCGGTATCTTAGTTAAATTTAAAAAAACGAAATCGATAACTTCAATAGCACCTATTCAAATGTGAGCGTGTTTCCATATTCCGTTAAAATATAAAATAGGTGATCTATGCGATCACGATGAGAAAAGAGAGCGATATGTGAACACCTTTATCGGCCTCGATCACGTGGTAACGAACCACCGTACCGCCGAATGTTAAAGTTCATACAGGGATAGCGGATGCCGGACAGGGTTATAGATAGGAAGACATTTGAACTTGGTCATTTCGTTAGAACACTGCTTCGTCAAAAGGTCAAGTCGAATAGTGATTGTTTTCCCTTTCGCCGTAGTTTAGTGAATATAGTATTTAGTGATGAGTGCTGTCACAATGGAAGAAGATGAGTGCAAATGTTGCTTATGGTACCTAGTTCCAGTAAGTATAAATTCTTCATCATTTAGCTCTTGAAATGTAGCGGGTTGAGGTCTGGGCTCACTATTATAAAAATGAGATTTATTTATAATTTTCAAAAACTAATCTGCATTTTTGGATACAAGCAAAATAGCTATTATGGTAGATCTTGAATGAAAATATCTTCCATAAATGGATCATCTATTAAGATCTATTGAATGATGTTTTTTAGATAACCGTTCAAAAGTGAACATGTAATGTTGAATTATATAGGAACCTATTATTCCCGGTGTAGTACCTAAAATGTGTTCCTCCGAATAATGTGGTAGCACTGAGATATGCTAATTATTATAAAATTGGAGATTTGTTTTCTTTCATGGTCCGATGATCTAGAAAAGTCGATTGAATGATATCTTTCAGATAACCGTTCACTAGTGAATAACTTTTGATTAGCCCTGTAAATTATACCTATAACATGTGTTCTACTGGAGAATATATTGATTAATTAATGATTAATTATTAGGAATTAGGTAGGTAAATTGTGATAAGAAATTTGAAACCTTTCATAGAATGATCATCTGAAAGAGTCTATTGAATGATATCTTTTGAATAACCGTTCCATTGAATTGTTATGTCTGTTATCACTATTTTGAATACCCTGTTTATTCAGATATTATCCCAGGAATATAATACCTGAATCCACTCTTTCTGAAAATATGTTTATAGTTTACACGATGATCGGTTTCGAAATCTTTTTCGAATAGTTTAGGATAAATATTTCAAGATCATCTGAAATTTCAAATTATAGAATTTCATAATTTGCGTTGGAGATTTCGTAGGGCTGAAATTATAACAGTCCCTATCATAGTGGTAATATTTTTCTGAATAAATAACTTGGTAAGAATATTATCTAAGAAATCTATTGATAGACCTCTTTGATATAGTGGTTGAGTAAGAAATAATACTCAACCACTCGACTTGAAAAACTTGCTGAAAAATATTACCATGACACTCTAGTCAAAAAGTCGAGCACAAAATAGATTCAATCAGGATTTGAAGAATAATTGAATTTCCAGAGTTTGAAATCTTCGAAGAAATGTTTAGATGTTTTTCAGATCATTTTAGACTCCAAATGTAATTCGTAACTCGATGTTCGAATTAAAACTTTTGTATGAATAATTGAACCATAAGAAACCCAATTATAGCAGTAGGTATAAGCGTTTTCCATTTATGTGTAGAATGTTGCCCTTTTTCATATATCGTTTCAAAATTGGATATTTATTGGATATAAGTACTCAATATACAATGTCAAAAAATGAAGCATTCATATGAAAGATAGATTTAATGAACAATATTGAAATTTTATCGATTTTGGAATTATCAGATTATTCACATTCACTTTTTGACATTTCTTGATCATCTTGAATTCAAAATATCATTTATTATTTTTCTGATGTTGTATTCGAAGGTCATATTATTACTAATAGGTCGAAATCTCAAAAAAAATACACTCTGTATTCATAAACTTTCAATTCTTTCTATTTCTTATAAAAAACTGAACGCAATATCGTTTGAAAAAAAACTAAAATAATTTTCTGCAAAAATTTGATATTCTTTTATTCTAAGATATAGCATTTGTTGTGATTGTTTTCAAAAGTTGTACTTAATTGCAAAAAAATCACTTATTTTGATTTGTGTGTTGGTTCCAGAGGCTGATGTTTATAATCTGTTCGAGAGTGAAACACGGCAGATCTCAACGACACGACCATAACAAAGGAAATTCAAGACTAGTTACGCCTTGCAAACCAACGATACGAATATGAGACAACGAAGAGCAAATCCTCACGAAGTGCCAGTGCCTACGACACAGTTATATATATTTTTATTTAAACAAATTGTCTCGACTACATTGGTCACTGACACAATTTATATTTTTGATAGATTTGAATTATGTTTATTTATTCTTTTATTATTATGAATATACCTTTTTATTTTTTCATATCAGAACTTGTTTTTGCTTTCCTAACTGATATGAGAGATTTCAACTGTGTAGATAATAATATATTATATCTGATAATTAGCCGGACCGCACACCACAGAAACATGAAACGAGAAACAAAATACATGAAACCCTTTTCATACTCACAATGTGATCTGATGGAAATGCAATAATATTTAAAAATATTCAGAAGTTATGAAATTTAAATCTATATCTGCATACTTTTGAAGTCTCTCACCAAATCTCCTCAGGGTAACCATGATCTTGAAACGATCAAATGTCAATTTTCTTTGAAATTTTAGACCATATAACTCCCTTCTTCGAAAAATCTGATGGAATTAATCAGTAGGTCATTAATATGATGTTTTTCAAATCATTACATCAATATTGTTTTGGAATTGACAATAATTAGATGTCAAAAACTATACAATACAAAGACTTTTTAGGGACATTGAACAAACGTTCATCTTATGTCATCTAATAAACGTGTACAATATGACCAACTATTTTCATCAATAATATTCCGTCTAGTAGACGTCCAATTTCGATCATGACGACAATGCTCCAAAAAAGATCTATGATGTTATATATTTTAGAGGTCATGAGTGTGGATGTTTTTCGGATCATCTATATATTATCAGACTGTTGATAAAAAAAAAAAACGACAAAAATCTAATGATATATAGACATAAGCGAGTCATAACAATAACATAAATCCTCAAACGTCTAATACATGTCAAACGTGATACTAAGTTAGGATAAACTAAAAAAAGACAGAAATTTCACTTGTTATAGAAAGAATTCTTTTTACGTAAAATAGACGTCTGAAAAAGTAATATTTTTCAACGTAAATCTCGCGGACATTTTTACGTCGAATCTAGGTTAGAAATTCAATACATTTTGATGTTTTATAGATAATCTAATAATCTATTTCATGTCGTCTATAAAATGTTCAAAAGATGTTTGTGTGTTGTTTGGGAGGTTTATAAGCGATTTTAGTATCTCGACAAATTCGTGAAACTTGGTGTCAATCGATTGGCAATTATATATTATTCCAAAGTCAATTTGTTCAACAAGAAATGAAAGGTGTTTCAGATTATCAGGTGAAACACTTCTTGAGACACTGTCATTATTTTTGGTAGGGCGGAATCTTGTCAGAGAACAATAATCAAGGATCACAGCTTTGAGGTCGCTTAAGTACGGTTCCCCCACACATACACAAACATCCTCCGGCGAAGCGTTGGTAACAATATAGTCCACCTTAGTGGAGGATGTAAAGCCACGCTTATCTGTAAATACTCGAGTAGGCTCAGAAGACTTGCAACCTATATCCCAAGGAACACTGAGTAAAATAGAGAAGCAGTTTCGCGAGATTAAGCATGAGAGGCAAATTAAAAAGCAGCTGCTAAAAGACTGTGTGAGGATGTGTAATCAGATGTGACATTCAATGTCAGCCATACATTATTTCTAAACATATTGAAATAAAATAAAATACATCCCTGTAAAATGATACCTACCTGGGACCTCTTGGAAGACGATTCAGAAAAACTTATTTTTGTTTTGGGCCAATATGGAAAATGTTAAATAAAAATATTATCCAACTAGTAGTCGTTCTGTTTTCTGATGATTGCACTCTTAACGGCCATGCTAATCGTCCAAATTGCCGCTACAGGCCTACCGAAAATCCTCACCGGATGAAAGAAAAACACATAGATAATTTAGAACTACTTTGATACGATGTCTTGCCCGTTTTGGCCAATTTATATCATAATCAAAGAAATCCTCAAGTTTCACGAAATACGATATGATTCCAAGAGGATGGACGGACGACCACCACATTACCAACGCAGTGCCCGGTAGTAGGGGAAGGTGGGGACCCTTCGTACGGTTTCAACATTTTATTTTTTTTATTTTTTGTTTTTTCATTAATCAATCACCTGACAACTTGAATGTATAGTCTAACTATCTGAGATTCATATGAAAAAATTACAGATGATTTCATCTTATGTTTCAACCATAATTATGATTTAATACTAAATCTGGAATATGTACGAACCTGCCCCAACAACGGGGCACCTACATACAGTCAGTATAAATACGTGATTTTCCTGGTCGTCGTCCTTTGTTTGTTTTATTACTCCTCACAACAGTCGGATAGAGTCGAATTGCCTCTAGTGTCAAAACTGTCTTCAAAGGAGCTACTATTATTTGATGGATTGGTGAATTATTCAAAGGATCTAAATTAAACCTTTGTAGTTCATCATAAGTTATCAATGGTGAGTTAATAGTTTGTTCTCGCGGAACGGCGGAACCTCCAAGCAAGAAGTTAATGCAAAAATTAGCAATTAGTACACTAACACACTAAATCGTACCTAGTTGGGGCACATTCTTACGCGTCCAAATGTGCCCCATCTAGTTCTGTACGAAAGTACCCCACTTACTAAATAACAGAAAAATATATCCTCTTTCAATATTGATAGGAAAACGTCATAAATTTATTATTGAAAACGTATCTTAAGTATATTTTGCTAGTTACTGATAGAATTCTCTTCACGAAAACCTATCTTATCTACGGTAACAATAGACAAAAACATTGATCAAAAAATTACTCAGCGAGCGCGAAAACACGTTCGTGCCTGACAATTCGCTCTCACCAGTGCGAATGGCGCGATAGTACGTTGACGTAAAGTTGGTACCTCCACTCAAGCACACATACAGAAGCAAGGCCGTACGTCGTTTCGTTCAAATTTTATTTTGACTGTATGAATGTGCCCCGCGTACGAAGGGTAACGATCTCCCCCTACCCCTTTTTCTTCTTCAAGTGCCTATCCGATTCGGATGTTGGCAATCATATTGGCAATGATCACTTTGTTGGTAGCGGCTCTAAATAACTCTACCGAGCTTTTTCCATACCAGGTTCTCAGATTCCGCAGCCACGATATTCTTCTCCCGGTTCCTCTCTCACCTACCACTTTCCCCTGTATTATATTCTGCAGTAGGGAGTATCGCTCTTTGTTCCTCATAACATGCCCTAGGTATTCGAGCTTTCTTCTCTTTACTGTGAAAATGATCTCGAGTTCTTTACTCATTCTCTATAGCACTTCTTTATTGGTTACGTGAACTATCCAAGGTACCCCAGCGGCATTTTTCCGTTCCCTATACAGTCAGCGCGACAGGACGCTCTCACCGTACAGGAAACGGAATGCACAATGGAAGAATGGAACACTCCGTTTCCTAGCAGATATGCTCGATGTGCTCACTGCCCTGTTAGTCTTCTGAGTGCCGATGGGACAAATAATTGCAAATTATTAATAAAGTTTTCTTACTTTCTGTATAGCAATATGATATAATATAATATATAATTCTCACGTGTATTTTAGTTTGTTCCAACTTAGGGACATTATCCTCCTTTATCATTATAATATATAATATAAGGTAGAGTCTACCACATTTTTCCTCTGTGAACATTTTTGTAGTCGCGTTTTTTTTTCAGCAAACCTCTCGTAAGTTGACCATATTTTAATTTTTTTTTAATCATACGTACTCTATTTTGGTACAATGCAATCATTAAAAGCAATCTGGAAAAAATGAGAAAACATGATTGTCTACCAATATAAACATGACTGACAATAGCATTTTTTTCATTATTAATACACGCGTTTAGCTTGTCCGACAGATGAAAATCGACGATTTTTTGAGTTTTTAAATTCATTGATATTTGTCGGACAAGAATGAATTTATATTTCAGAGAGATTCGTTTCATAGTTAAAACAACTGTCCACCATATAAAATGCGGCAAATCCTCAGTCTAGTTGAATATAATGTTTTTGTTTCAGAATCTTTTTTCGTTTATTATTGAAATGAAACTATTGATTTTGATTGAAAGTGTATAATTCAAATTGTTTGCTGACATTTTTATTCAAATCTAATAAGAAAAAACTCCTTCCTCGCATTGAATTCATTGTAACAAGACGAATGGTATCCAGTAAAAGTATCACACCAATCGTCAGGAAGAATGACATCTTTATATTTGTGATTACGATGTTCTCTTGATGCCAAGAATATTTTGCAAAGTTCAAGGATGTCACTTCCTCCTTTTTTGTTTTAAAGCCACGAATATTTTTTAAATGTTTGCACAAAAAACACTCCATCACTACTAAGAATATTATATCGGCAACAACTGAAATTGCCGAACTTTATTCGTCGGACAGTATTCAGCACTTCCTTCTTAAATGGTCCTCAAAAAATCAAATGTTTATTTGTAACATGAGCAAAGTTATATCCGATAAATGCATATTATACATAGTCTATTCATAACCAAATTAGAGCAGTGAATTCTTTAATTTTTGAATGAATGCCACATTTTTTTGTCGGACAGCTGGTGCACTACATTTTCAAGGTGAAGAGAAAATAAGAAAAAATAGTATATTATTTCATTAGGAGGAGAAGTGTCACTTTTCGTGGCGAGCTTGAGTTTATCCGCCGAACGGAGTGAGGCGGATAACTAAAAGCGAGCCACGAAAAGTCACTTCTTCCCCAAATGAAATATGCTATTTTATTTCCAAACGTTTTCAAATTCATGAAAATTGTACATTTGATATGTAACTTTATCAAATAAAAATGACGTTTGAATTGGAAGTTTTTGTATTCTATGCATCTATGTTCATGGTAACCAAGTAATCTTTTTCGTAGCAACACTTTTCCTGCCGCCGGAGGGAAAAGTAAATATTTCTCCGCCTAGGCGGAGAAATATAACTTTTCGATGATCATGTCAGTCGAGAACTGACGTTGTTATCGTACGTTTGGAAATAATAGTATATTATTTCATTAGGAGGAGAAGTGTCACTTTTCGTGGCGAGCTTGAGTTTATCCGCCGAACGGAGTGAGGCGGATAATTGAAAGCGAGCCACGAAAAGTCACTTCTTCTCCGAATGAAATATGCTATTTTATTTCCAAACGTTTTCAAATTCATGAAAATTGTACATTTATATTGTAACTTTATCAAATAAAAACGACGTTTGAATTGGAAGTTTTCGTATTCTATGCATCTATGTTCATATTGTTCATGGTAACCAAGTAATCTTTTTCGTAGCAACCACTTTTCCTGCCGCCGGAGGGAAAAGTAAATATTTCTCCGCCTAGGCGGAGAAATAGAACTTTTCGATGATCCAGTCAGTCGAGAACTGACGTTGTTATAGTACGTTTGGAAATAAAAGATATTATTCATAATTTTTTTATCCCAAAAAAATTTTCGTTTTCCATTTGTCGGACAAGCGCCACATTTTTTTTGTCGGAAAATTGCATTTTCACACTTCATATGGTGGTATCAACCGATTCTGAAAAATTCGGGAGGGTATTAATACTTTGAAAAAATACATGTTTATGTTGGTAGACAATCATGTTTTGTCATTTCTCCCAGATTGTTTTTATGATTGCATTTTACGAAAAAGTGTATGTTTGATTCAAGAAAAATGAAAATATGTTCGACTTACGAGAGGTTTGCTAATCTGCTGATCTTATCCCATTGGATTTCTTTTATGTGGATGTGTGTAAACCCCTTTGAATGACCTAAGATATCGAGAATAACTCTTGCGATTAGGTCGATCACTACTGAGATGTTGAATAATGTTGGAAGAATTTTCATTTGAGGTTAGGATGTTGCCAAGACGTTCAGACGTTCGCGGTGGACACTCTGAACATCTACTGTGTGAACATTCATGACTTTTTTCCATATTCTGTATTACATTTTAGTTTTTGATATTGAACCAAATTTCGCCAATCACTTGATGTTTTTTGAAATGTAAATTTTACTTCTTCTTGATAAAATTTCCAATAGTCATGTGGGGAATACTACATCAACTTGTGAAGTTCTGAACGCAGTTTGAATATTGACGGATTCAGGAGGAGAAAAGTTAAATTTCAGTTCACTCACTGCTCATTCTTCCTCTTTTTCTTTCTTGGTGAACTCTATCCTTTCCGGAACTTCGCAATCAACATGACAGGTTTCAATTTGTTACCGAAGAATATTTTCATAATTTTTGAAATTTCATGATAACAATTCTTCTTTTCAAAATCGTCGGTTGGGAGAAAATGAAAAGCCAAACTCTCCTAAAATATTTATTGCTTACTTAGAATACAATTATTGGTTCAGAATAAACAGTATGAGGATAATATTCGTATGCCACATATGGATCAACAAATGTCTCCAAATGGGGGGCGTAATCCACATGCGAATCAACAAAAGCTTCTAAGTGATGGTCGTAGTCAACATGTGCGAAATGATCATCGAGATAGGTCGTCGGTGGTAGAACTATTCTCTCCACTATATGAGGATTGGCTGCGGCCACAGGTTTTGCCTCTGGATTAGCTTCTGGTAGAGGACTGCCCAAAGTGCATCCCAGGAAGAAGATAAGACCTACCTGTGAAGGAAATATTTTGTAATAGAAAGGAATCGGAATAAATGGAGTATATTGAAAATCAGACCAGTTTTATATGTATTGAATATGTCAAGTTCATTTTCTCCAATATGATTTTTCAACATTATCTTCTTCATAGAATTATCATCTCCAAAAATGATTCATAATTCTGGTTTGTGAATGTGACTAATGAAAAACTGTAAGAAAATACCAGGTACTTACAAATTTCAACATCTTTGATATGATTGATTGTAAAACACAACTAATGCTGATGTTACGAAACTTTGAGTTTATATAGTTCCTGAGCAATAATTAGGTAGGGATCTCAATAATCTCATTATTCGAATCTATTGATTTTGATATTGACCTGATAAAATTCTCTTCCTCACGTAGCTATTCAACTGACCTCTACAATACATTTTTAAGTTCGTCTCGGGTCTCTAGACGGAATGAACGTGTTGAGTGCTTCGAATTTTGTAACATTTCCACGTGAGCTGGATGACAATGTCGATCATATAAGATTTCATTAGAACCCAGCCTATTATAAACCTATGACTTTTCTAACATGATCATGGTTAGCAGGGCTATGGAGAACATTGACACAACTTTTCCAAAGAGACACATCGTCAAAAGTCTTGCCCTCCTAGGTTTCTCAAGAAATAATCAATCTATGTTCTGGAAATTAGATGAATATTGTCCTCTATTTCAACTGCAATATATATGATAGAAAATCTTTGTTTGTTACTCATTGTTTAGGAAAATGCACCTATAAGGAGGTGTTTATAGTGAAAGAGAAAACCGAAAGGGAAAAACTCTGGCAGAATCTCCCAGGGATGGATCACTCCAAAAACTTTCTGCAGAACTTTGAAACTGCTAGATCCAAAAATATCTGGATCTCAGTAAGAACCAACTACACCTACTCACTGGCTTTCTCACAGGAC
The DNA here is from genome assembly GCA_951802165.1 of Adalia decempunctata. Lineage (NCBI taxonomy): Eukaryota > Metazoa > Arthropoda > Insecta > Coleoptera > Coccinellidae > Adalia > Adalia decempunctata. The sequence continues at coordinate 41,987,353 of OX637695.1, forward strand.
ATTGTCGCCTAGAGAGGCATCTGACGAATGAAGATTCTGTGGGGGAGGAGGAAGAAACTCCTATTCGCCTGGTTAAGGAATGCTATGGCTATGCCATTGCAAGCCAAAGGAAAAAGTGCTTTGAACAAGAAACCTGTATGAGTGGGGAATTATCCTAGTTGAAACCGTCCCAGAACTCCCAGATACTGGATTTCATCAAATCTCTGGAACTGGTAGGCTAGCTGTAGGGGGCGCGCTTGACCCTCTTCGAAAGGGCATGAACTCCTGGGCGAAATTGAATCTCTGATTTTTATTAACATTATCAAATCATCTGCAAACATCAATATTTTACAAGACTTAAATATTTTTATAATATAAATTATAATTAAAAAATTTAATTTTTAAAATTAAAATTATAAATTATAATAACAAAGGCCCCAGATGAGAGCCTTGTGGAACCCCGGATGAAGCCGATATATACCGCGACTCGAAACCCTCCACCGAGACGTACTGCGACCTATTTCTGATGAGGTATTCTACCCACCGCAAGAGAGACCCCAACTCCTTACAATCTACTTAGAAGTCTATGAACACAAAATCTCATCGAAGGCCTTAAAAAAATCAGTGTAAACAACGTCTACTTGAACCTAGGAGCATAGAATATTCTATGCTCCTAGCTTGAACTACCTCTTCCAAACTATCCAGCAAGAATTCAGTGAAGCTGACCAGGTTTGTCCCAACGGAACGTCCCATGAAAAACCATGTTGCTCAGGAATCACTAGTGGCACCATCAAGCTTTGCCACGGTATGAGAGTGTCTTAGTCGTTGATTAAAGTATTATTTTCATCACAATAAAATTTCAAATTCAAACCATTGAACCATATAAAGATGATCTTTTCTCTGTGACATTATACTTGTTTTATGAGCCTGATTCATATTTCTGAAAGGTTGGTTTACCTACATATGAGTTGGGTCCAACAACTCTATAGAGTCCTGTGATTGTATGTGCTTCAGTGCGAGCCCAGGTAGAAACATTGCCGGTAAAGTATACCCCGTCCAGAGGAGTTTCAGGTCAAGATTCTATTTCGCAGAATCTAGTGAGTAGAACGTCGGTTTTTCTATATGTATGGTTATCTCAAGAAACGCTAGGGATTTATATGAATATATTGGCACTTGAGTGATTGTTTCTGTGAATTGCTTGAGTTATTCGCGGGATATAAAAAGCACGATTCTTGTTCAATCTCCATGCATTAATATATTCAATAAGGGTTCAACGTAACTCGCATTTCCAAGGAAGCCTCCATCATACTACGGGATATCAGGACGATATCATCAAGATCCAACGAGAAACTACAGCAGCACCTAGGAGCATAGATAACTGGAGGAAAGGTTTATACCATAGTCACAGTCTCCGGAAGGCTTACTGAGTCATAATGACCCCGCTTCAACTATTAATAATAATTATATACCTATGCAGTTTGCAATATCCAAAATTCCAACCAACAGATTCATTTGGTTAAAACCTACCGCTCCTAAAATTCTGAAAGTTCCAAGTACCTTACTAGGTACTGGGATATTTAATTGAAAACGTTTTAGTTTATTACCTCTCATATTCCTTCGATGTTATTATATCTCTTTGTGTAGCATTCAATTCCGTAAACTCGTTTTATATTTTGTTTTTTTTTTCAACATAAAATGTCCTCCATTTCATAATTTCGATGAACAACAAATTAGACCTTATAATATTGGTTTTTTATAAGCAAACTAGCTGACCCCGCGAACTCCGGCGTTCTGTCTTTTGTTATCCCACGTTCCCGTTAGGTTAGGTAGAGGGGTGAAAATTTAGGGTTGTATGTATTTTTGTGTGCTGTATCATAAAAAAATTAAAATAAAAAATTTGTCCAAAAAATTAAAATAAAAAATTTGTCCAAAAAAATAAAAAAAAAAGTTAGGGGTGGACCACCCTTAACATTTAGGGGGATGAAAAATAGATGTTGGCCGAATCCTGGTCCTACCCGATATGCACACAAAATTTCATGGAAATCGGTTTAGCCGTTTCGGAGGAGTTCGGCCACAAAGAGCAAACAGGAGAATTTTATATAATAATAAGAGATAATAATCTGCATCGCTGGTTTGGTCTGACAGATACAAAGATTAATCATCCTTCGACTAGATAATTTTGATTGCCGAATGGTTCTATCAATGAATGTTCTTTTATAAGCTTTTTTATATTATATTTACTTCTGAAGGGCGTATGAAAATGTGACTGGACCTAAATTTGGAGTTAGACATTCAGAAACGTAACTGTCAAAACCTCATGGAATTCTGTGCAGATATTTCTGCGTGATGCTCTAATCAATTCACCAATAGATACAAATTCTAAATCTGGTTGTTCTGCCTCCTACTACTCATATTAAAAGTTCTGACATTCAATATTTTCAAATATATAGGACCTGTATGAAGTTTCATAAATCAAGAAAACAACAGGCTTTCTAGCCATGTTCTGAAAGGAACTTTACCAAACTTTTCCCGATCGAAGATTGTAACATCCGAATTGGCGATGTCACTGGATCATAGCGTTAGCGTAGTTATCGCTGTAGCACCACTTCGCACATCAGGATTCGCTCTAGTATTGCAGATGGTAGGCAACCATGCACAATGAAGAATGAGAGTCTCTTCTTTCATATTCATTAAGTTTTTCGGTTCTAGGCTTTCTCTAAAGAAGGCCGTGGTTGAACGGTAAATGAAGGAGCTCTCAAAAGCTCCTCAAGTCAGTGCTTCTCCCGAATTTTTCGAGTTTGAGGTGGAAATTTGTTTGGAACTATGTTTTATATAAGAAAATTGTGTCATATCTCTAGGAATATATAAGATGGGCATAGATGTTTTCTAGAATGTCATAATATGAACCACCATTGGCCCGTTCTCTTTTGACGAGTTGAAAAAGCACATCTTCTCATGTGCGACCCAATAAAAATGGATCATACTGATCATAAGTGATTAATTTCCTCATTTTGAAGTTTGCCATTCAGACACCTCTATTTCTCAATTAATTCTGTTTCATCATTGAAATAGTGTTACATCTTGATTGAATTTTTGTTTCCCATTTTTTTTTCATTTATCACAAATTCTGGTCAACAGTTCATGAAAAAGTATCAATTTCTCAATCGTTTGAATCACCTTTCATTGGTCCTTATCAATGAATTCTCAATTTCCATTCAAATATTCCGACATAATGGCGATGTATATTCGTTAAAATTCATATTTCTTCGTTTTTTTGCTGTTATCCAAATGAAGAATGCTCAAAATTTTTTGTTCACAACTATCGAATAAAATTTTCATTATCCATCTGCTTCTTCAAGCATTAGGACATTCATAAAACACTTGTTATTTATGAGAATTCTACAGTGTTTTTTTAAATTTGAAAGGGTAATTTGTTGGTGAAAATAAAAATGTTGCATGCACAACGTATAGACCACTAACGCTATGCGGTGTCAGTTTTTTTATATGCAGTATTTTTCCATAGTTTCATCGCAGATCTTGTGATTCAATACGTGAATACATTTCATTCTAAATCAAATCTTGACTTCAAGAATGTGTAATATAGATACTATAATTAAAAAAACTGAATGTGTATTACGATTTTATTAACATATTCAACAGGTACATTTCATAGTTACACATAAACTAGCGGCGCAGAATAAGCAGCATATGGTGAGTAAGCTGAGTAAGTAGCGGCGTATGGAGATAAGTATGAACCGTAGGTCAGAGGAGCTGCATAACCAGCAGTATAAGCTACTGCTGGAGCTACAACTGGAGCAACAAAATTAGGATTAGCAGCAGCTTTCGCTTCTGGAGCTGGTTTTGCTTCTGGTACTGGAGTGGCAAAAGCACATCCAATGATGACGGCGAAGATGATAAGCTATAAGAAGGAAATGCAATTTTTTTCAATATGAAAATTTTGTAAGCTAAAGTCAGATATGATAACAGATGCTAAACATTTACTCCTTTGAATTTTCAACAACAAAAAAATTATTTTTCGGGAAAATCATGGAATTGCATCAATCTTGTTCTTCGAAAAATAACAGCGACCATATAATTCTATTACAAATTATTAGAAAAATACGCAGTGTAATTTGAGTAAATGAATAGACAAAACAGAAATAAAACGTTTTCAACAGTGAGTACACTCTTCATAAGAATAAGTAAAGGTGACATATCTGCACCTACAACTGGAAGAAGGAGATTACAACTCACTTTGTTGAACATGATGGAAACTTTATGTTGCTGGTAGGCACAATGTATTTCTGTCATCTTCAAACAAATTTCTCGTTTATATAACATCTACCGTGTTGACTGAAGTCGTGGAGAAGCATTCGTTAAGGACAACTTTTGTTTTAGTATTCATAGACGGTTTCCTCAATGCAATGAACCAAATTATTCGTACAGATCAATGCGAAAGATTGTACATATTTTGGTGACCATTCGCAACCAACACCGAATCGAGAATATCAAATTGGTATATTTCCTAAGAGAACATGATTGAAATATTCATCTTCGAATTGTCGAACTATTTGAATACCTGAACAATGAAATAAGTAGTTGATGATTTCGTGGGCAAAGACATCAACCTTGAGGTGATCATCAAATGATGATGCCCGAAAGAAAATTCGTTTCAACGTTTTTTTGGTTAAGTATCTAAGATCTAGATACAGTGGCGTAACGTACACCCCCCCAGACCCCCCGTTGGGTGGGGGCCCACGGGGTCTAGGGGCCCGCGGGGTAAAGATCATATAATCATACAATTTCCAATTAAATCATAGAAATATTTATTATAATAAAACACAAAATACTCATAGTACCTACTAGGAGCATAGAATAACTGGAGAGAAGGCTCCCCTACGAAAATGAACTGCCAAAAACGTCCGAACTTATCAGTTCGCCGCTAGGTCACGAGATGGCGATAACGTCGTTTCTTCCTACAACATGGCTATCCTTAATAAAATTATCTTTAATGGTTATTCGTTGTTATTACCTATTAGGTCCCATTTATTACTATATCATAATATATATTCTTTTGAAAGAAAGCAATACATACTTTTTTCCGTAAATCCGACAATATAATGCATATAGCACGTGTAAAGAAATGGCTACAAGGATCAGATTGAATATAGGAAGAAAAATCTGTTTCCCGCTCCGAATCTAAGTGTTAGCAGAGGGAATGTAAACGGGGTACCATACAATTCTGCGTATAATACACGAGAACAGATAAAACCTCCGTCTTCCCGTATAATAATAATAATACTTACCTGAATGTTCGCTTTTTCCGATAAGGATATTGTTTTGACAAATTTATTACCGATCACAGACTTTCCATATAATTGCGCATAAAAAGTTGATTAGAATAAAGCGATGATATGTCATCAATATTGTCTATGTTATGATTTATGGCCATTTTCAATTAAAAAGAAGCATAAATGTATCAATAACAATGACAGCCACATTATATTCTTTGCAATTGTAGCGCCATAGAACAAAATATCTGACATGTTACTGAATAAAGGATCTCAGCGTTATCTATCGGGCGTCACACGAAACTCTAACCTCCGCCGTTATTGGCAGTTCAAAATGATCTGTCGAGCGTATGAAGTCTTCCCTCCAGTTATTCTATGCTCCTAGGTACCTAATTAATTCTCTGATTAACTTTCTTCATTCATTTCTGACAATTTTAATTACATATCTAAACTATTCCTGAAAATCACCCTCATGCGTCAAATATATAAGATTTATAAACGAAATCCCAGTATTTGTTCAATTCACTATTAACATTAAAATTGTTTTTGAAGAGTTGATTAAAACCAACGTTATTGTTTATTAACATATTATGTATTTCAGTCATATCCTGTTTTCTTCTTTTGAAATAATTTATTTATAGGTTTAAAATTATTAGCGAAATTGTTGAGGTAGGCTTATCATAGAGCAAAAACTTATAAATGTTTGATATGATTATACGGATTCAGTCTAGGTGTAAAAATTAATTTCGAATAATAGTTAGAATGATAAAGTAAAAGAGCTTATAAAATGTTAATTATAAGGAAATCGTTAAAGTATATCGGTTAAAATTGATGCAGTTGGTTTATTGGAATTTTAATAGTTTCTGCAAAACAGACTACTATGTTTCACCCACAAATGAATTGTTGAACAGTCATATAAAATAAATGATTGAGAATTGAGGTAAACCTAATATAGAATTGACGTTTTGATAATGAAATTAAAAGATCGTAAAAGAGAATGGGTAATTAGATGTATTGTGGTAGGAGCTGAAGAAGGAGTGGGGCCCGGGGACAATCATTGGGGGGGGGGCTGGCTGAAGAACGTTACGCCACTGTCTAGATACCATATCATAAAGGTTTTGAGATACCTATCGTTTGAATCCGACTTGAGTTCATGTCTTCGTTAATATTCCTGAAGGAAAACTCGAATTACGAAGAGTCAAAAAAAATGAATTTTCATTTTATTATGAACGTTCATGATTTCGAAAATTTTGAAAATTCGAAATTTATAATTAGAATATTCTAAAACAAGTTGCAGATCGGGCTCCTGTTCTGATACGTATGCGAAATTCGAAAACGAGCGACGAAGGAATTAAATGAAAAATTCGGATTATACATCCTAGTGACTTTTTTATTGTATCTTGGCAGTTGGTGTGACTGTTACGTGAATTTACAGATTACAGAATTCGAATCGTACGCTAGATGCATAGAATATACCTGGTGTTGGCATCGATTATTTTGTTGAAGACTTTCTTTTCGATCGAAAATCTGTGATGGGGTCCTACTTTTCATTTCTCCCGAAAGATGTCGCGCTATATTTTTCATTGCTCTACCTTGACTATATTCCCATATAATATACAAGGTGTATTGAGAAGTTAGGCTTTTCGTCTAACAGGGGATAGAACTAATCAAAATAGGTCATTTTACCGAAAATTTCTCGAATGAAATGTTCAATTTGAAGAATCTATAAAAAATCAATACCTTGATACCACTCTGGCCTGCATCTTTGTTCCAGGTTCATGAACATCCGCGAACATAAGCGGAAATCTTGTTTTGTACAACTCAAACGCTGAACTGGCATTTTGTTTTGATTCACCATAAATTAAAAGCATATCAACGAGTTCATTATTTGAATAAACGTAAACACCCGTACAGGAAGAAGGTTCAGAAGAATATTCTGGTTTCATTTTCTCGAAACAGGGGCATAAATCCTTTGAAAAATTTTTGGTGAAATAACTAATTTTGATCAGCTCTACCATCTGAAAAAGAAAAGCCTCACCTTCAAATACACCCTGTGTATACAGGGTGAGTCTTTGACTTTTACATATATTTTAACTGTAGATTCCTCTCATCAAAAGAAACACTTTTTTTTCCATAATTTTTTTGAAAATTCGGGGTCGAAAATCCATAAAATGAACACTATTCTGAATGAACTGAATTTCGGTTCATTGTTTACTCTATTCATGGTGCATATTCCTCAATTAAAACTTATTCAATATTTCCCCTGGTATGGAAGTTACAGCGTAGTCGACCCATAAATTCACGCAAAAATACTATAAAACTACTTGAAAAAGATAAACGGTTCATATTTTCGAAAGAATCAACCGTTTTAGAAAATAGAAGTTTTCTTTTGTTTTTTCGATAAAACACGTCGTTTTCGAATTATTCGTAATTGTAGATGAAATCTGAGGAAAAAATCATGGATTTCAAGAAACAACTGGATGCTCCTCCACCTTTAATATCATCGAATTTTATTTCTTCTCTGATCTCTTAACAAATTAACAATGTCGTCAGAATGTTTATCAACTTCATCAAGACTAAAATCTCTATGAGGGAAAAACGTTTGTTGTTGAGATATATATGTAATAACAAATGTTGATATAAAATTGAAAATTTTTTTTAGCACAGTTTCTATCAAAAATTAATTGTTACCGGTCCTTCAGGAAAATATTCATCTGAACAAGTGTAGCGGTTTTCAAATTATACAATATAAGGGAGAATATACTGCAGAAATAGAAAGAATTATAGAAGAAAAAAATGAAGAATACGTTAACAAGGCGGACAATAAACCGAAAGCAATGTGGAAAGTAATTAAGAGCAATATTACGAGAATGAAAAAAAGAGTATGTAACCACCAAGCTGGATGCTGAAACGTTGAACAATCACTTTGCAAGAAAATTTGTCAAGAATCAACTACAAAATCTCCTGTACCAATCGAAATTCCACAAACTCGAGTTCTATTAATGAGAAATCTTGTTTCTTTTTTGAATGTACCACAGAAGAAGTCAAAAGAATAATATCATCGATAAAATCAAAACAGGCAACAGATATATTTATAACATCTCGATAGATATTCTGAAGAGTATAAAGTGAAGAAATCAGTCACCCAATATCAATAGTAGGTAATTAATAAGTGTTTTGAAGAAGGCTTTTTTCCAGATGAACTGAAAACTGCGAAAATTAATCCCGCTTATAAAGGAAAAGGAAACAAGGGTGATTGCAACAATTACAGGCCAATTGCCATTTTACCCTGCATATCGAAAATTTAAGAATATCTTGATTAAATTATCGACCAACTAGTAGAATACAGTTCAAATTTGTATCGGGTAAAAATTTGAAACATAAATATTCGGCAATATTGTATACTGGTTCTGAATTTCCGACTGCTGGTTTATGTTGGTTGGATGTTTCCTGACCAAAAACTTGTATTTCGTCTGTTGCTGTATGATTTTTTGCACCCGGTTATTTCAAGATTTTTGTGAGTTTTCTTTATATGTAAGCTAACTCTTTGTTATTTTGCCACTGTTTGTAGCACCCTGAAGAAGGAAATGAAGATTTCCGAAAGCTTGGTCAAGATACAATAAATAAAATTCTAACCGAAACTTAAAAAAAAGAATATGTTGAATAAAAGCCAGCATGGGTATAGGAAAGGTTGAAGTACCACTACAGCTCTAATGGAGGCGGTAGGTACACAGCGTTATGGAGGCAATGGATAATGGTGAATATGTGGAGATGCTGAACTTCGACTTGAGCAAGACTTTCGACGTCGTTTCGCACTGGGGAATATAAATGTTCAATAAGTTACCAGCAGAGATTAAAAATTTACCTGAGCATTCCTTCATAATTGGTTGATCACTAATGCTTGTTATTCGCTGGAGGAAAATTTGAGTTTTCGTTTTCGTTAATTTGTTCATAGTTGACAAACCATGTAAATATTGATGGCAATAAATTATTATTATCATGAACATCCGCGAAGTCGGGTGATTTCTTGGCGGAAATCTTGTTCTGTACAACTTATACGCTGAATTGGAATTTTTTTTTGATTCACCATAAATCAAAAGCATATCAACAAGTTCTTCATTTGAATAAACGTGCGGCATTTTCGAAACATAAAACACTCCTACCTTCGCCGAACACGATCGAAGATAACTCATCACAATCGATATTCTGAGTCATTCAAGACAAGTTTCGCTAAGCCCCTCTATTGGTCTGAGTAGTAATAAAGCTTATATTTCCTGAATCAATTTGGCAGCTCACAATAATTGTGAGATATCGAATTCTATGACCTTATAAGAACTTTAGATGCGTCAGACGATACAACAAAGATAAAACTCAATCGAATTCGACAAGTGAAAATAAATAAGACATGAAATTCTATGAGCGCCTCAGCTTTGAAGGAAGTGAATAAAAGCCTGCTTGGATTTTGTTTAACGAAAAGTGTTTTTTCGAAATTTTCGATATATGTATACGGAGCTCGGAAGTATATCATGACATATATTTTTGAAATCGTTGAAGAAAGTTCAATTCGGAAATATCATTTCCCACTATGGTTTCCATTTGTATTTATTTTTTTCTTATAGCTCCGAAATTTGAGCAGATACAAAAAATCCATTAGCACCGCTGAAAAGCAGTGAAAAAACGCCCTGAAGATGTGTTCATTTCGAGAGCGCAGATCCTATAATACAGAAGTTATAGTCAATTATAAGAATGGACCAAATACCAAAATCACGCTGTAGTTCGGAAACTAGACGCCATAGGGTTTTCAGCAATTTATGTTTCTCGAAAAAAAAACATGACATGTATATTACAGGGTGGGGCAGAAAAACCGATCCGATTTCAAAACGTTATAAAATTAAAACCACTCAGCTTGTCAAAAAATTTTTTTTATTAACATATCGCAAATTTTATGCCATTTTTAAATTTAAGTTTTGAAAAGCACATCACTCAAATGTCGTCCTTGGGAGCGGATACACTTATTTAGGCGCTCGCGGTAGCTTTCCATGACTTTCACCGTCATTTCCACAGGAATGGGCTTCGTCCGTGAAGAGCACAACATCGTCGTTTGGCAGTTCTCGGAGATCGCGACACAGGTTCGTACGGGTTTCAAAATCCCTTTCACTTAATTTCTGTGAAACAACCATTTTGTAGGGATGCATTTTGAGGTCCCGGTGCAAAATTCGCCGAATACTGCGGTTGGAAATCCCCAAAGCGAGCGAATGTTTTCGCGCCGAACGACGCGGGGAACGTTCAATCGCGGCTCTCACATTGGCCACGTTTTCAGGTCCTGTTGCTGTCCTGGGACGTCCAGGCGACTTCTTTTTCAATGCTGAACTCGTCTGTCTAAAATTTGACACCCACACTTTAATCGTAGCGTGATGTGGAACAGGATCATGACGCCCGAGTCCGAAATGAATTCGAAAAGCACGTTGTGTAGCAATTATCGAACCGCCGCATTCGATAAACCGCTCAATAACAAAAGCACGATGTTCACCAGACCAAGGCATGTTGACTACTGACAAATGGCATAAAACCAGCTTTCTAACGGTTTTTACCCCACTACTCTACCTGCTCTCTCTTCTGAGAAAAAGGGATTTGAAATCGGATAGGTTCTTCTGCCCCACCCTGTACTTCTCCTCTATCTCTTTATATAGTTCAGGAGTTGTAGTACTGAACCATCGAAATCTGGTCACCCTGTACATAATAGTGTTTATACCCATATTCCCTTTTTTCCGTTTTTCTAATATTTTAAGAACTTCTAGGTCTTAGGCAAAAGTTGTAACAAAAAATCATTGAAAATGGGCAACTCAAGCATATTGGAGAATCAAAATAAAAAGATATTTTTGAGGAAATTAATTTTCATTTCTGGTATAATCGGTGCTGAAGCTGATCAAAATTTTAAGATTTCAAATAAGCCCAGTTCTCCAGAAACGTCTTATAAGCACCCTGACCCTGTATATGTGCAAGAACAATAATTTCAAACTGAATACAACTCTTAGTGCTGGTGCCATCTATGATTCGTGGTTACAAAATGTGGAAGAGCGAAACGAAACGTTGAAGAGAACATTTCATCAACGTTATGTGTTGGTTGATTCAGACAACAGATGACTTCAGTGAACATGAAATGTGAAGAAACGTAGGGTCGAGAACTCATTGAAAGAATACACGAATACACATTGTGTATTTGTGTTCATGAACAAATTATTGATTGTGTTGTTGAACGTACCAATTAACACTTTACCTGTTACCATTGTTTAAGTAAAACAACGCTTTTTCACAGGATTCTTCGAAAGTATTTGTATGTGCAAAACGAAAGCGGAAAAATCAAAATTTCCGTTTTTTCAGGAAATTACACCTAGCAATCGAAATTTCTTGGAATTTTTTTCTAATCCGAACAACCCAGATAATTCCTGAACTACCAGAGAAAAATGGTCGAACTAAGTAGCATCGTGAAAAGAATTTCACATTATATCTCACCGAAAATGTCAACTCTCATATCTAAAATGTGACTAACTATATTGATGAAGGGTTTTATCAGAATCATTGCATCTTTTCAACAATCATGACTCTCGTTCTGTGTTGCATCAAAGATGTCTAAGAACATTTTTTAGCATAGAATAGACACATAGAAATCCTGTTGTCGGCACTGATCAGGTTTTGTTTAAAACTTTTTAAATCATAATACTATGATTTCTATGGAATGTTTTCAGACATCTTAGATAATACGCATCCACGCGGGTAGGTAGGTACATAAGAAGTCATTGAGCGTAGGTACCTAGTGTAGAGGAAATCCCGAATCAGTCTTTTCACGATCATGCACGGGATTTGGATACATTCCATCCATTCTATCAAAGATTTTACGGAAAGTCCTTGGTTGGCTTACTTGGAAAATCCAATTCGTGCAAGAATTCTTTGTTTTGTTTCATTTCAAAGTTCTATACCTCTATTTCATGCCCTTCCAGTTTTTAGTACCTACTAGTAAGAACATAATTCTAATAATCCTAATATGGGCAATGAGCCAATGAAAATTGAAGCTGAGTATAAGAATCCAGATATATGCTCATGTGCAGTAATGTTAAGAATAAACCTTAATAAATTCATTCTGTCTCTTTCTGACACATTGTGTTATGTCGTGAAACTTTTTTCTTCCACTAATTCATGTGAATATTTCCGAACATAACCCCATAATTCCACGTATACATTTTCAGTCGCTTTATTCCGTATTTTTCAAGTCCTGAAAGTCTTTGTTAATTACTTTCAGAATTGAACTGAAAATAATTGAGGGATATATTCCATCATCGATATCTATCTTCTTGTTATCACTCGGGATATGAATAACCTGTACGTTTTTCGCGATTTTTGAATTTCCAATTGAGCCATTCGTATACTTCAATTCTTACTAACGCTTTGGCTTCACTTCAAGATTGTGAAGAACAGGCTAATAAGCGATATTGATATTATCAGATATCGGGTGTTTTTTTAGAGTAATAGAACTTTGAATTGAAATGAAAGACATTTAAATTGAGATTGAAGCCAAATTTATTTTTTTGAAAGATATTTGTATGACATTTATGTTTTGAAAATAATTTCCAGCATATGTCTACTACGACTACCTATGAGGAACCGCATTCGACCAGATCAATTTTGGACCACTTTTTCGAGTAATTCGGGCCTTATTTCAGCAATAACACAAGCTATGCTGGCTTCCAAAACGTCTATGGTTTCTGGTTTATCAGCATAAACCGATGACTCGACATAACCTCAAAGGAATCAACCATTGGAGTTACATCGCATGATCTTGGAGGCCAATTAATCGGACCATTTCTTGAAATAATGTTATCGCCAAATCTTGTTACGGTAGCATGAGGTGTAGCACAATCTTGTTGGAACCAAACCTTTTCTGGGTCGATACCATTCAAATTTTGAAACAAATAATCATCGATCTGTAACGGGCACCATTCACAGTAACATTATCTCCAGAGATAGTCGTGGTGGACATATGCCGAAATTTTTTTTTAAACATAAATGTCATAAAATTATCTCTCAAATTGACAAAAATTGGCTTTAATCTTAATCTGAATGTGTTTTATTTCCATTTGAAGTTCTATCACTCTGAAAAAACACCCTATATATGATTATAAGCTTTCTATTGGTTTTTAGTGCCACCAAACGGAATGAAAACAAAATTTAAATTAATACTCGTGCACTTTCAATGTTATATTCTTAAGAGAAAAAGTGAACAATGCAAATCACAAATGGGAACATTGTACAAATTTATAACAAAACATATATATTCAATCCAAAAACATAATTTCAATACCAGAATTATTATAAATAAAAATATCAAATTATTATCATGGGTCCGAAATGATTAATAAATATATCTCTCGTCGATATGTTCATGTACTTTGATCTTGTGGTGTCCTTTGCCAAATGGTTCTAGTTTATTATGAACCACCTCCAGTGGTACAACTGGAACATGATGATCTTTGACTGGAAGGGGCAGAGCCACTGGCACCGCTACAGGAACTGGAAAAGGTTTCAGAAGCTTTGGGGGCACTTTGTGATGATGCTTGTGGATAGGTTTGGTTGGTAGAAAAGGAATAAGAGGAGGTAGAATTGGCTTGGGTACGGCATGGGTGTGGTAAATGGGAGGTGGAATTTTCGGTATAAGTGGAAGAAGAGGCTTGTGCACTACAGGGGTGTGGTGAATTGGAGCTGGAATTTTTGGTATCGGTGTAAGAAGAGGCTTGTGCACTACAGGGGTGTGGTGAATGGGAGGGAGAATTTTTGGTATCGGTAGAAGAAGAGGTTTGTGCAATGATATAACTTCTTTAATGTGGGTTTCATGGTGTGGCACATGATGGTGTTCCTTGAAATGATGGTGTGTGCCAGATGCGTAGGACAGTAAGGCGAAGAACATTATCTGTAAAGATAAATAATTATTGAATTTCAATAATATCGATTCAAGAATTCAAGAACAGAATGATTGACAAATGAAAACACCTTTATGGCACATATATCTTGTGATGAGTAAAAAGTTAGGATAGGAACGGGTATACAGGGTGATTCACGGTGGATGGAACATTAGACGTTTCTGGTGAACCAGACATCGGATCGGTCTGAAAATTTAATGGAGTGCATTATCAGACATTCTCTACCCAACTAAAATAGTTTCGTTAATGCGGTGTTGCCACTACTATCATTAAGTAGTAGCGACTTCGCTTTTTCAAATGGAACACCTGGTATATTATATTATTTTTGGAATCTACAACAACTTCTCGACAACTTTTCTCAACATTTCCCTATATCTATTCATTGCCGTTTTCGAAATATAAATTAATTTCAATTTTTTCACCGAAAATCATGACCTCTAAAAATGCTGATAACTTCGGGTTGAGGAACACTATGGCATTGAAATTTGGCTTGGAGTTAGGTGATACATAAATGCTTTCAACACATCAGCCTGATCTACGTTACTTCAATACAGGGTGGTAAAAATTTCGTTTGCTCGAAAAAGTGTCTGAAAGTTGTTTATTTCATATTGAAATTATTATTAGAAATTCAGAAAGCTAAAGAAATTTGCTTCAATTCTATGTATATTATGCCTATACCTAACCAGTCAAATTTCGGACTTATGAGCATTTATTTGTCAAAATGTTCCTTCAGAATCGTATTCCAATTCGGTATTTGGTAGGCAGGCCATGATTACTATTTGACAGTACCTTGTGACATTCTCCTAATAATAAATCAACTTGAAATTAAAACTTCTTATATGAATCATTATGAAAAAGTAAAACAATCATGTCGAATATTTCAAAATATGTTCGAATCGCTGGCCGTTCACATCCAAGCACTTCAAAATGCGGGTGTTGACTACTTTCGTGGTGGCAGACCGTATTTCTTTGGGATCCAATTCTTCAAATGCTTGGGTAATCCTTTCAAACAATTCTTCTCTCGAATGCACGCGTGTTTTGTAAAATTTTTCTTTCAACATTCCCCACAGATCAAAATCTAATGGACTAAGATCGGATGATCTTGCTGGCCAATTCCATGGTCCCAAGCGCCTTATCCACCGATCGTCAAAAAGTCTCTCCAGATGATAATAATGAACAAATTCATGAGCACTTCGTTTCAATAGTTTTCTTCCATCGTTTCGAAGGTATTTGCAACTTTTGAAAAGACGAAAATGTCGAAATTCAAGTTTTTTGGTGTCTTCCTTATTAGGAGAATGTCACAAGGTACATTCAAATAGTGATCATGGCCTCCCTACCAAATACCGAATGGGAATATCATTCTGAAGGGACATTTTGACAAATAAATGCTCATAAGTCCGGAATTTGACTGGTTAGGTATAGATAGGCATGAAATACATAGAATGAAAGCAAATTACATCAGCTTTCTGAATTTCTAATAATATGCAGGGCATCCCATTCAAAATAAACAACTTTCAGTCATTTTTTCAAGTGAACACAAAGACTGTATTTTTTACCACCCGGTAAAATAAGTAACGAAGATCAGGCTGATGTGTCGGAAGCATTCATGTATCACCTAACTCCAAACCAAATTTCAACGCCATAATGTCGAGCATAATGTTTCTCAAAACGAAGTTATCAGAATTTTTAGAGGGCATGATTTTCGGTGAACAAAAATTGAAATTAATTTATATTTCGAAAACGGCAACGGATAGATATATAGGGAAATGTTGAGAAAAGTTGTCGAGAAGTTGTTATAGATTCCAAAAATAATATAATATACCAGGTGTTCTATTTGAAAAAGCAAAGTTGCTACTATTTTCTAATAGTGGCAACACCGCATTGACGCATATTTTAGTTGGGTAGAGAATGTCTGATAACGTACTCCATTGAATTTTCAAACCGATCCGATATCTGGTTCACCAGAAACGTCTAATGTGCCATCTACCGTGAATCACCCTGTATATCCGTTCCACGTAATTATGATCGACATAATCCTGGACAAACTGAGTTTGACCAAGGATTCGTGGTCGGTAGCCGATTCTCGGCCCAAATTTCGAAAAAATTCAGACATCGTTATAAAAAACCGCAGGATCCGATGAGGAAAAAACTGAATATATGAAAGAATATATTATAATATATTCTTCATAAACTCCATACATATATGAAAAAAAGGAGCACATGCATTCAAAATTATTTGTTTGTCTGTTTGTCCAGCTGATCTTCAAAACGGCTGATCCCAATTTCAAATGTGTTTGGTAGTTTAGTGAATGAACTCTTCAGAAAAATATTCAACGAAATTTCAGTTTCGGTGATATTTTGTAGGTATTATTGTTGAACCGAAACGAAAAAAGTTAATAGCGAAAATTCTTATTTTTTTTGCTTTACCTATCGCCAATTGAATAAAACATTTTTTTAGTGATTAACGTCCCAATAAACCAATGATGGCATCATAATTTGATAAACTTGAACAAAACGAGAAGAAAAATGTGATTTATTTGAGCGGTAGTTTTATGAATGTCAAACAAATGTTGCGTAGGACAGGTTCCTCTGTTGAAAACCTCTGTAACTCATTTGTTTATTTGATAATCTTGAATAATGTTTGTGTGTTCATTTGATTAAACGAATTTCTGCATTGGAAAAACCGCGGGTCGCAGCCAAAAAATGAATCAAAATCTTAGTGATTGAACAGAATGAAATCGGGAAACACAAAGTCCAAGCCTCATATATTATTACAATTTATTGGTTGTGGTTACACGTGTTCGCCCTTACGAGCATCAAAAACAAACATCATTGTTTGTTTATGATGTTCATATTTATTTTTGTTGAAAATTGAAAGGTCTCTTTGAGAAAAAAATGGATGTTTATTTTAAATTAGTGATTGGAGCCTTGTGAAATCGAAAAGGGGGAATATTGATATGACACCACCTGATCAGCCCCATTTTTAAAATTCGACATTAGAATTCGATTATTTTTCGAATACGAAAAAAAACATGTAAATTCGATAACAGAGAGGATATGTTGTAATACTCACACAACAAAGGGACTTCATTGCTATAAAATCGTATTATTCAATTTTCACTCTTCGATGTATGCTCAGGAACTATGGTTCTAAATTAAGAGCTCCCATTTTTATATCAAGTTTCCATTCTCTCTTGAAATTGAAAAACCAGGATAGTCATCGATTGTGAATTCCAGTATAAAATGAGCGTGAAAGGGTCCTATATAAGTAATCATAGATAGTTCATTTTTGGTTAGCCACAAAGCACAGGAAAAACCATTCAGAACGTTTATTTATTCAATCAATTCAATATCCAAAAATTAAATTAAACTTGAGGAATTTTGAACCTTCCGCGAATCCGTTAAAACAGATCTTCGGGTGAAGAAACAGGTTATGTACCTCAGACTTATTTCCAAATTATCGAATTCATCAAATTGACATCAACAAGAATTATTATTTTCTTCGGTTCGAAATGAAATAATTTGAGATTTTCTAGATTTATAATCTCCAGTGGAACAAAAGAGTATTTTATTCATGCATTTTACAATATTATCTTTCAATTTTCTCGAAATAGGTACGTACACAATGGTTTTCCGGAAACTTTTCTGAGGAATTTTCAACTGCACTGAGTACGATACACATAATTATATTTAAAATAATATTTTCAGAAGACAATATGTAGAAAGAGCATGTGACCCATGTTGACGACACAACATATAATGAGGTTTCATTTGTACTTTGTAGACACTCAAAACAAAAAATAGATATATTATTTTCGTCATATTACAGATTCGTGCAGCTATAAAATTTTTTCGAATACATCAATTGCACCGAAGTACTTCAATTAAATTGGAAATCACAAAAATACTAAAGATGTTGAACTTTGATAAAAAAAATTTCTTGATTTTAACGAATTACACTGTTTTTGGGAATGAAATCAGATATAAATATCATCGCAAAGTCTGCGAATTTTCTCGCCCTCAGAAAAGTTGAGTTCTGAAAAAAACGAGTTCAGTTTTTCCATAAATAAAGTGAAAAAAAAATGCGAAATCTCTTTCCAGCAAATGGTTTGAGAAACGTTATTTCTATATTTCAATATTCTAGAATCGTGGTAGTTGCAATTTCCCCAATATTTGAATTTCATTCTTGAACCCGTGAACAGGATCAAGAGATATCTATGACTTTTGTAGACGAAAAGTTTTCGTGCAAATGTCAAAGGTATACAAATTTTTCCGGAAACACCAAAAATGGATATTTGTTTCCCTTCTTCTTTTCCAATTCTTGTGAGCAACACTCAGCACGAAACCTGTAGAAAAATTGATATTAGTGGTGGGATCGGACATATGCTGGAAATTATTTTTAAAACATAGAAGCCATAAAATTATCTTTCAAATAAAAAAAAATTGGCTTCAATTTTAATTCAAATGTGTTTTATTCCAATTCAAATTTCTATCGCTCTAAAAAACTTCCGATATAACATCTAAATACAAAATTTCCTTATTTATTATTATCGCGTATTTACGGTCATTCTGGCAGCCACTTGGCACAATTCAGGATTCGTAAGGCCACCAGTTTTTTTAATATATGTTTACCTAAATTATGCCACTAGTCCGAACGGAATCTTTGCAAGGCTACAAAAAACACCAACGGATATTTTTTATTCTGTTTTTACATCAGTATTCAAAATGAAAGATAGTTCAATCATGACAAATTCCAACAATTTGGGGGATTTTTTTTCACTGTAGACGTAGACATGTAAAAAAGAGTTCGAATTTCAGAGAACATTTCTCACTGAAAATATTAGACAATAGAGTACACACAGTGCGATTCAATTTGTCAATCGAATATGAACAATTCTGACTTCACATGTATTCCGACATTTTGAGTTTATTTTGCAGAATTCTTCAACACAATAGAATTGAGCACCAAGGAATACTATTATGTGAACAGAAAGCGTTATTATTACAAAGGTCGCGTATAACTGACCACAGTTAACAGAGTGTATTGCTCAGAGTTGACACTAAACACCCTGTTGGTATTTCGCTTATGCTTCGAAAACGGGGTATATGTCATGGGACAAAATTGACTTTCTCGATGTCCCCTACACGAATATATATCTTTGTCCAGTTCATGGTGAAACACCCTGTACATATATAGATCGGAAGAATTAGAAAAAAATCTTCTGTATCACTGGTGAAAAAATGCATTAATTCTCTCGCAGTGCACCTTGAATATCTGTCAATAGAGGAAATCCCCAGATGGAAACGTAGTACAATTTTTTTTAGAATTGCAATTGATAATTAACAACCTTTCATACAGTATTTTGCGACCATTAATTTTTTGCATTCTGACGCAGTAATTAGGTATGTATTTATTTCACGATTCTTCATGTTGAATGCTCATTTCTAAGCGAAAAATGTTGCTGAAAGCCATGTTTGTTGTGAGTACCGATTCAATTTTTATTTTTGTAACTCGATTTTTTACACACTCAAATTATTTATCTATCATTAGATAATTTGGAAATGAAGTGGGTTTCGCAGAGCACAATCATCGAAAAGACCAACTTCAAATTAAAAACTTTGTATTCAGTGCCTCAATTGCCAACATTTAAAGCAAATTTCTTCCTTGAGTTTTTTTATCGTAATAACTTATCATATTGTGGACAATGCACTCATAAGTCGACACAAAACTACAAAAAGCGCAGAGAGGATCCTCACTTTATTGTTCTATAAATTCTAAGTGACAAGAAATTTGTTTCGTTGAGAATAATTTTAGTGAATAATTTTTTGACTACTCGCTCCTCTCAAACGAGAGCGATATAATTTTGTCAAGAGGTATGTATTTTCCGAATTTTTTGAGCCTTAAGTGTTACGACACTAATCACGAATCCGTGGTCAATTTAAATCAAGTTCGGCCATCCATCTCGAACGGATGAACCTAAAAACTTGAAATTTTCGAAGTAGGTTCTATGAATATGGCCGTTCGAAATTTAGTTTTCCTCATAATTTTGAAGTTTCAGATTCGATCGTGTTGAAATTTTGAATATAGATGGAGTATGATGGATTCAAGCTACGTGCTGAAGTTTTTCATTTAGTATTTCTTTCAGATTACAATCGTCCTTGCTATGCTGATTCTTCCATCCATTCCATCACCAGTTCCTTTCTACTTCGGTCTAGATGGAGTTTATGGTCCAGTTGTTAGAGTTGGAACAGACCCGTATTTCTACGATACTCCGGGTGTGCATGTTCGTGTACATTATCCTCGAAGATATTATTATTATTGGTGAAAAATAAAGGAATCGTTCGTTATTTTCCTTATTTGGTTACAGCTGATTATTTCATGTTACAAAGGGAAAAATTTTGAAAAGGGGCATAAAACAAAATGAATAAAAAAATCGAACATAATTTATTTCTACAAATACTTACATATTCATTATATCACGAGATCTATCAATTTGATCGATTAAAGTAACAAAATATTCTGGGCATGAAGTCAGAAAGTTGTTGAATTTATTTTATTTGTGCATGAGACTATTTAGCAAAATCATGCAAAAATATTTTGATTCTTTAATCAATAGAGTGATATAAAGCAAAGAATTCTCAGTACTACCCATGATCTGTTATTCCGTATTGAAGAAGACATATCAATGATTTTACAAAAAGATATTGAAAAGTATAACTCTTGTAATTTCGCCTGTATATTGTTGATAAGAAATCATTTCATGATCAAATCAAGGGTTTATTACACCAAATTTTTCTTCAACTCTACGCTTCAAACTTTTCCAAACTTGTGTATCGAAAAGAAATTTTGTTGCCCTACATTTTTCTAAGCACAATATCATGTGCAGCATAATTTTTTTCATGAAATAGAAAAAATGTGTTGTGGGATTTGAAAAGTTTTTGTGTAAATAGGTGCGTCAAGTTGGTGACACACCCCCCGAATTTTGGTATCAAATTGTTTTGGGAATTTTGTGCCCATTTTGTGCCAATTTGTGCCGTATGTTATGAATTTTGTGCCCATTCCGTTCTCGAGATATTTCAAGTTTTCCAAGTGTGTCACCAACTTGACGCTGTGACACACTTGTGGAAATTTGAAAATTTTCTTCTTTCGATAAATTGTGCCCATTTTGTGCCAATTTGTGCCGTATGTTGCGAATTTTGTGTCCGTTCTGTTCTCGAGATATTTTGAGTTTTGTTTGTGAGGAGTGTCAAGTTGGTGACACACCCCTCGAATTTTGGTACCAAATTGTTTTGGGAATTTTGTGTCCATTTTGTGCTAATTTGTGCCGTATATTATGAATTTTGTGCCCGTTCCGTTTTAGAGATATTTCGAGTTTTTCATGTGAGTCACCAACTTCACGTTGTGACTCACATAAGGAAAGCTGGAAATTCTTCTTTGGATAAATTGTGCCCATTTTGCGCCAATTCGTGCCGCATAGTATAGATTTTGCATGCTTGCAGTTTTTGAGATATTTGAAGTTATTCCTGTGAGATGAATAGATGTATAGTCCATCCAAGAATGATTGACATCAGAGCAGGCCTTGAAAGTCCAGTCGCAGCTTCATTTCTAGTTACAAAAAAGTAACTAAAAATTTTCTGTGCTTTCATGATAGATATAGAAATAACCTAAAAATTTAACGATATTTTTTTAAAGTAACGAACTTTGAACATCAAAATGTTCCCAATTTCCACATACGATTACCATTTCTAGTTACAAAAAAGTAACTGAAAATTTTCTGTGCTTTCATCATAGATATAGAAATAACCTAAAAATTTAACGATATTTTTTTAAAGTAAGGAACTTTGAACATCAAAATGTTCCCAATTTCCACATACGATTACCAGCGTGTGAATCTGTGTACCAGCAGTATATTATTTTCATCTTGTATTCAGTGGCGTAGCTAGATAGTCCGGGGCCCTGGTGCAAAAATCGAAGAGGGGCCCCTTAATGAATTGTTTTCGAGTCAAAATACTTATAAACACTTCGAAGAAGCTGAAGGTACAGTTGAGGAATTTACTTGAATAAATTATGTTGTTATTTATGTATTTGAGTAGGTATATTAAATTCATTATATTGATGTGGATGAAAAAAAAGGGCTTTAAAAACATTTTTTATAGATATTTACTATATGTACAAATATTCACAAAAAAATTGTCATTGTCACTATGACCTTCTAGCCTTATTTTTTTATTGATACGTTAGATTATTTGGTGAAATCACAATAAGAATAAATTATTCGAGGAATGAATTCAAATTAATTATTGGGGATTCGAACCTAGAGGTCAAGTCTAGATTTGAAGTCATTTATTCTCTGGGAAAAAATATGTTTACAACCTCTTTCTAGACCTACTCTTTGCGAAAGATTCAATGACTTCACTCAAATCTAGACTTGATGCAGCTTCATTTTCAATTGATAGGTATAAGCCATGAATGTCCCAGTTGAGCTTGGCTCATAGTGTTCCGCAAATAATTTTATATTATTCTTAATTTGCTGAAAGATCTTTCAGCTTCTACAGAGGTAACAGGAAGATTGTATGGAACAGTAGTATTGCTGTAAATACTTCTGTTAGATCGCATTCCAGCATTCCGTATTTCCTTATTATTTTCATATACAATTCATGAATTGTCCATGCCTTATTCAATCCAGGTAGAAATAGGTGATAAATATTAAGAACTTGAATTCAAAAGTTGGTCCCTTTCATATCGCAATATTTACTTTGAAATTGGTCGAAGCTTTGAATTACAGTTTTTTCGTCTACCTATATCGAGTAGAAATTATGGTGAAAATTCAAAATTTTGTTGACTGCAGTCATACACCCGAAACTTTAATTCAATCAATCAAATCTTTATTGTACTACAGGCTTAATACAATAGCGTGTACTCGTCAATTTTCAGCATAAATAACACATTATTAAAATAAATATGGACATAAAATGAATTTACAGTCTAGAGCAAACTATACAGTATACTCATATCACAGATAAGTTTGTGTCGCAGAAAAACTCTTGGAGCGAATAATACGCTTTTGTTACAAGGAGCGCCTTCAATTCTCTTTTAAATTTGATGAAACTCAATAGTTTCGAATGATTCGGCAATTTGTTGAAAACTGCAACCGAAATATAAGAAGGCGACTTCTATAATTGAGAAATTATTGTATCGAGCACTCTATTGAAAATATTTATTTCGGAAAATTCATCGAAATATTTTTTATCTTTTTTTGTCTCTTTTCTTCGAAATGGGTATCTTTACCATTTGCTATGACATTTTCTCTAGCCTTGCACTTGAAGGGCTTGAAGTCACTCCTATAAATTTTTTTCTTTGTATTCCTCTCTTCTAAAGCTCTGCATACGTCGTCCAAACTGACATCGAATTTTTGTAATACTTCAGATGCATAATTGATATCATTGAGAATGCGGTGCATTAAATCGCCGAGGAATTTTTTTTTTAATTTCTGCTTGTTTTCGCTCTTATTTGCAAGAGTTTATTCTTCTATTTCAGCTAATGCACGAATGATATGAAAAAAATGAAATTTAATTGCCGAAATTATGTTAACCCTACTGTACCATCTAGTCGGATTTAGATTTTTCAGATACCTGTCCGATTCACCAGTGAATTTTGGCAATAAATCCCTAAATTTGATGATATTTCGGAAAAAACATTTTTCAAGAACTGAATATAATAAAAACAATGTTATTCACATAATAGATCACAGAGAAAAATCAAAGTTTGAATTTTTTTGTAAGTTCAAACGCTATTGGATGGTCTGCGCTTGGGGGCCCCCTGAGGTCGGGGGCCCTGGTGCACTGCACACCCTTGCACCCACGTAGCTACGCCGCGGCTTGTATTGATACATTTTCGATCTTACGATCAATTATAGGAGCATACAGCCTGGAAATTCTAGTTGATAATTTGAAGCGTGTTACTGCAATATGAATTGATTGGGAAATTTTAATAGATATCAAGAAACTAAGATAGAAACAAAACTTAACCAATGGATCTATTTAATATATGAAGAATTTTGTCATGACATTGTAACTTTCAATATTTGTGAACAATGAAGGTGTAAAATATGAAATATGAAAAATATAAATATTCCTATTATTCTGTTTCAACAACCACAACATGTTATTTTTTCCTCATCTGGGCAGAACTCGTCAACTTTTGGGCAGTTTGTAGGCGCAATAATAATCACTGGGAAGCGTACGATGATATGCGAGAGAAAGTGACAAAAATCACCGAGAAGTCAACAATAAATACTTATTTATTGATTTTTACATCCTGTGATTTGATGGTTTCATATTCATTTAGCTACAATTTATATTTTTCACGTTACATTCATGTTTTCATTTGTTTTGTTACTCTTGTTGTTTTTCATTTGTTTTGAAGGATTTATAAAGTAATATATTTTTATGAGTATTGTCTGTTTTATGGAATCGTAATATACTTCATTATGGATTGAGGTAGAATATTACTAATATATAATTGAAACTGAGGATGTGTCAACGTATTCGATAAACCTGTACTTATATATTAATTCATCAACTCAATTATTATATATTGAATTAATTATTCTAAGTGAAAATGTCGTAGAATCATTGAAATTTGGTTGTTTTCACCGAATGTCTGCCAGTTCAACAACTCATACTTTAAAATGATCACATAATATTATGACATGGAATTGACGCTCGTCTTTGAATTCTGCTATAGTCCATCCAAGAATGATTGACATCTCCTGGGGCTTTGGAAAATCGAAACTATGTTGGTAATGCCCATTCAGTAATATTTTGAGTTGCAGAATTCAGGTTGGTGTTGGAAATAACACTGACATTTTGTTCTGTCATTAATGTTTCGAACAAATTTGGCAAAAAATTGAGCAAGTGAAATAAATATCTTTGTAATGAGGCTCTTGAAGAGTGAACAGCTAAAAAATGGAAAGCCTGCACAGAGCACATAGAAAAAGAAATGAGAGAAGATTAGTCAAAATATAAGCAATGTTATGATATATTGCTGACAAAACCTTTCATTATGAATATGACGAGTTCTGCCCAGATGAGGAATATATAACATGTTGTGGTTGTTGAAACAGAATAATAGGAATATTTATATTTTTCATATTTCACATTTTACACCTTCATTGTTCACAAATATTGACAGTTACAATGTCATGACAAAATTCTTCATATATTAAATAGATCCATTGGTTAAGTTTTGTTTCTATCTTAGTGTCTTGATATCTATTGCAAATTTCCCAATCAATTCACATTGCAGTCACACACTTCAAATTATTAACAAGATTTTTTCGGTTTAGCGAATATTCATATTGAACATTGAAAAGGACCGTGCTATTTAATCACCCACGATATTTTTCGTTACCAAACCAGAATTTCCAAGCTGTATGCTCCTATAATTGATCGTAAGATCGAAAATGTATCAATACAAGATGAAAATAATATACTGCTGGTATACAGATTCACACGCTGGTAATCGTATGTGGAAATTGGGAACATTTTGATGTTCAAAGTTCCTTACTTTAAAAAAATATCGTTAAATTTTTAGGTTATTTCTATATCTATGATGAAAGCACAGAAAATTTTCAGTTACTTTTTTGTAACTAGAAATGGTAATCGTATGTGGAAATTGGGAACTTTTTGATGTTCAAAGTTCGTTACTTTAAAAAAATATCGTTAAATTTTTAGGTTATTTCTATATCTATCATGAAAGCACAGAAAATTTTTAGTTACTTTTTTGTAACTAGAAATGAAGCTGCGACTGGACTTTCAAGGCCTGCTCTGATGTCAATCATTCTTGGATGGACTCTACTCCTATTCATCTCACAGGAATAACTTCAAATATCTCAAAAACTGCAAGCATGCAAAATCTATACTATGCGGCACGAATTGGCGCAAAATGGGCACAATTTATCCAAAGAAGAATTTCCAGCTTTCCTTATGTGAGTCACAACGTGAAGTTGGTGACTCACATGAAAAACTCGAAATATCTCTAAAACGGAACGGGCCCAAAATTCATAATATACGGCACAAATTAGCACAAAATGGGCACAAAATTCCCGAAACAATTTGATACCAAAATTCGAGGGGTGTGTCACCAACTTGACGCTCCTCACAAACAAAACTCAAAATATCTCGAGAACTGAACGGGCACAAAATTCATAACATACGGCACGAATTGGCACAAAATGAGCACAATTTATCGATAGAAAAAAATTTTCAAATTTCCACAAGTGTGTCACAGCGTCAAGTTGGTGACACACTTGGAAAACTTGAAATATCTGGAGAACGGAATGGGCACAAAATTCATAACATACGGCACAAATTGGCACAAAATGGGCACAAAATTCCCAAAACAATTTGATACCAAAATTCGGGGGGTGTGTCACCAACTTGACGCACCTTGTGTAAATGGCCCACGTCATCCTCATATATATAAATCACAGATGGTCCAAGAGTTTGGAAAATATTCTCCAGATATTGCTCGGCCCTTTTAAGGGTCTACGTCCCTGAAAAAAAGGGAGTCAGAAACGATTTATTTTTTTCTGATTGATGAAGGGATGTATGAGTGTATGAGTGTATGAAGATAAAAATAATAAAAAAAATATTTTATAAGTCATTTTTGGTTATTTTGTAATATTTCCACCATAAAAACGAACGAATATTTTTGTGTTTTTTCATTTCAGTATTGAAGTCTATCATTTAGTTAATCAAACGACTATCTCATTTTTATTTCAGAATATACCGTTTTTTTGGAAATAATATTACAACAATGTGTTGTTTCCGCGAAATTTGTTTTCTTGAATTTTTTTATTCGAAATGATAAATATCCATTTTTATCAAAGAAAATTTATTAAGGTTTGTTTTAGCCGTCGATTAGTGAAAATCAATTGTTTCTTACAATTGTGGATTCTTACATGGAATTGGATTTCTTTAAAATGACACGCCCCGCAGGTATCTACTCCCAGATGACTGGTTAAGGAAAATTAGTGTATTATACAGTCAGTGTGAGATCTAGTTCAGGGTAGGATTTCTTGTTAATATTCCCTGCGCCCCAACATTTGTTCTATAGTGAGCTGAATAATCCAAGAAATAAAAATTATGCATTGCACCGCCATCTGGCGGTATACGTTTCCTATTTTGAAGGCTGAAGACTCTTAACAAAGAACAGTTGTTTACTCTGAGGCTACGTCCGCATAGGCAGGAGGCTTGCTCAGCGCCTAGAGCCTAGCGAGTCACCAATGTTCAAGGACTCCCGATCTCTTTTTTCAAAATAATCAATTGCCAGTAAACAGATACGAGATTGGTTCTCGAGTTACAGTGCGTTTCTAAAAAATTGCTGTTTCACATATTTCGCTATTTCTCGTTTTCTGTTGGAGATATCACAAAAATTCCAAGAAGTTTTTTTTTGTAATTTCCATTGCCTATAAGCTGCTTCTATATGATCCAAAAAATTATTTGCCGTTCAAGTGCTAGAGAGAAAAGTTTGTTATTTTTAAATGGGACACCCTATATTTTTCATCATTGCTTTTTAGCCGCAGATTCACAGAGTATCAGCCTGTAACCGGTTTTCCGAAAATCTGACCCGTTTCAGAGATATTGAGTTTTTCGTTTTCACCTGAATTGGGACAGCCTGTATACAGAAATTTTTCTTTTATTTGAAGATATTTTATTTTTATTTTTGTCTAGTTTGTTTTTTTTAATAAACTGATCTTCTTGAATGAAAGAGATATCATTGAAGATTACAATATTTCCGGAAAATTTCGATTCTATAAAATGGAAAACTTCATTTGTTAATATGTCAATACAGGTTGACTGGTGACGTCCTTACGTCACAACGGCTAAGTGGAGATAGAGGACCTCAAACTGAATGAGAATTTGGGTTTCGAATGTCCCATAAGGATATTCGTTTCGGAGATATAGGGTGATTTATGAAAAAATGCTTAATCTATGAACTCCCATATCTTCGTTAATATGATATGTTTTTCGCTGATATTTTACATGTTTGTTCATACAGGCATTCTCTGTCAGCATAAGAAAAAAAATGAGAAAATTGCTGGCCCGTACTCAAAAATTTCAATTTACATGTCAAGTGAGAAATATCACACGGTATATGAGATAAAATAAAATCAAATAGAGATTTGGAAAGAGGGAAAAAATCTGATGAAATATCTGTTTTTTGTTTGAATGGAACAAATTTTCTTTCGTTTCTATGATATGTTGAAGTAAGAATATTACAATATTTTTATATTCCCATCAGGAAAAATAATATTCTTGATAAAACAAAAACAGAGCTGTTCTCAAAAGACAAAGAAACAATCAAAGACGTTTTAGTGCCCACGTTTGGTGTGGCATTTATAATGGACATTTGATCGGTCCACATTTCTTTGAATCAAGAATAACTGGGGCTGTTTATTTGGATTTCTTGCAGAATGTTTTGCCTCGTCTTTTAGAAAATATTAATCAGAGAGGTATGATTTTTCAACATGATGGTGCACCTCCTCATTTTGCTAATGAAGTAAAGAATTTTCTGAATAGGCAGTTTCCTGACAGGTGGATTGGTCGGGGAGGTTCTTGGAATTGGCCTGCTAGATCACCCGATCTAACTCCTCTGGATTATTTCCTATGGGGTCATCTTAAGGATACGGTGTATAAAGAAACAATAACAATTAATAAGTTGTACAGAACAAGATCTCCGCTAATGTTCGCGGATGTTCATAAACCTGGAACATAGAGCTACAGGCCAGAGTAATATTAAGGTATTGATTTGTATATTTTTTTGAATTGAACATTTCATAAAAGAAATTTTCGGTAAAAAGACTCATTATGATGAGTTCCATCACCTGTCAAAAGAAAAGCCTCACCTTAAAAAACACCCTGTATAGAAATGATTGACAATGCGAGGATAACATTTGGTTCTAGTGCTATTTGAAGGGTGGGCTAAATAGGCCCTTGGTAGGTGAAATCATCTGAAACAATGGTAATATTATTGAAATGTGCGTGATATCTCATACTACATCTTGTCGTGGAATCTCAAACTGGTCTACATTATGAATCACACTCATTATTTCTCACTCGCATCAACATTTTCAGTTTGCAACTTTTTGAATTTTGCCATTGAGACATAAGTGGCTAAAGTGTACAGTTTATTGACGGAATATTCATCTTCGTTCCTCCTTCTTCAGACGGATGCTAAGCTTGAAGGAAACTTCCCTGATACTTTTGGACCAAATTTGTTTGTTTCATCTGGTATCAATTCTCACATCAGGGGTTTTCATTTGCAAAACTGCGAATTTCCAGATTTCGTTGATTGGGCGCCCGCAGAAACCCGTAGAAATTTTTCTCAGGGGGGGCTAAATTAGAAATTAGAAGGCAATATTGAGGTGTCGTGCTGAAAAACTAAAGGGCCATCAAAATCTCAGGGGGGCCATGGTCCCCCCTGCGGGCGCCCATGGGGGCATTCTTTTTTATCCAAATTCCTCGTTACGACTCCGTTGATGGCAGTTTTGCCTTTTTTCACCCATTAGTTTGGCCAATTTCCATCCTCCACTGATGTGTCCACTGAAGTATGTTCCTACAAACTCTCGGAATAGCACATCATAACAAGACACATTAAAAATTTACCCTGCTATATTCGAAAGTATTATCGGAAATGGGACCTGGGACCACAGAAAAGTACCTATGCTAATTGGTCATATTGTTATGAGATACAACGACTGTGTTTTGTTGTAGCTTTATTTAAGAGAATTTAAATATGTATATACAACATTCATGATAGACTCGAATTGTCACTCATCTCTCTGTGTAAAGCTCAATGGAGTCCAAGTCCATGACCACCATAGCTAAGTCCATGAGATGCTACAAGAACTGGAGCAGCAGCAACTTTGGTTATTACTGGGGCTGCGTGAGAAACGATGATTGGAGTTGGATGAAGAGAAATCTGGTTGTTGTTTTGGTATGATTCGGCAACATGTACAGCTGGAGCAGCTGCTATGACAGCGCCGTGGCCAATTCCATAACCTCCAATGATACCTGCGTTGACAGCGCAGATAGCAACGGCAAGAACAACGAACTGAAAAAAATAGAATTTTCATTTAGTTCTTGGAAAATTTTGATGAATAATAACAGTACACTACATTCTATACATCTTTAGGAATACAATGGCTATCCTCGTGAATGCATATTATGATGTGCTTGGGTATCTTGGTTCAAAGTAGTACATTACGTCAAGGAAGTAGGTAAGTACCAGGAATTAAACATTCGAAATGCTCATTTGAAGGAATTTTTGAAATTGTTTTTGTCGTTAAGACAACTATATACGCTCGCGGTGTTGAAGTAATCTGTCATTTGATTTGTTTAAGCTGTTCCATTTTGTCAATTCATCGTATGTTTTACGATGTTTGATCATCCAAATGACTTCGTAAGTTTACCATTACTCTCTTCAGCGTAGCTGTTTCAATTTGGATGATTTCCTTCTTGATTGCCTCTTTCAAGTCATCAAGGGTCCTAGGGCGATGTTTGAAGACCTCATTCTTGGGGTCACCCCACAGGAAGAAATCACAAGGACTCAAATCGGGGGAACACGGTGGCCACGAAATGGTCTCCCGTAAAGAGATCACTCGATCGGAGAACATATCCTGTAGAATCTATCGTGAACGACAGACTTTATGGGCTGTGGATCAATCCTGCTAGAACCAGAAGTTCTCTGTGTCATGCTCTTCCTCATATTCCTCAATGTATGGCCGCAAAAATTTCTCCAACATGTTGCAATATCGTTGGGACGTCACAGTGACTGTAGAGCTGAGTTCCTCAAAAAAGTGAGGGCCTATGGATTACCTCAAAAAGGTCTTCAAATATCGCCCTAGGACTCTCGGTGACTTCAGAGGGACAATCAAGGAGGAAATCATTCAAATTGAAACCGCTATGCTGAAGAGAGTAATGGAAAACTTCCGCGAAAGACTTCACATGTGCGTCGCTCGTCGAGGCCGTCACTTGGATGATAATATTTTCAAGATATAAATGAAAAAAATTGATTATGTATTCTTTCAAAATAAAAAAATATTTGCGATATCTTTTCTGTAATTTTTTTACCAGCTCCTTCGAATGTGGAAGAACTAGTTGCCGCACGCTGTATAAGATGGCCTTAGACACTTGAGCAATCTATATCTAGGGCTTCTCGTGCTTAGTTCAAAATAACAAGTATTACAAAATTAAAATGCTCGTAATTTTAGTTCATGTGTGTTTATGAAAAGAATTTTTACCTTTGTTTTACCTTTTTTACTGTTGCCAAATAGAAGTAATCACTACTGATATGTTGAAGCACGAGATGAAATGGTCAATTCAATGCAGCAATGTTAAGACCAATATTTAAAACCTATATTATATGAATTTACTAATTTGGGGCTCAATTTCTGTAAGTATTGATTATAATAAAAAATTAAAACTGACATCATGGAGTTCGATGATAATTCGAGAAATTCAATTGATAGCGCTGCATCCAGAATCACATTTGAATTCACAACTTTTTGTCTGTGAAATTATAAGAGAAAATCATTAGCGGTATTCGGACGGATTTTTCGAATTTCGGAAAAGGTTTTCACTTTCACATGAATTTGACTGCGGCAGTCGTGATCCGAGCTTACTCTCAAAACTGACGCAGTTTGGCACTCGTGAAAATCAAATAATTCCGAGAGACGTTGCCAATGCTATTCCATTTACTCTCTTTTTAACTTTGTAAATGTGACACAGGATTCGTAGTACTACTATACACTTTCATACTGGAGTAATTCAAGTTGTGCAAAAAGGTATTTAAAAGTCTTCTGTAGGTATTTCTTAAGAATTTTGAAAAGTGGGGAATTCCATAGGTTCGTCTGCTCCGTTCGTTTTTCTGGGTTATTCGGGTAGTTTTATTCGTTTCCGGAATGAACTACCACAAAGTAACGGACTCTTCTGTACTTTTTTTTCAGTAAAATTTCAACACTCGTTTCTTGATTTCCGTAAAAGAAAAGAGCATAACTGAATCTTCCAACCATTTTCATATAAGTGAAATATTTCCAGTATCAACAGAAAAAAAGTTTCTTCAGCATTCGCCAGGTCTTTGAAATTATTGAATTCACATAATATTCTCTCAAATTCATTATTTTCTCAAAGTAAATTAACATTTTGATAAAAACGTAATTACTAAGATTTAAATGCAGAAACGACAACGTTGCGGGCGTTTCTGACAGGGGAATGGCCATAACCTAACATTTTCAGAATATCCGCGGTGAAATGTGTCAGAATTCCTCGGCAAACCGCGATACTTTATAAAAGTGAATGGAGTATACCTGTTTATTGATTATTCTGGTAAATCTATGATTTTGATTTTGGGTGAATGAATTGAGTACCATATTGATAGTTTCTCAAATTTCATGATGATAAAATTCCACAACTCCGATTATTATCACTGAATATGTTGTCCACTGATTTTGGTTTCCATATCCACTAAACTTAGAATATCATAAAACATAAATTCCTTCTTTGAATATTTCAACACCCAGTATGTTCAAAACGAAGAGCTTTTGTCCCTTTATTGACATATAATTTTTTCTTTAAAATTTATGTGAGGAAAGAGCAACGTTCTGCTTTCGAAGAATATGACCACGTGATATATTCATGAAGAAGACCTTCAGTCTTCTAGGCGAGAATCGAGAAATTTTGGGCTATTGTCAAACTACCCACAAAAAAGCTGAACTAGAATTTATTACTTCTTCAAAGCTACACAAAATCAATATTCAAGCAATTTCATTGAATACTGCACTTACCAACTTGAGCATATTGAAGAAATGCAGTGTTTGAACTATCGAACAGTATTCGATGATATGACTAAATTACCCCACTGCATCTCTATATATACAATCGTGCATGTGGAGCAAGGGCTCCTTTCGAACGAGCGAAACCAATTGTTCGAAAAAATCTAGATTCTATCAGTACCCCCAACACATCGAATTCTCGTTTCATATATTGTTCGCTGGCTATATTTTCGCAAATCTGTGTCGAAGGAGGTATGATATAAATTTAATGCAGGTATGCTTATTGATCAATGATCATTACTCATTATGTATTGAGATTAGTTTCATGAACTTGACGGGATTTTTCCTTATGATCGTGGATTTCTAGATTGAAATATGGAGTTATTACACGCTAGATCGCCCACTATAGATTGCATTATTGCGATCCATGACTAATATGAATTCTAATTTCAAACCGCAAAAATGATACAAATCATTGTCTACGATTGGAAAAAATTCTACAAAAACGAACAAAAAAAATCAATCATTTATATGGATTAAAACCTTATTCATCATTTTATTTCATCGAGCTTCTTTCATCGGAAATTATTAACATCGATTTCTCAAGAACTGTCAGGTTTGTATTTTGTTAGTATCAATAACCAAAAAAATATCAGAGCAATAATACGCTTCAATATTTTTTTGTTATTGACAAGAAACGGATAGACTTATTGAAAAATTTATTTGAAACTGAATTTCAATGTTAAATTCAGAATCAACTAATTTGTAATATCTATATATATAAAAGAAAGATGTTAGTTACACCATTTATAACTAGAGATCGGATGGACTGTTTGTTATGAAACTTCATTTATGGAATCGTCTTTGGTCTGGTTATTATAAAATACAATAAAACTTGGAAAAACTTGATGAAAGTTTTACGTATGCAGGAAATGCTTTTCCTTCTTTCGAATAAGGCCACTGGGTGTCGCTACCGTTGATGCGTAGTCGTACAGTGAATAGACAAGTCACTTTACGTACCTAGTCGTAGGTTGACATTACCGCTGTTAGATGGCGATATGTGATTCGCATAGAACTCATGGTAACATGGAAATCTATTACCAGATCAAAAAGCGGGTAAACTTATCTCAAGTTGGTGGAACAGTGAATTTCTACCGAAAGATCAAGTATCTGATTTTGACGATCAGTTTCAAACGTGATTTGGCCATCTTCATCTTTTTTCTTTATTCTTGAAATGCTTTCGAATTTCTGTTTGGGTAATATTTGCGGAAATAACTGAATCCAAAATTGCCCATAATTCGTAATTGACATATTAAATTCGTGTTTCTGTTCGCACAGAGACAGACAGTATTGTGAGCGTCAATAATTTTGAAACGTTTGCTCATCGGGCTTTCACTTATGATACACAATAATGTTTCATGTGTTGCCTAATCTGATCTGGTCGAATGACCATCAATAAATTTGAATATGAGTTCAACATAATTCACAGTGTTGATAATTTTGCCGTGTCGATCGTACTATCGACATTTTAACATCTCGATTTGTCTTCTGAAGAGCCTGATATCGTCAACTAAATTGAACAAATTGAAGAGAGATTGACAGCTCATATCCATGGAATAATGAGAATCGCGCTGCTCCACCAACTGAGATGTTTACCCATTATTTTGAGCTTAGCAGCATAGCTAAGATGTCTAAAATAATGGTGTGACCACAGATTTTGAGAATATAAGAAAAGTTTTTTTTTGCCACTTCAGGTTGGGCTATTAACAAATGACTGATTTTTTAATTCTGGTCGACGGGCTGTGTTAATTGTCGATAGTTCATTAAAGGAATAATTTTTGTTCATATTCTTGACATTTTGATTCATATATAAGAGGAAAGGTATAATATGGATTATACTCCTCCTATTCACAGTCACATGAGGTACTGCAAAAAGAGAACTGTACAACAATTGAAAACAAAAAGTTATATGTTCAAGTTCAACAATTAGTTACCGCTTAAATAAAGAGAATTCTTTCCATGTGAATTACAAAATTATTAAAATTTTGTATATTTTGAACTTTAATTTTGCCTAATTTTTTTCCTGCTTGAAAAAAAGCAATGGTAAGTTTATGCAACTTTTAAGTACAATTCAGGCGGTACAAAGTTCGCCGGGCCAGCTAGTATTCAATAATTTCCATTGTAAAGGGAAAAAGTGAGAATTATTGTGGTGGTCGAATACAGTGGCGGCGTACAATTAAATTTCATTATCGGCAGGTAGTCACATTTGATCACCACCTCGAGGTAGGTACTGCAACAACCGGTTGAAAATACAAAAACCAATTTTCATTTGAATATCTGATTACTGTTTGACCTGAATCTTCGTGGGTAAATTTTTCATTTTCGGATAAGTCTTATGCATATTTTTCAAACATATTCCATTTACATTTGACAAACTTCATTTAGAACATTCACGACTTACTTGTGGTTTTTCACAAGAATCAGCAAATTCTCTGCTGGTTTTTGGATATTATGCTAGCGTCAATGAAACTCAGTCCATAGATGCATAGAATACCTGGTGTAACGACTCCTTACTAAAAATCGTTACCAAAATTCGTAGATCAAAACGGCATCCTAGATTTCAGTGCTATTGGAATCCACAATACTTATCGGCCGTGGCGCTAATGTGGCAACGAAAAATAGCGCGATCCCTTTCGGGAGAAATGGAAAGCAGGAAAAATTCTCGGATTTTCGATCGACAAGAAAGTCTTGGACAAAATCTAATAAGTGCCAAAAAATTGTGGTCCCATAAAAAAATGGGTCACCTTAATTGAAGTAGGAGCTTTTGAGCGTTCCTTTAAACATCTTGTAGGTATATTCGCATTTAAGAACCGAACGAAAAACATTTTTGAAGATGTCCAAAAAATGACATCAGCTAACAAAGCTATCGTCCAGGATCCGGATATGTTAATAAAGAAATATTGAGAATTTTTTTGTCAGCAATACGCGATCATTTTGTATGTTGTGTCAGTGTTAGGTGCACTATGTGTATTTATAAAATGCACGAAATATCAAATAAAATCGTCAATGACAGCAATGAGCTCTAGTCGAAACCATACTTTGTCAAATAATCTTTCTGAAAC
This sequence comes from Adalia decempunctata, assembly GCA_951802165.1. Taxonomy (NCBI): domain Eukaryota; kingdom Metazoa; phylum Arthropoda; class Insecta; order Coleoptera; family Coccinellidae; genus Adalia; species Adalia decempunctata. The sequence goes on from OX637695.1 coordinate 42,023,556, forward strand.
TTTTGCTTTTGTGAATTCAATTTAGCTGTTAGAAGTTCGTTATATGCACAAAAGGAGCGTTTGAATAGATTTTCATTTGAAAAGTTCACCCATCTCTTGATATGACAAGAAAAATGGTAATCAAGTCGGAGATCCCAACAGTGCGTTAAGCGCGAAACGTATAGATTTCTCCAAATTTCGTTGAATAAATTTGAACGATCTGAAGATTCGTAGTTAAAAATGAACACCTTAGAATTATGACTTGTCAGGAGATTTTGAAAGCTCATTTACCAACCTTGTCAGTAGATTCCAGATCAAAAATTAATCTAAACAATTTTTTGGCTGCTGTAGTGAAAGAATTAACAGCGGATGCCTGATTACACGTCAATAATCTCAGATCTTTCATTAAAGAAATATTGGAATTTATTTATTTCAAATATTCCTAGAATTTGAAATACTTGTGGTCAAAACTTCACATGTCGCTTGGATATGTCAATCTCCATCTAAATGCAAAAATTCATCTCGATCGATGTACTTTTCTTACTCATACGATATGTTTGGAAGTAAACTCAATTTTGGAATTCACAAATGGAGAATAAAATGCAAATATGTACAAGGCAGTCATAAAACAGTCAAATATCGTATGTTCATTCATTTCAATGTACAGGGTGGCCAGATTTCGATGGTTTAGTACTACATCTCTTGAACTATAAGGGATAGAGAAAAAGTAATATACAAGTCATGTCTTATTTTTTCGAGAAACATAAATTGCTTTTGTTACGCATAGCTCCGTAATTGGAGCAGATACAAAAAATCCAACAGCACCGATGAAAAGCAGTGAAAACAGTGCCCTAAAGATATGCTCATTTCGAGAGCGGAGATCTTATAAAACGGAAGTTATAGTCAGTTATAATAATGGACCAAATAACAAAATCGTCCTGTAGCTCGGAAACTAGACTCCGTAGCAATTTGGGGTTCATTTACTTTTTATCTATCTTTTATTGTTTAGGAGCTGTAGTTTTTTGTTATAAGTCTTACGTTGGCTTCCCACGACCAGGAAATGTCCTGACGATCGCTGACGGACACGCAAAGAAATTCACACGCGTCGGTGGTCGTCAGAAAATTTCCTGATAGTGATACACTATAGTAAAATATCCTAGCCGATCCGATGTGTGCAAAAAAAATATTCGAGGTTAAATGTCGCGAATATCGATGTTAGCATTTTTATCGAAAATCATATGTAAAAGATTTGATGTACTTTCAATTAATAATGATATAATTTCCTATATCTATCTGTTGCCGTTTTCGAAATATAAATTAATTTCAATTTTTTTCACCGGAAAACATGACCTCTAAAAATGCTGATAACTTCGGGTTGAGAAACACTATGGCATTGAAATTTGGTTTAGAGTTAGGTGATACATGAATGCTTCCAACACTTAAGCCTGACGTATTTTTTTATCACCCTGTATTGAAGTAACGTAAATCAGGCTGAAGTGTTGGAAGCATTTATGTATCACCTAACTCCAAACCAAATTTCAATGCCATATTGTTCCTCAACCCGAAGTTATCAGCATTTTTAGAGGTCATGTTTTCCGGTGAAAAAAATTGAAATTAATTTATATTTCGAAAACGGCAACAGATAGATATAGGGAATTGTCAATAAAAGTTGTCGAGAAGTTGTTGGACATTCCAAAAATAATATAATATACCGGGTGTTCCATTTGAAAAGGCAAAGTTGCTACTACTTTCTAATAGGAGTGGCAACACCGCATTGACGAAAATATTTCAGTTGGGTAGAACAGGTCAGATAATGTATTCCATTAAATTTTCAAACCGATGTGATGTCTGGTTCTCCAGAAACGTCTAATGTGCCATCCACCGTGAATCACCCTGTATGGGTGTTTTCGAAGCATAAGCAAAATACAGGGTGGTTTCCTAATGTCAACTTCAAGCAATATTCTGAAAACTGTGGTGAGTTACGACCTCCGAAATAACGGTTTCTGGTTACATCTGGGTATTTTTTTAGTGGCCGATTCAATTGTGTTGTGAAATACTGAAAAAAAAATCAAAATGGCATTTTTTTTATTCTGGATTACCTAACCGGATAGCATTATTTCAACTCATTCGACTTTCTAAGATTTTTCGTTGAATTTTTTTTTCGAAATTCGAACTAAACTTTTTATTTACATGTCTACAGTGAAAAAACAATTCACCCGTAATTGTTGAAATCTTTCAAGGTTGAACTATCTCTAATTCTAAACACTGATTTGAAAATAAAATGAAAAAATATTGATTTGTTGATTTTGTTGATGGGCTGCCAGAATGACCCTCATAGAAATATGAATTTAGGAATAAAAAAAGTTTTCGAGAAACTTTGGAGGGAATCGTACTCTTTTCAATTTGTAGGGCAGTAGAAGTTTTTTTAAACAAATTTTTTCGGTTTATAAATTAAATTTCTATTCGGGTCATTCGAGCAGCTCATTAGCACAATTTTGGCCTTCTTGAGGCCTCCAGTTTTTTAAATAAAATCATGAAAATAATCCGAGCGGAATTTTGGAAAGCTACATAAAGAAAACCAATGGATATTTATTCATTCTTTTCACATCAGTGTTCAGAATTAGTTGAAGTTCAACATTGAGATTCCAAAAATCTTGGGTAATTTTTTTTCACTGTGAACATGTAAAAAAAAATCCGTTCGAATTTTTGAAAAGATTTTATACAGAGAATCTTAGAAATTCGAGTTATTCGAAATTGTATACTATTCACTTTGGCAATTGAAAAGAAAAAATTTCAAATTTGCTGGTTTTCCGCCATTATGAACTTTATTTTCCAGAATTCTGCACCACGATCGAATCTCACTAGAAATTCAAAAACACCCTCCTTTGCCTTCTTATTGGCTTTCATTAGGTGTTGGTTCTCTAGGCCGAAGAGTAAAGGTTATGTTGCTGTGTTGTAGTATTTGAGGAATTGAAAAATATTATTTTCATCATCAAAAATGAACAGCCAGTCAGAAATTCAAAAGAAACATATGTTCCTTGCTCGTTTAAATCAGTGTAATCCTCCACCAATCAATTAATAATTCCGTATGATAATTCAATCCATATTTTCTCTGAAGGAAGAAGCTTGTTACGAATAAAATAATAACTGGCAGAAAGTATCCAATCAGATCTGATCGTTCTACTTAGTTTTTATCGTTAAAAGTAGGATGAAATTGGAGAATGGTGCATGTGTATGGTGTTGAAATCATTGCAACAGCTATTGTTTCATACATAAACCAAGTATAGCTTTGTTGATGTTAAATAAAAGAAATTCGTGTAACTCATACAACCGATAGGTATCTGATTAATTAAAATCTTTGACTCTTTGACATTTATTTCTCTAAACAGTGTCCGATGTGTATATAATTATTATAAACTACCCCTCGTATTATGCACAAATCTACATTGAAAACAATCAGATAACATTTCCTAGCGGTATAGAGTGGTTCATCCTTACAAGAGGGAATACTGTAATAAATTTTAGTAGATAGTTGCATATTTGCATTCACGAGCATCGTTTCATGAGATTGTTCAATGAAACTCGTGATAGGTAAAGCTTTTCGAAGCGGCAGTTAATTGATATACATTATGATCAAAAAGTATCGGGAAACTGTAACCAGAAAAAAATTGTGTTAACAATAATACCACGATAATCAACGAAAACGGTGAGCATACCATATTCGGTCGTTCTTTCGGTTACGGTTCAATTCCGCAATTACGCACCATTCCGATCATTATTGGTGTATTTGCTTGTCATATTGGTAGCACTAGCGGATCTACAGAGCTTTACAGGGGGAGCATTACATTTTCAGAGTACAGAGTGAGCCAAATGAGGCACAATTGAATGTGAAGTCCTATCTAACTACACTTTTTCCAATTATTGTATTTCAGAAAACGTAAAATGTAATTCAGAAAAGCAAATTGCATTTCAGAAAATGGAAATTATAATTCAGAATAGGAAGTTGATATTCAGAGACGGTAATTTGAATTTCAGAATAGTGATATGTAATTCAGAAAGGGTTATTTGAATTTCAGACTACACCATTTCCAATTGTAATTCAGAAAACGTAAAATGTAATTCAGAAAAGCAAATTGAATTTCAGAAAATGGAAATTAATAATTTAATTAATAATAATTCAGAATGGTAAGTTGATATTCAGAAAAGGTAATATGAATTTCAGAATAGTGATATGTAATTCAGAAAGAGTAATTTGAATTTCAGAAAAGTGATATGTACTTCAGAAACGGTAATTTGAATTTCAGAAAATATAAATTGTGATTCAGAATTGGTGATTTCAAATTCAGAAATGGGAAATTTTAATTAAGAAAACCGAAATTGTAATTCAGAAAAAAGAAATTGTAATTTAATTGCTTGGTGCTCAAACCATTCTCTCTAATATTATGTAATTCAAATGGAGACATGATTTCATTTAAAATGAGTGACGAAAAATATTAATAATGATTCTTGAGGTAATTTTTGATTCTCAAAGAACTTAGATATCTTTATAGAAGCAAGAAATATAATAATAATAACTTTATTTCCAAGAATAACATAAAGGTATATACAGTCAAAAACGAAAACAGGAAAAAAACAAATTTGAAAATACCAAATACTCAAGACAAGTTCAATGCCACATTGTCATAGATTCCTATGTTGCATCATTTGATACCGAGCTCGAGACTATTCTGAATTACATATTACATTTTCTGAAATTGAATTGATAAATTCTGAAATACAATTCTCCTTTTCTGAGATTGACTTTGCCATTTCTGAATTTCAATTCACTATTCTGAATTACAACTTTGTTTTTTTCTGAATTACAACATCCAAATCTGAATTTGAATTTCGTTTTTCTGAAATTGAATGAACTATTCTGAAATTCAATTTCTATTTTCTGAATTACATATTTCTATTCTGAAATACATGTTCCCTTTTCTGAAATTCAACTTTGAATTTCTGAATTACAACTGTGAAAGGTGTCTCTTTGTATTGTTTTGATAGTATTTTTTGTAAATGTGCAATTTTCAAAAGTGGCCGCACTTTTATTTCTGTAGAAAATTCTGAGTTTCTGTGAAACGATTTCTTTGGCACTTCTTTATGTACCATTCAATGGTGTCGGTATATTTTCATAAAATACTGCTTATCAATATTTCTTTATAAAACGATATTTCATTCCACATGAGATGCCGACACTACAGATTTATGTATATTTCAGTAGAGTCTGAGTTTACCATTACAAAAAAATTCAAAACTTGATATTTTACCTGGAATATTCACTATCCGAATCAGAATATCCCATTTACCATCACCTTCAGAAATCATGTATATTCTGTTCCTCGCCACTTCAATGAGAATACACGAGGAAACTTGTGATATCTAATTTTTGGAGATGATTTTGAAATTTTAATTTCGAGCTTTACCTACTGAAATATCAAAGGTGTCCTCTTTCAAATAAGGAAGAAGTTATGATGCCATTTCACTCCAAATATTCAACACCTCATTCGACACTTGCCCGCCAGTTGAATATTATTTTATACAGGGTCCTGCACAAGTGCGAAAATCTTCCATAGTTGCCGAACCAGACATCCCAGAATTTTGTTGAAATGTAGACCTCCATTACCTTCATTTCTGCATCTCAAGAAATTATTTTCTGATATACAGGATGTCCCCGATAAATGTTATTCAACAAATGGATGATTTTGTTGATGGATCACCCCATATATTTCCACATATTTTCAATGACCTTCTTTACCTTTTTGATGACGCAAAGTATTAGTGACATTCTTCCAACGGTACAGATCTTATTCGAAGAAAACTGCAAAAAGGTTAGGGAAAAGCAGTTCAGTAAAAGTCTTCTGACGATTTCCAGAAGCGATAGTTACATGAATTTGATCTAAAAGTTTTTTAATTGAAGAATTAGCCTTGTCACTGTTCCTAAATGATCAACCTGTCATATACAGGATGTGCGTTATTAAGGTCCCAATATAAAGAACTTCAAATTATTATTTCTCGATTTTTTCAAATGCAACACCCTGTATTTTTTCCACAATAATGTAGACAACTTAATTCCTTACATTTTCTCAGTAGTTACCTTAGGATTATTTTCACTAACGCATCCAGCAGACACAAAAAATGATATACATACACAGGGTGTTTCAGAATAAGGGACCGTTAATTCGGGAATTTAATCCCCAGATGATTTTATGACATAAAGTTCCTATGGACTATAGGTCCCTGACGCACTGTTTCTGAGATACGGGGTGTTGAAATTTAAAAAAAATTGGTTTTATGAAATTATTTTCTACACCGTACGAGATTTTTTTTTGCGTTTTGGTAGGTCATGAGTACGCATTAAGACACATTTTTTCCTGTACAAAATTATGTTCAATTTTCAGTGGCGTCCGTACAGACTTCTGTCCGAATAAATTCGGTAAAAAAATTGGTACGCCAATGATTTTTCCCAAATTTTAAATTATTTTCGTAATAACCACATAATTTACAATAAGAATGGTTTCTTGAGTTTTTTACCTGCAACGAATACTTTCTGAGAAAAAAAATAAAATGCAATTTCATCATGTGTATAAATGCGTACTCATTTTCATAAGTTTCCGTGTATTCGGGGTCTTAATCTTCAAATGATTTTATGATATAAAGTTCCTATGGACTATGGCTCTCTGACGCATTGTTTCTGAGATACGGGGTGTTGAAAATAAAATAAAATGTTTTTCGAAATTATAATTATTTTTTAAATTTCAACACCCCGTATCTCAGAAACTGTGCGTCAGGGACCTATATAGTCCACAGGAACTTTATATCTTAAAATCATCTGAGGATTAAGATCCCGAATTTACGGTCCCTTATTCTGAAACACCCTGTATACTGAAAATGTTATTCAAATAATAACATAATATGAAAACTAACAGACGTTTAAAATAGACAAAATGAAACTTTCCATCATGTTTTATTCAACACAGCATTAATCATCATGGGTATCTTCGATAGACAGGCTGTTCGGAATCGAAAACTGAATTGGTAGCATATTTGTACGGATGTGTTTTAATTTTTTCTTATTGTAGATTCCCTAGATAGCTTTCAAGGTATCTTGACATCTCCAGTCACTACAAGTTTGTTAAAAAAAACCCGAAAACTCGATTCATTTGAATGTTTCGGGATATTGGGCAGCATAAGTTCGATATCCTAAAAAAAACAGGTTCTGTGGCAAAGCCTAACATAAAAATCATATCAATAATCCCATTTTTTCCAAAAATTCATACTGATTCACTGTATTCGAAAGTATCTTTGATCTCTAAGTGGCATTAACTTTATTTATATTTTTTTGGAAAGCCGAAAAAACTGATACAATTGGTTGAATACGTGATCAATATATTGTATTGCTTGTATGCTTGTACGGAAAAAAATATCATTTTTATGTTATGCTCAGGAAGTATGATTCTGTTTCTGGGAAGGTTTTAAAAAGTGTCAATAATTATTCATTTAGTTTTTCATTGTATGACCTGATTTGAATGTCTGTAAGTTAGTTTCTACGTTATTACTTATTTGAATGAAATTTTCAGTTGCGATATCATTTCTCGTGTCTGCGGGATGCGGGAGTGGAAATAATCCTGAGGTTACTGTTGAGAAAATGTGAGGTATTCAAATTTATATATTATTGTTGAAAAAATACAGGGTGTTACATTTGAAAAAATCGAGAAATAATTAATCGAAGTTCTTCATATGTGGACCTTGATAACGGACACTCTGTATATGACGGTTGATCATTCAGGAACGGTGACAAGGCAAATCCTTCAATTAAAAAATTTTTAGATCAAATTCATGTTACTGTCTCTTCTGAAAATCGCTAGAAGACTTTTACTGAACTGCTTTTCTCTCACCTTTTTGAAGTTTTCTTCGAATAAGATCTGTACCATTGGAAAAATGTCTCTAATATTTTGCGTCATGAAAGAGGTAATGAAGATCATTGAAAATATGTGTAAATATATGGGGTGATCCATTCATCAGTTGAATAACATTTATCAGGGACATCCTGTATATCAGAAAATAATTTTCTGGGATGAAGAAATGAAGGTACAAGAGGCCTACCTTCCAACGAAATCTCTGAGATGTCTGGTTCGGCAGCTATGAAAGATTTTCGCACTATTGCAGGACCCTGTATATATGTACAGGGTCCTATATATAGGGTTATAACTAATTACCTATATGTGAGGTTTTTGGAGAAACTGCTGAGACTATTGAAGTCCTGGTCGAATTTTGCCCACTTATGAACTCAACTGAGACATTCAAGATCAGAACCTACTCTGAAATCTTCGGGTTCTAGGTTAATTCGTTCGGGAGTTATCGTGGTCGCAGACGGAGGGTTGACCACATAGGCGGATGTGGGAGGGTGGCACGGAAGCACGTGCCCCCCTCCCTCCAGACGGTAGTATACTCTATATTTTACTTAATAAACCTTTTTATGTACATACTTGTTATTCTTGACTTTTTGCCCATCCGCCCCTTGTGACCCCCCCTGAAAAAAATTCTGGATCCGCCCCTGGTTTACCAGAGCTTAATTTGACCATGGATTCTCGATCAGCGAGTCGAATCTGGTCGATTGAGACCATTCTCCGCAAAAAATTAGAATACAATGGAATTTTTTTACTGCTGAGGAAAATATACCGGGTGCCCAAGTTCGAGTGCCTATTGGACGTTTCTGGAGAACTGGACATATTTGAAATCTGCAAATTGGGATTTTTATATTGTTCGGAATTCTCTACTGAGATAAAATATTTTTGGAACCAAAGCAATTTCGGAATAAGGAGTGAAAATTAATTTGTCCGAAAAAATTTTTGTCAATTTTTTCAGAAATTTTCGTCAATTTTTTCAGATATTTTTGTCAATTTTCTCGTTTCTGATGTGATTAAGTATTCAACGCTGAATACCTGTTCGAACTATTGTATTCATTCAAATAATTTTCAAAATATCGAAAAAAAATGGAAAGAAGTAAAATATGCATAGTCAGTAAGTATTATGTTCATTTTTCTTATTTTTAACATCCTGAGTGTAAGCCGTTCTCTTAAGTAGAAGAATGTGGTAGGGTCATGCATCGTTTGAATTTCATAAATATTATCACAGGGTATTTCGAATTGTGTGTCAAAAACTGTGATCGAAAATTTGCCATAACTTCTGTTTTGCTTTGGATTCTGCGAAGAAAAATAACGATAGCACTCCAAGATACTCTTGCTCCTGAATCCAGTAATTTCTGAGTGATTTGGGATTTTCTGGATTCATGTAGTACGTAGGGTCAATTTCATCTAATCTGTAGCATGAGAATATTCTGTGACCATAGAAGATAAATGATCCCATTAATTATTCACAAGTGGCAGGTCTTATTAGCTACAGTGGCTTTATACAAAACAGTGGCGACAATAGGATCATAGAACACGTTTTTGCACAAACATGGCGGATATTTGTTTACATTTGAGTATCGTCCTGTTTGACATTTTACTCGATCTTGAGCTTTTTGCCACTATGACATGACAACAAAACAATGAAAATCCGCCATTAGTGGTCGAAAACAGTCCGACCAATCAAAACGTGAACGTCTATTGTCGCCACTGTCCTGTATAAAGCCACTGTATTATTAGCAGTTGTTACTATGGTTTCATAAGAATATTCATCGAATTTGTTCAGATTGGATGAACTTTACTGTGTAGAACATCGCTTGGCATGTATTCAATTGATGATTTCTTCAACTTCTTCATCTTTATTCTCATGAATATGTTGTTTTTTGGTAAGTTGTACCTTCTGTTGAAAAAATTATCACCTACTCCAACCTGACAGGAACCGGCAATTGGTACAACCTACACAACCTTCGTGCCTTCGCATCAGCCCTTGCAGATACAACTGAACATGAATTTTTCTGACCAATGACATAAGACGCTATTACCTCATATTATGCCCCCAGAAATTGTATACCTAATAATAACAACAATGCGTGCGAACGAAATTACCCATTCATCGAGCAAGCAAGCATAAACGTGTCCTCAATTCAATGTCTGCAAATTCGATTCCATCGACCAAACGAACCATGACAGTCTGCCGTATAACCATCGTTTATATTACCTACGGAACTCCTAGGTTTTCGAATTCACATTTAATTAGAAAGTATGGATTTTCATGCCAAATTTGTGCAGTCGGCATGTGATGCATTGGATATGAGTATGGCACAGAAGTGTTCTAGCGGAACAATTGTTCATAAACTGCTCGTCAAAAATTAAGGATATTCATGTTTTTTAAGATGCATAGTCAGTATCATCTTAATATTTCTTTAATATATCTATATTTCAAAAAGCTCAATCAGCGCTGATCCCCGTGATTCCCGATCAACGTTGATCGCTTTTTGTGAAACCAATCATTAATTTGATAATTTTTGCTCCATGTGTGCCAGAAATGCACATCATCGTTTTCATGATGCCAAGGCACGTTTCACCCAATGCCGATGGCAACAGAGAACTTGGAATGCTTCAGGCTTGTTGAACACAAGTGCGAGGGGCCAACTTTTTTAATGCTAGCCATTGTGAAATATCCATATATCTAATAATTTCTATATGGAGAATGAGCCAGTCAAAACTGAAGCTGGGCTCTGGTAACAATCCAGATCTGCGCTTGTGCGGCTATATTGAGAATAAAAATATTTTTTTAATTCTGTCTCCCTCCGACACATCGTATTATGTCATGAAACGTATGACGTATGTCATTCTTAAAGTCATGTGAATAGATTCTATCAAAATCTCACAATTTCAGTGAAATGTTTCAATAGCTTTATTCCGTTTTCATCAAGTCCTAAATATCATTGTTAACTCCTATTCATATCATGAAATTAAACTGAAAGTATTTAAGTGACATATTCTCATTCTCGATATCTATTTTCTTGTTATCTCTCAGAATAAAAATAACCTCTAACTCGCAGTTTTTGTATTTCCAGTTGACGCAAGCGTACAACTCAATCCATACCAAAGATTTGGCTTCACTTTGGGGCTGTGAAAAGCAGGGGTATAATCCATATTGATATATGGAAATATCCAATTTACACTCACGGTACTCAGCGTCTTCTAGCATAGAGACTTACGAGCCTATTGTTAGTTTTCATATGAATGTTTTTATTCTGTGTCTGTTGTATTGTTGGTTCTAGATTTCTTCGTCTCTCATTGCTCTGAAGAAGCATGTCTTGATTTACCTTGTCGGTTTGTTTTTCAATTAGATGTCGCTTCATTGTAGAAATCTGTGAATGTTATTTTGAATACGATCATATTTTTCACACATCTTGTAGATAATTCTCATTGTTTCATCCTCATAGTTGCTCTGAATTTTATGATTTCGACACTGAATTATATGACGCTTGATTTGTTTTTCTGATCACGTGACCTTGGTAGCATGTATGTGAGTGCTCTCTGTCTTAATTTATTATCCTTTTTGTTTTGTTGTGATTTTTCTTTTAGCTTCTACTTGGAACTGAGACCACTTTGAAGGTCTCGAAACTAGTCGTCATCAAATGAAAATTGTGGGACGAAAAGGACTCTCTTCTCCGTATTCATGATGAATCACCCACATGTACCTGTTCTTCAATTTATTCATAACAATAAGATGGCCCCTGTGCTCTACTTGAGTCCTGCATGTCTCGTTCTTTGCGGTTAATCACCAATTGATAGTTTCAATAGTGTTTTCGGCGTAAGAACATTCCCTTAGGCCAGAGATATATTAGAAGAAATGAAAAACCATAATACATCAACATCTGTGGATTCACAACCTTCAGATCATATCACCCACGTGTTTTCTCTTGATAAGGTAAGTGATGTTTTTTTGTGAGCATAATTATGTGCAAACCTGTCGTTATTTTACTTATCTTATTATGAGCCATTTATCAATGCAAACCACATAATATGGATTACAGAAATATTTCATAAAAGAGTCTCAGCTCTTTCGAATGCAATATCCTTATGTTTTGACGAGCAGTTTATATTAGGTACTACGCTGTGGGCTTGTGTTGTTGAGGCGTGGACGATGCGGTAATACTCACATTTCGTGATAGAAGAAAATTTCCTTGTTTGTCATTTCCTTAAACCGAGTGTCCCACATTCAATGAGTTGAATTTAATTCGACATAATAGATTTTCCTGAGGGGCCACTATGTTTCATTCAGGATAAAAAATTCAATTGGAAGCTGTTCAAAATTAATTTTTTTCATTTGTTTAATACAACAAAGTTCATACTATGGATGGACTTAGTCGGTTAAAAATGAATAAGACCGAGATTTCTATGTTCTCAATTTTCTATGGTGGTGTCACTAGTCGCAACAGTCATACGGCCTTCAGTTAGCCACCCTCGCATAGTGAACTCGTTCCATGAAAGACAAAACCTATTTATTTTATCTCCAAGAGGCTACAGACCACCATAAATCTCTTCAAGTCACACCAACCGTAAGTACCGTGTTCTTCAATTCTCGTGGTGATGAGAATTGATACAGCATTCCATTCTTCTATCTGAGAGTTCTCTTGTACTTTCATCAGGAACTGCCAAAGCTTTAATGAAAATAACGAAAATAAGGAGTTATAAATAACATAAATATTTTTGGTTTATGAATTCAAATTTCCATATGGGCCAATCTGGCAGTCCATTAGCACAATTCTAGCCATCGTAAGATTACCATTTTTTTTATTATGAAAAACTCTGAGCTGAATCTTTGGATGGGTACAAAAAGAAAACCAATGGTTATTTTTTCAATGTGATTTCATATCAGTTAAAAATGAAATACAGTCCAACTTTGAAAGATTTCAACAATTTTGGGCGAAATTTTCACTGAGGATATGTGGAAACAAAAGTTTTGTGCGAATTTTGAAACAATTTTTTCAGGGAATATCATTCTTTATGAAAATTTTCTCCAACTTGTCATTTTCATTTTTGTAGATGTACCTACTCAAGCAGAGATGAAAGATCATGGACCAAGAATTTGAAGTGCAATCCCAGTAATGGTTGAGATGTGAACATTAGGGAAAAGGAAATAGAATAGGATAGGAACAATGGTATTGAATATGGAATAATATAATTTGAATTAGGAATTACACACCAATGATTTCACAATACTTCGCTTTTATATTATGAATTAAAAATGTTAAATGCAAATCCTTTAGATAGGTCCCTCTCTTGAGCGGACGCTCCCTTGGGCGGACGCGGACACCTATTTTTCGTATTTTAGGTTCCAGAACTCTCCCTTGAGCGGACAACCCTTAGACCATAGAAAGAGGTCTAAGGGACAACAGAAACTTAGGCAAAGTAAATATTTCATATTACTTCACTGCATACTGTGTTCACTTGATTGACAGACGGTGAAAACCCAGTTGCAGATGAAAATCATCATGGGATTCCTGGGTTTTCAATGCGTTTGGTGTAGTTCAGAAAAGTTTGATCTTTCCGATAGAACGTCTGAGATTTCGCCAAGAAAGCAGTAATGTCTGACTCTCGAAGAGAAAATTAATGTAGTGTATATACAGGGTGTTCCATCTCAGAGGAGCCCCCTCGTATATTTCTTATCCCATAGTATGAAAAACATAATTTTGATAAACTGTTTCCGCCAAAAACCCTTTAGACTTCTTTTTGTGGGGACATCAAGTCCAACATTTTTGTGACTCAGCCTGAAAATTTGGACGAACTACGTCAACGAATTGGCAATGAATGTCGTAAATAACTCAAATTAGGCTGAACCATGTTAGAGACGGTTTTCAGTCAAGATTGTATTATTGTATGGAAGTCAATAGGAGGACAATTCGAGCATTTGATTTAAATACGCAGATTTGATTTTTTTCCTGTAAGCATGATAAAACAATACAATTTTTTCAAGATTGTGAATTTTTTAGATATTTCAAGTTTGTAAAAAGAGTTTAGTGAAAATGGGCTTGTACATTGTAGAAATAATAAATATTCAAGATGGCTCATTTGAGCTAAAAAAGTGATCATTGGCGAAAACGGTTCATCAAAATTACTTTTTTCATACACTGCATGTTGGCTTCCAAGACCTTTCAAACTAAGTATCAATCAACTACTCTCCCCCATTCAATTTTGAGGTGTTGAAGCGCCCACTCTTAGGGGGTTGCTCATTCAAGCCTCAAATGTACGTCAAATGATGTCCCCAAAAAAAAATCATTCCACGTGTTTCGGGAAATTTTTCTAATCGCTATGGGATAAGAAATATCGGGGTGGCTCGTCTGAGATGGAACACCCTGCATACAATGAGCAAAAAAATAGTGTGCCTAGAAGTGTTTTATTCAATTCACCTATCGAATATTTGAGGTCAGGCCCTCCCTTGTACGGACGCTTCCGTTAGGCGGACACTTTTTCACGGTCCCAATGGTGTCCGCCCGAGAGAGGTTTCACTGTAGGTATATGCCATAAGGCAAAAATGAATTCCTCGGTGTCATCTACACCGTCTACACGGCTATATATGTTTGTCCAGTTTATGGTGAAACACCCTGTATTATAGTAATGTAATATATTAAAGTTACTCGCTTGAACGAACGTTGATGTCTCTTTCGAAATAGATCTTGCTCTAGTCTAACGATAAATCCATCAGTCGATTTTCACCGTCATTGATCTCAAATAAGATTTTTCATGTCCTTGAATTATATTTCATACACTTATACTCAATATATTTAAGTGAAGTGACTCCAATTTGGAATGTAGTCCTCAGGCAAAACTTCTGTGAGTACTTATTCTAGTAATTACCTGCTACCATTAAATTAACCACTTTTGTACTGTTGTGATGAAACGTTCAGTTCCGCTGCAAATATTGCTTCATAAATGGATTACAGTACCTCCCTGTTAGAACAAGCGGGCATTTGGGAAAAATTGTGTAGGCCATGCAAATTATTTCCAGTACCACTCCTCACTGATGACTGAAGACCAGAAGCGTAAACGCTTAAAATACTGTCAAAATATGCTGCAAAGACTGGAGGAAGGCCGTAATTTATTCAGGTTTATAATGTGGACAGATGAATCATCGTTTTCTACAGCCGGCGTATCCAACAGAAAAAATAAACATTCTTGGGAAAACAAAAATCGAAGACAAAGAAAAAATATTCAAATCAGAAAATCTGTAAGCGTTTGGTGTAGCATTGTTTATGATGAAATTGTGGGGCCTATATTTTTCAACTTCAACAAATTAACACGTGAAAAATATTCAGAAAACATATTACATGGGGTGGCTCAGCTTTTGGGGCAATTGTTTTCTCCTGAAGAATTGGAGCGAATAATTTGGATGGAGGGCCCTCACATTGCGTTTTGGAAGTTGGAGAACATTCGAGTGGCCAATTTGATGTTTGGATTGGTAATGACGCACCCATTCAATGGCCATCAAAAAGTCCCAATTTAACACCGTTGGACACGTTTTGATGGCCGTTCCTGAAGGAGAAAATTTAATTCGATAATAATGAAGGTATTGAAACGATTGAAACTAAAATCAAAGTCTTAATTTCCGATGTAAATCAGAACCCTAATAATGCTATCAAAAATAGTCTAAACAACTTGAGACAATGATACGAACTAGGTGTATTGAATGAAGGTGGCATATTTCGAGCAATTTCTTCAGTTGATTATTTCAGATTATTATTTGATTTCGTACAATTTTTGTATGATATATTATTATACACTGCGCAAAAAAATTAACGCACATTATGGAAATCTCAAATTCATTCTACAACTGAAGGTGTTCTCAATGATAATTATTTTTATTTCCAAACGTACGATAACAACGTCAGTTCTCGACTGACAGGATCATCGAAAAGTTCTATTTCTCCGCCTAGGCGGAGAAATACTTTTATTTCCAAACGTACGATAACAACGTCAGTTCTCGACTGACAGGATCATCGAAAAGTTCTATTTCTCCGCCTAGGCGGAGAAATATTTACTTTTCCCTCCGGCGGCAGGAAAAGTGTTGCTACGAAAAAAATTACTTGGTTACCATGAACAATATGAACATAGATGCATAGAATACGAAAACTTCCAATTTAAACGTCAAATTTATTTGATAAAGTTACAATATAAATGTACAATTTTCATGAATTTGAAAAGGTTTGGAAATAAAATAGCATATTTCATTCGGAGAAGAAGTGACTTTTCGTGGCTCGCTTTCAATTATCCGCCTCACTCCGTTCGGCAGATAAACTCAAGCTCGCCACGAAAAGTGACACTTCTCCTCCTAATGAAATAATATACTATTTTTGGCAACCGTCCGGGAAGTACCCACTTCCCGGACGCTTTTTTTTTGAGAAAGTAGCATTTCCCGGCCTAGGCCGGAAAGTACGTACTTCCCGGCCTAGGCCGGAAAAACACGTCGTTGTTGTCATTGTTATGATCATCACAATAGCAACGAAATAACGGATGACAGTTCTGTTCTGTGTTCTGTTTAATTCAAATATGAATCAAAATCAATAAAGAAATGTGTCATCTCATTGATTTGTAATTCTTCACGGTTGCCGAAAAAATATTGTACGCAACACGCCCGGAAATAGTTTTTTCGGACTCACAGACTTCCAGGACTCGCCTCCGGCTCGTCCTAGAATCTTGTCTATTCGTCCAAAAAAACCCTATTTTCCGGACTTGTTACGTAAATTACTATTGTCGCTGAAAAACCAACATGTTGGTTTTGCCGACGTGAAAATTTTTTCGGGATGAAACGATCGTTGCTACGGAAACTTCCTCACTAAAAATGGAAAGAGTGGAATAATCACTGAAAAGCAACATGTTGGTTTTGGCGACTTGAAAATTTTTTCGGGATGAAACGATCGTTGCTACGGAAACTTCCTCACTAAAAATGAAAAGAGTGGAATAGTCATAGAAATATTTCTCTGGAGATATGAAGAGTTTCATGCTCAAGATAGTCCTAGTAAAGTAATTCATAGTTTTTTCCAAATTTGCTCAGTTGTGTGTGTGTAGAAAATTTTCATCATAATTCATCTGAGCATAAAACACTTCATATTCCCACAACGATTCATATCATGGCAGATACAAAAAAAAGGCAGAATGAGTTTAGTTTTCACGGAGATTTATATTCTGCAACGGAAAAAGCATATTTCCTATTAAAAAAATCTACTTGGCCCCGAAATGACCTTGAAATCAAACTCCAAGGTCAGATTGAGTGTCTGCAATCGATGCCCCCCTGAAAACTAGGAAACTTCCATTAGAAACATTTTTCGATACTAGTAGGACTTATATTTCGGTGGATCTTTTGAAATGGATCACCTTGTCGTTCAGAGATCATTTCTGAATCCAATTCATAATCATGATGTAGGCAGTTGATTATTATCACATCCTCATTTCGTTATTTTTGGCGAACCTCGAAGAAAACATGGAGCATAATTTTGTGCCTGAATATTCATCAAGAATTTGGTAATACCATTGTAACCTCCTGTTTATTCTTCTTGATGAAAATGCCGAATCTATTTCGCAGAAGTATGAATATATATACCTCATTTATTTGTTTTGCAAGATGACATTGAAGATCCATCGTTCAAATATGAGAAAAATGATAATTCATGCTCCAAATTAGTTTTCGTAATGAAGTAATATTTGTGAGAGTTGCAAGGGTGATTTTAGATTTTGCCAAAAGATCTATTTGTCCTTTCACTTATATTGAGGAATGGGGTAGAGTTAAATGAGACAAATTGAAGCAATTTCGAAAGACTTTGGAGAATACCCTCTTAGATCCCCTTGTCCGCTGTTGTTCCTATTCAAAACCTGCATCAACTTTGATTCTTAGTTAATTTTTAATAAAGCTGATTTCTATCATTTGAACTGAAATCATGTAGAGTAGAACTGCGAGCGGAATAATGCAAAAAACGTGAACAAGATGCAAGTGTTGCACCCGTTTCTACCAATTGAATTCGCTACCAGATTCCGAATGAAAATTGGAAAATATTCTTGAAAATGAACGTGATCAGATCAAGAAAACATAAAAGGAATTCACCAAAATATACTGACAATATTATAGGGACTATTCCACTCTTTTCATTTTTAGTGAGGAAGTTTCCCTAGCAACGATTGTTTCATCCCGAAAAAATTTTCAAGTCGGCAAAACCAACATGTTGGTTTTTCAGCGACAAAATTTTTGACGTTTCTTGAATCCATAGATAGCTTCGGAAATAAATATCATAGAGAGAACAAACAACGTTTAGTGGTTTGGTTAATCTATGATGAATTCTAATTTGTCAAATAGCGTAATACGCGTCAAATGTGAACATATTACCCTATTTTCTCGTGGAATAGTCATGTCGAACACCACTCGAGATGAAATTTAAGCCTGACGGCTCGTAATTTTGATACAAATATCATTTGCGAAATTTCCGAGCAACAAACTTTCATAATACAATCGAGAAATTTTGCCGGCAAAATTCCATCTCTAGTGGTATTACGTATGACTATTCCACTCTTTTCATTTTTAGTGAGGAAGTTTCCGTAGCAACGATCGTTTCATCCCGAAAAAATTTTCAATCCGGCAAAACCAACATGTTGGTTTTTCAGCGACAAAATTTTTGACGTTTCTCGAATTCATAGATAGCTTCGGGAATAAATATCATTTCATTTCCGAGCAACAGACTTTCATAATACAATCGAGAAATTTTGCCGGCAAAATTCCATCTCTAGTGGTATTACATATGAATAAAAGTTGCCCGAAAAATAAATTTGGTTGGTGGTTTTACTTTTACCCAATCGTCTTTTCCTCACATCAAATGAAACAATATCTTCCTGTACCGTTCTCCGTAATTCGTCTTCATTCAAATGTTACATGTTGTTGAAAATCCAAAAAAGAACTCTTGTTTTTCTTGGTTATTCATTTTGACTTACCTGAATTTTGATATGAAGATTTCAATATGATCATGTTACATATTCCTTAGTCATATACAGGGTTTTCTAAGAAGAGTAAAAAATGGGAAATAACACCAGCCTAATCACCACCACGACTACAGGACAATATCCTTCTCATAAAATTTTCCACAACCAAATTGCAAAGTGGCTGCCTTATCTCCTCGAAAGCCTCACGAATTCCATCTTTGAGGTCATGAATCGACGCTGGGCTCTTGGCGTAGACCTTCTCTTTCACATGGCCCAAGGACGAAGTCGCAAGCTTGAATCACAAGATCTCTGTGGCCTATTGTGATCACCTCTTCAAGAGATAACAAAGACCTCAAACTTCTCCTGTAAAAGATCAATGGATTCGTTGCTTGTGTTGTACGTCGTGACGCACAGTGGGGCAGAATGCCTTGAAACCTGGCATTAAATCAAAAATTAAAAATGCATATTTCCATACCGCCATTTGTCGAAGCGACAGATCACTACCGTAAGCGACAAAAAAGCGCAATACTAACCCTTCTTGATCCCCACTGCGCTCCCGACAGCTCTTCTTTGTAGCCATTTTTTGGCCAAGTCGAGACGACTGCAAAATTTTTCCGTAATTGCTGTAGTTTTACAACGTCAATCTGTTAAAAGATTACTATTGTTACGAGATTTTTTGATGGCAGCTTCAAGTTCAGGTATGTGTTGATAATTTAAGAACTTTGGATGAATAAAAACTTACATAGAATAATAATTAATTCTTGTTGATGTTGTCTATGATTGAATCTTTGAATTTTTATCGTATTCTCAGAATCATGAAGGTTTTCAGTTATGTTCCAAGGCCCCCCAAAGTTTGATATTTACATTTCTGCGAAGCTTGATATGGATCGAATGAGAGCATGGGCTCATTTTAGAATCATGAAAATTTGTTGCCCATATTCTGCCTTTTTTCAGAAAAATCAATTTTAGACAGCGAGGTGGGCACTCATTGATAATCGATTATTTCTTTAAAACTTATTTCTCCTTTAGTAACGACTTCGAGCGCAATGATTTTTGAAGGAAAAGAGCTCATAGATATAATGAGGAGTTGCGGAAACAGATAAATTGAAAAAAAAAACGTACGAACTGCAGAGCAGGAGAAGGAGCTTCTGAAAATGAATTCATATTTGAAGGCAGAGTATGAGTCTCGTTACACAAAAGCACGAAGAATGGTTGTACGTTTCCAAAATTACAGAAAAGAATGACTGGAGAGGTCGAATTCGTTTCCTAGTATAACTGAGAAAAGGCTTGATCGTCCTGAAGTTACCTTTGATGATCGCTAAGAGAGATAAGAAAACAAAATGGTTTAAAACTAAAGAACTTTAGGATACGACTCACGTATCTGAATTCACATAACAACAAAGATGAGTCTAAGGTCAGAAGGGTAACTACATGCATCAAAAAATCTTCATGAAATAACTTCTACGTCTCCAAAACGGACCACTAAATATAGAAATGCCTTTATATCTTCGTTGGACTCACAACCAAAATCTATGCCTGGCTAAGATGCTCTAGAGTCTAGAGTCTAGCTGTTTTGATAACAGCAAAGTTATCTCAACATCAATATGGAGCTGTGAGGGATAGTGCTCCTCAAATATTCCCTTCGTACAAGACTGTCCAAGCAGCAAAGGAGCTCTGCTATCCAAATAATATATACGTGTTACAGAAACTGTTGCCTGCGTCAAGGGCAGATTTACGAGGGTGGGTGTACGGGTGGTAAATACCCCCCCCCCCCATGATTATCGAAGACCTTAGAAAAAGGTGGTGCACATACACTATTTACATTGTGTACCTGATTTAATGGTTTTCAATCGTTATTACCCTCACTCAAGATCGTTATTAACCCTCCCATGAAAAACAGCTATATCCGCCCTTGGCTAGCGTCCCACTAACTACAGGATTTGAGAAGAATATTCCAGTGTTTCCGATTTATCCGAATAATGACTCGAAATCATCATCCAAAAGATCTTTAATTGTGTTATGATGTGTGATTACATTAATTCCCATGTTAATAAATATTTGTAAGATCCAAAATGCCTTTTACCTTTACCAATTAACATATAAAAATAATAATATATGGTATTTTCAAACTAAACAAACACCTAAATATTTAATGCCAGGTTTCAAGGTATTCTGCCCCACTGTGCGACGTCCTGTTGAAAGTAAACGTTATCCAAATCAATACCACCAAATTCCGACCATAAAAAATCATCTCTCGATTTCGCAATCCATTCACTGTAACTGTTGTCCCAGCCTCATTCTCAAAAAACCAATGACCCTGCCGTACCATAAAACCGCACCAAACAGTCGCATGTTTAGGATAGAGAGGCTTTTCAACAATAACTCTAGGATTTTCCGAGCCCCAGGTGCTACAATTTTTCTTAATGACGAAGCCAACGACGTGGAAATGGGCCTCATTACTCAAGATGATTTTGCGATTGAATTCCGTTTCATTTTCATGTATTTCACGAATTCCATCCTTGAGGTCTTGAAACGACGCTGGGCTCTTGGCGTAGACCTTCTCTTTCACATTGCTCCAAAGAAAGAAGTCGCAAGGTGTTAAACCACAAGATCTTGCTGGCCAATTGTGATCTCTTCGAGAGATAACACGTTCCGGAAACTTTTCCCGTGGATGATTAATGGTTTTGTTGCTTGTGTGGAAGTAAACGTCGTCCAGATCAATACCTTCCAATTCCGGCCATAAAAAATCATCAGTAATCTCTCGATAGCGCAATCCAGCCTCCCTTTTCAAAAAGTAAGGACACATGACCCCGTCTGACCATAAACCGCACCAAACAGTCACACGTTGAAGAAAGAGAGGCTTTTCGAAAATAACTCTTGTGTTTTCCGAACCCCAGATGCGACAATTTTGCTTGTTGACGAAGCCACCGAGGTGGAAATGAGCCCATTCACTCAAGATGATTTTCTATGGAATTCCTGATCATTTTCATGCATTTCCAGGACCCAATCAGCAAAGACGTTGTTGATGATCGGCCGGCTTGAGTTCTTGTGTTAACTGAACTTCATAAGCCGCAAGATCCAAATCCTTATACAAAATACAGTGTAATGACGTTTTCGTAATGCTTAGTTCCAAAGAACGACGGGGAGTGGACAAACCTGGGTTTTGTTCAAAACTTTTGGCTACAGCTGCAATATTTTCGGCTGTTCTTTGGAGACGTGCACAAGTTTCATTCTTCACACCACTAACTTGTTCCAACAGCTCCAATTTCTCCACCTATTTGTGTATTGCGGTTCGACAAGGTGCTTAACGACGCTCCAAAAATTTTCGAGTTTCATGAACCAAAAATTTAAATTTTAACAATTTTTATAGTGAATTTTGATGATTTCAATGCGTGTATTGTCAAATGTCAAAAAATTACATTTCCAGAAGTGACATCTACCGAAATTGCGGGCGATCCAAAATAATAATAACTGGAAAACCCTTAATCATCATTGAATATTCATTTTTGATATTCGAAATAACATATGTTCTCACTAATTCATGCATCACCGTAGAATATCAAAAACTATGTAATTTTAAAAAGTATGATCATTTCAGTAGTAAAAGAATTTTTCATGAAATGTACCTCTTAAATTTGGAAATAAAGATGAGTCATGCGGTATGTTGTTGAAAAGGTTTTATCCTCCAGAATATGACAATACATATTTTCTCAAGATCTGATTTTTCGCAATATTCGGCTTTGAAATTGAGCATCTTGACCAATGTCAATGGGACTAGACAGGATGGTGAATTCGATGAAAACAAAACGATGATAGTGTACTGTATAGTTTGATATAAACATTGCAAAAATTGAGCCCCGCCAACTTCCTTATCGACATCGTCGAGATTCGAGAATAACGATCACTATTCGGAGCCACATCTGTTTTTCCATCAAGATGGAGCTCCGCCTGCTGTCATACATTTTTCAGATATCAACTTCTCGAACCAATGAATTGGTCGCGGAGGTCCTGTAGAATAGACAGCTAGATATCCAGATCTGTCCCCTTTATACTTCTTTTTGTGTGGCCTTAGAATCAAAAATGTATGTGACAGAATGAGCATCTCTGGAACACTTACGCCAGGGAATTGTCGACGAATGTAGCCGAATTATCTCCGAAATGCTCAAGAATGTGATGGGGTAGGATGAGCTGAAATTTATATCATTGTATGGAAGTTGGCGGGGCTTAATTTGAGTATTTGCGAGATCAAACTCTTCGGGACAATTATCTCGTTTTTAGGAACAAATTTTTCCCTTCTGCATTGCCTCTCTGATTATGGTAATCATCTTATACTTCAGATAACTTGGGGAGTATATTCCATTTTCAAAGTTGAATATCACAGCTTTTTTCTGTAGAAAATATGCTGAGAAGATAAGTAACTGTACTATTGCTAAACCGTTGTAAGCCAGTATAATGGGAATCAGTTTCTTTGATAAGACATGCATGATGCTTTCAGATTTTTGATATATTGGCTCCATAAATATGAGAATTAGGGAGGTAATCAACTACCAAACTTTGAAACAGATTTGCGCAATATCTTTTGAAATAGGTACTATTTCAACTCCTCGGGTACCAACCGTTGAGATAAAACGTGATTTTATCCACCATACATAACACTGCGAAAGAAATTGACATACATTAGATCTGTATATGTTTACTCCATGCACCGTGAAGAGAATGACCTTGCCCATAATTTTTGTCTCAAGATTGTATGGAACTGGAACACTTGCAGAATAGGAAATTACGTCACAAGATGGATACAAACAGTAGAAAAATGAAATACTATCCATTCAAGTAATTAATTACTATTATCACATGATTATTTCTATTGTTTTTTCAGTTAACATACTTGAAATTCGAGGGTCATAAACGACGCATAACGGTTACTTCTTTCACATTTGCACAATACTCAACATGCAATCTGATTCTGTATAAATAAGAATCTTCTTCAGTTCTTTCATCAGTACACAGTAGTTGCCCGCTGAGTAAACAAATCGAGATGTTCAAGTTTGTAGTGATCTGTATTTCCCTCGCTGTAGTGAGTGCAGCTCCAGGATACTTGCATGGACACGGCATTGCTCTACCTGCTGCTACTAGTTATTCCTCCAGAGTGGACGTCCATTCTCCCTCAGTGCCGGTGATCACAAAGACCTATGTTAGTGCTCCTGTTGAGTATCATGCTCCTGTGATCAGCAGCATCGACCACGGATATGGTTTGGAATATGATGGTGTTCATGGTTTGGGATACAGTGGACTTGGATATGGTGGAATCAGTCATGGGTACACTTCTGGAATCTCACATGGTCTGCATGGTCATTACTGATATCATTCAATCAGGCATGGAATCGATTCAACCATCTTCGAAACTTGCAAATCAATGTTCAACTGACTGACTATCTTTTACAAGAAATTAAGTGAATGTAAATATAACTAGTTAATTTTGAATGTACATAATTCATATTATGAAAGAACAATTTTTGATATTTTCATGACCAAACTAATGTATTTATTCCTCTGAATGTCAAATCTGCTCTCCTGGAGAAAACTTCAACGTAAAAAAAATAAAAACTACCGATTTCTTTCGTTAAATAGATTCCTTTCTTCGATACCTTAGAATAGGTTTTTTTCAATACATATTGCGTTCATTATTATCCATTTTTCATCTCAATATATCAGGATAAACACCACTACATCCAAATGGTATACACCTTAATATTGACAGAACATAACTGAAAAGTCATTGTGTCTTAAAGTATGATTCAGACAGCTGGTTGAAGTGTTTCAGTTGTTTTTCAACAATGGAAAAAGGTAATGATTTTTTTGATATCCAAACCTATACTCCATTCACTTTTATAAAGGTATCTTGGTGGGCCATGGTTTAGGTTTATCAAGTTCTTTTACTCAAAACGGACGCAGGTTGGCAATCGTGAAAATCAAGCGACATTCTCAAGTCTACTTTCTATTTACTCTTTTTCAACTTTGTGAATGGAGTTAGTTCTTATAAGGTTTATCCCGTGACACAAGATTCGTAGTACCACTACATTTTCATACTGGAGTATTTCAAGTTGCGCAAAGAGGTATTTAATTGTCGTCTGTAGGCTTATTTCTTGAGAATTTTGAAAAGTGTGGATTTCCATACGCCCGTCTGTTCTGTTCTTATAAACGTTTTTCTGTCGGGTTGATAAACTATCACAAAGTAACGGACTATTCTGTCCATTATTTTTCAGTAAAATTTCAACACTCGGTTCTTGATTTCCGTACAAGAAATAGCATAACTGAATCTTCCAATCATGTTTATACTCGTACACGTGAAATTTTTCAGTATTAACAGAGAAAAAAAGTTTTTCAATATTCTTCAGATCTTTGGAATTATTGGATTCACATAATATTTCCTCAAGTTCATTGTTTTCCCAAAGTAAATAAACATTTTGTTGAATACGTAATTTCTACGATTTATATGTAAAAACGGCAACGTTGCGTTCATATCTGACAGAAGAATGCCTATAACCTAACATTTTCAAAATATACGCGGTGAAATGTGTCAGAATTCCAGGGCCTCCCGGGCTACTTTATAAAAGTGAATGGAGTATATACTCCATTCACAATTATAAAATCACAACTCTGGCCTTGGAAATTTGACACATTCCACTCTGTATCGACGTTATGACGTTTTTCAAAATATTTTTATGTTCCAAGTCAACACTATGTTGCCCTTTCTACATTCTTAGCGTATTTCTCAGAATGTGAATTTATTCGGAAAATGAATGAATGGGAAAAGATGTGATGGACGAAAATAATTAACGTTTATATGAATTGATAGAAAGGATTCCTTTTCTAGTTATTTGCATGAAAAATACAAGAGATCACTGTTGAAATATATTATTCTTCGCCATGGAAGAAAATTGCATTGCTTCCACATAATTTTCATATGCATGCTTGTGAAGAATTAATGTTTATTATCCTCTTGAACTGAAAGTTCAATACTTGACGACATCAATTGTTGATTCTAATCGAGAATACATTAAAAAAATCAACCAAAAGATATAAGATGAATTGATGGGTAATTAGGTACAAGAATCAAGAATAATGTCAATTTTATTTTGTTGATAACTTCCTTAAAATTAATGTTGGGATATAAAACTCGGCTGCGTTTGTTCAAACAACATCTAAAGAATACATTTTTCACCATCTCAACCTTTGAAAGGCGTTTCTTATAGGAGAATTAGGTCTAAGTTCCACCTCATTAGTGAGGTAACTAACTTTTGCAAATCTGCTCAGATATCTCCAAATTTCATGGAAAACCTGAAAAATATCATCCTAATCGACCTCTCGAGGCTGCATCCGATCCATCTACTGCGATATCTGTCCGAATAACAGCTTTTTTAACGAAATTCCCGTGTTCCCCTTCAACCTCGAAATGTAAACATTCGTCCTGGTCTTGAAAATCGTCCTCACGCTCCAAACTGGTGCCAAAAACAATAAACATAGGTTAATCTTGGATATTCGACGAAAAACTCACCTGCAAATATCGATTAAATACCAAAAATCTGCGAACAATTTATAAACCTAACAAAATAAGGAATATCTTTGATACTTTTACTTTGATGTAAACAAAGAAACTGGCAACGTCGTTTTGTCATTAACGATATTTTCTGTGCGCGCACTGACTTTTCATCATATGTTCTGTGATTTTCATCAGGGGCACCAACTCCTGAAAACGAAACCATGACCTCCTATGTGATTAAATAAAAGTGAATGGAGTATAATTAAACAGTTTTGAATAAACTAACGAAATGATCGATTCTGTACATTAAATGGTTATTGGAAGGGGAAGCAGAGGATTGACACATGATGAAAGAATACATTCTTGCATCATGAATTGACATTGGTTTAAGGTCGCCGTTCAAAGCGAATAGGAAAACGTATCCGATAGAGGTGCCACCGTGCATTTTATTTAATATCTCCATAGAACTTACATTGTCACTATAAGTTCTATGAATATCTCTCTAATTATGAATGAAATGTACAATGGCGCTCTCTATCCGAAAATCGATGAACTATGAAATTAGTGAATTTGTGGGTAAAGCAGGAACTTTTTATCGACTTATATTTGAATTTGGCCATTCTCTGACAAATCCGTATTCCAAGTTGTTTTTCTGAACGAAATTATCTGTAGATTCACTTCTAATCATCAGAAGTTGAACTATTTTCATGGGTCTTTCGTTTGAAATAAAACAGAAGCATGAGTTGGCTTATTCTCTTCTATTTTTAATCAACTTTCGAAATGAAATCGATTTAACCTATTTCATTGAGAACTCGAATCCTTTCTGAGTTCACCCACAAAATTTCAGGTCTCAAAGTGAAACCATTTTCAAATGCAACTTGAAATAAAAACACTCTACATTGAACGCCCACCTTAAACAGCAGAGACTAAGAATACCTTAGCTAATGAGAAAAGTTGGAGCTGAGAAATCTAATGGTATAAGATTAATGTCAGTATGACCCGGGTAGAAAAATGAATTTGAAAAACAAAACAAAAAACTTTCAAAAAGCTGGTTGGAATCGAACTCTCGCCTTACCTATCGAGTATGAATTGGATTTATACTCAGACTATAGACAGAGGTGACGCACCTTTCAATAATAAATAGTAAAGCCAATTTTCAAAATCATCACAACTAAACTGTACCTACTACTACGGAATCAAAATGTAGTAGAAATGTTTGAACCTTCTTTGAATCTTCTAATAAATTTTCTCAATCAAAATAAAATGTACCTACTTTAGATTGAAATTCATTTAGTCATTTGTGCGTGAATATCAGAAATGAGTATTTGTTTCTACATATACTAAAGTTTCGGAATGTTCACTGGCACGTTAAGGCATTCTGAATATTTGGTCAGTTCATGCATTAATTTCGTACCACTTTTTTAATTTTTTTGCTACTAATGACTTTTGGAGAGTATTGTCATCAGGATATCGCGTAAATTGCGTATGAAAGTGAGTTCGGTTTTATTTCCGAATTTAATTAGCAAAATACGTTGAAAAAAAGGTTCGTATGTGTTTTGTCTGTGCTAAATTGGACTATTTGAATCCTGATTTAAGTTTACACAGGTATGTTTCACCCTTATCATTCTAAGTAATTACTTAGGATGATGAGGATGTTTGAAACTATGCCACTATTAACAGTGGCGTAGTTTCTTGGATTTTTAGAATGCCACTTTTCGAATTCCCGTCTGATATTGAGATAAATAACATTTGGTTATCAGTTCTGAATTTAGCTGACTCTGTTTATCTAACTCGGAATCTGTTCCAATGGTCGAAACATTGTATGAATTCGTTAAAAAGAGTTGACTCCCTTGTAATTTTATTTCCATTCTTCAATACCGATAACACCACGCCATTGGCCATTCAAAGTTAGGTTATGCAATGTTGCCACGGCATTAAAAATGGACGAGAACACAACACAATAGCTGAATCATCCCCAAAATGCTCCGCTCCAGAATGAGAGGCGAAGGTTTGAGCAAAATTTCATATTGCATGGAAGTTGGCAGGTCTCAATTAGAGCGTTTGTGAGATTATTCGGGACACTGAATTGCATTTGCATTTTGAGTATAGATAATAAAATAATGAAATTCCTAGATTAGGACAGTAATTTCAAACCCAGCTTTCTTCTCAACTATAGAATATACTTGTTGAATCATTAGCTTTTGTTTCTGACTTTTCAGAATTTCGAATAAAGGTCACCCAGCTTCACATCACAAGATCATAAAAAACTGTTACAGTTCTATTCAAGATTATCCATAATTGAAGTAAATATTTCGACAGAGAACTCAATTCGAGGGCATCATCCATGCAAAACAACCTTTGTTTTTGGTCAACTAATTCAAGTTCAAGAACATGCTACGAGAGAATTGATATTTGTTTTCCTTTCCTCGAAATTAGGTATAAATAGCATGTAATAGGTCTGAAAATTCATAGTCCTCTGTAACATCGAACTGTAAACCAATATTTCAAAATGTTCAAATTCGTTCTTGTTCTCGCTCTCGCTTCCTACGTAGCTGCTGCTCCAGGATATCTTCATGGCGGCTACGGTGTACCGGCAGCTACGAGCTACAGTTCAAGGATTGATTATCCTTCTCCTGTCGTGGCCAAAACCGTGGTAGCTGCTCCTCTTGTTTCAGCATATGGTTTGGGTTACGGAAGCCACTATGGTGGTGGCGTTGGATACCCCTATGGTAATGGACTGTATTACGGAAACAACTTAGGATATGGACATGCTTTGGGTCATGGATATGGATATTACTGAACCACCGAGAGTTTTTTCCAATCTTGAAAATTGACAACTGTAATATACGAAAAATGTATCTCAATCAGATTTTTCCTGATTAACGTAAAATATGAATATTTATTTGGATGTTGAAATTTAATATGTTCATTTGAACCAAAAAATAAACGATTTGAAACAATATAGTTTTTCAATGAGCTTTGTCATGGGAGGAATTATTAGGTACATCTCTGTTTACGAGGGTACTTGCAAGATTTTATTATCATCGAGAACAATACAAATTGAAGATTTCGTATTGGAAATGGATATACGTCATCAACATTGATGAACTGTCAGTGAACAGATATTTTTTCCCAAGAAATCAACACATTCCCACAGTTTAATATTTAACTACACCGGGCAGATAACTGTTACTTCTGCCAATAAACAGATAACACACCTAAGGCACAACGCATTTGTATTGTGTCTTCGGTGAGTAAGCTCCTGCTAATTTTTCGTGTTTCCCTATGAGCAACAAATGTGGCCAATAAATGTTGCATCACTTGGTACCTCGGTGTGTGAGCCACTTATCAGTCATAATAAACTGCAGGATACAGTGCTGCCACAGTTTTTATGAAGTATGATTTATAAGGCATGATTGGGTGTGTCACCTGATTGCTCCCATCGGGAATAGTATTCCCGGAATACTTCACATCCTGATCCCAGTAGAACAATCGTTTTTGTATGGAAAAACAAAAAACGCAGATCGCTCATCCAGCTTTTCAACTGTCTTGTGCGAAGATGTGCAAGGAGGTCTCATTTTAAAGCACCTTCGAATTGAGTGTTAAATTAACTGTCCCTGCAATGAGCTTGTTTGAGTAGCAATGAAAAAGGCACTGAAACCTGGAAAGGACATACGCAAATTTGGTTCTAGGCAATTTCACTCTGCTGAAATGAATATGCAAATTGTCGCCAGAACAGTAATTATAATTTGACCATGACTATTGAAAAAGTGTTGCTATTCACCTATTCCATCAAGCATTAGGGTAACGCAGTATATCAATAAAAAACTACATTTTTTCTGAGCAGAGAATGCCCCAAGTCGTGAACACAGTTGAAAATTCTACTCGCGTATTAAATCTAATATCTAATGATTCATTGAACTCTATTTTCTCTGGTCTGGTAACCCTCATCCGCGTGAATTATAGCCATGATAATATGCTGGTTGAATACTATACTTTTTTGTCCAAGGACATTCAATGAACCAAACCACAGAATATAATGGCCACCAATGTTCGGAATAACATTATTAATGACATCAAGGAGGCCAACTATTTCACTATCATGTTCGACTGCACCCCAGATGTATCTCACACAGAACAAATGGACCAGGTTGTGCGAATATTTAAAGAGAACGGAGTCTGGATATGGGATAAAGGAAAGTTTTATTGACTTCTTAGAAGTTGACGGAAAAACAGACAGAATAATAGCTAATTCTAGATAAAATGCAAGCTAATGATTTAGATTTCAAAAAATGTCGTGGGCAATCCTACGACAACGGATCTTATATGGCTGGCATAAACGTATAAAGGAGTCCAATCCAGAATTCTACAGATGAACGAGCTGGCTGTATTAGTTCCATGCCTAGCACACTCCTTGAGTCTTGTGGGTGTCCATTCGGCTTCATCATGTTCAGAAGCAGTAAATTAATTTGGTGTTATACGAAAACTCTATTCTTTTTTTGTTAGTTCAAACACACGATGGACAATTATAAAAAAGTGCACGAAAACAAATTTGAAAGGAAGCAGCCAAACCAGATGGGCTAAATATCAAGCTGTTAATGCCTTGCTCAATAATTTACCGGGAGTTGTATGAAGGCTGTGGAAGAAATCAAAGAATCCTCACTAGTCGCAGAATCCAAGTATGAAGCTGGTCATTTGCATCATGCTGTGATGGATTTTAGATTCATTCGGAACCTAACAATTTGGGATAAGATTCTCCGAGAGATCAATAGGGTCAACGTGGAAATTCAGAAAGGGGATATAATTATATTACGTTCATTATCGTTGATGCAAGGTCTTGTGAGGATCTTGCAGGGAATTAGAGAAAACCCTAATGAAACCTGTATTTCGGAAGCTACACTTCTTTCAGAATAATTGGATGTGGAGCCAATTCTCAGAAATAAACGTATTTCCAAGAAGAAAAAGCAGGTCGACGAAATATGCGAGGAGGAGTCAAGATCACTAGATCTAGTTTTTTTATTCTGGAAGGAAGTTAAGGTTGTTTTCGACAGATTATTGTCAGAAATCAAAAGAAGGTTAGGAAGCGCAGAGAGTCTGCATACGAAATTCACATTCCTCAATGGCCATGCCTTTTCAAATATGCAAAAAGAGAATCTGCAGAAAAATGGGACCCTTTTAGCGCAAAAATATTGAAGTGATTTGAATGCAGTTGATTTTTGTCAGGAACTAGCGGTTTTCAAAGAACTGGATCCTGAAATTAGTGAAAGATCGACTTCATTAGACCTGCTACAAATTCTTGACAGGCAAGATCTGCAAAAAACTTTCCCTAATGTCAGTATTGCTTCAAGAATATACTACACATTACCTACCATGTCTACAAGATGTGAACGCATTTTCAGCAAATTGAAAATAATAAAATTAGTATACAGGGTTTTTGGAGGGTGAGTAGCCATAAGTAAATAGTGGATAGGTGATGCTCTTGGCTACTTGTTGCGCCTAATAAAATAACATTTTGCCCAAAGTTCAAGGTGTTATAATTTTTTTACCATTTTTCTAGAAATTTCCCATTTTTCTCATTAAAACCTTGAATTTTTCAAATTTAATGCTCGAGGTGCCTATAAAATGATTTATTTCCTTAGTCTAGTCTTGTCTTATCCAGATTGAATCAAAATTTCATACAAACGTCATCAAAAAACCTGACAGCGTCGTATGAAACTTCAAAATAAAAAAAAATAATGTTGTGTCCACTTTAGAAAGTGAAATAAAAAAAATTTACATAGTGTTGGGTCTCAAAAATGGCTTTAAAAACTTCTCTAGTTAATACTCTTTGCAATGGTATGTAACATGTACCATTAATAATCAGATAACTCAAAAAACCGTTTTGTCTTCAAGGATGCCTTGAAAGGATGACGACAAAACTATTCCATTGAGCAGGCAAAATCTTTTCTCTCATTCTACCACAGCTAAAAATAGCGTGCTCTCTCTATCATCGGCTAACAATACTCCCAAGGGTGTCGCCGAGGAGGAAGCAGCTGCCCCCCGTGCCCCCCCCCCCAATCAGAATAGAAAAAATGAACTAATTTTCGTATATTATGCTATTATTTCATAAGTTTTTAAGGGATTTTTCAGCTCTAGGAGGGGGCAGCTGCCCCCCGTGTCCTCCCCCCCAGCTCAAAAGCTGGGGGGTAATTACTACATTTGCAAGTCATTTCAAAGGCCTGCAGTAAAGGTGCAGTAATGCAGTTTTGAGTTCACTCAACATTTCGGTGGTTCATCAGCATATTCTGTATAAAACTAAACATTGGCGGGGGCCAATAGGAGCAGTGTTGCCAATCGAAATTGCACGAAATACTGAAAAGCGTGGAACAGAATACTCGTATTTTACTCGCAGTAGTATGAAAATCTTCTCATATTCCTTTCAATATTATAAATCACTAAATTCGTATCATCCACACAATATTAATTTTATTTGATGTCTAAAAACATTTTATTTAATGATTTGAAGTTCTGTATGTTTAGTTTTCTACAGAATAAATGCTGATGAACCACAGAAATATTGAGTGAACTCAAAACTGCATTACTGCACCTTTACAGCAGGCCTTTGAAATGACTTGCAAATGTAGTAATTACCCCCCAGCTTTTGAGCTGGGGGGGAGGACACGGGGGGCAGCTGCCCCCTCCTAGAGCTGAAAAATCCCTTAAAAACTTATGAAATAATAGCATAATATACGAAAATTAGTTCATTTTTTCTATTCTGATTGGGGGCGGGGCACGGGGGGCAGCTGCCCCTCCCTGGCGACGCCCTTGGGAGTATTGTTAGCTGAAGATAGAGAGAGCACGCTATTTTTAGCTGTGGTAGAATGAGAGAAAAGATTTTGCCCGCTCAATGGAATAGTTTTGTCGTCATCCTTTCAAGGCATCCTTGAAGACAGAACGGTTTTTTGTTGAGTTATCTGATTATTAATGGTACATGTTACATACCATTGCAAAGAGTATTAACTAGAGAAGTTTTTAAAGCCATTTTAAAACCCAACACTATGTAAATTTTTTTCTTTATTTCACTTTCTAAAGTGGACACAACATTTTTTTTTTTTCATTTTGATGTTTGATACGACGCTGTCAGGTTTTTTGAAGACGTTTGTATGAAATTATGATTCGATCTGAATGAGACAAGACTAGACTAAGGAAATAAATCATTTTATAGGCACCTCGAGCATTAAATTTGAAAAAATTCGAGGTTTTAATGAGAAAAATGGGAAATCTCTAGAAAAATGGTAAAAAAAATTATAACATCTTGAACTTTGGGCAAAATGTTATTTTATTAGGCGCAACAAGTAGCCAAGAGCATCACCTATCCACCATTTACCTATGGCTACTCACCCTCCAAACACCCTGTATATCATTAGCAGTCCAGAAAGTAAGTTTTTTCCGTGTGCGCGCGAAGAGTTCCGGGTGGCATTTTTCCGTTCCCTATACAGTCAGCGCGACAGGTCGCTCTCACCGTATAGGAAACGGAGTGCACGATGAAGCACTCCGTTTCCTAGCAGGTATGCGCGATGTGCCTACTGCCCTGTGTCCGATCGCATATGTATCTAGGAACGTATAATATAATTGTATATTCTAGAAGTAGTTGCAGAATGGGCTCCTATTCCAATACGAATGCGAATGATTGTTGGAATTACCTTCTGCAACGAGTATTAGAGATATTTTATCTATTTCAGTCAAATTTCGTGAAAAACTGTTGAAATTCGAGGAATACATCCTAGTGACTTTTGTATTGTATCTTGGCAGTTGGTGACTCTGTTACGAAAATTGAAATTTCCAAATTGACGTGTGTTGACAATTGATAGGATCGGAAGTCTTTGTTGACAACCACGAAAGGAAAACTATAACTGAAAACATTGCTGTAATGAGTTCATTACAGCACTGTTTTTAGTAGGTACTGTAATGAACCCATTACGATACTGAAATAGAAAATAATTTATTGAACATTTTTGATTCTTAGTCGAAAGAAGACAAAACTTGATATAATCAAACCGAACTTTATTAATGCAGAACAACAAATACATACTGAAAATTTATAGGATTTTTTTGTAACATAAAGAATAAATAATATCATAGCAATCCAAATTGATGTTCAATGTGCACTGCCATGAGTTTTAGCGTTTGTGGTATTCTGTTGGATGTTTGCTATTAATGATCGCTTTTTGCGAGGTCTCTTTCTTGAACTTAATTCACTGCTGGATGGCCGACCTGCTTGCATTGCTTTGGCACCCCTACACCTAGATGCTCTTCTAGTGATACATGATGACATGTCCATTCTCTTCTCCCCCCGCATGCGTATATCGACAACTGGCCCTGGATTTAAGGGGAACGAGGACTAAACTTTTGTATACTTATTAGCCACTACCTACGCTCGAATTCTATATTTATAATTCTATGGAATACTTTCGATCTCACAATTTCGTGTGAAATGTTTCGATCGCTTTATATTGGACATATTTTTCTCCTCGATATCTATTTTCTTGTTGTCTTTCAAAATAAACATACATTTCTCCAAATTTTTGAATTTTCAGTTGACGCAAGCCTAAAACTCAATCCGCACCAAAGATTTGCGAAATAAGTTCAAGAAAGAGACCTCGCAAAAAGCGATCATTGATAGCAAACATCCAACAGAATACCACAAACGCTAAAACTCATGGCAGTGCACATTGAACATCAATTTGGATTGCTATGATATTATTTATTCTTTATGTTACAAAAAAATCCTATAAATTTTCAGTATGTATTTGTTGTTCTGCATTAATAAAGTTCGGTTTGATTATATCAAGTTTTGTCTTCTTTCGACTAAGAATCAAAAATGTTCAATAAATTATTTTCTATTTCAGTATCGTAATGGGTTCATTACAGTACCTACTAAAAACAGTGCTGTAATGAACTCATTACAGCAATGTTTTCAGTTATATTTTTCCTTTCGTGGTTGTCAACAAAGACTTCCGATCCTATCAATTGTCAACACACGTCAATTTGGAAATTTCAATTTTCGTAACAGTCACCAACTGCCAAGATACAATACAAAAGTCACTAGGATGTATTCCTCGAATTTCAACAGTTTTTCACGAAATTTGACTGAAATATATAACATATCGTCTAATACTCGTTGCAGAAGGTAATTCCAACAATCATTCGCATTCGTATTGGAATAGGAGCCCATTCTGCAACTACTTCTAGAATATACAATTATACGTTCCTAGATACATATGCGATCGGACACAGGGCAGTAGGCACATCGCGCATACCTGCTAGGGAACGGAGTGCTTCATCGTGCACTCCGTTTCCTATACGGTGAGAGCGACCTGTCGCGCTGACTGTATAGGGAACGGAAAAATGCTTCCGGGTGAGGCGGAGCCGAACACGAGAATTCGTGTAAGCACGGAAAAAGCCTTTCTGGACGTGTAATGAACGATATTAGAGAGTTGAAGTGAGTACAGTACGTGAAGCTTTACGTAGACGTTAACGTACGAAATAGAGAGTTGAAGTGAGTACAGTACGTGAAGCTTTACGTAGACGTTAACGTACGAAATATAACGTTTACGTCTGGTTTACGGATTGAATGAAATTTGAGTTGAAGTGTTCATGTGCATGCGTGGTTGATGAACGTTAACGTGTATGTCAAACGTTAACAACCCTAACCTATAAATTTGAGTGTATTGTTTTCTGTCAACAAAATAATAAAATTTTAGAATTGGATTTGTTGAAATTCTACTGAAAATAGAAGCTACATTTTATGGTAAGCACGTCGTTATACATGTTCAATTAGGCTCTATTTCAGAAAATTTAATTCCAGATGGAAGGTATTCTTGATGCAGCGCAACTTGAGGATGAAATGGATGAGGCAATCTTGTTACATAATTTAACAATGATCCTGTTGGGAATCGAGCAGTGCTTTATGGACGATTCACTCTGGACAATGTATCCAATACCGAGGTAAAAAATTGGTTCCGCTTTGAAAAATGTCATATTCCTCGCCTTGCAATTGCATTAGGCCTTCCGGAAACTATAACGACGGAAAACAACATTACATTGAATAGAATGTTCTTTTTATAGGTTTAATAACAATGTTTTAACATCCTTATTATTTTCTAGGTGTGGAAGGTTTGCACATCCTAATATCGCCTCATAGATTTGGAATGTATATTTGGTTATAGTTACAAAAGTACGAAGTACCTATCTCCAGCATTATTAACACTGTCATGATGGTCATATGCAATAATAAAAGCCATTTATTGGAAATCCTTGGAAATATGCCATGGTTGAATGAAGCCAAGTTGAGAGCATATTCAGAGGTATGTGATATACTTATAAAAATGATATTGTCATGTGTAGGTCCTTTAGATCATTTACAGGTGCTTGTGAATTCACATTCTAAAAATATATTTATTTTAATCGAAACGATGTATGAAGAAACGTTAAATGAAACAAACAGAAAACCTGAATGTGTTATGAACCAAAAAATAGCCATATAGCATTAATTTGAAGCCAAGACCCATTCTATTTCTATAAATTATTTTAGCAAATTATAAAAAAATTATCAGTTTATAAATTTATATATTATATAATTTTATATTCTCATCACTTTCAGGCAATAATGGAAAAAGGTGCTCCCATGAACAATTGTTGGGGCTTCATAGATGGCACTATCAGACTGATTTGTAGGCCAACAGAAAATCCAGTTGAGTATTACTCTGGATACAAAAAAGTGCAATGTGTGAAATACCAGTTTTATGCCCTGATGGAATTGTTATTAGTCTGAAAGGTGCTTATCCTGGTCGCCGACATGATGCAGGAATGCTAAGGGAGTCAAGACTTATGAAGAACTTCTCCAGTACACGATATTTGGAAATCAGAATTATGTCATTTATGGAGACAAAGGCTATGGCTTGAGGGAATTACTATTGAGGCCATATACAGAACTAGAAATAGTAGGACACCCAGACCGTCAAATTTTCAATACGACCATGAGTAGTTTGAGAATTGCTGTAGAATGGGGATTCCAAAAAATAGTACAGGAATTTGCTTTTGAGGATTTCAAGAAGAATCAGAAGCTTTTACTGCAGGAAATTGGCACCATGTACAAAACATGCATGATTTTGACTAATTGCCAAACCTGTTTATATGGAAGCCAGACCGCTACATACTTCAACATTGAACCTCCACAGCTGGAACATTATTTAGGGAATTGAATGTTCTGATGATACTTATATACCTACCTAATAAAAAAAGTTTAAACTACTAGAAGAGTTTTTTTCGTCTTTACATATTAAATAAATAAAAAAACTAATCTGGAATAAAACAAAAACAAATATTTAGTAACTTCTTTATGAATTTTCCAACTGAATGTAATCTAATAACAAAAATTTATTAAAAAAAAAGTAAAAGTACCTACACATCACTACCATTTATATGAGATCAATTATAATCACAGTAGTATTACCACAAACATTATAATCACAGTAGCGTTTCAGTCATTTCTCAAATATAAAATAAATAAAAAAACTAATCTGGAATGAAACAAATATTTAGTAATTTCTTCATGAATTTTCCAACTGAATGTAATCTAATAACAAATATATATCAAAAAAAAAGTGAAAGTCCGGGTACACATCTCTACCATTAATATGAGATCAATTATAATCACAGTAGTATTACCACAGACATTATAATCACAGTTAGTAGCGTTTCAGTAATTTCTTAAATATAAAATAAGTGAAAAAACTATTCTGAAATGAAACAAAAACAAATATTTAGTAACTTCTTCATGAATTTTCCAGGTTATGGATATCTACTTCGAATTCAAAATTCGGCCATTCGGAGCTTATCGGTATCATTCGTATATTCTTCGGTTTACGTACGTTCATTTATAAGGTATCCGTGAGAGAACGTTACGTTACGTACACCCGTAAACTCATTTTCAACGTTAACGTTAATACCTGACGAATGCGCGTGCGTAGATGTCAATTCTTGCGTTAACGTTTACGTTCATGGCAGCGCTTCAACTCTCTATTCTTCATTACACCTCTCTGAAAACAATCCAACGATATTTGTTCTTCGACAGAAAGCATTTCGATATTGTAAAACAATAATTATTCGAAACACTGACGTCTATTGTCATCACGCAATTGTTGCTCTGGGTCTCAGCATAGATGCATCATAGATGCATAGAAATACCTGGTGTTGGCACTGATTAGATTTTGTTTAAGACTTTCTTGTCGATCAAAAATGTGATATTTTGTACGGCTTTTCATTTCTCCCGAAAGGGGTCGCGTTTTTTGTCGTTGCCGCAGTAGCGCCACGACCGATAAATATTGCGGATTTATTCCGGAACTAGTCCAAAATCTGAAATCTAGGATGCCGTTTTGATCTACAAATTTTGGTCACGATTGTTAGTAGGGAGTCGTTACACCAGGTGTTCTATGCATCTATGATGCATCTATGTCTCAGCCACATAATTCTATAGAATTATGTGGTCTCAGCGCACCTAAAACATTTTTCGGTGCGGCCGCACGGAAAAGGGTCACTTTCGGTGCCCTGAATCGACATGTTTTGATAGGGTTTTCAGATCGGTGTAATGAAATAGTATATTTCATTACTAGTCCAGAAAGTAAGCTTTTTCCGTGCGCGCGCGAAGAGTTCCCGTGTTCGGCTTCGCCTCACACGGGAATTCGTGCAAGCACGGAAAAAGCCTTTCTGGACGTGTAATGAACGATATTTTTCATTACACCTATCTGAAAACAATCCAACGATATTTGTTCTTCGACAGAAAGCATTTCGATTTTGTAAAACAATAATTATTCGAAACTCTGACGTCTACTGTCATCACGCAATCGTTGCTCTGTGTAGTCTGTGTCTCAGCATAGATGCATCTATGTCTCAGCGCACCGAAAACGTTTTCGGTGCGGCCGCACGGAAAAGGGTCACTTTCGGTGCCCTGAATCGACATGTTTTGATAGGGTTTTCAGAGCGGTGTAATGAAATAGTAATTTACTTAACAAGTCCGGAAAATTGAGTTTTTTTGGACGAATAGACAAAATTCTAGGACGAGCCGGAGGCGAGTCCTGGAAGTCTGTGAGTACAAAAAAACTATTTTCATTACACCGCTCTGAAAACACTATCAAAACATGTCGATTCAGGGCACCGAAAGTGACCCTTTTCCGTGCGGCCGCACCGAAAGTGACCCTTTTCCGTGCACTGAGACATAGATGCATCTATGCTGAGACACAAAGCAACGATTGCGTGATGACAGTAGACGTCAGTGTTTCGAATAATTATTGTTTTACAATATCGAAATGCTTTCTGTCGAAGAACAAATATCGTTGGATTGTTTTCAGAGAGGTGTAATGAAAAATATCGTTCATTACACGTCCAGAAAGGCTTTTTCCGTGCTTGCACGAATTCACTCTTCGCGCACGGAAAAAGCTTACTTTCTGGACTCGTAATGAAATATACTATTTCGGGCGTGTTGCGTACAATATTTTTTCGGCAACCGTGTAGAATTACAAATCAATGAGACGGCACATTTTGATTATTATTTGAATTGAACAGAACAGAACTGTCATCCGTTATTTCGTTGCTATTGTGATGATCATCACAATGACAACAACAACGTGAGTTTTTACGGCCTAGTCCGGAAAGTACGTACTTTGCGTTCCTCAATGAGTCAGAAACGTCTCTATGGTTTCTCGATCTTACTGATCTTAGATATGAAAAATAAAACTGCTTCCGAAATAGATTTCGAGGAGCTGATAGATGCGTTCGCGGAAAGAAAATCACGCCGCGCAGGGCCGGATTAACCAAGAGGCAGAGTAGGCAGCTGCCTAGGGGCCCCGAATCAGCTAGGGGCCCCCGAGCCAAACGAAAGAGCAATAAATGGACCCCCGATTATCGCAAACTTACCGATTCGCGAAATTTCTCTAAAATAATGAGCGAAACAAATAAATTCAATAGCCCAGGAAGGTATAATTATACCTATACCAGAAAAATATTCCCGAATTACATTCCAGTCGGCATATCACATCCCCTATTTTCAAGAGCTTTTCATACTCATCAAGAGTGTCGGCATTCTCTTGAAACGTCACTAGATGATAGTTTTATTAGGCAGGCGGCACCTCTGATGTGAGAGCCGTTTCACATGCGACAGGCGGCATCTTCTATATTTCAAAAATGATTATCCAGTCTCCAATCAGGATATTCTTCCATAAGGGGAACAATATTCCAGATTCTTTTTAGTTCTATTTCCATTCTAGTGAAACCACGTTGAGATTGCGTTCAGAGTCAAAGTGTTCAATATTTCGTGACTTTTTTGGAGTATGTATTTGTATTTTTTTACTTCGAATTGTATTGTTGAAGGTAGGTTCTATATTTAATAACGTTGCTAATTTTTCCGTTGGGCGCCTCTTCTATTTTTTTATTTTGAATGTTCTCCGGTGGAAAACAAGTTTCAATAATATGATTTTTCTAGAATGAAATACATACTAGTATTTCAGGAAATTTCGGAACAAGATCGAAAGTGAATTGCCGGGTGTGTATGGATATTAGAATAACAATCAATAACAGATCTACATAAAATACAAAGGAAAAACCAAATGACAAAAATCACCAGAAAAAATAATTGAAAATCTACATAAACCACTCAAA
The DNA here is from genome assembly GCA_951802165.1 of Adalia decempunctata. NCBI lineage: Eukaryota > Metazoa > Arthropoda > Insecta > Coleoptera > Coccinellidae > Adalia > Adalia decempunctata. Next base: position 42,064,692 of record OX637695.1, read on the forward strand.
TGATCCTCCATCTTTCTCAATGCATAAACGAAAAGAGTTTTTAACATAAGCAAATACTCGGGGAGTACTGCTTGCAAAAGCGTCTTTTATTCTTCTTTTCATGTCTTGAGAACACAATAGATTTGATATAACCCCATAAAAAAAATCTGGAGATGTTAGATCTGGTGACCTTGCAGGTCAATTTTGTGGGCCTCCACAACCTATCCATCTGTCAGATCATTCATCATAGAACGTATTTCTATGAATATCATTGCTCCTAATAGTCGGTTTAAGCCCGCAACGGACGGCGAGCGATATATTATATCTCATATATTTCACCAATATCGCTCCTTATGAAAATGCACCAAGCCCCGCGGACGACGCTATAATATATATTCCGATATCACGATATTTTTCCATACTAAAATGACATATGTCAAAGCAAAGCTATAATATATATTATATTATCGCTCGCCGTCCGTTGCGGGCTTTACTAGTTGAATTAAAAATCGAAAATTACTGGAAAACTATTAGGTTTAGGTATAGGGAAACCCAATGAAGATAGTTTCGATATTAATTTTTACGTTCAACAAGGTATGGAAATACTGGGTGTGACATTTGAAATAGGAAAGTTTTTGACCATTATTTGTAGTTAATGTTTGAATATTAATTATGATCACTCAGTGTATTCCAGAGTTAAATTTTTTTCTTCTGCATAAGGGTAGCCATTATGTCTACACGAAAAAACATTGTCTGTATCGTTGGCTTGAAGGGTCTATTCATTAATTGCAAATTAAAAATACTCCCTTTTTTCGATTTTTCACCATTTTCTCTTAAGTGGTTCTCCTAAGGCATAAAATGGTCTTCATGAACTCATTCTTATTTGAGCGTGCCATTGAATTTTTGAATTCATTTATAGGGTATTACATTGAAAGAAGTGTAACTATGGTCTATATCTTTGTTATCGAACACCCTGTATATGTGAAAACAATTTTAAATTGTGCATCTGATTGCCCTTCACATTTCACGAAAAAAAATTTCCAAAATGTCTTCATTTACTGCCTGAAAATGAGAACCGTCTGTGGTGGGCCACCCTGTATATACTTATCAAATTGAAAAATTCTGATAATGGTTGAATAGGGGGGGCCCCAAAAATTGCACTGCCTAGGGGCCCCCGACATGGTTAATCCGGCCCTGACGCCGCGTGAAGCTGTGGTGCTGTGAAGAAAAAAATCTAATTTCTTTACTTGTGATATTTTCCTTATTATTAGTTTTTATTTTTATTATTCATTTGTATTATTTTTTTTTGTTTGGGGGGCGCCATCATGAATTTTTGCTCCGGTAAGAAAAAATCGTAGATCCGGGCCTGAATAAACTCAATGCAAATTCAAACAGTGCTAAAGTGATAATAGTCACAGTTATGATAGAGATGAGAGTGAAAATTTGTAAAAAATTGATATATTTTATGTGAAAATCACAATGACGTTACTCTCAAGGTCCCGCCAATCTGAGGATGGAATAACAAAGCTCATTGAAAAACTACATTGTTTTGAATCGTTTATTTTTTGGTTCAAATGAACATATATTATTCAATTTCAACATCCAATTAAATATTCATATTTCACATTAATCAGGAAAAATCTGATTAGGATACATTTTTCTTATATTACAGTTGTCGATTTTCAAGATTGGAAAAATCCCTCGGTGTTTCAATAATATCCATATCCATGACCCAAAGCTTGTCCATATCCTAAGTTGTTTCCGTAATACAGTCCATTACCATAGGGATATCCAACGCCACCACCATAGTGGCTTCCGTAACCCAAACCATATGCTGAAACAAGAGGGGCAGCTACCACTGTTTTGGCCACGACAGGAGAAGGATAATCTATCCTTGAACTGTAGCTCGTAGCTGCTGGGACACCGTAGCCGCCAAGAAGATATCCTGGAACAGCAGCTACGTAGGAAGCGAGAGCGAGAACAAGAACGAATTTGAACATTTTGAAATATTTGGTTTGCAGTTCGATGTTGCAGAGGACTATGAATTTTCAGACTTATTACATGCTATTTATACCTAATTTCGACGGAGGATATCAATCATTGTTCCGTAACATTCACTTGAACTTGAATTAGTTAACCAAAACTAATGCGACCTCCAATCGAGTCTAAATATTTACATCAATTGAGAATAATGAATGGAATTGTAACATTTCTAAATATTTAATATGTGGTTCTTCAAGTTAGATATTCTTCATACAGAATAAAAAATAAGGATCAAAATTCATGTCTTTGGTATTTTCTTGTGGCCCATTGTTCATACTGCATTTTTGTGATACTAGAGAGGCTCAGTTAGAACCATTCTTCGTAAATGTTTGTTGAGCAGATGACCAGTTAAAACACCAGTCATCAGAGATAATTGTTTCCCCTCGAGAATCGAGAGTTTTTTACCTCCGGCTTTGAAGAAGGCCCCTTGATAAAGAGTCTCAACTGCTGAGTTCCGTTCTCGTCTTCCACTCTGAGGAGAATTTCTCATCAGTCCATCTCTTGAAGAGATGAATGTATGATAGATAGAAAGCACGGGTTCCGGCCCAGTAAAAGTCGAGCGAGCCCCTTCTTTGGCTAAGTTATCTGCCCCTGTAGAAAAGGACGGGTTTATGTCCTCCACTATATTGAGGGCCATGGCGTGCCCCCTCCTGATTCCCCACGATCATGACATTGTCCCTTTTCCCAGATTCTGAGTGATGTTTTCATATCCACCTTAACGATGGCGAGGTGTATGGAAGGAATTCCAAACATGATGATGTAAGAGTGGTTCCAGAGCGTCTGTTATACTGAGACAAGCTATCCTCTGGCATCTGTTGAGGATGTTTCGGTTACTGGCCTTCTACAAGGAAGGTCACCATACCACTGATGCATAGGTGAGGATAGGATTTACTACCAATGTATGCAGCCAGTGTATAACATGTGGTCTTAAGTCCCACCCCCCATGCCGAGAATCTTCCGTGCAGACCAAAATATTACATTGGCTTGATGCTTGAGCATCGATGTGTTTGTTCCACAGAAATTTGCGCTCCAGTTCAACACCGAGATAACGGACCTGGTCAGATAAGGTGAGCTTCATCCCAAACAGACTAGGAAGTCTAACGTCGCAAGGCTCTCTTTCCTCGTGAAGAGAACCATTTCGGTTTTCTTAGGGTATACTGAAAGGTCGTATGCTATGTACCACCGTTCGATTATCCGCAAAGCATTTTGCATCAAATCAACGATAACCCTGTGTATCTTTCCTTTTATCAGTAGGACAAGATCGTCCGCATAGGTCTCTGCGACTTGGCCCACATCAGCCAACTCAACCAGGAGCCCATCCAGGACGAGATCCCACATCAGTCCTGAGACGCCGCCCGCCTATCCGCGCTGATGCATGTCGCTGATCCTCGTCACAGGTGTTTTCCATCTCATTGAAACCCGGAAAGTGGACCTCTTGAAGATGTCTCAAACTGTGAACATCCGAGCTGGTATTAACACCAGTGGGAAGAGTTAAGAAATCGATCTGTGGAGGGCCTCCGCTAGAGAGAATTTTCCGGAGCCTATTTGCTATTAGAGATACATCCTCTATATCGCTGCAGAAGCTCTTCCATAATTCTTTTTCGGACTTTCTTATATGTCCTCTGTATATTTTCAGGGGTGATTTATATTCATCCCAATCGTTGTCAAGGCCAGATGTGGAGGGTAGTTGAGCTTCCATAAAATCAAGATGAAACAATTTTCAACTTGAGTTTTTTGTTGATATACTGCGATACCATAATGTTTGATGGAATAGGAATAGGAACACTTTTTCAATAGTCATGGACAAATTATTATAACTGTTCAGACGACAATTTGCATATTTATTTCAGCAGAGTGAAATTGCGAAGAACAAAATTTGCGAATGTCCTTTCCAGGTTTCAGTGACTTTTTTATTGCTACTCAAACAAGCATATTGCAAAGACAGTTAATTTAACATTCAATTCGAAGGTTCTTTAAGAAACGATTGAGACCTTCTTGCACATCTTCGCACAAAACAGTAGAAAAGCTGAATGAGTTTTTTTGTTTTTCCATACAAAAACGATTGTTCTACTGAAATCTGCATGGGAACTGTTCCTGGGAACAATCAGGTGACACACTTAATCATGCCTTATAAATCATCCTTTATAGAAACTGTAGCAGTACTGTATCCTTCAATTTATTATGAATGATAGTGATAGGTGGCTTACCGACTTAGGTATCAAGTGATGCAACATTTGTTGCCCTTAGGGAAACCAGGAAAAGGAGCAGGAGCTTACAAGCCGAATAAACAATACAAATGCGTTGTGTCTTCGGTGTGTTATATGTGTATTGGCAGAAGCAACAGTTATCAGTCCGGTGTAATTAAATAGTTAGCTGTGAGAATGTTTTGAATTTTGGAGAAAAAAATATCTTTTGAGGATATGTATACAATTTCCAATACCAAAATCTTCTCTTTGTATCCTTCTTGATTAAAATAATCTTGTAAGTACCCTTGTAAATAGATATGTAATCATTCTTCTCATAACAAAGCTCATTAAAAAACTATATTGTTTTGAATCGTTTACTTTTTGTTTCAAATGAACATATTTCATTTACAATTAACATCCAAATAAATATTCATATTTTACGTTAATCAGGAAAAATCTGATTAAGAAACTTTTTTCGTATATTACAGTTGTAAATTTTCAAGATTGGAAAAATCTCTCGGTGTTTCAGTAATATCCATATCCATGACCCAAAGCATGTCCATATCCTAAGTTGTTACCGTAATACAGTCCATTACCATAGGGATATCCAACGCCACCACCATAGTGGCTTCCGTAACCCAAACCATATGCTGAAACAAGTGGAGCAGCTACTACGGTTTTGGCCACGACAGGAGAAGGATAATCTATCCTTGAACTGTAGCTCGTAGCCGCCGGGACACCGTAGCCGCCAAGAAGATATCCTGGAGCAGCAGCTACGTAGGAAGCTAGAGCGAGAACAAGAACGAATTTGAACATTTTGAAATATTGGTTTACAGTTCGATGTTGCAGAGGACTATGAATTTTCAGACTTATTACATGCTATTTATACCTAATTTTGAGAGAGAATAGCAACCATTGTTCCGTAACATTCACTTGAACTTGAATTAGTTAACCAAAACTAACGCGACCTCCAATTGAGTCTAAATATTAACATCAATTGAGAATAATGAATGGAATTGTAACATTTCTCAATATTCAATATGTGGTTCTTCAAGTCAGATATTCTTCATACAGAATAAAAAATAAGGATCAAAATTCATGTCTTTGGTATTTTCTTGTGGCCCATTGTTCATACTGCATTTTTGTGATACTAGAGAGGCTCAGTTAGAACCATTCTTCGTAAATGTTTGTTGAGCAGATATGACCAGTTAAAACATCGGTCATCAGAGATAATAGTTTCGAGAATCGAGAGTTTTTTACTTCCGGCCTTTCAGAAGGCCCCTTGATAAATAGTCTCGACTGCCTGTGATCCGTTCTCGTGTTCCAGTCTGAGGAGAAATTCTCATCAATCAATCTCTTGAAGAGGAAAATGTATGATTGATAGGAAGCACGGGTTCCGGCCCAGTAAAAGTCGAGCGAGCCCCTTTTTTTTGGCTAAGTACCTATATCTCTATGGAGGAGAGACGGATTAATGTATGTCCTCCACTATCTTGAGGGCCATGGCGTGCCTCCTGATTCCCCACGATCACGACATTGTCCCTTTTCCCAGATTCTGAGTGATGTTTTCATATCCACCTTAACGATGGCGAGATGTATGGAAGGAATTCCAAACATGCATTTCATTGATGATGTAGGAGTGGTTCCAGAGCGTCTGTTATACTGAGACAAGCTCTCCTCTGGCATCTGTTGAGGATGTTTCGGTTACTGGCCTTCTCCAAGGAAGGCCACCATACCACTGATGCATAGGTGAGGATAGGCTTCACTACCACTGTATTGAGCCAGTGTATAACATGTGGTCTGAAGCCCGACCCCCAATGCCGAGCAGCTTCTATGTAGAGATGAAATGTTACAATGGCTTTATTCGCGTGCGAATCGATGTGTTTGTTCCACAGAAAGGACCCCGCACTTTTTCTATAACAAATGGCGTTCCGTCAAATTTTCTAAAATTTTGGTATAATGTAGTACTCGATCTGCTGATTAAAAGTGCCTGTGGCCCCCAACTCAATCCTATGACTAGTTTTTGAGATACAGGGCGCGTTGAAGTTGAGAATTACCCACTTTTACTACGCCCGTATCTCAGATCAGAATCGAATGAACTTCAATTTTTCTCAAGAAACATTTCATTACATCCCCAAGGAGCAACCATATAGGGGAATATGACCGAAAATCGTTACGAATACAGGGTCATCCATAATTTAATGCATGCCCGATTTTGAAAGTATAAAATATGTCAGTTTCAGAGGGAGACCGTTCAAAAAATGAACTGTTACACTAGATATGTTGTTGTTACATCGAAAAATTCTGAAATACCCAAAATTTATACTGGGTGATCCATTATTATAGAAACTATTCTCAAGGAGGGTTAAATGGACACCCTGTATTTATGGGTTTATTCAAGGTGTTTGTTTAATTTTTTTAGAACATATCATCATGGACTTCAAAGAATACAGGGTGATTCAGTCATGAAATGAACTTTGAATCTCACGAAAATACCCAAAAACAAACTTTTTTTTTCATCACCCTGTATTTCAAGATTAACTCCGACGAGGTGCGAGTTTTGTTTCACCATTGTACTTGAAATAAAAACATCAATACGGCTGAGAGTTTTTATCCACTTCCTATGACCAGATTTTTTGTTATGCTGTTATAAGAATAGAATAACATAAATAAATAATTTTCATATCACATAAAAAAAAATCTGCTCATAGGAAGTGGATAAAAACTCTTGGCCGTATTGATGTTTTTATATCAAGTACCATGGTGAAAAAAAATTCCCACCTCATCGGAGTTAATCTTGAAATACAGGGTGATGAAAGAAAAAGGTGGTTTTTGGGTATTTTCGTGAGGTTCAAAGTTCATTTCATGACTGAATCACCCTGTATTCTTTGAAGTCCATGATGATATGTTCTAAAAAAATTAAACAAACACCTTGAATCAACCCATAAAAACAGGGTGTCCATTTAACCCTCCTTGAGAATATTTTCTATAATAATGGATCACCCAGTATAAATTCTGGGTATTACAGACTTTTTCGATGTAACAACAACATATCTAGTGTAATAGTTCATTTTGTGAACGTTCTCGCTCTGAAACTGACATATTTTATACTTTCAAAATCGGGCATGCATTCAATTATGGATGACCCTGTATTCGTAACGATTTTCGGTCATATTCCTCTATATGGTTGCTCCCTGGGGATGTAATAAAATGTTTCTTGAGAGAAATTGAAGTTCATTCAATTCTCAACTTCAGCGCCCTGTATCTCGAAAACTAGTCATAGGATTGAGTTGGGGCCATAGACATTTTTGATCAGTAGGTCGAGTACTACATTATACCAAAATTTAGAAAATTTGACGGAACGCCATTTGCCATAGAAAAAGTGCGGGGTTCTTTGCGCTCCAGTTTAACACCGAGATAACGGACCTGGTTAGATAAGGTGAGCTTCATCCCAAACAGACAGGGAAATCTAACGTCGCAAGGCACTCTTTCCTCGTGAAGAGAACCATTTCGGTTTTCTTAGGGTTTACTGAAATGTCGTAGGTATGTTATGCACCACCACTCGATTATCCACAAAGCATTTTGCAACGATAACGCTGTGTATCTTTCCTCTTAGCAACAGGACAAGATCGTCCGCATAGGCCACTGCTACGTAGCCCATATCCGCCAACTCAACAAGGAGCCCATCCAGGACGAGATCCCACAGCAGTCCTGAGACGCCGCCCGCCAATCCACGCTTGATGCACGTTGCTGATCTTCGTAACAGGTGTTTTCTTTCTCTTCTTCTTCCTCTTAATTTAGGCCTCAGGCCTGTAATTTCCAATTCCGCTATCTTGTGAGATCGACGTCCAAGAATCTTTTCATCTTTTGGGGGGCCTGCCTGGAGGTCGTCGTGACTGTGGCCGACCATCTCGTGCAATTCTAGCTATTCTTGCCATATCCATTCTGTTCACGTGGTCATTCCATTCTCGTGGCCGCTTTCGACCCCATCTAATCACGTCTTCGATCTCGCAGTTCTCGCACTCCTTCCTCATGTCGGTGCTGCGTTGCATATCTCTCAGAGTGTATAGCCTGCAATACTTCTGAGGGTTTTCACCCCAGTTGTTCGCAAGATGTTTTTCGTCCTTTGATTATCTGCCCGGGTTTCTATGGCGTATGTTAATACAGCTCTTATGTATGCAGGTCTTATAGATAGGGTATATAGGTGTTTTCCATTTCATTGAAACCTGGAAATTGGACCTCAAACTGTCAACATCCGAGCTGGTTTTTACACCAGTGGGAAGAGTTAACCAACCAATCTGTTGAGGGCCTCCGCTAGAGAGAATTTCCCGAAGCCTATTAGCCTCAGATACACCCCTCGTTGTCAAGGCCAGATGTGGAGGGTAGTTGAGTTGAGTTCGAAATCCATAAAATCAAGTTAGAACATTTTACATTGATATACTGCGAATAGAGACACTTTTTCAATAGTCATGGTCAAATTATTATTACTGTTCTGACGACGCGACGATTCGCATATTCATTTCAGCAGAGTGAAATTGCGTGGAACAAAATTTGCGTATGTCCTTTCCAGGTTTTTCATTGCTACTCAAACGAGCATATTGCAGATACAGTTAAATGTGCTTCAAAATACGATTTGGAACTCCTTGCACCTCTTCGCACAAGACCGCTCAAAAGCGATTTGCGTTTTTTCGTTCATCCACACAAAAACGATTGTTCTACTGGGATCGGCATGGGAACTGGGAGCAATCAGGTGACACTCAATAATGCCTTATAAATCATACTTCATAAAAACTGTGGCAGCACTGTATCCTGCAGTTTATTATGACTGATAAGGATAAGTGGCTTACACAACGAGCTACCAAGTGATGCAACATTTGTTGCCCCAGGAAAAGGAGCAGGAGCTTACACACCGAAGACACCATACAAATGCGTTGTGTCTTCGGTGTGTTATATGTATATTGGCAGAAGTAACAGTTATCAGCCCGGTGTAATTAAATAGTTAGCTGTGAGAATGTGTTGATTTCTGGAGAAAAAACTGTTGACAGTGTTGACTGACAGTTCAGCACCGTTGAGGATGTACATAGATGCATAGAATATGTGGTGTAACGACTCCCTACTAAAAATCGTGACCAAAATTTGTAGATCAAAAATGGCACTCTAGAATGTAGTACTGGTCCTACTTCGGGAATAATCCAGAAAATTTCGCGGTCGTGGCGCTACTGCGGCAACGAAATATTGCGCGACACCTTTCGGGAGAAATGAAAAGCAGGACGAATACTCAGATTTTCGATCAACGAGAAAGTCTTGAACAAAATCTAATCAGTGCCAACACCAGGTATTCTATGCATCTATGGATGTACATATATCCATTTTCAATATCGAAATCGTCTACTTGTATCGTTCTCGATGATAATAATCTTGTGAAAACCCTTCAAAGCAGAGACATAATCATTCTTTTCATAACAAAGCTCATTGAAAAACTATTTTGTTTCGAATCGTTTATTGTTAGTTCAAATGAACATATTTGATTCCAACATCCAAATAAATATTCATATTTTACTTCAATCAGGAAAAATCTGATTAAGATACATTTTTCGTATATTACAGCCGTCACATTTTAAGATTGGGAAAATCTCTCGGTGTTTCAGTAATATCCATATCCATGACCCAAAGCATGTCCATATCCTAAGTTGTCTCCGTAATACAGTCCATTACCATAGGGATATCCAACGCCACCACCATAGTGGCTTCCGTAACCCAAACCATATGCTGAAACAAGAGGAGCAGCTACCACGGTTTTGGCCACTACAGGAGAAGGATAATCTATCCTTGAACTGTAGCTCGTAGCTGCCGGGACACCGTAGCCGCCAAGAAGATATCCTGGCGCAGCAGCAACGAAGGAAGCGAGAGCGAGAACAATAACGAATTTGAACATTTTGAAATATTGGTTTACAGTTAGATGTTGCAGAGGACTATGAATTTTCAGACCTATTACATGCTATTTATACCTAATTCCGAGGAAAGGAAAACAAATATCAATTCTCTCGTAGCATGTTCTTGAACTTGAATTGGTTGACCAAAAACAAAGGTTGTCATGCATGGATGATGCCCTCGAATTGAGTTCTCTATCGGAATATTTACTTCAATTATGGATAATCTTGAAAGAAACTGTAACATTTTTTTTATAATCTTGTTATGAATTAAGCTCGTTGACTTTTATTCTACATAACATTTTCGGTCATTCAACATTCTCAGAAACAATAAATAACAATTCAACATGTATTTTCATTCTATAGTTAGGAAGAGAGCTGAGTTCGAAACTACTCGAGGAATTCCTAGTTTTCATTATTATTCCAAAATTATGTTTTTTTTTCACTCATTCTATTTACGGGGTGGCCAGATTTCGATGGTTTGGTACTAAAACTAAACTATTAAAGATAGAGAGAAATTAGTTATTTTTGTATCTAGTGCGCGAAATGCTACTTTGGTGATCGAGAACTGATTTTTTTTCAAAGAGGCGCAGCCGAGTTGAAAAAAAAATAGTCGAGATCACCAAAGTATTTCGCGCATGAGATGCAAACAAAATTTTTTCTACAAACGTTCGTCCACTGGCTGCACCATAAATGTTAACATTGTAAATAATAAATAGAATTAAGTAGTGTTAAATTTTCTCACTATTTGAAAGCCTTAATTATTGTTGTACATTAATAAATAAATGATATCTTGGATTTTTGCTTGACTACAGGACTACAGGAGTATAACAACAAAGCTTCTTCTTATATTTTTTCAAATCAACAGTTGCTCAGCAAAAAAAGTTCTGGGGGAAAACAGGTGACAGTGTTTCAGAAAGAATATAACCCTGCAGATTTGCTATCTAGAGTGCATGAGAATTGCCTCAATCAAATAACAAGAACAGTTGCATTTGCATAATTAATAGAAAACAAAATGTGACCTCTTCGAGCATTTTTCTACAAATAGTAAATTCCAAAGATATTAGTACAAGCTTTATTTTTTTCGCAGTACATATGTAAGTATATAGAATATCTTGCTTGAAGATCCGCATATTGAATAATTTGAATTGTTACAATTCTATTCATTATTCTAAATTGAAATACATATTTCGACTGACAACTCAATTGGAGGTCGCATTTATTTTTGGTTAACTAATTCAAGTTCAAGTGAATGTTACGGAACAATGGTTGCTATCCTCCCTCAAAATTAGGTATAAATAGCATGTAATACGTCTGAAAATTCATAGTCCTCTGCAACGTTGAATTGCAAACCAATATTTCAAAATGTTCAAATTCGTTCTTGTTCTCGCTCTAGCTTCCTACGTAGCTGCTGCTCCAGGATATCTTCTTGGCGGCTACGGTGTCCCGGCAGCTACGAGCTACAGTTCAAGGATAGATTATCCTTCTCCTGTCGTTGCCAAAACCGTGGTAGCTGCTCCACTTGTTTCAGCATATGGTTTGGGTTACGGAAGCCACTATGGTGGTGGCGTTGGATACCCCTATGGTAATGGACTGTATTACGGAAACAACTTAGGACATGGACAAGCTTTGGGTCATGGATATGGATATTATTGAAACACCGAGGGATTTTTCCAATCTTGAAAATTGGCCACTGCAATATAGAAAATAATCATGTGAATCAGATTTTTCCTGATGGAAGTTAAATATGATGATTGTTTATTTACATCAATCAAAGATGTTATGTCCTATAAGTAAATGATTCGAAACAATATCGTTTTTCTGTGAAAATATTAATTTTTCTTGAACAAGCTTCCTCATATGTACTCATAAATAGAAATCTGAGGGATTTAGATCAGGCGAACGAGGTGGCCATTGTATTGGTCCTCCTTGGTCCATTTATTCGTTAAATGTTCATTCAGCTAACTGACTACTTGTCTTCTTCTATGTGGTGGTACACCATCGTGCTGATACCACATACCACATCAATATTGAGCTCTAAGTTATCAATGAAGTCAAAAAGATTGTGCTCCAAAAATTTAATATGCATTTAAATGCTTATTTATAACATGTACTGACATCAAATCATATTCCTGAGTCATAAAAGAATGCATTGTTATTCAAAACGTACATCAAATGTCAAATGAATTATTAAAATATCGTCAATTACCATATCGACCAGTCGGCCTACTTAATCAAAATATTGATATAATTTTTTTCAAATGCTTGTAACTCCTGAACAAAAAGGAATCGGACCTATGTTCATAGAACAAAAAATGTTCAAAAGATGCACAGCTACCTTCTGTCGAAATTTGTCATAGAGCTTGTAGAACACCCAGTAGGTATATCGAAAATTTCGAAAAAACACTTTTCGTTCAACAAAATCGAAGCGAGCTTTGATTGGCTTCCTTCAAAACTGAGGCGATTCAAAAATGAGGAAACCGAATTGAATTTGACAAGTCGAAATAAATAAGACATGAAATTCTATGACCGCCTCAGTTTGAAAGTGAATCAAAGTCTGCTTGGATTTTGTTGAACGAAAAGTATTTTTTTGAAATTTTCGAAATATATTTTTGAAATCGTTGCAGAAAGATCAATTTGGAAATATCATTTCCACTATTCGAAAAAATAATTTTTGTTATTGCTCCAAATTTGAGCAGAACAAAAAATCCAATCGCACCGCTGAAAAGCAGTAAAAAAGTGTTCATTTCGAGAGCGTAGATACTATAATAAGTTATACTTAGTCCATTATGGACCAAATACCAAAGACACCCTTAAGCTCGGAAACCAGACGCCGCATCAGCCACTTTGAGTTTTCAGCAATTCAAGTTTCTCGAAAAAAAGGAATGTATCTGGCATCTGGCCACCCTGTACTGGACGATTTTCGTATATTGAGTGGAATTCCAATGTTCAATCAATCTTGAACCATTCAACTGATTTCTCATAGTTTGCAAGCTATATGACCCTTTTCGACTGCTTTCGTTTGTCATTGCAGGAATTATGAGAATCGGACCTAGGTAGGATAATTTTGGATGTATCTTATCTTTCTTATTATAACTTCACCCTGTACTTAAAGTTCAGAAAGGCTAACTGAGCCCAGTTCGAATAATAATCATGGTAATTTTTCTTCAGCTCCATGAGCGTAAGAAGTTTTTTCAAAAAAGAGTCCAAAAATTGTTTGCAACTATCATACAGAGTGATTAATGAACTTCTTTTTTGTTTTGATTCAAAAGATTCTCAATTTATTTTTTCAATATTTGCCCTGGTCCAGTGGTTAGAGTGTTGGATTAGTGGTTCGGTGTCACTGTTGTCAACAATGGGGCCATTCAACCTCAAATTGTAACCGGGCCATCGCATGCCTAAAATGCGCCGAGGGGCATCTCACTAAAGACTGCCTAAAACCGAAAACAACCTCTGCAAAATGCAAAAATTGTGCGGGTAGCCACCCAGCTAACAGCGTTACTTGTGACGCATACATCCAGGATATTGAGACCAGAGCCGCGAAAATTCAAACGTTACCAGTGATACCACAGAAGAAATACAACGATGCCCCATTATCTGAAACGAACATTTGGGAAACAAGAAGGCAGCAAATGCAGAAAAAGAATGAGGCCCAGATGGAAGTCCAAACAACCCCGATAGCTGCTCCCAGAAGGAAACTACCGAATTCCGCCAACATGACAAAAGAAAATCAGCCAGAACGCAGAATACAACTGGTGAAAATTCCCAAAATCCCTTTATTGAATTGCAAAATGAATTTCAGAAATTGAATGAACACATCAATATTTCAAAGATTCAAGAATCACTAAAAAAATTAAATAATTCATTAGAAACAGCACCATATGGTGCTTCAAAATTCCATATTATGATAGAATTTATGTCTAACCCAAATTCCCAAGATTTTTTAACTCAATATATCTACCTGGAATGCCAATGGTGTATCTAGAAAACGGCTAGAACTTGCCCAGTTTCTGAAAGACCATAAAATAGATATTATGATTCTTAACGAGCTCAGGATCAAAGAAGCCCAAAAGTTCTTTATAAAAGGTTACCAGACACTAAGGCGTCATCGAGCCGACGACAGCGGTCATGGCGGGGTTGGAATCCTTATCAGAGACGGCATCCCTTTTAAAATACTACCTGAATCTCTTTGTTCTATAGAAAACGTAGGCGCCCGCATTAACAACCTAATTTCCATTATTTCTGCGTACAATAGCCCCAGTAATAGTTTTCAAGAATCCTGTTTAACCGAATTGCTCAAGGACCATAAAACCCTTCTTATCGGAGACCTCAACAGCAAACACGAAATACCAACGGAAATACATTATTAACATTCCTAGAATCCAATTTTGATTGTAGCCTATACTTTACAGATGATCCCACCCATCACCCACCAAATGGTAATTCTCCCTCAATAATTGATGTAGTTGTAGCTAGGAATTTCATTAACATTTCCGAACTTGAATCCTTACCAGAACTTTCATCAAATTATAACCCTGTAGTCTTTTCAATTACACTTCAAAACAAAATGGAACGTATTCCAGAAAAGTTAGTATATGACTACACCAATACTAACTGAAATAGCTTTCGTAAAATACTAGACAATAAAATTAAAATAAAAAATAATATCACACCGTTGGAAATTATCGACCTAAATAAGTCAATAAATTCACGGAAGCCTTAAGGTTTGCCAGATCTAAAACAGTACCACAAATCTCGAAAAGGCCCTTACAAGATAAACTCCCAGACCGCATTATCAGACTAATCCGATATCGACATAAAATTAGAAAACGCTGGCAAACAAATAGAATCGGCGCGGACAAAGACCTGATGAATCACATCACCGGTAGCATTATATAGGTATCAAATTTACCAATTTAGGAACGAGATATGGGGAGAAAAATTAAGTAAATTACCTAAAACCTCACGATAACTTACTTTGGAAAACGGCGAAAATTTTCAAAAAAGAATTCAACCCTATCCCCATACTAAACGAAAATACACAGTACTACACCTCGGACGCGGAGAAATCTAAAATATTTGCGGAAACTTTCAAGAAAAATTATAATTTTCCACAGTTCGATAATAACCAACATAAAGAAGTAGAAAATATAGTTAGAAATTTCCTCACTTCCAATAGGTACTATCAACATCCCGAACAGTAAATTCCTTACAAACCCAACAGAAGTCAAAGCACTGACAAAAACTTTACAAAATAATAAAGCTCCCGGTCATGATGGACTCGATAACAGATTGATCAAAAATCTATCAAAAAAAGCCATAGTACAGCTAACTTACATAATCAACGGGATCATCACACAACAACACTGGCCGGATTCCTGGAAAATGGCTATATTCATTCCGATCCCCAAACCAGGAAAAAAGAAAACTGATCCAAATCGTTACAGACCGATCAGTCTGTTATCGACCATAAGCAAACTAACAGAAAAAGTAGTATTGAGTAGATTTAAAACTATATCCAAAAAACTAGACATACGAGATAAATATCAATTTGGATTCAAGGAAAAGCACAGCGCCGTTCAACAAATATGCCGAATAGTAACAGACACAATAAACGGCTCTAATAAACAACAACACACCGTCATGTTATTGCTAGACGTGGAGAAAGCTTTTGACAAAGTATGGATTAATGGATTGATATATAAGCTGATTAAATTAAAATTCCCGACATACCTCATCAGAATTATTCATTCATACCTCACAAACCGCAAATTTAAAGTTAAAATCAATGACACGCTCTCAGAACCAATAGACATAGAAGTCGGCATAGACCATAGTCCAGGGATCCAACCTAGGACCCAGATTATTCAACCTATACCTCCACGACATTCCTACCTTCCCGGGAACAAACCTTGCCCTATTCGCGGACGACACCGCCGTCTACGCCCATTCATCTTGGGCGAATGTGGCAAATTCTGAATTACAATACCATTTGAATATACTGAATAGTCACCAAATCACCCCTAAAAATAGCGTAAAATGTCTAGGAGTAGAACTAGATGAAAAATTGAACTTCAAAGCCCACATCAAAAACAGCCTAGCTCGAGGTTACGCTGCTAAAAGAAAACTATACCCCTTACTGTGCAGCATAAAAATACTAACGAGCTGTGCAGAAACAGTAACTCAGACCAAAATAACAAAGCCCTCATCTATACAGCAATGATTAGGCCACTAATCACATACGGTGCTCCCGCCTTTTGTCACCTTCGCCCATCACCCCTCCGTCCACTCCAAGTATTCCAAAACAAATGCCTCAGTTCCTTAACCCGTCAATTACACTCAGCCCACTTCCACGGCATGGAGCAGGGAAGTGAGCAGAGAAATGAGCATGGTGAGAATGTAATCACCTCACTTCTACTGCCACTCGTGCTGCTACTCGCGTTGCCGGTCACTCCCTAAATTAGCGGTTTTTCGTGCGGCAGTCAAAGGACCGGCAGCGCAAGTGGCATGGAGTGATCACATTCAGCCCAGTTACTGTCGTGCCTGAGTTGCGCACGTTGTCGTATCAATTGATTGAAATCGTTAATTGTTGCGAAAAATGTCGACGGAGTGGAGCAATGAAAAAATAATATCATTTCTAGAATACCTTGAGAGTGAAAGAGTGATATGGGATTCTTCTGATGAAAACCATAAACTTAAGCGCAAAGTGCACGATGGTTGGAAGGATGTTTGGAATTGAGGAATTAAAGTGAGAAAAAAGTCACTTAAGGCGACATTCAGACCTCTTCTGATGTCAGGATCAGGTGCAATTTCGTCGTCCGCCATTGCCAAAACTTGATCGCGAGAGAAATGTTTGAGCTGAGTGTAAATACTCGCTGCCTTTCCATACTGCCGCAGAAGTATTCCGGGAAATATTTCTGGCAGCGCGAGTAGCAGTGGAAGTGGCTGAGTGTAAACAGAAACAGATATGCCCGAATAACAGACCTTCATGAGTCAACCGCCATCCCCACAATCCGCGAATTTATCGACCACTTGTCTAACCAATTTTATAATACCTCAATTACACTCAGCCACTTCCACTGCTACTCGCGCTGCCAGAAATATTTCCCGGAATACTTCTGCGGCAGTATGGAAAGGCAGCGAGTATTTACACTCAGCTCAAACATTTCTCTCGCGATCAAGTTTTGGCAATGGCGGACGACGAAATTGCACCTGATCCTGACATCAGAAGAGGTCTGAATGTCGCCCTAAGTGACTTTTTTCTCACTTTAATTCCTCAATTCCAAACATCCTTCCAACCATCGTGCACTTCGTGCTTAAGTTTATGGTTTTCATCAGAAGAATCCCATATCACTCTTTCACTCTCAAGGTATTCTAGAAATGATATTATTTTTTCATTGCTCCACTCCGTCGACATTTTTCGCAACAATTAACGATTTCAATCAATTGATACGACAACGTGCGCAACTCAGGCACGACAGTAACTGGGCTGAATGTGATCACTCCATGCCACTTGCGCTGCCGGTCCTTTGACTGCCGCACGAAAAACCGCTAATTTAGGGAGTGACCGGCAACGCGAGTAGCAGCACGAGTGGCAGTAAAAGTGAGGTGATTACATTCTCACCATGCTCATTTCTCTGCTCACTTCCCTGCTCCATGCCGTGGAAGTGGGCTGAGTGTAATTGACGGGTAACAACCAGTGTCGCGTGAATGAACTCACAAGAAATATTCCAAAAACGAGGTGTAACAACATAAACCCTCATAGCAAACACCCCTTACCCTACCAATTCCTTCCTATATTCCATTTCCATATCCCCTCTACCAGTTGTATACAGGGTCTTTTACGAGGAACCTCACCCATATTTATACGGGAAACTACTGAAAGTATTTTCATGAAATTCAGCACTTATAAGTATTTCACGATGCTGATGAAATCTAAAATATTTTCAAGGCATGAGCACCTCCGGTTCGAGGTTTTTGGATGGAAAATTTTCATTTTTGGGATTTTTCAAGATGTAAGATTAATGTATCCACTTTGAAAATCGAAATCGCGATTCATGATACAGGGGGTGAAAAAATCGCTTTCAAAGTTAGGGATGACAAAATCGTGAAAAACCAATTTTTTCAAATTAGAACCCCATTTTTTTATGGCAGATATTGAATCTACGTTAAAAAATAATGTGAGTGTATGCATCACACCCTGGCCCTAAAATGGATATTTTCTGAGTTATTCACAAAAAACTGTTTTTCGTCTTGAATTTTCAGCTATTTCTTTTCCCTTCACGCCAAAAAGATGAAATTTTCAGGAACTGTTATTTGAACCATGCTGTAGATTTTTCACCCCTTCTTAAAACCGACTTCAAGTTACTATTAGGAGAACCATCGAACCATGGCAAACTCTCGCAGTTATAACTAGAGAAGATGCTCAAAGTTTTGACCGTTAATTTCTAGACATTTATTTATACGTCTCAGGAATGCTTCGTGCGTTGCTCTTCTTATTTCATCGGGAGGAAGAGATCTGCAAAAGTGTTTAAAAACCAAATTGAGTTTCAAAACTATGAATCTAAAAATCTAAACAAACCTGAACGCATTTCTGACTCGTTCTATGCAGTCCTCTTTATCAGTCAGGGGAGTTGAGTAGACAATATTTTTTATCCTACCCCAAACATAATAGTCTAAAGGAGTTAAATCGGGAGAACGTGGTTGCCAAAGATGTGGACCATTGTTCACCAACCATCGATCTTCAAATAGCCTGTAGAGGATATTTGACACATTGAGTGAATTGTGTGGAGGCGCGCCATTTTGTTGATACCATAAGTCATTATGGTTCTGTACCAGTGGCGCACCGAGGGGGGGGGCTGTCGGGCTGCAGCCCCCCCCCGAGCTGTGAAAACAAAGTAATTCAAATATTTCTATCTTATTATTTTTCTAAAAGTAATAATAATTATTTTAGAACAGAATGGAAACTTACAACATTTCCTGTACAGATAGAAATAGGGATTGATATACATATACAGGGTGTTTCATTGGTGAATGAACATACGTTAACCTGAGCTAGAGTTACCCTAGGCGAGTCCAAAAAACCGATATATGATAGGTATAATCAATTCCATATATATATATATATATATATATATTCTTTCGAAAGAGAGAATTACATACTGTTTTGTAATATCAAACAATATATGGCATATGGCACGTGTGAAGAAATGGCGACAAGGAACAGATTGTATAAAAAAATAAAATCTGTTTCCCGCTCCAAATCTGAGTGTTAGCAGAGGGAATGTAAACGGGGTACCATACAATTTTGTGTATGATACACGAGAACAGATAAAAACCTCTGAAAAAACTCTGTCTCTCCGTGTATGTGTGGTGATACTGAATTTGTTCAAAAAATATGCTGCTATCCATGTTACAGAGCTCCTTGTGCTTGAAAACATGCCTTTTCATCGAACTGGAGGCAAATATCTTGAAATTATATCCATAACCGAGATACAGAGTGGTTTATGTATTCATCAAAAATTTCAATTCCTCATAACTTTTGAACCAACTAGTATAGTTGGTTGATATTTGGAACGTATGATTCAGTTCTATAGGCAAGGCCGTAGCCACTGGGGGGTCCGATGGGGTCCGGACCCCCCCCCCCCCCGAAATTTATTTTTTCAGAAATGCCAGATAATCATCTCACCGAAAATTCTTCGAATAAATTTTTTTCTGGCTACGGCCTCGGACGGACCCCCCCGATTTTTTTTTCTAGCTACGGCCTTGTCTATAGGTCGATCGATTTACTTTTGAATTTCCAAAAAATTTCAGGTCCGTATTTGATAAATATGGGACTTCTTCCAAGCTGAGATTCAACACCTTGTATATTGAAATTTTGGGATTTGATTGAGATATTTGGAAAGAGAAGAACATTTTCAATGGGGTTCAGTAGATTTCATTGTCCCGCACGTCATTTTGCTCAAAGAGAGCTTCAGGGAAAGATCCAATTGAATGTTGGAATTCCACAAAATTCTCAGAAAAATCGTACATTATGATCAAATTGATCTCCAGAAGGTACAACGATTGGATCCAGGTGATGAAATTAGAAGAACTAACTTTAGTAGCTGGATTTTACGAAATGAAAGAATGGTCAACAGAATTTTATTTACCGATTCACGACGGATGGGGTCATTATTAGGGATTCGCATTAGTGGGCTGCAGAGAATCTGCATGCAGTCAGGCATACGAAATCCTCATACAAATTTTCAAGAAACGTATGGTGTGGCGTTTAATAAAATCGATTGATTAGACCACAGGTCATACCAAGACGGCTTAAAAATTTCCTCCAACATCATTTTCCTGTATTACTCGAAGGTACGGACACTGCAGGATGGAGCTCCACCCCATTTTAGAGTAATGATCAGACAATTTTTAGATCAGAACTTTCCAAATATGTGGATAGGCACAGGTGGACCGCATGCCTGGCCCGCTAGGTCACCAGATTTCAATCTTGTTGATTATTTCATTTGGGGTTATTTGAAATGTTCAGTAAATTCATCTGAAATAGGAAGTGTCGATGTATCGAAGTCGCGTGCAATGAAATACGTAATAATCCAGACATGATCAAAAAAAATATCTGACATATTTTGAAGAGGGCAAGAATGTGTATTGAACAAAATGGTGGTACTTTCGAGCACTTTCTGTTATTCACGTTAAGTTTTCATGTTTCTTCAGTTATTTATTCATCTTTGTTGACTTCAACTAAATTTTTCTCGATGTTTTTCCGGAAATAACTCCAAATGATTCCACAGAATATTATGAAATTCGAATGTGCAATTAGTGGGACCAAAAAAATTCAATTAGATCATGTACGATTTTTCTGAGAATTTTGTGGAACTCCAATATTCAATTGGAAATGACGTGCGGGACAATGAAATCTACTGAACCCCATTGAAAATTTTCTGCTCTTTTCAAATATCTCAATCAAATCCCAAAATTTCAATATACAGGATGTTGAATCTCAGCTTGGAAGAAGTCCCATATTTTTCGAATACGGACCTCGAATTTTTTGGAAATTCAAAAGTAAATCGATCGACCTGTAGAAATGAATCATACGTTCCAAATATCAATCGACTATACTGGTTGGTTAAAAAGTTATGAGGAATTGAAATTTCTGGTGAATACATGAAGCACCTGTATATGTCGGTTATGGAATATATCGGTTTTTTGGACTCGCCTAGGGTAGCTCTAGCTCAGGTTACCGTATGTTCATTTACCAATGAAACACCCTGTATAATAACGAATGCGATATATCCATTACTTAAGAAGGTTTTCGCTTGCGCCGCATTTTTTAAATTATACAACTTACAAAAACCTGATTACTCTTGAGCAGCCCCCCCCGAATAAAATTTCTGGGTGCGCCACTGTTCTGTACTAGCGGCTCAATTATTTGAGTCAATATGTCAGAATATCTATCTCCTAAGGGAGAACATTCTTTAAATAATGCAAACATGTGTAGTGTTCTATCTTACCAGTTAAAGTCCCATCATTAATGTGAACATCGAGAATTGCATTATTTTTGATGGCGCAAAAAACATTGAAACTCCAGGTCTCTTAAAAGTTCCATTGTCTGAAGTGGTGGTTGTTCTCTTCATCCCAATAATGACTGTTATGCCTATTGAAAGAACCATTATTTGTGAATTCAGATTCATCTGTCCAAATTATACAGTCCAAAAAGTTTTCATTCTCTTGAAATCGAATCATCATAGCTTAGCAAAACTCTGTTCTCCTGACGAAATCAGTTTCCTTCAAATGTTGTACCCTATTGAATTTATATGGGTGCATTTTATGTTTTTTTAATATTCTCCAAACACTCGATTGAGATAATCCCAGATCAATATCGGCATCTTTGAGAGAATTTTGAGGATTCACACGAAAATATGCAAGAACTGTAATTTCGTTGTTCTCATCTTCTACTACACTTTTTTCTCTGTGTATAATTTTCTTAACGAAAGATCCGACATTTCTCAAGTTTGTCATGGTTCTGTTAATGGTATCTCTCGTTGGTCTGGGTCGGTCAGGAAACCTCTCAATGAACAGTCGAATCGTTCTATCTACAACTTTATTACATTCTCCATGAAGTAGAATGAGATTTAAATAATCTTCATTGGTAAAATTAGGCATAGTGATCGATTTTATAACTTAATACGAATTATCACCAAATTAATAGTAAACACAAAATGCTACTGAATATAGAGGAATTTGGCAGATGTAATTAATGATATCTATCATTAAAAAAAAGACTGTAAAACATGGTAAGTTTTTGCATATGGTTCATAAGGAATTATTTATTTATCACTGGAGAGAAAACCGATGGCCGATTAGTTGAAATAAAGAGGTTTCCGATACAAATTCGAATCCAAATTCGCCATCTATTTAGGAACAACCTGTAACTTTTTTCTCTTGCATATTAGGGTAGTAAAATCTAAAACATGGTTTAAGTAACAGTTCCTAAAAATTTCATCTTTTTGGGCGTGAAGGGAAAAGAAATAGCTGAAAATTCAAGACGAAAAACAGTTTTTTGTGAATAACTCAGAAAATATCCACTTTAGGGCCAGGGTGTGATGCATACACTCACATTATTTTTTAACGTAGATTCAATATCTGCCATAAAAAAATGGGGTTCTAATATGAAAAAATTGATTTTTCACGGTTTTGTCATCCCTAACTTTGAAAGCGATTTTTTCACCCCCTGTATCATAAATCGCGATTTCGATTTTCAAAGTGGATACATCAATCTTACATCTTGAAAAATCCCAAAAATGAAAATTTTCCATCCAAAAACCTCGAAGTTATTCTTGTTTCAGCGGAGCTCTATTTTCGATTTTTTTTTCGAATTTTCCCGCTCAGAGAGAATTTTCCAACCAAAACTGAAAAATGTTACATCAAAATAACTTGAAATTTTCTAAGGAATCTATTTCTGCAATAAAAAAATAGTGTTCTAATTTGAAAAACGGAAGTCATTTCCGGAAAAAACGGGAGGTGCTCATGCCTTGAAAATATTTTAGATTTCATCAGCATCGTGAAATACTTATAAGTGCTGAATTTCATGAAAATACGTTCAGTAGTTTCCCGTATAAATATGGGTGAGGTTCCTCGTGAAAGACCCTGTATAGTGTCTCCCAGTTATACATAGTGTCTCCCAATTGTAAATAGTGTACATAATATATATTCACAATTACTTTGAACAGGTTTTCTTGTTTTTATTTTTCCTGTATAAATGATGTATATTCACAAACTAAGATTCAACAATTCGTAAAAGAATTGTCGAAAGAATTTAATGTTCATATAATCAAAATTGTAGTGGTTACTTTTTAGTAGGAATTATAAAATATGATAATTAGTAAAAGTGTGTAATCTACGAACAGCAAATTCGTAATTCCAAAAAGTTGAATAAATTGATTTTTGATTTTGATTTTGTTGTTGGATTAGAAACCGGCGAGTACGAGTTCAATCACGAGCTAGAAAAGAATTTTTTTACTCCAGCCCCACGAACTTAATCATTTACTCCTTGTTATATTAACAATGTTTTACCAAAAAAAAAATTCAAAATTTAAACAGCTCCTTCTGGGTGTTACATTTTCTTTGTCAGTTAGTATATCCAATTTTTTTACGGAAACAAAGAATTTCTGCAAGTGACAGCAACTGTAATTTTGCGAGAAACACCCTATAACTAACGCTGTTGGGCATCAATTGGGCTTGTCATGAAAATTGACACCTCCAGGAACTGTCATCATCATTTTTTGTCTACCTAGCTTGTAAATAGTTACAATATGGTTATCTAGCAAATAATATGATTTAGTTTGAAGGTATTCGCTTCTTTCGAAAAGAAATCCGTATACTACGTTTTCCTCTGTTTTGAGGTCATAGATATATGACATCGTAGTAAACTTATGTGAAGGTGAGTTTCGAAACAATGCACACCAAAATGTGGAACTTTCGGAGATCTATATACCACGAGAAAGATTAGAATCGCTCGAACCAATATGAAAGAAATACAGAACTTACTGAAGTAAAAGGACCCTTTCAATGTACTAAGACTTTTATCGAGCAGATTCCCCGCATTATTTTCTAAATGATTTTTCATTCCGAAATTCAACACAGATTGCATATAGTATCATTATTGCAATCTCCCAAATTACATAAATTTCGTTTTTTATACCGGAGGAAGACGATATTGAATCGAAGGCAATTCTTCATGACATTGAGTATATTATTCGAGCTGAAAAATACAACGAATCTCATTGTATTCCATGAACAATAACTTATCTATGAACTGTTATTGGAATATTTCCGCACTTGAAACACGACAGTATTACCAAATAATGAAAAAAATGTAGCAGATATTGTGACACGCCTTTATTTATTCTGAATTATGCCTCATTAGCGTGACTATTTCATCAAAAAAATTTAGGGGTCACCATCAATGCGTAACCACCTTTGTTTTTTCACCAGTTGAAATTTAAGTTCAAGTTAATATTTCAGAACTCCTATATACGATCCGAATATCTCGAATTGGGTATAAAAAGCGGTTCTTTATTCTCAGAGATTCATAATAAGTTCAGACATCGTTATAGAAAGAACCACACAAATCATACAATGTTCAAGTTATTTGCACTATTAGTTATTGTGAGTTACGTTGCTGCTGCTCCAAGTTATGTGCTTGGAGGGTATGGTGTTCCTGCTGCGACGAGTTACAGCTCAAGAATTGATTATCAAACTCCAGTTGTAGCCAAAACTGTTGTTGCGACTCCTGTAGTTGCATCTTATGGATATGGTTCAGGTTACGGAAGTGCTTATGGAGGTCTGGAATACCCATACGACAGTGGATTGTACTATGACCAGGCTTTGACTCATGGTTATCCTCTCAGTCATGGACATGGATACAGTTCCCTACACTATTGATGAACTGATAGGAGGAATACATTGAACAATTCATGAATTAAACTGAAGTATCGTCGGAGAACAGATTTTCGCAGCGGAAACTTAGATAACCAATCAATTTTTGTTGAAACCTATTGTTAATTGTTGATGACTCTAATAGAATATGAAATCTCAATGTTTATTACTTATTCATCGTAATATTTTACGCATCTCAACTGCATACAGTGGATACCGTAATGGTTTAAATGAAGGAGAAGTTTTTTCGTTCACAGTTGAAAACATAGAGGTCATGACAATCTAAGAGATACACAAACTATTCGGCTCTGAATCCATAAGTGGGAAGAAAAATTCTGTCATGTTCGAAGAAGCATTATTTCACTGATAGATAGATTTATTTTCATGAGTTACAACTATTCATGTTTACATACGTCAGCAGTGATTAAATCAGTAATAACTTAAATTTAAAAATAGACAAATTCATTCAAAAATTGTTGAAACACTATCACAAAATTCACCAATAGAATATACAGGATTTAGGGGTAATTTATTTTTTACAACATTTTCAAACCTGTCATCAGATAAGACCTTAAGGTACTGGTATTTTGTTATACAAATCAATGGCCAAAAATTCAGGAACTCTCTGTGATCTGTTCAATCGTACACAATTCTTTCTAATAAGCCCCCTACCCCTAGTGACATGACTATGGACATCAGATTGCAACTGATAAGAATATCACATAAGCATAGGTCAAGGACTCAAGAATAAATATCGATGGAAATGTAAGAATCCCAAGCTCAATAAAGCAGTCGCGATAACCCAAACCTGATATGATTCGAATTTCCCTGCGCTGGACTCCAAAAATCTTTTTCCTCAGAGAACAACTACCCCAGAGAATCTTAGGTGGGACTCGATTGAAGAAAAATAAACCATCCGTAGTGAGTCAGCCGATAAAGATGATGAGAGTGTCCTCAAATCAAATGTGCTGACTCTAGTAACCACCTCAGAAGCCTGGGCCTCCCAAGTTAGAGCCGCATCCAGAAGAACACCCAGAAATTTAACATTCTTCACTTCCTGCACTGGTATTGGTCTGAGACTGCAAATCAGGTTCTGCGTCTTGCTTTCATTAACACTCAGTTTATTAGCTGAGAACCACTCGAATTAACAAAGAAGACCTTATGCCGTCAACACGCGTCCTTAAGGTGGGCGTTTAAACCGAGTAGGAAAGATCAGCCGATAGAGGCGCCACCGTCCATTTTATGAAATATCTCCATAGAACTTACATTATCACTATAAGTTCTATGAATATCTCCATCGTTATGAATGAAATGTACAATGGCGCTCTCTATCCGAAAATCGCCGAACTATAAATTACGTCGATTTGTGGGTAAAGCAGGAATTTTTTCCCGCCAAAATTTGAATTTGGCCATTTTCTGCCAATTCCGTATTTCAAGTTGATCTTGTGAACGAAATTATCAGTAGATTCACTTTTAATCGGAAGTTGAACTATTTTCATGGGTCTTTCTGTTGAAATAAAACAGAAGCATGGGTTGGCTCATTTTCTTCTATTTTTGAAAGAAAAAAAATTGACTGTCGGAATGAAATCGATTAAAATTATTTCAACAAAAACCCTAATCCTTTCTGAGTTCACCCACAAAATTTCAGTTCTCAAAGTGAAACCGTTTTCGAGATCAACTTGAAATAAAAACACACTACATTGAACGCCCACCTTAAGTGTCTTTAATATGTAAATTGATAACATAACCAAATAGGATGTGTTGCTCGGAAAGGAGTGATTAGTGTTGTCTAAAATCATTAGAAACTTGGTAAATTTTAAAATCAACATTTGGACGGTTTTCCATCTAAAGTCAAACATTGCTTAGTTGTAGATAGTGATCATATGATTATGATTATGATTATACTTTTAACTCTAAGGTCTCCCGAGCACAAATATGGGACTTCTTCCAAGCTAAGATTCAACATTGAAATTTTGGTATTTGATTGAGATATTTGACGAGAGCAGAAAATTTTCAATGGGGTTCAGTAGATTTGTGATGAAGTTCAATTTCTTCGGCTAGAAATTGGTCTTCATCCTAAATTAATTTTTCCGGATTTTTATTTCAAATTCCTGCATTTCATTTCCGTTCAGAATTAAACCGAGAAGATCGAATATGGTACGTTCGATATTGTTTTTCATGCAGAGAACATAGTAAAAAGAGTCATAAGAACCACGTAGAATGTAGATAACGCCGTTTTTCTAGTTCATACGTACGATAAGCCAGATTCGAAGAAGTTTTTACCGAAGTACTTTTCTAGAAAAGTAGCATTTGTGCGCCTGCCGTTTCCGTCCCCCTCAGGGAGATTATAAAAGGCGATTTTCCCCTCATCTGTCATCCATTATTCACTTTTGATTCGAATTTAGTAGAGTACAGTTCCTTCTTGCTTTTTTTCGAGTTAATTCATCCTTTTTGATTAAAAAGTATAGCGATTCTATATTCATTAGTCAGCAAAAGTCGACTGTTATTTTCGATATCATTAAATTCTTATTTTTGCATTTACCGAGTCAGTATCAGTGCACCGAAATCGTAAGTGCCGATTCAATTCATTTCAGTCCTATTTTTTTGTATCCTCGTTGAGTCTATCAAAAATAGCTGTTCCGTCGAGATCCGTATTAAACCTTCCTTTACTCGTTCGGGATTCCGTCTATAGCACGTTTATCCGAGTAATCGGTGCCCGATTAGTGTCTGTCCTTTATGGCGAGTAATCTCATAGTCAGACTGGAGGGCCCATGCAAACCAATGCTATAGAACGTGCAGTCGAATAATATCCTGTTCGGTACCGATCCTTCGCGCCCCTAGTTCGGTGCGTCCTGTTTGACCATTTAAATTTAACCTGTCCAAACCCGACCTTTCTAGACGTGAAACAAGCTGAGTAGACATTGTCCCGCATGCCATTTTGCTCAAAAAGAGCTTCAGGGAAAGATCCAATTGAATATTGGAGACAAGAGCCGACAACAGTAAAACGAAGGCGATTTTAAGAACTGCCGAAATGAGAATACTCAGGAGAATATCGGGATATACGCTGAGAGATCGCACTTATAATTCGACAATCCGCGATGAACATGGAGTCGTTGACATAGTGAGATGGGGACGAAAGCGCCGAAGAGCTTGGAATGAGCACGTGGGAAGGATGTCGCCTAACAGAATAGCGAGAATCGCGCGGGATGGAATACCAGAAACCAGGAGACCTATGGGTAGACCACCAAAAAGATGGAAAGAATCCTGGATATCAACATCTAATGAGATGAACGATTAAGTTGGAAAAGACAGGCTATTAGCCTACATTAAGAAGAGGAAGAAGAATATTGGAATTCCACAAAATTCTCAGGAAAATCGTACATTATGATCCAATTGAATTTTTTGTCCCTTCAATTAATCTCCAGAAGGTACAACGATTGGAACCAGGTGATGAAATTGGAAGAACTAACTTTAGTAGCGGGATTTTACGAAATGAAAGAATGATCAACAGAATTTTATTTACCGATTCACGAGGCATGGGGTCTTCAATATGAGGAATTCGCATTAATGGGCTAAAGAGAATCCGCATGCAGTCAGGCATACGAAATCCATACAAATTTTCAAGAAACGTATGGTGTGTCGTTCATAAAAATTGATTGATTAGACCACACGTCATACCAAGATGGCTTGAAGAAAATCTTTACTTAGATTTCCTCCAAAATTATCTTCCTGTATTACTAGAAGGTAGGTACGGACATTCGGGACATTGCAGGAATGCATGATGGAGCTCCACCCCATTTTAGAGTAATGATCAGACAATTTTCAGATCAGAACTTTCCATATGTGGATAGAAACAGGTGGACCGCATGCCTGGTCCGCTAGGTCACCAGATTTCAAACCTGTTGATTATTTCATTTGGGGTTATTCGAAATGTTCAGTATAGTCATCTGAAATAGGAAGTGAGGATATCCTCATGCAATCGAAGTCGCCTGCAATGAAATACGTAATAATCCAGACATGATCAAAAAAAGTATCAGACATATTTTGAAGAGGGCAAGAATGTGTATCGAACGAAATGGTGATACTTTCGAGCACATTCTGTATTTCACGTTAAGTTTCTTTTTTCTTCAGTTATTTATTCATCTTTGTTGACTTCAACTAAATTTTTCTCGATGAATAATGTTTCTCCGGAAATAGCTCCAAATGATTCCTCAGAATATTATGAAATTCGAATGTGCAATTAGTGGGACAAAAAACATTCAAGTTGATCATTATGTACGATTTTTCTGTTAATTTTGTGGAACTCCAATATTTAATTGGATCTTTTCCTGAAGCTCTCTTTGTGCAAAATGACGTGCGAGACAATGAAAACTTTTACATCCCATTGAAAATTTTCCGCTTTTTTCAAATATCTCAATCAAATCCCAAAATTTCAATATACAGGGTGTTGAATCTCAACTTGGAAGAAGTCCCATCATTTTCAAATACGGACCTGGAATTTTTTGGAAAATTGATTAGACCTATCATATATCGTTTTTTTGGATTCGCCTATGGTAGCTCTAGCTCAGGTTACCGTATGTTCATTTACCAATGAAACTCCCTGTAGAACATTTTTGACTGAATAAAAAAAAGAGGTAGAAATTTCCAAACAAAGTGTATCCGTTTCTGTGATTTTCAAACAAACGTAAACTTTCCGATAAGGGGCTTGTAACATTGGGATTTCGCAACTTTTATGTACGAAACGCTTCACATTGTTATGGCCTATACCTTCTCCATTCACTTTTATGAAGTATCCCGGTTGGCCATCGTTCAGGTTAATTACTTAAAACGGACGCAGTTTGACACTCGTTAAAGTCAAATAAATCTGAGCGACGTTGCCAACGCCACTTTCAATTTACCATTTTTCAACTTTGTGAATGGGGTTAGTTCTTTTAAGGTTTAACTGTGACACAGGATTCGTAGTACTACTACATTTTTAAACTGGAGTATTTCAAGTTGCGCAAAGAGTTATTTAATTGTCGTCTATAGGCTTATTTCTTGAGAATTTTGAAAATCGGAGAATTCCGTAGGTCCGTCTGTTCTGTTCATTTTGATGTTTTTCTGTCGGGTTATACGAGTAGGTAAGTTTATTCTTTTTTCGAATGAACTGTCACAAACTAACAGACTATTCTGTTTATTATTTCAGAGTAAAATTTCAACACTAAGTTCTTGATTTCCGTACAAGAAAATAGCATAACTGAATCTTCCAACCACGTTTATATACGTAAAATATTTCTAGTAATAACAGAGAAAAAAGTTACTTCGACATTCGCCAGGTAAATAAACTTTTTGATAATTACTTAATTACTACGACTCATATGTGGAAAATACAACGTTGCTCTTTCATCTGACAGAAGAATGACTATAACCTAATATTTTTGAAATATACGCGGTGAAATGTGTCAGAATTTTATGGCCAACCGGGATACTTTATAAAAGTGAATGGAGTATACACAGCCGTTACAGAGAGATTGCTTTTCATATCAATGCATAATAATCGATTTATATCAGCCTAGAATCCCCCAATTTATTACTGAACTATTTCTTTCGATGACCGTCAATCATGCACGACAAATCATTTAAGTTCAGGGACGAAATTCCGTCTACTTATCGTTTCATCTGTATATAAAGCCGATATTTGAATCATTCTCGTAGTAATTCAACAATCTTTCTCGTTGACTCAAATCACAAAAATGGTTAAATTCTTGGTGCTGAGTATCATTTTATCGTACGTCGCTGCCGCACCTGTTTATCCCCTTGGAGAATACGTCGTTCCAGCAGCCACAAGTTATACATCAAGGATAGATTATCCCAGTCCTGTCATAGCGAAGACAGTAATAACCCCTGTGCTTTCAACTTATGGACATGGATTGGAGCATGGAGGATTAAGTTATGGTAGTGGATTGTACCATGGTATTGGTTATGGACATGGACTTGGATATGGGCACGAGATTGACCATGGTTTGGGACTTGGTTATGGACATGGACTTGGTTATGGGCATTTGTACTGAACCCTTCGAAAATGGTTGGCTTAATCTGCAAATTTCTTATTATTTCCATTATTATGCATCAGTGAGGAATAGTTTCGATGTGTATAAAATTGTAAAATAGATATTTTCAGAATAAAATACTAAGTGAGATGAATATATATTACAGTGTAATCTGAATACCTGTGACTATTCCACTCATTTCAAAAACTGACCAATCACAGTCCAAAGACAGCTCGTATTATCGCGATAATACCAACTGTCTCTGAATTATTATAAGTCTGACAACTGGTATTTTCAACGATTGAACCACAGAATAATCTCTGATTGAACTATGGATACCAAAGATATTCTACAATTGTAGAATATCTTTGATGGATACGAATGGTTCGACAAATGATAATTATAAATTGTAGACGTCAACATGAGTTTTTCCTTGCTTTTCTCGAATATGGAGTTTCTGACCTTTTATTCTGTTCGTGAAATAGTCTTATAAAATTCCACTCGAGATTGAATTTACCTCATAAGTCTATCTTTTATTTCCAAACTCAAATGAATTGCTTTAAGGAAACACCACTCGTCCTCCGGACTCGTGATGTTTCCAAGCAACTCATTTTCGTTTGAAAATGAATCGATAGGCTTATCACAGAAATTCAATCTCTTGTGATATTACTGCTGACTATTCCACTCATTTCAAAAACTGATCAATCACAGTCCAAAGACAGCTCGTATTATCGCGATAATACCAACTGTCTCTGAATTATGATTGTTCTGACAACTTCGGTATTTTCAACAATCGAACTACAGAATAATCTGTGATTGAACTATCCAGTTAAGTACCTTAAATACATTGTCCATTCAATATGGATCAATATGGCCCTTTACAGCATGTTATTTAAATGAATATTTCCGAAGATATTACAGATTTAAAATGCAGGGACAAAGCGCTGCGGCGCCGGCAATACCGATCCGGATGGCCGCGTGAGCCTGTAAATAGCGCGTCTAAGGCCGTGTTTCCCCCAAGAGTAACTTCTAAACAGAATATGTTCGTATTGTCTAATGACAAAAAAGCTGTTAACGTTGTTTATAAGGACATTCTGTAGTAGGTAGTGGGTATTTAGAATCAGCATTGCATCCGTGCGAAGCCGGGGCGGGTCGCTAGTTTTTTATAAAGTCCTCATAACTCATAAGGGTGTTTCAATGAGAGCGCAATTTTAACCTCGAACGCGTCGTTAATAGCCGAAACTGAGCTTAGATAATTCACGAATGATTCATCAGAAAGCAATGCAATCATGTACGTTAACCTTTGCAGTGGAGACAAGAAGAAGATGAAGTGTTCATATAAAGCGTAGTGGATTGGATAGGATTTTCTGTCTTTCTGGAAATCTTTGTGGCGTTCTGGACATATTGTTGTGGAAATGCATATTCCCATGAGAGGAACCGATAAACTTCTAATGCTGTGTAGTGTCTCTCAAGAAATGACAGCAGATCTCTATAGTCGGGAATTTCAATCGAATTCCTATCGAGTTCGAAACTTGTGACAGTCTCGTGATCAAGACGCTCAATTAACGTGATGGATAAGACAAAGTTCCAGCTTTTGACCGAAAAATTCATTTGGCTGAGGCCTGCAAGATTCTCGGAAAATGTATCCAAGAATTTTCTCAAGCTCGCAGCATTCTCGGATTTTAGAGATGGCGCATTTTCCAACCGGTTCTACAAAGCTTGAGCAAAGAGTAGACACAAGAGAAATCACTTAGGCTTGGCGGCAAACATCAGTTCTTCGACCTTGAATAATACTACGCCGATACAGGGCTGTTATTGGCACCCCTCGATTAGACCTCGTCATTCACAAATGACTTTCAAGGTCAAACAAACGATGTTCACGATTTCATTCATAAATAGAGGGAGTGAGGTCTCTTGTGTCTACTCTTTGGCTTGAGCGCGCATTCGTTCATTCAGATCTGCGCTTCAACTGATCGTATGCGATTTGATATTTATTTTATCAGCACATAAACTAAGCGTTCTAACAAGATTCAACGGTAGGTCCGAAAGAGAAGAAATGAGATAGTTTAATTTTTCTATAGCTGACAATGAGCGATCATCGTCGACTAATGCGTCGAATAAATCTATATATGAATTTATGGCAAGTTCGAGTCAGTTTCATGGCGGTTGTTGATATTTATATCAATGAACGCGGTGTATCTGATTAATCGATATTCTATAATATATGAAGAGAATTATTTGTAATCACCATTGAATTCTGTTTGTTCAAGAGTTGGAAGCATTATCTGTGAATGCTGATTTGTAATTGAATTGTCTGCAATTTCGGCTTCAGTTTCTGATTCTAAGATGCCGGCGTGAACACTTTCAATGAAATAGTTGGATTCTGAGAAATCCTCACGAATTTTGAATTCTTCCTCCAATCTTCGGCCTGACTTGGTTATGATCGATGAAATCCGTGTTATGATGTTTCAAAAAAGCTCCTATAATACCCTCTTAGTCTTGATAACGCGCTTTGAAGCGGGAAAGAATAGAATTGTCCGTGATGACTTTATCTGCGAGATCATGCTTTAGAATATCACGAATGTAAATCGATCGAAGAGTTGAGAGCTTAAGCGTATTTGCCATATTCGATTAAATATTTGTAATATAAATACAAAGTGCCAGAAATCTTTACCTAAACTACGACTGGGTCGGAAGGTTTCGAAACTACCTGGACGATGGTCGATGCGGCAAACAGTAAAATAAATCGTTCATCCCCGGAAAGGGATGTCGTAATGAAAGGAGCAGGTACATCCTTGACGGATAAGGAACATATATGTAGATAAGACGTAAACTTGTATTTCAGTCTGAATAAACAGTTTTGAAAATGAAATTAATGGTTTTGACTTCTTCACTCAATATGACAATAAATTGATATCAATCCGGCATTCGAAGGACCAATGATAAAAATATAAGAGCTTTCTCTCGGATAAAAAAATGGACTGATGTACCAATTCTTATCACCACGAGAATTAAAGAATAAAATGGATGTCTGAAATAGAAATGAATACCACAAAGTAAACACTGAAGGAATGGAACTCACGGTTGGTCTGACTTGAAAAGATGTATATGCTGGTGTTCTGTAGCCCCTCGAAAGATAAATAGTTTCTGTCTTTCACGGAACGAGTTCACTGGGTTTTGGTCTTTTTTGTCACGGAACGAATTCACTATGTGAGACTAGTGGCATAGGAATAATTAGATAACAGGTAGGATCATTTTGGGATTCTAACTGAACAGGAATTCTTGCTAGAGAAAGTGGGTGAAGTCATAGACCTGGTTCTTCTTTGTTACCGAGGAAGTCCATTCGCAGGACGAAACTTAGTGGTATCAGATAACAAAAAACATTAATTTTGATTATTTTGAACTATACTTACCTTTTATGAAAATTGCATTTTCTTGTGGATCTTTAGGATTACAAGGTAATTTTAGTCAGATATTCGATTTATTGGCTGATATTTTTTTAAAACATCAACATTACATGAATCGTTTCAGCTGGAAAAATTTGATTTTGATTTCTCATGAATACTCTATTTGAATATTTTCAATTCTTTGCTTTGGATTGGTATTGAGGACAGATTGGGAGAATTTTGTCGAGTAAAACAATAAATTACCTAAATTAATTTTATTTCGGCGAGTATAAAAATCTTTTACAGACTTAGATGATCTAAATAAACTATTCGTTCAAAGGTATAAACATATTTGGTGGCATTACAAGTAACATTGTGATGACTAGACGTAATGGAGAGTACTTAATCTCAGTGAAGTAATCGGATTATCACTAATTGAAATAAATAAAATATCACATTGGTAATAAATAACATTGTCAACATAGTCATGAAAGCATACAAAATGTTTTTATTACAATTGAAATCGTTTAAATTATCACTAAATATAAATAATATATATAATATAATACTATAGGACATTAGTAATGAATGATAGTAATATTGTAACAAATCACAGTGTAAACATTGGCATAAATATATGCAATTCAAACCTATGTTACAATGTTGTTCTTCTATTATCAATTATGGTATATGAATGGTTGTTCGAAGCCGTTAAGTTTTTTTTTAATATTTTATGTAGCAATCAACTTTCATCGTCTTCAAATTCGGTTTTTAGTTTTTTCTTTCCTAGTTTTTCCATTTTCACATCTTCCGTTTCAATTTTGACCGTGTTGATGTCATTACAGATATCCAAGACTGAGTATGTGGATGTTGTACTGGTAATTGGAGGAGTAACCCTGACAGGAAGTCCTGAGGAAATGAAATAATTGTACCATCCCAAACAATAGAACATGAAAAGATGATGGTGCATATCGATTCGTCCACGCTCCTGTTGTTGATTTTCTTGTCTTGCTGATATCACTTCATTTTCTTCAAGTCGTAAGGTGCGGATGGAAAGGTCCAAGGGTTCTTCGCAATATTGTGAAGTGCGAATTGAATAGTCGAGGGGTTCTTCAGTTATGTTCATTTCTGGCCAATCACTGGAAGCACTTCCTTCGAGTTTAATCCGTTTGCATGTAGGAGCGTATGGAAACTTAGGCGTAGAAGTATACTTGGTGGATTCTGAGGCGGCCACAGCCGCTTTGATTTGTTCCTCATTTTTGCACCAACCGCGAAGTGTTGACTCGGGCACATTGAGGGATCTGCCGACCGACGCTTTGGTTTGTCCAGCTTTGACCCGCCTGATGGCCTCTAATTTTTGTTGATTGTCCCTTATGCGGATAGATCTTTTTGTGGAAGACATGGTTCAATTGTTCTTGGCACACGAAGGAAAAACACACCACTCACAAAACTGGCACGGTGACTACACTTAGGGTTTCGATGAGGATCAACGAAAGATTTACTGGGAATGGCAAAATCTATGCAGTGCCTTTGAAGAGAGGAAAGAGGGTTGAAATGACGTATTGACGTGATTGGTCGACGCACCACCCAGTACCAGAACGGCTAGGTGGGGATTTCCGAAAATTTTGGCGAATGCCGCTACGCCTACCTGCGCGTCGATAATGACCTCTATGAATGATAATTTTCTCGAACCACTGTTTTGAAATTTAAAAAAAAATAATACAGATTGAAACTGGGGAACTAATGTCGAAGTTGAAAATCACAAAAACTGTATTTTAATTCTTTGATATAATACATGATAAATGCTTTCGAATATGTTCGGCAATAAGGACCACTGTGAGTTGTTTCTTCGATCCAATTTCATGTTGGAATAAACAAACACAGCAATATCGAGTACAGAAATTTTACATCGCTGAAAGAATCAATTTGAAATCAACATTTTTAATTATGCTTTAGATTTCAGAACATTGCAATTCAACTTGAACAAATGTCCAGATATCGTTATTGACTTAAAACGAATTAGAACTATTGGTTGCACACACTAATTAATTCAGCTACAAAAAAAATGGAATCGAAAATATACTCCCAAATAAAATACAACCTTCTTAACGATATATGAATGGCATCTCACCAAAGACTGCCTAAAACCGAGAACAATCCCTGCAAAATGCAAAAATTGTGCGGATAGTCACCCAGCAAACAGCGTTACTTGTGACGCATACATCCAGGATATTGAGACCAGAGCCGCGAAAATTCAAACGTTACCAGTGATACCACAGAAAAATACAACGATGCCCCATTACCTGAAACGAACATTTGGGAAACAAGAAGGCAGCAAATACAGAAAAAGAATGAGGCCCAGATGGAAGTCCCAACAACCCCGATAGCTGCTCTCAGAAGGAAACTACCGAATCCCGGCAACATGACAAAAGAAAATCAAGTTCCTCCGAAAGCTGGTGAAAATTCCCAAAATCCCTTTATTGAATTACAAAATGAATTTCAGAAATTGAATGAACGCATCAATATTTCAAAGTTTTTAGAATCACTGAAAAAATTGAATAATTTATTAGAAACAGCACCAGATGATGCTTCAAAATTCCATATTATGATAGAATTTATGTCTAACCTAAATTCCGAAGATTTATAAACTCAATATATCTACCTGGAATGCCAACGGTGTATCTTGAAAACACCAAGAACTTGCCCAATTTCTGAAAGACCATAAAATAGATATTATGATTCTTAACGACCACAGGATCAAAGAAGCCCAAAAGTTCTTTGTAAAAGGTTACCAGACACTAAGGCGTCATCGAGCCGACGACAGCAGTCATGGCGGGGTTGGAATCCTTATCAGAGACGGCATCCCTTTCAAAATACTACCTGAATTTCTTAGTTTTATAGAAAACGTTGGCGCCCGCATTAACAACCAAATTTCCATTATTTCTGCATACAATAGCTCCAGTAATACTTTTCGAGAATCCTGTTTAACCGAATTGCTCAAGGACCATAAAACCCTTCTTACAATGGAAAGGAACGGTGCCGCCCTATTTGTTGGTTTTGGGACAGTTTCTATCAGAACCGAAAAGCTTTTTGATTATTATTGAAAACCTCTACCATCAGTTCTCCTCTGCACGTAAGGCATTCAAAATTATTTTCAAATTGTTTCACGTTTCGATTGTTTCGAATGTTAATTATCCCATTCAGTGCCAGTACCTTTATGTGATTATACTGCGATGTGTATATATATATATAATTTTTTTATTTGTGGTTCTTCTGATATTTCTTCTGTTCTTGATTGTATACTTATTTAAATGTGATAATATTTTTAGGATTATGATTTGTCTTATAGGATAGAGTTTTTATTTGTGGTAGGTACTTATTTTTTCACATCAGTTATTATTGGGTTTATTTGTACCTAGTCCAGTTGATTATATGTTGAATTTAGCATTTTCTCTATTTGTTTTCAGTGATCACTTTTATACTTTTGTTTGTTTATAATTATTTCAGAAGTATAATAAATTTGTTTTCAATTCTTATAAGCCTCGTTTTATGAATATAATCCTCATCCTGAAATCACAGCAATGTTAAACTATTATCGTATTTCAAATAATTTCACTATTTGTCAAAACAAGCATAAAATAAATCTCATTATTCATCTTGAGAATATAATATACTGAAACTGAATATTCAGAATTCTCATTGGTTCAGAGTGAGAATATAAATGGTTTTGACCAAACAGGTATTTACTTCTTGTAAGTAGACCGAAAACTAAATCTGAAGTTAATATTCACTCAAAACCATTATTGAATGAAATTTGATTTGAAAATATGATATACTCAATTTAACAATTTTCTGATGTTGGATTGAGTGAAATTATTGAGTTCATTCAAGTATTTGGTGTCTTTGCTTCGAACGAAGAAACTACTGAGATTAAGATGTACAATAATTCCATTTGAGATTATGTTTCCCTTAGATGAAATATTTCGAATACTCATTTCAAAATTTTCATTTTACTCACAAGGAATATATGAATATTCTTGAATCAATGAAACGTGATTTATTAAATTCAAGTATATGATATACTTAGTCGAAAGAATTATTTTATTTGAATTCGGAGAATAAGGTATACTTGAATCGACTAAATCTTATTCTTGCTCATATATGACTCTATCATTTACTTCAATCAAATATTATCCACTTGGTACGAGAATAGATTTCTTTCCGTGTATCGGAGACCTCAACAGCAAACACAAATATTGGCATTGCAATGCCCGAAATACAATCGGAAATACATTATTAACATTCCTAGAATCCAATTTTGATTGTAGCCTTTACTTTCCAGATGATCCCACCCATCACCCACCAAATGGTAATTCTCCTTCAATAATTGATGTAGTTGTAGCTAGGAATTTTATTAACATTTCCGAACTTGAATCCTTACCAGAACTCTCATCAAATCATAACCCTGTAATCTTTTCAATTAAGTACACTTCAAAACAAAATCGAACGTATTCCAGAAAAACTAGTATATGACTACACCAATACTAACTGGAAAAGCTTTCGTAAAATACTAGACAAAAAAATTTAAATGAAAAATAATATCACGCCGTTGGAAATTATCGACCTTGAAATCAATAAATTCACGGAAGCCGTAAGGTTTGCCAGATCCAAAACAGTACCACAAATCTCGAAAAGGCCCTCACAAGATAAACTCCCAGACCACATTATCAAACTAATCCGATATCGAAATAAAATTAGAAAACGCTGGCAAACAAAACGAATCGGCGCGGAC
This sequence comes from Adalia decempunctata, assembly GCA_951802165.1. Lineage (NCBI taxonomy): Eukaryota > Metazoa > Arthropoda > Insecta > Coleoptera > Coccinellidae > Adalia > Adalia decempunctata. The sequence continues at coordinate 42,103,974 of OX637695.1, forward strand.
AAAGACCTGATGAATCACATCACCGGTAGCATTATATAGGAATATAGGTATCAAATTTACCAATTTAGGAACGAGATAAGGGGAGAAAAATTACCTAAAACCTCACGGTAACTCACATTGGAAAACGGCAAAAATTTTAAAAAAGAATTCAACCCTATCCCCATACTCACCGAAAATACACAGTACTACACCTCGGACGCGGAGAACTCTAAAATATTCGCGGAAACTTTTAAGAATAACTATAATATCCCACAGTCCGATAATAACAAACAGTTACAAGCTTCGAAGCTTGTAGTTTCAAAGGGGTCTCCTCAGGAGGCCTAGGAGTAATCAGGATAAACAATATATCATATCATAAAGAAGTAGAAAATATAGTTAGAAATTTCCTCACTTCCAATACTATCAACATCCCGAACAGTAAATTCCTTACAAACCCAACAGAAGTCAGAGCAATGACAAAAACCTTACCAAATAATAAAGATCCCGGTCATGATGGACTCGATAACAGACTGATCAAAAATCTATCAAAAAAAGCGATAGTACAACTAACCTACATAATCAACGCGATCATCATGCAACAACACTGGCCGGATTCCTGGAAAACGGCCATAGTTATTCCGATCCCTAAAGCAGGAAAAAAGAAAACTGATCCTAACAGTTACAGGCCGATCAGTCTGTTAGGTATCGACCATAAGCAAACTAACAGAAAAAGTAGTATTGAGTAGATTCAAAACAATATTCAAAAAACTAGACATACGAGATAAATATCAATTTGGATTCAAGGAAAAGCACAGCGCCGTTCAACAAATATGCCGAATAGTAACAGACACAATAAACGGCTCTAATAAACAACAACATACCTACCGTCATGTTATTGCTAGACGTGGAGAAAGCTTTTGACAAAGTATGGATCAATGGATTGATATATAAGCTGATTAAATTAAAATTCCCGACATACCTCATCAGAATTATTCATTCATACCTCACAAACCGCAAATTTAAAGTTAAAATCAATGACAGGCTCTCAGAACCAATAGACATATAAGTCGGCATAGTCCAGGGATCCATCCTAGGACCCAGATTATTCAACATATACCTCCACGACATTCCCAGCTTCCCGGGAACAAACCTTGCCCTATTCGCGGACGACACCGCCGTCTGCGCCCATTCATCTTGGGCGAATGTGGCAAATTCTGAATTACAATACCATTTGAATATACCGAATAGTCATCAAATCACCCCTAAAAATGGCGTAAAATATCTAGGAGTAGAACTAGATGAAAGATTAAATTTCAGATCCCACATCAAAAACGGCATAGTTCGAGGTTACGCTGCTAAAAGAAAACTATAACCCTTACTGTGCATAAACAGTAACTCAGACCAAAATAACAAAGCCCTCATCTATACAGCAATGATTAGGCCACTAATCACATACGGTGCTCCCGCCTTTTGTCAGGGCCGATCCTAGTAGGTGTGCAGCGCGTGCCCCGCACGCGGGCGGCCAAACTCAAGGGGCGGCCGCGGGCCGCCTCATTTCAATGTCAGTTTGTAAATAATATAATTTTCAACAAATCTTAAAGAGATAATTATTGTTTTCATTTATTGATTATTACTTTCCAACTCTGATCATCCAAATTTTGGATGAGACGAGAAAAAATAATTAAATGAAACTGAAATTTTCTATATTGTCAAATCAAATATTCCTTGACGCCCCCCTTACCAACAAAAAGAAACAAAGGAATGCTGTAGTACAATTTTTGGTTAGTCAGAATTTGGCATTTGGAGGAACTAGTTCAGAATCATACGTAGAGATAATGGAAATTTTTTGAAAGAAGTACAGATATTGGCTAAATTTGATCCAATTACCTATATCGGAACACCTTAACAATATTAGTAGATATAAGAGGGTAAGGACGTGAGGCGTATTCCACACTACTTGGGGCCACATTTTCAAAACGACATTATTAACATTTTAGCTTAATCTATTCCTAAAGAGATAACACGCATTGTCAAAAAAGCCAAATATTACGCTACGCCATTATTATGGATTCATTTGTTAGGTGTGTAGACTTATCGAATAGTACAGTAGACATTTTAGAATACTTTATAGGCTTTTTTCCAGTAACTAATACCACTGGACAAGGTTTATGTAATTTTTTTGTTGGAAAAGCTACAACCTAGCCGTCCTAGTCTCCAGCTTGACGTTCATGATATTCGGGGTCAAGGATATGATAATGGAGCAAATATGAAAGGGTAAAATGTAGGCCTTCAAAAAAGGATACTTAGCATAAATCCTAGAGCATTTTATGTTCCATGTTCAGCTCATACCTTGAATCTAGTGGTTAATGGGTTTTTTGATGGAGTGCAGGAATTATATAATTTCTTTTCTGGGTCTCCATATCGATGGGATATATTTAAAAATTATGCCAAAGATTTAACTTTGAAACCCGACACACGGTGGGAGAGTCGCAAAAATGCTATAAGACCTTTAAAACAGGACTTTAAAAATATCGTAGAAGCTTCAAATGCTTTAATTGGAGATCCCATTGGGGATAATGGGACAAAAATTGCACCTGAAACTCTAGTGAAAAACATGAAAACAATTGAGTTTCTATGCTCAATGTTAATTTGGCATGATTTATTAACAATAATAGATGTTTTAAGTAAAATGCTACAAAACCCTAGAGTAAGTATTGCAAAGTGTATAAAGGGTTTAGAAAATTCAAAAAAATATCTAATTTCACAAAGAGCTATAATGAGAATTTCAAAACATTTGTTGATTCAGCAACATGTTTAGCCAATGACTTAGAAATTGATCCAAGCTTTTCCATCCCTAAACCCAGAAATAAAGTTCGCATATTTTATTATGAGGGCAGCGATGAACCAATTTCTAATTCCTATACTAGAAATTTAAGTTTCATTATACAATTCTGGATCACGCTACATCCTCAGTACAGGAAAGATTTACTTTACTGTCTGAATGTTATAATCAATTTTGCTTCCTCTATGAGTTCGAAAACTTTTCTAATGATGATCTTATGAAAGCCTGCATGGACTTAGATATTAGATTACCGGTAAATGCGGAAGGAAATATTGTTATGGATTTAAATGGCGTACAACTTTTTAACGAAATTAATTCATTTAAACATATTTTCCCGTGTAAAGATCAACCTAGAGAAATATTAGAAATTATAGTTAAAAATGATTTGATTTCTCCTTTTTCCAATTTCACATCAGCCATAAGAATTTTATTAAAATTGCCTGTCCCTGTTGCTTCTGGAGAAAGGGGTTTCAGTAAATTAAAAATAATTAAAGTTTACTTGTGGAGAGAAATATGCCACAGGAGAGACACTCGAATTTGGCCATTATCTCTATTGAATCTGAAATAAATATCGGAAAGAATTGATATGAGCTAAATTATTGATTTATTTGCTTCTCAAAAAGCTATAGGAATTATAAAATATGATACTTAATTAGTAAAAGCGTGTACTCTACACGTACCTACAGCAAATTTGTAATTCCAAAAAGTTGAATAAATTTCGTTTGAATCGGTATTAGAATTGGGTCGGTTTGTTCGAATGGTACCCCCTTCACATTATTTCATTATTTAGTGCCAAATTAGTATTTCTATTTATTGTCATCAAATTTTTCCTAATTTATCCGAAGTTTCTGACATATAACGAGAAAATTGTGGAAAAGTGGAAGATTTTACTTTTTCTATTTTCAATAGATCAAAACATGAGAAATACACAAATTCATATCTCATCGATAACCAAAACTGATACAATCATTTCCAAAGGACCCTGCACTTTTCTTATGGCAAATGGCGTTCCGTCGAATGTTCTAATATTTTGGTATAATGTAGTATTCGACCCACTGATCAAAAGTGTCCATGGCCCCAACTCAATCATATGACTAGTTTTCGAGATACAGGGCGTTGAAGTTGAGAATTACCGACTTTTACTACGCTCATATCTCGGAACAGAATCGAATGAACTTCAATTTTTCTCAAGAAACATATCATTCTATCCCCAGGGAGCAACTATACAGAGGAATATGTCCAAAAATTGTTAAGAATACAGGGTTATCCATAATTGAATGCATGTCCGATTTTGAAAGTATAAAATATGTCAGTTCCAGAGCGAGAACGTTTGCAAAATTAACTATTCCATTAGATATGTTGTTGTTTCATCGAAAAAACCTGAAATACCCAGAATTCATACTGGGTGATTCATTATTGTAGAAACTATTCACAATGAGGGTTAAATGGACACCCTGTATTTTTGGGTTGATTTAAGATGTTTGTTTAATTTTTTTAGAACATATCATCATAGACTTCAAAGAATACAGGGTGATTCAGTCATCAAATGATCTTTGAACCTAACGAAAATACCCGAAAACCACCTTTTTTTTTTCATCACCCTCTATTTCAAGATTCACTCCGATGAGGTGGTAGTTTTCTTTCACCACTTTACTTAATATAAAAACATCAATACGGCTGATAGTTCCTATGAACAGATTTTTTTTATGTAATATGAAAATTATTTATTTATGTTATTCTATTCTCATTCCAGCATGAAACAAAATCTGGTCATAGGAAGTGGATGGAAACTCTCAGCCGTATTGATGTTTTTATTTCAAGTACAATGGTGATAGAAAACTCCCACCTCATCGGAGTTAATCTTCAAATAGAGGGTGATGAAAAAAAAGGTGGTTTTTGGGTATTTCCGTGAGGTTCAAAGATCATTCGATGACTGAATCACCCAGTATTCTTTGAAGTCCATGATGATATGTTCTAAAAAAATAAACAAACACCCTGAATCAACCCATAAATACAGGGTATCCACTTAACCTTCCTTGAGAATAGTTTATATAATAATGGATCACCCAGTATAAATTCTGGGTATTACAGACTTTTTCGATGTAACAACAACATTTCTAGTGTAATAGTTCATTTTGTGAACGTTCTCGCTGACATATTTTATACTTTCAAAATCGGGCATACATTCAATTATGGATAACCCTGTATTCGTAAAGATTTTCGGTCATATTCCTCTATATGATTGCTCCCTGGGGATGTCATGAAATGTTTCTTGAGAAAAATTGAACTTCATTCGATTCTGTTCCGAGATACGGGCGTAGTGAAAGTGGGTAATTCTCAACTTCAACGCCCTGTATCTCAAAAACGATTCATAGGATTGAGTTCGGGCCATGGACACTTTTGATCAGTAGGTCGAGTACTACTGTATACCAATTCACCATTTTAGAACATTTGACGGAACGCCATTTGCCATGGAAAAAGTGCGGGGTCCTTTGTTCGATTCACCAAGGAACAAATTAACAAACAGAATCGAATAGTTCTTCGGTCAGAATTCCCAACACCAACTTGAATCTTGAATTCTTGCAACACAAAATGTCACTGAATGGGCTATTCCCAACTTAATTTCGATTTTATAAAGCCACCCGAGATGTCAATAATTCTTGAATGGAGTATGGTATCATTGTTTAGAATCTCTTCAAACTATGGCGCAAATGAAAATATCTGTGACCATTGAACTATTTGAAAGATACTAGAAATGATATCATTAGGAGGATATCATTCCTACTCTGAAATCGGCTTCAGCGGGAAGAGTTATTTCACTTTCAATCTCTTAAAAGAAAAAAATACTTGGTGGAATAGGCCGCTGAATAATCCAACACCAACTTAAATTACCTACGTGCGACCTTGACAAACATGAAATTCAATTCGAACGAAACGACTCCACCCAACAAATTCAATTATAGTCATGGCCTCGAAATTATTAGGGTTTTTTTATTCGAGTTCTTTATTCAGTAGGTACTTCAGTACATAGCTGACGAATAATTCGAAGACAATGAATGGAGAGATAAAATAATTGGGATTTAATGACAAATATACAGGGTGTTTCACCATAAACTGTACAAACATATATAGCCGAGTAGATGACACCGGGGAAGTCATTTTTGTCTTATGACATATACCCCGTTTTCGACGCATTATCGAGATACAGGGTGTTTAATGTCAACTTTGAGCAATATTCTGATAACTGTGGTAAGTTATAGGTGACATTTGAAATAACGGTTTCTGGACACATCTTAGTGCTTTTCAGGGCTCAATTTAATTTTGGTGTAGAATTCTGAAGAAGAAAATTCAAAATGGCGGAAAACCTGCAAAGTTGGAATTTTTTTTCTCGGTCACCAATTTGAAAAGCATTATTTCAACGTATTAGATTTTCGAAGATTTTTCGTGAAAAAATTTTTCCAAAATTCGAACTCAACTTTTTTTACATGTCTTCAGTGAAAAAAAAATTGTTGGAATTTTTCATGGTCGAACTTTCTTCCAATCTGAATACCGAGGTGAAGAAAGAATGAAATAATATCAATTGGTTTTCTTTTTGTAGCCTTCCAAAGATTACGCTAGGAGCACCTTCATAATGACAAGTTAGTGATATGAATTATGAAGAATAAAACCCGTGCACGTCACTCAAAAGCAGCCGATTATATTGCTGCTGTAGCAGAAAACCCAGGTTTGTCCATTCCTTGTCGTTATTCGGAATAAGGCATTCCACAAACGTCATTACACCGTATTTTGCAGAAAGATTTGGGTCTCAAGGCTCACAAAACTGCGTTAACACAAGACCTCAAGCCGGTCGATCATCAACAACGTCGTGTCTTTGCTGATTGGGTCCTTGAAATGCATGAAGATGATCCGGAATTCCATCGAAAAATCATCTTAATTGGTGAGGCTCATTTCCACCTCGATGGCTTCATCAACAAGCAAAATTGTCGCATCTGGAGCTCGGACAACCCTCTCTATCCTCAACGTGTGACTGTTTGGTGCGGTTTGTGGTCCGGCGGAGTCATTGGACCCTACTTTTTCGATAATGAGGCTGGAGCAACAGTTACAGCGAGAGGATTGCGCTATCGAGAGATGATTAATGATTTTTTATGGCCGGTAATGACGTCAAAAATAAAAAGGTATCCTTACGAATAGCCCGTTTTGAAATAAAATTCGACGGGTCCTATTGATCTGGACAACGTTTACTTCCAACAAGACGGCGCTACGTGCCTCACAAGCAACGAAACCATTTATCTTTAACAGGAAAAGTTTCCTGGCCGTGTTATCTCTCGTGGGGGTGATCACTATTGGCCACCGAGATCTTGTGATTTAACACCTTGCGACTTCTTCCTTTGAGGCCATGTGAAAGAGAAGGTCTACGCCAAGAGCGCAGCGTCGATTCAAGACCTCCAAGATGGAATTCGTGAGGCTATCGAGGACATAAGACAGCCACTTTGCGCTTTGGTTATGGAAAATTTCATGGAAAAGATATGCTCGTGTAGTCGTGGTGGTCATTTGGCTGATGTTATTTTCCAATATTAACGGCATAACTTCCTCTTTATAATGAAATAAACATCCCATCATTTATCCAAAAAAAAATACATTTTTCTATGTGTGTGGGTGTGACAGTGATTGACATTTTACCACCAAATTATTAATGATAATAATACTTGAGCAAGATGAAAATGCCATAAAATTCCAGTTCTTTTTTATTATTTTTACTTTGGAGGGTTGAGTGGAGCAGGATGTGTACCCTGGTATAGCATCACTGGACTTCGCCTTTTTTCACAAAAATGTAAATTGTAAAATGTTATGTATTATTTTAGCTAGTTTGTATATTGTGTAAATAAAGACAATTTTTTTTTACGTCCGTGTGAGGGGTAAACCCTTTATGGGCACCGAGAGGGTCCGCACTCTCGGTAGTGTGAGAATCCAAGATCTTGTTTGGCTACTCACACACATTCAATGGAGGAGTTCTTCATACTATTATTTTTTTTTTTTTTTTTTTTTTTTTTTTTTTAAACGTCCGTGTGAGGGGAAAACCCTTTATGGGCACCGAGAGGGTCCGCACTCTCGGTAGTGTGAGAATCCAGGATCTTGTTTGGCTACTCACTAAAAACCCCTCACACCTTCAATGGAGGAGTTCTTCATCCTGCCCTCGCAGCGTCCCTTAACAAAAGAGATGAGCTGCAAGTGGCTTCTAGAGTTCATGGGACCTGATGATATGGAGTGACCCGAGCAACACTGCTTTCTGCATTCTGTGCGCCAATACCTCGGCCAGTGATCTGCAGACCGGGATAATCTTCAGTTCATCCACATAGTTAGCTCTCATTCCACCGAGACATCCTATGATGAGCACGACCATCCTAATTTTATGACCTGGGTATAAAGTTCCAAGCTCGAACATAAGGTCTTTGTATTTTTGCCTCTTCTGTTGTTCCTTCATCACAACATTATTTTCAGCAGGGGAGGAGAATTCCACGACAAATAACTCCTTCAGCTCCTTGTCCAGCAGAAGTATGTCTGGCTTAACAGCATTGATCTGTCGTGTTGTTGAGACAGGATAGTTCCAGCATATCCGAGCTCTTTCGTTCTGGACCACCGCTTCAATCTCCAGAGGCACATATGGTAGCACCGGTTCTTTGTCTATCCCATACGCGGCTCTCAGATGGAAGTATAAAATCCGGAGTGCCGCGTTGTGTCTCTCTACATACCCCGATGGAGCATGGACTCTGCAGGCGGAAAGGATGTGCATAATCGTTTCCTGTTGCCCATGGCAAGCCCTGCAAGTTGTTGGGGTGTCCATTTTCATGATGTTCTTTTTATACCATCTCGTATTCAGTACTCCATCTTGACACGCCATCACAAATCCTTCTGTCTCTGACTTAAGGCTAGCTGACTTTAGAAAGGCGAAAGACAATTCTTCAGACAGGTCCTGGTCTTTTAAACTCCTGAAATATATGGAGTGCAAGGTCTTACTCATATGATGTTCGAGTAATGTATCTGACTGAGACTTTCGGATCAGCCTTGCTAGGCTTCTTTGGTCCGCTTGAGTGATCGGTGCTCCAGCGAGCTCAGGATTGATCGATACGCCGGTTATGCTGAGCTTATCCAGGGCCCTTTGTGCAGCTCGGAATAGGAAGGCTCCATGGTTCGCAATTTCATGCTGAGCGACAAATTTCAGAAGCGGATCTTCACTTCTTAGAATCCTTACTGCCATTTCCAATGTTTGTTGATAGTGTTGATATTCCAAACATTGCAATCCTCTACCTCCCTGGCTTCGAGGAAGGTATATCCTCTGTATTGAACTGTTGGGATGTAGGCTACGATTCATGTTCATCGTTCTCCTTGTTAACCTATCAAGATCGAGGAGCTCGTTTACCGTCCAGTTCACCACTCCGAAAGAGTAGGTGAGAATCGGGATGGCTAGCATATTTGTAGCAGATACTTTGTTCTTTCCCGACAGCTGCGATTTCCATATGTCTCTCAGCTTCTTTTTGTAGCTGGCTGTTAAGGCATTCTTTATCTGGGTTGTCTCCAGTACACCCCTCTGTTTCATTCCAAGAAACTTGTAAGTTTCTCCGTCTTCGAGGTGTCGAAAAGTCATTCCATCTTCCAGTCGAATATCTTCTCCTGCGTCTTCAGCTTTTCCCCTGCGCAGATGAAAAACAGCACACTTGTCCAAACCGAATGACATTCCCATTGCTGAAGTGTAGTCTGAAACGATATTCAGTAGTTGCCGCAGTGCTGACTCGGAGGGAGCGTAGAGCTTCAAGTCGTCCACGTACAAGAGATGCGAGATCAGGTGGTTCCTTCTGCCTGGCGGTCCGGCCTGGTATCCTATCTTGCTCTCCCTTAACTCAATTGTTAGTGGTATAAGAGTTATGCAGAATAATAACGGGCTTAGCGAATCTCCCTGGAAAACTCCTCTCCTGTATCTCACCCATCCTGTATAAACGGTTCGACCCTCTGCTCGGATGGCAAACTTCGTTTTCCACAGCGCTATGATGTTTTCTATCGCGTGGACGATGTTGGGGTGGACTTTCAGCATTTTTAATAACCGTATGATCAGTTCGTGCGGCGAGGTGTCATATGCTTTCGCGTAGTCTAACCATGATGTGTGTAGGTCGCGCTTGTAGTGTCTGGCGTCTAGACATACGCTCTTGTCTATGAGCAAGTTGTCCTTGCATCCTTGCACTCCTTTCTTTGCTCCCCTCTGTTCGTAGATGCTGTTCCACACTGGTCCAATAACCCTCAGTATTTGATCTTGGATTACACTTGTGAGGATCTTATACAGTGTATTGAGGCAAGTGATTGGGCGATAGTTCTTGGGTTGCCCTAAATCACCTGATTTTGGTATCAGCACTGTTCTACCCTCCACTAACCATGACGGAATGGGCTCATGGCGAGTCAGCATCCCGCTGAATAATCTTGCCAGGTGTTGATGTGTAGCTGGAAAACTCTTCCACCAGTAGTTTTGAATACCGTCCAGTCCAGGTGCTGTAAAATCACGCTTGTTCTTAAGGGCTTTTTTAATATCTTCGGTTGATATTTCAGAAAGTTCATCGTTCTGCTGTTGGTTTTGATCACACATCTGCTGGAATCTGAGTAGTGCTGGAGTATCCCTGGTTTCTGCTTGTTGTTCATACAGGCTTTTCCAAAATTTTTCGACCTCTTGAGGTGATGGTGGGTTTTGTGCCTTTTGTTGTTGGGACTGAAATAATTTCGATGGTTCTGCGGTGAAGGTGTTGTTATCTTCAATCCATTTTTGCCTTTTTATCAGTTTCTTTCGCGCTGCAGCAAGTGATCTTATTTTATCTACAGCTTTCTGCTTCATTAGATGGACTGTGGGCAAATCTACTGCATGATGTATGGAACGAAACTCCTCGATCATATCCTTCATTTTCTTGCTTGATCCAATTTTGCCTCTCAGAACATCTATGATACATTGGTACCAAGATGCCTGCTGCCTCATTGATTTTATTTTGATGTCAAGCCGACTGAGTCTTAACCTATGCTTATCCTTCTTCGTAGCTGAACTTTTCGGTGGACATAGAAGTGAAGCGGCCGCTCTCACTGCAGCCACCACATCTTCTAGTGAACAGGTCTCGTTAAGATGATCTTGAATTATTTTATCCACTACGGCTAGATCTTCAGCCTGAAGTCTTGTTTTTATTCGGGTGGCCTTGACCAGTGGGTCTCTAACAGCAGCCTCAAATGCTTCCTTTATATTGACGATTGACTTCGGAACATCTCTCACTTGTTCCGCTCTTGGCCTTGCCCTCAGGGCTATTGCTTGGTGTTGTTGGTTTGGAGCACCTGTCACCTGCTCTTCACCGTGTTCTATTTCTGGAACATCTCTCACTTGTTCCACTCTTGGCCTTGCCCCCAGGACCATTGCTTGGTGTTGTTGGTTTGGAGCATCTGTCACCTGCTCTTGACCGTGTTCTATTTCTGGAACATCTCTCACTTGTTCCGTTCTTGGCCTAGCTGCCAGGGCTATTGCTTGATGTTCTTGGTTTGGAGCATCTGTCACCTGCTCTTCACCGTGTTCTATTTCGGGAACATCTCTCACATGTTCTGTTATTGGCCTGTTGGAGCGTGTACCAGTCTCGGTTCGGCTCGCAATGTTTCTCACCAGGTCAATCGTCAATTGCTGATGTTGGCTCGAAGCATCTGTCACCTGCTCCTCAGCTAGTTGTTCCGTCCTTTCTTGCTCTTGAGACCGCCATAAGATTCCTCTTCTTTTGAGATGACTGATCTGATCTCTGAGGTTTTGCTGCGTCATGAAGTCAAGGTCCGGATAATTTTCGCACCACAGACCATGAAGCCTATTCATGTACCCTCGTCTTTCAGGTCTTGATCTTCTGTATAGCTCAGTCAGCAGGCTATGCTGCTCGGGCGTCCACTTGTGGCGTCCTCTTTGTGCCGTCCTGTTTCGGCTGCCGGTTCCGACTGCGGGCTGCTCTCTCGAGCGTTGAATCCCTATGCGACCGACAACCTGAACTCTCTCCTCGTCAATGTCTTCCTCGTCTAAAGGCATAGCTTCTTGTATGGCAGGCGCCTGCCTTCTCAGCATCCTGCCGTTGGTGGCCCGCATGCTGTCACGTCCAGCACCAACTCCAGACGCGCCCTGACGATCCCCAGGCAGCGACTGTTTTCCGAGGCTTAGCTGATATCTGTCCGACATCGGTTGAGAGTGACCGGGGTCCGCGGGATTGTCACACCCGTATACTACAAAGTAGTACCCCCCGTGCGGGTTTGCCACCATTTACCCTTGGTAGCCCAGGTAACTCGGGCCGTGGGGACGTCACCCCCCATGTGGCATGGCAAAACCACACCACACCCGTGCGATCTAACTATTATTATTATTATAATTTCCGAAATAATACATTTTTTCATTCGGAGAAGAAGTGACTTTTCGTGGCTCGCTTTCAATTATAACTCAAGCTCGCCACGAAAAGTGACACTTCTCCTCCTAATGAAATAATATACTATTCCCTCCGGCGCCGGCGGCAGGAAAAGTGTTGCCACGAAAAAGATTAATTGGTTACCATCATAGAACTTATAGTTCATGGAATGCTATTACCAGATCAAAAAGTGGTTAAACATCTCAAGTTGGAGGAATACCGAAATTTCCATGTTCCCATGGATACGGCCTGTCACACCGATCAGAAACACAGAAATGTTTGCCGAAATGCCAAGTGAATCGGATCTGGACGATTAAATTCATAGTATTTCTGTGTTTCTGTTCTGTATGACAAGTCGTATCCATGGGAACATGGAAATTTCGGTATTCCTCCAACTTGAGATGTTTATCCATTATTTTAAGCTGAGCAGCAAGACTAATAGCATTCCATGTACTATAAGTTCTATGGTTACCATGCATGAACATAGACGCATAGAATACAAAAACTTCCAATTCAAACGTCATTTTTATCTGATAAAGTTACATTAAATGTACAATTTTCATGAATTTGAAAACGTTTGGAAATAAAATAGCATATTTCATTCGGAGAAGAAGTGACTTTCCGTGGCTTGCTTTCAATTATCAATAAAAACTCAAGCTCGCCACGAAAAGTGATGTGATGGAATGCGGCAAATATTTTGGTGTAAATTCATTTCCAGCGTTAGCGAATATAAACTTAAAACCTCTAGAAATTTCATATGTTCATTTCGAATTCGTCCCAATTTTTCTTGAATTTCAACTGCCTTCGTGAATTTCTGTTAGGTAGATAAATTATCAAGTGTTCGATACAAAAGACGTTACATCTCTGAGAATGGAATCGCCCTGTAATGCAATAAACCACAAAAAAGATAGGTACCCGTTTCTGATTTCCATAAAAATAAATAAACTGGTTCGCGCCTTATTGTAAGAGACGAGTTTCCGTGTAAATTGAAAAAACGACATGCATCGTTCTTAAGGACGCCAGGAAAGGATGGTCCCTATATAAATCGACGGGCACAAACCACTGCAATCAGTGACACAGACCTCCTCCAAGATGTTGAAACTGGTGGTGTTCTGTTCCTTCGCGGCTCTTGTAGCTTCTAAGCCAAGCACTCTGATAAGTTCCGAAAGCATAACTACGGAAGAGAAGACCGAAATTCGTCATCATGTTCCTTCAGCGGCAGTGCATCTGTCCTCGGCGCCAATCCTGAAAACCGCTCAAATTCTTACCCCAACCGCTGAAATTATTCAACCTGGTGCTGTGAGCCATCAGTTCAGGAGCGAAATCCACAAGCCGATCCTCAAAACCACTGAATTCATCGCACCTTCCGCCAAAATCGTTCAGCCGTATCTGAACATCATTCCAGGGGCAGTAAGTCATCAGTTTAGGAGCGATATTCATAGCACTCCCCTTCTCAAGACTGAAATTATTGAAGCCAAACCATTGTTGGAACTTAGGAGCGGACCCTCCCTCACTCATTCTACGAAAACGGAAATCATCAGTGAACCCTTAGTGAAGAGCATCGTAGGACAACCTTTTACTGAAACCCACATCATTGATGGGTCTCCATTAATCCAAAAAACTGAGATTTTGGAACATAGGCCTTTGCTGAAGAAGTCAGAGATTTCCCATTCTTTCATTGAATCCACCAAGAGGGATTTCATCGGAGCACCTCACGCCTTTGTTGGCTACTCTCCGCTGTCTAAAGTTGCTATTGGTCCTTATGCTGGGCTAGGAGCAGGCCCTTTGATAATTCCCACTGTTGGCGCAACGGAATATTTGGTCGACCAACCTCTGAGATATTTGTGAAGTGACCGATAACTGAGAAATGGATTTGTAAATACATTTTTCTACATTTGAATTTATATTTTATTGCGGATCCCAACAATTTTCCTTTTTTGAAGATTCACAGAGCCTGGTAGTGGAACTACCTATTTATTTAATTTTCATTTTAAAAATGTTCCAAGTGAGACAGAGTCTATTAGAATGTTGGTCCTTAGAACCCTTATGTGTATTAATCCAGCTAAGGCTCTCGTCAAATCTCTTACTGAATTTCTCGATTTTAATATTTTCAATGGATGGTATTCTGAATTCCCTTCAATAATTCCCTCTACAAACCTGCGTAGAGACAGAAAATCTTATAATCGTATATTGTTCAATGAGCGGTAATGTAAGTCATAACACACGTAGATCAGTAAAATTCGAATTAATCTGTATTTTCAAAATTGACAACAGTGTCAAAAGCGATCTCTGTGGTCGAAAATCGAATGGATATCGAATCCCGTAGAAAACGTCAAAAATTCACGTTTTCAAAATGCAATTTTTGGATATTCAGACCCAAGAAAATGTTGAAATGGATGGCGAGAACGTTACCTTGATGTCTGAAATAGAGTTCCCAAACGATTCGACTTCCTTATTCATTTCGTATAAGTAATTTAATTTTTCCTATTTGCATTAGAGTGAGTTATAGGCGTGAGTTATGTTATAACTCACGCTATTGGTTTATAGAGACTATTGCAGATCAAAATCAGTTGAATAATGGATACCTATATTATTCTATGGGAGTAGATAAATCAAATTGTAATTGATCATATCGTTCATGCATGCTATTTTTGCTATGCTTTCAAACTGTTCAGTGCATTCTTCAGTCGAATATTCAAGGGAAATATAAGAAACGTTATCATGTCATTCATCTTTCGGAGGCCACAGAATTCTATACATATGATGAGAACTACCATATATGGGGGGCGAAAATCACAATGTGGTGCTCTTAATTTATCTATCAACGCCGTCGTATAAAACTCACTTCAACAACAGAGTTATTGAAGAATTCGCTAAGAATCCAAGAAGGTTGTGTTTTGGTTAGGGATTTCTCATGAAAAAATAACATTTTCCTGTCTCAAAAATTCATTTTTTTGCTAATATCTCAGGAACCGTTTGAATTACAGAATTGAGTTTCTGTACACACATTGCCACTAATAATAGAAACTTTCTCGCACCTTACTCGGTTTTATTATACGTGCAAGTACAAGGACCACCCTGTATAGTCCTGTAAGCTGCTGAGACAAAAATAAATTTAATTTCATCCTACAATAACTCCAGTTCATTATTTCTAGCTCAAAGTCTGGGGACGCCCATGAAAGCTACAGATACGCGTTTTTATCTCTTTGCGAGGACCTATTTATATGCTAGATAGACGGAAACTGATATCGGTGTCTGGAAGCCACTTCTCAAAAATGCGCATTTGTGTCCCACTAGTGCCGCAGCGGACGATATACGTGAAACGGCCTGAGTTTGGCAAAATTTTTTGATGCAGACTTTATATACTCCAAGAACAGCACAACCTAAAAATATTTACCAATATATCGGGTGGGCCACAAAAGAGGAATAGAGGGTGACTTTGTTTTTTCAAATAGGACACCCTATATTCAATAGTGTTTTACAATTCTCTGAAACTTTCTGCATGCTTTCGTATACTTTTCACATATTTTTATTCGACAGTTTTCGAAATATTGGATATTTTGACAAGAAAATGATACTTGAAGAGGCTATGTTATCCAATTATATTTCACGAACCATTGCACATACCAATAGAAGCTTTATATGGATTGAAAGACAAGACTTCAAAGTATCCTAGCCAGCTATTATAAAGCATCTCCAGCATATGGATGTCCACAAAAAGACTATCAACTTAACGAATTTCAAATCGATTTTTCTTGATTTTTTTCAAATGCAATGCATATTATAATTTTTTTCATTATTGTAATCACCATTCATTTTACTTCGTTGCACCACCTTAGTGTGTTTTGCCTTTCTTGATTTTGGATGTTAAGGTGTTCAATGTAGTGTGTTTTTATTTCAAGTTGCATTTGAAAATGGTTTCACTTTGAAAACTGAAATTTTGTGGGGGAACTCAGAAAGGATTGGAGTTCTTGATGAAATAATTTAAATCGATTTCATTCGGAAAGTTAATTTTTTTTCTTTCAAAAACAGAAGAAAATGAGCCAACTCATGCTTCTGTTTTATTTCAACAGAAAGACCCATGAAAATAGTTCAACATCCGATTAAAAGTGAATCTACTCATAATTTCGTTCAGAAAAACAACTTGAAATACGGAATTGGCAGAGAATGGCCAAATTCAAATTTTGGCGGGAAAAAGTTCCTGCTTTACCCACAAAGTCAGTTATTTCATAGTTCGTCGATTTTCGGATAGAGAGCGCCTTTGTACATTTCATTCATAATCAGAGAGATATTCATAGAACTTGGTAGTGATAATGCATGTTCTATGGAGATATTCCATAAAATGGACGGTGGCGCCTCTATCGGATGAGCTTTCCTACGCGCTTTAAACGCTGACCCCAACCCCAATGCCGAAAGCTTGGTTATGTTTCAATGAAGAGTTCAACAAGATCGTATTTGACTACTTTACCCGATATTGGTGATATTCTAACTTAATTGAATATTTTGATTGGTCATATTAATTTCTGGATCAAAGAATATGGAGGTGCAAATATTTCACAATTCTTTTATTTCTTTCAATAACTTTAAAAACATATGCCCAAAGGCATTACTGCATTCAGTTCTCAAATCAAACTTGATTTTTGAAACTGATAATAAAAAGCACGAATAAATAGTTTAAATAAACCTACAAAAACATAAATTATCAGTTATGAACAAGTGTATCCTTAAAACTTAACCACATTCTTATCACAATCTCAGTAGATTTGAGTAACTTGTCGGATCCAGTCAAGATAATGGCTGACCCTTACGTAAACACCTGGTACACCATATTGTCCACATCCGATACCCCAGCTAACAACACCAACCAATTGCATGGTGCCACCCCTTTCGCATACCAATGGACCACCTCCATCTCCTTTGCAAGCATCTTTACCTTCCTCGCCACCAGCACAAATAAAACCAGGATGGAGTTTGAATTCGTAGCCTAATCTTGTCTGTTGCATCTGTCTGTGGCACTGAGCTTGGCCAACAATTGGTACATCAACTTCCTTCAGAATGTTCTGGTACTTTCCGAAATCACCGAAAGCATCTTTGCCCCAGCCGGTAGTCCAACATCTGGTGCCTGTGTAGTCATCTCTTGGATTCGGAAGGCAAGCTGGACTGATGTGTGGGTATTTGTTGTAATCTACAGGTTTGTCCATTCGAAGTATAGCAACGTCGTTGTAGAGAGTACCAGCATAAAACTCTGGGTGAACTGTGACTGCAGATATGTCTCTTTCAATGTATGGGTAGAATTCAACATCGTGATTCACATCCCATTCGCCCAGTCTGACTCTCAAATCATAATTCGTGTAACTGTAAAAAATATACTGAATAAATAAAACCGTCTATTATGGTACGAATGCCATCTACATATTATCTGAATACACATATACAACTTTTAGAATTGGAAATTCTATCGGTAACTTACGTTTTGACGCAATGCGCCGCAGTGATGATATGAAGTGCATCAATAAGGGTTCCACCACAAACATAAACACTCTCTTTAGGGTCCCTCTTCAAAATAGCAACTTGCCATGGGTACTCCCCAAATTCACTGTCACCATCCACATAGACTGGAGTCTTGATTCTGCCATTGATACCTGTGGAATGTCTAACTCCACATTGTTTGGAACCAAAATTGTTAATCTGATTTTGCTGACGTGGTTTTCTGCAGCAGACGTGTCTTGGACCGCAAACTTGTTGGCCTCCGAAGTATCCTTGACGCTGAAAAAATAAAGATTCTTCAGCAAAGAAGAGTCATCTAAGTGATGAATCTTGATCAAGAATCTATGTCAAATTAGAAATAATATGGCTCCCTCGGAACCATCATGAATGACGGCAGTAGCTGATTTACAAGAGAGAAATCTTTGGATTTAACTTGCATCCAATAAAGACTTTCAGGGTGAAAGGTTGAATATTTATTGATGTGGCATTCAGAAACCCAGCCATTGGAGTCCAAGATAAGTAAAATGTCCTTAGGATATCTTTGAGGTCTGATAAAACTTAAAAAAATTAATGAATTTACTAGAGCATTATCATTCACAACGAAAAATGATTGATGTTGATCCTTCTGTATTGAATCTTTCATTTTACCACAAGAAGATCAGATCTTCAATTGCTAAATCAGAAGGATAGAGTAAGAAGAGAATATATTACCAAATGGGAGATAAATCCAACGAAAACAAACAAATAATAGTTCTTTCAGACATCATAGATATAGACGCTAGTCAAATAGAAAAGAATATTTGGATATTATTGGAACTGACATCATCAGGACAAGTGGAACAATTCAATTGAACAAAACGAGTTGTATAAAAAAACACTTTCAATTTAATCTTCCTAAGTGAATTTGGAATCACCTTGGTTGAAATAGGACTGAATGAAGGGTCAATGAAAACAAACCAACGTCCAACTCACTTCAGGAGATTTCTAATCAGATGAAAGTATCTCGAAAAATAAATTTGGTATCGTTATTTAGGAAATAGAGAGAGAGAGAGAGAAAAAAACTTTTTTGAAAAAACTTTCCAAGGGCTATCGACGGATGACTTCCTGCCCTCTTAGAAAATATTTCTTGAGAATCGTACTGAGGATCAAATAACGAGCGCACTAATAAATTCTTGGTCTAATGCGCTATGACATTTTCGAAACTTCAACTAGAATATTTATGGATGCTCGATACTTGACTACAACCTTTCATCTTACTGAAGACAACCTTGTTGTCTTGAATTATGATTTAATCTCTAGTTCTGCAGTTGTTCAGAATAATTTCTTGTTTACCTAAGTGTTCTCGGTAAATTATTTTAAAAAGCGATTAATTTGGTAAACGTATGATATGTATTGATACCCGTTCGTTATTAGGAAGCCTACCTTTTGTATTTTTCGTTCTGTTTCATGAGTAGTGTCTCGTCGTCTTCTGTTTGTCGGAAATGTTATCGTATTGGTTGTACGCAAAGATTTACCACGCCTTGAACTATCTTGTAATCTTGATGATCTATCTGGATTGGTCACAGTCTCATATCCATTCGATAAATGATGGTTTTGTTCATCGAAAACGCCATAATTTTCCTGGCCCCCATTATAATGCTTGAAATATTGATCCTGAATTCTATTTCCATTCACAATATTTAAGTTAGTATCATTAGCTGCAGCTCTGCCATAAAAGTCATCGTATCCTGAATAAGCTCCACCGTAATTGGAAGGATCATCGTAATAGGATCCTGGATTATGGCTTTCGTAATCGAAGGGACCTGGATATTCATCAACAATAGGAGGTCCTCCGAATCCAGGATGTTTATGTGGCGGCCCAGAGAAGTGTGGGCCTTCAAATCCTGGTTCAACATCGAAATTTGGTGGGTATGGCCTATAGATCCCAGAATGAGGTTCCACTTCAAAGTTAGGTGGATAAGGCCGATAGATTTCAGGATGAGGTAGATGAGGGTATCCATGAGGCTTGTAGAGAGGTTTGTGATAATGGACATGCTTGTGTTTGTTATAAATGTATCCCTTCTTGTAGTGAACCAAGTCCTCGAATTTATGGAGAAGATAGTCATTGGGAGTAACATGAAGATTAATAAAGGGTTTGATTTCTTTATGTCCATAATCGTCCTTGCTAACCTGAACAGATATCAAAGGGTTCACAGATACCAAACCTAGGTTGATTCCACCCCCTCCTACTACTCCCCCGTAGGGATTCACCAACGGATTAGGACCATAAGGGCTAATCGGATAACCCCCAGCTCCTTGGTGTGGTAAACCGAAAGATACTCCAAATGTAGGCTTGAATTTCTTGTTCATGAAGTCGCTCATGATATTCTGACCATATTGGCGCTGAAATATGAACCATGGCAATTAAATACCTACGCTGGTTACAAAAGTCCGTCACCAAATCAGTTACTCCTTTCGCAGGCGGATTCGTTGGGGCTCTCTGTTGGTTAAAAGTCCCAACTTTTGTTTTTAAAAGCATGTCTTAGATATTATATGAACCGCAATGACGAACTATTAGTCGCTTAGCAATATAGGTATTATAAAACTTCTCATAGATTATAAGTTATTTTATTCAGTTATGACGTCGAGTTATTAAAAAATTGTCTCACGAAATGAAATAGGGGTTACCAATTCAATTAAATTGCAAGTTAGAGTATGAATGAGCGTTAATATTTCGTAAAGATATACTTACTGCTTCTGGTTTAGCGGAGGTCTTATTAGTATTACTGTTGTAAACTGGAGCTTCTCTTTTGCTGATTTTCTTCACTTCTTCAGTTTCATCTTTTTCAGTTGAGATTTGAGTTGTATTAAGACTGGATCCAACAGGAACAGTAACCACCGTCATTGTACCGTTTCCATCAGTAATCACGCGTTCTTCTTCGGCCTCAATATCACTCTTGATATTCCTTGGATCGATGGCCAGATACAAGTCATCTTTGCGACCAATCACGTCTTGGTTTTGACATTGATTGATTGGAACACAAACGCAGTCGTCAGAGCTTCCAAACTGATTATTATACTTGTCAGAGTAAGCTCCTTGAAGGTAATTTGTTGTTAAAGAATTTCCATTCAAGTTCAGTTCTTTCTTGTAGAAATCATTCGTGTTGTATTGCCCAAAGGAAGAACCATAATTGCTGGTTCCATACTGGTTAGATCCAAAGCTTTGACCTCCAAAGTTTTCTGATACTGGCTTCGAATGCCCACTGCTTCCACCATAGCTTGCAAGAGTCTGACCTCCGTATGAACCTGAATTGAAACCAGAACCACCAATTGTTAATCCTCCTGAAGACTGACCACCATATGACCCAGAATTCAAGTTAGAGCCGCCAATTGTCAGTCCTCCAGATGACTGACTTCCATAAAGACCTGAACCTCCAATTTGAACAGAGGGTTTGAAAGCAAGATGGGTTCCAGAGTTTGTATTGAAGCTTTCATAAGAATTAGACGAGGATGAGACTGGCACTGGGACTGGAACTGGCTTCACGATGACTGTTGGTGTTTTGTCAGCAGTTTCCGGGTTGTGATGGTAATGATGATGAACATGTTGAACAGGAGCTCCGAATGAGTCACTCTTGGATCCAGCTTTATCTCCTGGGAATATTTTGTCTTTTTGGTAGGAAGACTGAAAATGGGATTCCGAATGGCTTGTCTGTGCCCCAATTTCGAAAGCATATGGAGTATCGGGTTCAATTGGTTGAATAAACTCCTCATTTGGCTTATAAATTGGACCTGGAGGTTTGTTTCCGTAAAAAGGTTTGCTAGGGGTTCCATAACCACGACGAGGGGGTTTGTTAGGGTTTGTATTAATATTAGGTCCAAATCTGTTTGGTGGGGCAAAATTTGGAGGATATTTTCCGCCATGTGGAGGTAGATTCACTGGTCTTGGGGGACCATAAGTTCCTCGTTTTGGCCCTCTGATTGGAATTGTGGGGATTGGTCTTCCAATGGGGTTGATAGCAACGGGTTGAGCATATTGCAGTTCTTCTGGTGCTATGAAAGGGCGTTTGCCTTCGATGTCTTCATCGCACTGAAAGAAACACATATTAGAATTTTATGATACTCAGGATGTCATTGATATGATATATTATTTATCCTGATTACTCCTAGGTCTCCTGAGGAGACCCCTCTGGAACTACAAGCTTCGAAGATTGTAACTTGTGACGAGTTCGGAGTAAGCAGTTGTGTTCTGTGTAGGCTTTGTAACGGTGTCCTTACGCCACCTTAGGCACAGCACTGTTAATTTTTGACCCAACAGTGAGAATGGTGGCCCCTACCAAGACTAGAAAATTTATTTCCTAGCTCGGGATTGAACTTCGGACCTTTGGGTCCTAATTCTAATGCTGTACCACTAAGCCAAGGGCACTAATTTCTTTCGTATTTTGAGAAATCGGGTCAAATACTGCAATCCAGGATTCTGGTGCTTCATTAAGAATTTTCGAAAATACAGGAGTGAATTTATGGGAGGGAGCAAATGGGATAGTTCTTCTTCTCCTTTTCACTCACCTGCATAAGTCCTAGATAGCAAAGTCTTTCCTTGATGATATTCCTCGCTTCACCATCATCTCCCTTTTGCAGGGCATCCTGTACAGTTGGATCGGCATAAACTTCATCAAAACCATCCAAACTCCTTCCTTGTCGTCCGGAGTCGAGGATCTCGTCGATAATTTCACCTATTTGAGTTTCATTCAAGTTCACCGACCTTTCTTTGGCTTCGCTTGCTGATACTTGCTGATCTTTATCGAATTGTTCGTTTATGTTCATGGCTCCTTGATTCTTGTCGTCAGACCAAGACCAGGAGGCCTCTTCAGCTCTACTGCTGCATATCATAAACACCGCCCAAAGGGCTATGTGGAGAGTGAACCTCATTTCTGTAAAAAAGACATTATGTTAATTGCATGCACATCATTACATAGTGCCTTCTGAAGCAATTCCTGAGGTCGAGAATCGTGGTTGTAATCATTTGTTCAAAATATACCATTTGGTGAATTGCAATAAAAAATGCTTATTTAAGGATTCTTGTGAAAATGTATTTTTTACAAGGAGTTAAAGGAATACCCGAAATAAAAACATCTTCATCCAGTTGCTGGAAGGTATGCGCTTATCGCTCATCAGTCATTAATATGCTTAACTGGAAATTGAATGTCATAATCCAATGCATTCTTATGAGGAGTTAAAGTAGGTTTCGTTATTCAATATTGAGTAACCACTTCATATGACATCATACAATCCAAGGAACTCCGAAGAAAGTTGCTTCAAGTACCTATTAATCGGAGAAGAAAGTAAAAGCGGCGATAAACACAGTTGTATGCATAACATTATCTTTCTACAAGATGTCCTTTATGTTCACGCATGGGCGTCACTCCGCAAATTTCACTTTCTAAGAGGTCAGGATTCACCTTAGCAGAACAGGCAAAATACGGATTGATCGAATTATGTGAAATATTGACAACTTTCGAATGATTGAATAAAAAGATTTCTCAATCTCTTGTGGGCGTAATATAAAAATATGAAATACATATTTGAGAGATTTCGCAGCATATTACAATTTTGTTTTAATAATTTGAATTTTGTTGTACATAATCTCGATTTACTGTTGATCCGTGTATGAAATGAAGGAATAATCAATCAAATTGTGGAAAATGCATGGACAGCTTCTTCGTTCTTTACTCGAAGACCTACAGATTCTGTACAGAAAATATTCCTTATAAGAATCTAATTTATTGCTTTTATGATTACAGAAAATGGGCATTTTCGAAATATCTGGCATAGGAATGTTATGTTTGAATGAACATATAGAGGTAGTGTAAATAAAAATTATTCGCGATACATGACTTTGTTGTGAGAACAGTACCTATTGTTCAAATGAATGGAAATAGTGAGACTGATTTCGTTTGAAGTAATCCAATTGTTCGCTAATTAAATGATAGTCCTTTGTTATTCTAATGAGAGAAAGCAGAAGATAGATATTTCGATTATTACGGATTCTCGTGATAATAGTTGTAACTTTTTAGAGCTTGAGTGAATAAACTTTCGCTTGGGTCACGGTCTTGGACAACATGCGGATAACCTCTCATAGTAGGTACCTACCTGGGATCTGTAATCATTACATTCTTCCTATGACGGAAATCCTCTGCCGGTAGGTATATGGTAATTTGATCTTATTGTAAGTTCGAAACAATGACTAAAATTACGAATATCAACCATTACGCGATCTCGTGTTGTTATTAAAATTGTTGTGCATAAAACTATTTTCCAAAAAAGCAAATCAAGCGAAAATATTTTCATAGTTTATCCATTTAAATTTTCAGGTTGAGTATGCTGGCATAGGTATTATATCATGTATAACTTGGACTGGAGCCAGCAACGAACAATATCATTACAATTTCATTTATACCAAAGTTTGTACGTAAATATTTCCAATTTTGTCAAAACATTCGGTGAAAATTCTATCGAAAAGGGTAAAAAGAAATATGGGACCATCCAAATGATTTTTTGCAAAGAATTGTATAAAAACTAGTAATAAAAGACAGAAAGCCAATACCAAAATGTGACCGCGATTAGACAGATCTCGAAGTTTAATAACTAACATTAACAGAATTTTCCAAAAAATTGTGGTCTATTTCATGATAAGTAAAATAATATTCATCATTCTTGCATTGTTTGAGAAAAGTTAAAGGGTCCAAAAAAAATTTGATTTGAAATAAATATAAAATCTACAATTGGTTCCAAATTATTTGATTTCAAAGAACTCTACTGATGAACTTGAAAATAAAGTCTGATTAATAAATTGAATTTTATTCGTAAAATTACCTCTGAGTGAATCTTCTGAAAGGAATATTTTTACTGAATATTCTTCATCGGATGACATTAATTCAAAAAATTATAACCGCTTATTTCGCCTATTTATAATTATCCTATCGGGAACTTGTTCTTCGATTTCGAATGTAGTTATTAAGAATGATGAATGAATACATTCCTTTTTAATCTCATTCAGAAAAAATAATTTCTACAATAAAATATTTTCAGATGGAAATGCAACTTATAGACTCATAATCAAGTTATGGTTTGATTTTGCTCAATCAAGTTCGAGTTGAAACTGATCAAATTGATTCGATTCGTATTTCCAATTCAGGGTCCCATTGCACCAAACACTTTTTACTTTTTGGATGAATTATTATTTTCCACAAAAAAAAGTATAGTATCGTTATAACCAAAAATGGTGAGTGTGAAGTGAAAATTAGAATACTCTTCAGAAATTGCTGTGCAACGGGCTTAGTTTTCAGTCATTATGGCAAAATGAAAGGTTTCAAAGTTGTTTTCTTGCAAACAATAATTCACAGATAATTCACAGTATATCACGAGCATTGTACGTTAAAATCGTTAATTCATCAAATCTGACCTGTCTGTCCGCTGGAACTATAACCCAATTGATGAACTGCACTGTCGTACAAGAACTACAAGTTTATCTCTCTCTGGAGAGAGTTATATAAATGTCTTCGAGGAGTGGGTTGATAATCACTTTCTACGTTTGCTGTTGTACACTCACTGACTGCTGAAGACCTATTTCTTCTGGTTTATATAGAAACAATGGTAAATTCGTTAGCAGGGATGGATGTCTTGGGTTTTTCAGGATTCGGAGGTTACAAAATGCCGGATTTTCGATGGAGTTACGGATACAATAAGATGGTCATGGACAGTGCCGACAGTGGTCATAAGGTTTCACTTAGATTTTACCTTTTGAATTGAATTCATACTTGATACAATTTTTGATTTATCCTCAGTTATTACCTCGAGTTCAAATTCCTATTTTTCTCGAAACTTCTTAGAATTACCTGTCCTAATGTCTGAAACAGAACTAATAAAATATTTGTTTTATACAGGGTGTCCGGTAAACCTTGTACAATATTGAAACTGGTGATAGACCAGGTCATGACTGTTCAGAATATCAGAATTTCACCTCAGTAAAAATATCACCATTTTCGAGATAATGGGCATTTTCTAAATATCTATAAAATCACTACCTCACCTCCGTTTTTTGAGTGCTATGTCTACAAATTGAGACTAATTCAAATATCTTTGTTGCTGAAGATTAATGATGAGTGATGCTTTCAGACGTACAAAACAGTTTTTCAGAACTTGATACATTAGACATAGCACTCAAAAAACGAAAGTGAGGAAGTGATTTTCTAGATATTTAGAAAATGCCCATTATCTCGAAAATTGTGATATTTTTAATGAGGTGAAATTCTGATGTTCTGAACAGTCATCACCTGGTCTATCACCAGTTTCAATATTGTAAAAGGTTTACCGTACACCCTGTATAAAGTGCACCAGCGTTTAAATTCGTAAATTATTCGTGAGGAGCACGTTTTGAAAAGACCCTAAAAAGTTTCGAAGGAATTTGCCAGTTCCTTTTGAGTCCTTTTTGAGCGCTCGTTCTACTCAAACGAAAGGCTATACACGTGTTCTACTACGACAAAATTTGACAGAAGGTAGCTGTGCTTTTTTGAACATAAGTCCGATTCGTTTTTGTTTAGTTACAAATTTGAAAAAAAATATTTTCATGTTTCGATCAAGTGGGCCCCATTGATATGGTAATTAACGTTATTTTAATTATTCATTTGACACTTGGTGTACTTTTTGAATAACAATGCATTCTTTTACGACTCAGGAATATCTATGCAGGTTTTGTATTTGAATATGGGTATTCTAATGGAAACTACAGCAAACTCGAGAATACCGAAAAGAAATATCCTGGTAGACACCAACCTGCTCACACAGTATTTCGAGAAACAGGCAATTCTGGTCCAAACCATAGAAAGCCATTCGACCAACTGAAGTGAATGAAGAAAATGAGGAAAATGTAATAAATGCTGTCCTTGACAACCCATCGATTAGTGTTCGACGTATAGCTACTAATCTTTACACCCTGTATATATTTCTTGACAATTACTGAATTTTTCTAAAAACTTGAAATTATTAGGGTAGGTGAAATGCAGCGGTCAAGTTTGTTAAATGGCGGAATTCGACAGGAGATGCGGTACACTTTTCAAAATTTTGTTTTTATGTTGATTTCAAAACTTCCTTTTCGATCCAGATGAAGTTTTGCGTTTAGGTGGAGAATGACATATTCAAGCAAAATCTCCTGACATCACTTCAAGAACTTTGGGTGTCATAAGTAATATCTCAATGTTCTAGGTCAATTTACTCGGAAGCTGTTTCATTAGGAGCTTTTTTGAAAAACAGTCTTCAAGAATTTTAATTATGCAAAAAAGTATGTCGGTTGTATTCAAGGTGGGAACCTTTTTATATACTTTGAAAGTTATAACTTTCAACAAACACTGTAAGTGGCTGGTTTTTTCCAGCTGAAGAGATAATGAATAAGAGCCAAATTTTCAAACTATCCTGAATAAAATTCTTACAATACACGATAAATGAAGTGTAAATTATAGATATAACATAAGACATAGATTGTGAAAAAATCTAAAATAAGAGTAAATTCATCAGAATAACTCGTACAACAATTTTTTTCGAACTTTGGAACATGTAATATTCAAATACAGTAGTCGCCACATGGCTGGTTTATTTATGAACTCATTAAAAACAATCGGAATGAGCCCTATATCTACTTATACCAATATGGCTTGTACGCCTGCTATTCAAAGTCACAAAGTGAAGCCAAATCTTCAATGAGGATTGAGTTGTACGCATGCGTCAACTGAAAATTCAAGAACTGTGGGGAATGTAGGGGTACTGTATATTCCGAGAGAAAAAGAAAATAGATAACGAGAAATATTTTCTGTTCCATTCTAAAATATGATGAGGAGTTAACAATGATATTCAGGAATAAAGCGATTGAAAAAATTCACATGAAATTGTGAGGTTGTGATCGAAAGTATTCACACGAATTATTACGACAAATACTCCATTCAATTTTATAAAGTATCCCGGTTAATATTGACATTCTGACACATTGCACCGTGTATATTTTGAAAATGGTAGGTTATAGTCATTTTCCTGTCAGATGAATACGCGAATTTGTCCTCTCTACATAGAGGTCGGAGTAATCATTATAATAATAATAATAATTTATTCATACATTACGTAGGTATATTAATCAAAATATATATTTACTTTGGGAGAATGATGAATTTGGGAAAATATTATGTGAATTCAATAATTCCAAAGACCTGGAGAATGTTGAAGAAACTTTGTTCTCTGTTAATACTGGAAATATTTTACACATATAGGCATGCTTGGAAGATTCAGTTATGCTATTTTCTTGTACGGTAATCAAGAATCGAGTGTTGAAGTTAAATGGACAGAATAGTCCGTTACTTTGTGATAGTTCATTCGGAAAAAGAAAGTACCCGAATACCCTACAGAAAAACTCCTAAACGAACAGACGGATCTATGGAATTCCGCATAGAAAATTAGCATTGGCAGCATCTCTGAGAATTATTTCAACATTGCCGATATTCCACGAGTGCCAACCTGCGTCAGTTTCAAGTAAAAAAACTTGATAAACCTAAATCTTGGCCTACCGAAATACTTTATAATAGCAAATGGAGTATACTCGTATGTTTCACGACATAATACCAATGTGCCCTAGAGAGGCAGTATCAGTAAGTTATTTTATTCTTAATATTACTGCAGATGCGCAAATCTGGATTCTTACAAAAGCCCATCTTAAATTTTCATTGGCTCATTGTCCATATTGAAATTATTAAATTATTGGATATATGGTATGAGCTCACTAGAAATAGCTCACTGAAGTAATTACCTTGTTGGAAACTGAATAAGATGGAAAATCTCACTCCTCAATTTCAGTTCAAAAATATTTATTCAATTTTGGTTTATTGTTAGCTTCTAAAGATACGTTGAAAGCATTATAGATTCTATTTTACCAAGCGTTTCAAATTTTCTCTGATTTATTCTCGAAATAGCTCCCATACTTCATATACTACGGGTTCAACCAAACTACCTATAACTTCAAATAAACTGCTCCACATGAGTTAGGGATATTGACTTAAATTGCAAAAAAATATAGTTAAAATAAGATTTTTGTGATGAAAATTCATATCAGTATGATTTCAAGTTGCAAATTAATTTTAGCCTGTAGGTCTGCCTGCACCGTATACAGGGTGGTTAAGAAAATTGAGTAAAATAACGAAAGTTTATTCCCAGAGAATTCAAGCATTTTAAGACTCTCAATATCTTCTTTGCAAACTACACACGAGGTTGTTGAACATTTCTTGAGGAATTTGGTTCTATAAACGGGGCAGAAGCTCTTTCAGATCATTTAAGGATTCTGGGGTAGGTTGATGATTATCTAATCTTCTTTGGAGCATATCCCATGCATGTTCTATGCAATTCAAATCTGGTGAGTGCGGAGGAATTGGTAAATGTGGAATACCAAGCTCCTCGCGCGCATTCTCAACTATGGCTGCACGGTGCGGTCTTGCGTTATCGTCTAGATATTGAAAAGTTTCACCAATAGCAGCGTGAAAATTTGGCACAACATTGTCAATGACATACTCCCTATAATGTAAGGCGGTCATATTCCCAGGACAAATGTGTAGATCTGTGCGCCCGTTGAAACATATCCCGGCCCATACCATAACACTACCCCTTCGGAATGGATGGACTTCTTGGACATAGCGACGATTACGGGGTATGCGTGGGATTGTCCATACCCTTATTCTTCGAGAATCTGAAAATCGTCCATATCTGGATTCATCAGTATCAGTGAAAATGACACTACGCCATTGATCGTTCCAATTGATATGTTGCCTTGCCTATTCCAGTCTTTGACGCATATATGGTCACGTGTTAATAGAACTCCTCTTAATGGACGTCTAGAACCTAGATTCACCTCTCTCAAACGTCGTCTGATGGTTTCGATGGAAACTTGGACCCCATCTGCATTTTGAAGAGTATTCCGTAGCATTCTACACGTAGATGTAATAGGGTTTCTTCTCGCCGAAACGGTGATGATCCTGAGAAGGTGTTGTTTTTCGTCGCCCATCAAGCCTTGGTCTTGGCACCTGTCTCCCTGAACCTATTCCAAAGTCGAGATATCACGCTTTAGCTGACTTGGAGCCTTTTCGCTACAGCAATTAACCTGAGTTAGGCCACCCTGTAGCATTCCGATAGACCTATTAGCCTCAGCGTTTGTTAATTTATGTCTTGGCATTTTCAGAAAACTCATTTCAAATCGAAGATAAACTGACTTCATTTCAAAATAAGAACATTTATGAAGCATATGCAAAGAATCAAACTTCAGAAAAAAGGCGACCAGATTGACGAAATGTCTCATACTGATTTTTATTGGATCGATTCAAGTTGTTATTCAGTTTTAAATGATTTTACAGCGATTTTCTCGAAGATTTCATACTTTTGAAAACGATTGAATGCGATATCCCTAATATAACTCTTGTGGAGCAGTAGGTATATTTGGCAAGATAGAATGTTACTAAATGGCGAATGCGCAAGTATCAAGATACGCCTATTTCCAGTTCTGGATATTCTCCTCTCTCTTCAGTCTATTCTCTATAATTCTATATTGTAAGCTCTCTTCACTAGAATGGTTCAACTTCTTCGTTCTATGTTTTTCAAAGTTTTTGTGCCAGTTTTCTGTAAGAAACCATGTCTCAACAAGATAGGTCAAAACATAATGAAAACACTGGTTATAAAGCCGACTTTCAAAATGTAATCTAGGACGAAGGTAATCTTCGGACAATATTTTGCATTTAGATGGACAATGACGTAATCAAGGTACATTCAAAATTTTGTCCAGATCGCTCAACCAGGACCATATAAAATTTCAGAAAACTATTGAAACAAAAATTCCCAATATTCATGTGATGAGAGATCCGGGATCATATACGATTTAGTTGGCACACGCTGTCAAATTCTTCTTGGCAGCTGTCAAAAAAGTCGATTGAATTCTTGAATGCGAGTCTACCAACAAAGCGGATCTACTCGCAAGACTCTGACTTCCCATCAGTGCTTTAGGTGACCCACTTTTCATTCTCATTTGGAGAAACAAATCGAAATTTGAAATTCAGAACAATATATAGAAAAAACTTTTTCCATGTCATTTGAGAAAGAAACACATGTAGGTTTCAAAAATTCTTTCAATCGTTTCGATAACTCTAATAATTTCCTCTCGCTTTCCTTTTTCACTGAGTTTTTCATCTAAATCAGTCCCAAACTTAGATCTTGAAGTAAAGGTAATGATCTCGTTCAACACTGTCTTCTAGGAACTGAGATGTGGGTCAAAGACGTTATGACATTGAGTCATACTTCTATAGCGTGAATTAACAATAAGTAAGTGGATCTGGGCTTTTTCGATTATGTCATACCGTAGACACCAGACATTCGCATAGATTAATTATTCGACAGGAGTGTACGCGCCAGTGTTTATAGGTATGTGAACATCTTCATTCTGAGGTGGCATTATAATTGAGATGATACCTACTTTTCATCGATGTGCAGTTAATCTAAATTTTGCAATAACATTTCGAATGTACAGGGCGTTGAAATCTTGAACAAGCCTTCAATTATTCTCTATAATAATTATTCAACGAGGGGTAATATAGGTCATAACACACGCAGATGAATTTGGCACCACGAGCCGTCAGGCGAATGGTGTAATTCATCACCACGAATTGAATAATTAACTTTATCTTCGACTTCTGCAGTGAAATCTGCATTTTCAAAATCGATGAACAGTTGTCAAAAGCGATCTCTGTTGGTGAGAATCGAATCGATATCGAATGCCGTAGAAAACGTCAAAAATTCACGTTTTCCAAATGCAATTTTTCGATATTCAGTCCCAAGGAAATGTAGTAGATAATAGTATATTGTTCAATGAGCGGTAATGTAAGTCATAACACACGCAGATGAATTTGCAGCACGAGCCGTCAGGCGAGTGGTGTAATGATGTGTGTTATGACCATTACCGCGAATTGAACACTGTACCTACTTTATCTTCGACTTCTTCAGTAAAATTCGAATTGATCTGCATTTTCAAAATTGACAACAGTTGTCAAAAGCGATCTTAGTGGTCGAGAATCGAATCGCGATCAAATAGCGTAGAAAACGTCAAAAATTCCCATTTTCCAAAGGCAATTTTTGGATATTCAGACCCAAGGAAATATGGAAATGGATGGCGAGAACGTTACCTTGATGTCTGAAATAAAGCTTCCGATTGATCCGACTTTTGTATTAATTTCGTAAGCTTCATTTTTCCTATTTGTATTAGAGTGAGTTATAGCCCCCCCTCCCCCCCGAAACTTTTTTTTCGGTTGAAGCAAAACAAAAGGGGCCTGTATATTTGAAAAAATTTGTATTGTGGGCCTCCCGCGAAAAAAAATTCTGGCTACGTGCCTGTCCACATTGGCCATTTTCAAAAATTCTCTCTTGCTATTTACAATTTACATGTAGGAAAATAAAGGTGTTATTTTTGAAAATAGCCAATGTAGAATTGTTCAGGATATCGTTCATATTGGGGTTGGATACTGATTTAATGATTGCAAACTTTCATCTCGATTTTGACAAAGGTACTGAGGATGGCGATTAGCCGAAAGCGCTCTACCTGATGTTAAATTTATTTTAATAATACTTGGAGTACTTCTTTATTTGATACCTATTACAATTTACCAAGTACAAGCTATTCCAACACTGAATTATGGTTATATTATTCTAAGGGAGTAGATAATAGTATATTCTAAAACTAGTTGCAGAATGGGCTCCTATTCCAATGCGAAATTCGAAAACGAGCGACGAAGGAGCGAGTTTTCGAACGCATGAGTATTGGAATTGCATTCTGCAACGAGTACTAGACGATATTTTCTCTATTTCAGTCAAATTTTGTGAAATTCAATGAAAAATTCAAATTATAGGTCCAAGTGACTTTCATATTGTATTTTGGCAGTTGGTAGTTTTACGAAAATTGACATTTCCAAATTGACGTCTGCTGAAATTAAAAAGGATCGGAAGTCATTGCTGACAACCACAAAACGAAAAAGGTAACTGAAAACGATGCTGTAATGAATTCATTACAGCACTGTTTTTTAGTACTGTGATGAACTCATTACGATACTGAAATAGAGAAAGATAATTCATCTACTCCCATAGAATGATATATCCATTATTCAACTGATTTTGATCTTCACATCATACAATTACAACGAGTACATCAAAAGATATGGCAGGTTGAAGTGTTGAAGAAAGAAAGACTTTTTCCTTCAGCTGAAGACATTTCTTACACAGGGTGTTTCTGAATTGATGCGAAGATTGATTTCTTTTGGTATCTATGAACCAATAGCATGAGTTATAATAACTCACTCTAATACAAATAGGAAAAATGTAGCTTACGAAATGAATAAAAATGTCGGGTCAATGGGGAACTCTATTTCAGACATCAAGGTAACGTTCTCGCCATCCATTTCTACATTTTCTTGGGTCTGAATATCCAAAAATTGCATTTGGAAAACGTGAATTTTTGACGTTTTCTACGCGATTTGATCGCGATTCGATTCTCGGCCACAGAGATTGCTTTTGACAACTGTTGTCAATTTTGAAAATGCAGATTGATTCGAATTTTACTGAAGAAGTCGAAGATAAAGTATAGTGTTCAATTCGCGGTAATGGCCATAACACACTTGATGAATTACACCAATCGCCTGACGGCTCGTGCTGCAAAATTCGTCTGCGTGTGTTATGACTTACATTACCGCAGTACCGCTCATTGAACGATATACTAATACATCATTCAAGTAGAATGCAAAATTTCATTTCGATTTTTGAGTGCGTCGCCAAACTCCTCAGGTCACAAAATTCTATGCATGTTTTAACATAGATATGGAAATATGTTGAAAAGTAGATTCTTTAGGGATCGTGTCAGATATCGCAGGTATTCGAAAAATATCGAAATTGGCTTTCAATCATACTGTTTTATCGTTTATTACCTATTCTGAGAAATCTGATCAACAGTAGTTATATGAAGAAGCCTTAATTTCGCAATTGTTCGAATGGTCTCACATGGATCACGAAGAACTCCAATATCGATAGAATTTTGATACGATTGTTTCGACATGAAGCGGTGAAAATTAAATTCGAAATGTTTAACTGACAATTTTCCCACGATGGCTCCTTCAAATCAATAGCAATCTTTGTTGTTATTTTTCGCATTTTGGGAAAAAGTTTCGAGAACAGTCATTTCAACAAGAGCTCTCAGGTTTCCATTGAAATATTGAAGATGATTGTAATAGATGCATAATTTGATCGATTTGATCAATAGGTGATATAAAACATGATAAAACTAAGAGGGACATGAGGAAAATTCAAAGGGAACATGTACAGGGTGGCCAGATTTCGATGATTTAGTACTACAACTCCTAAACCATAAAAGATACAAGTAAGATACATGTCATGTTCTCTTTTTTCGAGAAATATAAATTGCTGAAAACCCCAGGTTGCTACGGCGTCTAGTTTCCGAGATACAGGGCGATTTTGTTATTTGGTCAATTATTATAATTGGCTATAACTTCCGTATTATAGGATCTACGTTCTTGAAATGAACACATCTTTAGGGCACTTTTTTACTGCGTTTCATCGGTGCTATTGGATTTTTTGTATCTGCTCAAATTTCGGAGGTAGGGACAATTTTTTTTTTCAAATGGAAATGATATTTTCAAATTGGCCTTTCTTCAACGATTTCAAAAATATATATCATGATATACTTCCGAGTTCACTATACAGGGTGTAGAAAAAACATGCGGCACAAATTTAGGGGGTTATTCCTTGGACTATTTTAAGAATATTTGTACCTTAGACGATTTTTCGAAAATCGTTTCATTTCGAAGATACAGGGGTGGATTAAAAAAAACAATATTTATTACTTGCAAGATTTTTAATTACAAATACTGCTGAAAATGACTACCCCCAGCTATGATACATGCATCCAATCTTCTCCTCATTGACTGCCGAACTCTTTCAAAAATACCAGGGGTGTTTCTTATTGAGTTGCACCCTTCTATTATCCGATTTCTCAAATCTTCTACATTTTCTACAGCAGTTGTGTACACTAATGACTTCAAATTGCCCCATAGAAAAAAATCCAAGGGATTTAAGTCTGGCGATCGAGCAGGCCATAAGTGAGGCCCACCTCGGCCAATCCAGCGATCTTCATATGTTGCGTTCAAAAAATCACGAGCAACCAAACTAAAATGTGCTGGTGCACCATCGTGCATAAACCACATCGCAATCCTTGTTACCATTGGTACATCCTCTAAAACCCCAGGTAGTATTTCTTCCAAAAAGTGTCGATATATTTCGCCGGTAAGTCTTCCCGGTAGAAATACCGGTCCAATAAGATAGTTACCCACAATTCCAACCCAAACGTTTAATGAAAATTGATGTTGGAAACGGTCTTCAAGTGTCGCATGCGGATTTTCATCAGCCCATACATGGTTATTGTGAAAGTTCCTAATTGAATTTCTTGAGAAATTTGCTTCATCAGTAAACAGAATCAGCATCAGTAGTTGAGGGATTTGAATCAAAGTTTGCAGAAGCCATTGACAAAATGCAATACGTGGAGGAAAATCAGCAGGAATAAGTTCCTGAACGCGCTGAATGTGGTATGGATACAAGCCCTGCCGCTTTAAAATGTTCCAAATTGTCTTGTTATTAACATTGAACGTATCTGCCAACTTTCTGGTAGAAGTACCTGGATCTTCATCTACCATGTTCAATACATTTTCTTCTAATTGTACTGTTGTTACTGTGTTTGGCCTACCTGGTCCTCCACTTCGTTTAAATGAGCCTGTTTCATTAAGGCGTTGATGGATAGTTTGGAAGGTTTTTCTATCTGGGACATAACGATTAGGAAAATGTTCACCGTACAACCGCTTAGCCTCCACCGAATTTCCATTAGCAAGTCCATACATAAAATGCATATCAGTCATCTCGGCGTTCGTATAGCGATTCATATTAGAGAACGTTACTAACAAACGTAAAATTATCAGATAAAAATACTAGAGAAAATTGAAAATGACCTTTGACAACTATCAAAAACAGTAAATGATTTATGTCATAATGGAAATGTAACCAACTACGTATGAAATCTGCTGTATCTTTTCGAAAAAAAAATAGATTTTTCTTTGCAAATCTAGCCCTGTATCTTCGAAATGAAACGATTTTCGAAAAATCGTCTAAGGTACAAATATTCTTAAAATAGGCCAAGGAATAACCCCCTAAATTTGTGCCGCATGTTTTTTCTACACCCTGTATATCGAAAAAACACTTCCCGTTCAATAAAATCCAAGCAGGCTTTGATTCACTTCCTTCAAAACTGAGGCATTTATTTTCACTTGTCAAATTCAATTCAGTTTCATCATTGTTGTATCGTCTGGCGCTTCTAAAGTTCATATTAGGTCACAATTATTGCAAGCTGCCAAATTGATTCAGGAAATATTAGCTTTGTTATTACTGAGACCAAACTTGTTGATTCTAGTATGATTTATCTGCTCAATTGAAAAATGAAAAGCATGCAAATACTTAGATGAAACGAAAACCATCAGATTATTCTTTAGCCTTGTGAATATACTTCTCTGCGGCTGAGTTCCTTCAGAATATCTATCAAAATATATTTGAGATGCATTATCAGCGTCATAATTTACTTGTATAAAACATTCTAGCATATTATATTCTTAATAGTTCTCGTAGGGAATGATGTGATATAAATAAGAATTTAAGAAGCGCCAGACATGATGAAACTGAATTGAATTTGGCAAGTGAAAATAAATAAGACATGGAATTCTATGACTGCCTCAGTTTTGAAGGAAGATAATCAAAGCCTGCTTGGATTTCATTGAACGGGAAGTGTTTTTTCGAAATTTTCGATATATAGTGAGCTCGGAAGTATATCATGATATATATATTTTTGAAAACGTTGAAGAAAGGCCAATTTGAAAATATCATTTCCCACTATATAGATTCCATTTGAAAAAAAAATTTTTGCTATAGCTCCGAAATTTCAGCAGATACGAAAAATCCAATAGCACCGATGAAAAGCAGTTAAAAAAGTGCCCCAAAGATGTGTTCATTTCAAGAACGTAGATCCTATAATACGGAAGTTATAGCCAATTATAATAATGGACCAAATAACAAAATCGCCCTGTAGCTCGGAAACTAGACGCCGCACAGTGGGGCAGAATACCTTGAAACCTGGCATTAAATATTTAGGTGTTTGTTCAGTTTGAAAATACAATATATTATTATTTTTATATGTTAATTGGTAAAGGTAAAAGGCATTTTGGATCCTACAAATATTTATTAACATCGGAATTAATGTAATCACACATCATAACACAATTAAAGACCTTTTGGATGATGATTTCGATTCATTATTCGGATAAATCGGAAACACTGGGATATTCTTCTCAAATCCTGTAGTGGGACGCTAGCCAAGGGCGGATATAGCTGTTTTTCATAGGAGGGTTAATAACGATCTTGATTCTTGAGTGAGGGTAATAACGATTGAAAACCATTAAATCAGGTACACAATGTATGAAATATTGTATGTGCACCACCTTTTTCTAAGGTCTTCGATAATCATTGGGGGGGGGGGAGGTATTTACCCCCGTACACCCACCCTCGTAAATCTGCCCTTGACGCAGGCAAAAGTTTCTGTAACACGTATATATTATTTGGATAGCAGAGCTTCTTTGCTGCTTGGACAGTCTTGTACGAAGGGAATATTTGAGGAGCACTATCCCTCACAGCTCCATATTGATGTGGAGATAACTTTGCTGTTATCAAAACAGCTAGACTCTAGAGCATCTTAGCCAGGCATAGATTTTGGTTGTGAGTCCAACAAAGATATAAAGGCATTTCTATATTTAGTGGCCCGTTTTGGAGACGTAGAAGTTATTTCATGAGGAATCTTTGATGCATGTACTTACCCTTCTGACCTTAGACTCATCTTTGTGGTTATATCAATACAGATACGCGAGTCGTATCCTAAATTTCTTAAGTTTTAAACCATTTTGTTTTCTCATCTCTCTAAGCGATCATCAAAGGTAACTTCAGGAAGATCAAGCCTTTTCTCAGTTATACTAGGAAACGAATTCGACCTCTCTAGTCATTCTTTTTTGTTATTTTGGAAACGTACAACCATTCTTCGTGCTTTTGTGTAACGAGACTCATACTCTGCCTTCAAATATAATTTTTTTTTTCAGAAGCTCCTTCTCCTGTTCTGCATTACATTTCGTAGGTTTTTTTTTTCATTTCTTCGTTCAAATAATCACATTTTTTTTTTCAATTTAACTGTTTCCGCAACTCCTCATTATATCTATGAGCTCTTTTTCTTCAAAAATCATTGCGCTCGAAGTCGTTACTAAAGGAGAAATAAATTTTTAAGAAATAATCGATTATCAATGAGTGCCACCTCGCTGTCTAAAATTGATTTTTCTGAAAAAAGGCAGAATATGGGCAATAAATTTTCATGATTCTAAAATGAGCATGGATCAAGCTTCGCAGAAATGTAAATATCAAACTTTGGACGGCCTTGGAACATAACTGAAAACCTTCATGATTCTGAGAATACGATAAAAATTTAAAGATTCAATCATAGACAACATCAACAAGAATTAATTATTATTCTATGTAAGTTTTTATTTATCCAAAGTTCTTAAATTATCTACACATACCTGAACTTGAAGCTCCATCAAAAAAACTCGTAACAATAGTGATCTGTTAACAGAGTGACGTTGTAAAACTACAACAATTACGGAAAAATTTTGCAGGCGTCTCGACTTGGCCAAAAAATGGCTACAAAGAAGAGCTTTCGGGAGCGAGTGGGGATCAGAAAGGGTTAATATTGTGCTTTTTTGTCGCTTATGGTACTGATCTGTCGCTTCGACAAATGGCGGTATGGAAATATGCATTTTTAATTTTTGATTTAATGCCAGGTTTCAAGGCATTCTGCTCCACTGTGCGCCGTAGCAAGTTGGGGTTTTCAGCAATTTCTGTTTCTCGAAAAAAGAGAACATGACATGTATCTTACTTTTTCTCTATCTGTTATAGTTTAGGAGTTGTAGTACTAAACCATCGGAATCTGGCCACCCTGTACAATAAATGAAATGTGAAAAGTCGAAGAAAATAATCAATCTTTGTTGTTTTAGTTGATCATACTAATGAGTGGTCTTGTTCGATATTTTAGCAATATTAATCTATAATAATACCTACCAAAATCGACTTTATTACCTAAGAGTCACCGAGTGACTCCGAATATTTGATAAGAATTAAGATATAGGTCAAATGAAAATTGAAAACCTTGAAAGTAGAACTAACTTGTTGATTCACATTCAAGAATCCAAGGAAAAAATCATATGACAGCATCTTTCAAATAAATCCTTCACAATTCCGAATTTCATATTAGAGAAATATTTGTATTTTTTCCATAATTCCCTAGAATTTTGAATGGTTCCGGTAACGGGATCTGGATGTAATTTTGCATTCCTCTCGATCAGATCCAAAGTTTCGAATTTATCGCGAAAACAAATTTCCTGAGATATTAGCAAAAAACTGAAAAAAAATATAAATTTTTGACACCCTGTATCTCGGAAACGAAGACCCGGAGGCAAAAATGGAAGAAAAAAAATGTTATTTTTTCATGAGAAATCTACAGATACAACAATTTGGGAAGGAAGATATTTAAATACTCAATAATGTAATCTTTATTCCAATTGTCAAATCAATTCTTCTAAGAAATTAAATTCTGCAACATAAATCCACACTTTCGTTGAAAATATCGGCAATAATATGTTATGGGTTCAAGGAACTAGCAAATGAAATCGAAATCATACCACGACCGCTACAGAAATTGTTTTCGGGAATCCCTAGAAGTTGCGTGATGCCAAGGTTATTCAACATGCAGTCGCTGAAGTAATCTATCGCTCAAAGGAACAAGTCATTGAGTGAAAACGAAAGTGGATGTCTTCGTTGTGTTCGGATAACGGTTCATTATTTCCATCATTCTATTCAATGTTATCGTGAGTTAATGTATAGAATAATGAATAGATCCCGTTTAAGTTCAAGACCTCGGTTTCACACAGGAAGATCCCTGTCTATTTTTTTTTACAGAGCTTTAGTAACTCCTACCTAAATGTAGAATACCCCAAAAACCACCTACACACATAGTCGAAAGTCTTTGCCCGCCTAAGTTTCTCAAGAAATAAACTGTGTTCTGGAAATAAGATGAAAATTTTCCTCCTTTTTAACTTCAATATATCTGATAGAAAATCTTTGTTTGTTACTCATCGTTTTATGCAGGATGAGACAAAATCAGGAAAATGAGAAAAAATCCAAATTTATTGATTATTTATTTTTGATTAATTATAGTTATTCCACAACTGAATTCAAATTAAATAGTCCATATTACCACCCTTCTTTCAATCAGCCCAATACGCAGCGGCGTAGCTACGTAGATGCAAGAGTGTGCAGTGCACCAGGGCCCCCGACCTTAGGGGTCCCCAAGCGCTGACCATCAAATCGCGTTTGAACTTGGTAAAAAATGCATATACATATTTTGATTTTTTTTCTGTTATATTATGTTTTTTATTCTGTTTCTATTATATGAATAACATTGTTATTATTATATTCAGTTGTTGAAAAATGCTTTTTCGGAAATCGCATCAAACGTAGGGATTTATTGTCCAAATTCACTGGTGAATCGGACACCTCTCTAAAAAAACAATATCCGACTAGACGAATACAAAGATAAAAATTTGTAGGAGTCCTTCGAGTGCTAGAGAAAATGCCATAGCGTATGGTTTAGATTCCCATTTTGAAGAAAAGAGACAAAAAAAATAAAAAACATTTTGATGAATGAGTGAATTAGTTCACCGATTTCGAAGCAGGGAAGAATTCTTCAAAATAAATATTTTCTATTGAGTGCTCGATATAATAATTTCACAATAAAATGCACGTTTGGGGGGTATGACTTCGGACACTGCGGTCAACAAAATTTTTAATTTTCACCATAATTTTTACTAGATGTAGACGAGAAAACTGTCATTCAAAGCTGCGACCAATTTCAAATTAAATATTGCGATAAGATAGGGAGCAACTTTTCAATTCAATTTCTTCATATTCATCACCTATTTCTACCTGAATTGAATAAGGCATGGATAATTCACGAATTCTGTATGAAGCTAATACGGAATGC
The DNA here is from genome assembly GCA_951802165.1 of Adalia decempunctata. Lineage (NCBI taxonomy): Eukaryota > Metazoa > Arthropoda > Insecta > Coleoptera > Coccinellidae > Adalia > Adalia decempunctata. Next base: position 42,145,006 of record OX637695.1, read on the forward strand.
TGGAATGCGATCTAACAGAAGTATTTACAGCAATATTACTGTTCCATACAATTCCTGACACCCCTGTAGAAGCTGAAAGATCTTTCAGCAAATCAAGAACCATAAAAAATTATTTGAGGAACCCTATGGCCATGCTCGACTGCGACATTCATCGCTTATATCAATTGAAAATGGAGCTGTATCAATTGATACTTAAGTCTAGATTTGAGTGAAGTCTTTGAATATTTTGCAAAAAATATGTCTAGAAAGAGGTTGTAAACATATTTTTCTCGAAGGAATCAATGACTTCACATCTAGACGTGATGGACCTCCAGGTTGGAATCCTTGATAATTAATTTAAATTCATTCCAGGAGATTGTTACAATGACTGCTTATTTTTTTTTCTTTGTATATATTTGTAGGTATATATGTGAAGTAACTATAAAAATTGTTTTTAAAGGCTTTTTTTTTTCGTCACATAAATATAATAAATTTAATATACTTACTCATGCAAATACATAAATAAACCTTTCGAATTACCTACCTATTTCTTTTCATTACCTAATAACAACATAATTTATTCAAGTATATTCCTCAACTGTAAATTCAGTAAGTAGCTTTGCTTCTTCGAAGTATTTATATTTCGACTCGATAAAACCAAACAATTCATTAAGGAGCCCCTCTTCGATTTTTGCACCAGGGCCACTGACTATCTAGCTACGCCACTGCCAATACGCCTATGCATCCCACGAGTCAGGCATTTTCAGGCATATCGTTCCATTCTTCCGGATGGGCTAAACTCAATTCCTGAAAAGTTGAAGGTGGGTTTTGACTTTTGGCGATTGAATATATTGCTCTCCCTAAGTAATCCCACACGTGCTGAATTGGATTGATGTACAGGTGAGTTTGCTGGCCAGTTCATTCTCTGAATATTTTTCGATTGAAGAATGTTTTGAACCCTTTGTCTGCGGTGTGGTGGGGCGTTATCATCCTGATAAATGAAATTATCCCCAAACTCGTTGCGTAGGGGAACAATGATTGGTTCAATGATGTTTTCTGCGTATAGATGGCACCAATCATTGTTCGTTCAACGATAGTGAGAGGGGTACGGAGACCGAATATTAAACCCTTCCCCCTTTTTCATTATTCATCCGCCTTGAGAGGCACAACTTCCCGGGCGGAATTGAGTCGCCTTAGTCTACCTGGACCTCTCCAAACCGAAGCATGACTCATCCGAAAAGTACGTTGCGCCATGGTGGTAAAAGACAGTATTGGTGGTGTTCTACAGGGTCTTTCACGAGGAACCTCACCCATATTTATACGGGAAACTACTGAACGAATTTTCATGAAATTCAGCACTTATAAATATTTCACGAAGCTGATGAAATCTAAAATATTTTCAAGGCATGAGCACTTCCGGTTTTTCCGGAAATGACGTCAACTTCCGTTTTTCAAATTAGAACACCATTTTTTTATTGCAGAAATAGATTCCTTAGAAAATTTCAAGTTATTTTGATGTAACATTTTTCAGTTTCGGTTGGAAAATTCTCTCTGAGCGAGAAAATTCGAAAAAAAAATTGAAAATAGAGCTCCGCTGAAACAAGAATAACTTCGAGATTTTTGAATGGAAAATTTTAATTTTTGGGGTTTTTCAAGATGTAAGATTGATGTATCCACTTTAAAAATCGAAATCGCGATTCATGATACAGGGGGTGAAAAAATCGCTTCCAAAGTTGGGGATGACAAAATCGTGAAAAATCATTTTTTTCAAATTAGAACCCCATTTTTTTATGGCAGATATTGAATCTACGTTAAAAAATAATGTGAGTGTATGCATCACACCCTTGCCCTAAAGTGGATATTTTCTGAGTTATTCACAAAAAACTGTTTTTCGTCTTGAATTTTCAGCTATTTCTTTTCCCTTCACGCCAAAAAGATGAAATTTTCAGGAACTGTTACTTAAACCATGTTTTAGATTTTACTACCCTAATATGCAAGAGAAAAAAGTTACAGGTTGTTCCTAAATAGATGGCGAATTTGGATTCGAATTTGTATCGAAAACCTCTTTATTTCAACTAATCGGCCGTCGGTTTTCTCTCCAGTGATAAAGAAATAATTTCTTATGAACCATATGCAAAAACTTACCATGTTTTACATTCTTTTTTTTTATTGATAGATATCATTAATTACATCTGCCAAATTCCTCTTTATTCAGTAGCATGTAATTAATGATATATATCATTAAAAAAAAAGAATGTAAAACATGGTAAGTTTTTGCATATGGTTCATAAGGAATTATTTATTTATCACTGGAGAGAAAACCGATGGCCGATTAGTTGAAATAAAGAGGTTTCCGATACAAATTAGAATCCAAATTCGCCATCTATTTAGGAACAACCTGTAACTTTTTTCTCTTGCATATTAGGGTAGTAAAATCTAAAACATGGTTTAAGTAACAGTTCCTGAAAATTTCATCTTTTTGGCTTGAAGGGAAAAGAAATAGCTGAAAATTCAAGACGAAAAACAGTTTTTTGTGAATAACTCAGAAAATATCCACTTTAGGGCAAGGGTGTGATGCATACACTCACATTATTTTTTAACGTAGACTCAATATCTGCCATAAAAAAATGGGGTTCTAATTTGAAAAAAATGATTTTTCACGATTTTGTCATCCCGAACTTTGAAAGCGATATTTTCACCCCCTGTATCATGAATCGCGATTTCGATTTTTAAAGTGGATACATCAATCTTACATCTTGAAAAATCCCAAAAATTAAAATTTTCCATCCAAAAACCTCGAAGTTATTCTTGTTTCAGCGGAGCTCTATTTTCGATTTTTTTTTTCGAATTTTCCCGCTCAGATAGAATTTTCCAACCAAAACTGAAAAATGTTACATCAAAATAACTTGAAATTTTCTAAGGAATCTATTTCTGCAATAAAAAAATGGTGTTCTAATTTGAAAAACGGAAGTTGACGTCATTTCCGGAAAAACCGGAAGTGCTCATGCCTTGAAAATATTTTAGATTTCATCAGCATCGTGAAATACTTATAAGTGCTGAATTTCATGAAAATACGTTCAGTAGTTTCCCGTATAAATATGGGTGAGGTTCCTCGTGAAAGACCCTGTATATACATTGTCCATGGGTAGCCCCCTGTCCAGGTGATAGCTGAGGTTCTCTTAAAGATCTTCTTGTCCTTGAATTTGAGGAATGCAACCGACTCCTCATGGTACTGGTGGAGACTACCCGTCTATGGGTTCTCAAAAAATGACTTCGAAGGGCTGTTACAGATACAGTTCGATTCCTTCGAGTAAAATTTGCGATATAATGTGGTCTTCCCTTGCAGATGTTACTCTGGGCCGACTAGGCACCGGTCTTCGGACAATGCTGCCAGTTTCCAGGAAAAGGGCCACTATGCGCCTTACTGAAATCCGTAGCATATTCAAACGTTGCGCAATCTGGTGGTTCGACAAAGCTTCTTGATGTAGGGCTACTTATTCTTGCCCGTTCAAACTGAGGAATTGGATGTCCCGGCATTTTCCACGGAATATTCTCAATATTACAACTCTCGTCATTCGCTGAAAATAACTGATTCATTTCGAATACACCAGTATTCTCCCGAACGATGGTCTATTGTTTTCATTTAAGTGATAAGATAGTGAAGATTCCACATAAAAAATGTCATGTTACATTCAACATTGTCATTAGTGATCAAGATACCCCCAAAACAGAGTAGAAGCATTCATTAAGTCAGCAAAAACTGCTTAAAAATTCATCAAAATATTGTCTCGATCAAGAATACCCATCCTATTTTCAGAAAGAGAATTTGCCGAACCACCTCTCGTCTACAAGATGATCTTGAATGTTCGCCGCAATTTGTGGAGAACAATAAATGTTGTAACACCGAGTGCATCTGAGTTCAAGTCGAATCCGGGTCCGGGAGAAAGTGAAGGAAATGGATCTCGAAAAATAAACAGACAGGTATAATTCAGATTACTCCCATTCGGTGTGCCTAACCGAAAAATTACGACATAGGAGGAATGACTCATCGTGAATTTAACGGTAATATGTTTTGATCGAAGAACCATTACATCGATTAATATGGGAGTTCGTGTGATAGGAATGTAACCGAAAGTGTAGGTTAGCGCTTCGAAGAGAACTTATAATTTATATTTATTTATATTAATCAGAAATAGGATAACGTCCATATGGCACAGAATGATCAACTACCCCCCCCCCCCATGAGTACCCAAAACCTGAGAAAAAAATGGTTTGTGCACCTAATTTAATGGTTTTCAATCGTTATTAGTGTTATTACGCCCCCCATATCCCACCCCTCCCATGAAAAAGAACTATATGCGCCCTTGCAAACGTCCAAACTTAAGTTCGAACCACCCATTACCTGTTTTCAAACCGCTTCAAATTATTTCGAATACGAACCATTTAGTGCGTGAAGTCCAAGTCACCAGTTCGACGCGAATATATCAAAACGAACGAAATAGTTTTGGAATATTGTCACGCGAAAATTCGACTCAAGATTGAAACCAATTTTTTTATTTGGAAGACTATTCCACTCATTTCAAAAACTGACCAATCACATTCCAAAGACGGCTCGTATTATCGCGATAACACCAACTGTCTCTGAATTATGATTGGTCTGAAAACTTCGGTATTTTCAACGATTGAACTACAGAATAATCTGTGATTGATACGAACGGTTTGACAACTGGTGAATAAAAATTGTAGACGTCAACATGAGTTTTTCCTTGCTTTTCTCGAATATGGAGTTTCTGACCTTTTATTCTGTTCGTGAAATAGTCTTTTAAAATTTCACTCGAGATTGAATTTATCTCATAAGTCTATCTTTTATTTCCAAACTCAAATGAGTTGCTTTAAGGAAACACCACTCGTCCTCCGGTGATGTTTCCAAGCAACTCATTTTCGTTTGAAAATAAATCGCGAGCACGAGGTGTAGCACAATTTCGTTGGAACCAAAACAAGTCTGGGTCGATACCAGTCAAATTTTGAAACAAATAATCATTGATCATCGATCTGTAACGAGCACCTTTCAATGTAACATTTGCTCTAGCATCGTTTATTTTAACGAAATATGGACCTATTATGCCTCCAGTTTATAATGCACACAATACAGTGCATTTTTCAGGATGCAATGGAACCTGCAGAACTTCTTGACGATTGTTTTCACTCCATGTACGGCAATTTTGCTAGTTTACGTAGCCATTCAACCAGAAATGAGATTCATCACATAACACAATTTTTCGATAGAAATGAATCAACTTCAATCAGCAAACAAACGACGCTTATTATGGTCAAGTGCCTTCAGTTCTTGAACCAGTTGGATCGTGTATGGGTGTAGACCAAGATCTTTACGCAAAATTTTTCATGTGGTGGGTGCACAGAGTCCAAGATGTTGTGAACGTCGACGAATAGACAAATCTGGATCTTCATTAATCACTTACATCAGCGAAATTTTCTTCTGTGCGTACAGTTGTTTGTCTTGTAGTTGTTGCATCGAGTAAAGAAAATGTTGTCCGAAATCTCTTGATAGTTCGACGAATAAGCTTCTCTGATGGGCGATTATGAAAACCATAAATTTCACGAAGTGCTCTATAAGTTTGGCGAATAGAACACTGATTTTGAAAATAAATTTCAACAATTTGTGAACGTTATTGCGGCGTGAGCATTTCCATGATGATTCGTCAATAATGATACATACATACATATTTGATTCGTTTCATATATTGATTTTTTCATGAAGGTAGTATAAAATATATAAACTTACATAAACGGTATTTCATAAAATTTAAATTATTCGTTATAACAACTAAATATTCAACAAGATAGGTGTGAGTTCCATATGCATGATCTCCTCAGGCAGATGAGTTTTGAAAGATTTAGCAGATGCCTCGCTGAATTTCGAGTAAGTTTGGAGAAAATTCATAGAGCTGATGGCTTCAAAACATAAATCTGGATTTTTCGATCTGAAAAAATAGGAAAATTATTTCGAGAATAATTCTTAATCACATTCTTATCCCTTCAAATTTATCTGATAGTGAGCAAACTTACTTCTGATGAGATATCAAATCCATGGTATATTTAGAGATTAACCTGATGAAATTATCATTTAGAGAATTGTGAAACTGTTTCAAAACTGTATGAATGCCAAGGCAAAAACAATAACCATCCAACTGATCAGCTGTTCTCTTTCCCAAGTTTCCTTAAAATATGGAAAGATTAACAACAACAGACACTGAATTAAACAACATCCATACCTATAACACCAGGATGGAACAATTTCATATTATGTGCCATGAAGAACACAAATAACGTAACTGAATAATCCAAATGTGAAGAAGAGGTAATATATATTTTATTGAAAGCATTGTTAATTCCAGCGTAATCAAAGTAATGCGATAAGTTGTGAAGTAGTTTCTCTTCAGGAACCCAATCCTTGTTATATTGAATATCGTATAACAGTGCTCTGAAATAAATTAAATTGAGTGTCAGTCTTTCAAGATTCAAATGATATTTGTACGCTTTATTATCACAACTAGTGGCAGTAGCTACGGTTTGGGTTGTATGCCTGTATTCACTATTTGGCAGTTACTCCTATACAACTGCGATGAGAAATGCATTCGCGAGTAAAGCCGTATAGAAATAACCTCCGGATGATGAATAAGGGTTCTGGAGTTGACAATGATTCGTTCTCGTTTGGCCATATCTTGTTGATCTGAAAATCGCGTTCGCATTCTACTTATTCATATCTCACGAGTGAAGCTCTCTATTTTTCCTTTAACCATATCTGAGAAGATGCCAAAACTTAATAGCGGAATTTTTCGAAATTAGCTCATGTTCCCAAATAGAGACATGATAATCTTGTTTAACAAGTAATAGAGCCTCATAATATACGGGAAATGAATCCTGTTGTTCTCGGCATAGGCCTAAGTCGACAGAGTTATGATTTAACAGGTTTTGGATATCAGCCACATAGAGTAAAGACTTGTGACCAATTCTTTTTTTGTAATGAATATAACTTATTTATGTTGTTCCATTAGAACTGATTTTCGTTGCCAGATGTGAGATTTTTTATTTTGAAATGATGAAGTAGGTACATAATATTACTAATTTTAATCATTCGAAAATTTTTTTCACAAAACGCTATCCCGCAGAACGTAGGTTCTGAATAAATTATATTATTCTTTAAATTATGCACAAATCATCATAGATCCCTTTTTCATGATTTCAATCATTGAGTTCGGTGTTGAACATTGGAAAAACATAAAATAATGATCCGATTTCTTCTCATTTTTCAACACCGCATTATACCATTTAGAAGCTTTCTTTGTCAATCTAAAAATAGAGATTTCAAACTGCTTTCCACATCCCTAACCATATTTAACCCTAGCTTACTCCAAACGGGAAGGACAAAATCTCAATTATTGAAACAAATCCTACTCAAATCTTGGAATATTATGGAACTATGTCATGATCACGAACAAAAAATGCCATATAAACTCGAGGGAAATCAAATAGACGGTCTCACGCTCTCAGTTCGCACAAAAACCATTTTTTTTCAGTGATGGCGACCTGATGTGGACAAAACGAAAACATACTTTCATGGAAGCTCATAATAATTGACTTTGACATCAATTTCATGAAAATCGGTTCAGAGCATTTTCTAATAATATGATCTGAACAAAAGTTTGATAAAATATTGTTTTCACGAAGCCACAGATTACCACCACGTCAGAAGAAGTCGCTCGAGTAAATGCTTTATAATTTATACCAAGAAGATCTAAACAACATACTGTCGCTCGTCCAATGAACTTGAGTCAGTCTAATGAGGTTTCAGAAGTATATTCCATTCACTTTTATAAAGTATCCCGGTTAGCCGGAATTCTGACACATTTCACAGCGTATATTTCGAAAATGTTAGGTTATGGTCATTCCCCTGTCAGATACGCCCGCAACGTAGTCGTTTCTGCATCAAAATCGTAGTAATTAAGAATTTACCAAAATGTTTATTTACTTTGGGAAAATATTGAATCTGAGAAAATATTATGTGAATTCAATAATTCCAAAGACCTGGCCAATGTTGTAGACATTTTTTTCTCTGTTATTACTGGAAATATTTCACGTATATAAAAATGGTTGGAAGATTCAGTTATGCCATTTTCTTTTACGGAAATCAAGAAATCAGTGTTGAAATTTTACTGAAAAATAATGGACAGAATAGTCCGTTAATTTGTGATAGTTCATTAACCCCCTAGAAAGACGTCTAAACGAATAGAACAGACGGACCTACGGAATTCCCCACTTCTCAAAATTCTCAAGGAATAAGCCTACAGACGACAATAAAGTACCTCTTTGCGCAACTTGAAATACTCCAGTATGAAAATGTAGTAGTACTACGAATCCTGTGTCACAGTTAAACCTTAAAAGAACTAACCCAATTTCCAAAGTTGAAAAAGAGTAAATAGAAAGTAGCCTTGGCAACGTCGCTCCGAATTATTTGAATTTCACGATTGCCAACCTGCGTCCGTTTTAAGTAAAAGAACTTGATAAACCAAAACCATGGCCAACCGGGATACTTAATAAAGTGAATGGAGATTATTCGAAGAGACTGGTGCCTTCCATCGAAGAACATCAGGTAACAGTCGGGGTCGCGTTAATTCTGAGAGTATTCTCACACCTCTTGTTCGTAGGAACAAGCGCGCATAAATCACTAGATGGATTGAGTGATGAATGTGAAAATATTGCGACTTTTGAAAAAATTCATTTGTATTCCTGAACTTGGCCAATTCGGGAAAAAAACTGATATTTGCGCACTTAGTGAGTCAATTCAGTAATCAGTTGCTCACAAAGTGTAGATCAACAGTTCAATCCAAAAACAAATTAGTTATTGCTACACCAGGGTTTCTATGCATCGCACAGCATCATATACCACATATCGTCTACGGGCTGTGATACTAATTCGATCCCATAATCACACAGTCAGTAGAAACCTGAAATAATTATCAGGCACTTACTTGCTGAGAGTTTGAAGAGCTGCTTCCAAATCCCTAGCATTGAATTTGGCTAAGAGATTGAGATTGAATGCTATAAGATGTCTCATTAGTTGCAACTGGCCTATTATTAAGATACCATCCAGAAATTCTGGCCATAACCTCGATGTTCGATTTATGCAGTTTTGATAGAATTTTGGAGGATTCAAAGCATCACCAGCAGATTTTATGTCTTTCTGAACGGTGGAAATAATTGAGTACCAAGTAGGCTGCTTTTCATTCTTGTTCTGCAGAAAACCTAAAAGGTATATTTATAAAAAATAATTCAGAACAAACAGAATATTTTATTTACCAATGACTTTTTGCAAGTTTGTGATGATCATAAATGAAAAAAGTCTATCTAGTCCTACTACTCCAGCAATTTCAATAGCTTTTGTAAGAGAACTGAAGATTTGACGGTTCAATATTTGTTTGTGGGTCTTGGTTTCGTACCATGTAGTCATTTGGTCAAGATAAACACTATTTCTGAAAGGGAAAGAAAACATCAATCAAAGTTACTGTAAGAGGAAAATAATTACTAAAATAAATCTTCAGAAAAGTGGCCAAAATCTTATCCCAAAACCCTACTTCGCACTGGGTTAAAACGACAGGAAACAATTCGTACAACACCATTATTTTGTTATTTCAAGAATATATTCATTGTTTTGAGTTCTATATCTTGTAGCAAGCATTCAGAAAAATACAAGGTTATTGGGTGTGTTGCAAACTTTCAAGGTAGCAGAAAGCTGTCTAATAGCTGATTATTGCTGTCGCTCAAATAGTTGAGAATATCTAATGTATCGGGTGTTTCTTAGAGTGATAGAACTTTAAATCGAAATAAAAAATCGAAGATCACTTCCATTAGGACCGTCTGCTAGTCCATTTCTCTCATTTAAATTGGAATAAAACACATTTAAATTTAGAATAAAGCCTATTTTTTATTGAAAGATAATTTTATGACATTTCCGGTACATGTCCACCACGATTAACTAGCTCTGAGAAACCGCATTCGACCAGACCAATTTTGGACCACTTTTTAAGCGGCCCCTCACGATCATTCGGAATGACAATCAGAGCGAAGATTGACATTCCGATTGAAGATGTAAGGTCCATACTGATGGAATGACGAATGGACTGACGGATTTCCAAATATTTTGAAATCCGAGGTTCAATCACGTTGAGTGGAGGGGAGACTGACAGTCTGAATGGTGGTGTAGTGATTATATCATTTTCATTCTTTTCCTCAGTCTCATTAATGCAATCATGGAGGACGGATGCTCGCAAAACTTTAACGTGGATTTCGATGAGTTGCCCCAAAGAGTTGACGATCGAAACTGCCTTCAAAGGTTCATAAGTGTTTATGAATCTTTCCCCGAACTGTGGAATAAATCCCATCCCAGTTACATGAATGAATATAAAAAAATGTTGCATTGGAAAAACCCCTCAACATATATAAATAAATAAAGCCAAATGCCACAGTGAAAGACGTGACAAAAAAATTAAATACACTTAGCTCGAATTTTAGGCGTGAGCGAAATAAAATAAAAAGCTCAGCGAGAAGTGGAGTTCTCATTGAGTTCTCTGCAACTGTACCAAAGAAAATGTATCTATTGTTTCCCCATTATTACCAGGCAAATAATTGGTCCCATTCTCTTCTATAAGAAAGTTATGTAGATAGCAGCATGCTAAAGTTACAATGGCCGCTTTTTTTGGATCGGGGTACATAGTACAGAGTGCGGCACGGAGGATGGATGGTTTTAAAAAAATAATAAAAGCGTTAATTTTTACTCAAAAACACATTTATTGACGGAATCAGATTCTCAAGGAAATAGCATTTGAGACAGTCAAGTGTGGAAAATCACATCAGGCATGTGGTGGCCGAAATCGGTGATGCAGTGCTGGAGGCGCTCTTGGAAGTTCGCGTAGACTCTCTCCAACATCGCTCTCTCAACTTGGGCAACTTCCACGCGAATAGCCCTTTTCAATTCGTCCAGAGTTCGGGGCTTGGTCTCGTATACTCTAGCCATGACCATTAACGTCTTCGAAGAAGTAAGGGCCAATGATGCGAGTTTGCGATACAGCGCACCAAACCGTAACTTTTGGGCTGTGCAGCGGTCTTTCGTGTAAGTGTTGCGGATTTTCATTAGCCCAATAACGGCAATTCTGCCGGTTAACCATGCCGTTGAGGTGAAAGTGGGCTTCGTCACTCATGAACAAAATGAGGTTCTCATTTTGATCGATCAGTGCTTCCATCTCACGTGCGAAGTTCATTCGTTGTGCATAATCTCCGGGGTGTAACTGTTGCACAATGGCCAATTTGTAGGGGTGAAAGCGAAGATCCAACTGGTAAATAAATGCTAGGAACACACGAGTCTAACGGCACCTTCCCCACTTCTCTCGTCCTCAGTGGGGGAAAGTTATGCCCATCTGAAAAACGTCCGCCCTCCGTGCCGCACCTTGTACTATCATGGATAAAAACATGTTGAAAAGATTTTCATCCATGCGATAGTAATTTTTATAATCCGCGGAATTGCTTGCTGATATTTCACGTAGCAATGTTAAGTGGCTATACTGGTGACGTTTTTTTAGCCATTCCTTCATCGATACCCTGCGTTTCATTGTCTTCTTGGTGCCCAATGCAAGGATAATGGCCAAACATTATACTAATAATAATTAGAAGTGTACCTACTATTTGGTGTTTAAATTTCAACTGAGCTAAAGTCATTTCAATCAGACTGTCAGTTTGAATGATATGTGTAGGGGCTTCAAGATTGAAGGCAGGATTGACAATCTTATTGTCAGACTGTCATTCATGATTGACCGTTTAGGGGCCGCTATACGAGTAATTCAGGCCTTATTTCAGCAGTAACACGAGTTATGTTGGCTCTCAGAAGTTCCAAGTTCCAAAGCGTCTATTGTTTCTGGTTTATCAGCATAAACCAAGGACTTGACATAACCCCAAAGAAAATAATCCATTGATGATACATATTTCGCATGATGTTGGAGGCCAATTAATTGCAAGACTACATAAGTAACTCATTAAGCGACAGGCCAACAACTGATGACATCAACATACTGAAAGGACGAAATAATGTTATCGCGAAATCTTTCTTTCAATAAATCAATTGTTACGGTAGCAGCATGAAGTGAAGCACCATCTTGTTGGAACCAAAACACTACTGGGTCGATACCATTCCAATTTTGAAACAAATAATCCTTGACCATCGATCTGTAACATTAGCTCCAGCATCGTTTTTAAAGAAATATGGACCGGTGATTCCTCCAGCGTGTAAAGCACACCATACAGTGGATTTTTCAGGATGCCATGGAACTTGCAAACTTCTTGAGGATTTTGCTTGCTTACGTATCCGTCCAACCAGAAATGAGGTTCATCACTAAACACATATTTTTCGATAAAAAGTGATAAAAGCTTCAAGCTGTTCTAGGGCCCAATCAGCAAACAAACGACGCTTATTATGGTCGAGTTTAGTTCTTGAACCAGTTGGATCTTGTATGGGTGTAGACAAAGATCTTTACGCAAAATTTTCCATGTAGTGGATGCACAGAGTCCAACTTGTTGTGAACGTCGACGAATGGACGAATCTGGATCTTCATAAACACTATCGCTAACAGCAGCTATATTTTCTTCTGTATGTAAGTCTTGTTGTTGTTCAATCGAGTATAGAAAATGTTGTCCGAAATCTATCGATCTATCGACGAATAAGCTGCTGTGATGGACGATTATGTAAACTATAAATTTCCGTGTTCTATAAGTTTGTCGAATAGAACACTGAATTTGAAAATAAATTTCAAAAATGTGTTAACGTTGTTGCGGGGTGAGTCTTTCCATGATAATTTGTCAATGCTTTCTGAACAGAAATGTCAAAACAACATGTCTAACTTCTGTCAAATTACAATAATCCCTATCGAAAATTCTATTACTCTAAAAAAACACCCGATATATGAATTTGGGTATATTTAAATACTTGATAATTTGATTTTCACTCATTTTACATTTTTTATTTCCATGAGAGAAATTTCTTTTTGTCAAAAAAAACCATCCGGAATAATCTATAATCCCGGTTATGTGATTACAGACGTATTCGGAATTTTCTGTGTGAATAATCCGCTAGAATTTTTTATGATTCTGATTGAGATAACTGGACAAATTTTGCATGTAGCTTGAATACAGGGTTATCATAATTAATAATTTGTGCATTAGACGTTTCTCGGCTTCTATGAGGAAAAGATTTCTGAAATTTGGCACACGGCCGTTTCTCAACGGGGGAAATCATGCTAAAATATTTTCATCGAAATCGCACTTCCGGTTATACCGGAAGTGCCCATCAGCTTTGGTATTTCGAATGGAACTACATATTTTTCTAGCCAGAAATGGGTTACTTCTTGAATTTTACACATTTTTTATCTCACACATTTTCACGTAGTTGTCATGGTTACGAAGATATAAGGACTTCTATGAGAAAATGGCCAGTTTCAGAGGTCCGCGAAACGTATCATAGCATGCATGCTATCCATAATAAAGAATGAAGGATTTTTCGAAAATTCAATAATTTTGCCTCGTATTGCATAGCTGTTCTATTCCTCGTATTGCATGTTGTTCTATTGGAACTGTCACAATAAATTCATATTTCTGAGAAATTTCAAACTGCAATAACTTCATTTTTTCAAATGGCATGCCCATTTTTTTTGTACAGAAAACGATTGAAGATGGACATGATGGAAAAATGTTTGAAATTAAATTTTCTGTCGATTTCTGTACAAAAAAATGGGTATGTCATTTGAAAAAATGAAGTTATTGCAGTTTGGAATTTCTCAGAAATATGAATTTATTGTGACAGTTCCAATAGAACATGATTCGATAGCCATGCAACACGAGGCATAGAAGCCGAGAAACGTCTAATGCACGGATTATTATGATAACCCTGTATGTCATTTCATCTCGATCGAAATCCCTGATCCAATTTTGCCAATTAACGAAAATAACTGCGGTATTCGAGTTTGGAGTTAACGGCCAGCCGGTCGGTAGGTCACAATTGAATTTGACCACGGATTCATGATCAGTGAATCAACCCTAGTCGATTGGGACTGTTCCAGGCTATAATATTCGAAAAATTCAGGCATCGAGACGAAATAATAAGGCCCTTTTAGAATGAGCACTCAAAAAACAAATTTGAAAAATGTATTCAATGCTTCATCATGGAGAATTAGAAAAACCAAATCATGTTGTTGATTCAGCCGGCTCAATACCTACCCTGATATTATACAGCGTGGCCCACATCAAACAGTACACCCGAATATTTCCGTAATTCAGTAGTTCCTTGTGCTTCGTGACAGCCTCCTCAAGAAACTTAATTTTTCAAATCTGCCAGCATATTCATGAATAGAATTGCCAAATCTTCAAAATGATTGGTGACGTCCATGTTTTTAAAAGTGAAATAAACTTAACAGGAATTTGGACAAATTCCTGTTGAAATATACTGGGTGTTTGGAGGGTGAGTAGCCAAAAGGTGAATGGTGGATAGGTGATGCTCTTGGCTACTTGTTGCGCCTAATAAAATAAAATTTCGCCCAAAGTTCAAAGTGTTATAATTTTTTTGCCATTTTTCTTATTAAAATCTTGAATTTTTTTAAATTTAATGCTCGAGGTGCCTATAAAATGATTTATTTTTTTAGTCTAATCTTGTCAGATTGAATCATAATTTCATACAAACGTCTTCAAAAAACCTGACAGCGTCGAATCCAACATCAAAATGAAAAAAAAAATAATGTTGTGTCCACTTTACAAAGTGAAATAAAAAAAAATTTACATAGTGTTGGATTTTAAAAACTTCTCTAGTTAATACTCTTTGCAATGGTATGTAACATGTACCATTAATAACCAGATAACTCAACAAAAAACCGTTTTGTCTTCAAGGATGCCTTAAAAGGGTGACGACAAAACTATTCCATTGAGCAGGTGAAATTAATCTAACATAGCTTTTTGTTGAGTTATCTGATTATTAATGGTACATGTTACATACCATTGCAAAGAGTATTAACTAGAGAAGTTTTTAAAACCCAACACTATGTAAATTTTTTTTTATTTCACTTTGTAATGTGGACACAACATTTTTTTTTATTTTGATGTTTGATACGACGCTGTCAGGTTTATAGGCACCTCTAGCATTAAATTTAAAAAAATTCAAGATTTTAATGACAAAAATGGGAAATTTCTAGAAAAATGGCAAAAAAATTAGAACACTTTGAACTTTGGGCAAAATGTTATTTTATTGGGCGCAACAAGTAGCCAAGAGCATCACCTATCCACCATTTACCTATGGCTACTCACCCTCCAAACACCCTCTGTATATTGCCAATCAAGATTCTTGGGGGGTTGCCGATCCGCTTTCCTCTTGGATGATCATACACCCACTAATTTGCAAACCAAAAAATGTCGCCCTCCAAATAAAATTGATCTAATACGGCGCGGCGTTTTGCGCAAAAACTCACACTTGAAGAAATATCCGGCAGGGATGTTTTATGTGGGTCACCCTATACACAAATAATAATATGTACCTTGGATCAGTGACTCTAATCATTTCCTGAGCTAATCTCCCAATGAAATTTTCACTTATTAAATCAGTTTGTGGATAAAAAGGTATAGGAATTATTCTGCTCTGATACTTGCTATCCCAAGCATGTACTTTTGATCTCAAAAACCTGTTACATTCTTGTTCCACATTGTAATTGATAATCCTTGTTATTTCTTCCTGCCATATTTTCAAACCATTAATGTTGATATAGTCCTGAAATGTTCAAATGTAGCTTTAAAGTACTTTCTCTTTTATTATTTTATTACTTGAATATACTCAAATGATCTTTTATAGCCATCCATAATATTCCCCAAACTTTTCAATTTCTGTTCTAATTCCGTCTTATATTTGGCACTGAAAATAATTTCTTGATGTAAGGCTTTCGATATGTGTTGAACTAATTCATTTCGAATGCCATCCTCCAAAATCTTTTTTGGGTCTAAGAAAACTACTCCAACCAATGTTTTCTTCATCATTCTCATACCTTAAAAATTCAATACTTTATTTGACAGAGTTTGAATCATCCGATTGAAATTTAAGTTGAAACTAATTGATATTCGCGGTTTCCTCTGCATAGGTATAATATTCGTGAAAAAACTGCAGTGAAATCTGACAGTTGTGAATATAAATCTTCCAGGGACATTCTCAAAATGTCTTATTGTCTGATGAAACCGGAATCAGCCTACAGTCCGATCACAGGCGAATTGGCATTAGGTACAGGGAGCCAGGCTCAACTGCGTGCGGCAAAACCTATCGAACCTAACGAAATACAAAGGAGGTACTGTGATGTTTTGGGGTGGAATAATGATTGTTGAAAGAACTACATACTTTAATTGCCATTGGACAAACCCTAACAAGTGGAAGGGTGGTTTTGCCGTTTTTTTTTCATTTATGCAAGATAATACACCTCCGCATACCAATAGAGTTCGATAATGTGTTGCAATTTTAGAATGGCCTTCTTGCTCTCCGGATCTGAATCTCATAGAGCACTTATGTGACAAGATCGAAAGAAAGATAAGAGCTCGTCAAAACAGCTCTGGTAACACGAAAAAGCATTATTTCTTGTTAAACTGTCACTTCTATAGAAATCAACACTTTTTGTTTTATTTTTGTGATAAACTTGGTTTGTAAAACTGAGCATTTTTCTTCAATAACTTTTTTTCGAATAGAATTATATTTCTCTTAATCACTGGGTGATTCCATATTAGTTTAGTTGAGTAAACAGGGTGTCCCATTAGAAGTTTACGAAGAACGGATCATAGGATTGTTTCGAAAATTCGGGTTTACGGAGCTAAAAAATACCACGAACTCCGTTATTTGAAATGGGACACCCTATTTATTTCAACTTTTTTCGCTTCTTTATCCCCATTTAAGAGTTTCTGTATTACTTCCCTATACATATTCCTAATATCTATATATATAAAAGAAAGATGTTGGTTACACTATTTATAACTAGAGATCGGATGGACTGTTTGTTATGAAACTTCATTTATGGAATCGTCTACGGTCTGGTTATTATAAAATACAATAAGACTTCGAAAAAATTGATGAAAGTTTTACTTATGCAGAAAATGCTTTTCCTTCTTTTGAATAAGGCCTCTAGGTGTCGCTACCTTTGATGCGTAGTCGTACAGTGAATAGACAAGTCACTATACGTAGTCGTAGGTTGACATTACCGCTGTTAGATGGCGATATGTGATTCGCATAGAACTCATGGTAACATGGAAGTACATTGCCAGATCAAAAAGCGGGTAAACATCCCAAGTTGGTGGAACAGTGAATTTTTAGCGAAAGATCAAGTATCTGATTTTGACGATCAGTTTCAAACGTGAGTTGGCCATCTTCATCTTTCTTCTTTATTTTTGAAATGCTTTCGAATTTCTGTTTGGCTAATAGATATATTTGCGGAAATAACTGAATCCAAAATTGCCCATAATTAGTAATTGACATAATATTATATTCGTGTTTCTGTTCGCAGTTCGCACAGAGACACTATTGTAAGCGTCAATAATTTTGAAACGTTTGCTCATCGGGCTTTCATTTATGATATACAATAATGTTTCATGGGTTGCCTAATTTGATCTGGTTGACCACCAACTGAGATGTTTACCCATTATTTTGAGCTTAGCAGCATAGCTAAGATGTCTAAAATAATGGTGTGACCACTGATTAGATTTTGAGAATATTAGAAAAGTTTTGTTTGTGCCACTTCAGGTTGGGCTATTAACAAATGGCTGATTTTTTAATTCTGGTCGACGGGCTGTGTTAATAGTCGAAAGTTCTTTAAAGGAATAATTTTTGTTCATATTCTTGACATTTTGATTCATATTAGAGGAAAGGTATAATATGGATTATACTCCTGCTATTCACAGTCACATGAGGTACTGCAAAAAGAGAACTGTACAACAATTAAAAACAAAAGGTTATATGTTCAACAATCAAGCTTCGAAGCTTGTAACTTGTGCCGAGTTCGGAGTAAGCAGTTGTGTTCTGTGTAGGCTTTGTTACTGTGTCCTTACGCCACCTTAGGCACAGCACTGTTAATTTTTGACCCAACAGTGAGAATGGTGGCCCCTACCGAGACTAGAAAATTTCTTTCCTAGTTCGGGATTGAACTTCGGACCTTTGGGTCTTAATTCCAACGCTCTACCACTGAGCCAGGGGCACTCATCTACCCATATATCTTATAATATCAATATGGCTATACTATTCACTCACAGAGTGAAGCCAAATCTTCGGCAAGAATTGGATTGTACGCATGTGTCAAGTGGAAATTCAAAAATCGCGGGAAACTTAGAGATTTCGAGTGTCAACAAGAAAATAGAAATCGCGGATGAAAATGTGTCACTTAAATATTTTCGCTTCAATTCTAAAATATGAACAACGATATACAGAGCTTTAAGAAAATTGTTAGGTTATGATTGAAAGTATTCACATGAAGTTATTGATGAATGATGACATACTTTTTTTGACAAAATACAATGTTTTAGAGAGAGACAGAATAAGTAAGTTATTTTTATGCTTAAAATTTCTGCACATGCGTAGATCGGGATTCTTTCCAAAGCCCGGCATCAATTTTGATTGGCTCAGTACCCATATTGGTATATGCATCTACTGGAATAGCGGGCTATTGAAAATAACACCTCTTATTGGAAAACCCTTTATATCATGAAAGATCTTCTATTACCTTGGCTAAAAACTGATACTGAATGTGTAAGCTGGGCAAACTCAAATCTCTCATCCAATTGTGCATAATCCTTCAATTTATCTTTATCTAATCTTGTAGGCAGCTCTTTCAGCACTTTTGTTTGCATCTCAATTATTCTTGCCATCTTCTCAAACATCATCATTGGAATAATTTGTAAAACTTTTCTCACATATATCTCAAGTTCTCCACTGTAATACTCAGATACAGAGATCAGATCTTTACTACGAGCTTGATTTATCCTGAGCAAAGGTATCTCCATAGCAGAAGCAAGCTTTAAAAAGATTGCTCTCAGTTTGTTAACCTAAAGAGTAAAATTTGGAGTACTATAAGACATTCGAATGAAATTCTTCCTCCTTACCACTGTGGGTTCTTTTTTTATCCCAACTTGCATTATAGGAGTATAAGAATCAATCAACTCCCATGCAAAACTCAAGTCTCCTAAAACTTGTATCGTTATTAGATTGTCCTCCTTAATACTCATAGTTTGAATCATTTGATTGAGATACTGCTTTACTTCCCCTAAGATTTGAATGATTTGCATGTTTGACTCCAACTGATGGAATGTTTGAACTTCTTCCAGAGCTTGAATTAAGTGTACAATTTTTCTTGAGGAATTCGTATCATCAATCTCTAGACTTTCGATTTGTTTAGAAATTTGTAGAAACCACTTCTCCAAATTTTTATTTTTGGTTATACGAGACAATGGTTTATTTCCACTGAACGCTTCAGATAATTCCACAATGTCTTTGATGCTATCATTCTTCAATATATTCCATTGAATTTCTTTCTCACTTAAGATATTCTTAAATATTTCTTTCACAGTTAGTTCTAACTGAGCAGTATTCAACAACAATTTGAAAGTCTGGACTTTATCAAACCTGGTTTCAGACAAAATCAGTTCTCTTATTTGTTTAGATCTCTTAGTTTTTTCAATCTTTCCTGGCTTTATGTACGAGTGTAGCATAAGCCATCTTAGTATTCCATTACATTCCCTTAACAAGGTAACTATGTGATTCATGTCTTTAAGAATCATTTCCTTCGTAATATTACCTTCTGTTAGCATTTTCATGCATTTTCCTAATACAACTGAAGTGTTTGTACCATACTCTTTACAGACATTCTTCAAGTTCATTGTCTCCAAAGTGTTATTCAATGCCATTTTCGCAGCTTTAAAAGCTTCCCAGGACTCTATCAAATCAACAACGTAGCCCATATAAATAGATATCACCCAGTTATCTGGGAAATACTTATCGACTATTTCTCTCATGACTGCAGTATGAGTGTGTAGTATATCTGGTGCAAAATACAGACATACAAAAAGCATTGCTGCCTGATTGCTCAACGCAGTACTTCGATGTTTAGGAAGGGGGTATAATGGTAATTGTCCATAAACATCATCTGTTCTTAAATGGCCAATGACCATATCTATATATGTTGGGTTTATTTTGATTCTCCTGAAATTTAAAAACATTTTAAGTAACTGACCTCAATGGCCTGTAAGCATGAAGCTGTGCCTTCCAAATATTTCCATTAAGAGATCAACTGCTGGCTTTATAAAAGGGTTGATTCGAGAATGAAGCTCCTAGTAGCAGGCAATTAAGCGCTTGATTCTCTAATCAACATTTCAAGAAACATAGCTCATCAAATACTTTCAATGATGTTGTGATTCCAATTACTACAATGGCATTTTTGGGTTGCTGATAAGAATAATGGATGAACTCTTATTTTTTAATGTGTTCTGCATTTTCAACACATACCTGAAATAATCTTCTGGGTAATTATTCACTTTTCTAGTGTGAATGCCTGTGTCACGAAAAAGCTTACACACATCGTCAACATTGCTGCGGGCATTGCTGCTTTGTGGTGTATACCGATAATATGACACCAACAATTTTTCCCTCACAATTCCTTTAATATGTGTATCAACAAATAACAACATCAGTCCGTACAAAAATAAGGATTCACACTGTAAAATAATGGAAATAAAAGGTCATATAGTCAGTGGTACTGTAATCTGAAATAGAAAGTAGGTCGAACCAACTTATAGGGTAGAGAGTACTAATGAAAATATGAACAAATTTCCTGCGAACATGGGTCCATAACACTTTTCCCTTCTGAGACACAAGGTGTAAAAACTGAAAAATCAATTTGTTGTTAACTCCTTTCATCTTGAATGTGAAAAGATTTAGGAAAGGACCCATGTTCGCAGGAAACGGCTCTTATCTTCATTAGCACTATCTACCCTATCACTCTGTTACACCTACTCTGGGACAACCTTTATAATGGGTTATTTGTAATTTATAATGGGAATAACCATTTCATAAATACTCACCAGTAACTGTTTTCCTTCAATATCAGCAAATATAGTTTCTAACGTTTGGTGAATGTATATACCTTCTTCTAAATCCTCCAAAAACTGATTCAAATCATTAATATATGAATGAATACTTTCAAAGAGTGCATAGAAACGTGTAATGATATCAATATGATTGTCCCTGAATTCTTCATCCAAATCTCTCAAATTCTAAAACAGTTTGTTCAGGAAAGTCATTATGAATACAGAGAATGTTTATTTAAATTACCTCATTATTACTTATTTTAGCTTCTTGAGCTTCAGTTTTATCAAAATATGAAAAATCCAATATAATATCCTGGTATTTCTGTATCTCTAACTTGGACTCTGTTCTACAATTTCATATAAAGTGAATTTCATTATTCCTTTACAGAAAATTATATCTATATTCAGAACATATATGCATGTATCTCATTTAATAATTAGTTATTTGTTAATATTAAAACAAAACTGGTTTAATTTTTTTGCACAAGTTAATGGAATCTTCCTAGAATAATCTGCATATGGATTTGATTCTGGAACCTTATTGAAAATTTTTGGTGTCAGTTTTCAAAATTTTTAAGGACTAAGTCTTTTGGATTGACGCTTCATTTTTGATTTGTTTTACCAGATTAGATTAGAGGAAGAGGCAGATGATCATCTGACTTCTCATGCACCTGGACCTAAAGATATATTTTGCATCCCCACACTGTTTATCAATCAGACAATGGTGTCTCAATAAACTTTATCACCTTTCTGGAGACTATATATCCATCACTTGTTCTGGCTTTAAAAGCCAGCCAAGGTGTTGAAGACTTTTCCGCTGAACAGCTTCACATTCGCATAGCAAGTGCTTGGAACGGAATCTTAATACAATTGTTTTTTCTTTGATATTAACAATGGAATATGCAATATGAAATTATTCGCGTTTCTTCCATATTCTGTAATCCTATTTCGATCTAATTACTTGGGAAGCTCTGTGAAGGACTCTTGTACATCAGCTAATAATTCCAATCACATATGATTGTGAAAATAATACGGGAAAATGGTATTTTCAGTAAGTGGAGAAATTGTTTATATAATTACAAAATTCCGACTTTCCAGTCGTAGTCCAATAGAAACTTCACCTCGAGTAAAGTTGTAGGCGAAACCTTAGGTGAAATAGGACCACAACTAGAAAGCCGGAATTTTCTAATTTTGTAACACTCACATATACAATAATGGAATATAATCTTTGAGTCGAAGTAGTTCTGCTACTATTGCATTACCGCCAGAAACTAAATTAAGAATAGTTTGTCCGCAGATATTGTTCTCCGCTAAAAATTCTGGCATTTTGAATAAATCCAATTTTCTACGGAAAATCAACCTACAGCCTATTTGGTTATGTTATTGTTATGACACTTGGGAGTGTTTAGAATTACAGAACCCTTCGTTATATTTCAGGATTGAGTACTGACACCTAGCGATGAAAAGTCGAAACGTCTCCACTTTTAAAAAGTTTCCCTTTTTCGCCTTGAAAAAAAAAAATTACATTCTCTTCGATTCTGTGATAAATCCAAACTGAATCCATAGGCGTAGATGCAGAAGGGCAATACTGGAGAGTGGCTAATTCCAACCCTATAAATATCATTATCCATCGAAAAATTGAAATAATTATTGAAGATTAGAAATATGCACTGGTGTAGTTTCAATGAAGCTCCCTGGAACAAATGTAGTAGTTCACTTCAAAATTCTTTACAATTATCTCTCTACTAACTTATACGCTCACGATAATTATCGTACTGTGAATAATGAATAAAGTTAAAGCAAACGAGTCTCATTAAAAAAATAATGAACAATAAATATTTTTATTTCAAGTTTGTCAGATAAACATCCAATTAATCTGTAACAGTTCGTTCTATAACTTGTTTCTCAAGACTTATATTTAATATACCTTTGATTCCTTTATGAAGAATAAATGATATATCTAGAATATTTTTTCTCAAAAACACTTCTTCCAAAGATGATTCATTTTTTGCCAAGTTCAAGGCTTCTTCTAGTGTCATTTGATCCAATAATGATCTTTGTATTTTAATTTCACATTTATCATTACCATTGACCTGACAGAGAATCTCTAAGTTATAATCATAATCAGTTTCTGGCCATTTTTGTTCAAGCACAGATTTATTCCAACAAATTGCATCAGAATCATCCAATCGATTAGGTGCTCCTAAAAATCCACTCCATAATTCTGATGCGAAATGTGGAGCCATAGGAGATAATAAAATAATTTGAGTGGCCAAAGCACGTTCAAATTGTAAACTATTAGCAAAAATGTATGGTGGCATTTTTCTCAGACTGTTTGTGAGGCCTTGTTGTTTAGAAATGGCAACACTCAATTGTTGGGAAATATAGTAATTGAAAGTAGTTCCTTTGATGTAGAAATTCCTAGAATCAAACATATAATCTTCATATTCCTTTGCTTTGTGTCTGTCAATTGCTGGTGGTTGATTTTTTCGATGCTTTAGGAAATCTTTAACAGTTAACCATAATCTCTTTTGCCAATTTATGATTCCAGGAAATGTGTTAGTATTCCAATTTCTATGAGATGTTGGGGCAACATCTGCCAAAATTAGTAACCTTGTTGTATCTACGCCATATTCCTTGAACATATCAGAAGGTTCCACCCCATTGAGTTTAGATTTACTCATTTTTTCCCAAGCCATTACTACTGGAGCTTTTGTATTTTTTTCTATTGCTTTGTTTTTCTTGAAATCCAATATTTCTACTTCTTGAGGTGGCAAATACTTGCCGCTTCCTTTGACTCTAAAACTCCTACCCATAACCATTCCTTGTACTAAAAGTCTTGTGAATGGCTCTTTTTCTGGTATTAGTCCAATATCATTCAAAAAATAACTCATGAACCTAGCATAATATAAATGAAGAACTGCATGCTCTTTTCCCCCAATATATAAATCCACAGGACTTGCTTGTGCTGCTCTGTCTTTACTAAATATTTCTTTCTTATTGTGGGGATCTATATATCTCAAATAATACCATGAACTATCAAAAAAAGTATCCATTGTATCAGTTTCTCTCTTAGCTCCACCTTTACATTTTGGACATGAAGTATTTACCCAATCTTCACATTCTGCCAAATGTAACCCACCCCTTTTCACTTGAAACGGAAGAATTGGCAACTTTACCGGTAACTCATCTGAAGGCACTGGCTGAGCACCACATTTATCACAATGTATAATTGGAATAGGGGTTCCCCAATACCTCTGACGAGAGATGAGCCAATCTCTCAACTTTGCACTACTCCAGTACCCTCCTATATTCCTTGATTTTGCTTCATCACAGATGGAATTCCTCCTTGCATCAATTTCATTATCTTGCAATTTTAGAACTTCATCAAAAGAAATATTATGAGTTTCTGCAAATTGCCTAGCCTTTTTACAAACAGCAGGAATACCGACAAATGAATCTGTGCCTTGCAAATATTCAATTTCATCACTGACAAATATCAAAATTTTTTCTGTTGTAAATGGATTGATTAAAGTCAAATCTAATTTGAATGTTTTATCTTTCTTATTGAAATTGTTGAATAAAGTTAAAATTGAATGATCACTGGAAATTGTTATAAACTTAATATGATGAATATATTCAGGAGACGGAGTCCACAATGTAACAAAGTCATTACTATCTGAAATTTTGAAGTCAAAAACTACACCATCACACTCTCCAATCCAATATTTCTGTAATTTGATTATGTCCCTCCAGTCACTCAGTGAAGAACTGTCAAGTCCTTCAAGAAGATCTTTAGCATATTTAGTGGTCTTCACAAACCACTGTTTGAAAGTTTTTTTCTCAACTTTAGCACCAGATCTCCAAGAGCAACCATTCTCATCAACTTGTTCATCTGCCAATACAGTACAATCAACAGGGTCCCAATTAACTGAAGCTTTCTTCTGATAGACTAAATCTTTTTGAAACAGTAACAAAAAAAGTTCTTGAGTCCACCTATAGTATTCAGGATCTGATGTATTGATTTCTCTATCCCAATCAAAACAACAACCTAGCATCTGAAGTTGAGATTTCATCTGCGATATATTTTGCTTCGTCCAATCTTGGGGACTTATCTGGTTGTTTATAGCTGCATTCTCTGCAGGAAGACCAAATGCATCCCAACCCATAGGATGTAAAACATTCTTATTGTTCATTCTTTGGAATTGTGCAACAGTGTCACTTATAGTATATACCCTAACATGACCCATATGTAAGTTTCCAGAAGGATATGGAAACATAGATAATACATAAAATTTCTCTTTTGAACCATTTTCATCGAAATTGTTACGAGATAACTTATCACCCCAATATTTCTCTATTTTGTGTTTAATTTCGTTAGAAAGTTCATGATTCCATAAATTTACTCCAGAAGTGGAACGAAAAAACAGTTTGTTTGGATATTTATAATTTAGTCTCAACATACGAGGTGATATCAGTCTCATCAAATCCATTATGACGTCTATGGGTATTAATATAACTCAATTGCAATTGGGATTTTTTCCAAGCATTTCGCCGTTTTCAAAGAAAGGCCATTGCCATTTCAAAACCAGATTTAGCATTTATTTATTATGATGAATTTTTGCTTTGGTTAGTTTTTCCTAACCTATCCTAACCATCAATCATAGAAGTAGAGCAAAAAATTTTTTTATCTTTTCACGACTTGCGTTGTGGTTTTTTTTAAGTAGGCTATTCTATGGTTATCTCACAATTTGTCATAGCAATTTGTACTTCGTCTGTGAGTACTGGGTTATGTTTATTTTATCATCAATGAAATATATTCCCAATAATAATCATTTAATCTGATTCTGAAGAGGCATTTAAAGTTTTCTGAAAATTTAACATGTCTCAGGAGGAAGAAAATATACATGTATTAGAAGGAAGCAGTGATCAAAAAGGTGGTCTCGTCATAAAAAAAAAGACTACCAACACCCCCACATTCAAAGTTCCTCAGTCTTCCTTATTAGGCTTGGATAAACTTGCAGCTGCTAAACGGAAAGAAAAAGAACAAAACTCCAAAATAAATGCTCCAGAGTGCGCTTCTGAAATTTCAAAAAAAAAATCCGATGATTCAAGGAAATTCAGGGTTCCCCAATCAGAAACTCCAACATACACTGGCGGTGTAACAGAGGAAGCCAGAAAACGGTTATTGGGTAGATTAGATACAACTAAATGGAAAGAAAGAGGTGTTTATGCGTCTTCAAAGGATTCAAAACACAGGTCGAGTAAATATGATGAAAAGAGAGATAGACATGATGATAGACGATATGAGCATAGGCAACGCAAAAAATATAGAGATAGTGAGCGAAGAAAACATTCTGATGATAGTGAACGATCTGATCATAGAAGTTCTCATAGAGACTTCAGGTTCAAAGATGAACCTGGTACACCTGATCTAAGGTTAGTTAACTAGAGGTTTTTGAATTATTCACTTTGTTCAACGTTTCTTGTTCCCACTTATTACAATTTCAAGACCAACATAGAAGTCTTTTTTTCTGATTCTTTGCTATAGCTATGAAACAAACGAAGTAATTATATGAGTTTGCTTTATATCAAGTAAAATAACCAATTATTTTTAAGGGTGAAAAGTGATGTTTCAAAAACAGCATGGGAAGAAGAAGATACCGGATATCAGCCAAGAAAATCATCTTGGGATTACCCAACTCCATCTCTTTACAAAAAGTTGGATGGTGATTGGTCAGAAAGAAGTCATCATTCTAGGAAGCACAATTATAGTGAAAGAGATTTTAATGGAAGGAGTAAAAGATCAAAATATGAAGATGATACACCCAGACCTACTCCAGCACATCAATATAATTCTTGGATGAAAGACAGAAAAAGGTCTGGAGCAACACCTGGTGTATCAAAAGATGAAAAAGTTAAATGGGATGCAACTGTGGATAGAGAGGCATGGGAGGAGGAACAAAGAAGAATTGATAGAGAGTGGTACAACATAGATGAAGGTACTGTGACAGTTTTTTTGTTACCATAATGGTACTGATTTTGGTTAATCAAGCATACCCAAAATCACTGAATACTTTTTTGTATAATAATCAGTAGCTTGATTCTGATCAAGATTTATAAATATGAAATCGTCAAGATAACTAGATTGCTATGAATTGATATATGGAGCAAACAAATTCGACTCTCATGTCGTCGGTCCCGTGCCAAAACCATGAATGTGCAAAATTGACCGTTTTGCATCCTAAGTCTTAAAATGACCCATATTATTTTGTTAGACAACATAAATTGGTCAATACGACTTCTACTTCTTGCAGAGAATATTTAAAGTCACACAAAAACCCTATTTTTCCCAATCGTTACAAACTTCAAATGCAATTATCTCAAAACTGTAATTTTGCACATTCATTGTTTTGGCATGGGACCGACGATGTGTAAACAGAATATTTGCATATTTGGATTATTCCAGTTTTCATGTAGTCTGGCGAAGTTCATTCTGTCCAGTCGATGGCATTCCTGTAGCATTGAAGCTTTCTTCATTCTGAGAAACTTTAATCCAGCCTCTTTTCAGTATTCTAATGGTTCAATCTCTTGTTCGTGTTCTTCAAACTTCTTCCAGGAATAAGCAATCTGTAGCACTGTTCTGCGTCTATTAGGTGAAGGCTGCAACACAATATACCATTATTTGCGTTCAATTCAGACGACTGTTTGCGTGGTCATTCCTTCAAGTTAAAGAAAGAAAATTTCAAATCAATGCAGAGACCACACTTTTTGGCAAATCGAGTATTTGATGCATGGAACGCTTTACCTTCAGTGTAGATGCCTAAAAACCCTTGTGAACACGACTCCTAACGAAAAATCGCGACCAAAAGTTATAGATCAACACGGCACATTAGATTGTAGGTCGGGTCCTAGTTCCGTAATTATCCGCAATATTTCACGGTCGAGGCACTATTGCGGCAATGGAAAATAGCTCAACCCCTTTTAGGAGAAATGAAAAGTAGGACTTCCATAGCAGATTTCCAATCGACAAGAAAGTCTTAATCAAAATATGTATATCAGTGCCAACACCAGCACCTACCTTCAGCCGTAGTGAGTTCAATGTTGGTGAACTGTTTCAAGAATGGCTACAACAACTGGCTTCACCAAGGGTATTTTCTCACTTCAAAGTTTTGAAGGCATATTCTATTATTGTCATAATAAGTTTGGGCAATTCCTTCGCTATGATATTTTTTTTATATTTGTTCTATTCATTTGGCAAATCTTATAACTATTGTGCACTGTCAGGTTGATGCCAATATTGCTAGCAATTCCATAGCGTCAGAAGCTTTCTGAAAGTACACAAAGATTAGCAGTAGTTGTCTGTTGTGTCCGATGGATTTATCTTTCAGGATCTTGATAGTTTGTAGATGCTCATTAGTACCTTAGCCACACATAAAACTGTCCAACTTATGTTCCAGGAGTTTAGATATTATCTTTGTGAAGAGTTTATATATTATGTGGGAAAGCAAACTAATTGATCCTTAGTTTTTCAAGGATCTCCCTTATTGTTAATTAGTGTTATTATGGCGTTCTGGTCCCCAGTTACAGGGTTTTGATGCATTCTAGTACCTGGGATGGCTTCAAGGAAGTACAGTCTAACTTCGATAACTCGAATCACGATCTGCCAAAAAAAATTCGAGTTATGAAGACTTCGAGTTATTGAAAAAACACAGTTTTTATGTCCCTATTGTTTATGTGGGTGAATAATGTAACATTTAATCCAAACTGAAACTGCTTTGTCAACACTAGCGTACATTGGTTTTTTTAAGCCTTTTGGAACTCTCACAGGTACCACCAATTTCATCTGCCCTGATAATTATTTCCTTTTTTTTTAATAGTAGATACGGTGTTTGCCGGAACGCCATACTTCAAAGCTACATCTTTCTTTCGTACACCACTTTCCACTTCATTTAAAAGTCTATATTTTTCATCAAGAGATAAAATTTTCTAAGTATGTACGTTTAATCAACATATTGTTAGCGATATTTTCGTGAAACATCCCAACTTATAACGAAAGAACTCAACTGATTTCACGGCATACGGTTAAGCAATGAAACGATTCGTTAAAATCATGTACATAAAGTAAACAAAACAACTCTCGCGAATCAAACTCGGAATAGCTCAAAATTTTGCCGTTTTTTATCAGTAGTTTATCCGTGAAAAAAAAAATTTTGCAGCTCTTGTATTTAAAAAATTATGAGATGTGTCGCTAAGTTGATATCAACTTAGCGAAACAAGAAGAAAAATAAAGCTTTTCATCTTTTATTTATCCGCGAAAAGAAGAATTGTACCGCTTTCGTTTGAAAAAAAAACATGCTTTGTTGAACTTTATATCAAATTAACAGATCACATATTCAAAAAATTATTTTAGCAATAAACAAATGATTTATCCAATTATTTCATCTCTTGGATAAATCATTGAAAAGAATCTGTTGATTGCTAAAATATTTTTTTTAATATGTGACCTGGTAATTTGATATACACTTACCAGTACACGTGATATTTTTTTCCCGTATAAATCAAGCATTGTGCTGCATCTTTCTTTCGAATTTCAACAATATTGCATTCATAGTTTTCGAAAAAAATGCCTGATATACGTTTCGACTGCCACAAATCGATCAATCAGATTTTGTAATTTTTTTACAAAACCTTGAAAGATAAAAATTTTTTTTTACCATGGATAATTTACGGAATAATCACTGAAAAGTATGAGCTACTTTGTTTTTTGGTGAAAACATTCTTTGAATAGTTGTTCCGCCAAGTTGATATCAAGTTTGCGAAATATCTAATAATTTTTGAAATATGTACAAGAGTGGCGATGTGTTTTTTCTTCACGGATAAATCTCTGAAAAAGATGAGCTCGATTGATTTTTGCTGAAAACAATTTTCGGATAGTTGTTTCGCCAAGTTGATATCAAGTTAGCGAAATGTCTCATAATTTTTGAAATACAAGAGTGGCGATGTGTTTTTTTCTTCACGGATGAATCTCTGAAAAAGATGAACTCGATTGAATTTTGCTGAAAACATTTTTCGGATACTTGTTTCGCTAAGTTGATATCCACTTAGCGACACACCTCATATTTCTTTGAATATAAGAGCGTCAAAATTTATTTTTTCACGTATAAATTACAGATGAAAAACATCAAAATCTTTAGCTACTCCGAGTTTGATTCGCGAGAGTTGTTTGGTAACTTTATGTACATTAAAATCACTCGTGAATGAGGAATTCATCAAAAAAATTCGACTTATCCAATGATGCCGCCAAATATTTCGTTCGAGGTATCAAGATATTCGATTTATCGAAGTTCGACTTATCGAAGTTCGACTGTATTTCTAAAGCTTTGTTTCCAAAGCATTTCTGCTTTGGCTTGCAATGGCAAGGAATTCTGTAATAGGGTGATAATGCCTTTAATAGCAGTGATCTCAATTAACATGCATAGTCCTTATTATTATTATTATTTGAACTGGGATCGATTATGGCTCAGTTAGACTTCCGGTTCTGCGACCACATGGATCTTTTGTTCACTACCCTACTCATTCATTGAAACCCAAGGAGGTCGTCTATGATGTTGATAAAACCGACAACATCCCAGGAGCCTTGGCCGTTACCTCGTCCAGGACTGGTTTCCCCATATGAATGGTTCTTAGACCAGCCAGTTCTGGACACTTGCATGCCATGTGTTCAGCTGTTTCTGCCTCTGATCTACAGAGTCTACAAATCTCGTCTGTTGACTTCCCCCTACGGTATAAATGATGTTTGCACCGACAGTGCCCTGTCAGCAGACCTACCATCACCCTAAGCTCAGCTCGTGATAGCTTCAAGTTTAAGAGCTTACTGGTATAGGTCGGTGAAATCATCACGAATTTCTTGGACTTAATAAGTCCAGGAGTGTTTCTAAAGAGGGTTATTCTTCTGTTCAACTCCCATTGTTGAACCGCTATTTATAAGGCTTTATTATCGGTTAAGACTACATGGCTCAACATGAGACTTTCTAGCAATTTGTGGGTACAAAGCCACATGCACTCATGTAAACAAAGACGTTATTAATTGATCCACGCAGGAATCATTGTAGAGAAGAGCAGTCATAAAAATAAGAGTAAATGACATAACAATGTAAAAACACAGATTTTAGTAAAATTTCGCCATAACATGTTCAGTTGTATAGAACATCACTTTACACGTAGGACAAACAACCTCTCTTCCCGAACGTCCGTATCTCACTCGCCATCACAGTCGCGAACCGAACTGGACCGCGCACACGCGGACACAGTTAAGCGTGATCACTGAGTTGTTGCAGTGAGACGATTACGAAGTCTTCGGACTCTGCGGGAACTGCGCCAGACGATGCGGTTGAATTGTTTGTGGATGATGCATCCTCCTCTCAAGGCCGTGTGGATTATGTCGCTGATGTCTGCAGTATATTGATCTTTTCCATGCACACAGAAAGGCTCAGGTCCAGCAGGTGTTAACCTTGATGCACTTTTCGCAAGCCCATCGGCTTTTTCATTTCCTTCAACACCACAATGCCCTGGCACCCATAGTAGAGTCACTTTATTGCCTCTGGCCAGTTGCTTCATGGTGTTACGGCACTCCAAGGTCAGCAGAGATTCCTGGCAGTGTGATTCCAGGTACCTCATCGTGGCCTGGCTGTCCGTGGTGATGAAGATATGCGCCCCTTTGAGGTTCATTTTAAGACACTCCTGAGCGCATTCGTAAACAGCCAGTATCTCGGTCTGTGTAATAGAGGGTTCACTTCCCAGGGCTTTAGAGATCCTCAATCTAGATCCATATATCCCAATGCCAATGCCTCTTTCAGATTTCGATCCATTGGTAAACCATATGGATGACTTTCTGTCCAAGCGATTTACGAAACTTATTGCACTGTGAAGGTCAGCTATGACTGTTTCAAAGGGCGTTTCGAAATCAAAGATTATTGGCATGACATCTGATGGTTTTGCTAAGAGGTTTCAATCCAGTTGATTAAATATCCTCATGTGTCCAACCCAGTTTCCAGGTGGGAGTTTTCCGTTGAGGGATAATCTTATTGCATCCAGCAGGTTGCATTTCCTCATATGTGGATGTAAGGGAGGTAAATCGAGTATGACCTAAGCGCTGCTGTAGGAGCTGTACGCATAGCTCCCGTGACACCAATACATGCCAGCCTTTGTATAGTCCTTAAAAGTTTGCTGTCTAGAGTTACTCCCAGATATTTAACTTTTGATATTCATTTACTGTTAATACTATCCCATCAGCATATCCTTTTCATTCGAATTTAAGGTCCGTTAACTTGTGGAGCAGCTCATCTACCATTGGACTCCATAAAAGAGGAGATATTACTGGCCCTTCTGGTGTTCCAATAACGACTTTGACGAAAATCGTTTGATTATCCACCTATGCCTCAGCTATTTTATCGTCAACAGCTCATCCACAACGGTTTTATCCATCTCTGGTCTCTTAATAGCTTCTTTGACACATGCGTTGTGTTTTCAAAACCCCCAGATATATTCATGAAGCCTCACATTGGAATTTCTTTTTCTATCAAAGTGCTCTGGATGACTTCGGTCAGCTGATACAAAGCAGTCTCCGTCGATCTGCTCGCCCAGAAAGCATGCTGACATTTATGATTATATGACGGGACTATCCTTCTTCCCTATTTTTGATATAAAGGGATTTCTACTCTTCGCCATCTTTTTGGTACATAATGCTAGGCTATCTTTGCTAATGAGAAAGAGATGAAATAATACTTCACGCCAGCGTGGCAGGATCATGGTAGATACACTAATCGGAAATCAGGGGTCGCAGCTCGGAATCCTCCTGGAGGCGAAACTTATTTGCAAATTTAAAAACTAGTCTGAATGCCGATAATAAATTATTTGTTTGATTACTTTCACAGACGGAAGATCCTCCTTGAACATATTATGCTTAATTAAAATATTCATTCTAGGATACGATGATGAGAATAATCCATTTGCGAGTGTCAGTGAAGAATATACAAAGAAAAAGGAGGAGCAATTAGAACAGAGAAAAAAGAAAAGATTGTCTGCACAGCAAAGGCAAATAAATAAAGATAATGAATTATGGGAAAGAAACAGAATGCTTACTTCTGGTGTTGTACAATCTATTGACTTCAGTGAAGATTATGATGAAGATACCTTAGATAGAGTTCATTTACTTGTACATAATATAGTACCACCATTCCTTGATGGAAGAATTGTATTTACTAAACAACCAGAACCTGTTATTCCAGTCAGGTAAGAAGAACAAACTGATTTTTTAATATAGCAATTTGTTTAAAATGTCTCTTGAAGTTAAAATTGAGGTTGTAATGTGTAATCCAAAAATTCATTTGTAATTATTTTTAGAGATCCAACGTCAGATATGGCTTTAATGGCAAGAAAAGGAAGCCATTTAGTTAGAGTATACAGGGAACAAAAGGAAAAGAGGAAAGCTCAGAAAAAGCATTGGGAACTTGGTGGTACCAAAATAGGTAAGTAAAGTCGAGCATTGAAAGTAAATGTTTAGTTTTAATGATTATTTCTTCTATAGGTAACATCATGGGTATTAAAAAAAAGGAGGATGAAGAAGATAAGAGATACAACAAAGATGACGATACAGCAGATTACAAAACTGACCAAAAGTTTGCTGAACATATGAAAACTCAAGAGGGAACAAGTGATTTTTCAAGAAAGAAATCTATTTTGGAGCAGAGGAGGTTCTTACCTGTTTTTGCAGTGAGGCAGGAGCTTCTCAATGTTATAAGGGAAAATTCTGTAGTTATTATAGTTGGTGAGTTTATATTTATATCTTTGTGTTGGAAATATGTTACAGAAAGAAAATGTGTGTGATGCTATTGCTATTACATCAAACTTTGACACGTATTCATCATGTAACGGATGATTTTTTAACTATTTTCTTTTTGGCAACACTGATTTTGACAGCTCACGCACGTTTCGTGTTTTTGTTACAGTCAAACATCTACAGTTTGGTCTATAATTTAATCATGAATCGTCTTAAAAACGAACAACGCTTGCAAATCATTGAATATAATAAAATTCAATTCGCATCAAATTTACATTGTTGGACATTAAACCACCAACACACTTACATATAGTGCGAACTGAAGAAAATATCGCAGTTGTATCGGCCAGTGTTAGTGATGACCATGAATTATCGACTCGGCACCGTTCGCAGCAATTGGGCCTTCGTTACTCAAATTTTGTGCAAGGATTTAGGTGTGAAGCCTTTCAAAATACAGCTGATGCAAGAATTGCAGGCGAACGACCTATCACAACGCAGAATTTTTGTTGAATGGGCTTTTGGAAAGTTAGTGGAAGATCCGCTTTTTTATCGAAAAATTGTATTCAGCAACGAAGCTCATTTTTGGCTCTGTGGAAAAGTAAATATGCAGAATTGTCGATTTCGGAGCATTGCAAGATCTACCAATGCATCAAGAAAAAGATACTGTTTGGTGCGGATTATTGGCTGGTGGCATCATTGGATCGTACTCCTTCAAAGATGATGAGCAACGTAACTGTGAATGGTGAGCGCTACCGTGAGATGATATCCAACTTCTTTTGCCCCAAATGGAAGAGCTTGGCTTGCATGACATGTAGTTTCAACAAGACGGTGCCACATGCCACACAGCACGCGAAACAATTAACCAATTAAGGGCAAGTTCGGTGAAGAGTTTATTTCACGTCTAGATCGTGCGATTTAACGCCTTTGGACCAATTTTTGTGGGCTATGTTAAGGCAAGCCCGCTTCGATTGACGCTTTAGGAAGACAACATTGAGGCATTATTATGCAAAAATTTGACTAAGCGGATGGACCATTTCGGACGCAGCCGCGGTCAACATTTGCATGAAATAATCTTGAAACATTGAATTATATGGACTGTACTATCGAATCGAATAAAGATTTCATGCATTTTTCTTAATTTTATGTTTTTTTTTAATTTCCTATAGCCCTTAAAAATCACCCTTTATACAAGGTGTCTCATTTTAAAAGTGCCCACCCTCAATAACTCAGCAACGAATCAGAATTTGTGAAAACACCCAAACAGGTCGATTTTTTATGACAGGGGGGCATAATCTGGGATACAAAGCTTGTTTCTACTATACTCTGTTCAAATATAAGAGACATCAAAATAAACAAAGTCGCGCAGAGGTAGGATGGGCTTCCTTCAGGTAGAGACTTTATTTCAGGGCTCCAGGGTCGGATCGAGGATAGTTCACACAATCATATAAACTCAAATTCATTTATTCAACATATTCAAATTACAAATGTCATAAGTTTGAAAAAAATAATGCAGCGTCCAAAATAATATAATATGTATTACCCTATTAAAAATTATTCAGAATTTTGTTGGTCTTCTTCTGTGTCACTTTCATCCAGATTCACCAGCACTCGCTCTATTGTTTACTCCATGATATTATCGAGCTGACACATTTTTTCTTCGACATCAGTTACAACATGATGTATGCATTTCTTCCATTTCTCAGCACCAATCGAGCCTATAGCTCCCAGAAACAAATTACGAACCTCAGCAATTTTAAATGAGGAGTTCTGAGCAGCTACTTTTCCTTTTACTTGAGCCCAAATGAGCTCGATTGGATTCAGCTCGCAATGATATGGTGGGAGTCTCAATACTGTTCTTCCCGTCTCATTGGCCATTTCATCTATAATTAATTTTTCATACCTCCCTCTATTTGCCTTGACCAGAGCAAGAAGTTCCGCCTTCAAAAGATCATTTTCGAAGGAAATATTTTTACTGAGCAACCAATTTTTGACATCTTCCTTGCGGGTTGAAGACGGAATCGATTCCATTTTTCTCGAATGATAACTGGCGTTGTCCATTACGATGACAGCGTTATGATCCAGAGTTGGCAAAATTGTTGAGAACCACTTTTCGAACGATTCCCCGTTCATTTCCTGATGGTAATCTCCGGATTTTTTCGATTCGAAAAACCATAGGCCGTTCTCTACAAATCCGTCTTCTCCCCCTATATGACATATAATCAGTCCTTTTCCTTTTCCACTTGGGTTTTTGAGACCAGTTGACAGACCTTCTCGAAAAGCCTGTCTGTTGGACCCAATCGATTCATCGACCCATATTGAATTTTTTGTACATCCCGCATTTATCCATGTCTCGTCAAGGTAATAAATTTTTTCTTCAAATAATTTCTCCTCCAAACAACTATTTCGTCTCTATCAATCAATAAACTATTACGACCACGTTTTTCGAATTTGAATTTCATTTTTTTCAATAATTTATAAAATGTTGTTTTTTTAAAATTCGGCAGGCTGTCATCGTTATTAACAACTTCCAAAACCTTCGAAATTGTAGGAATTTCATCAAGAAAAAAAACCGTGAACTATTCTCCTAATTAAGTTCATGTCGAAATCGTCTATTGAATCGATGCTTTTTAGCGACTGGGATTTCTGCTTAGGTGGAATCAATAGATGATTTCGTTTATATTATTTTTCAGAAATCTCGTCGGAAACCGACCAAGGGTTAAGTACAATTCAAACAAATATTTATAACCGGGACAAATTGAGGTACTTACTTCAGATATATCAGGTTATAACCGTTGCGAATTTTAGAGGACCTAATTACAAGGGTGTAACTGAGTGTAACAAAGAAATCCAAAACATTCACTTGTATTCAAATTTCATAACTCTCTTGTACCTACTATCGACATTCCGTTCTAAGCTTTAAGTACGATCCTGGCAGTCTTTTGGGGGCGTGACAAGAATTGTAGAAAAGATCCTTTGACCAATAAGCTGTTAGTATGCGCAAAACAAACCGATTTGGTTTGTTTGTTTACATTCTCTTATATTTGAACAGACTATAGCAACCCCCTGGAGAGACTTGCAACCCTCTCCTGGAATTTGAATAGGGAAAGTGGATAGTTTTGTAGCACAAATGAATGCATGGATTTAAATTTGTATGAACCTGCAGTTTGTGTTCCTATAAGTGAATATTCACAAAGTTACAGGGTGTTTTTTATGGAATTATGGTACTGATGAAACTAAACGAAACATAGATGTTCTAATTGATCGTTCTATACTATACTAAACTGGGTACTATGCTAAAATTTCTATTGAAAGAAAAAAAAACAAACAATAAGGTGATTGAAAAGTATTAAATCGCTTTTTTCTCGTCATGCTTATCAGAATCTACACTGCCAGGCCATACGCCAAGAGATTATTGATTGCTTTCAGAAAATTTCGTTTCAGTATTCTGTATTGCGGGATTATTAGAGGTGTGTTTAATCAATTCGTAATAAAAATTACAAAATGGTTTACACGTTGGAGGAGCGAAGGGAAATGTTGAAGAATTATTTCCAGAACAATGACTGTGCTAGGGCTACTGCGAGGATTTTTAATGAACGACATCCTGATAAATATGTTTATCATTCAGTTGGTTAGTTGGTACATAAATTTGAGGTAACGGGATCAGTTGCAAACAAAAACATAATCGCACTTGACGGTTACGGGTGAAAATGATCAAGTCTCCGTAATTGGTCAACTAATGGCTGAACGGTAACAATGTGGAAGTGTTAGAAAGTTGTCAAACGAAACTGGATATTCAAGGGCAAGTGTCCACAGTATATTGAAGCTGGCAGAAGTTCCATCTTCATAACATGACACTTGTTCATAAACTGAACGAAGATGATGGGGATCGGAGAATGGAATTTTTTTTAAACAACGTGTGCTTTTCGGATGAATGCACCATCTTTTCCTTAACGGAAACGTCAACAAACATAATTGTAGGTTTTGGTCCGATGAAAATCTCACCTCTTTAGGGGGCAACATTCTCAACACCCACAAAAACTCATCGTCTGGATGGGTATTTTGGGAGATCACTTGATTGGTCCGCAGGGCGGGGCCATGCCCCCCCCCTCCTCGGATTTTGATGGCCTTATCGTTTTTCGGCACAACACCCTGAATATTGCTTTCTTAATCCAAAGGGCAAGGACAAATGCTCCCCCTGAGAAAAATGTCTGCGGACGCCCATGTTTATCTTCTAATCACCGAAGCTTTGGAGGCAGATGAAAACCTTTTAGGAGAGGAGTTACGCTTTCAGCAGGATGGAGCTCTGACGCACTTTGCAGCTCAGGCGAGTAGGTTTCCTGGACGTTGGATAGGCTGAAGGGGCCCAGTGGAGTGGCCTGCGCGATCGCCTGATGTAACACCTTTTTCCTGTGCCACTTGAAATCACGAGTTTATAAAACCAGAGTGCAGATTTAGACGACCCTAGAACACGAATTGTGGCAGAATGTCGCAACATTACTCCTGAAATACAACAGCATGTACGAAATAATTTTGAATAACGATTGTATCGCTGCATTCAATCTAATGGCGAGCACTTTGAGCATTTGCAGTAAATTTTTACTAATACTGTTTATTAAAAATATTTTTCTTTCAATATAAATTATACGATCAATTTGAACATCTCTGTTTCATTAAGTTTTATCGGTACCATAATTCCATAAAAAACACCTCACTTATAAGAACACAAACTGCAGGTTCATGAAATTTGAATCCATTCATACATTTGTGCTACAAAACAACCCCCTTCCTTATTCAAATTCCTGATGGGTTGCAACCGTCTCAAGGGGGTTGCTGATAGAAACAAGCTTTGTTTCCCAGATCATGTCTCCCTGTCATCAAAAATCGGCCTGTCTTAGTGAATTCACTAGTATGGGCCAGCAGATCTATTCCTTAAGTAGTTATCCTCATCGGTAGAACTTGGGTGATTTTATGGGCGAAATGTCAAAGTTTGATCAACTCTCCTGAAGAAATGGGAAAATTATGGAAAATATGAATACCAAGCTATTTTGCATTGACTTTTCCTCTTTCGATCCGCATATTTACATCACAGCCAGGATATCTGTGAAAAAAGTTTTATCGAGTTTAAAATTACCCCTTTGTCGCGATTTTTGCGAATTTTTTAAAAATACTTCTACTTCGCCTAGAGAATCGAAATTTCACATACGTATGAATCGATTATTCCTTTTTTCGACTGTAAAAAAATTTCCTCACCATATCGCAGCTTCGCTGCGATTTCAAAATTCTTCTGAACTCACTTTTCGACAGATTCCCTCGGGCCGGTCCACCGAGTTACCATTTTAATATAGTAATAGAACAAATTCTCTGATTCGTTGTTGTACTATTGAGGGTGGACACTTGTATACTGTAAAAACAGTATGAACAAAGCGGAACAACAGAGTTGTTTATTCTCTGGTGTAACCATTGCATAAATATATGACATCAAATTGAACAACATGTGTATGGTTTATTTAATAAGAGAATCATGCTGTGAAATGGTGAATCCAACTTAGTTATATTGCACCCAAAATTTTTCATCAACATGGGTTACAGAATTGACGTGAAACCTTAAAACTTAATGCGTCATATCTAATAAATAGAAATGATGGTGGTTTTTTATGGGTATAATAAAGAAATGTCTGAAAGAATGCGAACCGTACAAAATTAAAATCAATTTTCAGTTTTTGGTGTTATTCTATCCTTACTCATATCTTTCACAGGTGAAACTGGCAGTGGCAAAACAACTCAGTTGACGCAGTACCTACATGAAGATGGCTACAGCAAATTTGGTATGATCGGATGTACCCAACCAAGAAGAGTAGCCGCCATGTCAGTTGCAAAACGTGTGAGTGATGAAATGGGTACACAATTAGGTGATGAAGTCGGTTATGCCATACGTTTTGAGGATTGCACTTCGGAAAATACCGTGATAAAGTACATGACCGATGGTATACTGTTGAGGGAGAGTTTGAGGGAAGCAGAATTAGATCATTATAGTGTAATCATCATGGATGAAGCCCACGAAAGATCCCTTAGTACCGATGTACTTTTTGGACTACTCAGAGAGGTAAGTTTCTAATCTTGTTGGTGTTTTGAATTATTCAATTTAAGGTGGGCGTTCAATGTAGTGTGTTTTTATTTCAAGTTAATTTCGAAAACGGTTTCACTTTGAGAACTGAAATTTTGTGGGTGAACTCAGAAAGGATTAGGGTTTTTGTTGAAATAATTTCAATCGATTTCATTCCGACAGTCAATTTTTTTTCTTTCAAAAATAGAAGAAAATGAGCCAACCCATGCTTCTGTTTTATTTCAACAGAAAGACCTATGAAAATAGTTCAACTTCCGATTAAAAGGGAATCTACTGATAATTTCGTTCAGAAGATTAACTTGAAATACGGAATTGGCAGAGAATGGCCAAATTCAAATTTTGGCGGGAAAAAGTTCCTACTTTACCCACAAATTCGCTTATTTCATAGTTCGGCGATTTTCGGATAGAGAGCGCCATTGTACATTTCATTCATGATTAGAGAGATATTCATAGAACTTGATAGTGATAATGCATGTTCTATGGAGATATCCATAAAATGGACGGTGGCGCCTCTATCGGCTGAGCTTTCCAACTCGCTTTAAACGCCGACCTTAATTATATATTTTATCCGCATCTGCACCTGGTGTGAATTTTCGCCGTTTAAGACCAGGTACACAAATAAACTCAGTGTGAGATGGTACCACAAGGATACGCCATCGACTCGACGTCATGTAAAGGTTGGAATATGAGGAGCTTTGGTTTTGGTGTTTCATACACGGGTGCAGCTCAGGGTTTGTTGTCACTGAACTCTGTTCCAAGTAAAACTTAAATGGTGAATTATCTCGTTGCGCAGACCCAGAGATCATCTGCTGATCAGTTGTTTCGTTTAATTTGAGGGATTATTAACGTGCTCAAAGCAAAACGGATGTTTGACATCATTTCCTCAGAGATGCATGAATGAGTAGTTCAGGATTAACATCGGTGCAATTTCAGCAATTTGCACTGTAATGAAATAAGCAATGAACATGGCTATCTTTTATTCAACAATCGTTCCCATCTCTGTCGCAAAATAGTTCTACAAAATATTCTAGCTTGCCATTCTGATACAATAGTAAGGGAAAGGTTTGTGTGGAAAAGAAGCAAGAAATGAGAAATCTTTCTCATTCTACAAATTCTTTTCTTTGAAGAAGAGAAAACAGGGTGATGAAAATGAAATATCGGTCACCTAAAGCATGAATGAGCGCTCATTCCTATACAACATCGATTTGTCTAAAGGGTGAAAAATTATTATTATTATTATTATTAATTCCATATCCTTGAAATTGAAAGTGAAACATCTAGTGGGCTCTGCCGAGGATCAGTGAGAACTATTGCGCATGTGCGATAGGAATATTGTGATTGGGTAATCGGCAGCACGAAGAAAATGCCATAAGGTAACCATGGATGCATAATGACCTGTCCTTTCCTGCGCCTGTCGCACGCGTATATCGAAAACTGACCCTTGATTTTAGGACTACACTTTTGTATGCTTATTAGCCACTACGCTCTAATTCTATATTTATAATTCTATGGAAAATAGATATCGAGGGTTAAAATATGCCACTTAAGGTCGGCGTTTAAACTGAGTAGGAAAGATCAGCCGATAGAGGCGCCACCGTCCATTTTAAGGAATATCTCCATAGAACTTTCATTATCACAATAAGTTCTATGAGTATCTCTCTAATCATGAATGAAATGTACAATGGCGCTCTCTATCCGAAAATCGCCGAACTATGAAATACGTGAATTTGTGGGTAAAGCAGGAATTTTTTCCCGCCAAAATTTGAATTTGGCCATTTTCTGCCAATTCCGTATTTCAAGTTGATCTTCTGAACGAAATTATCTGTAGATTCACTTTTAATCGGAAGTTATTTTCATGGGTCTTTCTGTTGAAATAAAACAGAAGCATGGGTTGGCTCATTTTCTTCTATTTTTGAAAGAAAAAAAATTAACTGTCGGAATGAAATCGATCAAAATTATTTCAACAAGAACCCTAATCCTTTCTGAGTTCACCCACAAAATTTCAGTTCTCAAAGTGAAACCGTTTTCGAAATCAACTTGAAATAAAAACACACTACATTGAACGCCCACCTTAAATATGTTCAGTTCAATTCTAAAATATGAATAGCAGTTAGCAATGATATTCAGGAAAACAGAACAAATCGATTGAAAGTCACATGAAATTGTTAGGTTATCACATGAAGTGATGAATGACCTACATTTCACGACATTATACTATGGGACAGAGAGAAACAGTATTATACTCCATTCACTTTTGTAAAGTATCGCGGTTGGCCAAGTTTTAGGTTTATCAAGGTTGTCACTTGTAAATGACATAACGTCAATGAATAAATCTCGGAGACGTTGCCGACGTTTATTTATCATTATTTATTATTAATTATCAAGCCTGGAATGAACTATCACAAAGTAACGGACTATTATGTCCATTATTTTTCAGTAAAATTTCAACACTCGATTCTTGATTTCCGTACAAGCAAATAGCATAACTGGATCTTTCAACCATGTACGTGAAATATTTCCAGTATCTAGGCGAAAAAAGTGTCTTCAACATTCGCCAGGTCTTTGGAATTATTGAATTCACATAATATTTTCTCGAATTCAACCCGAGATTGAGGTATTACGTTGGGGGTGTGGAGGTTCTAGGGTGTTCATCTCACGTGGATCTGGGTGTAGTGATATCTAGTGATCTATCGTGGACTGAACATGTATTGCACATCACTAATAAGGCCAAGCGCCTTATACATATCGTCCAGAACGCTTTTCGTGGCAACAATGTGGCGCATATTGCCCGGGTATACAAATCATATATT
Organism: Adalia decempunctata; assembly: GCA_951802165.1. Taxonomy (NCBI): domain Eukaryota; kingdom Metazoa; phylum Arthropoda; class Insecta; order Coleoptera; family Coccinellidae; genus Adalia; species Adalia decempunctata. The sequence goes on from OX637695.1 coordinate 42,187,964, forward strand.
CGACCGATACTAGAGTTTGCCGGTCCGGTTTGGCATCCGTGGTTGGTAGGGGATGCTGCAATACTAGAGAAACTACAGCGTCGGGTAACACGCATTCCCTTTGGAGTGGATCGTCCTTGTTATGAGGAACGGCTGCAGATGATGGGTCTTCCTTCTTTCGCCGATCGTCGTTTAAGAGGAGACCTGATAGTTACATATCGAGCATTACACGGCTTATTCGGCGTCGATTTGTCCCACCTATATGAACTTAATACGAATCAACTCCGTGGACATCGATTCAAACTGAATAGAGAGGTCTTCCGAACCAGATGCCGAGAAAACTTCCTGTGCAACCGTGTGTTCAACTATTGGAACAGCCTTCCTGCCCAAATTGCGGATGCTGGATCGGTCAATGCGTTCAAGAACAAACTTGACAACTGGAGATTGAATGGAACCGCATAGATTACTCAGCTTTTTTATCTTATCATTCATGTAGCATTGTGTTAGTTCAGTGTTTCTATTGTTTAATTTCTGAATGCCCTTGCTTTTCGTTTATCTCACTTGTTTTAATTTTTATAGTTGTTTTTTTGATTATTTTTAAGTTAGAGTTTATAGGTTATAAATGTACCTCAACTCTGTAATTTGGTTTAATAATAATAATAATAATAATTTTCCGAAAGTAAATAAACATTTTGATAAATACGTAACTACAGGGTGGGGCAAAAGTTGCGAAGGGATTGGAAAAATTAATAACTTCGTCCTATTTTTTTTTTTCTTTTTTTTTTTTCATGACTGTAAAATAAATCCGGGAGATTAATTATGGAGCGTTACAACCTCAACCAACGAAGCAAACTCATAGAATTTTATTTTGAATATCATCATTCAATCATTCAAACTCAACGAGCATATCGTCGTCATTTCAATTTGCGGAATTCGCACTCTGAATCGATGATTCGACGTTTAGTGACACGATTTCAGCAACAGGGCAGAATATGGGGTACTGAGAACCCAAGGGTGGTTCATCAAAGGCAATTACATCCACTTAAATGTACCGTATGGTGCGCAGTTACGTCTCGACGAATTATTGGACCATTTTTCTTCGAAGATGGCAATGCTCTATCTGTAGATGGCGAGCGATATCGGGATATGATTCAAACCAGCTCTTGTTGACAATCAAGGGATGTGGTTCCAACAAGATGGGGCTACTGCGCACACTGCTCGAGCCACTATGCACCTTCTAAGGCAGATTTTTGGCGAACGTTTAATTTCGAGGAATTCAGGATTCAATTGGCCCGTCCGCTCGCCGGACTTAACAGCTCCTGATTATTTCCTTTGGGGATATTTGAAAGGAAAGGTTTATGTTAATAAACCCAGAACCCTGATGCAGCAACTAAAGGAAAATATTCGAGCAGAAGTAAGGGCTTTGGGGCCAGATATTCTGACTCGGATCATGAAAAATGCTCTTTCAAGAGCTGCACTTTGCGTAGCCGAAAATGGAGGTCATTTGAGTGATGTAATCTTTCACTCTTGAATTGTAAAAAAACTTCAACTATTGTATTTCAGTTTTGTGTAAAGAAAAAAAAATAAAACTTGAATTTAAAAAAGTTATCAATTTTTCAAATCCCTTCGTGACTTTTGCCCCACCCTGTACTACGACATAAATATAGAAACGGCAACGTTGCTTGTTTAACTGACTGAAGAATGACCATAACCTAACATTTTCAAAATATACACGGTGAAATGTGTCAGAATTCCATGGCTAACCGGTATACTTCATAAAAGTGAATGGAGTATAGCTAATTATTTTTATTCTCAATACCGCTGCACATGCTCAGATCTGATGGATTCTAACCAAAGCCCAGCAGATTATTAGATATAATATGATTTCGAACTATGACGGCTACCCCAGATAAAACTCGCAAGAGAGCGTTGCATTCGTCAACATAAGTGTTCTGGTTCCGAGGAGTCATGAACAGTTCGGGATTGCAATCTTCTACGCAAACAGTTCTGCGCAGTTCTCGCACGGTTCCATATATTCTAACCACAACAAACCTATTATCAATAAATGACCCCTTCCGAATAGTCATGGAACAAATTTGGAACCTATAAATCAAATAAATCAAACGTATTGATTATTTATACAGGGTGTGTCTTTGACTTTTAACTCTAGATTCCTCTAATCAAACGAAACATATTTTCCTATACCATTTTTCAAAATCAGGTTTCGTTTGAAAGATGCAGGGTGTCGAAAATCCATGAAATTAACACTTTTCTTTCCATATTATTTGGAACCGATATTTCGAGTGGACTGAATTTTGGTTGATTGTTTACTCTATTTATTTTCAATAAAACTCGCCGTTTTCGATTTATTCCTAATTGTATACAATGAAATTTGAGGAAAAAATCATGAATTTCAAGAGTAATCTGGATGCTTCCCTGGATTAAATATCATCGAATATTAATCCTTCTCTGGTCTCCTAACAAGTTAACAATGTTGTCAGAATGTTTATCAACTTCGTCAAGACTAAAATCCCTATGATGGAAAAACGTTTGATGTAGAGATATGTAATAATAAAATCCCACAAATATGGGAGATGAAATTGAATTCTAGGAAACATGAAATTACATATCTCATACGCACAGTTTCTATTGAAAATTTATTGTTACCGGTCCTTCAGGAAAATATCTATGTAAGATAATGAAACACTCTGGGTGGTTTAACTTGTCGTTTATTAACAGTTCAGTGTGCTTTATTTAAATTCCGTCATGGAATACAAAATGGCAGGTTATGTTGTTGTTTAGGATGCCCGATGCGATGTCGTTGTTAGACAGAGAGAGAGCGTGGTAACGAGATCATCGAAAACCATCGCTTCAGATCATAGAGTGTTTGACATTAGGCATACGCTATGGTCTTAGCATTTTATATCAATTTATAGGGGGTTCAAAATTCACATAGCTAACATCTATCTAAACAATATCCTCTTGGAATTTTAACTCGACACTACACGGTTATTATTGCACCAATTCACTGAAAGTATTCACATCACAATCATCACCTGTTTGCATTATTCTCTGTAAATAAATGAATCGAAGTCCAGGACGCAGGTTATCGCTATACGTAAGCATTGTTTATGGGACCACAGACTGGTCTGTGATGGGACTAACGTTGGAGACACAGAACAACGGTTTGTTTTGCGTGGCGGCTAGCGTACCTTTGTAGGCGACTGAAATTAAGATCTCAGCACTATATCGGCGAGAATCAGAACTACCCGTTTGGCATTTCCAAAGAGCAACGCCTAGACGCCTTTAGCGAAAAGTAAACAAAACTAGTGCCCTTACGATAGGGGACGTACTGTTTCCTTGGTTCCGCCTATACCATTGTTCAAAGAGGAAATCAGAAATTTGGCATCGTCTCCTCTAAAGTTCTGTGAAATATCACAGAAGATGGGTTAGTAATGGAGTTAGGTTGTTTTGGTGAAAAAACAATTTTTTAGGAGATCGTTTTAGAATATCGAGGAAAATATGAATAAATTATCAGTGTTTTCAAATTAATCTTCAATTTTTTTTCAAATGGCTATCTCTTTAACAGTGCCCAATTCGGAAAAATGGAAAATGAAAAAATGGTTTCCTTTGACCTCAAGAATCTACAGTTAAAATATATGTACAAATCAAAGACTCACCCTGTATATGAAATCATCAGCCGCCTGCGTCGAACAAAACAATTCTCTTTCTATCGAATATATTGTTAGCGACGACGAACAATAATTTCCCATTGAATTCTGGTTTTAATACTTTTGATTCAAGAAAATCTCTACCAAAACATTCTTGTTATTGGAATGGCAGCACGGTAGCAGTTAATATGAATAACTTTCGAGCCTTGTATCGATTTTCCATAATATCTTCAGTATTAATATCAACTATAGTGTCCCAGTGGCACTGCAATTCTGTGGACTCGACTCCATCTCGATTCTAGATCTCAGTCTCAACGAACGGCTGAGTTCGCCTTTATTTGGTATGTTCGACTCTACACACCACTGTACCAATCCTTTACTCTAGTAGCATAGATTCCTGGAGAGATGGCTTTGCTGCACTCACTGCGTTCGTTATGTCCAATCCGGAGTGGAGCGATAGAATACGGACATAGAACATCTATTAGTCCGATTACGGATATACAATTAAGTGAATCAGGAGCAAAAACGGTGAGGAAAGTGTCAACGATGGCGTTCCATCATTCCATCTGTTCACACTGTCCTCTCCGAAGTCACTTAATTGTATATCCTTACCCGAATTAATTAGATGTTCTGTGTTTGTATTCTATCGCTCCACTCAGGATTGAATATAACGAACGCAATTATTATTGAACTGCTAAAGACGGCGAGACTTGTTACTTCGCCGGACGGCCACGAGAGAGTGCCAACGTCGTTATGAATCTAACCAGGCTATAACGATAGTATCCTTTTAAAATAAAATTACGAAACAATTTGAATTATTTTTAATGATTATTGGTTGTTATTGATGCACTGGTACATTACTAAGGTGTAACATATGGCAATGTCAAATTTTCTGTGGGTTACTTTATGTAATTTCATACTTTGTCATTTGAAATATAGAAGAACGAATTTTCAGATTTATGGTAATTTTTATATTTCAGTAGCAATTAGTATTCTCTCTAGTATTTCTACAAAAGTTGGTAACTAACATTATTTTGAACAGTCTTATAGTATTTCATTTATACAAATCATTTCCATATAAACTACCAATTGGCTGATAATGCCCTAATCCTCGAGAAGAAATGGCTCAATCTCCAGCAAGTATCGGAAAGCTACAAAAAAATAATTATTACCGTATTTTCTAAATTTCCTTCATATTTGATGGAAAGCATTGGTACTAGATGTACCAATCAATGTGACCATAATAACAACTCAATAAAAATCCAATAAGGACATATTTGATGTTCTGATCATATCACTGGCGGATCCAGCCAATTTTTCGGGGGGGGGGGGGCCTGAAGTCTTTCAGGGGGGGGCCATCAATAAATATTTTTTTTTGCAAACGTTATAGGGCTACTAATAAAGGTCCCCCATGCCCCCCCCCTGTATCCGCCAGTGGATCATATGGATACACGTAAATAAGGTGTGAGAAAAATAAATTCGATAAACATCAATCAAAATGATATTTATCTCGTTATTATTCGAAAAGACGAGCAATTATTCTAGAGATAGGATTTACACATTTATCTTGTTATCGGAATAGTCACCTTTCTAGGTCTTTTGTATCTGCAAAAACACACAAAATGTTCATCCTTTTCAAACTTCATCTTTTCAGCTCGTTTTATTTGATATCTTATTGTTACTTCATCGTTGACTGGGTAGAATCTATCTCCACTGTTTGAGATTTTTATTTGGGTTCTTGAAGTCCAGAACTCCTCCAATTTCAGTACCTCTATTTTCTCATCGACCAAGGTGTAGATTTTTAAATGTTTGGGATCCTTGCTTTTTTCTGAAAAGAAATTATTAATTTTTTTTATCATTGGAAATTTGAAAAATGAAAAAACCGCTAGTGAATATAAAAGTGATGGTTTATGTAATTTTGAATTAATTAGAATATTTTCAGCGACAATTTCACTTTCACCCCAAATAAGTAGTTTTCAATGTTTTACTCATTTCTTTGGTTATCTTCGGAAATCTACAGGGTGGCTAAAATACGATAATCATCATGAGTATATTCCCTAAATTAAAACCGATACAGGTCGCTTGAAGGGTTAATTATGCTTCCGCAATTCTATGTGGAACATAAGTTCGAAAATTTGCGAAAACTTCTGGATAAATCCAGGAATATCGAAAATTTGATGAAACCTTTTCTAATTTTTCTGGATCTTATTCAATGGAATCAACGAAATGAATAAGTCTTCATCATGGCCACTCACTATGTCCTGGAGGGTTGTCAAATGTGAATTAGGTTTCTTCTTAAAAAAAGTCACAATTGTTTTTCAGTTTATGTAGAGTAAAATTTTCCATAATAATTTATAGAAGGAATCCAAAAATTTTGACGTAGATAAACACCTAAATTGTCCACGTACAATTGATTCCTCGAATATTCAGTGATCACTGATCAAGCAGTCATAATGGAAGGACGGCTCAGCAATTTCTCATTAAAAATTACCTAAACAGTATATTGAAAACCAAAGTGTTAGATATTGATTTGGTTTTATAGATTAACACACATGTTGGCATATGTTGTACTGTCGCTATGTGGAATTTTAATAAAAAGATTAGTTCGAATTAGACTTTATTACCGTACGCAACAGCTGGCGACGAGGGATTTAAAAAGAATTTACGTGCTATTATATTAAATCACCAAATTGTGATATTTTGTGCAAAAATGTCGAATCCAACGACGAATCCAACGACAGTTAATCAAGTGATTGGCCATTTAAGAGAGTTCGACGTTCACAATAACGACTGGACCATCTTCAGGCCCCGTTTGACGAATTATTTCGAGGCGAATGATATTCCCGACGAGGCGAAAAGGAGAGCCATACTTTTAAATTTACTCTCAGAAGATTCCTACCGATTGCTGTATAATCTGTGCATTCCAAAAGCCCCAGAAGCAAAATCTTATGGTGAGCTGATCGAAATTTTCGACAAACATTTTGGTAGTCAACGAAGTATTTTTGTGGAAAGAAGTAAATTTTATAATTCAAATAAACAACCTCAAGAAACATTGAATGAATGGGCAGCACGTGTACGCAGCCTGGCACTTCATTGTGGATTTCAAGAGGAACTTCAAATTTGTCTGAGGGACCGTTTCATAATGGGATTACCAACTGGTTCTGTGAAAGACCGATTATTCGAAGAAGACAATAATCTGAGCTTGGGGGATGCTATCAAAATTGCCCTATCCAAAGAAGCATCAAGTAAGAAAAATGAATTTCCGCCTCCATTTTCTATCAAGAACGAAGATAAGCAACTTTACCAACTGCGCAGTGGCAGAAATACTGGTGGGACGAAGATGTCAAAGGTGACGTATCAAATGTCTTCAGCAACTTGTTCAGTTTGTGGACGGAAAAATCATCTGTCAAAAGAATGTCATTTTCGTGAGTGTAGTTGTCACATTTGCGATAAGCGTGGACATTTAGCTCCAGTATGTCCAAACAAAAATAATAATAACTCTAATAAAATTCGAAATAAAAGATTTCATAATAAATCAAAAGTAAATGATCCATCTTATAACAGTTATTTAGAAGAATTCGATGCAAATTCATCTGTTTTCTACAATATTATTTCAGCTGATAATAATTATAAACCTGTTTATGTTAATCTTTTAATTGATGAAAAATATATCGATTTTCAATTGGATACTGGTGCCGGAGCGTCTGCAATTTCTGATAAATTTTACAGTGAACAATTTTCACATATTAAATTGAATTCTACTAATAAGATCTTTAAAGTTTATTCTGGACAAGAATTGCATCCGCTTGGGTTCATTGAAGTATCTGTTATTTACAATAATATTAATGAATTGATGAAAATATTTGTTATAAAAAATGGTGGACCACCAATTGTGGGCAGAGATTTCTTATCTATTTTCAAATTGTCAATTGGTAATATTTTTTCTTTAGATTCTCATTCCATTGAAGAGCAATTGGTAAATGAATTTTCAGAATTATTTCGTCCAGGTTTAGGTACTTTCAATAAAAGTAAAGCTAAATTAGTTTTGAAAAATTCTTTAGAAATAAAACCTAAATTTTTCAAGCCTAGGACAGTACCATATTCTTTGAAAGAAAAAATTGAAAAAGAAATTGACAGGTTACTTGAATTAGGAGTATTATCTCCTGTGGAATTTTCAGAATGGGGTTCTCCAGTTGTCCCTGTAATTAAAAAGAATGGCAACATTAGATTATGTGGCGATTTTAAGGTAACTATAAACCCTTACCTAGAAATTGATAAACATCCCTTGCCTAGACCGCAAGAATTATTCGATATTTTAGGTAACGGAGTTAAATTTTCCAAAATCGATTTAAGTAATGCTTACCAACAAATTTTGGTAGATGATGACTCATCTAAATTGTTAGTGATTTCAACTCACAAAGGATTGTTTAAATTTAACAGACTCGCATTCGGAGTTAATTCAGCACCTTCAATTTTCCAAAAAATTATGGAGACTTTACTGTTAGGTATTCCGGGGGTAGCAGTATTTATAGACGATATTTGCGTCACAGGAAAAGATTTTACTGAGCATCTTTCAAGATTAAAGAAAGTTCTTCAAACTCTGCAAGATGCTGGGTTGAGAATTGCCCAAGAAAAATGTAGTTTTTTTCAGCCTAGCATAGAATACTTAGGTTACATAATTGACAAAAATGGTATTCACCCATGCTTGAATAAAATTTCAGCGATTAAAAATGCTCCCCGTCCAAAGAATGTGGGCGAACTTCAGTCATTTTTGGGTTTAGTCAATTACTATGGCAAATTTATAAAGGGCATGGCAACTTTAATTCAACCACTTTATGAACTTTTGAAGAAAAGAAGTACGTGGTATTGGTCGAAACAATGTGAGAACGCATTTATTGAAATAAAAAATGTACTAACTTCAGATAGCGTTTTAGTTCCATATAATTCAGAATTACCTTTAAAGTTAATTGTTGACGCATCAAGCTATGGTCTCGGAGCAATACTTTGTCACATTATGGACGACAAAAAGGAACTTCCTATTGCCTTTGCGTCTAGGGTATTGAAAGATTCGGAAAGAAAATATGCTCAAATTGAAAAAGAAGGTTTGGCAGTAATTTTTGGTTTGTGCAAATTTAATCAATACTTGTACGGTAATAAATTCATTCTAGAGACTGACCAAAAAGCTTTATCATATATTTTTAGTCCAACTAAGGGGATTCCTGAATTTTCGGCTAATAGAATTCGAAGGTGGGCAGTAATATTGGCAAATTACAATTATGAAATAAAATATATACAGTCATCTTCGAATAAAGCTGATTGTTTATCTAGGTTACCACTCGAAAATTCTGAATCGGAATGGTTAGATGTTGATCCAGATTATTTAAATTATTTTTCAGAATCAAATTGTGAAATTAAATTTGAGGACATAGATCAAGCTTCTCGTAATGATAAATTTTTGAAAAAAATTTTTTCCTTTGTTCAAAATAATAAATGGCCGAATTTTACACATAAAATTTCTATTTTTAAACCATATTTGAGAAAACGATTTGAATTCTCAGTTGAATCAAATAGTCTTTTGTGGAATAATCGAATAGTCATTCCAGAAAGTTTACGTTCCAACATTTTAAAAAGTTTGCATAACTCGCATCTCGGTATAGTTAAGATGAAAGCCATCGCTAGATCATATTTTTGGTGGCCAGGAATTGACTTAGAAGTTGAAAAAATTGCAAATTCATGCGTTAGTTGTAATTTCAATTGTCAAAATATGCCGAAAGCAACATTGACCCCTTGGCCATGGCCTGAAAAACCTTGGCAACGTGTTCATGTTGATTTCGCAGGACCTTTTCTGGGAAAAATGTTTTTTGTATTGGTCGACGCTCATTCAAAGTGGCTGGAAGTTATCATTATGAAATCTACGACTTCTGAAGCTACTATTCGAGTGTGTAGAGAAATTTTCGCGAGATTTGGATTGCCTGAAATGTTAGTTTCCGATCAAGGTACACAATTTAAATCTGATCTTTTCCAGAAATTTCTATCTGATAATGGAATTAAATATTTGGATAGTCCAAGTTGGCATCCTCAGTCAAATGGACAAGCTGAATCATTTGTGAAAATAGCTAAAAATGCTTTGAAAAAAGCAATTTCGAATAATGAAACAGACATAGAATTAGCTCTAACGAAGTTTTTATTTGATTATAGAAATTCGGTTCACTCTACGACAGGTGTTTCTCCTACTGAGTTGATTTTTCGTCACAAAGTAAGGAATAAATTCAGTTTATTATTGCCATCAAATGAGATGATAAAAAACAGGGTAGCTCATTTGCAAGACAAAGAGAAAAATTGTTTCAGGGGGAAGAGACAAGTACAGTTCCAAAATTTGGAAAAAGTTTTTGTTAGAGGTTACACAAACAATAAAGAATATTGGGAAAAAGGTGAAATTAGATCGGCAATAGGGAAAAGTATTTATCTGGTATGGATACCTAGTAAAAATTGTTTATGGAAAAGACACAAAAATCAATTAAAAAAATATAGTGTTAATTCTTTACCAATAATAGAAAATAAGATTAATGTCAATGAAGATAATTTACCTATTGCTCTAAGAAAACCTCAAAGAAATATCAAACCACCTGATAGATATGGTATGGTATAATGAATAGTTGTAAATATTAGATCAGATCAATTCTATTGATTATTATATATCATAATTGTATATTGGTTAAGGAAAAATTGTGAATGTTCGAATTGAATTGATTATGACATATTCTATGTACTTATGTTGATTTGATTTTTTTGAATTTGTTCAGGAATTTGATATAAATAGTTTGAATATTTTATAAATGTAAAAATTAATTTTTAGGGGAGAAAACTGTTAGATATTGATTTGGTTTTATAGATTAACACACATGTTGGCATATGTTGTACTGTCGCTATGTGGAATTTTAATAAAAAGATTAGTTCGAATTAGACTTTATTACCGTACGCAACACAAAGGGTGAGAAATTGTCCTACCAAATACCTCGATTTATCAGCGCTAGATCAGGTTCATAGAAATATTCAACCTATAATTTTTACTCTCCCAAATTATTGTCATTATTGAATATCAAGACTATTATTTTTCACAGTACGGTGCAGAAATTATAAGTAATGGTCATCTAATTCTGAAATTCGAAAATCAGAATGCGCCATAAATTTCACTGTCTTAAGGTATTAAACTGAAAATTTAGGTGAGTATTTAAAAAAAATAATTGAAGAATGATTTCTGGAAAATTAAAAATCGTATTTGAAAACGCCATCTAGAAGGTTCGAAAAAGTTCACATGATGAAATGGCATTAAATTTATTATATTCACTACAATTATGTCAGGAAAACAAACAAAAGTTCTTGTGATATTTAAAATTTTTCCTAGATTCCTATTTAATAAATGTTTGAGCGGAAATGTTTAACCAGTTCAGTATTCATACGATAACAAAGATTTGTCTAAGCCAATAATTAGGCTCCACTTTTTGCCACTCTTGAGTCAAGTCTTGAGTTTAAGTAATAAAATTTCGACTTACCACATCCTTTGTCCCATAAGACAATTCCGTAAGTGTTAATCAAATCGTCTCTCATCATATGGCGTTTTTCAGTTATAAACCCTGATTCAAAAACTGAACAAACAATAGTCATTTCCCCGTGATTAAACCACTTTGATGTTCGTAATTTATAAGAATCATGATCTATTGTCATAACAGGATGACTCTTCAGTAGGTCCTGCATATCCATCCTATTTATTTCCAAAATTTCCTTCTTACGTTTCTCAATGATTTCACGTCTCTTTTCCTCTTCTTTCGCCTTCTGGTCGGCGTCTGCCTTGATTTGGACTAACGATTCAACTATCATTTCGACTGCACAGATGTATTTCCTTCTTCAATCGACCTGCTATGAAAACAGTGTACATTCCCGGAGTTTTTAACGAAAGAATTTCTATTATTCACTAAGTCGAAATAATGTTATACATATTTCTCTTACAACACTTTGAAGTGTTGACCGATTTCTTTTTCAAAGTATCTATTCGACTTCGAATAAGCGATCAATTAACGAAAATTTCAAAGAGTCTTATCGAAATTATGGATATTGAAATCGTAAACGAATCAGTTGAAAAATATCACGTACAAGAATGACAGTGAGGTGGCCAGATGTTTTTATTTTCATTCTGTGATAAATATTTTCACGATGGACCGGGTCAGAAGAAGAAAACATTAAACATATCTTTAGAATTTTTCGTTCTCAAGGTAATAAGTCGATGAAATTATGTACAATAATCAGAGGCACAATTGCTTCAAGTAAAAATGTGGCCGATTTGAGAATTTCGATTTTGGTGAATGATTCCTACGAGTTATTATCGTATTGCAAACAGAAACAGTGAGTAATATTCTTGTTATCTTGTACTAGGTTAATGCAGACAGAAGCTTTGAATTTTTATATGATCAGTTCTGCTAAAATGGATCGACATGTATCTGATTTACCTACAATAACAATTCTTGTTGGTATTATGTGAATGATCTCATGATGGGTGAAAGTATTATAACCCATGATAAACTATCATTGCTTTACTTAACGGGATCTATAAGCCTTTAAACGAAAACCTTACCGATTTAGGATTTTACGATTAGTCACCAGGGACCACATCAAATAGGTATTTTTCCACTTATTCCAATTCGAAATTCCCGAATCATCTTCATAGCTATTCATCTGCATGAATTTCAATACTTCTTTTATTTTTCGATGCACAATTCAATGGATTAAGAAAATTGGAGTTTAGAAATACAAAAATTCGTCTCTGACGTAAACAAGCTTTTGAGCGTTCATTCATTCACCTTGTGAGTAAATCCACCTTGTAGGTCGATTCCATTCCTGGCTCAAAGTTTAGAAAAGTCACAGACGTATATTTTTTTTTTTTTCATTTCAAAATATGGAAGTCAACGTCTCCACGCACACCACTGTAATTGCTGAAGATTTGATATTTAACGTAAAACAAGCATATCAAGGTGCTATCCCTTCTCACCAAATCTCGTTCAAAAATCTCAAGCCGCTCCGAAACTATCGTGTGATTTGTTATTTATTTGTGAACATTCTGTATCTTGGTAACCTTTCCGACTCCAAATCTCTCAGAAAATAATAACCTAAATTTGTTCACCAAAGTTAGGAAAAACCCTGTATAACTTCCAAGTAGGTAATCGAGATATTGCATATTGAGCGAAACAGAATTTTTTTGAAAATTGTCAAAAAACATTATTTTAGCTGATATGAAAAACAAGACCTATACTTAATATAATTTTGTGCGAGTTATGTATAGGATCCACCAAGCCATGTATCTTTTCCATACATACCTTAGCAGGTAAATTTAAATACTAGATTCAAATTCAGTTTTCTAAAACTTTTATTTTGTCTGCATAAATACAAATTCAATAAATCAATTTATAGAGTACAGATCCCCTAGATTTTAAAGGCGACATGGTCCTATGCCTAGACGGCGAGGATTTCAAAGGGGAACGCTCGTTCGGATCGTTGGAATTAACACAACTCCGAAACCATAAATCAGTCAGGTTCTCTTTTTAGAGAAGGAAATTTTGCTATTAGTTTAGTAGCTAAAAAGGACCCCGCACTTTTAGTATGTAAAGTGGCGACCGGTCAAATTTTCTGAAAGTTTGGTATGTTGTTGTACCCGACTCAGTGACCAAAAGTATCAATGGGCCCAACCCAATCCTATGGCTAGTTTTCTAAATACGGGGTGTTAAAGTTGAGAATTGCCCAGATTTTCAGATTTATTTTTTAATTATTAAGAGTTAGATTGGATTTCTGTTGCATACACACGTTTACTACATGTTCTAGTAATGAAATAAGTGGATACGTATGATTAAAAATATTTATATTTACCGGGTGATGCACGAATATATGACGGTAGTTTTTTGCCAAAATTCACTTTTTCTACAGTGACGTCAGGAAGGCATATTTTTGAAATGTTTTTTTCGATTTAGTATTATGACGACAAAATATTGCACAGTGCATATTTTTTATACAGGGTGCTTCACAGAGAGTACCACTAGACATAATCAAATTTTTTTAGTATTAATTCGAAACCCTTTATTTTTGAATTGATTTTTGGGAAAAGTAATATCACAAACATATGTGTGTCTCTAATCTCCAAAATATTCAGGGTGGTTTATTCATAGGAAGGTATTCTATTTTGGGAGAAGTACAAAAAACATGAACACCCTGTATTCGAAAATTTCCTCGGTCAAATGCAACTATTTTCTCACTATATATTAATTCCCACAACATCTCCCGAGGTATGAATTCTAAATCCGACACTATGACCAGTTTTCGAGATACAGGGCGTTGAAGCGGAGAATAACTTATTTCATCAATTTTTTTTTTCAAATTGAAAAGCCGGATTGATTTTATGTTGCGCCCATGAGTTCAGTATGAGTACAGATCAGATGCACATGGAAAGGTTCAGCTAAAATATTTACTTTACAGGGTGATTCCCGATTAAATCACAATAGCTTTTGCGAACACTCGATAATTCTACAGTTTCGTCACAGAGAAATTATTCCATGAAGTTAATACCTAGTCGTTCACAATTTTCAGTCTTAAATACTTCATATTAATTACTTTTCACACAGGGTGAGCCATAAATAATATGCTTTGAAATAATTGAAAGGAGATCTTTTCTGGTGAATTTTGAATAACTGTCTAACATAACAGCAAGTGAGCATAACCGCAAGAATTTTTAAATATATAAATATACAAGGTGATTTAGAAATAATCACCTACCAAAAATACACATTTCTTGCATGCGTAGATCATCCTAAATAAACTTGTTTTTGTTGAAAAAAGTATATTTATAAAGTAATAACCGAGGTTATGACTATAATGAGATTTAAACTTTTCAATATACCTAGTTTCAACTCACTCAACACGAATATTGTGGACTGTGGAGTACCTACCAATAAAAAAATATTCGTATTTTACCTACATAAGAAGAAGGTTTATTGTCATCTTTTTGGGGGCGATAGCGCAATTAGTAAGCGCGCTCATAAAGATACTCAAAATTCACTAAAAAGTTCTTATTTCAATCAATTCAAAGCATAAGTATTTTTGGTATGGTTGGCTGTATGGCTCACCCTGTATGAAAAGTAATCCTAATGAAGTATTTCAGACTGAAAATTGTGAACGACTAGGTATCAACTTCATGGAATCATTTCTATGTGACGAAACTGTAGAATTATCGAGTGTTCGCAAAAGCTATTGTGATTTATTCGTGAATCACCCTGTATAACAGTAAATATTTTAGCTGAACCTTTCCATGTGCATCTGATCTGCTCTTATACTGAACTCATGGGCGCAACATAAAATCAATTCGGCTTTTCAATTCAAAAAAAAAATTGATGAAATAAGTTATTCTCCGCTTCAACGCCCTGTATCTCGAAAACTGGTCATAGTATCGGATTTAGAATTCATACTTCGGGAGATGTTGTGGGAATCAATATAAAGTGAGAAAATAGTTGCATTTGACCGAGGAAATTTTCGAATACAGGGTGTTCATGTTTTTTGTACTTCTCCCGAAATAGAATACCTTCCTATGAATAAACCACCCTGAATATTTTGGAGATTAGAGACACACATATGTTTGTGGTATTACTTTTCCCAAAAATCAATTCAAAAATACAGGGTTTCGAATTAATCCTAAAAAAATATGATTTTGTCTAGTGGTTCTCTCTGTGAAACACCCTGTATGAAAAATATGCACGGTGCAATATTTTGTCGTCATAATACTAAATCGAAAAGAACATTTCGAAAATATGCCTTCCTGACGTCACAGTAGAAAAAGTGAATTTTGGCAAAAAACTACCGTCATATATTCGTGAATCACCCGGTAAATATAAATATTTTTAATCATACGTATCCACTAATTTCATTACTGGAACATGTAGTAAACGTGTGTATGCAACAGAAATCCAATCTAACTCTTAATAATTAGCAAATAAATCCGAAAATCTGGGCATTTTTCAACTTCAACACCCTGTATTTAGAAAACTAGCCATAGGATTGGGTTGGGCCCATTGACACTTTTGGTCACTGAGTCGGGTACAACAACATGCCAAACTTTCAGAAAATTTGACCGGTCGCCACTTTTCATACTAAAAGTGCGGGGTCCTTTGTCGTTGATATCAGAAAGGGAAACTTTGAAAATATTCAATAAAATACATAGTTATAAATGATTTTCATCGTCATATCATTTTTTAATTTCAAGAATTCGTTTTTCAATAATAAGACTACAAATGGTAAACTTCACACTAGAAAAGTAATTCAAGATTTGAATTTACTACCTGAAAATAAAAATAGTGCATCCTAATTTCTTACCTAGTTTTTATTTTTTTTAAATTTGTGAATCTATTTTTTATACACGAAATACTGACACTAACTATTGGTATTTGGTATGCTGCAAATTTTATTTGGAAATTCTCGACTCAACCATGGAGAACCTTTATTCTTTTTTGAATGTGATATGCGTTCGGTCTGCTAGTGCCTACCAAATAAGTAAGCTTAGTTTGTTTTCACTATCAATTTGTCATTAGACTGTTATCTCCTACAATTAGTCGTTAACGGTGGTAGCTTCTTAAATGTTCCCTCAATGTTAGTATCCTATATACTTTTTTTTTAAATCAACACATCAAGGGTTTTTACTATCTCCAAATATTTTGATTGAGACTTCCTTAGGAATGCCTGCTTGCACATTTCTCCTGATAACATTACGAAAAGATATCTTCAATATTTTGCTGAAAATTTTTTTATTCTTCAGAAATTCATGCTGGTTTGTTGTTGATTTTAATTGTGACCTCATATTTTCAACATAACATTTTCTACCACAATACTATACATATTCGTGATAGATATCTGATAGATTTAAACGGTATGAGAAGCTGTTATTTTTGAGGAACAATTTTAACTTCAATTTTCATAATGAAATGTGGTAAAATTTTCACTTTCTAAAAGGAGTTCGTAGAGTTAAAAAAAAAAGGAGAACGCGTCTTTTATACATTATCAACATAGTACAAGTCATCGTCCATACTTCTGTAAATAAGAACTATTAATATGCAAAGGGAGCAAATTCGAATAACTGACAAAATAAGAAAAATTCAACAATTTATTCTCTTAAACTGTACCTGATGATGGGGGATTTCTAAAAAATAATATAAAACACTGAACAAATTTTATTTGAACAACTTTTTAACCATAAGAAATAGTGGATATACCTTTTTTCAGAAACATATAATATGTACAATCATGATAGGAACACTTTCTTAATAAAAATTCAATGGCTTACTATGATGTTTTCCCAAGGGATTTTCTTGGTGGGCTATAATATAAAGTTATGTTTTTTTCTTATGTAATCAAAAGTTTATGAGGATTTAGAAAGAATAACAGTATTTTTCGGTTTCGAAAATATATCATAATATATCACCCGTGGCGTACTCTGTACTCTTTAAGTATATTATTCTTCGATTCAGCCTAGGTACTTAATACTCAATAACTCAAATTTCACATACAAACTATATTCTTCATCATATCCGAATGAATCTGAGGCGGTACTGTGATGTGTCATATATTTTTGCAAGGGAAAAGAAATTGGGATTCTTTCTTTCCTAGTCTTTCTTCAACGAAAAAGCCTATGGATTTACTTTATTAGTAACCGTGGCATATTGAGAAATCGTCATTTTGCGAAGAAATTACATTTCCACAAGGAATAGATTTTTTTTTATCTCATTCTGAGATCGCATCTATAAAGTGTTTCAGAGTTGTCCATTCATTCTGGGACACCCTGTTTAGGTACATATTTGATATTATATTTTGTGTGTCAGGAAGGGAATGGTGCACCAATCGTCGGATTCGTCAATGAATATGATGTTGGGTTCACGGAATTGGGAATTTGGTTAATCCAGAATCTCCATTGCAGTGGGAGTATCTATATCAAGCTTTCCTGAAATAACGGGAAAATTTTTTGAAAGTTGTTGCCAAGTTTTCAAATTTATTGTAGATGCTTCATATTCACATATTTTATCATTTCTATTACTCGCTATACAGAGGAAAACTGATTTCGGTGTCTGGCGGTTCACTCAGTGGTAGAAACCGCATAACGTTATCTGTCCTTGTTTCAAAGTGATAGGGAGTTTTTTGCATGTTGCTGTAACTATTTTTTTGTTAAAAATATGAAACAACTGAATTCATCCAATTTGAGTGGAGAACCTTGGATGGTGTGACCACATTGATTATCTTAGCAAAAAATTTGTTTTCTTACGCTAGACGAGAGATAGCTGAAAGCTGTTTTATTTGAATAGAACCCCCAAAAAACATATGTTATTTGGGATACATCTAAAGGGCATTAACCTGTGAGCGTAAGCTAATATTCATCAAACATAAAATATTATCGACTCCATATGTTTATAAATTTAAATGTATTTCTCATGCGAAATCGAAGGAGTTAAAAAATGTCAAACTGTCCGACTATCACGATTATGAAACAAGAAATGCGGAAATACTATCGGTGCCAACCTTTGACTATACCCTAATATACAGGGAGAAACTTTTTGACGATCGGTGGATAAGGCGCTTGGGGCCATGAAATTGGCCAGCGAGTTTACCCGATCTCAGTCCATTAGATTTTTATCTGTGGGGAATGTTGAAAATAGTTTACTAAACACCCGTGCATTCGAGAGATGAATTGTTGTAAAGCATTACCCAAGCATTTAAAGATTTGGATTTCAAAGAAATACGATCTGCCACGATATTCGAACATACTTTGAAATATTCTACATAATTGTTCTACTCTTTAATAATAATTCATATAAATAGTTTGACTTTCAAGTTTCTTGGTGCCTTTATTACTAGGAGAATGTCACAAGGTACTGTGGAATAGTAATCATGGCCTGCCTACGAAATACCGAATGGTAATACCATTCTGAAGGGACATTTTGACAAATAATGCTCAGTCAGAAATTTGACCAGTTAGGTGTAGGCATGATATACATAGAATGAAAGCAAATTTTATCAGCTTTCTGAATTTCTAATAATATACAGGGCGTTCCATTTGAAATAAACAACATTCCGTCCCTTTTTCAAGCAACTGAAAATACTGTATTTTTTACCACCCTGTATCGAAGTAACGTAGATCAGGCTGATGTGTTGGAAGCATTTATGTATCACCTAACTTCATACCAAATTTCAATGCCATAGTGTCTCTCAACCCGAAGTTATCAGCATTTTTAGAGGTCCATGATTTTTGATTGAAATTAATTTATATTTCGAAAACAGCAACAGATAAGTATAGGGAAATGTAAAGAAAAGTTGTAGGGAAGTTGTTGGAGATTCCAAAAATAATATAATATTCCAGGTGTTCCATTTGAAAAAGCAAAGTTGCTACTACTTTCTAATGGAAGTGGCAACACCAAATTGACGAAAATATTTTAGTTGGATAGAGAATGTCCGATAATGAACTCATGCAAATTTTCAAACCGATCCGATATCTGGTTCACCAGAAACGTCTAATGTGCCATTCACCGTGAATCACCCTGTATAGTCTAAGGTTCCAACACATAGAACATCTAAGTTCAAAACTCACTAATAAAGAGTATTTTTCAGTCACTCATCATCATTATAGTTGGCTCAACAACCTCCTCTTAGTCCTCTTTATCACCACTCCTGACGGTTCCTTGTAACTTCCTTCTATCTTCGTACGCCTAAGGTCATCAGGTCCATTTCCACTTCTTCCACAAGAATTGCCCGTTGTATTCTTGTTTTTTTTTTTCAATTTTGAATTGAGAATGGTCCTGATCGACTAGGCTTGAATCACTGAATTAGAATCCTTGGTCAAATTCAATTCTGTCAGTCCGTCTGCATACACAACTCTCGAACAGATGAACCGAAAAACTTGATTTTCATCTTGTGTATGATGATATTACAAAGTATTGGTTTTGAGCACTCGTTCTATTCAAACGAGGGCTTTATCATTTTGAGAATTTTGGGCCGAGAATGGTCTCAATTGACTAAATTTTTCCTTGGTTGTTGAGCGTGCGCTCGAAAGCTCCTGACTTTACGTCTACGCTTTAGTTGGCCAATTTGAGGCAGAGAGACAAACAAAAACATCATTTATAAGGGTCAGTTTTTATCGGATGTTCGGAACCCTAAAAACAAATATTCATCACATTTTCCTATTTTTGTTCAACGAAAACAGATAAATTACAGTAAAGCACACAACATGACAGTGTCTGATAAGACCTATTTCACCATTTCCAAAGGTTAATATTTTACAGAATTATGCGAAATACTTCTTATGACTACTGTATCTAATTAACAAAATCTCCCACGATATCGAAATCAAGAAATGTGTCAAGTTATGATTACATTATAGATGCTAGAATACCTGGTGTAACGACCCATTATTAGAAATCGTGACCAAAATTTGTAGACTAAAACGACACTCTAGATTTCAGTACTGGTGCTACTTCCAGAATAATCCGCAATATTTATCGGTCGTGGCGATACTGTGGCAATGGAAAATAGCGCGACCCCTCTCGGGAGAAATAAAAAGCAGGACAAATACTCAGATTTTCGACCCACAAGAAAGTCTTAAACAAAATCTAATCAGTGCCTATGTATTCTCTGCATCTTTATTACATTCATTCACAATAATTGATATGGAAATAGTTATTTTCCTATCAGGGGCGGAAAGTTGTACTTTCCCGCACTAGATTGCCGTAGCGGAGTTCGGGCAAGCAATCGAGTGCGGGAAAGTACTTTCCGCTCAAGATAGGAACAATGTTTTTTCTACAACCGTATTCTAAAATGCAAAAAAACCTTCTACACAACTTTGGCGAAAATTCGTTTTGACACATTGATTAACGAAGTTGGGAATCTATGGAAAATCATAGATCATAACATAGAAATAAATACACAGATCCATGTATGCCAGTCATAATTTTTGAAGGATGTCAAGTTCTCTTTGAAAATGCAATAATTTTAAAACGGAAATAATAATTAGTTTGACATGGATGAAACTGCAAAATTTGAAATATTCAACTAAATATTTAAGTAAGTAGATTGAGAGATTTCATGTTAAAGGTATTATTATACCCAAATTCAACACATATTTACTTTCCCGCACTAGGGCGGGAAAGTGACACTTTCCGAATCTAAAACAATGCGGGAAAGTAGTTAGTTAGGCCCGGTTGTAGAAAAAAGTATTAATTCGTTTTATCCTTTTCAGATTGTAGCCAAACGGCATGATCTCAAGCTCATAGTAACATCGGCCACAATGGATTCCACCAAATTTTCGACATTCTTTGGGAATGTTCCCACATTCACCATACCTGGTCGAACTTTTCCAGTCGAGACTTTGTTCAGTAAAAATCCAGTCGAAGATTACGTTGATGCGGCTGTGAAGCAAGCCTTACAGATTCATCTCCAGCCTCCATCAGGAGACATTCTCATATTCATGCCAGGCCAAGAAGATATCGAAGTAACTTGTGAGGTGAGATTCTGACTTTATGGTGTTATTGAGAAGTGTAATACAGAAATTATGGAATTTGATTCTTTTTCGATTTCTTTGTTCATTAAGGACTAATATATATGGGTCATGTGTAAACCATAGGACCATTACATAAACATTATGATCAGTTAGTTCGCGAACGGAGGACGCTCTGTGGATTTACCAACGACCATGTTTTCATTCTTAACGTCATTCAGGATATTCCTCAATATTAAAAAAATTATATTTTATTGATTAAGAAATTCTTAATAATTTCGCAATCACAGGCTGAACAAGATGCTTTCAATAGATTCGAAAAAAATTTTCAGATCAAAACATTGGATTCAAAATTTACAGTAATTTATCGGAAATTTATCAATACTGAGTGCGTCTTTTTACTTGAACGAAACACTTTTTTCCTGTACCATTTTTCCGAATTCGGCTTCGTTTGAGACGGCATACAATTCTGGGGTTGCGCTGAATCATCAACTGTTTAAATTATCCAGTGACTTCAATCGAAAATCTTACGTTCATTAGTAAACACACCCTGGCACGTCTCCAACCTCACTATACATAATGATTTGAGAATCCCATACGTCACCAGCGAAATAAATTCACTCAAAGAAATACCACCAGAAACTAGTAGGGCATGAGTATGACAACCAATTAATTGTTTGATCAACTGACAGAAAATCCATTCAACGTCCGCAGATTACGAAACGAATCTGGCAAAACGACTTGATTTGAAATAATATTATGAAGTATTAACATGATATAAATATACAGGGTGTCCCAGAAGTCCCGCACTTCCTTGAGGGGATCGAAAGTGAGAAATATTCTAAGCCCAAATATCCATGTTTGAAATTTTTTGATAACGTAGTTCATTAATTATTAATTAATGAAAGTGACCAATCAGAAGCGCGCTACAGAAGAATGAGTTAGCAGTGGGGACGCGAAAGTGAGACGCCAGTCTCGGTTTATTGCGTGAAAAGCCGACAGCAGCTATGGCGTCTCACTCTCGCGTCCCCAACTGCATACTCATTCTTCTGTAGCGCGCTCCTGATTGGTCACTTTCATTATTTAATTACTGATTAACTACTTTATCAAAAAATTTCAAACATGGATATTTGGGCTTAGAATATTTTTCACTTTCGATCCCCTCAAGGAAGTGCGGGACTTCTGGGACTCCCTGTATACTATGGTATTAATATGTTTAATGTCTTAATGTGATAGTCTGTAATTGTGAATTTGAATAAAGTGAAAAAAAAATATCTTCAAATGAACTGAATGTTGGTAAAATGTTCATGGTGCATATTCCTCTATCAACACATACTCAATATTTACCTTGGTGTTAAAATTCCAGCAAGTCTATGAAAATGATAAACGGTTCATATTTTCGAAATAAACAATAATTTTGGAAAATGAAATTATTCTTGAATTTGTTTAATAATCATTATTCCTAATTTTATCCGATAAAATTGGACGAAAAAATCATAAATACCAAGAATATTCTGGATGCTTCCTTGGACTTTAAATATCACCGAGTCACAGAATTATTAATGATGCCAAGAGGTGTTACATAATCCTGTAATATAAGAAGCAAACGTGTAACCTAATTAAACAAAGCATTATGCCGGGTGACAAGAAAAACTTCGGACAAATTTTGCTGTGGTCTGGAACAAAAGTATTTCAGCGCAGCCAAATAATTTTTATTCTCTTGGTTTCTCTTCACTTTCCTGTACTAATATGTGAATTTTCAGTTTGATATAATTTCATTTCACAGAGTTTTAGAATGTCAAACAAACGTAGTGCGGTTTTGGAGCTGTTTCGTCAAGGTAGGCGTCAATGCGAAATTGTTCGTTTGCTCAATGTGCCTCGACAAACCGTGTCCGATGCAATTCGTCGTTTCAAGGAGCTTGGCCATGATGGTCGTCGTCCAGGAAGTGGCAGAAAACGCACTGTCAATACGCCTAGCAATCGCAACATCGTCAAGATGCGAGTCAATCGAAATCCGAGGGTTTCCATGAGGAAAATAGCCTGTGAGACCGGTATCAACCGCGAATCAGTCCGTCAAATTGCCAAAAAGGAGCTCAATCTCAAGCCATACAAGCTCCAAAAAGTTCAACTCCTCACGGAGGAAAACAAGCGCATACGACTCCAAAGGTGCCGCCAACTCCTTCGTCTCGCCGCCGGTCAGCAAGAAGAATTCTCTTCTCAGACGAGAAGCTTTTCACCGTAGAACAATCCCACAACCACCAAAACATCAGAGTCTGGTCCGTAGAGGCTCCCGGTACATCGGCCATAGTCGAACACCGCCAAAATCCGCAATCCGTCATGGTCTGGGGCGGAATTTGCGGCAGTGGTGAAACTCCCTTAGTTTTCGTGGATCAAGGGGTCAAAATCAATCAAAAAGTCCACCGCTGCGACATCCTTGAGGCCGTAGTACTTCCGTGGCCCAAGCAGCACTTCGGCGATACGCATTGGGCCTTTCAACAGGACTCCGCTCCGGCTCACAGAGCGAAAATGACGCAAGAATGGTGTAAGACCCATTTTCCTTGTTTCATCTCATCTGCAGAATGGCCGCTCTACTCACCGGATCTCAACCCAATGGACTACAGCGTGTGGTCGATTTTGGAGCACAGGGCTTGTGCTAAAAAACACAAAAATTTGGAGTCGCTGAAGCAAGCTCTGCGATCCATTGCCGAAAATTTCAAGAAGCGTCTGAAGCTGTGTATCGCCGCCAAAGGAAGCCACTTCGAAACGGCTTAAATATATTACTAACAAATGTTCAAGCTATTATTATTTGTTGTTGTTTTGTTCAATTTCTTCTGTTTAATAAAGTTAAATGAAGAAGAGTTTGTCCGAAGTTTTTCTTGTCACACTGTATTGCCCATGCGATAGTTATATTCGTTAACGGTAGGCTACGTTTGCCTTTTCCACCGAAATATTTCAGCAATATATATGGCAGCTGCTGGCAACGTCTATACCGAAACGTCTCTGAAATATTCGTAGAAGAATAATATTTTGAATACAGAATATGTTGTTATAGCTTGATCACTCATAAATTGAATGAGAAACCTTTGTTTATGAGATATTTTTGGGTTATCGAGGAAAATATGAACAAATTATTTGTGTTTACGAACTAATCTTCAGATTAACCGAAGTAGGAAATTATTTTTTGGGAGAAATATGACTTTTTAATTCAAGATTTCAAGACATAATCGTACAAGTGTTTTTGTTGAGAAATATCGTGGTTTTTACATTTTTATTCATAAGGTTAGTACTTGAGTGTTAAATACATGTATTTATTAAATTCCAACGAAGATATAATCTTTGAGGTATTTGCATTCATACCAGAGAATCATATCAGGGAAGTGTCTGGCTCATTTTTTTTCAAATGGCTTGATTGTTTTAACAGAGCCGATTTTAGAAAAATGGAAAATGAAAAAAAAAAGGTTTCTTTCACCCTCAAGAATCAACAGTGGAAATATATGTGCAACTCAAAGACCCCTTGTATAATACGTGGTTTTCAAATGATAAAAATGTTTTTAAACACATCGGAAATTTATGTATTTATTATTGCATGTTGTATGGTTCCATAGAATGATTTGAAGTTTTTAACTTCGTTTTAATCTGCAGGTTCTAGCAGAAAGGTTAACAGAAATCGATAACGCTCCAGAATTGTCAATTTTGCCGATATACTCCCAGCTACCATCTGATCTCCAAGCCAAAATCTTCCAGAGATCTGCAGACGGCATTAGAAAATGTGTGGTCGCCACAAATATTGCCGAAACTTCACTGACTGTGGACGGTATTATATTCGTAATTGATTCGGGATATTGCAAATTGAAGGTGTACAATCCAAGAATTGGAATGGACGCTCTGCAGGTAAGAAAAATTAGTTTCTCTATGCAGATCAAGGGAAGTAGAATCTGACATTCCAGGGGCTTCAAGTATTTTTTAGTTTCGTTCCTTTGAAAAAATGGAACAGTTATAGGATCACTCGCGTGTCTGTCATATTAAATTTTCTTCCAATCTAATCGATATAAATGTTTGAAATTTGGAACATTCTATTCATCACTTAGGATATAAACTCAAGTAGTTTCTTTTAATTTGGAGGTGTTCTATTTTAGAGTCTGACTTATCCAGATTTCAATATTCAATGTGACAATTTTTTCATAATACCTAAAACATTTGGGTCACACGTATATAATATAATTATTTTTCAGATATATCCAATAAGTCAAGCAAATGCCAACCAAAGATCCGGCAGAGCTGGTCGTACCGGTCCAGGTCAAGCTTTCCGTTTGTACACAGAAAGACAATACAAGGAAGAACTTCTCATTACCACTGTCCCTGAAATCCAGAGAACGAATCTTGCTAATACTGTATTATTGCTCAAGTCTCTTGGTGTTCAGGATTTACTGCAATTTCATTTTATGGACCCTCCACCTCAGGTTAGTTCTGGTTTAATGTCGAGTTTCCATCAAGCGGACAGGTGACAGGTCAAAAACAAAACACGAACTGTCCATTTAAACAGAAGTTTCAAACAGTTTTCTTTTAAAAGTATTCCGAGACTATTGGAGTTCCAACAGACTTTATGTGTACACAATAAGAATTGTCTATGTTTTGTTTGAGTTTCATTCAGTTTACATAAAGACACAGGACGTGTAGTTCTGAAAATGTGGCGCGCAGCAAATTTGGGAAAACAAGATGACGAGGATTATTTTTGATAGCAGTTACATTTGTCGTCATAAAAAGAACAAAAGTAAACGTCCGTTTTGGATTAGGTCATCTTTAAGGCAAAAAGGATGAAATGTGACTTTTAACCTATTTCAAGATCTTAGAGGAGATGATATGAGTAAGGAGGTGAACTTCGATCGAGTTTTAAGAACTTTTAAAATGTCAAGCACATATTTCGAAAATCCGTTATGTTTAATTGGCCCTATCATTAGCAAGATGATACCAACTACAGAGACTTTATTCCAGAACAGTAATGTTTTTCCATCATACTGAGGTTCCTAGCAACAGGAGATTCGTCTCATAGTTTAATGTATTTATTCAAAGTTTCTATATCAAGAATTTTGCCAGAAGTATGAAACGCACTGATCGAAGTTTTTTTGTATACTACCACTGAATCACAACAACTAAAATAAAAACGAACTATAGCGGCCCACACACGAACACTCCGTAGCGAAGGTTTGATGCGCGCCGTTCCAAACTTCCGTGTAGTTTTGGTTAGTTCGATCAAGGCTCCAAGGTTAGGCGTTTCACTTTGGCGTGTCGCTCTGACGTGGCGCTCTGGCGTGGCGCTCCAAAGTTTTAAAATTTCTAAAACTCAACGAGCCACTCCAAACCTTTCAATTTTGGAAACTTCTACCCCACTAACCATCACTTTTGAACGTGACATTCAATACTGTCACATCAGAATCAAGATATTTTGTGTACGTTAGTGGGCAAGCGACACTCCTGCGTGTATCGTTCAGGAGTGACGCTCCGGAACGCCAAAAGCTGCCCACACACGACCACTTCGGAGCGCACATCAAGCATTTGGCGTTCCGGAGCGTCACTCCTGAACGATACACGCAGGAGTGTCGCTTGCCCACTAACGTACACAAAACTAGGAGCATAGAATAACTATGCTCCTAGCATAGATGCATAGAAATACCTGGTGTTGGCACTGATTAGATTTTGTTTAAGACTTTCTTGTCGATCGAAAACGTGATATTTTGGGCAGCTTTTCATTTCTCCCGAAAGGGGTCGCGTTTTTTGTCGTTGCCGCAGTAGCGCCACGACCGATAAATATTGCGGATTTATTCCGGAACTAGTCCAAAATCTGGAATCTAGGATGCCGTTTTGATCTACAAATTTTGGTCACGATTTTTAGTAGGGAGTCGTTACACCAGGTGTTCTATGCATCTATCTCCTAGCACAAAATATCTTGCTTCTGATGTGACAGTATTGAATGTCACGTTCAAAATTGATTGTTAGTAGGGTAGAAGTTTCCAAAATTGAAAGGTTTGGAGTGGCTCGTTGAGTTTTAGAAATTTTAAAACTTTGGAGCGCCACGCCAGAGCGCCACGTCAGAGCGTCACGCCAGAGCGACACGCCAAAGTGAAACGCCTAACCTTAGAGCGTTGATCGAACTAACCAAAACTTTTGCACGGAAGTTTGGAACGGCGCGCATCAAACCTTCGCTCCGGAGTGTTCGTGTGTGGGCCGCTTATTGAGGAATATCACTACAGCCTTACGATGAATTGAATGAATCCTTCGAATCTTATCTTCAAAGACTTCAAAACTACCTGGAACTTCGAAATCTTTCAGATGATACGCCGGAAAACGATAAAAAAAGCGTTCAAATACTAATAAACTGTTTGGGGCCCAAGAACTATCAAATTCTTAACAGCCTCACTGCACCAGATTTACCCAATACTAAAACCTTCAAAGAACTCATTAAGTTACTTCGAAGTCACCTCTGTCCAAAACCAAGTGAAGTAGCGGAACAGCACAAATTCTTGATGAGATTACAGCGAGAAGGTGAATCTATTTCTGAATATCAAGCCGAGCTGAAAAGACTCACTACAAATTGCAACTTCATATGTGAATCATGCAAGAAATCCACAATCAATACTCATTTGAGGGCACAATTCATACGAGGTGTTCGTTGTAATGAAACTCGGGAAAAACTCTTACAGCATAGTCATGCAATTTCATTCGAAGAAGCAGTCAGGACAGCCTTGGCTATCGAATCATCAAAAATTGAAAGCAAAGAAATGCAACAACCAAAAACTGTATGTGGAATATCAAGAACTGAAAATAATCTCGGAATCAAATCCACTCCTAACCACAACTCAAGACATAAAGAGTCGAGTGATGATAGAAATCAATGTTTTCGATGTGGTAAATATAATCATAAATCGAATGATTGTAAATCGAAGAATTTGAAGTGCAATTATTGTGGAAAAAATGGACACATTCAATCAATTTGCTTCAAGAAACGCACGCAAAACATAAATTCGGTTGATGTTTTAGAAGAATGTGAAATATACCAGATCAACTCATTAATTCAATCAGGAGCATCTGATAAGTTCTTGATACACATCAATGTTAATGAGTCACCCTGTGAATTTGAATTAGATACGGGTGCAGCAGTTTCCATTTGTTCAGAAAAATTTTTCCACAAAATCTGCCCAAAAACAAAATTGCAACCAACAACCATAAAACTGAAAACCTACACCGGAGAAATTTTCGAACCCAGTGGAGTATGTGATGTTAAAATAAATTACAAAAATGAAAATACCGTTGGCAGACTCTTCGTTCTCCAAAATTCGGTGTCACCAATTTGCGGCAGGGAATGGTTAAGGCTAATAAAACTCGATTGGTGCGGGATTCACAGTATTGATACAAATGTCGACAAAAATTACGAAGGCAATCTTACAAATCTACTTCAGGAATATAGTGATCTATTTTCAGAGGAAATTGGCGTCATTAAAAACCATAAATGTGTACTCAAATTGAGAGAAAATACAAAACCAATTTTTTTTCGAGCTCGTCCAATTCCATTTGCACTAAAAGATCGTACTGAAGACGAGATAGATCGACTTGAAAGGGCTGGAATTATCGAGAAAATAACTTATTCGAGTTGGGGAACACCTGTTGTGCCAATAATTAAAAAAGATGGACGAATTCGATTATGTGCAGATTATAAAGTAACGCTAAATAAAAATTTGCTGGACGATAACTATCCAATTCCACGCATTGAAGATATTTTCGCAAAAATGAGTGGTGGAGTTCATTTTTGTGCACTCGATATAAATCAAGCTTATTTACACATGTCAGTTGATGAAAACAGTGCTCTGTTACAAGCAATAAGTACTACGAAAGGTACATACAAAGTAAACCGATTGATGTTTGGTGTAAAAGTAGCACCAAATATATGGCAGTCATTCATGGATCAAATATTACAAGATCTAGAGGGTGTCGCATGTTTCTTTGACGATGTTATTGTACAAGGGAGAACTTCATCTGAACTTTTACAGAGACTCCGAATGGTTTTTCAACGTTTACACGAGGAAGGATTACATCTCAATAGAACGAAATGTCAATTTTTCAAGGAATCAATCACTTATTTAGGACATGTAATTGATTCAAATGGCCTTCATCCAATGAAAGAAAAAATTGATGCAATCGTTACCAGTAAAAGACCAAGAAACGTATCAGAACTGCGAAGTTTTCTTGGAATCGTGAACTATTACCATCAGTTCATACCAAACTTAGCTGGAAAACTTTATCCTTTGCACAAACTTCTTCAGAAAGATGTGAAAATTCAATGGTCATCTCAATGCGAGACGGTTTTCAAGCAGTTGAAGACAGAAATTGACTTATGTCTAGAACGCTCACACCAATCTGACAAACATTCCTAGAAAACGTGAATACTTTGAAGTTACCGACTTTCACCGGGACACTGTTCGTAATCGTAAAAACTCTATTCGCGGACTAACAAGTTAAGAAATCGATCTGGAAGTTCTAGGACAGTTCGCAAACCATTCGCGGACACAAATGAGCCGAGTTGGTGTTTTTGTTCTGTCCGCTTGGTGGAAAGCCGGCATAAGGTACCCGCTCGAAGTGAAAACGATGGAAAAAATTATTTTGTTTTAATCCTCAGACCTCTTATTCTCATAGTTCCTTTCTTTTTAGGATAATATCCTGAATTCATTGTACCAACTATGGATATTGCGGGCTCTAGATCACACAGGAATGTTGACAAAGTTAGGAAGACAAATGGCTGAATTTCCTCTTGATCCACCCCAATGCCAAATGTTGATAGTTTCAAGTCAAATGGGTTGTACGGCAGAAATTCTCATTATAGGTAAGCAAATAATTCAGTCTTATAATGTTGCTCAACTTGTGGGTATTTATTCATCCAGGTTATTTCAATCATTATAAACTTCATCCGATTTATTGATACATATAGAAATACAGGGTGTTTTAAATAACACTTGTGGATCTTTCGAAGGGATGTCGATATTGTGACTCTTTTCTGAGGAATAAATTGAATTACATATATCTTAGATTTAAGGCTTTACTGGGAAGGCAGTCAAAAAACATGTAGATTATTTTTCCTTCGAGCTCCAGCTTCGCATTCATTAGGAGCAGCTTCAATAAGAACAGAAATGTATTTATTGTGCACCATTTTAGAATCTGGTGCCGTTAAGATGGTGGACCTCGAAAGCCAAGTCAATCTCCGAATCGAGAAATAAGTTCAAACGGATGTTGATATAATGTAATGATGGAAACTAACAAACTTCACATAGAAGATTGACGTTTCAGAAAATTATTAATTCAAAACATACAGAGTGTAACAGGTAACAGCCAAATGGAATAAATTCGATAACGAATAAATGAGGGCGTGTTTGGAAAAACGCTCGGAAACGTCGAGTTGTAATTTTAAATGGGCATATTTTTCAAGAAAATAATATTATATAGGGTGTTCCATGTGACCGTGGCCAATACCAACTTATTTCAAATGCAACCCCCTGTATATTATTTATTTTTTTTGATTCTTCAGAGAATTCTAGACACAATTCATGCACAATGTCCTATACCTATCTTTAACTATTTCGGAAGTATTAAGTGTTTTCAGATTTATTGCAAAAATCAACTTTTTGAATAAAAATTATGTTATTTCACAAATTCGGTACATTACACTTAAAACCTAATAAGTAATACTGATTATTTCTTAATTATTAAAAAAAAAGAACAAAAAAACATCAATGTCAGTGTAGGAAATGTTCAAAATGCTCGCCGCGAACGTCTTGGCAACATGCTAATCTGGTGTAGAATTGTCTTCTAACGTTACTCAACATTTCAGGCGTGACAAATCTAATCGCAAGCGTGATTCGGTTTTTTAGGTCGTCTAAGTTTAAGGGTTTCGTTTCGTATACAATACTTTTGACATATCCTCACAAAAAGAAGTCTAATGGTGTCAGATCAGGAGATCGCGCTGGCCATTCTATCGATCCGCGCCTCCCTATCCACCGATTTGGAGAAATTTGGTTCAAGTACTGCCGGACATTGATTTGAATGGGGCGGTGCTCCATCTTGCTGAAACCATATTATTTTGGCAGGAACTTGTGGATTTGCTGGATCAGGATATGAGTTTATCAAAGTTGGTACGACATTATTTTGGAGTAGTTCTGAATATTTTTCTCCATTCAAGTTGCCGTCAATGAAAAAGGGACCTACAATATGATTTCGAACAAATTTCTGCCCAAACATTAACATTTTTAGGATATTTCGTATGTTCTTCTCTCATCCAGTGAGGATTCTCATCAGAC
Organism: Adalia decempunctata; assembly: GCA_951802165.1. Lineage (NCBI taxonomy): Eukaryota > Metazoa > Arthropoda > Insecta > Coleoptera > Coccinellidae > Adalia > Adalia decempunctata. Next base: position 42,219,517 of record OX637695.1, read on the forward strand.
CAATAGCGGCAATTTCGACGATTAACATGACCGTGTAGTGTAAATGTACTCTCATCAGAAAACAAAACATTTTCTGATTGGATCACATTGTTATCTAACATTGCCATCATTTGCTCACAAAAATGCGTTCTCCTATCGAAATCGTCTTCTATGAGCTCCTGAGTTGCCATCATTCTATAGGGATGCATCTTACTTTCCTTTAATATTCGAAATATTGACGTGTGGCTGACGGTGAACAGCGAGGCTACTTTTCGAGCAGAATTATGTGGGCTTTCTTGAAACTCAAGCATAATATCCAATTTCGTATCATCACTTACTGCATTGGCAGCAATTTATTTTATTTGTCTTACATGACCAAGCTCTCGAAACTGCTTTTCTATTTTGCTAATTGTTCCTTGGGATATAGGCGGCAAATTTGGGAATTTTTCGTGAAATAAGCGAGAAACTTCCATTTGTGTCCGTGTGTAATCTCCATAACCAATCATTTGAAGAATGGTTATTTTGTGCATTCTGTTTAAATTTTTCTAATATTATTACGTACAGTTATCGAAATTCAAAAGACAATTTCACTTACACTGATCACTTATTGTCATGCAAACAGACAACGTGTTACTAAAGCTATGAGAATAAACAAATCTGTTTTTGTTTTTTTTTAATTTCTTCTCAGTAATGGTTTCTGCTTACTTTTTTCATATCAAGAGGTAAATGGGAAATAAGTATTGAGTGTAATGTATAGAATTTGTGGAATAAAATAATTTTCATTTAAAATGTTGATTTTTGTAAAAAATCTGAAAACACTTTATATTTCCGAAAAAGTTGAAGATAGGTATAGGACATTGTACATGAATTGTCTAGAATTTTCTGAAGAATCTGAAAAATAAATAATAAACAGGGGGTTGCATTTGAAATAAGAAAGTTGGTATTGGCCACGGTCACATGGAACACCCTATATAATATTATTTTCATGAAAAATATGCGCATTTAAAATTACAAATCGACGTGTCCGAGCGTTTGTCCTAACACCCCCTCATTTATTCGTTATCTAGACATCTTAGATTTTTTCTAAGACTTTCTCGTCGATCGAAAATCTGTGATTCCATTTCTCCCAATAGGGGTCGAGCTGTTTTCCATTTCCGCAATAGCGCCACGACGCGAAATATTGCTGATAATTACGGAACTAGGACCCGATCTACAATCTTGAGTGCCGTTTTGATCTACAATTAGAGTGCCGTTTTGTTCTACAATTTTTGGTCACGATTTTTAGTTAGGAGTCGTTACACAAGGGTTTTTGTGCGTCTATTTGAAAACTTATCTGTGGCGCCTACTTGATTAATAATTATCCCAAAGAATACAGAAGATATTCCCACAAACTTATTCATTTATATCCTAAGGAATTTATTAATAAAATTAAACGGGTAGTCTATCATGGGGAACCCTGTTTATCCACATTGCGGCATGCAATAGGAGAACCTATATTTTCACGTCAGATCATTATTATTATTTATGTCCCATCATTTTTTATTGATGTGATGTTATGGTGTGAAAAATGTACTTAAACCTTTTTTTCTTAGTATCCATGTTATCAGTGCCTTCCATATTCTTCCGACCTAAAGGGAGGGAAGAAGAAGCCGATGGTGTGAGAGAGAAGTTTCAAGTTCCTGAAAGTGACCATTTAACATTTCTGAATGTTTATAATCAATGGAAACAAAATGGGTAAGATCTTCAGAAGATTAATGAATTCTTCAATTTGATATTCATCTTTTCAAGGTACTCATCGCATTGGTGTAATGAGCATTTTATTCACATAAAAGCAATGCGGAAGGTGAGAGAAGTTAGACAACAGCTCAAGGACATTTTGATCCAGCAGAAATTGGAAATACAATCCTGTGGTACTGATTGGGATATTATACGAAAATGCATCTGTTCAGGTAATAACTGATTTTGTAATAAAATAATATCAATAATATTTGGTTCCAGGCTGTTATCATTAACAACTGATCATAAGCAAAACTCAAATTTAAAAAAGTAAGGTTCATTAGACTTACTTAGTTATACATATTATATTGATAAATTTCTTCCTGATCTGCCTCATCATCTTATACTGTCACGAGTCGCCACTGATTAAAATTGCATGTTTTCATAAATATGGGATAATTTTGTAGGATCATTTTAGTTACAAGGCATTAGTGAATACATTCACTTTCAAAAATCGTTAATTTTGCAAGGGTAAGTAAGATACATTTGCCAAGTAGAAACTGCGCCATTAATAAAAATGGAACGATATACGATTCAATAACGCATTAAAATTATTAAAATTCAATGGTGAAAATTTGGCAAAGACGGTTCGTAAAACTAGAATACTTTTGGATCGACGTGAAGCACCTTGGGACAAGTTAGTGATGTGAAGAATAGAACCCGTGCACATCGCTCCAGAACAGCTGAGAATATTGCTGCTGTAGCCGAAAGTGTTGAAGAAACTCCAGGTTTGTCCATTCCTCGTCGTTCTTTGGAATCAGGCATTCCACAAACGTCAATACACCTTATTTTGCAAAAACATTTGGGTCTTAAGGCTTATAAAGTTCAGTTAATACAAGAACCCAATCCGGCCGATTATCAACAATCTTTGCAGATTGGGTCCTTGAAATGCATGAAAATGATCCGGAGTTCCATCGAAAGATCATCTTGAGTGATGAGGCCCATTTGCACCTCGGTGGCTTCGTCAACTAGAAAAATTGTCGCATCTGGGGCTCGCAAAATCCAAGAGTAATTGTTGAAAATGTGTGACAGTTTGGTACGGGTTATAGACCGTCGGGACATTGGACCATACTTTTTGGATGAGGCTGGAGCAACAGTTATGTTTCATGATTTTTATGGCAGCAATTGGATGGAAGTGATGGTGGTTTATCTTCAACAAGACGGCGACACGTGCCACACAAGCAACGAAACCATTGATCTTTCACCGGAATAGTTTCTGGGCCGTGTTATCTCTCGAAGAGGTGATCAGAATTAGCCAAAAATATCTTGTGATTTAGCAAATTGCGACTTCTTCCTTTGGGGCCATGTGAAAGATAAGGTCAAGAGTCCAGCGTCATTTGGCTGATGTTATTTCCCATTATTAACGGCATACCTTCCTCTTTATAATGAAATGAACGTCCGATCATTTATCTAATAAAACGTCATTTTTCTTTGAATGCCAAAATAACACCTCTTATTGGAAAACCCTTCATTTCGTGATTGGCATTGTCCATCTCTACCGCCAATATCCTTGTGGTTTGACAACTCTGTATAACTTGACTACCTGTACTTCTATCATTGAGTGTTTAGGTCTCTAGAATACACTTATGAAATAAGAATATTTCTCTATTGTATCGTAATGTGTTCATTACAGTTCTAAAAACAGTGCTGTAATGAATTCATTACAGCATCGTTTTCAGTAACATTTTTCGTTTTGTGGTTGTCAGCAATGACTTCCGATCCTTTTAAATTTCAGCAGACGTCAATTTGGAAATGTCAATTTTCGTACTTAAGAACATTCACACCAACTGTCAAGGTAGAATATGAAAGTCACTAGGACCTATAATTTGAAATTTTTCGTTGAACTTCACAAAATTTGAGTGAAATAGAGAAAATATCGTTTAATACTCGTTGCAGAATGCAATTCCAATACTCATGCGTTCGAAAACTCGCTCCTTCGTCGCTCGTTTTCGAATTTCGCATTCGTATTGGAATACGAGACCATTCTGCAACTAGTTTTAGAATATACTATTAATAATAATAATACTATTCTTCAGCCTTAGGATATTTATTATGTTTGTTTGCTGTATTGAATTCACTTATTGGTTGGCCTGGCATTTTTCTCATTGTAAGATTCATTAACAATTCACGATTTCGAACGAGATCATAATCTAGCTAATTATTTCAGCTTATTTTCACCAAGCAGCCCGTTTAAAAGGTATTGGAGAATACGTGAACTGCAGGACAGGAATGCCATGTCACTTGCATCCAACATCTGCTTTATTTGGTTTAGGAAATACTCCAGATTACGTTGTTTACCATGAGCTGGTAATGACAGCAAAGGAATACATGCAGTGTGTTACTTCAGTAGATGGACACTGGCTCGCAGAATTGGGTCCTATGTTTTTCTCAGTTAAAGAAAGTGGAAAATCAGGAAGAGCCAAAAAGAAACAAGCTGCTGAGCATTTACAAGAAATGGAGAATCAAATGCAGGTGGCACAAGAAGAAATGAGGGCAAGAAAAGAAGCAGCAGACAAAAAAGAGGCTGCTATGCAGAAAGGACAGGAAATTGTCAGTGCTGGTACGACACCAAGGAGAACACCATCTCGATTAGGATTGTGATTTTGTCATGACAGCTTGATGAATTTTTTTTGTAATTAAAGGTATATTTTGTGAAGGTAGAATAGTGTTCAATTTTATTTAATCTTTGATGCTCTCGATTGTCATCGTTGCTTTTTGTACTCCTATACTGGGTTGGATTAAAGTATGAACCAAGTTGTCTTTAAAACGAAAAAGACGATATTTTTCATGAAACTGCAGATGAGTAGAATGAGGCAAAATGCATCTGATATGTTTTATCCTCAGCTTTTTTAATTCGAATGAAACATCCTGTATGTTTTTGCAGCTATTGATATTTCAAAACCATATTGAGGTCTTGGAAAGACCAACTCAGGAATTTGTTGATAATTTAGTTTAGCTTCTCGTTTTCATAGATTCCACTAAGCACAGTATTCATTAGCGTCGGCAATGTACCTCAGATTTATTCATGGACGTAATGGAATTATTTGACATTCACTAGTGCCAACCTGCTTCAGTTTTGAGTAAAAAAACTTGATAAACGTAAATCATGGCGGGATACTTCATAAAAGTGAATGGATTATATATGAATTCGAGGCGGTCTTCTTCTAGTGCGGCGCCCTTGGTTGGCCGAACATAGGCCTTGTGGCCCATTGTTTTTACCTCATTTATGTACTACTAGAGAGACTCAGACCTGAGTGCACGCCGTGAAGAATGCCGCGAGCCGACGGGGAGAAGTCCCTCTCAGCATAGAGATGGAAGATGTATGGTTTTCTAGGTGTGTTAAACTCAATACAGATAGATTATCTCACGTGAACAGTATTGTTTCCGCAGTTTAATCCGCGTTCCTGCACCAACGGCACAGGGAACACCCAGTAGGACCTATTCTTTGCAAATGTTTGTTAAAAAGATGGCCAGTAAAAGCACCAGTCACCAGAGACAATTGCTTCCTGTCGAGAATCAAGAGTTTTTTGACCTCCAGCTTTGAAGAAGGTCCCTTGAGTAGAATTTTTCATCAATCCATCTCTTGAAGAGGTTTTTGATATACAGTGTGAGCCATCCATAACTTTTCACCCCGAATCTCGAGCTTTGGGATGGAATAACGAAAGAACGCTGGGACAGGTAAAATTTCGTTGAAAGGGGGACAAATAAGGGTGTTCAAATGAGTTTGATAACCCCTTCAGCTGCAACCCCTAACAGCTCTCATTATTGAACAGGGAAAAGGGGTCGAGTAGCGCCTTGTTGGAAAGGCAATTCAATTTCCTGCATGAGTGTATATTTTTTTCATCGCTTCATTATTATACAGAGTGACTCAGTATTCCATCAATAACGCGCCGAATTTGGATCTTTGAGATGGAAAAAACGCTGGGACAGGCCTTTTTTTGCAATTTCTCGATCACTACGCGTATGCCAAACACATGTTGAAAATACTGAAGCCGATACAATAATTGAAAACGTGAAAACAATAATATTTACAGAGTAAATCGTGCGCTTTCGTTTAAATTGAAATAATTGCTGTTAGGGTAGCGGCATTTTTTGACCCGTCCGGGCGTTTTTCCATCTCAAAGATCCAAATTCGGTGTGTGAAAGTTATTGATGGAATACTGAGTCACTCTGTATAATAATGAAGCGATGAAAAAAAATACACCCATGCAGGAAATTGAATTGCCTTTCCAACAAGGTGCTGCTCGACATCTTTTCCCTATTCAAAAATGAGAGCTGTTAGAGGTTGCAGGTAGAGGGGTAGTGATATCAAACTCATTTGAACACCCTTATTTGTCACCCTTTCCAAAAATTTGACCTGTCCGAGCGTTTTTTCGTTTTTCCATCCCAAAGCTCAAAATTCGGGGTGAAAAGTTATGGATGGCACACCCTGTATGTATGACCAATAGGAAGCGCGGGTTCCGGCCCAGTGAAAGCCGAGCGAGTACCTTCTTGGGCTAAGTTGTAACGGGTGAAATAGGAAAAATTCACAATTCAATATTATTAATGAAAATCCCGCTGACAAAAGGGTGACCAGCTAGCTCACTAAGGGGTAGGTTCTTCACCCTTGAAATAAAAATGAAATAAGTGAAAGGGCGCCAGGTAATTTGATTGCCTGATCACCTGATATAAGAAATTACCAAACTGAATGGGTTTTTCAAGATTTAAATTGAACTTATTTTGTGATCTCTTGAGGGAACGAATGACTTGAGAAATAAAAACGGATAACTATTTAACCCTATAATAATTCTTCTCTTCTACACCCAATTTTCCTACTTAACTATCTAGATCTTCTTCTACACGTAAATTCTCTTAACTAGGCTATATTCATATCATTAATATACCTGTTCCTATCCTGAATCTACCTTTCTCCTTAAATCTAAATCCTTATCTAATTTTCATAAATATTACTTCGTTCAGAAATAATCAGAGATTATTTACAAGAATGGAAATATAAAAGTTAGGTTTTCCTGTCCTCTATAGGGTACTTATCTATTCCTGTTTTGGTAGCCAGGTTAATATTCTTGTTACAAATCCAGAAATAATTCTCCACAGTAGGTATATGTTATAAGGCTCCAATATTATCAGGCTCCAACAAATACAATTCGTTAGAATTTATAGGTACAAAAAAAAACCCTGAAACGATAAGAAAATGTTGTCGACTCTCCTTTCTTAAAAAGTTTAACTTACCCTGAATATTGTTGGGGTTTATTTAAGATGATGACAAGTAAATCCTCTTTCAAAAGAGCTAATCAAGATCAAATAAAATATTCCAATAGAAACTTGATTATTCGAGATCAGAAAATTAAATCCCCAAAGGAAAGCAATCAACGCTATTAGTTCCTGTCTCGGTCACCAGATGAATTGAATTCGTTTTCACGAAATTGAAACAATGAAAAAGGAGAATCGACAAAAAAAATACAACATACGGCGCAAGTATTGAATGCGCTCGAACTCTAACAATCGATCACAATTTTCAAATTCGCGCGGGATTAATACATTACAACCCCCCACTTGCCAAAAAAAAAGAATTTCAACGGAAATTCTGACGTCACAGGGATACAAAACAAAAAGTAGTATGAATCCAAGAAATACTTATAAAAGAGAAATCTGCAAAAGCCATTACGCATCCTTAAAATCAACGTCTACAACCGGTTTCAGATCCTTTACACTCCAAGTACCCTGGTATTTACCACTTGAATCGCACAATTCATAAGTCCACGGGGAAACTTTTTTCTTGATTTTAAATGGACCAAGATATTTGGGTGCGAATTTAGTTGTGTAATACTGTAATGCATCTGACAACACATAATTCTTACGATATACGTATTGTCCAACGGAATAATTCACATCACGTCTCCGGAGGTTATAATACTTCGAGCGATATAAATATGCTTTATCCATATATTTTCTAATATCACCATATAGTTTGGAGAATCCTTCTACTCTAGATGGTAATCCTTCGGGAAGGCTAATACACGGTATTTTATCCGCTTCAGAGACAACGCAGTGACTTTCTCCGCTTAAGTGCATTTCGGCACCAAAATTTACGAAATAAGGGGACTGTTTAATGGTATCATGAGGTGAGGACCGAATAGCACACGCAGCTTTTTGAAGGAACTTATCCCAATCCCTGTGATTGTCATTTACGTAGCAAGAGATTATATTTTTCATAACCTTATTCACACTCTCAGTATGATTTGCCTGAGGATGATAATGAGAAGTAAACTTAATCTCAACACCGTATGAAGAGGCAAATTGGCGAAATTTATTGCTCTTAAATTGCGGCCCATTATCCAATACTAAAAATTTAGGAACGCCAAATAGCATGAAAACATGATCTTCCATACACTCAATAATTTTTTCCGAAGTTGTAGATCTCAAAGGGAAAAATAAAGGAAACTTCGAGAAATAATCGCACACAACAAAAATGAACTTGTAGCCTCGATAAGATCTAGGCAGAGGGCCAACGATATCGGCTGAAACTAATTCCCAAGGCTTACTCACGTAATTCCTTGTCAACATAAAACCTGAGGGTGCTTTTTGACTAGTCTTATATTTATTACAAACTTCACACGATTTAATATAAGAAGAAACATCCGATTTCATTTTAGGCCAATAAAAAGTTTTTAGAATTTTACCGACCGTTTTATTAACCCCTAAATGTCCAGATTTCACGTCATCGTGATTTAAAGAAATTATTCTTTTCCGATCCCCTTTTGGAATAACTTTCTTCCAATATTCTTGATCATCATAAACTAATCCAGGGTATTCCAACTTGCAGTACTTAAATAGAATATTATTCGATACTTTCCAATTACAATACTTTCGGGGAGCATCCCTGATTCTAGATATCATTCCGGAGTACCATTTGTCCACTGAAGTCGAAATTTCCTCACTATCATCGACCATGCAAAAGGAATCAATCGATTTTTTATGATCATGAGGATCGTTACCGATACCAACTCTATCAACCGACCTACTTAAGAAGTCTGGGACAATATTTTCCTTCCCGGGCCGATGAATTATTTCATAATCGTATTGGGTTAAAGCGACAGCCCACCTCGCTAAGCGACCACGAGGATCCTTCAAGTTATGTAACCATAAAAGGCTGCTATGGTCTGTTATAACGGTTACCTTAGACCCTTCAATATATGGACGAAATTTTTCGAGGGTGAACAGAACAGCTAAACATTCAAGTTCTGTTGTGGTGAATACCCGTTCATTACTCGTCAAAGATCGACTTGCGTAAGCCACAACTTTGTCACCTGCGGGATATTTTTGCGTGAGTATCCCACCTAATTATATTTCGAATAATAAACATGGCGCCACGAGCAGTGAACAATCCTGAAAAAGTGTGTAATAAGTGTGTAAAAGAGGTAAAGAATTTTGTAACCTGTTCTAAATGCAATAAGACATACCACCCTAGCTGTATATTGAAAATTTGTGGAATATATGTGGGAGGTAAAGGAGAGATCATTTGTTGTGATGACTTAACCTCAAATCGGTGTCTCTGTGAGCAGAAGGATATTGAGATAAAGGAACTGAAAGCACGTCTATCTGATCTCAATGAGCTGTGTTTTGAGAAATCAATCATCAGTCAAATCACAACTGTAGAAGATGTAAGTGGAAACCATACAGGATTTTGTGATGGCAACAACTCTACTGCGAAATCGATTGGCACTGCAGTCGAGGAACAAACTGGCATGTTTATGGAAATTGGTTACCTTAATAGAATTATAGGCGAAAAGGAAGCATTGATCAAGGAGATGCAAGATAAATCAAAAATCATGGAAAAATACATTTCTTTCTTAGAGAAGGTTGATCAATCTGAAGCGAGAACGCCATCTGTGAGATCAGATCAAATTGAGATGAATGGAAATCGATGTCAATCCAATAAACGAGTAAAGAAATCCGAACAACAAACAGCTGGCAATGATAAGGTACACGAGAAGAAATCTGCAAACGAGATAAAAACCATCTACAAGAAAAAAAAGCAGACTGATAGCGAAATGGCAGAAGGCGATAATAATGAGCGCGCAAATTCAAATGAACACCAAACTAAAAATGAGGATGATGTCGGGATTTCGGAGGTGACAGTAGGTGACAATAGGAAAAAGAAAAATCCTAAAAAAAAGAGTGAACCCGGCGTTACTGGAACTGGTACGAGTTTGTCCTCCTTTTCTGGTATTCCGCGGCGAGCTTGGGTTCATGTGAGCCGTGTTGGAAAAACTGTCAATGAGTCGCAAATCGAAAACCATCTAAATAAAATTTTCCCGGATGAGGATATCTCAATTGAGAAATTGCCAGAACAAAAAGATTCAACTACTGCATCGTTCAAGGTGGGAGTCAGCTTATCACTTTTGGAAGAAATCTATAAGCCGCAGATTTGGCCAATGGGGGTGATGGTAAGACGATTTCGATTTTTTCGGGAAAGAAAATGAAGAAAACTATGTTGGAAACACAAGAAGCAACAAGGGGCCCGAAGGTGACCGAATCTTGAATATAAATATACAGTCAATGAGCAACAAACTAGATGTGGTCAATTTTCTATTGAACACGGAAAACTATAAATTTGCTTTCATAACCGAACACTGGATGGATGAGGATCAGTTAAGATGCGTCAATATTCCCAATTATAAAATTGCGACTGCTTTCACCCGCCAATGTTCTAAGCACGGAGGGAGCTTGATTCTTGCAACGGAGGACTTCAGGGGACTTCCAGTGAGCTCAATAGATGACCTGTCAGTCGAAAAACACGTCGAAATGTGTGCTGTATTCGAAAGATCAACAAAAACTTATTATTTGTGCATTTACAGGCCTCCGCAAGGTGATTTCGAATTATTCTTGGAACAACTAGACAAAGCCTTGAATATTATTGTTTCAGATCGAATGCATTATAATGTTGTGATAGCGGGTGATTTCAACATATATTTCGAATTAGCGAACAATTCGAGAATAAAAATTCAGGAATTGTTATCTTCATACGGTCTACATATTGTGTTTAACGAGCCATCTCGTGTCACACTGAGATCTAGTCACTGCATTGACAATATATTCACGAATATTGATTGTACTAGATATACAGCGACCACGGTGAATCATCACGTTTCGGATCATCTGGCGCAAAGACTTGAACTGGAGCGGATAAATGTATCTGATAAACAACAATATAAGAATGTCCGTATTTTTAATGAAACGAATACAAACCTCTTCCGAGAGAGTTTAGAAAGTGTAGACTGGAGTTTTGTGGATGCAAACTTAGCCTCAGCTTCTTATACGAGAATGCACAGTATTGTAGTCTGCAATTTCAACCAATCTTTTCCTGAGAAACGTGTAAGAGTTAGAGACCCGCGCCATCGAGGTCATTGGGACCTACCGGAAATAAGAGCCCTCCAAAATAAAGTTGATGCTGCGCATACAATTTTTCAAATAAAGCGAGATGAAGACTCAAAGAAGTTGTATATGCTATTGAAACAAGACCTGAAAAATTTAATAAATGACACTGTTAAAATCCAAAGCGCCAAAATTGTAAATGAATCGGATAATAAAAATCGAGCTATATGGAACATCATCAATTCCAGAACGAAAAGAGCAAAATCCAATATATCAGGATTGTCAGAGGAGGACTTTAGCGCATACTTCGAAACAGTCGCAGAAAAACTGTGTAGACCGAATGGAAATTCGGAAATGTTTGAGAGGTTTTTGGAAAATAAAAAAATAAAAAACCCAAGTTCATTTTTCCTGACGCCAACTACGCCTGAAGAAGTCCAGGGCAGTGCTTATGAATTGAAGACGAAATCGACGCGAGATTTTTACGGATTTTCTGTGAGGCTGCTGAAAAAGGTCATCCACTGCTTGGCGAAACCACTGTCAGAAATAATAAATAACTGCTTTGAACAAGGCTACTTTCCGGATGAACTCAAGATTGCTAGACTCATTCCCGTGCACAAGAATGGCGATCAAGACGTACCCGATAACTACAGACCGATCTCAATTTTGCCAGCCATTTCGAAAATAATTGAGACGCTCATCAAAAAAAGGCTAGTCTCATACTTGGAGGGTAATTTACTGCTAAGTTCCCAGCAGCATGGATTTCGAAGATCCAAATCTACAACAACTGCATTGGCGAGTGTTATAGAATTCATAACGAAGGCATTAGATGGTTCGGAAGAGGCAGTTATAACGTGCATGGATTTAAGTAAGGCCTTTGACTGCGTAAATCACAAAAAACTTATATCCAAACTACACCACATTGGAATTAGAGGAAACACCCTAGACTTGATGACATCCTACCTACAGGACAGACAACAGGTTGTGGATCTTAACGGCAGTATGTCCACAAAACGTAAAATCATCTCGGGGGTCCCACAAGGATCTGTGCTTGGACCAGTTCTATTTTTGATTTACATAGACGATGTGGTCCGAAACGTTACCGCAGATGAAAAAATATTGTTTGCTGATGATACATCCTTTTTGAACATGGCAAAAACACATCGACTCCTTCAGGAAAAAGCCGAAACATCCAGACTAAATGCTGTTGAATGGTTCAGCAGTAATGATATGAGGGTAAATCAGGAGAAAACACAGAGTTTAGTCATCACCACCAGGCAACAAAATAATGATAGTATCTCCCTATTGGGTGTAACAATCAGCGGAAACTTGACATGGACGCAGCATGTGAATAGGTTATGTAAGAAGCTCTCTACTGCACTATTCGCCATAAGACAAATCAACTCAATACTATCTGAAAAAGAAGCTCTACTTACCTACCATGCTCAGTTCCACGGACGTATGGTCTACAGTATAATCCTGTGGGGTTCGTCCCCAGATGCACATAGAGTATTTGTGAAGCAGAAGAATGCTTTGAGGTTGATAGCAGGAATCGACCAGAGAACAAGCTGCAGGCCATTCTTCATCAGATACCGAATACTTACATTACCATGCTGTTATATACTGGACTGCCTCTTGTACGTCCACGGAAATAGGAGTACGTTTGTGAAACATGCACAGATTCACGACCATCAAACAAGATCCAGGGAAAAATTTGTGGCCCCAATGCATCGCTTAACAAAAACACGTAACACGCATATGTTTAATTCACTCAAAATGTTCAACAGGCTTCCCGAGCACCTAATAACACTCGGTGCAGTCGCTTTCCGGAGGAGGATCAAGACTCTGCTTACAGACAACGGGTTTTACTCAGTGGAGGAGTTCATGAAATATAAATTTTAATCGATTTTATACAACTGTATGTTATTTGAAATGTGATTTTGTGGCTTATATTTTTCATATTTGTCTTTTATAATTGATTAATGTTGATTGTTGTGACACATCCTGTAATTTATTGAGGAGAGAATAAAGATATTAGATATTAGATAAACCGAAACCAGAAGCGTCGCACTGAACCACAAAAGGAAGCTCATAATTCGGACAAGACAAAATCGGTGCAGATATGAGAGCTTGTTTAATATTGTTGAAAGCCTTTTCGCAATCTTGACTCCATACAAAAGTCGCATTTTTTTTCAAAAGTTTATTTAATGGGGCGGAAATATGAGCAAAGTCAGGAAGAAATCGACGGCACCAACTTACCATTCCCATGAAACTATGAATTTTCTTTACTGTCGTAGGTCGCGAAATATTCACAATAGGTAAAACCTTTTCAGGGTCCGCCCTTAGCCCGTTTCTGTCTACTACGTAACCTAAGTACTTAATTTCAGGTGTACAAAACTCACACTTAGAACGATTTATCGATAACCCCGTATCCAAAAGTTTAGTGAGGATTTTATGTAATATTCTCAGGTGATCATCAAAATTTTTAGTGACAATAACAACATCGTCGAGGTAAGGAAATGCGTACTCTGTTAGCTCCCCTGTAACTATCCTATCAATGAACCGTTGCCACGTAGCAGGGCTGTTGCAAAGTCCAAAAGGCAATCGCTTGAAATGAAAGAGTCCCCTCTCAGGAACAGTAAATGCCGTATATTTTTTTGAGGATTCTTCCATGGGTATATTCCAAAAGGCACTTTTGATGTCTATAGTAGAGAGATAGTGTGCTTCGCGTAATTTGTCTAAAATTGAGGTTATCCTTGGAAGAGGATAAGCATCCTTCACAGTAACCCGATTCAAACGACGATAATCAACACAAAACCTATATGTAGAGTCCGATTAAGGCGTATTGACTCCGATATAGTGATAGTGAGACGGTTGAACAAATTCGTCATTACGGCAATATACATTCCGATGCTTTCGTCAGGTGACTGTGTTCGGTTTTTTATTTCATCAAAAAGTCGATCGTTATAATCAGTAGGCTGAAATTCTTCACGTAGCAAAGCAACTAGACAAGGCCAATTTTTAACGCGGCTCCTTGTGGCACGATACCAGACAAGGGCTTTACCAGAAAATAGATCTATGGCGGAATTGAACAAGTCATCTTGAGTCGCATTTCTAGCGACTCTCAAGTCTTCAACACGCTCTAAAAATGCACTCAAGGAGTAGGAATCTTTGTCCCCAGAAAATCTCAAGTTCCACTGAGAAACCGGCACTTTCTTTACCTTGGGAAAATTTACCAAACCAGACGAATGTGAAACGTTTCCAACCGCAATATCGCAATCATCTTCGGAATCAGATGACGAAACTTCCGAATTACTACTTGGAATAGGGTCCTGAGATATACCCAAATCGAAAGCATTATCCGATGACAAGAGAGAACGATTGTGCTGTTTTATTTTCTTATTTAATGCAGTTTGTTTAGAGAGGATATTTACTAACAAGGACGATTTATTTTTATCATCATCATTCGTGATTGGTTTTGCATTATTCAATCTCTCCAGAGAAAAATTTATTTTGGTTGAAATCTTCGCCTGGACCGAAACATCTGAACCATCGAAATTATCTAACAAGGTATCAATTTCAGAAAGTATTTTGTCTAATTCAACCTTATCATCATTGAAAGAAAATGGGTAATCAGGATATTTGATTGTAAACTCAGGTTTTCTTTCCAACTTCAAAAGATTTCGAAGAGTTTCCCTCATCAATTTTACAGTTCCCACATCAGTGACTCCCCTGATCGCAAGTAAATATTGAAATTCCGTTGATGAAAGACGGTTGATTTCAAATTTATGAGAAGCCATCATAACAACCGAAATTTGAGAAATTTATACTATGATAATGAAGAAAATCAATTTCAAACAAGCAATGAAATGAACAGTTATTTCATATGATCTACCGAAATAAAAACGCAATAAAGAAATTATCTCGATTGCAACATGTGTCAGAGTTCGAACGATTCGTGAAAATAAACAATTGCAATTGAAAAATTGTGGAAATATTCGAGTGAAATTACTACGTACAATATTCAAACACAGCAATAATATAAAATTAAAATATTTAAACTTCCTAAACCTTTTAAGAAACTTTGAATCTAGTGGAAAAAAATAACCTCCAAGAGTCACAAAATTACTGAACCTTCACAAAAACTTAGATAAAAGGGGGCCCCATTTGTTGGGCGTCAAATTTGTAACGGGTGAAATAGGAAAAATTCACAATTCAATATTATTAATGAAAATCCCGCTGACAAAAGGGTGACCAGCTAGCTCACTAAGGGGTAGGTTCTTCACCCTTGAAATAAAAATGAAATAAGTGAAAGGGCGCCAGGTAATTTGATTGCCTGATCACCTGATATAAGAAATTACCAAACTGAATGGGTTTTTCAAGATTTAAATTGAACTTATTTTGTGATCTCTTGAGGGAACGAATGACTTGAGAAATAAAAACGGATAACTATTTAACCCTATAATAATTCTTCTCTTCTACACCCAATTTTCCTACTTAACTATCTAGATCTTCTTCTACACGTAAATTCTCTTAACTAGGCTATATTCATATCATTAATATACCTGTTCCTATCCTGAATCTACCTTTCTCCTTAAATCTAAATCCTTATCTAATTTTCATAAATATTACTTCGTTCAGAAATAATCAGAGATTATTTACAAGAATGGAAATATAAAAGTTAGGTTTTCCTGTCCTCTATAGGGTACTTATCTATTCCTGTTTTGGTAGCCAGGTTAATATTCTTGTTACAAATCCAGAAATAATTCTCCACAGTAGGTATATGTTATAAGGCTCCAATATTATCAGGCTCCAACAAATACAATTCGTTAGAATTTATAGGTACAAAAAAAAACCCTGAAACGATAAGAAAATGTTGTCGACTCTCCTTTCTTAAAAAGTTTAACTTACCCTGAATATTGTTGGGGTTTATTTAAGATGATGACAAGTAAATCCTCTTTCAAAAGAGCTAATCAAGATCAAATAAAATATTCCAATAGAAACTTGATTATTCGAGATCAGAAAATTAAATCCCCAAAGGAAAGCAATCAACGCTATTAGTTCCTGTCTCGGTCACCAGATGAATTGAATTCGTTTTCACGAAATTGAAACAATGAAAAAGGAGAATCGACAAAAAAAATACAACATACGGCGCAAGTATTGAATGCGCTCGAACTCTGACAATCGATCACAATTTTCAAATTCGCGCGGGATTAATACATTACAAAGTTATCTGCTTTTGTATTTCCAGAGATAGGCGCATGCGCCGGGTACCAGACAACATTGAAAGTGTTATCTGCATTCATAAACCAAGTTTGAGGTTACTTTTATTTCAGAGAGGGATTCCAGTGTATCCTGACTGTCACAACCTATGTATATTCAATAGGCGCATTCGGTATTCCCTTCCGGAGATGGATCGGACACAGAACATCCAATAATTCGAATCTCTCTCTCTCTCTCTCTCTCTGGCTGAAAGATAGGAGAGAGAGAGGTCCGTATTTATTAGATGTTCTATGTCCGTTTTCTCTCTGGATTGGTAATAACGAACGCAGTAATTGAGTTTAAATATTCATTGAGGTACGTCACCCTTGAGCGATTTGATGCAAAACACTTTTTGCAGTTTTCTGCCAACTTTATTTTCGGCACATAGTAGCTACTGAAGGAACAAAATATGATCTGCCGATCCATCTTGTTAGCTACATTCCATCATCAGCAGCCTCCCATAGCCCACTCCTGGACAAAGGCCTCCCCTTTTGTTTTCCACATTTTTCTGTCCTGAGCTTCTCTCATCCAGTTCTTTCCCACTTGGTCGGTTATATCATCTGCCCAGCGTCTCTGTGGTCTACCTCTATTCCGTTTTTGTTCTCTCGGTCTCCACTCCAATAAACGTTTAGTCCATTTATTTTCTTGATCTCTGGCTACATGTCCTGCCCAGCTCCACTTCAGTCTGGCAATCCTGACGATGACGTCCTCGACTTTCGTTCGTCTCCTTATGTCGTCATTTCGAATTCGATCTCTCAGGCTTACTCCCAACATGGCATGCTCGATAGCTCTCTGTGTTGTTCGAAGTTTGATTGCTGTGTTTACAGTCAGAGTCATAGTTTCCATTCCATATGTCATAACAGGGAGGACACACGAGTTGAAAACTTTCGTTTTCAAATTTATTGGTATGTTCGGATCCCTCAAAACAAACCCCAGTTTACCCGTCGCTGCCCAAGTCATACGTATGCGTCTTTCAATTTCGGCTGTCTGGTTTGCTTTTTCAAGTTTAATCTTATGGCTGAAGGACCGTAGGTCGATGGCTTTTGTTGTATTTTGTATGACAATAAATGACAGTTCTCTCTCTCTCTCTTATGGCCCAGGTATATATTCATCAACTTTTTCCAATTTGAACTTGAATATTTTTGAAATTCCGGAATTTCAAAAATATTCAATTGTCTGCATGCCGTTATTTCTTTCCTTAATTATATTTACAGACGTTGAAACCTATTCTCGTGTATTATTCTCGGCTTATCAATATAACATTGGTCGGAATCCGAAATCCGATCTAAAAACTGAAATCGAAAAATTCGATGACGTGGAGTGAAGGATAAGTGGAATCCCCTGACTAATGATGTTGAATCATTCCTCCCCACCTAGGATCCCCCCTCTCACCAACATATGAGGTGAACCTCAGGATATTGAATTCCGGGAAAAGTATCATACATATCGTTAGCTTAGCGGTCAAGGCCCCGCCCGGAATGTAGGGAGACGCAGGTTCGATTCCTGCACGGTATGTGACTTTTTCCGGAATTTCAAAAATATTCAATTGCCTGCATGCCGTTATTTCTTTCCTTAATTATATTTACAGACGTTAAAACCTATTCTCATTGTAAATTATATTTCAGATCTTTGAATAATAATAAAATATATACTTTCCATTTTTTTTTTCATTAATTGTCACTCCAATTTCTTTCCGAATATTATTTTTTACAGTCAAATCTTTATAGCTTCTGCGTCCTAATTTATATAGGGGGAGGGGAGGATGTTGTGTCACAAAGTCTATCAACACTTCATCCTCCTATGGTGAGAATCTTTCATACATTTTCCTTATATTGTTCGATTAAAATACCAGACGTTCAACTACGCGGCGCCACTCTAACCAAACCTCGACAGTTAATAATCGATTTCAAGCGGATAACCACTAATAACCGCGGTTATCTCTGGTCCTGCCCTTGGTTATAGCCCTTCAGGAAGGACCACGTATAACCAACTTGCGCTTGAATGTGGTTATCTGAATCGCGCGAAAATCAAGTCTATTAACCTCACTTCTTATAGCCAGAATCTTAACCCAGCTCTCGAGTACGGTTATCTGCGGTCCAAACGATGACGTTGAAGGGCTAATTCATGACGTCGCATACTTATAACCAACAAGGACCAAGAGCGCTTGAATGAGGTTGGTTATCTTTAGTAATTACCACTTAGGACCAGGTTATCCGCTTGAAATCGACTTATGAGGTCCGATACTCAGCGGAGCTGCGATTTCTAGATTAGTTTAACCGCTTCCACTAAAATACATTGGTTAGATAAAATCGTCAAAATGCGACGGTTCGTCGCCTGGACGCGGCGGTCGATGGCATGTCTAAGAAAACCGTAGCTTTGGACCAAATATCTAATAACATTATTAGATATATGCTTTGGACGCACCACAAGCATTGATGTGTTCGTACGCTACTATGTTTTATCAAACAAAACTTGCCTCTTTCCTACATCAATTATTTTAACATTCGCGGTTCGTAGGTTTTTTTAGAAATCCCATAAAACAAATAATAATGAACTATGGAGATTCTCAAATCTTTTCATTAGTAAATAAATTGAAAATCATTATTTTAAGCATGATACTGCCCATAATATATTATTTAATAAAAATACCAACATTTATTTCATATAACATTTCAGAGACAACATAACGTAAAGTTATCAAAAAATAATTCTAGGAAAATCTCAAATTACAGAGCAACTAATAAATATCAACTCAGTATTTCTAAAATCAATATTGAGAGCAAATGACTTAAACAAATAACTGATTCAATGCTGCAATATTTTCCTGGTCAAGTTCTGAAGCAATAGCATTGAACTGTACGGAAAATAATTCATGTATCGATCTTAGAAGTTCCTTCAATACGTTTTTGGTCTCTGTAAATAAAAACACTAAATGAAAATTGTTTTCTTTTTAGTGAAAGACATATTTACCGTCGTTGGGTATTTGATCTTTTATGAGTATATGAACAAGGATATAAATTACTTTATCAATATTGCCTTGCAACATTTCTGATCCATTTTGATAAAGTACATATAAGGCTTTGACAACAGCTTCATTTTCTTCAAAGTCACTTTTCAAAGGTAAACGTTCCAAGAAGACAGGCAACACCTAGATGTGTTTTTATAAATGAATATATATTAAGTTCAAAATTAAATATACTCACTTGATCTAGGGGCATACCATTATGATTAACAATAATCATTTTTCCAATGGCACCTACAATATTATCCAGTGTTCCTTCATGTGATTCCTTGCTAACTAGGGAAGAAAGCACTTGCAATATTTCTGGATAAAGACTGAAAAAAAAACCGTTCAATAATCTTTGAAATTTTTTCGTTCGAAAAAAGGGCAGTTAGATGTTCAAGGCATAGTAAATAAGCAGCAATACAAATTAAATTTCATCAATTGAACTATTAATTAACTGAAAATCATGTGAATATTGATATGAAGTTTCTGTGAAATAAATATAAGAAATCATGAGTTTCCCCCACCCATTAACTTTCTCTAACCACGCAGACATCAATACTAGCAATCGAAAGATGTCTAGACATTATTCTAAAAAGGAACTATCAGCAATGCGGATTTAGCTGTTCATACGGATAGTCAAGCTGTTGTTAAAGCACTGACCTCCTATGTCATTGATTCAAAGCTAATTTGGGAGTGCCGGAACAAACTCAATGAGGTAGGCAAGAAAAATAAGGTCTCTTTAATCTTGGTACTGGTCATTCAGGAATCGTAGGAAATGAAGAGGCCAATACACTTGCCAGAAAGAGCGCACAAACGCCACTCACTGGCCCAGAACCCTTCTATGGTATCTATAGGAATTATAGGAAAATACACCCAAAAAAAGGGAATCATGGTGAAGGAGAGATCCGAAAGGAAAAAATTTTGGCCGAATCTCTCAGGGATGGATTACTCCAAAAAGTTCCTCTGGAATTTTGAAACTGCCAGCTCCAAAAAATATGGATCTCAGTAAGAACCAAGTACACCTACTCACTGGCTTTCTCCCAGGACATTGTCGCCTAAAGAAGCATATGTGGAGAATGGGTTTATCGGACACTGACGAGAGTGAATTCTGTGGGGAGGAGGAAGAAACTCCTATTCACCTGGTTACGGAATGCTATGCGTAAGCCAAAGGAAAGAGTGCTTTAGACAAGAAACTTGTAGGAGTGGGGAATTATCCTCTTTGAAGCCGTACCAGATACTGAATTTCATCAAATCTCTGGAACTGGAAGGCGAGCTGTAGGAGGCGCGATGCGAACAGCTCTGTTAGGAGGCACAATAGACCTCAAGGTCGCAGTGAACTCTAAACCCTTTTCACTCTAAACTATAAAATAAGTCACTTCCATGGAATCATGCTTGAAAAAATTTATGTGCCAGACGTTTATCTAAGATGTCTGAAAACATCTTACGTTTACCATAGAGTCAGAACCTTTATCAAAGTTGTTCTGCTGTGTGATAATAGGGCCAATTCTGTAAACAACTGTTAAATTTTAAAGAATGGTTAAAAATTAAACTATCCGCTAACTTCATTTCACTATTCTGTATGCTTCATAAGCTTTGAAATATTAACGGAAGACGCTTAATTTTAGCCGATATATGTTAAAATTTTTTAACGTGCCTTTAATTTTTAACCAGTTCTTATAGAATTGACCCTAATGAAGGGTTATGGTTCATGTGTATGTAAGTTGTTTGCCTTTTTGGTAGTGATGTTCTTTAAAGGTTATTAGGAACTCGAAGATCGCATTCAAGCAGATAGTCACTGACACTCTCGATAAACTGTTCCATACTTGTGTTTATTCTTACAATGTACTTGAGAAAATTGTAATGAAGTCGGTTATTGTGTCGTTCAGATTTACCTGAAGCTTAAATATAACTAGGTCTAGAGTGATATCATTGTTATTGGTAAGTTCTAATTAGGCAATCCAAACCACGTGAATATTCCACCATTGTCAACCTCAAAACGATTCTGACAGGTCGCTGGCTTGCAGTAAATATGAGGAATTTTATTATCTTATGCATTTCATGAGTGAACAAGTGAGTTTTTATGATTTGTAATGTCAAAAAATATCCTGAAGCAACACTGACGAAGGAAATTTCACTCAAATATATGATTACAACTTTTATTATTGGGACCCCAAAGGGATTGAAGAAAAAGTACTGGAGAAGGAATATTTATCAGCGCACTCTACCTGCAACTTCTTTATCCTTTTATATGATATAAAATTCAAATATTCATCAGTTTTACATTTTACATGAACTGATTACTGCTTATTTCAGTGTCTAGGAAGAAATATTCACTTCAGTTTCTCATCATCGATTTTGTCAAGCCTGGATGACTGCTGATCAAATTTCCCTTGATTTTCTGGTAGTGGTAAGTCACTTAATATGTGAATAATACACCAAGCTACACACACTGGGTGTTCCAAAATATTCGAGAAAATCCTCTTAATTTGAACAACTGGCACATCCAACTTTGACACACATTTATGGCATTTTTTTATTGAAAATGCACTTAATTCGAAAAATTTCTACTGGTCTGATATTAATTAGAGTAAGACTGAGTAGAAATATCAAAAAAATGGCCACACAAAACAATTTCTCAAGTAAATAAACAGTTTTAATGTCCACATGAACAAAGCTGAATTCCCATTGTTTGACCACCATCGCTAACTTCAAAAAATATTTGACAGGTCGTTGGATTGTCCTGAGAGAGAATACAAGAAAAATCCAAATGAGACGAGGTGTACGGCAGGGAGATACAATGTCACCAAAATTATTTACATTGGCCTTGGAAGACGTGTTCAAGGAAATAAACTGGCAAGACAAAGGTATAAAGATAGATGGTGAATATCTTAATCATCTAAGATTTGCTGATGATATAGTGTTGATTGCATCCAGTGAAGAAGAACTGAAAGAAATGTTGGAAGACCTAAATAACAAATCCAAGGATATCGGTTTGAAAATGAACATCTCAAAAACGAAATACATGACCAACAAAACCACAAATGATAGTTGCATACTAAAAATAAGCAATGATGTCATAGAAAGAACAGAATCGTATATTTATTTAGGTCAAAAACTAACACTATCAAAAGAAAATCTCAAAGCCGATCTAGCGAGAAGAATATCATCAGCTTGGTCGGCCTTCGGCAAACTTCGTAATATCTTAACATCGAGAATACCAAACACCTTGAAAGCACGCACATTTGACCAGTGTATTCTCCCTGTCCTTACTTACGGAACAGAAACTTGGGCACTGAATAAAGAAATTCTCCACAAACCAAGAGCCATGGAGAGACGAATGCTTGGTGTAAGTTTACGAGACCATATACGAAATGAAGAAATACGTAGGCAATCTCGGGTGACAGACGTAGTCACCCGAATGTGTAAACTGAAGTGGAGTAGGGCTGGTCACTTAGCCAGAGTGTCAGACAATCGCTGGACTCGCAGAATTGTGGAATGGCGGCCACGCAACAATTCCAGAAGTAGAGGGCGACCACAAACAAGATGGACTGATGATATAAAAAGACTTCTGGGCACAAACTGGGGACAGCAAGCTCAAAAACGGGAAGCTTGGAAGAAGTTGGAAGAAAAATATATAGAGAGATGGACAAAACTAAGGGAGGCTTAATTCGACAATGGGTTATTAGCTGTGAATGATGATGATGATGATGATGATGGATTGTCTAATTATGTCAATATAACCAATAATTTTTTCAGTTTACATAAACAATATTTTCTGTAAAAAATGTACTCACCCAACGACTTTTTCTCGCCCATGTAAAATCATCTCACCAAGCCCATAAACAGAATTATTTCTTACTTCATCTGCTTTATCTCTTATTCCTCTCAACCAAAGTTGCATCAACTGTTGAACATAGGGTTCAACGTATATGCCCACGCAAGACATACACTCGGCCAATGTACCATATGAGAAAGATCTTTGAGCTATACTTTGTTGTTTCATCTGAAACAAATACATGAGATTATGTAGTATCATTACAAAAGAAGAAGGTATTTTTCATGCACTTCTGCAATATGGGTATCAAATGAAAGGGCTTGCCGAAAATAACTAGAAATAACTGAAAGGTAAAAAATAAATTAAAAGCAAAAAACCTTTTTGAAAAAACTTTCATTTGAATGCTCTAAAAAAAGAAAATTAAATTTTCTTATAAAATTTTAAATATCAACTCATAACCTCATTATACACAATTCATATGATCATAAAAGCTTGTCGCGAGGTTTGCGTAAATACCCATTTAATCAAACTGAAATTAAAAAAAAGAACTTACCAGATTAAATTACTCAATTAAATAAGTACTAGTTTATTTCCACAAGTAAATCGAGCGACAAGCTTTTATGATCATATAAATTGTGCATAATGAGGTTATGAGTTGACACTTTGAAATTTTAGAAGAAAATTTAATTTTTTTTAGAGCATCTAAATAAAACCTTTTTCAAGAGGTTTTTTTTGCTTTGAATTCATTTCCAACAGTTTCCGTATTACGATTCGACAAAGTGCTTCACGACGACCCAAAAATGTTCCGAGTTTCACAAACCGTCTCTGCCAAATTTTCACCGTTTTTATAGTAAATTTTAATAATTTCAATGTGTTGTTGATGCTTGTTTCGTTCCATTTTTATTGATGGCGTAGTTTCTACTTGTCAAATGTCAAAAAATGACAGCTTCAAAGTGACATCTACCGAAATAGCGCCCTATTCGAAATAACACATATTATTGGAAAGCACTTTATAATCCTATAATTATTACTTTTTCGTTCTCGATAGCATGAGAAAGTTCATTAATAAACTTACAGTTCTGATAGAAAGAAGTTGAAGTAAATTAGTGAAGTAAAGGGCAAAATCATCTTTATTCATAGATTTTCCATATCTAGGAATAATGTCACAAGCAGATTCCAATAACATTTCATCTTGCTCAGCATCTGTGCTCTCCTCAATATCTTCAACACTAGCGGCAACAGTTATATCATTATCTTGGCAAACAGTCTGAAGAAAAAGATTGAAAGAAGAATTAGCCACAATATCGAAAGAAATAAATTGTCAATTATATATATTAAATTATTAATTATATATTTTCAATATTCACTTTAATTTTTTGAAATGTAACTATTATTCATTACCCTTCAACTAACGACATTAAATACCTTATGAGTCAGAATATCTATGACACAATTCATTATAGCTTCTTTGTGGCCTTCTCCCACAAAAGCATCTCCCTTAATCTCCGTTAATAAAGATGAATAGGCATCTAATCCCGCCAATACAACTCCTTTTTCTTCGTCCAACCTTATTATTTCCGAACATTTAGGAATGAACAATTGCAATACTTTATATAGAGCCTGTTTTGTTTCGGTTGAATTAATTTGGTGCAAAGTTATACAAAATTGAAGTGTTGTTTCTATTGCTGCTTTTTTAATGTTATCTCCTGGATAGTCTGTAAGTTTGAAAACTTCTTCGAAACATTTTTCTATATATGGCAGAAATGCCTCCCTGTAAACAAAATAAAAATATCATGAGAAAAAATCACAACACTACCAACACTTGTCATTTATTATTACACTTGACCTCATTATTGAGACAACCACAAACTAATAACGAGCGTTCAAGAAAAAATCGAGGTCATAAAGGCGTCGTATGAAACTACCATATCGAAGAAGTAAAAAAATTTGATATTTGTTTCTTTTCAGAATTCCTTCATTATCAGAAAACTGGAATTTGGTGTGCAAGAGAAAGTTGAATTATTTGACCTAGTTTTTTTTTAAAGAACTTGAATAAATTTTTGCATTCACCAAGGAAACAGTACGTCCCCTATCGTTAACGGATGAACTATCGCAAGGGCACTAGTTTTGTTTACTTTTCGCTAAAGGCGTCTAGGCGTTGCTCTTCGGAAACGCCAAACGAGTAGTTCTGATTCTCGCCGATATAGCGCTACGATCTTAATTTCAGTCGCCTATAACGGTCCGCTGCGATGTATAACGGCCTACTCTACCCTTCAGAAGGTCGCGGATGTAGCCGCAACGCAAGACAAACCGTTGTTCCGTGTCTCCAACGTTAGTCAGTGATCCCATAAAAGACGCTTACGCGATAACCTGCTCCATGGACTTCGATTTATTTATTTACACAGAATAAAGCAAACAGGTGATGATTATGTAAACGACTTTTAGTGAATTGATGTAATAGTAGTGTCGTGTAGGGTCGAGTTATATTGTTTCTATAGATATTTTCCTGAAGGACCCGTAACAATGAATTTTTAATAGAATCTGCGTATAAAATGTATAAATTCATGCTTCTTAGAATTCAATTGTATCTCCCACATTTGTGGGATTTTATCATTACATATCTATACATCAAACGTTTTTTAATCATAGAGATTTCAGTCTTGACAAAGTTGATAAACATTCTGACAACATTGTTAACTTGTTAAGAGACCAGTGAAGAAATAATATTCGATGATATTTAACTCAGGACAGCATTCAGATTATTCTTGAAATTCAAGATTTTTTCCTCAAATTTCATCCTATACAATTAGGAATAAATCGAAAACGACGCGTTTTATCGAAAAAACATAAGAATACTTTTATTTTCTTAAATAAATGGTTCTTTCGAAAACGTGAACCGTTTATCTTCTTCAAGTGGTTTTAAAGTATTTTTGCGTGACTTTACGAGTCGGCTACGCTGTAACTTTTATAGCAGGAAAAATATTGAATGAGTTTTGATTGAGGAATATAGACCGTGAATAAAGTAAACCATCAACCAAAATTCAGTTCATTCGAAATAACGGTTCCGAAGATATGAACAGAAAAGTGTTAATTCAATTCAACTTAACTTTCAACTTCAATTTATTAAACCAAATTATTACAATAACAATAACATTAAAGAAATTTCATGGATTTTCGACACCCTGTATCTTTCAAACGAAACCGAATTTTGAAAAATGGTATGGGAAAAAAGTGTTTCGTGTAATGAGAGGAATCTACAGTTAAAATATATGTACAAGTCAAAGACTCACCCTGTATCAAGGAAATCAAGAATATTTCGGCATTCAGGGATATAAAAAGTCGAACTTTACAGAATGCTCTGCTCCACTTCAATTTAATACAAAGAATAATTCAAAAAAATATGAAATAACATTTTTAGGTAACTCTTCGCAAAATACTCACTTTGTTTGTGCACAGATCTCCCTCAATGCCAGACAAGCCTGTTCTTTTTCCTCCGTGAATGGATTTTCCACTGCGTAATTACATGCACCATATTCTCCGCTATCCTCAGAACCAAGATCTTCCTCATCCGAATTTTCCTCAGATTCACTACTTTGGCCGAAAATGTCACAATCATTCTTTTTATCGTCATCTTCAAAATATGTCTTAAAAAAATTAACATTAGTAAAAATTAAATCGTTTGCAAATGAAGTACTTTACCATTATACCATCAGAGTTTTGTAAAGTTGACACCATCTCTCGAATAATTTTGGGTAAAGCTTCAACAATATCTTTCTTCATTATTATTGATAGAGCCGCAAATAAAGCGAATACCGCCCTTCTCACATCTGGATCATATGTGTCTACCAATCTCAAACCCATTTGGAGGGTGTCTCCCACTATAGGTTTAAAATGTTGTTCTCCAACACCTTCAGCAACTACTGCTAAAGAATCTATAACAAAACCACAGTCTTCAACAATTGTAAATTTTGGTCAATCTCCGAAAATCTCCAAATATCATATAGAAGCCGTAATCTTCTGTCTGCTTGTACAGGGTTCCCCATAATAGACTACCCATTTTATTTAATTAATAATTTCCCTACAAGATAACTAAATAAGCTGTTCTCTGTGGCAAAATCTTTTGCCTCTGGGAGTTGAGTTAATTATTAATCAATAATTCGCAAATAAGTTTTAAAGACTCCTAACTAAAAATTGTGACCAAAACTTGTATAACATAACGGCACTCTAGATTGTAGATCGGGTCCTAGTTCCGGAATTATCCGCAATATTTCGCGGCCGTGGCGCTATTGTGGCAATGAAAGAGCGAACCCTTTCGTGAGAAATGGAAAGCAAAACCCCATCACAGATTTTCGATCGACAATCGCTAGTCTTACACCAGGGTTCTAAGCATCTATTTTTTAATTAATAATTTCGTGCAACATCATTTTTCTACGAGAAGTTTGTTAGTTTTCATCAATAATTATTTAAATTATTTAATGTTTTTGCTTGGAAACCTTATTTCAACAACCGTTTGAACTTTCATAGAATATTCAGTGCAACAACGTTTGTTTTGTGTAATAACATACGTAAGAAGCAATTCGATAGAAGAAGTTAGGCGTTCATTCCGGCGTCAGTATAATAACAACAATAAGGGTCACGCGCCAAAGCGTAAAACTGTTCAGATATGCGTTCATCATTGCCTATTGGCGTCAAAATGGTTCTATTCAAAATTTGAAGAAGCCTGGATGTGCACCAGAAAATATTGAAGGAATTAGAATTGCTTTTACGAGAAGTCCTAAAAGGTCTGTTTACCGACAAAGCCTTATCCTGGGAATATCAAAGGAAAGCTTAGATCGAATTCTTCAAAAGGATTTCAAATTTCTTCCCTATAAATAACAAATGACAATTTTTTTTTACACCAAGGAACAATTCAGTCTCCTAATGAGCGACGGAGCAAATTTTTTTTGAACAGCATGGTTAATAAAAAGAATGTTACATACTGGTCAAATGAAAATCCTCGTGAAATCTTTATACACATAATCCATAAGTTGTTGTGTGGGGTGAAGCAGGATCTTTTGGTATTATTGGTCCATATTTTTTGGGGGATGCAAATATCTGCGCTGTAACAATAACATCCGAGCGCTACGTAAACATGCTAAAGACATTCCTCATTCCAGAATTAAATAAACGAGGAGAACTACTCCAACAAGATGGGGCAACAGCTCATACCGCCAGAAACTCAATGAGGGTTCTGTGAGAAATGTTTAATTGCCGATTTATTTCTTGATTTGGAAATTTGCCTTAGCCTTCGACGTCCAGAAACAACGAGGAATTCAGAGTAAAAATTCGTGAGGAAGTTGAAGGAATAAACGAAGGTTTGCTACGCGTAATGGGTAGCTTTTTATCTGATATTGAAAAATGTGTTGAAGTTTTTGGAGGTCATTTAGAAGACGTGAGTTTTAAAAGTTAGAATTAAACTAGCCGAATATTCTTAAGTTATCATAATAGGTGTAATTCAATATAATAAAGTTTTTTGTTGACTGAAAAAAACTAATTCAAACATTAAAATGGTTAGCCTATTATGGGAAACACTGTATTACTTTCAACATTGAGTATGCATATAACTCACCAAGTGCAGCGCTGCGATGTGCATAATTTTCTGTGTCTGGAGCTGCGCTGATGTATACGTTCAGTATTTCAATTATTTGTGGAAAATATGGGACTATCTCAGATTTAACCGAAGTAACAGCAGCCTCCAGTGTGCTGAAACATGACTTTTTGAGTTCTCTCGACCATCCCTGAGGGTTCAGTCCTTGGAAAATTTTCTCCATTAAAACAGGGAGATAAGGTAACAGACCTAGACCCAATGTCTCACAAAAAGTTCCAATAGCATAGAACAATCGATCCAAACCATGAGGTTCAGTCCTCTCTGTTTCCATCACGTAATAAACATGATTTAGAAATTCAAAGAATAGAGGCATTAATTTTTCAGAATACTGACTAATTTCTGGCTAAAAATGAATTTCAATTAACTTACAATCATGGAAGTGAATATTAAATTATCTTAACGTTCAGACAGAATTTATTTACTACTAACCTGCAAGTGTTCAGAAAATTGCCCTAAGGCAAAAAACGCGGCATTTTTAACCGAACTATTGTTATCTTTCATTGCTTCACAAACGCAATTAATGAAAGCTTCCAAATACTTCTTTCTAATGCACTCTGAGCATCCTTCTGCCAAAACAGCCAAACACAAGAATGCAGCTTTTTTACGATTAGGATCAGTACCACCTATATGTGGTTCAATCTTCTCTAATATATAATAAACCACTTTATCTGCTGGGATATTCAGTGCAATTAAATCCAAGGTCTGTGTTGCTACAGTTACCGGTGTTAACTGATCAGAATCCCCTGAAAAATATTCCTCATCCTCATCACGATCCGATATTCTTGCCATAAGTTCCATTAAAACATCTATAATGGGATTGATCAGCTGATGCTTCATTAATGCCTGTGAACATAAGTATCTGAAAGCGAACAGTCAAATAAAGGGTTTTCCAATAGGAGCTGTAATTTCGAGTTGCCCGCTATTTCCGTAGATGTCATTTTTTGACATTTGACAAGTATAAACTACGCTATTAATAAAAATGGAACGATACACGCTTCAAGAACTCATGGAAATTATTAAAATTCATTATAAAAATGGTGAACATTTGGCAGAGAAGGTTCGTAAAACTCGAAAATTTTTGGGTCGTCGTGAAGCACCTTATCGATCCGCAATACAGAAATTGGTGAAAAAATTTGAGATGCTGGGGCAAGCTAGTGATGTGAAGAATAAAACTCGTGCACGTCGCTCAAGAGCAGCCGAGAATATTGCTGCTGTGTTTTGGGTGAGGAGGTGTGGGGGTAGGGGGGTGTTGGATGATGCAATAAAATTCGGAAATTCGAAAGGTTTGGGTGAGGAGGTGTGGGGGGGTAGGGAAAATTCAACCGCATAGACTAATTAGAACTTTTGAACCTCGACAAGTCTGGACTCGGAAAACGGGAAATGTAAACACAGCAAGATAATGGCGCCCTTATATGATACCTATAAATAAAAATGTTTCAAAATCAGTTACAAAAGGACATAGCATATCTTGAACTTGAAATACCAAGATCACAAATAATTGACCGTTTATTCGTTATTTATAACTCAAACTGATTTGAAATTGAAACTGGCACTGAATTGCATTTTATTTATAGGTATAATATACAGGTTGTCCCAGAAGTCGCGCACCCCACCGAGGGGATCGAAAGTGGAAAATATTCTAAGCCCAAAATCCATGTTTGAAATTTTTTGATAACGTAGTTAATCAGTAATTAATTATTGAATCAGGAGCTCCCACAGAAGAATGAGTCGGCAGTGGGGACGCGGGAGAGAGAGACACCAGTCTTGATTGATTCGTGATCACGGGCAAAATGGGTTCATGAGCCCCCCCCCTCCTGAGATTTTGATGGCCTTATCGTTTTTCAGCAGAACACCCTCAATATTACTTTCTTAATCCAAAGGGCAAGGAAAAATGGTCCCACATGAGAAACATTTCTGCGGGCGCCCATAATATGAGTTTTAAAAAGCTTTTTCAAATTTTGATTCTCAATCAACGTCTCTTTGTCAGAAGAAATATGTATTTGATTGTAGAAGTTTGTGCGATCCAGCTAAATTCAATGGAATGAAATAAGAGATTGTGAATGAATTTTTCGATGATGTCTCCATTTTCTACAAGTTTCCATCCCAGAAATCATAAAAATGAAGACATATCCTCGTTTTATTCGGAAAACATTGAATTTAAACATCGGTGACGAAATTCTTGAAAGAAATGTAGCCCATTATACAAATAGGACAAACAGGACAGACCTTTGTAAAATCCACCGATAGAGAAACAACGCAATTGAATGCGTGTGGTGGCACATAGTTGCTACTAAAGCAACTATAATCCGTCGGGACAGTTTGCTCCATTTTGTTAGCTACTCATATACAGAAATCTGTAGGATATTCATTTCGCTCTAGTACTATCACTGCGTTCGTTATGTCCAATCCGGAGAGAAGGGAGAGAATACGAACACAGATCATCTAATTAATTCGGTTACGAATATACAATTTACTGACTTCGGGTCATAAACGGTAAGGAAAGGTTTCGTCTGCGTTTCTGCTCCGAAGTCACTTAATTGTACGAGGTCTGGCTATTAAATAACGAGACTGCGCGCGCAGAAGGCGTCCTAGAGGGGTAGGGTGGGAAACGAATGCAGCATTGGATAGCTGGAAGTGTCTACTATTCCAGTACGAAAACACGTTTTCGTCGCTGTAGTAGTATTTTTTGTGTAGAGGTTAGAAACGAACGTGTTTTTTTCTCGTGCCGATAACGATGTGTGTCAAATTAAAAAAAACTCCGACTGAGTGCTATAAGTTGTTGAAAGAGGCCTATGGTGAGAATTCTCTATCTCGTGCGCGTGTTTTCGAATGGTATAAAAGGTTTTCTGAAGGCCGAGAGAGCACCGAAGATGACCAACGTCCCGGTCGACCTGTCTCTGTTTCAACTCCGCAAACAGTGACCAAAATAAATGAAATTGTGCGCGGAGATCGTCGTATGAGCATTCGGATGATTGCTGAGACTGTAAACGCCGATAAAGAAACTGTCAGAAAAATTTTACATGACGACTTGAACATGAAGAAAGTCTGTGCGAAGTTGGTCCCAAAAAATTTGACCCCTGACCAAAAGCTCGTCCGTCAACAGATTTGCTCAGATTTTCTTGAGAGGTTAGATGAAGAGCCTGAATTGATGGAAAACATCATCACTTGCGATGAAACCTGGATATTCCAATACGATGTTGAAACTAAGCGGCAATCCATGCACTGGAAAACTCCTGCATCGCCGAGAATGAAAAAAGCAAGGATGTCGAAATCAAAATTTAAAGCCATGCTAATCGTTTTTTTCGACATCAACGGTATCGTGATGACTGAATGGGTTCCAGAGGGTCAAACTGTAAACCAAACTTACTATTTGAAAGTTTTGGCAACGCTGCGAGAGCGAGTTCGTAAGAAACGGCCGGAGTTGTGGAAAAGCAAATCGTGGATCTTGCACCAGGACAACGCACCTGCCCATAACGCGCTGTCTGTGAAGCGTTATTTAGCCGCTAGAGGCACTCCAGTACTCGAACACGCGCCGTACTCGCCTGATTTAGCACCCTGTGACTTTTTCCTATTTCCGAAGATCAAGTCTGCCTTAAAAGGAACCCGGTTCGAGTCGATGGAAGAGGTAAAGCGAAAATCGGCGGAGCTCCTAAATGCTCTTACAAAAGAAGACTTCCAGCATTGCTTTGACCAATGGAAAAAACGAATGGAACGGTGTGTGGCGAGGGAAGGGGAGTATATTGAAGGGGAGCATTCGATTGTAGAATAATTTTTAAAATAAAACTCTTTTTCATAAGCAGTCTCGTTATTTAATAGCCAGACCTCGTATATCCGTATCCGAATGAATTAGATGTTCTAGGTTCGTATTCTCTCCCTTCACTCCCGATTGGATATAACGAACGCAGTGTATGAATCATATACATAGACGGTGTGAAATGGAGATAATATGAATTGTTTGAATTACAATAAGAAATTAATCAAACATTAGTGCCCAGCCCGTTACTCACCGCAGATGCGAGGGTAAAAAAGACATCTGCGCCCCTCTGAACTATCAAACTCAATGGCTCTACTGAATAATCTGAAGGCAACTCCAAAACTTTGGGTGTGACTGTAAAGAAGGAGCTATCTTGGTCGAAGCATATCGCCAATACTTCACTGAAGGCAATCGAATCGTGCGCAGAATGCGGTAGACTTTTCGAAGCTATGGTCCATTAACATGTTTCAAGCTTAAAAATACAAAGTATAAAATCGTGATGTTTGCTCGGCCTGAGTGGAGCGTTAACTTCGATCGCAACAAAGGGTTTATCGAAAATATCCAACATCGCTTATGGATTTCACGAGCCTCGTAAATGGACTACTGCACTAGGCTCCTCAAGATTTTCAGATAGGGGTAAACATGTTCACAAGACAAGATTATTACGTTTAGGGCATTGCAAGGACTTTCAAGTGTGCATATGCCGACACTTTTCCCTTCCTTTTCAAAACAGCGATACGCGTCTTGGTGGACACAGGCTGAGCAAGTGAATCTTCCGCACAACGCCCAGGATGGAATCGCCTACCTCTGTTAATTATTTCAAAAATTTATCGGACGAATTTCTTCAGTGATGGACTGTTTTTAACAGTGTAACATTTTTTCCGTCAATAGGTTCGATATGTTTTTAGGTATCTTATTTCTTATTGTAAAGGGTTTTTCAATAAAAGCTGTTATTTTGACGTTCGAAGATACATTTTATCAGATAATGATTGGATGTTTATTTCATTATAAGGGGTAAGGTATGCCGTTAATAATGGAAAATAACATCAGCCAAATGACCACCCACCACTAAAGGACCATAATATCCTTTTCATGAAAACCAAATAGCAAAATGGTTGTCCTATGTCCTCGATAGCTTAACGAATTCCATTTTTGAGGTCTTGAATCGACGCTGGGCTCTAGCGTAAAGCTTCTCTTTCACATGGCCCCCAGAGGAAGAAGTCGCAAGATGTTAAATCACAAGATCTAAGTGGCCAATTGTGATAATCTCTACACATCGCTAACTGGTCCCAACATCTCAAAATTTTCCACCAATTTCTGTATTGCGGTTCGACAAGGTACTCCACGACGACCCAAAAATGTTCGAGTTTTACGAACCGTCTCTGCCAAATTTTGACCATTTTATAGACAATTTTAATAATTTCAATGTGTTATTGAAGCGTGCATCGTTTCATTTTCACTAATTGCGTAGTTTCTATTTGTCAAATGTAAAAAAATGACAGCTTCAATAGTGACATCTACCGAAATAGCGGGCTATTCAAAATAACACCTCTTATTGGAAACCCCTTCAGTTTAATAATAATAGTACAACTATGTTCAACTTCCAATTTTTCATATGTTGAAATTAATTTATTCCCAATAAATAATAATACATTGGGTATATTTCAGTACTCTGACCAAAAATCCGTTAAATAATGTAACTCAATTGAAAAAATACAATTAATTAAAAAACAAAGGACCCCGCACTTTTTCTATGGCAAATGGCGTTCCGTCAAATTTTCTAAAATTTTGGTAAAATGTAGTACTCGGCCTACTGATCAAAAGTGTCCATGGCCCCAACTCAATCCTATGACTAGTTTTCGAGATACAGGGCGTTGAAGTTGGGAATTACCCACTTTTACTACGCCCGTATCTCGGAACAGAATCGAATGAACTTCAATTTTCCTCAAGAAACATTTCATTACATCCCCAGGGAGCAACCATATAGAGGAATATGACCGAAAATCGTTACGAATACAGGGTCATCCATAATTGAATGCATGCCCGATTTTGAAAGTATAAAATATGTCAGTTTCAGAGCGAGAACGTTCACAAAATGAACTATTACACTGGATATGTTGTTGTTACATCGAAAAAGTCTGCAATACCCAGAATTTATACTGGGTGATCCATTATTATAGAAACTATTCTCAAAGAGGGTTAAATGGACACCCTTTATTTATGGGTTGATTCGAGGTGTTTGTTTAATTTTTTTAGAACATATCATCACGGACTTCAAAGAATACAGGGTGATTCAGTCATGAAATGAACTTTGAACCTCACGAAAATATCCAAAAACCACCTTTTTTTTTCATCACCCTGTATTTCAAGATTAACTCCGATGACATCAATACGGCCGAGAGTTTTTATCCACTTCCTATGAGCAGATTTTTTTTTATGTAATATGAAAATTATTTATTTGTTATTCTATTCTTATTCCAGCATAACAAAAAATCTGGTCATAGGAAGTGGATAAAAACTCTCAGCCGTATTGAGGTTTTTATATCAAGTACAGTGGTGAAAGAAAACTCCCACCTCGTCGGAGTTAATCTTGAAATACAGGGTGATGAAAAAAAAAAGTGGTTTTTGGGTATTTTCGTGAGGTTCAAAGTTCATTTCATGACTGAATCACCCTGTATTCTTTGAAGTCCATGATGATATGTTCTAAAAAAATTAAACAAACATCTTCAATCAACCCATAAATACAGGGTGTCCATTTAACCCTCCTTGAAAATAGTTTCTATAATAATGGATCACCCAGTATGAATTCTGGGTATTTCAGACTTTTTCGGTGTAACAACAACATATCTAGTGTAATAGTTCATTTTGTGAACGGTCTCGCTCTGAAACTGACATATTTTATATTTTCAAAATCGGGCATGCATTCAATTATGGATGACCCTGTATGCGTAACGATTTTCGGTCATATTCCTCTATGTGGTTGCTCCTTGGGGATGTAATGAAATGTTTCTTGAGAAAAATTGAAGTTCATTCGATTCTGTTCCCAGATACGGGCGTAGTAAAAGTGGGTAATTCTCAACTTGAACGCCCTGTATCTCGAAAACTAGTCATAGGATTGAGTTGGGGCCATGGACACTTTTGATCAGTAGGCCGAGTACTTCATTTCACCAAAATTTTAGAAAATTTGACGGAACGCCATTTGCCATAGAAAAAGTGCGGGGTCCTTTATGCTCATGAAAGCTTACCTTTCCTTTAGATTTAACAAGCCATCCAACAATACCAATCGCTTTAACTTGCACACCAGTAGGCAACGAATTATCGCACCCAATTTTAAGGCACATCTCAACAACATTTTTTATATGTGGGACAATTACTGGACCTACGTAATCCATCAAATCCTCCAATAATCCCAGAGTTGCAGTACCTTTATGTTCATCAAGACATGCATGAGCTTTCATGATCTCCAACAAATGTGGGATTAACTCATGGTAGACATTAATCATCTGCAACCATGAATACATTTATTTTCTCTCGTTATGAAATTTTTCTACATATTCTCATAATGTGATATATTCAAAGGAATTTCAAGAAAAGTAGACATTGAGATGCCTAAAAAACTTGAATGCCTCGATCCGACAGGGAGGAGTCCCTCCCACCATAGAGATGGAAGGTGAAGGGTTCCCTCAATATACTATCATTGATGATTTGAAATGAACTATGTTTTATACTACTATCGTCAGCTTTGCTATTTGCTCCTTAGTTGGGATAATAAAAATACTATGAAAACTAGGATTTCAATATACAGGATGTTACATTGAAAAATCAACATTTTGGGAAATAGCTCGGAGCCGTCAATTCTGTTTATGAGGGGGACATTTTTTTAACGAAAACCATCATATTTCATCCCTCTTCGCGGCGACCCCAAACCCTTAAATTTGAATAGGGAGGATGGGTCGATATGTTGTTGAAAAGTTTTATCCTTCTGTATATGACAGTGACTAGATAAGTCGTTTAAGTAATATTCTATTTTGAAAATGAAATAACACCCGATTTGCCTGGAGCATAATATGATTACCAATTTCAAAGAGACAATGCAGAAGTGAAATATGTTCCTGAAATTATAGTTTTGTTCATTGTGTCTGCACTAATTGCAATATTTTACACTGGAGTAGATCATAAACAATGATTCGATAGTTTCTGCCTTGCAGAGCAGTTGTAGTTAGACAGTTGGATGTTGTTGGTCCAGACCATATATACTCCATTCACTTTTATAAAGTATCCCGGTTGGCCATGACATTCTGACACATTTCACCGTGTATATTTTGAAAATGTTAGGTTATATTAATTTTCCTGTCAGATAAATACGCAACGTTGCTTTTTCTACATAGAGGTCGTAATTAAGTGTATTCATCAAAATCTTTGATTAACAATATATCTTTTGTGGTTCCTAAAATAAACTTAATATAAAAAATCTTTTTCTGTGATTTTTGTCGGTTCAACCTAACTATAAGTAGGTATTTTTATCTTTTGTGGTTCCTAAAATAAACTTAATATAAAAAATCTTTTTCTGTGATTTTTGTCGGTTCAACCTAACTATAAGTAGGTATTTATTTTTTTGTGATGTTATTTCATTTAGTTATGGTAAATGTTGTAGTTGTAGTCTCCATTAATAATAATGTGTATTTGTCATCCAGCTTGTACATGACAGGTCATAATATAAAAAAAAATACTCATACAGCAGTAAATTGACAGATATGTCACACACATATACAAAAACCAAATCTCTCATCACTGATACCTATTCTTAAAAAATCTAACAAATTCGTCAACTGAGTAGAAACACTCCTTCGGCAGAGGATTCTCAATCTCCCTTTTGAATGCCGCATTCTCGAGACATTTCAACCCATCGTGCAACACATTGTAGAGCCTAGATCCACAGTATTGTGGGGATCTTTCAAAAAATGTATGATAGTGCTTTCCTAAACTAATTTTATAACTATTTCGGGTGGGGTACGTGTGATATGCCGAGCGCCTGACAAGTGATGGTTTAATGTCATGAATATGGGACAGCAAATAATAAAGATAAATACATGTAACCGTTAAAAATGATTCGAAATGAAAACTTGTCTAAATGACGATCTACGCTCCAGACCAAACAGCATCCTAATTATTCGCTTCTGCACGACGAAAACTCTCTGAGACTCAAAGGCCTTTCCCCATACAATTATATTACATATATAGGTTGAAAAACAGTTGAGTAATAAAAGGCGAGCGCACTCCCGAAACCCATGAATTTTTTAATATTGAATAAACTAAAATAACAGTTATTAAGTTTCCTGCAAATATTGTCGACTTCCGGTGTCCATTTCAATTGATAATCCAAGAACGTACCCAGTAACTTTATTTCTTTAGAAATTCTCAAATCAAAGCCATTGAAATTAAAAGTAGTATCAAGTGGTTTTCTTGGATGATTGTAAAACTCTATAATACTCGTTTTTTCAAAATTGATCATAAGACCGTTTCCGTCGCAACATTCCTTCATTTGTGCAAAAACCCTATTACACTTTTCGACCACCCCCTTGGGTGTTTTATCACTAATAACAATTGTCGTATCATCCGCGTACAGAAATATTTCTGTAATATGTACAAGGTGGGCAAAATTGGTGCTACATGAACTAAAACTTTTTGTTATAACTCAGCAAATAAACCTCTTAGAAAAAATCAGAGTACGCCACTGGATTGCTATCAGAAAAGTGCCTCTATAATGTTTTTATTTCAACATCCTAGCATGAACAGAAACGGAGATAATGACCAAAGTTGAAATTGCCCAAATTGCAATTTCGGCCTATAACTCGGAAACGAAAGAAGATAGAGGAATGCAGGTCACAGACAACCTCACCCTTAAGCATGAGTTTCAGAAAAACTTCAGCGTGACACATGGGCGTACCCTGGGGGGCAGCTGCCCCCCCCCCCTTGAAGATAAAATCAATGTTAATTTTCCTGGTTTACTGACAATATACCTGACCGACCATCTTCTCAGGTATGAGCTGCCCCCCCCTAGCTGAAATCCTGGGTACGCTCTTGGCGTGACAACGCCAAGTCGCGAACAATGGATTAACGACGATATGTTTTTCCCTGCAGGGTATCTCGTGTTTTACACCGATGGCTCGAAGACCGAAGACGGTCGAGTCGGAGCCGGAGTATACGGTTCCTCAATACAACTAGCCTTATCAATGGGCTTTTGTCCATCGGTGTTCCAAGCGGAAACCTTTGCCATATGGGAGTGCATTGCACACTGCATGAAATGTAACTACCGGAAAAAAAGGATTTATATACTATCTGACAGCAGAGCAGCCCTACTAGCGCTTGACTCACCACTAGTTCGGTCAAAGTTAGTTTGGGAATGCAAAATGTCACTCAACGCACTCGGGCTTAACAATCAGGTCAACCTCGTTTGGGTACCTGGCCACTCGGGAGTGCATGGGAATGAAATGGCTGATCAGCTAGCAAGGAAGGGTGGACTTGTCCCCTTCATTGGATCGGAGCCTTTCTGCGGCTTCCCAGCAAGCCATCAAGCGATGGCTGTTAGAGAATGGGAACAGGAAAGGAAGAGTAGGTCCTGACGACTGGTCTAGGGACAGAGACAGGCTAAGTCTTTCCTCTCGTACTCAACGAGCTGGACCAAAAAAGTTCTGGCACTTAGCAAATTAGAACTGAGGAAAATGACGGGCATACTCACGGGACACTGTCCTGTAAATTATCATCTTCGGAACATGGGAAAGGTTCCTGATGATACCTGTCGCTTCTATTTTATTATTATTCAATGATCTGAAATATGATTAACAATTATATGGAATAAGAACATGATCATTGCATTCCCTGCACCTCTGCATTTTGCCATGGCTCAGATCCATGTGGTCCAACAAAATAGGTTTCAAAGGTGTCCCTTAAGGCATCCTTAACAAAACTAAAA
Organism: Adalia decempunctata; assembly: GCA_951802165.1. Lineage (NCBI taxonomy): Eukaryota > Metazoa > Arthropoda > Insecta > Coleoptera > Coccinellidae > Adalia > Adalia decempunctata. The sequence goes on from OX637695.1 coordinate 42,259,062, forward strand.
AAGGAGTACGAAAAGATCAGTGGACAGTCTGAAATACTCCCTAAATTCATTCCATTTCCAAAAAGCCTCCTGTGGACAGTAACATTGAAGGCGTCCCAAAAATAATTCATCAACTGGCTTCTTTGAATCTTTTGGGGTTGCCATTAACAGTTCCTTTTCTTCTTCCAGAAATAACTGCACAATTAATTTTTCTGAGTCCATTTTCATACACGATATCTTCTATTGTTTTATTTCCACTCGCGAACATAGCCGTCGGCCCGTCGAACGAGTCATTCCTAGCAAACCACTTCGAGGCTCGAAGTGGTTTGCTAGGAATGACTCGAAGTTCGAGCGGAAATCGCTGTCCTCGACGGTCGACGGCCTGGACGTGGCGGTCGACAGCATGTCCGAAGAAACCGTAGCTTTAGCCGGTCTACCCACCGGAGAGACTACATCCAGGACTGCAAACAGAAAGGCTGGCCCTTGCTGGTTGGTTGTGACGCGAATGCTCCCCACTTACTGTGGGGCAGTACAGACGTCAACCCCAGAGGAGAGGCGCTAGCAGACGTCCTGTTTTCTATGTATCTAACTACACTCAATGTAGGTGTTTAGGGTTACACTACAAAGAATATACTCCAGCTATATTTTTAGATACAGAAGGAGCATTCAATAACACTGCATTCAAGGCAATGAACACCAGGGAGGGATTGTCCTCAGGGTGTTGTTATCTCACCACTGCTGTGGAAGTTCGTCTGCCTTTCAATGAATCATTTGTGGCTTTTGTTCTTGAACCAGTTGGATCTTGTATGGGTATAGACCAAGATCCTTAAGCAAAATTTTCCATGCGGTGGATGCACTGAGTCCAACTTGTTGTGAATGTCAATGAATAGACAATTCTGGACCTTCATTAACACTATCACTTACAGCAGGGATATTTTCTTCTGTACGTACAGTTCTTTGTCTTGTTGTTGTATCGAGTAGAGAAAATGTTGTCCTAAATCTATCGATTGTTCGACGAATAAGCTGCCCTGATGAACGACTATGTAAACCATAAATTTCACGAAGGTTTGACGAATAGAACACTGATTTTGAAAATAAATTTCAACAATTTGTAAACGTTGTTGAGGCGTGAGTTTTTCCATGATCATTTTTCAATGCTCACTGAACAGATATATGAAAACAACATGGCGTCTACCTTCTTTCAAATCACAGTTATTCCTATCGAAATTTCTATCACACCTGATACTTAATACCATTGAGTTTAAATTCAAACTCAATGTTGATACTCATGTGATGGGGTCTTCCAATTATAGTTCCTCTGTCAACACATATTCAATATTCCTTTTCCTTCTACCCTAGCTCTTATTTTCTGAATTTTGTTGCATTGTCATTTTCATCATAATCAGTAATTACTAAAACTAAGGCTGCAGCAATTAATTTCTGCTCATTTGTCGCCATTATTTGTGATTTAAATTTTTGTTTTGAGTTGTGTACAAAAATAGGCTGTTTAAACTATGAGCCCTTGCCTTTTCAATAAATATATTGCATTGGTTGCAAACATGATACTGAATCAAGGCAAGCATCAATTGTGAATTTCAGTACTGAATTTAGTATAGTGGCAAACCGCTCTAAGAATGTTCCCCAGACACAATGAATAAACCTATGGATTTTGTAAAACATATTTTAAGTGTATTTACATAGGTTTGCATAGTTTTTGAAGGATTTTTAATGAATATATTTCATGAATTTAACTGCTTGTGCCCTTATGAACTTACTTGCTGGTGTGCCACAATCGTAGGAACAAGATATTTCATTGTCATGAGAGTATGATAAGCTAGATTTGATGAGAAATCCTCCATCGAATTCAATGTATTGATGAACAAAGCAGCCAAAGAATCAAAATATTTGATATATGATCCATGAGACATTTCAGTTGCAATTGAAAGTGTATACATTCCAAGCTGCAAATTGAAATAACTGATAATAGTACCATCTATAAGTATCGTTGTTAAATATATGTCAAAATATTCTAGAATATCACCTCTCTGTCTGTGATGTTATCACTTCCACAAAAAGTGAAGATAAACATTAGAAATTCAGGCCATGAGTCTTCTGATAGTTCATACTTTCCTATCTGCCCCAACAACTGTGCAATTCCAGTTTTTACAGATTTATCATCTTCTTCAACTAAAGCTTTCAACAGCCCTTGTTTGATTCTAAAAGAATATAAAATGAAAACCTCAACTAAGGCAAATTATTACATTCATACAATGTTCTCGTGTCAGCAGGCAACTTAGTCCATATTCGTCTTTTGGAGAATTTTCTTCGGAGCAGCACTGATGTGATATGACGAATGTCAGATCTTTTGCTACTAACTAATAATTCGCATAATGCATTTATGCATGAAGGGTCTGTGAAAGCTTTTTTCAATTCTGCCGTACCCTATTCGGAAATTAAATAAGTTTAATCAAAAGATAGAATCATTTATCTTGACAACTCACTTCTTGGACAAGTTTACTGTCCGATACTAATAGCTTTTCTAAAATATTCTCCATTTTAGTACTAAAAAATTAATTAAGAAAGGCGAAAAATAAGCACGCCTGCTAAAGTGCTAAATAAATTTTGAACAATCCAGAGACAAACAATCTCTGACCCACAGCACAGAACATCTATGAGTTCAAAAGTCTTTGGTTAAATTATGTTCTGTGGTTAAATCACAGAATACCTAACTACACAGAAGCGTCTTTTCGCCTTCCCGCCAAAACTTTATTTGATGACGCTTGTGCCTTGCTAGGTAGTACAAATGTCAACGTGAAATTTAAACTTCCTGCTGGATCCATAGAATTATAAATAAAGTATATAATTATGTCACAGAATACCCTAAATTAGTTAGGTATTCTGTGATTATCCGCTCAAAAGTGACATATGTACTACCTAACAGAGAATGAAGGTCACGAAAATTTGCCCCTTGAAGATCAAAGTGCCGACGCTTAGTGACGCTTCTGTGTAGTTAGGTATTCTGTGGTTAAATGTCGATGCAAAGAGTCTTTGTTCGAACACAGACCAACTTCGAACAACTGCTGGGGCCAACTGCCAACAGATCCTTGTTGGTGGATCAATATTATCGGTAGAATCGAATTTATATATGAAAAAGGCCAATATTTGGTAAGAAGAAAAAAAAATGTTTGACAATTCTCAAACTCTATGACGGACATCGACAACCATAGAATTTCACAACTTGACACTTATGATCTCCGAATTCTCTGGCGCATCGATGATTCCCCGGCCAGATCGGAAATTTTCACCAGAGATAACCTGTTATCATCTCTGTTTTCACCATTTTCGAGAAACGTCAAAAGTTTTCGAATTTTTTTCGGACATCCGGAGTAAGATGTCTAGAATAATGGTGTAGGCACTGATTAGATTTTGTTTCGACCAAATTGAGAATATTAGCAATGTTTCTTTCTTTCCACTTCAGGTGGCGCTATTCAAAAATTATGACTGATTTTTATCAGTTACCTCAAATATTTGAATTTATTCTGGCGAACGTGGCGTATTTATGGTCAATAATTTTGTCAAGCAATAATGTGTGTTTATATTCTTGACATCCTGATGTATATTAGTTCTTAGGAAAAGTATAAAACTTTCATTATAAAAAGATGCCATTCTGCTGTCATGTCATAATTGACTTTGACAATCAGCTTTTGATACATCAATCAAATTGACAACGGAAAATACACTGAAATGATAATGCGGCGCCGCCACGAGACATTTTCAATTTGGTCGAACGTCATTCCATTCAAAAATTGACAAGTGCCTACACCATTATTCTAGTCATCTTAATCCGGAGGAACGTGTCGGAAAACGCAAAACGCTTCATGTACAAAGTGGAACGGGGATATGAGGCTTCTTTCAAGAAATACGCCCATCGTCCAGGTGCCCCGGGAAAAAAGCTTATGCTGCACAACTTGTGTCTTTCGGGCGATTTCGACCACTTACGAGAATGTTTTTAAAATCCTTCCTGGGGTCCTGAAATAAATTCGAAAACACTCACGTGTACCCCCGTTCTTCTTCTTTCCGACGCCCCTCTCCCCTCGACGGTAGGGTCATAATTATCATAGATATAATTATATCATATATCTACTAATACCAATATGGATTATACGCCTGCTAATAGTTGTCTGAAAGTGAAGTCAGATCTTTGGTAAAGATTGAATTGTACGCATGCGTCAACTCGAAATTCAATTATGACAATAGACTTGGAGGTTATGTCATCATTTATTTACATTTTAGGCTTCAAGATTTTCTTGCTTGGATGAAAACGTTCTACTAAAACATTTCTATTTTAGTTTTCGCAAAGAAATGAATGTTATAAGTTTTCAGAAAACTATTTGATTCATCGTATTGAAGGGAATGCATTCTTTTAGCCGGAATAAATATTGATAATTCATGTATCAAGGATTCATCGAGAAATTTTCGTCAGAAGTTCTAATGGAATTCCGACTACCCGATAAAATAAAACGTAGGTATAGGTATGAACATCTTTGCTGTGAGAGGTTGATAAAATGGTAACTCACATTATTAAATAATCCATCGTAAATATATCTATAGTTGAATGAACTCTTGTTATAAAAGTAATGAAGAAGTCAAAAAGATTCTTGTGTTTTAGCTTAATTGAATATTTCATTACTGAAACAAAATTGAAATGTGTTTTTTCAGGTAGGTATTCAAGGATATGTTTATTCGCAATGTTACCTACCAATAGTTATTCTCTTCACAATTTTTGTTTGATAAGAAGTCTTGAATTTTTGATCTACTTGCTCAGGATTTAATAATTTTTGATTGTTTATTGAAAGGTTTCAATTCTGAATGAAAAATTCCTTCTTTGCTTCAAACATTCCATTTTGAGATCCTTTTTATTGCAACTATTGAAGTACTATCAAGTAGAGGCCATGAACATTAATTATTCAAATTTGTGTTACGCAATTTCTTAAAATGATGTATTCAATCATTCTATGTAATAAAACAAATAATAACTATTTTACAGTTTATTTACACATTTTTTTCATTACAATTTCATACCAAAATTTATTGTCAAGGAAGAGAACAAACCAGTTTACATGCCGAGGTAGGTAGATTTAGATGAACTTACTTCTTAATTGAGACATATGAAGTTTTGTTCACTTTGGTAGATTGGAAAATATGGGGCCTATTTGATAAGATTTTTGGGGGAATAAGCTTTCATGACATATTCAACATGAGTTAAACTATTAGAAAAGTTTGAATCCTCCTCCAATTTTGAAATGGTACATGAAATTACTTCGAAATATTTTCTTACTATGAGTTTCCAGGTAAACTATGAATTTTTAGTCCATGATCCATATCATAATTGCTTACATAGTAAAGGAAATAGCCGTCAGACAAGGGTAAATCCAAAATTTTTCTCAGAAGGGCACTTTCGAGAACAGGTTGAACTTTTCTGATTGGATTATTATATGAATATGTGATTTGGAGTTTGTTACGAGTACCTTCATGGAAATATGCAATTTTTTAACAACCCGGGGACTGCATATTCCATTAAAATTTAATGAGAGGCTATTATTATGACATATCGAGAACATGGGAGTGCAGGTAGCAGTACATACACTAAGTAATACAGTATTGCAAACATACTGAACCATGACCTAAAATAAAAAGATGTTGAAATTGCTGAATTTTGTTAAATTTTCAATAATACCATCTAAATAGTGAGCAGGATGATATGTAATCTAAAAAACAAAGTTGAAACTAAAAAGACATACCGTTGATTGGAAGGATTGCCTGTAAACAGTAGAAGATTAAAATCATGCAAGTTTTTTGCTCAAACAAGATGAGTACGTAATGTTGAGGTGAATAAACCTAGAGTGGAACCTTGATATAACAAATTTCAGACCAATCTCACCTCAGTTTAAGGAATTTCTACTTGCTCCCTTCCGATTTGTTATATCGGGGTTCCACTGCGTATTGATATGACGTAATCAAAAACCAAGGCAAGTTTACCTCTCAATACGATGAACATAAATGCAGAACCCAGATAATATGTAACAAATGATTTATTAAGTTTCAGAATGCATTTATTCTAGAGTCAGTTTAACTGACTGATGATTTCATTCATTTGATGAAAAGAAAAACACATCCAATATGTGTGTTGAACAGCTCTTTCACCTAACGGTACATTGGCCATTAAAAACTTAGAGCCAACCCTTTCAGTGGGTTACTAATCAGAAAGAGATTTATACTTCAAAAGATGTCCTCCATCCAAACCAAAATTGACTTCTCTGGGTGTTTTCTATTAGTACTTTTCCCTGTAAAATAATTTTCAACAAAATGTCTTCCACAAATTCTCAGCTGTGCGACATCAGGATTTAGGTGACATAGGGCCATCCACTGAGATCTTTGTAGGTGATTCTGAGGGAACCTGAAAAAAATATAGTGGTAAAGGAGAAAGCATGAACGTATAACAGTTGTATTTGAATTTTTTACCTGTGATATGAATTCGAGCGTGTAGGGTCACAAATGTAACATTTGTGAGTAGAGTAGAGCTCCTTAAAGACATGTTTAATTCCTTATTGAATAAAAGAACACAACAAAATTTTCAAATAGATATAAATACTATTCAAAAACGGACCAACTATACCTATAAAGACTAACCAACTCAACTAGGTAAATAAACTATGATTATATTAAACGCGAAAATGAACAATAACAACAACGATTATAAGTGAAAAATGAACGAGGATTTAAACAACGAACGAACTATTTATTAACGAATTTTCACAAACGGAATAAATAATTTGTTTGGTTATGAGCGTATGAAATAATACATCACATCATTAATTTTACGTGTATGACATAATACAAGGTGCCAGAGAGAGATAGAATAACTACGTTATTTTTTTTCTTAATATTTCTGCTCATGCGCAGATCTGGAGTTTTACCAAAGCCCAGCTTCAATTTTGATTGGCTATTACCCATATAGGAATTATTAGATATATGAATTATATGTATAGTTGTGTTCTGTGGATTTAACCACAGAACAACATTATAACCTTTTGTCTCTCTCTGACACATCGTGAAACGTATGTCCTAGATATGTCATTCATAACTCCATGTGAATACTCACATAATTCTATACCTATAATTTGATCCTTGAAATTAAAAGTGAAACATCTAGAAGGCTCTGACTAGGGTCAGTGAGACTGTTGAGCATGTGCGATAACGGAGAGTGGGAAAATAGGGACATCGTGGCGATCGGCGGATGCAGTTTTGTTATTTGTCTCTGTTTGTATTGAGTCACATACGGTATCCATGGATACAGAATTACTTGTCCCTTCTCTTCTCCCTAGGCATGCGTATATGCGATGACTGACCCTGGATTTAAGGGGAACGATTGCCACATATTTGTATACTTATTAGCCACTACGCTCAAATTATAGGTATAGAATTATGTGTGAATACTTTCGATCATAACCTCACAATTTCAATGATTCAATCGCCTTAATCCGTTTTCTTCAAGTCCTTCATATAATTGTTGACTACTATTCATCACAGAACATATAATATTCATATTTAAGAATTGAAAATATTTCAGTGACATATTTTCATCCTCCACATATATTTTCTTGTTGTCTTTCAGAATATGCGTAACCTCTACATTTCTGGCAATTTTTGAATTTGCAGTTGAAGTTGACGCAAGCGTACAACTCAATCCTTACCAAAGATTTGGATTCACATTGTGAATGTGAAAACTGGTGAAAAGCAGCCTACGTTCATAAAATTCCTCCAAATAGAACGGTAGAATACCTCGATCTTCGGTCGCTGCATGGTATTTCTCAACCAAAACATTTAGGTTTGTCCGCTTATATCTGCAATTGAAAAGCCATATTTCTCCCAGCAAAATAAGTTTTTTCTTCGATTCCTGAAGATTAGTTTGTAAACACTTATAACTTATTCATATTTACCTCAATATCCCAATATCACTCAATTTACGATTAATTAACCTAAACTAACCCATTTCGTATTCAAAACAATAATCTGCTGTGAATATTTCAGAGAGCTTTTTTTGCGATTCGATGATATTTAAAATGCAGGAAAGCATCCAGATTATTCTTGAAATTCATGATGTTTTCCTCAAATTTCATCGTATACAATTAGGAATACCTCGAAAACGACGTGTTTCATTAAAACAACATAGGAATACTTTTATTTTCTAAAATGATTCGATTCTTTCGAAAATATGAACCGTTTATCTTTTGCAAGTGGTTTTATGCTATTTTGCGTGGATTTATGAGTCGGCTACGCTGAACTTTTATACCAAGAGAAATATTGAATAAGTTTTGGTTGAGGAATATGCACCATTAATAGAGTAAATAAAAAATTAATAAAATGAAATTCTGGAAAAAAGTGTATCGTTTCGTTTGATGAGATGAATCCTTAGACAAAGGATTTCCTTTGTCTAAGGATCAATCTACAGTTAAAATATATGAACAAGTCAAAGACTCATCATGTATACAGGGTGTCCCAAATTCGAGTGCCTATTAGACGTTTCTGGGGAACTGGACATATTTGTAATAAAATATAAATATAAAATATTCCTAGTTCCTCTTGTAAATTCAAACATCGTACAATACGCGCTTGGACTGGCCAGCCGTCCCAAGGGTGGATATAGTTGGTATATAAGGAATTGAATTAGGTCAGCTTCATAAAGTAGGAGAAAGCGATGTTTGTGTTTTTTTTAGTTTTCAGTTCATTTCGTAAATTTTTAATGGAGGTAGTATCAAGTTACATATTGCTTTTTAACAGGGCTATTTTCTGGCCATAAAATATTTCTTGTTCCTAGTAAATTCGAACCACTGGCGGATCCAGACAGTTTTTCAGGGGGCATGGATTCAAACAAATTTCCTACCAACATTATAGTAGTTAAAGACTAAAGAAATCAGGGATCAAGGGATTATTGTCAATTTCGAGGTCTAAGGAGAGGGCCATGCGTGGGGTTTTCTAGCCGTGGTCCAGGTGAAATTTCTATTGGAAATCTAGAATTGAAAAAGAAAATCCAGTAAGTAAGCTGTGGTCAATAAATTCATTGTTAGTTTTGACACATCGAATTAAACTCATGTTCAGTTAAATATCTTGGTGAAGTTCAGATACTATGAGAAAAAACTTTAACGCAATTGAAACTTCTAGACCCTGTATTTCGAAAACGAAACATTTGGAGCACAAATTTATGCGACTTTTTTCCTTGAAAACATTCAAGGAATTTCCCCCTTTTATTTTAACCTCTAATTTAGGAACACCCTGTGTATATTGGTTCTGGCCGACCCACATCTACAGGGCACGAGCCGTCACTGATCGACGCCCTCAAAAACACCAACCCTTTTACCATAAATTTCAATCCCAACAGCTGTGTTCTTTGTACTCTGATGAAGACTCCAATAAGGACGAAACGTAAGTCAGTACCATCAAAATAAAGTAGAAAATGTAAACCCGTGTTCCCCTTATAATGTCAGTATTAATTATTGTTTGTATGCTTGAGCAGAAAATAAAAATGTTCACATTTTGAAATTTTTAGCCCATTTTATTTTCTGGACAAAAAAGTATAACATCGGATTTGAAAACTTGGGATCTTCAAAATCGTGGACAGTTCTACGGAAGTTAAATCCCCTTTGAAAATAATAATTACAACTTATTGGTTTTAATCAAAGAAAGATCTTTGGTTTAATGCTTCATTGTTAGCCTAATTGTCACACAATCTTGGAAAAAAGTCAAAGAATAAAGATAACAAGAGATCGTGTGCAGAATATATCAGAAGAACCATAACCAGTTGTCATTCAACATCAATTGTTCTATTTCTGAGAAGTTCAAGTTGTCAATGACAATATACAATGTACATAAAGGCAAAATAACAAGGGGATAAATTCCTGAATAAATGTTGAAGATGCTTTTCCGATAGAAGTATATAGTATATTCAACTTGAACCGTGCACTACAGAAGCCAGTTGTTTTCAGTCTCATTCACTCAGGTGCATATCCTCTTGTTGTCTTATCTGCTTACTGATTACAAAAATTTAATTAATGAGTTATTGAGAATACATCGTTTTGACAACAAACTTATAAAGTAAAATTTTCTGCCATGTTATTTTCCATTAATATGTTCTAACCACATTAAATTTCTCTTCTTTAACTCAGTTGAAGATAAAAATACAATTATTTCTCCAAACATTTTCATAATTTTAAATCACAGTCTACATAAAATGATGTTGATGATAATGAGATACATAAAAATGGATAGACCAAGGCTTCCCAAACTGTGTTGCGGTATGATCCCAGGAGTGCCATAAGATGATCCCCATCGGTTGACTGTTTGTGTTGCCGTCAACTAGTAGGTGTGATTTGGCCAAAGCGGGGGGGTCACAAAAGAAGACTCCCAATGACGTCGCAGTGAAAATAAGTTTGGAAAGCCCTAGGAGAGACAATATAAAATTCGCACGACTGTTAACCCTATGTTTATTTTATTTTATGAATGAATAACTTGTATGTCTTGATTTGGGTCTCCAAAGAAAGAAAGAGTTGTCGTTTGATCTTTTTCCGAGGAATTCCTGAAGATGCCAGACACTTGAGCTGGCGGAACGTCGAGAATAAATAAACGGCTACGGCCGAAATGCTCGAAAAAAGATCAAACGATGGCCGCGAGCGCATCAACAAATTCAAAGAAAGAGTACTTTCTACAGATAACTACTGAAATAATCTGAAAGAGTACTTTTCATTTATTCTGAATAATGGTGCAACAATTATCAACAAAATTGAGAAATGTGTACATAAAAATGAACAGTTCTGTTCTTCATCAATCTTTGCCCACCCATGGTTTATTCAAATGTGGTGAAATAAAAATTGAAGAAATTGTAAAATATTTTTACGAAGTAAAGTTCATTGAGCAATAGTGTTCAAGAAATCTGAATAAAATGAGCTTAGAATAATTTTGTGGTATACAGGGAGAGTTTTTGACTTGTACGCATATTTTAACTGTATATATTCTTGAGGCCAAAAGAAACATTTGTTTTCATTTTCCGAATTCGGCGCTCTTAAAAAGATATAGCCATTTGAAAAAAAATGGGCCAAATATGTGCCTGATACGATTCTCTGCAAAGACCTCAAAGTTCATATTTCTCGATTGAAATTAAAGTGAATTGATACATTTACGGAATACTCAAGTACTGAACTTTTTTGAATAAGAAAAAAAACATGGTATATCTAAACCGAAACATTTAGGTTTGTCCGCTTATATCTGCAATTGAAAGGCCATATTTATCCCAGCAAAATAAGTTTCTTCTTCGATTTTTCTGAAGATTAGTTTGTAAACACTTAAAACTTGTTCATATTTACCTCAATATCCCAAAAATATCTCATAAAGAATGGTTTTTCACTCAATTTACGATTAATTAACCTAAACTAACCCACTTCGTATTCAAAACAATAAACTGCTCTGAATATTTCAGAGAGCTTTTGAGAGGATTGTTGATTTTTCGGATAATATTGCATAACGGTAGCGTAATGCCGGGTTTCCACCAAGCGGACAGGTCAAAACAAAACACGAACTGTCCGTTCGAACAGAAATTTTTAACAGTTTTGTTCGGAAAATGTTCGAAGACTGTTGGAGTTCCTAACGGACTTTCTGTTTACACCAGTAGCGGACAGAAATGAATGAAAACTGTTCGTGTTTTGTTTAATTTCATTCAGTTTACACCGGATGTGTAGTTGTGAGAATGTGGCGCGCTCCAAACTTGAGAAAACAAGACGACGAGGATTTATTTTAGCTGGCAGTTACATTTTACATTATTAAAAAGAACAAAACTAAACGCCGGTTTTGGATTAGGCCATCCTTAAGGAAAAAGGAGGAAATGTGACGTCTAAGCTGTTACAAGATCTCAGAGGAGATGATATGACTCGATATGAGGTTAACTTCGATCAAGTTTTAATAAACATTACGACTTCTTCCCTTCACGCACCGAATCAAACTACCACTAGATCGCAACAACGTAAATAAAAACAAACTGGGCGTTTACACCAAGCTGACAAACAGTCCTAGAACTCGTGAATCCTTTGAAGTTTACCGACATTGGATGGGACTCTGTTTGTGTCCGTAAAAACGCAATTCGCGGACTTTCGAGTCCGGAAAACAATCCACAAGTTCTAGAACAGTTCGCGGACTGTCACAAACGGACCGAGTTCGTGTTTTGTTTTTGTTCTGTCCGCTTGGTGGAAACCTGGCATTAGATCTATGAATCGACTCATCTCAAACGTCAGTGTCTGTGAATGACGGTGCGATCTGTGAACAAAAATGGAGGAAATCTTTTCTAGAGCTATGGCGAGTTACAGACACAGCGGTTTCCGCCGAGAAAATCGCCGAGTCGGCGGAATTGACCTGTGCTTTTGCGCTATGAAACCACACACCGCCGCCCAAGCCGACTCGCCCCACAGAAGCAAAATCAGCCGTCGTCTCGGCGAAAACCGCTGTGTCCGTAACTGGCCTATGTTGTTATGAAAGGCGTAATTATATGTGTTATTCTTCGATCTCGTGATGATTATGTGAAGACTTTCAATGAATTAATGTAATATTAACCGTGCAGTGTCGAGTTTATAAAATTCCAAGACTATATTTTTTAGATAAAAACATCGCAACAGATTATTAAGTGATAAGTACCATTTCAGTTTTCATTAATTTCAATATAATACGTAGTTAGTATCGACATTCATCATTCATATATCTGAATTTTGTATCTCATTGACATTTATCTTCAATATGGTCCGGAACAATAACTCTGCATATTAAATGTATAATTATGAAATTAAACAAATAAGATTGAACACCAAGGAGCATGAGCTCCAATTTTATCTCCCACATTTGTGGTATTTTTTTTATTACATATACAGTACAACTTCAGTTTCAGTAGTTCGGACACTCGCTAGCCCGGGCACTCCAGTAGTTCGGGCACTGTTATGATTCGGGCAGTTTGAAATTTTCACCTCTGAAATCCGGGCGCGAGAACATTCATATGCAAAACAATATAATTTTCTTGTCTGAACTTGTACAAAACAATAGACGAGTCCCTTCATGCTGGCCAACTGTTTAAAAATACCTGAAAATCACTTCCCTTTTTTTCGCAATGATTCAACTCTTACCTGAAAGCTTTAATCCAAATGAGTGTATCCTGAAAATATTAGATGTCACGAAGGTCTTCATCAAAAGCTATAAATTTTTGTTTTCTTATGTTTTCATTAATGGAAATCTATGACTTTCCAACCTAGAAAACGACTTGTTTATATTTTTACTTGCTCCCAAGGTGTTTTCATTGACTTAGAAATTAGAATATCTATTCTAAATCAATGGCTGTTTCAGGTATTCTTGAGGAATATGATCCTCGTAATTCGAGGTACTGAGCTGTGACTTCATCTTTCTGTAAGATGGAATTCAGAAAAGGTGAAGTAGGTATCTATCTGCACGAAAAGATTTTTATGTTTCAATCCTCATGATATATTTGAATTTTAGGCCAGTAGATGATTATATAACAATGTAAGCAAAGTACTAGTACTGGAAAAAACTGTTCTCAATTGCTCTTCAAGGAAAAGTAAAAACACGGCAGTTCGTTTTGATATAAATTTCCTGAGAAAGATGCCTCAACACCGAATATCACTAATGCCTTTGGCATATTGCATAAATTGGACTGGAGAAAAGCATGGATAGACAAACTATGGATGGGAACCTTGCTGCAAAGAATATATGTGTTTGTTCCCTTCACGTGGACGATTATGTCAAGTTAATTTCAGATTTATATCCAGATTGAAAAATCCATAAATAAATTGCTCCAGAGAGATTAGTTCTAGTATTAATAAAACTGAAACTGTTTGCGAAGTAGCCATTTTTAAGGGAGTTTCTCAATCAACTGCGAACAATATTTTTAGTAAATATACTGAATATATTGTCTGTATTTATTATTTTGAGATGTGGATACACTGGCCAACTTCTGATGTTGAATTGATGAATTTACCACTTTACATATTAAGAATATACTATGATTTCAAAGTGATACTTCATTATAATGATTTTCCAGTACAATGATCCTAATTTCTCATGCGGCATCAGAACTTATTCACATCCAGATCATAGTCTATGGCAGTTGTAAATACTTTTGGGTTGTTATTCTGTAGTAAGTTTCCATGCAAATAAAGAACATTAAAAACAATCATTTAATTTCCTTTGAATTCCTCGTAGAATTTCTATCCAAATAGAAGCGAGAACCCAATTAATAATAATAATAATAATAACCATCTTTATTTCAAATTTCACATATAAATATACATAAAAAATGAAATGACGTCACAATTGCATAAATAAACTAAACTAAATTCTCACAACTAAAATAGTCGTACAATGAATATGGTTCCAAACGAATTAACATATTCTTTATAATTTTTTTGAATTTTCCCAAATTATTACAGTTTTTTAAATTAACAGGTAACTTATTATAAAATTTTATGCCCATATAATAAGGTCCCTTCTCTAAAATAGATAATCTATGTTGGGGATAAATTAAATCTTTCGTTCTTGTATTATAATTATGTTCCCCCCCAACATTGAATTCATCTTTGTTTTTGAATACAAAAATTAAACAATCATGAATGTATAAACCATAAACTGTTAGAATATTCATGTTTCTAAATTTACCCCTACATGAATCCCTGTACTTCATCTTACAAATGGTTCTAATTACTCTTTTTTGTACAACAAAAACTGACTGGATACCAGAATTACTGCCCCAGAAAATAATTCCATATCTTAAAATTGACTCAAAATTCGCATAATATAATATTTTTAGTGTTTCTTCATTCATGTAGTGAGTAACAATTCTAAGTCCATAGCCAATGGAAGCTAATTTCATACACATTTTATTTATTTGAGTATCCCAGTTTAGGAATTCCTCAATTTGAACACCTAGAAACTTTGTATGTGACACCGGCTTTATTACATTATTGCCAAGAGTGATGTTCCTTGGAATATTTGGCGATTGTTTTGTGCGAAATAATATGAGATTTGTTTTGGACTCATTTATGGACAATTTATTCATGGAAAACCATTCACTAATTTTTGAAAAGCATTCTTCCACTCCATCATTAACTTCATTTATGTTCTTTCCATTAATCAGAATGTTGGTATCATCAACGTAATTCGTTATAGAATAATTTTCCATTGATAATGGGAGGTCATTTATATAAATTATAAAAAGAATAGGGCCTACCATACTTCCCTGTGCTAAACCTACGTCGACCTCGGTGATTCTCGACTTTATATTATTCATGACAACCTGTTGTCGCCTACCGAAAAGAAAAGATTTTATCCAGTTATAGGCTCTACCCCTTATTCCATATCTTTGTAGTTTTTTCAGCAAAATTTCATGACAAACGCAGTCAAAGGCCTTCCTCAAATCCACAAAGATGCCCATAGCCAAATCTTTATTCTCTAAATGATCCAAAATTGTGTTCACAAATTGGTAAATAGCCGTATTTGTTGATCGCCCTCTCAGATAACCGTGTTGAAATCGAGAAAAAAGATTATTTTTATTCATATAATTAAGTAGTCTAGAACACATTACAAGCTCGAAAATTCTGGAAAATGCCGGTAATAAACTTATTGGCCTATAATTACCAAGATCATCCGGGTCGCCTTTTTTAAAAATCGGTTTAATTGAGGCCAGTTTCAATTGATCTGGGAATATCGAGTATCTCATGGAATTATTTATTATATAGCATAGAACTTCTGCTAGCTCTTTAATGGAAAATTTTACAAGATTGACCGGAATGCCGTCATATCCACTACAATATTTGTTCTTCAGTTGGCTACCTAATTCCACGAGCTCATCAACACTCACAGGTCTCATGAACATTGATTGATTAGCTTCCGGTATCAAGCAGGAAAAACTGCCAGAAACTTGATCAAGTTGAACATCCCTCACAATTTTTATGAGGTATTGACCGAAATTCTCCGCTAACTGCAATGATTTTTCACTCAATGAATTCTCCTGATGATGAACGTTTTTACCCGTTAGTTCGTTACAAATAGCCCACATTGATTTTATTTTGCAATTTGATTTTTTAATTCTCTCTTCATATTCTAATTTTCTTTCTGATTTCAATAAATTGTCATATTCTTTTTTTAACGCAATATATTGACTTTTGTATTTTATATCATTATTAGATATTACAAACAGTATGTCCAGTTTTGCTTTAACTTCATTTAGTTTGGTGTTATAATTTTTATTTTGGAATTTCGTATTTTTATTAATCGATTTTAGAGGAAAACATTCGTTGAATATATTGAGGAATTGATTAATGAACACTCGCCATTGTTCATTCACATCAGACTTCTCGACGAGGCAAACACTGTACCATTTCTCCTCTTTAATTTCTCTGAGAAAAAGGGCCTTATTTGTCTCACTGAAAAATCGTCTTTTAACTGGTTTTGTTTTAATATCATTACCTAAGTGAAAACTGACTTTTTGGGCGCTATGATCGGAAATATGGTATTCTATAACCTGAGATGTTATATTGTTTGTTAAATTCGTGAAGATGTTATCAAGACAACTCTTAGAGCGTGCAGTAACCCTTGTATATTCACTAATCTGGCCCTTAATAGAAAAATTGTTGAAAAGTGTATACAACCTGTTTTGTAGAGGATTTTCATCTTTCATATCGATATTGAAATCCCCTGCTATAAATACAATTCTATTAGGCAAAATCTTCTCAAATAAAACAAATTCCATCAACTCGAAAAACAAATCAATATTTCCGCCAGGTGGTCTATACACGGAGAGAACATTTATTTTTGATTTTTGAATGACACACTCGATCGCACTACATTCAAATTCTCCTATCACAGATATTTCACAAATATTCTCACAGGATTTCCCCATGAATGAACGCCTCAGATATACTGCGGATCCTCCATGCTTTCCTTCCTCACGACATACACTTGACATCAACTGAAAATCCTTCAATCCTATCTGTTTGAGTTGATCCTGAGTTTTCCAATGTTCGGTGATACAAAGAATAGCACATTCCGGATTATCCAAAAGAAGATTCTCCAATTTATTCACACTATTCCCCAGCGATTGTACATTTTGGTGTATAATAGTGACTAATTGAGATATTGGTGCATTTGTTGTTATTGTTATTGGTTGCGAGGGTCTACCTGATTCGTTAGTACCCTCTTCTTGATAAAAAACTTGGATATTCGCGCACCTGCTGGCCAAATATCTCTTTGCCAAGCATCTTTGAGATTTTCCTGTCTAATGGTCACTTTAAACGATAAGTATTTATCAGGATGACTTGATTTATGAATTTCGCAAGCTACATCAGGAAATTTATCCTGCAATACATTCTTTAGGTCCTCTGGTTTAGTCTGAGGATGGAGCCTGGTTACGTGTAGTGACACCATTTTAGGGACAGTTTGAATATTCCCTGTGTTATTATTCTGGCCCACTACAAATTGACGTCTTTTCTTCCGTCTCTCGTATTGCCATTCTTGATTGTTTTGAACGGATTTATTTTCATGAATTTCTTTGGTTATATTTTCATTTGGCTCGTTCGTCAACAATGAGGCGCCAGCAGATGTTCCACTATTGCATGTTATTAAATTTCCGTGCGAATCTGTTTTACCCACGATAACGGACTTTTTCTTCACATGGGAAGTTGTCGCAATATCGTTTTGTGTCTGTCTCCCTTCTGTTAGGACTGAACTATATGATCTATCTCCCTCTAGCCTACTTGACGATCTTAACGTGGGCTTACTTTCAGGGTGATTATTACCATTTTTTAGTAACTGGATCATTTCACTTAAATCCAAAATACGCAATTCCAAATGATCATTGAGTTTTTGGAGATGTTTTATTTCTCTGCTTGAAGAACGGATCACAATTTCGTGTATGTCACAGTTGGTTCCCTTCGTGGACATACCTTCATCGGAAATATCGCCTTCAACGACATCGCCGAACAAATCGGTGAAAAAATTTTTCAGAATATCACTTGAAAGGTCTTTAGGAATCGACTTGGTAACAATCATGTCGATTAGAACCCTTTTATTCACTTTATTTAATTCACTTATTAGGAGCTCTCGTGAGCACGTCTGTTCGCGTTCCGACATATTGAACGATTATGCACCTATATTTAATAAACTCCACAATACAGGGTTAATAATACATTAATTCACTGAAAGTCTTCCTATGATCTCTACGAATTCAAAGAAAACACCTATAATAATCAGTTTTACATCTTGAAACAGGTCTTTCTACGAGTGCTCCTTCTTCGGAAATTAATGAAATTTGGATTTGATATTTCTGCAGTATCTTGAATCATTTTTACACTGTTAATAGAAACATCTCATTCATCAGAGAAGTTATTATAAAAAACAAACTCAAGCGAAATCCACATTTGATTCGAAAAATTCAAATTCTCCATTCAAACATTTTGTTGGGGATATTTATTTTCCATTGATGAAACCCTAAGAAAACAAAAATTTATAGCTTTTGATGAAGACCTTCGTGACATCTAATATTTTCAGGATACACTCATTAGGATTAAAGCTTTCAGGTAAGAGTTGAATCATTGCGAAAAAAAGGGAAGTGATTTTCAGGCAATTTTAAACAGTTGGCCAGCATGAAGGGACTCGTCTATTGCATGACGGGTTGAAAACGTCACGGTGCGCCTGCCGCATCATCAGGAGTGACAAGAACAATCTTCCCCTTGAAGACTTATTACTTTTGAAAAGGATTTATACATGAAAAAGGATCCAAAGTGAAATTGACTCATATTTTTCAAAGATATGAGGCAGATTGTACATGTTCTTATATATATTTATTATTCACATCATACATAGTGCAATGTAGGCAGTACATATACATATGTAATCGGATACATATGTATATAACTTATTTTCATTATTAGAAATTTGTTCACTTTCGTTTTATTCTAAAAGAAATATTTTTTTCAGTATTGATTAATAAACTAACTAATTTTGATCATTTTCAAGTTGTTTTATATGATGAATTCAAATCACTCCAGTAATCCGGGCACCTCGATGGTTCGGGCACGTCCCAGTCCGATATATGCCCGGACTACTGAAATTATACTGTATCTACTATCTACATCAAACGTTTTTCCATCAATTCAATTTTAGTCTCTACAAAGTTGATGAATGTTTATCAAACACTCTGTCAACATTGTTAACTTGTGGTGCGATTAATTTTTTTGCGATTCGATGATATTTGAAATCCAGGAAAGCATCCAGATTATTCTTGAAATTCATGATTTTTTTCCTCAAATTTCATCGTATACAATTAGGAATAAAACGCGTTTCATTAAAACAACATAGGAATATGTTTGTACTTTCATTTTCGATTCTTTCGAAAATATGAACCGTTTATTTTAAGCTATTTTTGCGTGGATTTATGAGTCGGCTACGATTTTTATACCAAGAGAAATATTGAATAACTTTTGGTTGAGGAATATGCACCATGAATAGAGAGAGTAAATAAAAAATAAATAAAATGAAATTCTGAAAAAAAAAATGTATCATTTGATGAGATGAATCTACAGTTAAAATATATGAACAAGTCAAAGACTCATCATGTATACAGGGTGTCCCATATTCGAGTGCCTATTAGACGTTTCTGGAGAACTGGACATATTTGTAATCTGAAAATTGGGATTATGAGATTGTTCGAAATTCTCTATAGACCTGAAATACACACAACCAAACTTATATGGAATCACCCTGTTATTTGGAAAAAACGAATTTTAATTAAAAAAAGTCGCTGAAAAGTGAAGAGCAGTTTTCCCAAAACAAGTTTATTACAAAAATAATATAAATTATTAAAAGATTATTTTTATAATAGAACAGAAAATTAAAAGTGTAAATTTCTCTAAAAATAATTTTTATGTAACTGAGAATTGAACAACAAATAAAACGATTTTAACAAATCAATAATGAGTATTACCACCCCTGGCATTGATACAAGCTTGAATTCGACGAGGCATGCTTTCTATTAAGTTGTTAATTTCTTCTTCTGTAACATTTGCCCATTCCTCTAAAGCCGCTTGTATAAGTTGCTCTGCGTTACCAGGATTATTTTGACGAGCTCTAATTTTTCTTTTGATCCTATCCCACAAGTGCTCGATAGGATTAAGGTCCGGTGAACAAGAAGGCCACTCTAAAACAGTCACACCTTCTGTTTCGAAAATTTTTTTGCAACTCTGCTGGTATGTGGAGGTGCATTATCCTGCATAAATAGGAAATAATCTCCAAAAGCACCTCGCCAGAGCCTCACTACAGGTTGTAGCACTAGATCAACATACCTAGGCCCTGTCAGAGATTGTCTAATGGGAATTAAAGGAGTTTTCTCACCAAACATAATTCCGCCCCAAAACATTACAGTACCTCCTTTGTATTTAGGGATCGGTCTTGCAGCTTGGAGCCTAGCTTGCCTCCCTCTACCTCTTGAAATGCGAACACGCCGGTCGTCTGATCGTAGGCCAATTCTGGTCTCATCCGAAAATAAGACATTTTTCCAATCTTCAATAGTCCAATTTTCATGCTCTAAACACCAATTAAAACGGTCAACTTTATTTTGCCTTGATAGTTCTGGAACTCTTAACGCTCTTCTCTTGAATAATTCCCGAGCGCGAAGTCTTTTTCTGATAGTTTCGACAGAAACACTAACACCTGTAGCTTGCAAAAATTGCCTTTGAAGCTCTGAATGAGATACTGCGGGATTTCTTCTTGCTGTTTGGGCTAAAAAGCGATTCTGCCTTTCTGTAGTTACTCTTCCACGACTTCTTCTCGGCCTATTCTTTAGGGTTCCTAACTCCAGAAACCTTGCATAGGTTTTCGAAACAACCCCTTGTGTAACACCCACCGTTCTTGCAATCTGTCTTTGTGACATACCTTGTTCTGCCATAGTAATAATTTTTCCTCTCTGGACTTCCGATAACCCCACATAAGGCATTTTTTTTTAAACTTCGCAAAAAAACAAAATATAAATTCACTGCGACGTTCGAACGAAATGGTAAAATCGACACTGCAAAGCCAAATCTTATCAAGTGCTTATCAACCTAACTGTTTTTGTGAGTAAACACATGCACTTTTTATTTGCTTCTAACGAAAAAGATATCAAAATAATATTTCATCTTAATACTGGGTGATTCCATATAAGTTTGGTTGTGTGTATTTTTGGAGCCTGAGCACTTCGTTCAAAAATTTTTTCGTTTCTTATATGATTAGGTTTTCAATGCTGAAAACATTTCTGTTGAAACCATCGTATTCATTCAAATAGTTTTCAAAATATCGAAGAAAAGTCAAATATTCATAGTCAGTATTATGTTCATTTTTTCATGCTGAACATCCCGAATGTAAACCGTTCTCACAACGTGAAAGTATAATAATGTGGATCGGTCATGCATCTTTTGAATTTCATGAATATCATCACAGGTAGTCTCAAATTTTGTGTCGAAAACTGTGATCGCAAATTGGCCAAAACTTTTTGTTTTCAAATCAGAAGCCTATTTTTTATGATTTCGTTGGATTCTGCGAAGAAAAATAATGATAGCACTCTAAGATTCTCTTGATCCTAAATTCAGTAGTTTCTGGGTTATTTGAGATTTTCTGGATTTATGTTGTGCGTTGAGTCAAATTCATCTTATCTTTTGCTTGAGAATATTCTGTGACCATAAAAGATAAGATATCTATAGTCCATCCAAGAAATTATTGACATATCGGGCGGTTTTGGAAAATCGAAATTAGGTTGGTAATGCTTGTTCAGTGATATTTTGAGTTGCAAAATTCAGGTTGGTGTTGGAAATAACACTGGCGTTTTGTTCTGTCATTAATATTCGAATAAATTTGGCAAATAATTGCGCAAGTGGAAAATCTTTGGAATGAGGCTCTTGAATAATGTGGGCACAGTATAAAGTATAAGGTACCTTATACTGTGATGTGGGTACAGCTAATTAATGGAAAGCCAGCACAGAGGACGTAGAAAAAGAAATAAGAGGAGATTATTCGAAATATATATGGGATGGTATGATATTGCTGACATAAAGCCTTCAATTATGAACATGACGAGTTCTGCCCAGATGAGGAAATGATAACATTGGTTGTAATAGGAATATTTACATTTTTAATATTAAATATTTTACTCCTTTGTTCACCAATATTGAAAGTTACAATGTCATGACAAAATTCTTCATATATTAAATAGATCCATCCGTTAAGTTTTGTTTCTGTCTTGATATCTACTACAATTATTCGAATCCATCGAGTTTGCAGATACACGCTTCAAATTATCAACTAGATTTTTCTGGTTTAGCGAATATTCATATAGAACTTTGGGAAGGAGCATGTTTTTTTATTATCCACGATATTTTTCGTTATCAGACCAGAATATCCATACTGTATGCATGCTCCTATAATTGATCGTTCGAAAATGTATCAATACAAGATGAAAATAATTTACTTCTGGTTAGCAGATTCACACGATGGTAAATGTATGCGATAATTGAGGACATTTCATGTTCAAAGTGCCTTATTTTGAAAAATTCCATTTAATTTCAAGGTTATTTTTATTGCTATGATGAAAGCACAGAAAATTTTTAGTGACTTTTTTGTAACTAGAAATAAAGGTGCGACTGGACTTCCAAGGCCTGCTTTGATGTCAATAATTCTTGGATGGACTATAATTCATAATTCACAGGTGAAAGGCCTAATTTTAGGTTTTGTCATGTTCTCGATTTTAGTCAATGGTTACTATGGTTTCATAAAAATATTCATTGAATCTGTGGCATTTGAATATTCTGTGACAATAGAAGATGAATGATCTCATTAATAAGTCACAAGTCTTATTATTAGTTGTTACTATGGTTTCATAAGAATATTCATCTAATCTGTTTAGATTCGGCCGGCTTGAGTTCTTCTGTTAACTGAACTGAGCCTTAAGACCCAAATCATTATGCAAAATACGCTGTATAATGACGTTTGTGATTTGCCTTTTCCAAAGAACGACAATATTCGGCTCTTCGTACTTGCTTGGGCATGATGAACTCCACCCCAACTCATGTTATTCTGGCGGAAAGCGGCGAACTGCCCCTCGAATACCGGAGACTCTGGTTATCGTATAAATACGTGTCAAAGATAATGCGATTTACCGATCCCCCTCTCTTATCTGTCATGCATGACCCTTTGGAATTGGACCGTCTCTGGTTCAATGACACTGTACCCGGTTTTGTCCGAGCATTTCAGCTCCTCATGAGTAGGCGAGACCTTATATGGAGCTCTGCTCTCCTACCCTTCTTCCTCATTGATTCCAAAATTCGATCCGAAAAAAGAAATATTATAAATTCTGGCCTCCCTATGAACGCTCTGTCCAACGATCAGGCTTTCGCCGAGCTTCTCCACAAAAAATTCGAAGGATATACTGGCATATACACAGATGCTTCTAAGTGTAACATCCCAGATACTGTGGGTTATGGAGGTTGGGTCCCCTCGCTTAACCTCAAAATTTGCGGAAGACTGCCGAACCATTTCTCCATTTACGCAGCGGAAACATTCGCCATAGATCGGGCCCTTTGTGAAGTCCTGAACAGGCGGATTCATAAAGCCCTCATAGTAAGCGATTCACTTAGCGTCCTGGAAAAGCTGAAAAGCAATAAGTTTGATGCCAATACAGATATAGGTTTGGTTAACGTCCTCAAACATCTCTCTACTGCTAGAGCTCTTGATTACAGGGTCACACTTATATGGGTTCCCAGTCACTCCAACATATCCCATAACGATAGAGTGGACACTGTGGCCAATCGTGGCAGGTTAATGCCTGACTTTATCCGAATGCGAGGCGGTCCTAGTGATTTATGGCCCAATTTCATCAGGGAAATTTGGAGGGACTGGGACTCAAAATTCGAAAAAATTTCTGAAACGAAGGGTAGGGTCTATGCAGACTGGGTTACCCCCAGCTCTTACCGTCAAGAAACTTGGTTCAAGGGATCCAATACGAGCAGAAAAAATATAACAACCTTAATTAGACTTAGATCCGGCCACATTCTTTCTCCTGCTCACTTGAACAGAATCGGAGTCAGGGACTCCCCCTTATGTAGCTGCGGTGAGCTCGGAGACTTGAAGCACATATTTTTGTCGTGTGGATCTAATACTTATAATATTGACCTCCTGCATGATAAGATTATCTCTATTGGAGTACACTTCCCTCTCAATGTATATGACATGATATTCACCAAGAAAACAGAGATAATGCAACTATTGGTAGAGTTCTTGAAGGCCTCCAGAGTGGACATTTGAGTCCACTCTTTGAGCTGAGGTTTAGACTGTCGCTTGGAATATTCTATCAGCTTGTGTTCTTTGCCTCATTTCCATCTTTTCATCTTCCAGGTTCGTTTGTGTGTCCTCGTTCCCTACCACCTGTGTTGTTCTCCACGAGGGGTTGAGTCGCATGAAGTTAATTTTGCCAACTGAGTCATTTGCAAGCAATTAAAGTACCTTTCAGCCAGAAACTTGATATCTGTAACCTCGAGAATTAGACTACCAACCACGGTCTGGGATAGACTAGCTCTAGACTCCCACTCCCCTGGGACCCTGACTGTTTGATCTTCTCCTTCTACGTAGAGTTTGGAAGCATAGCCACTGGCTGTTCCATGGTGCCAGCATTCTCCGCTTTGGGGGAGTTCAAGCGGTGAAGTTGGTGCAGAGAAGCAAGAAAGAAGAAAGAAAGAAGAAAGAAAGAACGACAAGGAATTGGCAAACCTTGGGTTTCTTCAACAATTTCGGCTATTCGCGGCTTTTCTTGAGCGACGAGCACGGGTTTCATTAATCACAGCACTAACTCCTCAAATTTTTCCAACAATTTCCGTATTCGGATTCGACAAGTTTCTTCACGACGACCCAAAAATGTTCGAGTTTTACGAACAGTCTCTACCAAATTTTCACCGTTTTTATAATGAATTGTGATATTTTCAATGCGTTGTTGAAGCGTGTATCGTTCCATTTTTATTAATGGCGTATTTTCTACTTGTCAAATGTCAAAAAATGACAACTTAAAAAGTAACATCTACCGAAAAAGCGAGCTATTCAAAATAACTCATCTTATTGGAAAACCTTTTATCACAATGTATCATGTTCTTTAATCCTGTTGTTTAATCAAGTGAGATTTGGAGGCCGATTTGCGCATGCGCGAAAAGTGTCATAAGCGGATTTTGTTGCCAGATTGTGCAAATCTGTTTGTTTAGTGGATTGTGGTGTAGAAAAGGAATAAGAATTATCAACTTATATTTCATTCAAAAATAGGGAGAGTAATTTTTATTGGCGATTTATTAGAAGGTAGCGCCTCCTGAAAATATCTTTTTGATTTGTCTAAATTAAATACAAAACTCCATTTGAAAATAAATTATGAGTTGATAAATATCAGCCCAGTTGTCGACACATGTTAGCTTTTCTTTTGTGTAAATTAATCTATTTGAGTCTGAATTTTGAAATTAACAGTTTGAAATTTTTTTCACTTCTTAGACAACCTAATTTTTGCCATTTGTTCTTTGAAATTTACCTCGGCGAGAAATAAAATGCAAAGGAATAATATATTCAATTCATTGCACCTTAATGTTTCTCATCTCATCTATTGTCACGTAATAAGATTCTAATTTAATCAATTAGAATTGTTCTGGAAGAGTTTTTTGATTAAACTATATATTGGGAAGAATTTGAATGTTTAATAATATTTTATTCAGATTTGCTTATTAGTTCGAAGTGCTAATGAAGAAAAGAACTATGACCTATTTTTCAAATACCGGAATAATTGCCCAATCTGGCAACGTTGTGGCGAATTTGACGGACTGCTCACCGTGTCGCAGATCTCACTTGATTAAACAACAGGATTACCCAGAAGGTATTTTATTTTCTCAACTCTTATCCTTCTTTTTATTTTCTTGAAATACATAGACAAGATTTAATGCAGATGGATTAAAATTTGTTGACTAATTCCTCCATATGAAATCAGGAGAGTGGAGAAGATTTCAGAAAAATGTTCAGGAGTGGTAGAAAAGCAGATTATGAAATCAAGCTATTCAGCTTTTTATTAGATTACTTGAAAATACATTGTACATTACTTATAATTTTTTTTATCATAAAGATAGATGCTCTAAATATGGAAATAATGTTATTTAATTTTAGGAATATATATCATAATCATAATTTTTTCTTCAATAAAAATATCTCTGATCAATACCTTTTATTGAGGAAACTTATTAAATTTTAAACTAGTTATTTGATTGAGATACTTACCAGTTCTAGTTACTGTCAGAATTGAAGCCGCTCATTATAATAATTTTTTCATCTTGGTCTGATATGAAGTTCTTCTTCAGATGTTTCACCTGATCTTTCAAGTTTTTCACTCTTTTTTTCAGTCTTCTACAACTTTGCTGCAATGTTCGGATTCTCCTGTTTTTTTCTCTTAGTATTGTTTGACTCTTTTCAAAATATTGCTGGAAATTATTGGGGGAAGCCAGAATATAATTATAATCTCTGAAGTTTCTTTTTCTTCTAGCTGAAATAAATATTTATGACTATACCATACCAGAAGGGCAAATTTTTCGTAGAACATAGGAATCAGCCAGTTGTACATAGATTTAAAAGATATAAGCCTAAGAATGGTGAGTAATAAAGTGTTCTACTTGACCGTTCCATGACCCACTCGGACTATACATGACATGAAGAATAAAACAAAACTCTGATCCTGCTCCCTATTGTTTCATTTGAATCTTTTCTATGCCATCAACTGTCCAAATGAAGCATGAGACAATCAAGTTGAGCACTTGAATTCTCATCATCATTACTCGCATGTTTCGAATCTTACACTGTCAGACTGGCTGATTAGACATTTCTTTCTTAAGCAATAAATATCAATATTGATATGTTATGGGTCAATTGCTAGTGATGGACTGTCAAGGCTTGCAATGGCCAAGTTATCGGTTTTAGTTATCACACTTTGAAGGCATAAGATGTCGGGGATCAATGAGAATTTATTTATTCTCTTCATCAAAAGTGCTCAATTTGAGATTCGAAAAATGAATACCATATAAGTTTTAATATGGTTTGTATTTCTCTGACAAGAGATTCATATCACTTCATATAGTCAGTAATGAAATATTTTCTATGATCAAGGCCATTAATTGTCACTTTCCCTCTGAGATGCATGGAAAAACATCGTCAACATTTTCAACAACCAGAGTTGATATATTATTATCTTCGAAATCATTCAAACTTACCTATTGCTTTTGTAGGATTCTCTACCGACCTGTCATGATCAGTTTCTATTGGACTGCCAACATCATTGTTAATGTCGATAGTTACTGTCTCAATGAAATCTGAAATAGATTTGAAATTAGGCGCTTTTGTTTTGGTGGTTCAGGCAATGGTACAGCTTGGAGTGCACAAACTTGTTCAACAGATGCATGAAGTACCTGAGTAGCTAGCTAGAATTATTCAAAAATCACCTGACCTGCTTTCCTGGAATCCGTCAAAAATGGTATTGCATTTGCTCTCAGATATTTGGATTTGTTGTAATCGATCTTTAAAAAATGTTTGCTGCAAATCAACATGTTCGTCAAATCATCTTCTTCTCTCACAATATCCACTGCACCCAAACAAAACTTCTTCCATTCTTCACGAATTGTTGAATCTTTAGGAAAACTATAAAATTGTTGAATTCAATGAAAGAAATGGTCAAATTTCCTAAACGAGAACTCACCGATGAAGGATTACATCATCTTTGCTTGTACTATCACATACTAAACAACGCTTCGTACCCATTTTCGGAAAGAAAAGCACTTTAAACTTTAACTTCAACACTTCAACAGACATACAAAATAAAAACAGATAAAAATACAAACATTCACCACAGAACACAAATCGACAAATCACGATTGACGTAGAACATAGAGAGAATAGTATTTTTCTTTTTTTCTGTATGACATATTATTGTTGTTGTGTGCACTTATACAGGATGTCCCGGAAAATCTCTCGGATTCAGATAGAACAGAAAAAACAAGATGACAAGTTCCCATAATTTTTTTCCTAGCGGCCCTCCCTACGAAGATACGATCTCCTAAATGACGCCACTGGAAATTCATTTTAGTGGAATAAATTTCAATCTACTTGATATAATTTTATGAAAATTTGATATGATTTATAGTAGTAAGGACCTCTTATAATACTACCCTTAAATTTGAATTAGCTCTTTTAGTTTACCAGGGGCGGACTAGGTTGTACATTTTAATGCTTACATTTTCAACACCCTGTATGATAAGGAGTAGAAAAAAACAAATTTGGATAGCTTGAACATTAAGCTAAAAAAAAGGTACTCTTGTTTATTGTCGATAAAATGAACCGTTTTCGAAAAACAAAATTACAAAGATCCTTAACTTTGCACTTTAACAAAAATCATTTTTTAGAAATGTACTCTCACTAAAGCTTGCAACGATTGAATATGAATATGCTACTTGAAAATAATCTATTAAAAACATCATTTTTTTTTAACGTCCGTGTGAGGGGAAAACCCTTTATCGGCACTCTCGGTAGTGTGAGAATCCAGGATCTTGTTTGGCTACTCACTAAAAACCCCTCACACATTCAATGGAGGAGTTCTTCATCCTGCCCTCGCAGCGTCCCTTAACAAAAGAGATGAGCTGCAAGTGGCTTCTAGAGTTCATGGGACCTGATGATATGAACTGCCTTCTGTGCTCCAATACCTCGGCCAGTGATCTACAGACCGGGATAATCTTCAGTTCATCCATAGATTAAAGAATTCATCCACGTAGTTTGCTCTCATTCCACCGAGACATCCTATGATTAGTACGACCATCCTAATTTTATGACCTGGGTATAAAGTTCCAAGCTCGAACATAAGGTCTTTCTATTTTTGCCTCTTCTGTTCTTCTTTCATCACAACATTATTTTCAGCAGGGGAGGAGAATTCCACGACAAATAACTCCTTCAGCTCCTTGTCGACCTTGTCCAGCAGAACTAGGTCTGGCTTAACAGCATTGATCTGCCGTGTTGTTGAGACAGGATAGTTCCAGCATATGCGAGCTCTATCGTTCTGGACCACCGCTTCAATCTCCAGAGGTACATATGGTAGCACCGGTTCTTTGTCTATCCCATACGCGGCTCTCAGATGGAAGTATAGAATTCGGAGTGCCTCGTTGTGTCTCTCTACATACCCCGATGGAGCATGGACTCTGCAGGCGGAAAGGATGTGCATAATCGTTTCCTGTTGCCCATGGCAAGCCCTGCAAGTTGTTGGGGTGTCCATTTTCATGATGTTCTTTTTATACCGTCTCGTATTCAGTACTCCATCTTGACACGCCATCACAATTCTTTCTTTCTCTGACTTGAGGCTAGCTGACTTTAGAAAGGCGAAAGACAATTCTTCAGACAGGTCCTGGTCTTTTAAACTCCTGAAATATATGGAGTGCAAGGTCTTACTCATATGATGTTCGAGTAATGTATCTGACTGAGACTTTCGGATCAGTCTTGCTAGGCTTCTTGAGGTTCTCGAGGGCCCTTTGTGCTGCTCGGAATAGGAAGGCTCCATGGATCGCAATTTCATGCTGAGCGACAAATTTCAGAAGCGGATCTTCACTTCTTAGAATCCTTACTGCCATTTCCAATGTTTGTTGATAGTGTTGATATTCCAAACATTGCAATCCTCTACCCCCCTGGCTTCGGGGAAGGTATATCCTCTGTATTGAACTGTTGGGATGTAGGCTACGATTCATGTTCATCGTTTTCCTTGTTAACCTATCTAGATCGAGGAGTTCGTTTACCGTCCAGTTCACCACTCCGAAAGAGTAGGTGAGAATCGGGATGGCTAGCATATTTGTAGTAGATACTTTGTTCTTTCCTGACAGCTGCGATTTCCAAATGTCTCTCAGCTTCTTTTTGTAGAAGGAACTTGTAAGTTTCTCCGTCTTCGAGATGTCGAAAAGTCATTCCATCTTCCAGTCGAATATCTTCTCCTGCATCTTCAGCTTTTCCCCTGCGCAGATGAAATACAGCACACTTGTCCAAACCGAATGACATTCATATGGCTGAGGTGTAGTCTGAAACGATATTCAGTAGTTGCTGTAGTGCGGACTCGGAGTGAGCGTAGAGCTTCAAGTCGTCCACGTATAAGAGATGAGAGATCAGGTGGTTCCTTCTGCCTGGTGGTCCGGCCTAGTATCCTATTTTGCGCTCCCTCAACTCAATTGTTAGTGGTATGAGTGTTATGCAGAATAATAGCGGGCTTATCGAATCTCCCTGAAAAACTCCTCTCCTGTATCTCACCCATCCCGTATATACGGTCCGACCCTCTGCTCGGATGGCAAACTTCGTTTTCCACAGCGCTATGATGTTTTCTATCGCACACCGCACGGGTGTGGTGTGGTTCCTGCCATGCCACATGGGGGGTGACGTCCCCACGGCCCGAGTTACCTGGGACACCAAAGGTAAATGGTGGCAAACCCGCACGGGGGGTACTACTTTGTAGTGTACGGGTGTGACAATCCCGCGGACCCCGGTCACTCTCAACCGATGTCGGAATAGTATATTTCATTACTAGTCCAGAAAGTAAGCTTTTTCCGTGCGCGCGCGAAGAGTTCCCGCAGAGCCGAACACGGGATTTCGTCATGGAACAGCGTGACTCAGTTCCATGAGTTCTAGAACCAAGTTCTCCCTGAACCCAGAGAACTGCGACGCGAACAAACCTATTTGACTTACCGGTTACTGGCTTATAAGCCGTCATCAGAGCCATATGGCCTTATCGTGCGGTGGGAACCAACTGAAACGGCAGAACTTATATTACTCCCTTGCAAGAACTATTGAGTACAGTTTTGTACAATGTTCCACCTAGGGGGCAAATGTCTACGCTTCATCCTGGAGGTTCCTTCACCTCAAAGAAGCTCAAGAGTCTAGACATGGATGCATAGAATACCTCTACCTGGTGTAAGGACTCCTTACTAAAAATTGTGACCGAAATATGGAATCTAGAAAGCCGTTTTGATCTACAAATTTTGGTCACGATTTTTAGTAAGGAGTCGTTACACCAGGTATTCTATGCATCTATGTCTAGACCCTAGAGCTTCCAAAGTTCTTATAAGGTCACAGAATTCGATATCTCACAATTATTGTAAGCTGCCAAATTGATTCAGGAAATATTAGCTTCACGTTGTGACTGTGAAAAGCAGGGTTATAATGCATATTGATGTTATTAGATTTGTGAAACTCTTAATTAGATGTTCTTTGGAAACACCTGTATATTTCAGCCTTCCTGGGCACAGAACCATCACACATCACAACATACTCTATAAGAATAACAGCTCTCACAATTTTGGAAATAAGCGAATGATTAAGCCTTGAAGAAAAAATCTGTTGCAGTTATGAAATTCATGAAGCACCAAAAGATAAAAATTAAACCATAGTTATACATATATTAATATTCAATAAGTCAAAATTCATATTTGAAACATTAAATCTCCAAAGGAAAACAGCATTAATATGTACCTATATATAATTGATAAGAATATCCAGAAAATGATTTTTAAAAACAAAATGATTTCATCTTCCACAGGCACCTCCTGGACAACCACCTATAGTTGGGGGATTGACATCCCTCAAAGTCATGAACTTTTTTGGTCCACTTCCTCCACCACCAGGTCTGCAAAAATATTATATTAATATTGTTGTTGTAATTCAAATGCTACTGTATGACTGTGGCGGCTTGTCATTTGAGGCAGTGCCTCACCAATAAACGTCGAAAATTACACGTATAAATATAATATTTTTACTAATTATTTATTTAATCAATTAAATTTTTTTTTATAATCTTCATCCATACGTATTTATATCGGAATTTCCCTTCATTATATAGCAATAAAATGCGTCTCCTGGTGGGTCTAATAGGCCTACCACATGCTCAAGCTTCACGACAGTTTTGCTGGCACATGTAATCTTTCATCATGCTAAAAATGTTCTATAGAATCTTTCAGAACGACGAAATAATGCTCCACGTCGGTTTAAACTAGAAGAATTTGATAGAATGAGCTTTCGCTCTTCTGATGTAAATCGGCCTTTACGCAACTGACAAAGAAGAGAGTTCACTAGATGACTAGAATTAGTCATTTATAGGTATATGGTACATATACAGAGTGTCCCATTAGTGAAATGAAGTAGAAGATCTCATTACTTACGTCAGTTACGGAATAATTATACTGCATAAGTGGTTGTTCTTGCACTGATATATCAGCCTAAAATAATAGTACAGGTTGTTCGTTTCAAGCGGTATTACGATTCGGTCAGTTTGTTCCAATGGTAACCCCTTCATATTATTTCATCGTTTAGTGCCAAATTAGTATTTCTATTTATTGGCATCAACATTTTTCTTGATTTATCCGGCGTGGCCGACATATCAAGATAAAATTATGGGAAAGTGGAAGATGTCACTTCATTATCAGAGTGATATAAACTTCAATATTCTCAATTTTCTAGTTAATAGGTGTTTCAAATCTGATGATAGATGACCTTGAGTATGCTAGCGATAAAGAATTATTCTAATCATCAGTTTTGCAACAGCCCCTTTCTCAGCAACGCCACCACAGGGAATCTTTTTTCTCTGATGTGTCTTACCACCTTAAATTGTCACAAGCCGCCACTGCCAGTTGCGGCCCGTGACAGTTTAAGGTGGTGAGGCACATTAAAAAAAAAGATTTCTTGCCGTGGCGTTGCCGAGACAAAGGATAAAACATAAGGAATTTCATTGGGGAATAATGTCATACTTTCAAATGGTTCGCCTCATATATACGTAATTTGCTCATTCGATATTGTTCTTTCATCCCTCCAAAATTCGTTTTAATACATAGCTACTTATCCTCAAAAATTTATAGTGCTCGATTAATAATTCTTTGTCGCTAGCATACTTGAGGTCATTCATTTCGATGAACTTTTTGCTTCGTAAAATATTTACTTGGGCGTATATAAAAACTGATTTTTGCGGGTTGAAATGAGCGAATGGAATACCTATATGGTCAGACATTTTGGAAAAAATAATCTTATTTGCTGAAATTCTTCAATTTTCAGACCTTCTCAAGAACATCCTCTTCAAGGGAATCGCTTTCCAGCATATCACCAAACCTTAAACACCCATTAATCAGAAAATTGTAGTTTACTTTACTCTGATAATGAAGTGAAAACTTCCCCTTGTCCATACATTTTTCGTAATATGCACTAAAGAATAAAAGAATATAAAGGGGTTGCCATTATAGAACAAATCAACTCAATTCTAGTACCGCAGCAAACATTTTAGGTGATAGAGCAACAACTTTTGCAGTGAAATTATCTCTTATTTCGAACTGACGTTAGTACATAATGAGATTTTCTATTTCATCGCACTGTACTATGAGTTTTCTAGTGAACTCTCTTCTTCGTCAGTTGCGTAATAATCTGAAATCATCAAATTCCAAAAAAGACACTGCTCGTGATATAATCATTATGGCTGTATTGTTCAATTTGTTTCTATCTTTTGTTTGAAAAAATATGCCCTTGCTAGTTACACCCCATCAGATAGAAGTCTGTATCAAAAATATTTTGAGTAGTTGAGCTTATTTCACGATCTCCTTTTTATAAATATACTGATTGCTCTAAATTTGGAAATCGGGTTGTATTTGAAGATGATATAGAAACGAAAACGCTTATTTCAGAAGAAATCACAGATCACACGACACGGAGTATTCCAAAATTACACACATATGTAAAAATAATTCAATAAACGTCCTGATCAAGTGCAATTTTCCCTCTACCAATCGAAATTTCAATACCGTCTCTACGAGCAGACTTCTGAACGTATATCATCCAGATTCCAGACGAAAGGGCGAGAGGCTAGCCTCACATCTATCTTTAAACGCGCCAAGTTTTCTCCTACCAAAGCGGACCGACGCAGCGGTTGATGCTCGAAGCGTACGTGCTAGACGAAGAAGCACGTGAGGCCAGCCTCCAACAGTTTACTTTTTAAAGAGCAAGTGAGATTGAACATAGGAATGGAGAGATATGAAACTCGGAACCTTTTAGCGCGTTCGGCAAGTATATATCCTGTCTTATAATATGGGACGGGGTAAATAAGTGATCGGATATTTTTTGCCGAACGCGCAATCATTCATGTTGAATCTAATTGTGACAGGAATGATAGTGATGAAGGAATGATATAATTAAATATTCGATTAATACGAGTATTTTTTCAAATTTATTGGTGAGGCACTGCCTCACCTGCCTCATAGGACAAGCCGCCACTGGCCACTGCTTTATGAACCTTTGGAACTCCTTCAATTCAACTCCCACAGACCTATGTTCTAAGTGATTTTTGCTTACAAAATATCCAGCAAAACAAATAATGTATTCATTTTTCAATTTCAGAAACAATAGAACCACTCTTCATAGTTCACAATGACACCTGATCTTTCAGCTTGGATTGTAGTATTAAATACTAACCCAAATGGTCTACCGCCGCCGCCACCACCACCGCCGCCTCCTCCACCTCCACCACTTCTGAATGACCCACCACCAGACTTAACTGTAGTTTTTGGGGTAGTGTCCAAGCCTACTAATGTTTGAAAGCTGTAAATGAAAGAAACATTTTTATTAAACACATAATATGATATATCGTTTATCCTGATTACTCCTAGGTCTCCTGAGGAGACCCCTCCGAAACTACAAGCTTTGAAGCTTGTAACTTGTGCCGAGTTCGGAGTAAGCAGATGTGTTCTGTGTAGGCTTTGTTACTGTGTCCTTACGCCACCTTAGGCACAGCACTGTTAATTTTTGACCCAACAGTGAGAATGGTGGCCCCTACCGAGACTAGAAAATTTCTTTCCTAGTTCGGGATTGAACTCTGGACCTTTGGGTCCTAATTCCAACATTCTACCACTAAGCCAAGGGCACACATAGACAAGGCAATTATCTCAGACGCAGAAAGCCCTTCTACACTTTGGTAGATTTTCAATATTGCTTATATTTGCTCATTCAGGTTGTGGAAGGTGAATTTCCCAAATCAAAGGATCAAGAAAACATTTTGTGCACAACTGAAACTTTATGAGCAAAACCGATATGTTCTTACCATAAGCAACATACATGAATTTGATAAAAAAAACCAGTGGCAATATTTCATAATTAATATTCAATAACTCATTGTTTATATATTAATGACTAATCTTAGCATTTTTAAAGGTACATACTTACAAAAGAACAACAAAATTGACAAGTCCATAAAATAGTTGGCTTATTCTATCAATACCCCATGGGGGATTTTCGCAGACGGTTCCATCTGAAATGAAATGGTTATTATTTGATAAAATGGAGGATACCGTCCCTAAGATATAGCATGATAAATCTTCTTCAAGTTTATAGAAATATGGAAAATACCTCGTGCAATATAAACCATGTTTTCTAGATGTTTCCTTGAAACGTCAGTTGATGGGTATTCGAGTATTCGAATATGTGTGTGTATTCACAGAGACTTGACGTAGATTTTCATTAATTTATATTTTGAACTATGTATATGTAAATAAATAGTGACAGATGTTTTTCCAGAATTTGAAATTTGGCATAAAAAAATGACAAGACAGTGACGGTGACAATTATATGTTCTGTGGTGACAACCATAGTTGCCAACTTATCACAAATTACCATGGAGTTAAGAGAAAGTGGAGGTGACATAACGATCGAAAAGTGTCGATTTTAACCACCGATGAGGGCGCTGCTGACTGTTAACAAACATGGAGGACAGCTAGTAATCTTTTCTAAACTACGTTGTTTTGATATGTAAAACAGATTATTTTAAGTATTTCTCTTAGATCTCGTTATGATGTATATAGAATATAGAAGAATTTAAGTGAATTAATGTATTATTGACAGTGCAGTATCGAGTTTATAAAATTTTGGTGTACAAATTGGCTTTTTCCCTTCTAATTGGATCTACATTTCACGAGGAATTCGATGGAAATTATAGAAATAAATCATTGTTTTGAATGTTATTTATTTTCATGGAAATATACTACAAAATAGCAACACAAAAAGATTTACATCTGCCATAAACTATATGATCTGAATGTGAACAAGTTCTGATGCGAAATGACAAACATAAAGATCTGTGTATATTGTATGGTCAAGGTCAAGTTACCTTGAAAGCTATCTAGAGAATCTACATTCTACAATAAGAAAAAATCAAAACACATCCGTACAAATGCTATGTACCAAATTCATCCGTTATCGATTTCGAACATTCTGTCTATCGAAGATACCCATGATGATTAATGCTGTGTTGAATAATAACTGATTTCATTTTGTCTATTTTTAACGTCCGTTAGTTTTTTTATGTTATTATTTTCAGTTGCGATATCATTTCTCGTGTCTGCGGGATGCGGCCGATGCGGGAGTGAAACAATCCTGAGTACTTTCTGGGAAAATGTAATAAGTAATAAGGTATTCAATTGTCTACAACATTGTGGAAAAAAATATAGGGTGTTACATTTGAAAAAATCGAGTAATAATAATTTGAAGTTCTTCATATTTGGACCTTGATAACGGACGCCCTGTGCATACCAGGTTTGATCATTTATGAACGGTGACAAGGCAAATCCTTCAATTAAAGAACTTTTAGATCTATAATTGATGTTACTATCGCTTCTGGAAATCTTCAGAAGACTTTTACTGAACTGCTTTTCCCTCAACTTTTTGCAGTTTTCTTCGAATAAGATCTGTATATTAATATGATAAAAAATGTAGGGAAAATCAGGTTTCCGCTGAACCCATGTATTTAGCCAATGAATTCAATGAGAAATTTGCTAATGCGGGTAAAAATCTAATTGGTAATACAAATCATCCAAAATTTGAGAGTGAAATAAAGTTAAGTAGAGACTCTATGTTCTTGAGCCCCGTCTTACGTCAGGAGGTTATAATTATCATTAATAATTTAAACAAGCTTTTATAAAAATAAAAACATTTTTAAATACAAGCTTTTATAAAAACAACACTCATCCGCCATTTTGAAGCCGCCATCTTGAATTCCTCGATTTTGAAGAATCGTAATTTCTGATCCAGAAAACCCCCAGATACCAATTGGCAATTTTGAATAGAATCGGATCATATATCATAATTACAAAACTCGTCCGCCATATTGTAGCCGCCATCTTGAATTTTCCAATTTTGACGAAAGAATCATCATTGTCGAACTCAAAAACCCCCGGATACTAATTTTGAATGGAATCGGTCGAATCGGATCATAAATACAAAACTCATCCGCCATTTTGTTTTTTCTATAACAAATATTTCATGACGCATTGTCACCAGAAATATGTACACCTGCAAAATTTCAACTTATAACATTTTACGTGGATTTGAAGTCATGGAGTACGTCATAGGTCTTTTCTTGGATCTAGCAAGAGCCTATGATTCTGTCGAACTCAAAATACGAAAAATTTCGGAGGAAGGGTGTAAGAGGCAATGCACTAGGTTGGATTTCTTAACTTGTCGATCTCAAAAAGTAGCCATAAAAAAGATGGGAAAACATATTTTTCAGATTGTGTTTAGGAGATAATTTGGGAATTGCTCAGGGGAGTGTTATAGGACCTCTGTTTTTTATTATACAGGGTGATTCACGGTGGATGGCACATTAGACGTTTCTGGAGAACCAGACTTCAGATCGGTCTGAAAATTTAATGGAATGCATTATCGGACCTGTTCTACCCAACTAAAATATTTTCGTCAATGCGGTGTTGCCACTTCTATTAGAAAGTAGTATCAACTTTGCTTTTTCAAATGGAACACCCGGTATATTATATTATTTCTGGAATCTCCAACAACTTCTCGACAACTTTTATCGACATTTCCCTTTACCTATCTGTTGCCGTTTTCGAAATATGAATTAATTCCAATTTTTTTCACCGGAAAACATGACTTCTAAAAATGCTGATAACTTCGGGTTGAGAAACACTATGGCATTGAAATTTGGTTTGGAGTTAGGAGATACATAAATGCTTCCAACGCTCTAGCCTGATTTACGTTACTTCAATACAGGGTGATAAAAAAATACAGTCTTTTCGGTTGCTTGAAAAAGTGACTGAAAGTTGTTTATTTCAAATGGAATGACCTGTATATTATTGGAAATTCGGAAAACTGATGGAATTCGCTTTCATTCTATGTATATCATGCCTATACCCAACTAGTAAAATTTCGGACTTATGAGCATTTATTTGTCAAAATGTCCCTTCAGAATGGTATTTCCATTCAGTATTTGGTAGGCAGGCCATGATTACTACTTGATAGTACCTTGTGACATTCTCCTAATAATAAAGGCACCAAGAAACTTGAGAGTCAAACTATTTATATGAATTATTATTAAAAAGTAGAACAATCATGTCGAATACTTCGAAGTATGTTCGAATCGCTGGCCGTTCACTTCCAAGCACTTCAAAATGCGGGTGTTTACTGCTTTCGTCGTGGCAGATCGAATTTCTTTGAAATCCAAATCTTCAAAAGCTTGGGCAATCCTTACCAACAATTCATCTCTCGAATGCACGGGTGTTTTGTAAACTTTTTCTTTCAACATTCCCCACACGGACTAAGATCGGCTATTCTTGCTGGCCAATTCCATGGTCCCAAGCGCCTTATCCACCGATCTTCAAAAAGTCTCTCTGGTTAATAATAATGAACAAATTCATGAGCACTTCGTTTGAAGAGTTTTCTTCCATCGTTTCGAGGGTATTTGCAACTTCTGGAATGAAGAAAATGTCGAAATTCAAGCTTCTTGGTGCCTTTATTATTAGAAGAATGTCAAATAGTAATCATGGCCTGCCTACCAAATACCGAATGGAAATACCATTCTGAAGGGATATTTTAACAAATAAATGCTCATAAGTCCGAATTTTGACTAGTTAGGCATAGGCATGATATACATTAAATGAAAGCGAATTTCATCAGTTTTCCGAATTTTTAATAATATACAGGGCGTTCCATTTCAAATAAACAGCTTTCAGTCACTTTTTCAAGCAACCGAAAAGACTGTATTTTTTCATCACCCTGTATTGAAGTAACGTAAATCAGGCTGAAGTGTTGGAAGCATATATGTATCACCTAATTCCAAACCAAATTTCAATGGCAAAGTGTTTCTCAACCCGAAGTTATCAGCATTTTTAGAAGTCATGTTTTCCGGTGAAAAAAATTGAAATTAATTTATATTTCGAAAACAGCAACAGATAGGTATAGGGAAATGTCAATAAAAGTTGTCGAGAAGTTGTTGGAGATTCCAAAAATAATATAATATACCGGGTGTTCCATTTGAAAAAGCAAAGTAACTACTACTTTCTAATTGAAGTGGCAACACCGCATTGACGAAAATATTTTAGTTGGGTAGAGGAGGTCCGATAATGCACTCATGCAAATTTTCAAACCGATCCGATATCTGGTTCGCCAGAAACGTCTAATGTGCCATCCACCGTGAATCACCCTGTATATCTCAATGATATAAGTGACAGCATAAACAGTCTTGATTGCAGCTTAATAAGTTTTGCAGATGACACAAATTTAGTAGTTAAGTCTGAAAATTTGGCAAGTACCGTCACGCGTCTTACAAACTGTTTGACAGTTGTATCGGGTTGGTTAGAAACTAATCGGCTGGTTTTAAATAAAGAGAAAACAAATCTTGTTTTCTTCAGAACACAGAGATCTAAGCAAATGGTCCCTGATACTGTGAGTGTCGGTGGCTCTGTCCTACGAAGGCAAGAGTCCACAAGATTCTTGGATCTCATGTTGGATGAAAATATGAGCTGGAATATGCATAGTGAGTCGATTAGAAAAAAATTGAATATAACTCTTTATCAACTGCGAGTAGTAATACCCTATGTCGATGAGCATACGTTAAAAATTGTCTATTCATCATGCTTCGAGTCAGTACTGCTTTAAGCCGGCCATAGACATCGTTATTTTTCATCCGTTTTCCTCGACACGATTCGAACCGCCGAGTCATATCGCAGAACTGTTTTGCCCACACACTTCGGTAAATTCTACCAGTTATTTTGCTGTCAATCGCGAATTAGCACGTCATGAAGAGGAAACATCTCTTAGCAGTGGCGGCCGCGGTTTCGGTGCTGAATAAAAAAGAAATAAAGAAACGGTCAATATGGGATTTGTACTACGCTAATGGAAAATAACCGCCGATTCTCGACGAAATCCCCACACACAGTCGGAATGGCACGACAACCGATGAACCGTCGTGACAAAAATCAAGCATCGGCAGATATTTCTACCGACGATGCGTACCGACGGTTCTTCGCCACACACATCGGTTTTTGGCGCTTTTGCCGAGACGGTTCGTATCGCGGCGGTATAAACGGATGAAAAATAACCATGTCTATGGCCGGCTTTATGGCCTAGTTTTTGGGGCCAAAATGTAGATGTTAAAGATATTTTTGTTATTCAGAAAAAAGCATTGCGTGTAATTTTGGGCTTAAACTATTGTGAAAGTTGTCGTGGACACTTCAAAGAAAACAGTTAACAGTTACAGTTACAGGGTTATACGTATACTAGCTGGCCCGGCGAACTTTGTTCCGCCTAAATGATACTTACGGTGGATTTCACAAATCTCAATCACCGGTGATCGGAGATGTCAACGGCTTGGTTCTCTGATTTTTGAACTGTCAAATGTTTCCATGGATATGAGCTATCACACAGAACAGATACACAAAAATAATATGTCATAATATGTCAATCACTAATAATGGCAATTTTGGATTCAGTTATTTCCGCAAATATATTTATTACCCAAACAGAAATTCGAAAACATTTTAAAAATTATGAGAAAAGATGAGAATGTCCATTCTCATCTTTTCTCATAATTGGAACTCATCGCCAAAATGCGATTTACTTGACATTTCGATAAAAATTCACTGTGATATTCACTCGCTTCTGGATCTGGTAATAGCCTTTCATGGTACTATAAGCCCTATGTGAATTACACAGTAATTGATGTCACATTCTTTTTTCGACTATTTCAAACCACCACGACCGAAATGCTCGAAAAAAGAACAGATGACATCAATCGATGGCCGCGAAAGCCTCAACAAATTCATCGCCATTTAATTGTGATAATGTCAAATATAGAACCTTCACGATTACGTTATTTGGAATGAATAAAACTATGAAAATAACTAATATAATAATCATCAGTCATAATGTGTGAATAGCGCCATCTGAAGTGGTAAGAACGAAACTTTTCTCATATCTCAACGAAATCTAATCATTTTAGACATCTGTACTCCTACGCTAAGACATTTTGGTTTTGCCCAACAGCGCAGAGTTGTATAGGCAACTCAAATCACACACTATTTCAGTGACTATAGAGTGAATATAGTCACTGTACACACTATTTGTTTATATCGCCATCTAACGCGGAGAATATAAAATGAAGTACAAACGAATAAGCGGTAGCGTAACTGTAACTGTAGCGACATCTATAGTGGCCTTACTCAAAAGGAGGAAAAGCATTTCCTGTATAAGTAAAATTTTCATCGATTTTTTCAAAGTTTTATTGTATTTTATAATAACCAGACCGTAGACGAATCCATATATGAAGTTTCATAACAAACAGTCCATCCGATCTCGAGTTATAAATGGTGAAACCAACATCTTTCTTTTATATATAATATATATAGATAGATGAGCTACTGACGTTTATGTATAACAACAAAAAATTATATGACTCTTCCAAAATGGTCAGTAATAGAAAAACAAATTTTATATTTTCCATTCATCGGCTCACCATTTATGAAAAAACTTGCTACTATGCGTCAATAAATGTTTTCAATAGATTACCTTCAAAAATTAAGGAATTATTTTCAGAGACAAATTTTAGAAAAATTGTTAAAGAATTTTTAATTGATGTTGAATGTTGAACCCTACACACTCGCGGAATATTTTTCAGATTGTACTCTTTCATTCTCTTAGGTTTAGGAAAATGTTCTGTTATTCTGTAGTTTAAGTTTAAATTGGCTTATATTGACGTAACTTCATATTTACTTGTTGATGTTGTTATGTCGGCGTAATTTATGAAATAAAGGGATTATTATTATTATTATTATTCCCTATTAACTTTTGTATGGAAAACTTCATTGATAGGTGGGTGAATTTAGATGAAGTAAAAGCGACTTCATAGGCGGGAAAACTGGTCTAACTTTGATCTGCAGTCTGCAGTGGTAGGTATGCGTTTCGTTGATTTTGTTTATTAGGTCAAACATCCGGAATAAACGAACCATCTGATAATATCAAATAGGGAAACTTTATATCTAATCAAGAAGGAAATTCTGTCCTCACGACTTTATGGAATATTAATTGGTAGGTATTTTTTTGAATTATTATTCCTGATTTTCATTAGGTATATCAGAGTCTTTATCTGAAATAGATTGTGAATAGGGGATACGGAAATATTACTTCCCTATCCGCTAATTTCGCGGCGCAATTCATATTAGGAAATCAGTCTTATATTCAGTGAATCTATTGAGTGAAATTTGCTTCTTCCGAAAAATTTGAGTTGATTTTCAATTCGAGTATTCCGACAAGGTATTGCATTCTTCCACAATTTTGAAATTATTACTTAATTGTAATTTGCTTTATCTACTTCCGTAGAATAAAATATCCATTATTCAACTGATTTTGAGCTGTAATGATATATTGTTTATACGGATTACTCCTAGGTCTCTTGAGAGTTGAAGAGACCCTTCAGAAACTACTAGCTTGAAACTTGTACGAGTTCGGAGAAGCATTTGTGTTCTTTGTATAGGCTTTGTTTCTGTGCCCTTAGGCAAAGCACTGTTAATTTTTGACCCAACAGTGAAATGATGGCCCCTATTTATAAACCAATAGCGTGAATTACAATTACTCATGCCTATAACTCTCTCTAATACAAATAGGAAAAATGAAATTGCTTACGAAATGAATAAAAAAGTGTATCGATCGGGAACTCTATTTCAGACATCAAGGTATC
The DNA here is from genome assembly GCA_951802165.1 of Adalia decempunctata. Classification (NCBI taxonomy): domain Eukaryota; kingdom Metazoa; phylum Arthropoda; class Insecta; order Coleoptera; family Coccinellidae; genus Adalia; species Adalia decempunctata. The sequence goes on from OX637695.1 coordinate 42,302,236, forward strand.
GTTCTCGCCATTCATTTCCAAATTTTCTTTGGGTCTGAATATCCGAAAATTGCATTTGGAAAGTACTAAGTACTTTTATGTAATTCCTGTAATATTTAGAGACGAAAGTTTCCTGTTTATTCTAAGAACAAGTATACCGAAATCATATGAAGAAGTTTCTGAGTTAACCAGTTCATATCTCAATCTTACTAAGAAATAATGACCATTGCCATCATCATTATTCTAAATGGGCCCCATACACTATGCGATTGCCTTAGTGCCGTTGCCTCAATAAGAAACTTATGAGGCCAATATCGTAGAGTGACATACATACACTATCAGTCCACCACCTACAAGCGGACGTACAGAACTGCTGCTTGCCTGATGATAGCATACATCATCCGTCAAGTGCCTTAAGGCGAATTGTCGATCGCAAATCAGGACTGCAGACAAACCACAGTTTCCAGACAGTTTTTCATCATGCTTTGTCGAAAATGTTGCGCGATATATATTTTTTCAATTTTTGAGATCCACCCCGAAGAAGGTTTTTTTGGGTGAAAAAGTGGCTGCAGAGCTGATAGAGACACTAGTTCTCACATGTCAATGCTTCGTGAACTGAGACAATCTCATCACGAGTATTTAATGAATTATTTGAGAATGAGCGAAAATAATTTTCAAAAACTGCTAGAGGAATCAGTAAAGTGATCACCAATTTACGCCAGGCAATCGGTGCTGAGGAAAGATTGATTACAACTCTGAGATTTTTAGCAACGGGCCGAAGCTTCGAAGATTTGAAGCTTCCGACTCGAATTTCACCTCAAGCGCTTGGGAAAATCCTACCAGCAACCTGCAGAAGCATGTCGTATGCTTCATCGCATAATCTTTTGTTTGCATAATTTTCATCTTTTATTTTCCACAAAGAAGGGTGGGTTCGGTAAAGTTCAATAAACCCGGAAATAAATGGTGGTTTACAATCCATCTAAGACGTCCATACACTATCAGTTTTACTTAAGGTAATCGTAACGCTGCTGATCGGAGTTGCCCACACATTTATCAGTTAATCTGAAGATATTGGACTATAGGTCGCGCGGACTCAAGGCGAGTGGCCGCCGTAGCGGCCTGCAGCAGGCGACGAACGGACGGCAGATCGGCAACCGGCACGCATATTCATATGTTACCGACACAAACACAAAATCGGTTTTCCGAGCGATGCTGAACACGTAATAATAAGTTGCCGACGTAATTCTTAGTTTTGTCTGTAACTTAACTATTATGCGAGTAGTGGTTTTATCAAACAAGTGCGTTCAGTTATCGCAATATTGCATATTTTTAATACTGCTTATTTCATTACCAAGATGAACCCAGTAACTTTAGAGAATTTACCAAAACTTTACAATATTCTACTGAGGGATCCAAATATCAGAATGTGAATAGTGTCCTTTTTTGGGTAAAGTGCATGCATGATATGTTGGGAAAAATTTAAATCATTTTGAATTCATAAAAAACATAAAAATTTTGGTTGTAGACAGTTTTATACCATACTAGTATTATAAATAACTATTACATCAAATGATGAGCATTTCAAACTCAAAATAATAACTATTTTAGGTGACTGGAACTAGAAGACTTACCAGCGGAAATTCCAGAAAGCTGAAGAAAGCGCCCCACAATTTGAAGGAATGTGTCAAAAAAATGTAGGATTAGGTGACAATAAGAGGAAAAAATAGACATATGTCTGTATTATATATTTTATATATATTAAATTTTTTATAGTTTATTTCTGGAAACATATATTTTGTTCAGACTGTAATAATCAACCATCCTCGCTAATATATCAAGTTTTTTTTCAAAACCTGTTATATGTATATAAGGTGCCGATGGACTTGTTGCTTGTATAAGTTACCGACAGAAACCTGAAGTTACGTCGGTAACTTATACGAAATCATTCGGCTTCTCGGCGTGCTTGGTTGTGTCGGTAAAGCCCGCTCCACACTCACGGCGCGAATCGCGCCAAGGATTCTTGCCGTGAACTTGGGCAAGAATTCGCGGCCAAGAAAGTCATCCACACTCACACAAATATTCGCACTTTGGTTCGCGGCATCCTTGCTGTCTACGAAGACTTTTCGCCTGTTGATCCAGCTATAAAAAGGATTTATTCTGATAATAATGAAGAAATTCTCATTCCACTTATCTAAATCTGAATCTTTTCTAATTTCACTTCATTGCTACATGAACTATTCATTTTAAAAGCGAATAAAGTCAGTGAACAAGCATTAAATCATTACTGCGCAGAAACCGCGAAGACCTGTGAGTGTGGATGGAACATTTGTGCTTAGGCGCGAAGCCTTTGTCGCGGGACAGGAGACCGCAAACTTACGGGGAAGGCCGCGAAGCGCGAACGTGACACAAGAAAGTCATCTACACTCACGTTCGCGGTATTGGCCGAGGTTCTTGCCATGAGTGTGGAGCGGGCTTAACATATGAATATGCAACCGGCACAGGCTTGTCGGATGATGATCTCAGAGCTCACCACCACCCACTGTCAGTTGGCCTGAAGGCGCTAGATCGTATTCCCTCCGAATCTACTGTTTTCGGCAGTTTTACGTCAGGCCATTTCAAACCCTGCAGTGTTGGTACGCGAGTGGACTGACGAGCAAAAATGGATTGTAAACCACCATTTATTTCCGGGTTTATTGAACTTTACCGAAACCACCCTTCTTTGTGGAAAATAAAAGATGAAAATTATGCAAACAAAAGATTATGCGATGAAGCATATGACATGCTTCTGCAGGTTGCTGGTATAGGATTTTCCCAAGCGCTTGAGGTGAAATTCGAGTCGAAAGCTTCAAATCTTCGAAGCTTCGGCCCGTTGCTAAAAATCTCACAGTTGTAATCAATCTTTCCTCAGCACCGATTGCCTGGCGTAAATTGGTGATCACTTTACTGATTCCTCTAGCAGTTTTTGAAAATTATTTTCGCTCATTCTCAAATAATTCATTAAATCCTCGTGATGAGATTGTCTCAGTTCACGAAGCAATGACATGTGAGAACTAGTGTCTCTATCAGCTCTGCAGCCACTTTTTCACCCAAAAAAACCTTCTTCGGGGTGGATCTCAAAAAATTGAAAAAATATATATGATATGATATGATATATTGTTTATCCTGACTACTCCTAGGTCTCCTGTGGAGACCCCTCTGAAACTACAAGCTTCGAAGCTTGTAACTTGTGCCGAGTTCGGAGTAAGCAGTTGTGTTCTGTGTAGGCTTTGTTACTGTGTCCTTACGCCACCTTAGGCACAGCACTGTTAATTTTTGACCCAACAGTGAATGGTGGCCCCTGCCGAGACTAGAAAATTTCTTTCCTAGCTCGGGATTGAACTTCGGACCTTTGGGTCCTAATTCCAACGCTCTACCACTGAGCCAAGGGCACACAAAAATATATATCGCGCAACGTTTTCGACAAAGCATGATGAAAAACTGTCTGGAAACTGCGGTTTGCCTGCAGTCCTGATTTGCGATCGACAATTCGCCTTAAGGCACTTGACGGAAGATGAATGCTATCATCAGGCAAGCATCTGCAGTTCTGTACGTCCGCTTGCAGGTGGTGGACTGATAGTGTATGTCACTCTACGATATTGGCCTCATAAGTTTCTTATTGAGGCAACGGCACTAAGGCAATCGCATAGTGTATGGGGCCCATAATACATCGATTGGCACGACATGCACGTAAACGTATAGATATTTTGGACGGAATAATAAACTTCTGCAGGTTTTTAATATGTGTTGTATTTCACAAAATATTCAACTGGAATTCGGCATAGGTATTACAATTTATAGTTTACACTATGTGACTGGTGACATGCCAATTTTGATTGCAAATACACAGGGTAATATTTATTCTCGAACACTGTCCCCTGTTTTCCTCCAGAACATTTTTTTGGTGAGCCACTGTTAGTTTGAAAAATTATAAAATTGAATATAATTATATTTCATGGTGTCTTGTAGTTTTGTCGTATCTGCTACTGATTTCGAGAAAAAAAATTCGAACGATTCTCTCGAAATCCTCAGTTAGTATAAAAAGAAATCGGAACTATTTAAGTCTGGGTAACTGGCGGGCCACGTATGATGTCCACCGCGTCCAATCCGCCTGTTTTCCCCAAGTTCCGTTCAAATACTTCCTAGAACACATAGCACACCCCGTATTTTGAAAACGAAGCGTTTCTACCTCCTATTTAGGAACACCCCTGTATGCCCGAGGTTGAACGGGTTCATATAAGTATTACGGCATGATAATAATAAGAACCGACTTGGGAAGAGGTAGGTCCTTTTGAGCGCTCGTTTTACCACCATGTTGTATCAAGAAACCAATTGAAGAATTTTATCAAAAAGTGTATGATCCGGCCCAGGTGTGTTGTTGCAGATATATTTTGTTCTTTCATCATTATTATTATTAGATATACTTAATTTGGTTGAAGTAGAGGTACATATACCTATATATACTCAATTTAAATCAAAAAAGAATGAAATGAGTAGTGACGGCTCGTGCCCTCTAGATGTGGGTCGGCCAGAACCAATATAGTATACAGGGTGTTCCTAAATTAGAGGTACAAATGAAAAGGGAAAATTCCTGGAATAATTTCAAGGAAAAAAGTCACATAAATATTGGGCTCCAAATGTTTCGTTTTCGAAAATACAGGGTGTAGAAATTTCAATTTTGTTAAAGTTTATTCTCATAGTATCTGAACTTCACAAGATATTCAACTGAACATGAGGTTAATTTGATGTGTAAAAACTAACAATGAATTTATTCATCACCGCTTACTAACTGGATTTTCTTCTTCATTTCTAGAGTGTTTCAATATAAATTTCAACTGGACCTGATTTCGTTAGTCTTCAACTCCTATAATGTTGTTAGAAAATTTCTATCAATTCATGCCACCCCTCCCTGAAAAAATTCACCCCCCTTGAAAAACTGTCTGGATCCGCCAGTGGTTTGAATTTACTAGGAACTATAGAAATATTTCATATTTTTATGTTCAGAAAATAGCCCTGTTGAAAAGCAATCTGTTACTTGATACTACCTCCCTTAAATTTGCCATCAAAATTTACGAAATGAACTGAAAACTAAAAAAAACACATAAACCGCTTATGCCATTCCACAATCTCCGCCCTTGGGACGGCTGGCCGGCCCAAGCGCGTATTGTACGACGTTCGAATTTACTAGGAACTGAAAATATTCTATATTTTTATGATCAGGAAATCACTATACTTCCTAAGAGCTATGCTCCTAGATACTTCTATTAAACGGTATGAAAACATTTTTTTCGTAAATAGATATAATATTCAACAACTATTCATTTAATATTTGGATTAAACCTTAGTCTAAGGATTAAACAATCAGAAACTACGATATTTATAAACAGGGTCGGCGGGCCTTGTATGTATCAAGCAGCGAACGAAGATCAAGGTATTCTACCGTTGGGACGAATTGTGTGAACGTAGGTGTTGTATAGTTCCATATTCTGAAGCTCTCGAGCAGAGGACACTATAGTTTTATTCAACAAATGCTTAGATTGGGCCCCCCGAATTCTTTAAAATGGTATGTTTTGCTCCGATTTCCATCTCAGATTCCCGAGATTTCCGGAAGTCATTCTCCTGCAGTCCTGCATGCACCAATAATAAAATTTCGAATTTCATGAAATATTGGTGTTGATGTAACTTTTCGACGTTATTTTGGTTAAATTCTGAAGAAACTATTTGACTTCTCTGACGCACTAATTTTGATGTAACTTAGTGATGTCGTTCTGACGAGACTTTACGACGAAACATCGTTTATGCCAGCAGATTGTCGTCGAAAGTAGCCAGTCCATGCTCCTCAAGAAAATTCGGAGTATCAAAATGAAACCGACTCTTTGGTAAGAATCGAGTTGTACCTACGCATGCGTCAACTTGAAATTCCATAATCGCAGGAAACGTATATTCCGGGAGACAACAAGAAAAAAGATATCGAAGATGAAAATTCGCCACCGAAATATGTTTAGTTCAGTTTTAGAATATTGTTCGACATCAACAATGAACAAAAATAATGCATACAACTTTCAAGATGGCCAAGCTATCATCACTTGAAGTCGAATTTGATTCAATGAAATCAAAAGTTCATATCTGCTTTCGAGTAAACTCTTTCCGTTCCCGTAAAGCTTGCGCAGTTACGATTTGTTGGTTTTTTATTTGAAGTATTAATGAACATTCTGACATGACTTTGATGATTCCAATCAAACCCTTTGTGTGGAACTCACCGCAGGGTTTTAGATCTCAGACATCTCGAAGCGTTCCGGTTTCTAGTTAGGATCTGTTTAATCGTATCATAGTACTAGCAGCCCCGGCGAATTTTATTTCGCCTAAATCCTTGACTATACATGTATTCTTCCATCATGGACTATACCATCTATATAGTCTAAGGCCTAAATTATACTTACTTACGGTGGATTTCACAAATCGTCTTCACCGGTGATCGTAGATTAACGGCTTGGTTTTCTGATTTTTGAACTGTAAAATCGAGAGGATTCTAGATCAAGCTGCAATTCATATTTTAGAATTGAACTGGAAATATTTAAGTGACATATTTTCATCCTCGATATCTATTTTTTTGTTGTCTTCCGGAATATACATGACCTCTACATTTCTCGCAGTTTCCGAATTTCCAGTTGACTCAATCCTTACCAAAAATTTGGCTTCGCTATGTGACTGTGAATAGCAGGTGAATAATCCATATTAAACTTTTCCTCAGAACTACTATGAATCAAAATGTCAAGAATATGAACAAAAATTTGAATAACAAATAAAAATCAGTCATTTGTGAATAGCGCTACCTGAACTGGAAAATACGAAACTTTTAAAATATTCTTAATTTTGGCTTACCACAATCTAATCAGTGCTCACACCAATATTTTATACATATTTATAGCTATTCTGCTAAGCTCAAAACATCTGAGTTGTTGGAGCAGCGAGACTTTCATGTTTCCATGGATATGAGCTGTCACACAGAAGGTGTGCTGGGAGGCGGGGTTCACCAAACAGAGTAAATGGAAAATTCCGGTAGATGTTATTTTATTTGAAAGATCTTAAAGGTTGAAAGCTTGTATTTTTGAACATTCCACGATCACATACAATGCTTACCTGAGAGCCTGACCAAATTAGATGAATTCCTTATTGTCAAACAATACGGCAAATAAGCAAAAAATTTCGGGTTCAATCTCCATTCAATTTGTTCAATTTAGTTGACGATATCAAGCTCGTTAGAAGACAAATCGAGATGTTCCAATGAAATCGATAGCACGATCGACGCAGAGTGAAAATGAAAGAAAAAAAATTGCCGGTTGTGTTGAACCCACATTCAAATTTATTGATGGTCGAATGGCCAGATTAGGCAACACAAAATTATTGACGCTTACAATACTGTCTCTGTGCAAACAGAAACAGAAAAATAATATGTCAATTACAATAATCGTCAAAATCCGATTTACTTAATACTGTTGCTCCACCAACTTGAGATGTTTACCCGCTATTTGATCTGGTAATAGCGTTCCATGTTACTATAAGTTCTACGCAAATCACACTGATACGCCATCTAATAGTGGTAATATCAAATAAGGTACCTACGAAAAAGCCACCAACTGTAGTGACACCTATTGGCCTTATTCAAAAGAAGGAAAATCATTTCCTACATACGTAAGATTTTCATCGATTTTTTCTGAAATTTATTACATTTTATAATAACCAGACCTTAGAAGAATCCATTAATGATGTTTCATAACAAACAGTCCATCCGATCTCGAGTTATAAACGGTGTAACCAACATCTTTCTTTTATATATATACATATATAACCTATATACATATATCTATACTTCTATATCTATACTAATATTATAAAGAGGAAAGATTTGTATTTTTGTTTGTTTGATACGAATAGGCTCAAAAACTACTGGACCGATTTCAAAAATTCTTTCACCCTTAGAAAGCTACATTATCCCTGAGGGACATAGGCTATACTTTTCACCCGAAAAAATTAAGGATACCTACTATAACTTCAATAATTACAAAAAAATCAGCCAAAATCAGCTATTTTCACGTGCGCTGCAAAAACCGTAAGACTTACGTGGATACAATGTATGACGGAAATGTACCTCTTGAATAGTTCTACAAAAAAGTCCGCGATAGCATGTATCTATCTCTCAAGATTGACTTGCTATTACCTGTTTATGGTAATCAGATGTTTTCCAAAATTATGCACTATTTGGGAGTGTGTTTTTATGAATTGGGTTAGGATCCTAATTCAACCTAATACGTTATTTATCCCCAGTATTTAATTTAGAACAAAATTGCCCTTCACATCATACAATTACAACGAGTACATCAAAAGATATGGCAGGTTGAAGTTTTGAAGATGAAACCGCCGCGTGAAACAAATTTCTACTCGGGCGAAGCTAGGACGGCCTGCTTGTATAATAATAAATAATAATAATAATAAATAATAAATTTTCTTTATTGCAGTAAAAGTATACAATAGCATCTCCTCATGGAGAATGCATATTCATTCATTATAATACTTTAACTGTAAAGTACTGCAAAAGGACTCACGTCAGTAAAACTGATATTATTGTAAGCCCTCTATTTCATAATACAAAAGTAAAAAATTAAAATAGTAACATTATTCTTTCCGCGCTCCACACCGAAGCATAGGGAGAACGCGCACAATCAGAGAAGAATGGGCACATACTACAAAAAAAAAAAAACAGAACTACCAGCATCACTCGGACTCCAATCCTATCCTCAAAAACCGAGCAAGAGATTCCGATATCTGAGCCTGAAACCCGACGGACGGCACAGTTTCAGTGTGACAGGAATGCGATTATATAAAGAGTAAATACAATAGGAAAATGATCGACGGAATAAAGCTGTTCTATGTGAGGGTGGTGAAAGCAAGCCCCTGAACCTAACATTAATGCTGTGAACATCCGATCTGAAACGTATCTTATTATAAAGATATGGGGGCGATCTGAACCATATCACCGAGTGAAATAGAACCGCGGAGTGAAGCTCCCTTCGCTGCTCCATGTTAAGCCATCGACAGCACTTCAATTTATGTATCACTGGCTCATACTTTCTTATGCCATAGATGTAACGCAAGCATGAACGCTGCACTCTCTGAATGCGGGTTTTATCAATAACACGCAGACATGGGCCATAAACAGCATCACAATAATTGAAATGACTTAGGACAAGAGAATCTGTCAATAATATTTTTGTTTTTTGTGATAACTGGTGCCTACAAGGGTATAATTTCTTCAACCCAGCGAACGCTTTCTGAACACAAGATGACACATGTATAAGATATAAGATAAGATAAGATACTAACTGACAAAGAAACTGCAACACCCAGAAGGAGCTGTTTGAATTTTAAATTGGTTTTGGTGAAACATAGATAGATCAAGGAGTAAATGATTAAAATTTTGAGAAAAAAACGAAGGGTTTACAATTTTTTTTTATTTAAAGTGGGCGTTCAATGTAGTGCATTTTTATTTCAAGTTGCATATTTGAAAATGGCTTCACTTTGAGAACTGAAATTTTGTGGTTTATACTCAGAAAGGATTGAAATAATTTAAATCTATTTCATTTCGAAAGTTCTTTTTTTCTTTCAAAAATAGAAGAAAATGAGCCAATTCATGCTTCTGTTTTATTTCAAACGAAAGAGCCATGAAAATAGTTCAACTTCCGATTGAAAGTGAATCTACAAATAATTTCGTTCAAAAAAACAACTTGAAATACGGAATTGGCAGAGAATGGCCAAATTCAAAAATATGGCGGGAAAAAGTTCCTGCTATACCCACAAATTCACTGATTTCATAAAAATAGGTTTAACGTCTGTAAATAATAATTAAGGAAAGATATAACGACATGCAGACAACTGAATATTTTTTGAAATTCCTGCACTGTGTGACTTTCTCCGGAATTTCAAAAAATATTCAATTGTCTGCATGCCGTTATATCTTTCCACTCTTTTCCACACTCCCCAACACATTTTGGCATTGATGCAACAAGATGGTCTGTTTCTTCTTGATGAATACTATCCCAAGCTACCTGTACTTCATGTCTCAGAGATGCCAAAGTCCGTGGGGCCTGGGTAAATTTACAAGCCTTCTACCCATGATGTCCCAAACATTCTCTATGGGCGAAAGATCGGGGTATCTGGGCAGCCATGGCAAAAGATTCACATGGGTCGCTTCAAAAATAAAAAATTAAGCTGACTCTGGAAACTTGAGGTCGAGCATTATCTTGCAGAAATATTGGATTCTCGAGCTGGTTAAGGTAAGGGAGAACATATGGCTCCACTATTTCTTGAAAGTAACGCAGCGCTGTCATGTTACCTCGAATAAAGACTAAAGGTGACCTACTTGCATGTGCAATAGCACCCCATACCATAACGCCTACTGTCCGGTGTACATGATGCTCCACATCAAACTGAGGTTCTCGTCTTTCTCCTCGACGTCAACCCTTCTTCGGCTATCATTTGCACCCAAGGAGAATTGAGGTTCATCAGAAAAGACGACCTGATGCTATTCCACATTCCAATGTTGTCCTTCTCTGCACCACTGTAATCGTTGCCGACGATGCTCAAACGTCAGACGCATGATACTAAAACCCACGTGGGTTTTAGTATCATGCGTCAGACGTAACACAAGTTGGGGTCGCTAATGCTGCAGTCCGAAAGACCTTATCCGGCGGACGGCAGTAAACTGCAGTTCAGACAGTTACAGGATGGTATTGCGTATTGCTCTCCTAGCCACTCATCAGCCGAAGATCGAGTTGTCGCAAATCGGTCTCTAATGCCGGCCACTCACGAGGCTTCCGAGACGGGCGTTTTATGATGGTTTCTAAGGCCACGTGCGAAAAGAGTCTCCGTGATTGGTCAAGGGCTCTTAAAGTGTCATAAAAGGCCATAAAACGCCCGTCTCTGTAGCCTCGTGAGTGGCCGGCATAATGGCCATGAGTCTTAGGCGTCGTTCCTGAACTTCATTTATGCCCCTTCGACGTCCGGTGCTTACTCTTCTTCGATTTTGAGCATTATCAAACCACGCTTGACAACGTTTCATAACAGTAGTTCGATTTCTGTTCGTACGGTTAGCGGTTTCTCGAATTGACATCCCCGCCTCCCGTAGACCAATAATTCGACCTCTTTCAAATTCACTTAACTGGCAATAAATTCTCTGTACACGTGCTCTAGGTATTTTAACAACAACTAAACATCGACTTTGGATCTCCTCGAACAACTGGTTTGTCAGTTAGTATATAAGCACAGACTATGGTTAAATGTATCATCGTCGAAGTTTTATTTTGGCATTTTTCGGTGCAATGGTTCATTTTGATCACTTCTCTTTTGTATTTTTGTATTATAAAGGGCTGACCATAGAAACATCTTGTGCAGCTTGTATTTTATGCACTGAGGAATGTTGTTCACATTGTATATTGAATAACTCTCCATCTCTAAGTACACCCAGCGATTTTCTCGAAATCGTTTGAATGACCTGATTAAATTAACTGAGTGAACAATAATATTTTGAAAAGAATATGGGAAGCATAATTTCATTCAATCATCCTAATGCATTTCGTTTTCAGCATAACCATTAACCAAATAAAATGGCCCCAACGAAACGAGAACACGACTCAATTATCAGTCAACGTTAATTAGACTTATCACCGCTTCCTCTTTATCCAATTGCTGAGGCTTGCACGATACGATATGGCAAATATATTATGCCAATTCAACATGCTTCATCCTGTCAAGTAAGGTTCCTTAGCTAGTCAGACTGAAATTTTTTCCATTATAACATTATAGGTTTTTATCGCTTATCTCATAGTTTGTGTGAAGATAAAACAGTATTCTTTATCGAAACATATCTATTTTTGTTTGGAACGACCTGCACATATTTTTAATCGCATTTAAAAAAGTTTGTGATGATTGTGTCATGTCATGAACATAAACGATATCAAACGATAGATGAAAAGCAAAGCAAACGAAGAAAAGTAGAGGAGCTATTTGCAAAACAGAAGAATTCGCTATCTGCCTTTTTCTGTACTGCTACATACATCTATGTCAGCTTCTAAAGAAGGTGATGTAAATCCGGACACAGGCACCACCGAATTGCAGTTGTGCGCCAAAGTAGAAGAAAATTAAAATCCAGTACCTACTCTGCACTTCCAAAATGACTTTTCTCGGCAATAAAGGTGGTGCAGACAGTAGTGTATCGAATATCATTACTTTAATTACTCCTGGTGGCCTAATCCTCTCTCATGACATTGTTTCATGGACAAAAGTAGTCACCGATAAAATGATGGAATATTTTTTAGCCAATAAACCCAGTAGTTATTATTATCCGATAATAGCTATTTATGTAACAAGTACATAAATCAGGTCTTTATGGACGAGTCCAAAGTTTATGGCAGAGCGAGCAAAGCGAGCGAGGCCAATAATTTGGGCAAGTCCATAAGCCTAATTATCTACGAGTTGCATGCAAAGCTTTATGTTTGACTGCAATGCAGACATTTTATTTTCTGAAATGGCAATTAATATATTCGTTGCTTTATTTCAAGAAATACATTGAGTGTGCTTTTGCTTATCTTACCTTAGTAACCATCAGCAACCTTAGCAACCTCACTGAACAAAGTTGTTTACTTCGTTAATTCTGTGACAAACGTCATAATAATCCCAAAAATGGATAGTTCGGAAGAGGAAAGCGTGAATAATTTAGCCGCAAGTGCCAAAGAATCTCTCCTTCCCACTAAAAGTGCTTATGAAAATTTGTATGCGACCTATAACAAGTGGTGTGAAACGGAGAAAATTGCAAAATCGAGAGAAGACTGTGGCAGTTGAGTCCAATAAAGTGGTGTCCAATGAAGTGGTGTCCAATGAAGTGGTGTCCAATAAAGTAGTCAATTATGGACGCTAAACGAATTCACGAATCAAGTGTTTATGAAGCAGTCGAACATAATAGTATATTATTTCATAAGGAGGAGAAGTTCCACTTTTCATGGCGAGCTTGAGTTTACCTGCCGAACGTAGTGAGGCGGGTAATTGAAAGCGAGCCATGAAAAGTCACTTCTCCTTCGAATGAAATATGTTATTTTATTTTCAAACATTTCAAAATTCATGGAAATCTGAATATATATTCACTTCTGGATTGACATTCACGTTCATTTAAAATGAGTGAAAAATGGAACATTTGCCTAGTTACGGTTGTCTTGCAAAATTAATCTTTTGCATAACAACACTTTTCCTTCCGTCTGCCTGAGGGAAAAGTAAGCCATAGCAACTATTCCTCCGCCTAGGCGGAGAAATAGAACTCTTCGATGATCCTGTGGAAATTAAAGTATTTTTCCTTCTGCTTTGTGTTAGATGGTTTTGATAATATTTTGTTATTGTGTTGAATAGTTTTCATAAAAATATTTTTATTTCCAAATGTACGATAACGACGTCAGTTTTCGACTGACAGGATCATCGATAAGTCCTGCCCAGGCGGAGAAATAGTTGCTGTGGCTTACTTTTCCCTCAGGCAGGCGGAAGGAAAAGTGTTGTTATGCAAAAGATTAATTTTGCAAGACAACCGTAACTACGCAAATGTCCCATTTTTTACTCAATTTAAATGAACGTGAATGTCAATCCAAAAGTGAATACATTTTCTGATTTCCATGAATTTTGAAATGTTTGTAAATAAAATAACATATTTCATTCGAAGGAGAAGTGACTTTTCATGGCTCGCTTTCAATTACCCGCCTCCATACGCTCGGCAGGTAAACTCAAGCTCGCCATGAAAAGTGACACTTCTCCTTATGAAATAATATACTATCCATTTTTCAAATCTTCATTCGATTGTGTTATATTTATTTTCAGGTGTTGAGGTTTGTTAATGTATTTAAGGTCGATATTTCGAGTTGTTTGATGTACATGATGATGTGGGCGTAATCTTAATTGAAAAAAAAATCACACAGCACATACAATATTATATTTATAGGTGGTTTTTCAAAATCAAACGTGAGGCATGTTAGTATGACTCATTTGCCATATTTATTGATAACCAAAAATCAACAGTTTACGAAATATTTGAGTTTTTGTGATTGCTAAAAGATTTCCACCTTTCTTGATTTTTCTTAATTTTTTTCTTCGTTTTCCAAATTTGATTATAATTTTGGATTGTTTTCATCAGAAGTGGATATGATATGTTTGAAAAAGGTAAAATTATCCTGTGTTAGATGGTGAGGAAGGAATACATACACGTGCACAACTTGTGGAGCGAATAGACGAAGCAGCGAGAAGCTTCAGAGTATATTTCAGGCGGAAAATAACAACTGAAGAAATAAGGAGGAGCTTGTATAACTGTATAAGGAATGGTGGAGGTCATTTCGGACATCATTTATGTATTTTCAACTGAAATTAATTCGTTACTTTTCTTTCAAATAAAAATCTGGCATTTGTTTAGGAAATGGTAAGGAATTTGGCAAGTTTCTAAAATAATTCTGTCTTACATAAATTGTGGAATTCGATAGTTGCAGACAAATTGATATTAGAAATGACTATTATTTTCTTCATATAAGTATTATGTACTTTCGAATCATGCTATTTCTTTTTAATCATCTATTACTCTATATTTTTTTTTCATACATATCATATCCTTTTCTGATGAAAATAATTCAAGATCATAATCTAACTTGGTCAATGTAGAAAAAATGGTCGAAAAATAAGTACAAGAACATAAATATCTGTATCTGTACACTATCTGACCATGAAACTGCAACCTCAGAAGCTGTTTAAATTTTAATTTTTTTTGGTAAAACATAGATAGTATAGCAAGGAATAAATGATTAAATTTGGGGAAAAAAATCGCGAAGGTTTTTTCATATGTAATACCACTAGAGATGGAATTTTGCCGGCAAAATTTCTCGATTGTACTATGAAAGTTTGTTGCTCGGAAATTTTGTGAATGATCTTTGTATCAAAATCACGAGCCGTCAGGCGAGTGATTTTGGAAAAAATGTCACGAGCGAAATTTCCGAAAAGCAACAAACTTGAATATTACAAGAGAGAAATTTTACCTGCTTCAATTTCATCTAGAGTGGAATTCGGCATGACTATTCCACGAGAAAATAGGGTAATATGTTCACATTTGACGCGTATTGCGCTATTTGGCAAATTAGAATTCATCATAGATTAACTAAACCACTAAACGTTGTTTGTTCTCTCTATGATATTTATTTCCGAAGCTATCTATGAATTCGAGAAACATCAAAAATTTTTTCGCTGAAAAACCAACATGTTGGTTTTGCTGGCTTGAAAATTTTTTCGGGATGAAACGATCATTGCTACGGAAACTTCCTCACTAAAAATGAAAAGAGTGGAATAGTCATGTAAACATTTTTTGTTACTTAAATATTGTAGTCATTTTTGGCAAATTTTGTGAATTTCAAAACAAACCAGCTGTTCGGGGAGATCCAAAGTCGATGTGCAGTTGTTGTTAAAATGCCTAGAGCAAGTGAATTTGAAAAAGGCGGGGTTGTGATTTCGAGAAATCGCTAACCGTACGAACAGAAATCCAACTACTGTTATGAGATGGTGTCCAGCGTAGTTTGATAGAAGAGAACACCAGACTTACGGACATTAGAGACAACTCGATCTTTGGCTGATGAGTGGTTAGGAGAACAAGGCCATACTGTTAATGTCCGAACGGTTTACCGCCGATTAAGGTCTTTTGGACTGCAGCATTATCGGCCTCATCTTGTGTTACCTCTGAGTTCTGACGGTTGAGCAGGCCCGGATCTACGATTTTTTCTGACCGGGGCAAATATTCATGATGGCGCCCCCCTCCCCCCATTTGTGTAATATATGAATTCATAAAAAATAACGAAAATAAATAATACAAATGAATAATAAAGATAAATACTAATAATAAGGAAAATATCACAAAGAAAGAAATTATATTTATTTCTTCACAGCTTCACGCTACGCGATTTTCTTTCCGCGAACGCATCTATCAGGTCCTCGAAATCTATTTCGGAAGCAGTTTGGTTTTCTATAGCTAAGATCGAGAGACCATAGAGACGTTCCTGACTCATTGAGGAACGCAAATAATTTTTCATTATTTTCAATTTGCTGAAACTGCGTTCACATCTTGCAGACGTGGTCGATAATGTGCAGTATATTCTTAAAGCTATACTCACATTAGGGAATAAAGCTTCTTGCAGATCTTGCCTGTGAAGAATTTGTAGCAGGTCTACTGAAGTCGATCTTTCACTAATTTCAGGAACCAGCTAGTTCCTAACAAAAATCAACTGCATTCAAGTCTCTTCAATATTTCCGCGCTAAAAGGGTCCCATTTTTCTGCAGATCCTCTTTTTGCATGTTTAAATGGGCATGACCGTTGAAGAATGGGAAATTCGTATGCAGACTCTGTGCGCTTTCTAAGCTTTTTCTGATTTCTGACAATAATCTGTTGAAAACAACCTTAATTTCCTTCGAGAATAAGCCAACTAGATCTAGCGTTCTTGACTCATCCTCGCACATTTCGTAGACCTGCTTTTTCTTCTTGCAAATACGTTTATTTGTATAGAATTGGCTCCGCATCCAATTCTTCTGAAAGAAGTGTAGCTTGCGAGGTCCTGTTTTCAATAGGTTTTTCTCTCATTCCTGGCAAGATCTTCACAAGACCTTGCATAAACGATAATGACTGTGGAATAATTATATCCCCTTCCAAATTGTTAGTTTCAGGATGAATCTGAAATCCATCACAGCATGAAGCAAATGATCAGCTTCATACTTGGATTCTGCGACTAGTGAGGATTCTTTGATTTCTTCCACAGTCTTCACAACTCCCGGTAAATTATCGAGCAGGGCATTAACAGCTTTATGTTCAGCCCATCTTGTTTGGCTACTTCGTTCTCTTTAAATATCTGGTTCATTTGTTCTGTGTGAGATATACATCTGGGCCTCTATTCTTGAAAACCAGGGAGTAGAACGATCGAGAGAACGGTGACGTGGCCCTACTAATCAGTAGGGCCACGTCGCCGTTCTCTCGATCGTTCTACTCCCTGGTTTTCAAGAATAAAGGCCCTGGGGTGCAGTCAAACATAATAGTGAAATAGTTGGCCTCCTTGATCTCATAATGTAATAATAATTTCGGAATACCGAAATTTGGTGGCGATTAAATCGATAATTTCTTTTGTATAGTTTTGGACCGATAGGATGTTTTGTCCTTTTTTTGAGTGGTCAAGATGGCACTTCAGAGTCGGGTCATATTTAATATAAAAAATTTTTTCCGAGAAAATCAAAAGTAAAAAAAATTAACCTCTGGTTGTTTTTGGCGCCCCCTTAAGCTGGCGCCCAGGGCAAGCGCCCCGCTTGCCCCCCCCTAGATCCGGGCCTGCGGTTGAGCATCGACGGCAACGATTACAGTGGAGCAGAGAACGTCAACATCGTAATGTGGAATAGCATCAGGTCAGAGACGGTCGTCTTTTCTGCTGAATCTAGATTCTCCTTGGGTGCACATGATGGCCGAAGAAAGGTTAGACGATGTCGGAGTGAACCTCAGTTTGATGTTGAGAGTCATGTACACCGGACAGTAAGCGTTATGGTATGGGGTGCTATTGCACCAGCAAGTATGTCACCTTTAGTCCATATTCTAGGTAACATGACAGCGCTGCGTTACGTTAGAAATAGTGGAGCCATAAGGCATAAGTTCTCCATTACCTTAACCGGCTCGATAATCCAATATTTCAGCAAGATAATGTCCGACCTCATGTTACCAGAGTTAGTTTAAACTTTTTTGGAGCGATCCATGTGAATCTATTGTCATGGCCGCCCAGATCCTCCGATCTTTCGCCCATAGAGCATGTTTGGAACATCATGGAAGGCTTGGAAATTTACCACAGCCCTCACGGTCTTTGGCTGCTCTGAGAGATGGAGTACAGGTAGCTTGGGATATTATCCCTCAAGAAGAAATAGACCATCTTATTGCATCAATGCCAAGACGTGTTGTGGAGTGTACAGATGATCGCGGTGGTAACGAATTTATTAAAAAAAAATTGTAAACCCTTCGTTATTTTCTCGCACTACGTTCGGTGGGTAAAATCAAGCTCGTCATGAAAAGTGACACTTCTCCTTATGAAATCATATACTATTTACCAAAAAAAATTTAAATTTAAATAGCCCCTTCTGGGTGTTGCAGATTCTTTGTCAGTTAGTTTACATATACATATGTGTTTGTCCAGTCCAAGAAAACCTAGATTTGGCAAAACTTCATGCTTCATTTCGTGAATATGAATGTAGCCAATTGATTTTTCTTCGAAGAATAAGTTAAATTCCCAAGCGAGTTGTTCATTCTTATAATTTTTTTTATCAACCACATGATTTTAAAAAGAATCTTTGGTAGCATAAGAGAAATGTCATTCAATTAGAAATTTCTCTACATCCTTTCCATCTCGTTATGAATACTCATCAGGGAAGCTAATTATTATTAAACTGTCTTTTCTATTGTTGAAATTGATGGTAACTGATTAAGTAGAGGCCTGAATCCAGTTGATTTCTATTTTTCATAGCAATGAAACCGAATTCATCGGGCTTCATGAGACTTTGTCAACAGGTAGGCGTTCAAGAACATTAGACAATATATGAAGTGACCTCTAATGGCCTACGGAAGATGGGATTTAGATAGACATATTAGATCGTTCTTTTTAAAAACTGGTTAGGCCATTAGCCTCAATTCATTTGATGAACACGCTTAGTGTACGAGAATTTGAATTGGAACCTGGAGTAAGTTGTTTATGCATGTACTATTGGTATTGCTTTTAAAGTGGGGCCCGATCCGTCCGGCGTATTTTTGCGTGTGTTGGCCCACGGCAAAACGAGAAGAGGATATTAGTGTGATCATACGCGCACCATCGATAACTGACCCGCGACTGACGAGCGCGTCTTGAAGAGTTTTTTCGGAAGCGACTTTGCCCTATTGGTTATTTTGGAGTTGTGAGCGAGTAAGTGCTTATACTGCTAATTGATCCTTTTCTAATTGAATGATTTGAGTTTGGACCATTTACAACCTTATCGCGAGATGCATTAATGAGTGATTTCGACAGATGCACAAAAATGCATATCTTAATATTTAAACTTTAAATGGATTATGCGCTGAATGTAACTGATCAACAAAGTGCTATTAGGATCACCTAGGTCCAGTATTATTGAGTACGAAGTAGTCATTATTTATAGCAGAACGGATGAAAGAAAACCGTCGGCTCACTGTTTAATTAATACAGTAGAGGGTGCGATAGTAGGATATGTATCTCATTTTCTTCGATGACAAGACATTTATGGTCAATCAGATCTGATTGATTGCAATTATAAGCATTTTTCATCATTTTTTTTAATTCTTGAATCATTCGATTCACTATACCCCATAGTGTAAGACAAAAAGTGTGAAAGATTTAAGTGGATGATTGCTGAAGCCTAAATGTATACAGGGTGTTCCTAAACAAGTGCATCAACGATCAACTGTAGATTTCTCATACAACATTTTTTTCTCTTTCATTTTTTCCTCCGGGTCTTCATTTGAAAGCTAAAGGGTGTCAAAATTCATATTTTTTTCATTTTTTTGCTGATATCTCAGGAACCGTTTGAATTTGGAATTGAGTTTCTGTACACACATTGCTACTAATAATAGCTTCTTTCTTGCACTTCACTTGGTTTCATTAGACGTGCCAGTGGCGGAGATATTGAATTTGCACAAAGGTATCACCCACCCAACTTTTACACCAGTAGACAAAGGACCCCGCATTTTTTCTATGGCAAATTGCGTTCCGTCAAATTTTCTAAAATTTTGGTATAATGTAGTACTTGACCTACTGATCAAAATAGTCCACGGCCCCAACTCAATCCTATGACTAGTTTTCGAGATACAGGGCGTTGAAGTTGAAAATTACCCACTTTTACTACGCTTGTATCTCGGAACAGAATAGAATGAACTCCAATTTTGCTCAAGAAACATTTCATTACATCCTCAAGGAGCAACCATATAGCGGAATATGACCGAAAATCGTTACGAATACAGAGATATCCATAATTGAATGCATACCCGATTTTGAAAGTATAAAATATGTCAGTTTCAGAGCGAGAACGTTCACAAAATGAACTATCACACTAGATATGTTGTTGTTACATCGAAAAAGTCTGAAATACCCAGAATTTATATCGGGTGATCCATTATTATAGGAACTAATCTCAAGGAAGGTTAAATGGACACCCTGTATTCATGGGTTGATTCATGGTGTTTGTTTAATTTTTTAAGAACATATCATCGTGGACTTCAAAGAATACAGGGTGATTCAGTCATGAAATGAACTTTGAATCTCACAAAAATACCCAAAATCCACTTTTTTTTTTCATCACCCTCTATTTCAAGATTAACTCCGATGAGTTGGGAGTTTTCTTTCACCACTGTACTTGATATAAAAACATCAATACGGCTGAGAGTTTTCATCCACTTCCTATGGCCAGATTTCTTTATGTAATATGAAAATTATTCATTTATGTTATTCTATTCTTATTCCAGCATAAAAAAAATCTGGTCATAGGAAGTGGATGAAAACTCTCAGCCGTATTGATGTTTTATATCAAGTACAGTGGTGAAAAAAACTCCCACCTCATCGGAGTTAATCTTGAAATAGAGGGTGATGAAAAAAAAAGGTGGATTTTGGGTATTTTTGTGAGATTCAAAGTTCATTTCATGACTGAATCACCGTGTATTCTTTGAAGTCCATGATGATATGTTCTAAAAAAATTAAACAAACACCTTGAATCAACCCATAAATACAGGGTGTCCATTTAACCTTCCTTGAGAATAGTTCCTATAATAATGGATCACCCGGTATAAATTCTGGGTATTTCAGACTTTTTCGATGTAACAACAACATATCTAGTGTAATAGTTCATTTTGTGAACGTTCTCGCTCTGAAACTGACATATTTTATACTTTGAAAATCGGGCATGCATTCAATTATGGATAACCCTGTATTCGTAACGATTTTCGGTCATATTCCTCTATGTGGTTGCTCCCTGGGGATGTAATGAAATGTTTCTTGAGAAAATTTGAAGTTCATTCCATTCTGTCGAGATACGGGCGTAGTTAAAGTGGGTAATTGCCAACTTCAACGCCCTTTATCTCAAAAACTAGTCATAGGATTGAGTTGGGACCATGGACACTTTTGATCAGTAGGTCGAGTACTACATTATACCAAAATTTTAGAAAATTTGACGGAACGCTATTTGCCATAGAAAAAGTGCGGTGTCCTTTGTATTTGCACAGCAAATTCTGGTGAACCAAAGTGTTTTACACAGAAAAAGATACTCCTGGTTCATTAATCTAAATTAAACGGAAAATTGGCATTTTATGATCAAAAGCAATTTGCTAACGCATTGTAAATTTCTTGTAATTGGAAAAATTCTTGTAATCTTGTTAACTATGGTCGCTAAAAATAATTAACACTACTTTGCAATTTAAACTTAAAATCCTAATTGTCAAATTTTGTTGAAATTAATAAACTTGTTAATTATCTCTACTCATTTTTCCAGTTACAAGAAATTAACAATGCGTTCGCAAATTGTTTTTAATCATAAAGTTCCGGTTTTCTCGAAAACGATTCACTTTAGAGCAATGAACCGAGAGTACTTTATTTATGTAAAACACATTGACGTATCAGAATTTGATGAGCAAATGCGAATTTGTCCAGTGCTGTAAAAGTTGGGGGGTAAAACCTTTGTGCCAATTCAATATCTCGGCCACTCGCACGTCTAACAAAACCGAGTAAAGTGCAAAAGTAACTATTATTAGTGAATATGTGTGCACGAAAACTCAATTCTGTAATTCAAACATTTCCTGAGATATTAGCAAATAACTGAAAAAAGATATAAATATTTTGACGACCTGTATCTCGGAAACGAAGACCCGGAGGAAAAAATGGAAGTGAAAAAAAAGGTATTATTCCTAATTCCATTAAGTTGTTGTGTCCAGTATGTAGATGCTTTTTTGATAGTTGCGTTATTCGGGTGTTAACATCTCATCTTGGAATCCTTTGCAGTTTACTGATTTGATATGTTGTGAAAAAACTTTTAACCATTTTCCTCTAGTTGATACAATGTTAGGATGGTATACTCTTATAATGGTATTTTGTTGTATCTTGAAGAAAGTCGTCGAAACGTCGCTAGATGAATAACTGGTTTTTTATTGTTCTTTATACCGAAAATTCTCCATCCCGAAATAATTATGTTGGAACAAACAC
This sequence comes from Adalia decempunctata, assembly GCA_951802165.1. Classification (NCBI taxonomy): domain Eukaryota; kingdom Metazoa; phylum Arthropoda; class Insecta; order Coleoptera; family Coccinellidae; genus Adalia; species Adalia decempunctata. Next base: position 42,324,585 of record OX637695.1, read on the forward strand.
ATTACTTGAAAAAAAAAACGTTATTTTTTCATGTGAAATCTACGGTTGACCGTTGATACACTTATTTAGGAACACCCAGTAAATAAAGCAAGTTTTCAAGATACAGCATGTTCACGTTAATACGCAAAGAAGCTTCGAATACATCTATAAATAGATGAGGCCAAATATCAAAATATTTGAAAGAATACAAACTACAAGAAATTGAGCATTTCGAATCTTGCGGACTAAGCGTTTTCGAGCTTGTTTGAATGAACTATTCTACAGAAAAAATTCATCAATTGCCATAACAATTTTTCGCAATTACATATTCACTAATACTCTATATACAGGGTGATTCACGGTGGATGGCACATTAGACGTTTCTGGAGAACCATCCTTCAGATCGGTTTGAAAATTTAATGGAATGCATTATCGGACCTGTTCTACCCAACTAAAATATTTTCGTCAATGCGGTGTTGCCAGGTCTATTAGAAAGTAGTAGCAACTTTGCTTTTTCAAATGGAACACCCGGTATATTATATTATTTTTGGAATCTCCAACAACTTCTCGACAACTTTTATTGACATTTCCCTATACCTATCTGTTGCCGTTTTCAAAATTTAAATTAATTTCAATTTTTTTCACCGGAAAACATGACCTCTAAAAATGCTGATAACTTCCGGTTGAGAAACATTATGGCCTTGAAATTTGGTTTTGAGTTAGGTGATACATAAATGCTGATTTACGTTACTTCAATACAGGGTGATGAAAAAATGCAGTCTTTTCGGTTGCTTCAAAAAGTGACTGAAAGTTGTTTATTTCAAATGGAACGCCCTGTATATTATTAGAAATTCGGAAAACTGATGAAATTCGATTTCATTCTATGTATATCATGCCTATACCTAACTAGTCAAATTTCGGACTTATGAGCATTCATTTGTCAAAATGTCCCTTCAGAATGGTATTTCCATTCGGTATTTGGTAGACAGGCCATGATTACTATGTATTTGACAGTACCTTGTGACATTCTCCTGATAATAAAGGCACCAAGAAGCTTGAATTTCGACATTTTCTTCATTTCAGAAGTTGCAAATACCCTCGAAACGATGAAAGAAAACTAATCAAACGAAGTGCTCATGAATTTGTTCATTATTATTAACTGGACAGACTTTTTGAAGATCGGTGGATAAGGCGCTTGGGACCATGGAATTGGCCAGCAAGAATACCCGATCTTAGTCCGTTAGATTTTTATCTGTGGAGAATGTTGAAAGAAAAAGTTTACAAAACACCCGTGCATTCGATAGATAAATTGTTGGAAAGGATTAACCAAGCATTTGAAGATTTGGATTTTGAAGAAATTCGTTCTGCCACGACGAAAGCAGTCAACACCCGCATTTTGAAGTGCTTGGAAGTGAACGGCCAGCGATTCGAACATACTATGAAGTATTCGACATGATTGTTCTACTTTTTAATAATAATTCAATAAATAGTTTGACTCTCAAGTTTCTTGGTGCCTTTATTATTAGGAGAATGTCACAAGGTACTATCAAGTATAGTAATCATGGTCTGCCTACCAAATACCGAATGGAAATACCATTCTGAAGGGACATTTTGACAAATAAATGCTAGTTAGGTATAGGCATGATATACATAGAATGAAAGCGAATTTCATCAGTTTTCCGAATTTCCAATAATATTCAGGGCATTCCATTTGAAATAAACAACTTTCAGTCACTTTTTCAAGCAACCGAAATGACTGTATTTTTTTATCACCCTGTATTGAAGTAACGTGAATCAGGCTGAAGTGTTGGAAGCATTTATGTATCACCTAACTTCAAACCAAATTTCAATGCCATGGTGTTTCTCAACCAGAAGTTATCAGCATTTTCAGAGGTCATGTTTTCCGGTGAAAAAATTGTAATTAATTTGTATTTCGAAAACGGCAACAGATAGGCATAGGGAAATGTCAATAAAAGTTGTCGAGAAGTAGTTGGAGATTCCAAAAATAATATAATATACCGGGTGTTCCATTCGAAAAAGCAAAGTTGCTACTACTTTCTAATAGAAGTGGCAACACCGCATTGACGAAAATATTTTAGTTGGGTAGAACAGGTCCGATAATGCATTCCATCAAATTTTCAGACCGATCCGAAGTCTGGTTCTCCAGAAACGTCTAATGTGCCATCCACCGTGAATCACCCTGTATACATCGGTTCTTCCAATGAGAAGATTTTGTGGAATAGCAAATCGATGCCTAAATAAATTGTCGTTTATAAAATCGGTCCAGTAGTTTCAAAGTTATCATTTTTTGAATTTTTTTCCAATAAACCAAAATCTGGATATCCGATTGGTATTAAATTCGGTGATAAATTGAATAATTTACAAAATATCGTAGGACACAATTCTGCGGAATTTCCATCTATTCCATTGAGCTCTCGGCAATCAAATTTTGTTGCCTCAGAAACTGGAAAATAATATACTGAATACTTAAAATTATCTGGGATCTCTATTGATGCAAATTATTGGCATACAATAATTGGCTTCCAATTACAGGAAGTATCATATTTAAGTAATAAAAGGTTTTTCAATAAAATGTGTTATTCCTTCAGAGAAAAATGCCATTTTTTTTAGATAAATGATCGGAAGTTTATTTCATTATAAAGATTAAAGAGGAAGGTATTCCGCAAATAATAGAAAACAACATCAGCCAAATAACCACCACGACCACGACTACAGGACCATATCCTTTTCATGAAATTTTCTATAACCGAATGGCAAAGTGGCTGTGTTATGTCCTCGATATAGCCCCACGAATTTCATCTTTAAGGTCTTGAATCGACGCTGGGTCCTTAGCGTAGACCTTCTCTCTCACATGGCCCCAAAGGAAGAAGTTGCAAGGTTTTACCTAAATCGCAAGATTTCGGTGGCCAGTTGTGATCAACTCTTCGAGAGAATACAAGGTCCAGAAACTTTTCCTGTTTTGTTGCTTGTATGGCACTTAGTGCCATCTTGTTGAAAGTTTAAGTCGTCCAGATCAATACCATCCAATTCCGGCCATAAAAAATCATTAATCACTGGATTGCGCAATCCATTCACCGTTACTGTAGCCCCAGCCTCATTCTCGAAAAAGTAAGGTCCAATGACCCCGCCACACCATTAACCGCACCAAACAGTCACACGATGAGGATAAAGAGGCTTTTCAACTAAAACTCTTGGGTTTTCGGAACCCCAGATGCGACAATTTTGCTTTTTGGCAAAGCCACCGAGGTGGAAATGGGTCTTATCACTAAATTATTTTCATCCATTTCAAGGACCTAATCAGCAAAGACGACGTTGGTGATGATCGGCCGGCTTGAATACCTGTTTAAACGGAACTTTATGAGCCTTAAGACCCAAATCTTTATGCAAAATACGGTGTAATGACGTTTGTGGAATGCCAAATTCCAAAGAACGACGAGGAATGGAAAAACCTAGGTTTTATAACACTTCGGCTACAGCAGCAATATTCTCGGCTGTTCTCGAAGAACGTGCACGGGTTTTACTCTTTATATCACTAACTTCTCCCAACAGTTCAAATTTTTCCACCAATTTCTGTATTGCGGCTCGACAAGGTATAGACTACAGGCCCGTGTCGAAAATTGATGGGTCATTTGAACCAGAAGGTGACCTATCTAGAACGATAGAAGGACATAAAATAATAAGATTCAGCACTATGCCGTCACTTGTAAGCTGTCCAACTGAGTACAGGTGGCAATTCAAAAGGACAGGTAGACTGGGTACATTTGGGTCATATGACTTTTGACGGCATTCTTACCATCGATAGCTCCATGGAAAATAATAGGAAAACGGGCAGTGCCGTACAAAAATGATGCGCCATATATTCGGAAAATTTTTTTGATTTTCCGAAAGTTTCCATGGTAAAATAGGTCATTTGACTTTGTACGGCATCAGTTTTATACGGTTGCCATACATCTTCTAATCCATTATTCAGCAACGCCGTACAAAAATCATGCGACAAAGGGAAAAAATCGAGGGTTGCGCAACCCCCTCTCTTGCCGTGCTCCAGGGGGTCATTTGAAAAAGTACGGCTTCGGTTCCAAAACATTATCCAGCACTCAAAATTACTATTAAAAATAAGGCCGTCAAAAAAAAATTGTTCATTTTGATGTTATACCAATAATTATCTTAATTTCATCTTATGCTTGACCCATAAAGCTCTAAAGTCATTTGACCCAGTACGGCAACTTCTTTTTTTACATGATACTTCAAGATACAATTCTTATATTATATTGCCGTTCAAAAGAAACTGTTCTAAAAAAAATTATAGAGAAATACAAAAAGTGAAATGTTTCATATTATTGTAAAAGTTTGGAACTCATAGATTAATGATATATAACAATTTTCTACATTTTATCCCTTGTTTTGAATAGTATTAAGGTAAATAAATTAGGAACAAATGATGCCGTACATTTTTATCCAGACCATATCATTTAGGATGATGAAAATTGCGCTACCATTTTAAGGATACTCTATGGTCATTTGATACTGTACGAGTGTACGGCATCAACATATTTTTGAAGAGAAAAATTGAAAATATGACAAAATCGTTATATTTCTCTATAATTTTTTTTAGAACAGTTTCTTTTGAACGGCAATATAATATAAGAATTGTATCTTGAAGTATCATGTAAAAAAAGAAGTTGCCGTACTGGGTCAAATGACTTTAGAGTTTAGAGCTTTATGGGTCAAGCATAAGATGAAATTAAGATAGTTATTGATATAACATCAAAATGAACAATTTTTTTTTGACGGCCTTATTTTTAATAGTAATTTTGAGTGCTGGATAATGTTTTGTTACCGAAGCCGTACTTTTTCAAATGACCCCCTGGAGCACGGCAAGAGAGGGGGTTGCAACCCTCGATTTTTTCCCTTTGTCGCATGATTTTTGTACGGCGTTGCTGAATAATGGATTAGAAGATGTATGGCAACCGTATAAAACTGATGCCGTACAAAGTCAAATGACCTATTTTACCATGGAAATTTTCGGAAAATCAAAACAATTTTCCGAATATATGGCGCATCATTTTTATACGGCACTGCCCGTTTTCCTATTATTTTCCATGGAGCTATCGATGGTAAGAATGCCGTCAAAAGTCATATGACCCAAATGTACCCAGTCTACCTGTCCTTTTGAATTGCCACCTGTACTCAGTTGCACAGCTTACAAGTGACGGCATAGTGCTGAATCTTATTATTTTATGTCCTTCTATCGTTCTAGATAGGTCATCTTCTGGTTCAAATGAACCATCAATTTTCGACACGGGCCTGTAGTCTAGTACTCCACGACGACCCAATAATATTCGAGTTTTAAGAACCGTCTCTGCCAAATTTTCACCGTTTCCATAGTGAATTTTAATAATTTCAATGCGTGGGGTGCGTATCGTTCGAATTTTTATCAATGGCGTAGTTTCTACATGTCGAATGACAAAAAAATTACAGCTTCAAAAATGACATCTACCGAAAAAGCCGGCTATTCAAAATAACACCTATTATTGGAAAACACTTTAGTAAAAACAATATTTTCGGAGGAAAATACTAATAATATCCAACTATGTGTGAAGCTTTGTGCAGAGGCCATTAAAAATTTTCCATTATAAACAACGTAAAGACTACGAAGTGCTCTTGGAGAACTCCTTCCACCTATCTCTGAGCAAGCTTACTTCGTCTTTCGAAGACCAAGAGTTTGGTGCGAGCTTCGTAACCAATGCCTCCTCATGGAGAGACGGTCTCTCTTTTTGACAAAATCCAATGGAGCAAACTATTCAATCATTGGTTGTCTGTGTACTCCCTGAACTATCTCTACGTAGCTAGTAGTGAGGATTTTTCACTTCAAAGAGAAGAGTACCAGCTACAGGGTAGTTGTATACATAATATACAAACTAATCTGCCAAAACATTGTTGACAACACAACTAGAACAGTGGTTCGAAGCACAGCAATAACTGTCCGAAGCAGTATGATATTGGCTGTATCCAGTATTGGCTAAAGCCACAGCTCTGGCTGTTCCATTTGAGTCTAAAGGGGCCCACTCACGTGCTCCCGATCCGGGCGTTTTATGACATTTTATGAGCTCACGTGCGAAAAGAGTCTCCGTGATTAGTCAACGGCTCATAAAATGCCATTAACGCCTGCACTATGAAATAAGTCAATTTGTGGGTTAAGCAGGAATTTTTCCCGGCAAAATTTCAATTTGGCCATTTTTTGCCAATTCCGTATTTCAAGTTGATCTTCTGAACTAAATTATCTGTAGATTCACTTTTAATCGGGAGTTGAACTATTTTCATGGGTCTTTCTGTTGAAATAAAATAGAAGCATGGGTTGGCTCATTTTCTTCTATTTTTGAAAGAAAAAAAATTAACTGTCGGAATGAAATCGATTAAAATTATTTCAACAAGAACCCTAATCCTTTCTGAGTTCACCCACGAAATTTCAGTTCTCAAAGTGAAACCGTTTTCGAAATCAACTTGAAATAAAAACACACTCCATTGCCCACCTTAATCAATCAATCTCAACAAGAAACCGTTTAGTCAGAAACTCTTATTCGATACTATCGAATGTCCAAAAGCAAGGAAAACTATAATTAAAATCACACTAACTAAAGGGAAAACGTTAGAATATTATGGATTGAATAACAATTCGATAAATAACATTAATCGTTATATACGATACTTAACGTAAACAATCGTCGTTGCTCTGCACTTAAGTAGGCGTTTAATTTTGCCGGCGTGTTTATTATTATTAGGTCTTGGATGAAATTATATTGGAGTTACTGAATTACTTCGAAGGGTTCTACCTCACCTAAGGAACATCCTGTATACTCGATTCCTTGAACTCTTATCGGCAGTTTCGTTCATCTGTTGAAAATGAAGGGTTTGAAAATCTGAAACTTAAAGTTTCTTTCGAACTCACGATGAAATGGTGACAGAGTGGGTATTGAAATTCCAAACGAAAACCCCATCTACAATTTTAGCCTTTCTTCTAAAGATGATAGAACATCGAGAGATCAAGAATGTTCCCAAACGATTGGGTTGGACCAGGGCCTCTATTCTTGAAAACCAGGGAGTAGAACGATCGAGAGAACGGTGACGTGGCCCTACTAATCAGTAGGGCCACCTCGCCGTTCTCTCGATCGTTCTACTCCCTGGTTTTCAAGAATAAAGGCCCATCTGATAACAAATCCGTAGTCAGTGGTTCCGTGAATATGGGCATTCGACGTATTGTTTTTCTGATAATTTGAAAACTGCAAGTTAGATCAAGATGAAGTTCTGTATGTAATGGGTTTTCCAATAAGAGGTGTCATTTTGAATAGCCAGTTATTTCGGTAGATGTCGCCTTTGAAGCAGTCATTTTTTGACATTTGACAAGTAGAAACTACGCCATTGATAAAAATGTAATGATACACGCTTCAACAGTCATTGAAATTAGTAAAATTCACTATAAAACTGGTGAAAATTTGGCGGGGATGGTTCGTTAAACCCGAACATTTTTGGGTAGTCGTGAAGCACCTTGCGACCGTAATACATAAATTGTTGGAAATTTGGGCTGTTGGAACAAGTAAGTGATGTGAAGAATAAAATCCGTTCACGTCGCTCAAGAAAAGCCGAGAATATTGCTGCTGTAGCCAGAAGAAAACCCAGGTTTGTCCACTCCTCGTCGTTCTTTGGAATCGAGAGATGATTAATGATTTTTGATGGCCGGAATTGATCTGGACAACATTTACTTTCAACAAGACGGCGCTTCGTGCCACAAAAGCAACGAAACTTACGAAACCATTGATTTTTGACGGGAAAAGTTTCCGGACCGACTTATCTCTCGAAGAGGTGATCTCAATTGGCCACCGAGATCTGGTGATTCAAGACCTTGCGACTTCTACCTTCGGGGCCATGTGGAAGGGAATAAGGTCTACACCAAGAGCCCAGCGTCGATTCAAGACCTCAAAGATATAATTCGTAAGGCCATCGAGGACTTAGGGCAGCCATCTTTGCGAATTGGATATGGAAAATTTTTTGAAAATGATATGGTCCGATAGTCGTGGTCTGTAGGTTATTTGGCTGATGTTACTTTCCATAATTAACGGCATACCTTACTCTTTAAATGAAATAAACATCCGATCATTCATCTTAAAAAATTCCAATATTTCTGTGAGTATTTTACTCATTTAAAAACTGACCAAACAGAGTCCAAAGACAGCTCTTATTATCGCGAAAATACCAACTGTCTCTGATATAGTATAATTGGTCTGACAACTTCGGTATTTTCAACGATTGAACCACAGACTAATCTGTGATTGAACTATGGATACGAAGGGTTTGACAACGGATAAATATAAATTGTAGACTTCAACCTAATTATTACATGTTTTTCATTTCTTCACTCGAATATGAAGCCGACCTTTAATTTTTTTGTGAAATAGTCTCATAAAATATCACACGAGATTGAATTTACCTCATAGGTCTATCTGTTATTTCCAAACTCGAAAGAGTTATCACGGAAATTTGATCTCTTATGATATTTCTACTGATAACATTTCCGGGATCTTGAACGATTCCTTTGACAGCTGTCAAAAAGGTTTTCTATTGGATTCTCGTATTTTTAGCCGAGAATGGTCTCAATAGACTATGTTCGAAACTGATCGAGAATCCGTTGTCAAATTAGGTTCTGTTCGCCCGTCGATCTGCGATCATGATTAATCTAGAACGGATAAACCTAGAATCTTGAAGTTTCCATCAAGGTATGTTCGAATCTTGAATGTCGAAGTTGAGCTCGAAATGGTAGACGTCCGAGCTCGTGAGCTCCCTTCAAAAATTGGGCTTTTTATTTCCGTGATATCTCAGTTCGTATGCCGCGTAGACCAACAATTTTTTTTTAAATTAAATTTTCTAGGATGTGTATCACTCGCTTTTCCGTTTTTCTTCGTATATTACGAAAAAAACCTAGTGAGATGTAATTCCATAAAAATCTGGACAAACGATTTTATTTCCATGATATCTCCGTCAATTTTCGGGATAAATGTATGAAATTTTCAGTATTATTGCGGAATAATATTGTGCAAAATGTGTATTACTCGCTTTATCGTTTTTCTTCATATATTAGGAAAAAAACCTGGTTGAAAATATGACCAATGAAGTTCCTACTTTATAATGCATTCAAAAATTCAGTGGAGCAATTAACAGAAAAACTGATGAATAAGCATTCTACAAAATATTACTCCGCATGTATAATAAGAATTTCATACATTTATCCCGAAAATTGACGGAGATATCAAGGAAATAAAATCGTTTGTCCAGATTTTTATGGAATTACATCTCACCAGGTTTTTTTCCTGATATACGAAGAAAAACGGAAAAGCGAGTAATACACATCCTAGAAAATTATTAAGCTTTAATTTTAAAAAAAAATTGTTGGTCTACGCGGCATACGAACTGAGATATCACGGAAATAAAAAGCCCAATTTTTGAAGGGAGCTCACGAGCTCGGACGTCCACCATTTCGAGCTCAACTGCGACATTCAAGATTCGAACATACCCTGATGGAAACTTCAAGATTCTAGGTTTATCCGTTCGAGATTTATCATGATCGCAGATCGACGGGCGAAAAGTATATTCTTCATCATATGAGATGGATTTTTCCCTAAAAGTCAAGTTCAGGTCCGTGAAAAATCCAAATTTCATTCCTTCACGAATCAAACCTAATTCAAATTTCATATTTTCCCTCGATATTTCTATTTTTTTAACATCCCAGACAGTAGGAGCGGGGTGTGAAAACCATTCGTAATATTTTGGATTCAGATTTATCTGGAAGAGGAATCAAAATTCCAAAAAATTTATTACGAAGAATTCAATTTTTTTCCAATTAATATCACTCTCGATATTACTTGAAGTAGGTAGGTACATTACTTCTGTTTGGTTAGTTAATGTCTCCACATACGTCAAAAATGAATAGTATTTCCAATTATTGCTAAGTGAAATATTGATATCGAATTTGTTTTCATCACTTGTTATCGAAAAGAAAAAAGGTCAAAGACTATGTAATTCAGGTCCATTATTTGTCAACCAAATGTTATTTCGATAATGTGAATTGTTGCTGAAAAACGATAAAGGCAAAAATATTTATTTGAGTTATCACTGTTATAAATATTTTATTATTCCGAATATGGTTTAAAAAAACTCGATCGAACATGAAAAAAAAAAATATCGAGATAGTTAGAATCCAAAAGGGCCAAGTTCCCTAATATCAATTTCGCCATGTTTTGTTTGATTTCCACTCTTTCCTCCATCTTTTCCATGATATTTGATAGGTTTGAGCCACGAATTCAATTCTAGACGGCCGGCCCTAAAGACGAAAACTCTCGAACGGATGAACACAGAAACTTTAATGTGACAAAAAAAAACCAATACAGCTGTCGAAAAAATATTCCGTTGGATTCTTGTTTTTTTAGTCGACTAGGTTCAAATCACTGATCTAGAATCCGCTGTCAAATACGGTTCTGTCCGTCCATTTGTCTGCGGAAGCGATAACTATCGAACAGATTAACCTAAAAACTTGATGTTTTCAGGATGGGTTCGGATCTCGAGGGTACCAGTTGAGTTCATTAATGGGTTTTTCGAAATTGAAATTTCTGATAAATTCTGAACAACCTATCCATTCTAGATGAAATTTCGCATTCAGACGGAGAATGACGTATTAAATTCACGTGCAAAATTTCCCTCAGATATCTCAACCAGAACCATATATAATGCCAGCGAAAAATTGCCAATATTTCTGAAATAACATAAAAATAACTAATACGACCCTGTTTTCAATCCAACCTTGTATTTTTTATTTATTGAATATTTGGCATTACTTGTCCCAAAATGATTTATCAACAATTCGAAAATAGAAGATTTGAATGTTGATGCACTCGAAACATGAAACAAGGATTTTAAGGAGACGCACGTACACCAAAATTGATGCCATTCGACTTATCGATTCTACTTTGGTTCGAGATATTGTCCTTGCAGCATAAACGTCTTCCACAATAGAGAACTTTGACTGGTCATCAATTTGAATAATGTTGAATAAAAGTAATGAAATAAATTAAGACTTGTAGTCACCTTCAAAACGATTTGGCTGAATATATTTGTGACTGTTTATTAACGGGCGTTGAAAAACGTATTGCTGTGGAGCCGCAGTCAAAAAGAATCCGTTGGATACTTGTGCTTTCGGTAACTCAATTTGTGAGAAACATGAATATGAAACTGATTGAATCCATAAACCAAGGCGTGAAATTCGAAAAATTGATAATTTCAAATTTGATCATCAATAACTTCCATGCCATCGATGGTACATTTACTACCGATTCAAAATAGCAACCGTAATGGAGAGGTAGATATTTGAAATATATGTATTTATCTATTATACCTTATACCCCACTCACTTTTATGAAGTATCCCGGTTGGCCATGAAATTCTGACAAATACGTGCGCAAGGTTGTTGTTTCTACATAGAAATCGTAGTATTAACGTATTTACCGAAATATTTATTCACTTTGGGAAAATAATGAATTTGAGAAAATATTATGTGAATTCAATAATTCCAAAGACCTGGCGAATGTTGAAGAAACTTTGTTTTCTTTTAATACTGGAAATATTTCACGTGTATAAACATGGTTGGAAGATTCAGTTATGCTATTTTCTATTACGGAAATCAAGAATCGAGTGTTGAAATTTTACTGACAAATAATGGACAGAATAGTCCGTTACTTTATGATAGTTTATTCGAAAAAAAAGTACTTGAATAACCCAACAGAAAAAATTCTAAACGAATAGACAGACCAATGGAACACCCCGCTTTTAAAATTCTCAAGACATTTAAATACCTTTCTCTATTTCAGTATCGTAATGAGTTCATTACAGTACTAAAAACAGTGCTGTAATAAATTCATTACAGCATCGTTTTCAGTATCATTTTTCGTTTTGTGGTTGTCAGCAATGACTTCCGATCCTTTTAAATTTCAGCAGACGTCAATTTGGAAATGTCAATTTTCGGATTTCCTAACATTCACACCAACTGCCAAGATACAATATGAAAGTCACTAGGACCTAAAATTTGAATTTTTTCATTGAATTTCACAAAATTTGGGTGAAATAGAGAAAATATCGTCTAATACTCGTTGCAGAATGCAATTCCAATACTCATGCGTTCGAAAACTCGCTCTTTCGTCGCTCGTTTGCGAATTTCGCATTCGTATTGGAATAGGAGCCCATTCTGCAACTAGTTTTAGAATATACTATTTTGCACGACTTGAAATACTCCAGTATGAAAATGTAATAGTACTACGAATCCTGTTTCACATTTACGAAGTAAAAATAGAGTAAATGGAATAGCATGGGCAACATCTCTCAGAATTATTTGATTTTCACGAGTGCCAACCTACTTCAGTTTTACCCCCCCCCCATGGTTATTACCCCTTGATCATGGCCAACCGGAATACTTAATGAAAGTGAATGGAGTATATGTACCTAGTTATTCCATAAGAAGTCAATTGTTGTGATATAACCATAAAATTATATTTTTTTACGGAAAAAGAAAGTTGGTTGGGGCATTTTCATGTGTGCTTCTGTTTACACTACTATCGGTTGTTTCTTTAGAGTCATAGAACTTCAAATTGAAATAGAAAACATTTAAATTAAGATTGAAGCCAATTTTTTTTTGAAAGATAATTTTATGACATTCATGTTTTGAAAAAAAAAATCGGTATATGTCCACCACGACTAGCTCTGGAGCTAATGTTACAGTGAATGGTGCTCGTTACAGATCGATGATCAATGGTTATTTGTTCCAAAATTTTAAAGTTATCGACCCCAGAAGTGTTTAGGTTCCAACAAGATGGTGCTACACCTCATGCTGCTATCGTAACAATTGATTTATTGAAGAAAGATTTGGCTATAACATTATTTCGAAAAATGGTTCAAATAATTGGCCTACAAAATCATGCGACATAACTCCAATGAATTATTTTCCTTGGGCTTATACTGATAAACCAGAAACAATAGACGCTTTTGAAGCCAAAATAACTCGTGTTATTGCTGAAATAAGGCCTGGCTTACTAAAAAAAGGGTTCCGAAATTGGTCTGTTCGAATGTATACATTGGTATACATATGCCGGGAATTATTTTTGAAACATAAATTTCATAAAATTATGTTTCAAATAAAGAAATTGGCTGCAGTCTTAATTTGAATGTGTTTTATTTCAATTTAGTTCTACCACTCTAAAAAAAACACCCGATAGATGAACCAACACGCGTGTAGTGCAAAATAAAAGTTTCCACATTTGAGAAATGACAAATCGAATAAGCGAATGAAAATTTTCAAAAATATGATGACCAAATACGCAATCGCTATAACATCCTTAACTTTCCGAATTAACAACCATTCTTCTCCTCATATACCGTACATCTAGTCACATTTTTACTTCATATATTTTTATATAGTTATTGGTACCTCAAAAAAAAAATGTCCCAAGATCGCAAATCGGGGAATCGTGGTGACCACTTCTCTGGTACATGACATCCGGTTCCGTTCCAAAATTGATTGTTCGTAAATTTCTTCAAAGGATTATATTATGTGGTGGATATGCAGGTGGTTCTTTTTTCTCTTATTGCAGAAAATTATATACTCGGAAATATTTTTCACGATAGTAACGAATGATAGGATATTCATAAAGTTTGCAGAAATAACTTGATACGTATTTGAAAAAAATCATAATGTTTTTGTCGTTCGGAAGTCTGACATAAATAAAATGAATTTCCTAATGTTCATAGAGAGTTATTAAAAATACAATTATTGCCAATTTATAAAAATAAAAATGAATGTGCCATGTATGTGTATACAACTCTTCAATGCGGAGAAATTGAAAATCATTTAATGTGTGGGACCATTCTGAAGATAAAAAGCACACCACTGATAGTGGCACAGCCAACTGTCATTAGAATTTTAAAAGAGATAATTTTACTGTGACGACGAAAATGAAAAGTAGATGAAATAATCAGATTTTTCATTCACCATGGTTTCTATGAATCTAAAACAAAATATTTCGATCTACAAGGTGACTGGTGACGTAAGGGACAACGGCTAAGTGGAGATAGAGGACCTCAAACTGAATGAGAATTTGGGTTTCAAATGTCCCATAATGGTATTCGTTTCGGAAATATAGAGTGATTTATGAAAAAATGCTAAATCTTCGTTAATATGATATGTTTTTCGCTGATATTTTACATATTTGTTCATACAGGCATTCTCTGTCAGCATAAGAAAAAAAAATTGAAAAAATTGCTGGCCCGTACTCAAAAATTTCAATTTACATGTCAAGTGAGAAATATCACACGGTATAGGAGATGAAATAAAATCAAATAGAAATTTGAAGAGAGGGAAAAAAAAACTGATGAAATATCTGTTTTTTGTTTGAATGGCACAAATTTTCTTTCGTTTCTATGATATGTTGAAGTAAGAATATTACAATATTTTTATATTCAAATCATGAAAATTAGTACTACTGATAGAAAAAACCTTGAATTCGAGGCGCTAGAATGAGCCTGGCATCAAAATATTCCTTTAAATCTTGAAATCCTGCGACTTTTTCTATTTTTGTGTTTGAGTATCCAACTCTTTCATCACCCCATCTACAACAAATTTTATTTTGAAATTTTATATGGCATCGAAATATTAATTGATAAAAATAGATTCCAAGATTTGAAGGAATATTTAGATGCCAGGCTCATTCTAGCGCCTCGAATTCAAGGTTTTTTCTATCAGTAGTACTAATTTTCATGATTTGAATATAAAAATATTGTAATATTCTTACTTCAACATATCATAGAAACGAAAGAAAATTTGTGCCATTCAAACAAAAAACAGATATTTCATCAGTTTTTTTCCTCTTTCCGAATTTCTATTTGATTTTATTTTATCTCATATACCGTGTGATATTTCTCACTTGACATGTAAATTGAAATTTTTGAGTACGGGCCAGCAATTTTTTCAATTTTTTTTTCTTATGCTGACAGAGAATGCCTGTATGAACAAACATGTAAAATATCAGCGAAAAACATATCATATTAACGAAGATATGGGAGTTCATAGATTAAGCATTTTTACATAAATCACCCTATATCTCCGAAACGAATACTCTTATGGGACATTTGAAACCCAAATTCTCATTCAGTTTGAGGTCCTCGATCTCCACTTAGCCGTTGTCCCTCACGTCACCAGTCACCCTGTATATACCTCAAGAAAACTTATTGACAACTAGCTTTCGCCTTTCTTTGTTTTTCTGAATACGTGATCGAGGCACTGACATCGGTTTTTGCGTAATTCTCATAAATTGGTCGGTGCCGTTCAAGTGCATCGAATTTCGGCCACCCTGTACAATGTAAAATAGAATGAAAGATAAAATGTTTTTTTCGAGTGGTTTGTTCATAAACCTATATTATTTACGTGAAATGATGTGTATAATTATTACCTTTAATGACTGATAGAACTTTGGATTATGAATTCCAAATGATCATGATCAATCAGTTAGGAATTTCATGTTGTCCGGTCCAATAGATAATTAAAGCATTGCTCTTCCATATAAGATGCGATGAACCAATTAGGATATATCACTTATCGCAAAATTCACGTCCGCTTAATTTGTCGTGAAATATGGGTACAGTGTTTATCTCTAATTCAATTTTGGTATTTCGTTTTTCCTGAAATAACACAACACATCTGAGTTATTTTGTGGCTTTCGGCCAAACAAAATCTACAATAATATGGGTATTTATCTAAAGATTTCTAAAAATAATATTTCATTCTCAAGAAAATGGGAGAAAAAATGAAAATACTCCACTTGAGTTTACGAGTTGTGGCCTTTCGAGTGTGGGCGTTTTATGATACGAATTTTTTCAAGGAAAAATACAAAATGATGTTATTTCTGTGAAGAATGTGAAACGTCACGCATCGCTTCTATCCTATCCTATATAATATGTAAATAGTATACACGGAAATTTCAAATATGGCAATGAAAAATTTCAAATAATTGAGCTAAATGGTACTTTTGGTCAAACCAGCAACTTTCGAGTTTTTTGACGATTCGACGAAAACGCATCAAAAATGTTGTTAGTAGGAAATGGGTAGACCTCTTGTTGCTAAGGATTACTTAATCATTGATGGGTTTTCTGACAATAATTTCTATAGCAATGTTTAGAATAGTTTAGAAGTTTTTCTGTCGGGTTATTCCAGTACCTACTTTTGTTCTTTTTTCGAATGAACTATCACAAAGTAACGGACTATTCTGTTACGCACTTATATGACAGGAGCATTACTATTACCTAGTGTTTTCCAACGTGGGGCCCACGCCCCACAGGGGTCAATTTTAAAGTTAATGAGGGCAATTCGAAAATGGACTCAACACGACTTCAACCCTTGAGCTTTGGGTAATTTAAATATTTTAATATTTTGATGAATACGTAATTACTACTTCTATGTAGAAGGGACTATGCGTAGATATCTGACAGGAGAATGATGATAACCTAACATTTTCAAAATATACGCAGTGAAATGTGTCAGAATTTCATGGCCAACCGGAATACTTTATAAAAGTGAATGGACAAATGACATACGGTTTTATCTCAGAGGCATAACTTTTTATTAGAGAATCACAGAAATGTTGTATTTTACACCTATATTTGATCCTTTCTTTATAAAATACAAGCCGTCTCAGCTTCGCCCGGGTAGAAATTTGTTTCACGCGGCGGTTTCATCTTCAACATTTCAACCTGCCATGTCATTTTGATGTACTCGTTGTAATTGTATGATGTGAAGGGCAATTTCGTTCTAAATTAAATACTGCGGGATAAATAATGTATTAGGTTGGATGAGGATCAATACCCAATTCATACAAACACACTCCCAAATAGTGCATAATTTTGGAAAACATCTGATTACCAGGTAATAGCAAGTCAATCTTGAGAGATAAATGTATGCTATCGCGGACTTTTTTGTAGAACTATTTAAGAGGTACATTTCCGTCATACATTGTATCCACGTAAGTCTTACGGATTTTGCAGCGCACGTGAAAATAGCCTATTATGGCGGATTTCTTTGTAATTATTGAAGTTATAGTGGGTATCATTAATTTTTTCGGGTGAAAAGTATAGCCTATGCCACTTAGGGATAATGTAGCTTTCTAAGGGTGAAAGAATTTCTGAAATCGGTCCAGTAGTTTTTGAGCCTATTCGTATCAAACACACGGGCGTAGCCAGGATTTATAACAGGGGGGGGGCAAACCATGGTCATGGTCCAAGGTCGTTCAAAATGTGAAATTTTGGGATAAAAAGAAAAGGCAAATTTAATTCATTTTTTCTTCCAGGGGGGGGCAGCAACCCCCCCCCCGCCTCACGCTGGCTACGCCCATGATCAAACACACAAAAATACAAATCTTTCCTCTTTATAATATTAGTAGGTATAGATTATCAACATTCATGAATTAAAGGAACAAGAAATAAAACAATTTTATATAAATTGGGATAATGCTATGGACAAAATGACGTACAAGCAATAGGCCACACTAGTATTGCAACTATAGTTACAAAACTACTGACAAAGTTAGCAAATGCAACGCTTGGTTTTTCTAGGAACATCATCAGTACAAGATAAGATGCGTGAGCCCAATGGAAGCAATTTATGCATCGGAACCAGTTTTCTCCAGGCTTAAATTGGGAAAGATCATTACAATAGATACAGTCGTCATCATCTCGAAAATTGCTAACAACATTTGATCCTTATTCCTTCATTGTCTTCCTCGAATAATGTCCTTTGTACTTATCTCCTTCTCTTTGGAGGAGGTGTGGATTCTCTTTTATTTTATTGCAATCATAATAGGTGTCAAATATAAGTACTCTTGTCGAATCTTTGGCACACCTTTGCCTTGTCTACTTATGAGTCGTTATTTAGGGACTGGATAAATCTCCTCATAGGAACAGCAAGAGTATGATGAGATGCATCGCCTTTATTAGCAGCAAATTAATGTTTTTGTTTTGAATATGCTAAGACGTGCCCTAGTTCTTTTTTTTGCAAATTTATCGACATTTTCCCCCTCAAGGTGTTCGAGAAATCTGCCGTGCAGAGCTTGTTCCCGCCATGCACATCTATTTTCGCTTCTGGTGGTGATATCGAACGTCAGTTCTCTGTGTTGTAGGAAAAGAGGTGTGTATGTCCTGTGTTGTCACCAATGTCATCAGGCTATCTTCATACTCGAGCAGTCGCTGCCTCAAGTTTTTCTCCTGGGTTCTGCAGAGTTTATAGATGTTCAACAGACCTCGTCCGCCATCTCTTCTAGGTAGATAAAGCTTTTTTACCGATGCATTGGTGTGCAGACATCGGAACTTTGTCATTAGGCGACGGGTGAGTCGGTCCAACTCATTTAGATCAGCATCTGACCACTTCAAGACTCTGAAAGCGTAGGTCAGAGCTGGAGTAGCCCAAGAGTTCAATGCATCGATCTGGTTTTTAGCAGATAGCTTGGTGTTGAGCACTTTGGTTACCCTGTATTTATATTTCGCAGTGAACTCAGCTTTCAAACGGGTGTGGTCAATCGTTGATTTTGAGGAATACCTAGATACTTTTGTAGGTCTCTTCTGGCAACATACTGTGGATGTCCTGAAATTGTTCTCTATTTTACCCTTCCTGATGTTGACTATGGCGCATTTATCGAGACCGGAAGACATGTCAATATCTTGGCTGAAGGAGCGTATACCATATCTATCAGCGAGTGAAGTTGTTTTTGGTTCTCGCCGAATAGTTTCAGGTCATCTATACAGGGTCTTTCACGAGGAACCTCACCCATATTTATACGGGAAACTACTGAACGTATTTTCATGAAATTCAGCACTTATAAGTATTTCACGATGCTAATGAAATCTAAAATATTTTCAAGGCATGAGCACCTCCGGTTTTTCCGGAAATGACGTCAACTTCCGTTTTTCAAATTAGAACACCATTTTTTGAATGCAGAAATAGATTCCTTAGAAAATTTCAAGTTATTTTGATGTAACATTTTTCAGTTTTGGTTGGAAAATTCTCTCTGAGCGGGAAAATTCGAAAAAAAAATCGAAAATAGAGCTCCGCTGAAACAAGAATAACTTCGAGGTTTTTGGATGGAAAATTTTCATTTTTGGGATCTTTCAAGATGTAAGATTGATGTATCCACTTTGAAACTCGAAATTGCGATTCATGATACAGGGGGTGAAAAAATCGCTTTCAAAGTTGGGGATGACAAAATCGTTAAAAATCAATTTTTTCAAATTATTTTTTTATGGCAGATATTGAATCTACGTTAAAAAATAATGTGAGTGTATGCATCTTACCCTTGCCCTAAAGTGGATATTTTCTGAGTTATTCACAAAAAACTGTTTTTCGTCTTGAATTTTCAGCTATTTCTTTTCCCTTCACGCCGAAAAGATGAAATTTTCAGGAACTGTTACTTAAACCATGATTTAGATTTCACTACCCTTATATGCAAGAGAAAAAAGTTACAGGTTGTTCCTAAATAGATGGCGAATTTGGATTCGAATTTGTATCGGAAACCTCTTTCTTTCAACTAATCGGCCATCGGTTTTCTCTCCAGTGATAAATAAATAATTCCTTATGAACCATTTCTTCTTTTTGGCGTGAAGGGAGAAGAAATAGCTGAAAATTCAAGACGAAAAACAGTTTTTTGTGAATAACTCAGAAAATATCCATTTTAGGGCAAGGGTGTGATGCATACACTCACATTATTTTTTAACGTAGATTCAATGTCTGCCATAAAAAAATGGGGTTCTCATTTGAAAAAATTGATTTTTCACGATTTTGTCATCCCTAACTTTGAAAGCGATTTTTTCACCCCCTGTATCATGAATCGCGATTTCGATTTTTAAAGTGGATACATCAATCTTACATCTTGAAAAATCCCAAAAATGGAAATTTTCCATCCAAAAACCTCGAAGTTATTCTTGTTTCAGCGGAGCTCTATTTTCGATTTTTTTTTCGAATTTTTCCGCTCAGAGAGAATTTTCCAACCAAAACTGAAAAATGTTACATCAAAATAACTTGAAATTTTCTAAGGAATCTATTTCTGCAATAAAAAAATGGTGTTCTAATTTGAAAAACGGAAGTTGACGTCATTTCCGGAAAAACCGGAGGTGCTCATGCCTTGAAAATATTTTAGATTTCATCAGCATCGTGAAATTCTTATAAGTGCTGAATTTCATGAAAATACGTTCAGTAGTTTCCCGTATAAATATGGGTGAGGTTCCTCGTGAAAGACCCTGTATACAATAAATGGGACAGTTTTCGCGGACTCCCCATTGCTGGTCTATACCCTATGGGCTATGTTAGTGTTTTTCAAAAGAGTAGACAGAGGATTTAGTGCCATACAAAACCACATCGGTGACAGGGCATCTCCCTGAAATATCCCCCTCGATATTTTTACGGTTCCAGCATTGATGTTATTTATAAGAATATTCGTTCTCCATGTACTTATTAGATGTTGGAGCACGGCTTTTATTTTCGGGCAGATCTTATGAATCTCCTGTACTTTCATAAGCCAATCATGGGGCACCGTATCGAAGGCCTTCTGATCGTCGATATAAAATACTTAAATTCCTCCTTCTCGCTTGGGCTTGTATCACTGCAGCCTACAGCGTATTTTATTATAATTATTATTATGTCATTTTGTATATGTACCTCATTTTGTAAGAATTTCGCCTACGTGTGAAGAAATGGTGACATGGAACAGATTGTATAAAAAAAAACCGGAGGGAATGTGAACGGGTTACCTTACAATTCTGCGTATGATCTGCAGAAAACAGATAAAAACCTCTGTATCCCCGTGTAACTATGTGTAGTGATACTGAATTTGTTCAAAAACTAATCTGCTATCCATGTTAGAGTTAGAGCTTCTTGTATGTACTTGAAAACAAGCTTCTTCCTTGAACTGGATACGGGTATCTTGAAATTATAGAACAAAGAACAAAGAAGAAAAGCTTCAAGCTTCTAGGTTGGTCCGTTCGAGAGTTTTCTTGTTTACGACTGGACGGACGAACAGAACTGAATCGAATCGGTGATCATTGAGTCCAACTCAGTCGATGAGGACCGATCCTAACTCAAAATTCGACAAAAATTAACTGCAGTTGTCAAAGAAATCCTCCATGTTTCCAGGATCTGGACCGAAATTCGTATGTAGCTTGGATACGTCATTCTCTATCTGAATGAAAAATTGCATCTCTATGGAATCTGTCGATTGAGAGTCGAACCTAGTCGATTGAGACTATCACAGGCTCAAAATTCGAGAAATACAGCCATTATGACGAAATGATACAGCACAATCATCCCAAGCACCAATATGTTTATCCATTTTCAGCATAAAAAATTGGGTACATAAAAAGTTGCGCAATTTAAAATTAACAATTGACATGCTCGAGCATTTTTGTACAAAAAAGTATCATCTACCATGAAATTCAACTATACAGAGTGTAACAGCCAAATGGAATAAATTCGATAACGAATAAATGAGGGGGTGTTAGGAAAAACGCTCGGACACGTCGATTTGTAATTTTAAATGCGCATATTTTTCAAGAAAATAAAATTATATAGGGTGTTCCATGCGACCGTGGCCAATACCAACTTTCTTATTTCAAATGTAAGCCCCTGTATATTATTTATTTTTTCTTCAGAAAATTCTAGACATAATTCATGTACAATGTTCTATACCTATCTTCAACTTTTTCGGAAATATTAAGTGTTCTCAGATTTTTTTCACAAATTAACATTTTAAATGAAAATTATTTTATTTCACAAATTCGATACATTACACTCAACACTTATTTCCCATTCATTTTAAGCAAAACCATTAGAGGAAATTAAAAAAAACAAAAACAGATTTGTTTATTCTCCTAGCCTTAGTAACACGTTGTCTGTAGCATGTTGCCAAGACGTTCGCGGCGAGCATTTTGAACATTTCCTACATTGACATTAATGTTTTTTTTGTTTTTTTTTAATAATCAAGAAATAATCAGTATTACTTATTAGGTTTTAACTGTAATGTATTTGTGAAATAAAATAATTTTTATTCAAAACGTTGATTTTTGCAATAAATCTGAATGCACTTAATACTTCCGAATAAGAGGTATAGGACATTGTGCATGAATTGTGTCTATAAATAATATACAGGGGGTTGCATTCGAAATAAGAAAGTTGGTATTGGCCACGGTCACATGGAACACCCTGTATAATATTATTTTCTTGAAAAATATGCGCATTTCAAACTACAAATCGACGTATCCGAACGTTTTTCCCAACACGCCCTCATTTATTCGTTATCGAATTTATTCCATTTGGCTGTTACACTCTGTATGTAGGTACCAATATTTTTCTTCAGCCCAAATACATTTTTCGTATTAAAATCAAAGTTACGATTTCTGTTCTTAGGACCTGAATAAAAAGTCGGCAATATTTTACATCAGACAAAAATAAAATCTTCTCAAGGAAAAGAGAAGTTTTATGATTTGGCCTGAGATTCATAAAATAAACAAAAACTTAGACAATATATTCTATATAGGATAGGGTGTTCCTAAATTAGAGATACAAACGAGGATGGAAGATTCTTCGCATAATTTTGAGAAAAAATTTCCATAAACATGGCAAGGCAAGCGTTTTTTTTCGAGATACTGGGTTTGAAATCCTTTCTAATGGGTTTGAAATAATGCCTTTATTCCATGTGGTAGCACTGATGGCAGACCTTCAGAACTATTCAACATGTAGTTCTTGTGTTCATGTGTTCCATTTCATGATTGGGCATCTTATGTCCTTGTCCTCGGATTCGCTCCGATTTTGAACAATGAAAATTCGAAACAATAGACGCACTCGGTAACTTCCAAACTTTCATAGTTCTATTCAATTAATCCGTCAGGCATTGATGAATGATCATACTGAATTTTTACTAATGGACTCAATTCATGAATTTGTCTCTTGTGGAAAATAAATGAATGGAAATCAATTAGAAAGGTACCAGAAATGTCACATTTTATGTGCCTGCTTAAATGGTATTCTATTAAAAGGGCAAGAAATTTTAAGAATTCACTCAGTTCTTTGTCGTTTTCATAAACTGATGGTCTTTCACAATTTCTGATAGGGTGAGTATTTGATTCAATTCCTGATAATGAGTTCTTATTGAGCGCTTGTTTCTTTAGACAAGAGCATTATAATTTTGCAAAGGACCCCGCACTTTCCTTATGGCAAATGGCGTTCCGTCAAATGTTCTAATATTTTGGTATAATGTAGTACTCGACCTACTGATCAAAAGTGTCCATAGCTAAAACTCAATCCTATGACTAGTTTTTGAGATACAGGGCGAATCTCGAAACAGAATCGAATTAATTTAAATTTTTCTCAAGAAACATTTAATTCCATCTCCAGGGAGCAACCACATAGAGGAATATGACCGAGAATCGTTACGAATACAGGGTTATACATAATTGAATGCATGCCCGATTTTGAAAGTATAAAATATGTCAGTTCCAGAGCGAGAACGTTCGCAAAATGAACTATTTCACTAGATATGTTGTTGTAACATCAAAAAAACCTAAAATACCCAAAATTCATACTGATGGGTGATCCATTATTATAGAAACTCTTCACAATGAAGGTTAATTGGACACCCTGTATTTCTGGCCTAAATAGTATTGAACAGCATGGGTATTTTTGAAGAGGTATATCGAAGCTAATTTCGTAGAGATGGTAGAAGTGATTAGGTATCACATAAAAAAATCTGATTATAGGAAGTGGATAAAGACTCTCAGCCGTATTGATGTTTTTATATCAAGTACAGTGCCTACAGTGGTGAAAGAAAACTCCCACGTCAACGGAGTTAATCTTGAAATAGTGGGTGATGAAAAATAAAAGAAGGTTTTTGGGTATTTTCGTGAGGTTCACAGTTTATTTCATGACTGAATCATTCTTATTATTTGAAGTCCATATTGGTATGTTCTGAAAAAATCAAACAAAACCTTAAATCAACCCAGAAATACAGGGTGTCCACTTGAACTTCATTGTAAATAGTTTCTATAATAATGGGTATTTCAGGTTTTTTCGATGTAACAACAACATATCTAGTGAAATAGTTCATTATGCGAACGTTCTCGCTCTGAAATTGACATATTTTATACTTTCAAAATCGGGCATGCATTCAACTATGGATAACCCTGTATTCGTAACGATCTTTGGTCATATTCCACCGAATGAATGCTCCCTGGGAATGGAATGAAATGTTTTTTGAGAAAAATTGAAGTTCATTCGATTCTGTTTCGAGATACGCGCGTAGTAAAAGTTCAACGCCTTGTATCTCAAAAATTAGTCATCGGATTGAGTAGGGGCCAAGTACACTTTTGATCAGTAGGTATAGTATTATATTATACCAAAATATTAGAACATTTGACGGAACGCCATTTGCCATGAGGAAAGTGGGTTCTTTCTGTAATTGCAATTTTTAATCGAAAATGATCCAAGACGATAAGGTTGGACTCCCTGATGAAGAAATCGTGGGCACAATTCAAGTTATTAATAAGGAATACGACAAGAATCATTTGCCAATATGAATATCAACAAATGAAATATAAATAAGAACTCAGTGGCGCACCCAGAAATTTCATTCGGGGGGGGCTGCTCAAGAGTAATCAGGTTTTTGTAAGTTATATAATTTAAAAAAATGCGCCGCAAGCGCATGGATATATATCGCATCCGTTATTATACAGGGTGGCCAAGAGACTGACGTCAAAGAGAAAAAAACAGGTCCCTCGTGTCATGGGCTATTCGAATCACCCCCATGTCTTTTATGCGATTTTTCACGGTTTTCGAGTTATGAATTTTTTTATGAACTTTGAGAATTTTCGACTTGACCATCTTAAAAAAGATATTGAAAAAAAAGTACAAGACTTCTCTGTGAAATTCTTTTGTAACTTAATCTCCATGAATTGTACTTTTATACATAAAATAACCAGATTCATAACTTTGATAAAAATTATGGAAATGTTGGTCTCAAGTGAAAAAGTTACGTGAATTGGATTATGATCTGTATTTTCGAATCAAAATTAGAAATGTAAAAAGGCCAATTCGAGGTTTCTCAGAATGCGCTCAACAGTCAGCTCTCAGAATCATTGATAAAAAAATGGTACTTGACACTCTACTTTTGCTAGAATTAGCCTTCAAAGTCATCGAGGTGGAAAAAATCAAAAAACTAGACATTTACTACAAAATTATTTTTTGCCATTTTAAGATTTTTCTGATCAAGTTATGATAGGAAATGCTGAAAATTAGCTTTAGATTTTGGTCAAGAAAAGTTCTAGATAAAAAAAAGAAAAAGGTATGGCAATAAATCACACATCATAATGTGAATAAAAAGAAATTTATTCATAAAATTTACAGTAGGTTTTCAAAGTGGCCACCTCTAGCCTCAATACACATTCTCAGAAAATTTTCTTTTAATCGCATAAAACCTGTCCTGTTCTCTCTCAGGACACGTTCGGCTTATCAACTTCAGTCGCAGCTCGTCTTCACTCGAACATTCTCGGGCGTAAACAATTTCTTTGAAATAACCCCAAACGAAAAAATCGATGGGATTAAGGTCAGGTGAACGTGGGGGCCACTTGATTGGTCCGCTGCGCAGCAATGAAAAACCGATCGGGATTATTTAAATTTTCGAGAACAATTTTTGATTAACCACTTGAATGAACGATACCCGAACAGATGGATCGGACGCAGTCGACCAATCAAGGGGCCCCCACGCTCACCTGACCTTAATCCCATCGATTTTTTCATTTGGTTAATTTAAGAGAAGCCGAACGTGTCCGAAGTAAGAACAGGGCAGGTTTTATGCGATTAAAAGAAAATTTTCCAAGAAAACCTACTGTAAATTTTATAAATAATTTTCTTTTCATTTACATTATGATCATGATGTGGGATTTATTGCCATACCTTTTTCTTTTTTCATCTAGAACTTTTCTTGAACAACATCTAAAGCTAATTTTCATTAATTTTCAGCATTTTCTATCATAACTTAATCAGAAAAATCTTAAAATGGCAAAAAATAATTCTGTAGTAAATGTCTAGTTCTTTGATTTTTTCTACCTCGTTGACTTTGAAGGTTAATTCTAGCAAAAGTAGAGTGTTGAGTACCATTTTTTATCAATGATTCTAAAAGCTGACTGTTGAGTGCAGTTTTTAAGCAAACTAAGAAACCGCGAATAAGCCTTTTCACATTTTTAATTTTGATTCGAAAATTCAGATCATAATCCAATTCACGTAACTTTTTCACTTGAGACCAACATTTCCATAATTTTTATCAAAGTTACGAATCTGGTTATTTTATTATGTATAAAAGAACAATTCATGGGGATTAAGTTACAGAAAGAATTTCACTGTGAAGTCTTGTACTTTTTTTATATCTATTTTAAGATGGTCAAGTCGAAAATTCTCAAAGTTCATAAAAAAATTCATAACTCGAAAACCGTGAAAAATCGCATAACATACATGGGGGTGATTCGAATAGCCCATGACACGAGGGACCTGTTTTTTTCTTTTTGACGTCAATCTCTTGGCCAACCTGTATTGTATATCAATCCCCATTTCTACGTGTACAGTAAATGTTTAAGTTTCCATTCTGTTCTAAAATAATTATTATTACTTTTAGAAAAATTATAAGATGGAAATATTTGAATTACTTCTTTTGTCACAGCTCGGGGGGGGGCTGCAGCCCGACAGCCCCCCCCCTCGGTGCGCCACTGTAAGAACTGAGTCGCCCACACTATTCACTCTACCAGATCGAATCATCCAACGTCAACTGATAATCGCTTCGACTGCAGTTTGGTCCTCAAAAGGATACGTCAGGGAGGAAATGGAGGAATACAGGGTCTTTCACGAGGAACCTCACCCATATTTATACGGGAAACTACTGAACGTATTTTCATGAAATTCAGCACTTATAAGTATTTCACGATGCTGATGAAATCTAAAATATTTTCAAGGCATGAGCACCTCCGGTCTTTCCGGAAATGACGTCAACTTCCGTTTTTCAAATTAGAACACCATTTTTTTATTGCAGAAATATATTCCTTAGAAAATTTCAAGTTATTTTGATGTAACATTTTTCAGTTTTGGTTGGAAAATTCTCTCTGAGCGGGAAAATTCGAAAAAAAAATCGAAAATAGAGCTCCGCTGAAACAAGAATAACTTCGAGGTTTTTGGATGGAAAATTTTCATTTTTGGGATTTTTCAAGACGTAAGATTGATGTATCCACTTTGAAAATCGAAATCGCGATTCATGATACAGGGGGTGAAAAAATCGCTTTCAAAGTTAGGGATGACAAAATCGTGAAAAATAATTTTTTTCAAATTAGAACCCCATTTTTTTATGGCAGATATTGAATCTACGTTAAAAAATAATGTGAGTGTATGCATCATACCCTTGCCCTAAAGTGGATATTTTCTGAGTTATTCACAAAAACCTGTTTTTCGTCTCGAATTTTCAGCTATTTCTATTCCCTTCACGCCAAAAAGATGAAATTTTCAGGAACTGTTACTTAAACCATGTTTCAGATTTAACTACCCTAATATGCAAGAGAAAAAAGTTACAGGTTGTTCCTACATAGATGGCGAATTTGGATTCGAATTTGTATCGGAAACCTCTTTATTTCAACTAATCGGCCATCGGTTTTCTCTCCAGTGATAAATAAATAATTTCTTATGAACCATATGCAAAAACTTACCATGTTTTACATTCTTTTTTTTTAATGATAGATATCATTAATTACATCTGCCAAATTCCTCTTTATTCAGTAGCATTTTGTGTTTACTATTAATTTGGTGATAATTCGTATTAAGTTATAAAATCGATCACTATGCCTAATTTTACCAATGAAGATTATTTAAATCTCATTCTACTTCATGGAGAATGTAATAAAGTTGTAGATAGAACGATACGACTGTTCATTGAGAGGTTTCCTGACCGACCCAGACCAACGAGGGATACCATTAACAGAACCATGACAAACTTGAGAAATGTCGGATCTTTCGTTAAAAAAACTATACACAGAGAAAAAAGTGTAGTAGAAGATGAAAACAACGAAATTACAGTTCTTGCATATTTTCGTGTGAATCCTCAAAATTCTCTCAAAGATGCCGAGATTGATCTGGGATTATCTCAATCGAGTGTTTGGAGAATATTAAAAAAACATAAAATGCACCCATATAAATTCAATAGGGTACAGCATTTGAAGGAAACTGATTTCGTCAGGAGAACAGAGTTTTGCGAAGCTATGATGATTCGATTTCAAGAGAATGAAAACTTTAGACTAATATGTTTGGGGTAGGATAAAAAATATTGTCTACTCAACTCCCCTGACTGATAAAGAGGACTGCATAGAACGAGTCAGAAATGCGTTCAGGTTTGTTTAGATTTTTAGATTCATAGTTTTGAAACTCAATTTGGTTTTTAAACACTTTTGCAGATCTCTTCCTCCCGATGAAATAAGAAGAGCAACGCACGAAGCATTCCTGAGACGTATAAATAAATGTCTAGAAATTAACGGTCAAAACTTTGAGCATATTCTCTAGTTATAACTGCGAGAGTTTGCCATGGTTCTCCTAATAGTAACTTGAAGTCGGTTTCAAGAAGGGGTGAAAAATCTACAGCATGGTTCAAATAACAGTTCCTGAAAATTTCATCTTTTTGGCGTGAAGGGGAAAGAAATAGCTGAAAATTCAAGACGAAAAACAGTTTTTTGTGAATAACTCAGAAAATATCCATTTTAGGGCAAGGGTGTGATGCATACACTCACATTATTTTTTAACGTAGATTCAATATCTGCCATAAAAAAATGGAGTTCTAATTTGAAAAAATTGATTTTTCACGATTTTGTCATCCCTAACTTTGAAAGCGATTTTATCACCCCCTGTATCATGAATCGCGATTTCGATTTTTAAAGTGGATACATCAATCTTACATCTTGAAAAATCCCAAAAATGAAAATTTTCCATTCGAAAGCCTCGAAGTTATTCTTGTTTCAGCGGAGCTCTATTTTCGATTTTTTTTTCGAATTTTCCCGCTCAGAGAGAATTTTCCAACCAAAACTGAAAAATGTTACATCAAAATAACTTGAAATTTTCTAAGGAATCTATTTCTGCAATAAAAAAATGGTGTTCTTATTTGAAAAACGGAAGTTGACGTCATTTCCGGAAAAACCGGAGGTGCTCATGCCTTGAAAATATTTTAGATTTCATCAGCATCGTGAAATACTCATAAGTGCTGAATTTCATGAAAATACGTTCAGTAGTTTCCCGTATAATTATGGGTCAGGTTCCTCGTGAAAGACCCTGTATACCAAAGCTGACGCTGAATAGAAAATCTTCTCGTCAAGTTATGGATATTGGTCGCGTATCATACATACAGGGTCCTGCAATAGTGCTTTAGGCTTTCATAGCTGCCAAACCAGACGTTTTAGAAATTTAGATGAAAAGCATTTCCTTTGTAATTTTTATTCTGCATCTCAGGAAATTATTTTCTAATATACAGGGTGTTCCCGAATAAAAATATTGAACAAATGAGTGATTTTTTAAATGGAATGCCCCATATATTCTCGCATATTGTGAATGCTCTTCAATACCTCTATCATGACGCAAAATATAAGGGATATTTTTTCAACGTTACGGATCTTATTAAGAAAAAACTGCAAAATTTCGACGAAACAGTAGTTCGGTAAAAGCCCTTTACCGATTTCCAGAAGCGATAGAAACATAAATTTAATCAGAATTTTTTTAAATTTAAGAATTTGCCTATTCATCGTTCTATGATCAACCTTTTTTATACAGGCCGTCCGTTATCACTGTCCAAATATGATTGCTTTTTCTCGATTTTTCCAAATGTAACACCCTGTATTTTTTCCATGATGATGTACATAGTTCAAAACCTTACATTTTTTCAGAAGTAACCTTAGGATTATTTCCACTCCTGTGTCCAGCAGACACGAAAAATTACATTTCTACCAAAAATTTCAGGAATAATGAACATAATAACTAACGGATATTTTAAATGAGTCACACAATGAAACCAAACTGAATGACCAATTTATGAAAAACTTCAAAATGATAATGTTTGTCCGAATAAGTAACACATTGTATTATTGGTAACATGTGTATTCTAACGATTATAGAGTTTTATCGGCATACAAAAAAAATATTATTCATGAAATGGTTCATACAATTTTCATGTCGCAGCAGTGCCACAGAAACTGTTGTGAAGTACATCGAATATTATTATTGATCAAAATATTGTTATTCAGAGCTCAAAGTTATTTCCGAATACAATAAATTGAGATGAATTTTGGTAAAGATGGAATGGTTGATATGATTTTCATGTTGGGGCAGTGTGCCATAGAAACTGTTTATTAGCCAGTAGATCCTATATGGTGTCGAATATCCCGAAAGAAGACATCCACATGAATCGAGTTTTCGGAGGCTTTCGAACAAATTGGTAGGGACAGGAGATGTCAAGTTTTAAAAGAAGAGAGGATAAAATCGGCCACTAACGAGGACAAGGAGCTCGAGGCTTTATTGCATGTAATTGAAAATCCACACACAAGCCAAAGAAAGCTTGGTGTAGCCTGTAGTATAAGTGAGCGTTCAGTTTAAAGAATCCTCAAAAAAAATAAGTATCATGCCTACCACATTCAGATGCATCAGGCGGTTACCGATAGCGATTTTGAAAACCGTCTGAATTTCTGTAACTGGGCAAGTTTTCGAATTGAACAGAACCCTACATTTTTTGAATTTGTTTTATTCAGTGATGAAGCAACCTTCCACAATTCCGGAGCCGTCAATAGGCACAATTTTCATTATGACTCGGTAGAAAATCCAAGAATTATAAGGGAAATAGACAATCAACACAGGTGGTCATTGAATGTCTGGGGAGCAGTAATAGGTAATCATGTGATAGGCCCTCATTTTTCCGAAGGAAATTTAGATGGAGCTGCATATTTTATTTTCATTCAGAACATTCTTCCCGGAATGTTAGCAGTGTTACCTACGGAAATACGGCATGGAATATTGTTTCAGCATGATGGAACACCCGCTCATTATTCTCGTCCTGTGAGGGATTTACTGGACCAACAGTTTCCAAATAGTAGATGGATTGGTAGGGGCGGACCGACAAGATGGCCTGCTACGTAGCCAGAATTTATTTTTGGGGGGCCCACAATGCAATTTTTTTCAAATATACAAGCCCCTTTTGTTTTGCTTCAACCGATAAAAAAGTTTCGGGGGCGCCCCCCCTCTGGCTACGTGCCTGGCCTGCTAGATCACCGGATCTCACCAAAATAGATTTTTTTTGTGGGGATACATAAAGGGAATCTTGTATGATGAAGTTCCAACAACAGCTTCCAATATGCGAGAGAGGATTGTGACTGCTTTCCGAAACATTACTCCAGCCATGCTGACGAGGATTAGTGGGACATTGAATGATTGAATCGCTTTGTGTTCCAGAGAAGGCGGACGACACTTTGAACATCTCTTGGATCATTGACACAATTTTTCTTTTTCTTTTTCAACGCCCGTTTGTTTTTTTATCCAATATTTGAACAAATTTTTCCGTTCTGATTTCATTTTTCGTACCTGCTGGACGCAGGAGTGAAAATAGCCATTTGGTTACTTGTGAAAAAATGTAAGGTTTTTAACTGTGTACATCATCATGGAAAAAATACAGGGTGTTACATTTGAAAAAATCGAGAAAAAACAATTTGAAATTCTTCATATTCACACCCTGTATATCATAAAATAATTTCCTGAGATGCAGAATTGCAAGTACAAAGGGAATGCTTTTCAACTAAATTCCTAAAACGTCTGATTTAGCAGCGATAGAAGCTTAACGCACTATTGCAGGACCCGGTATAATCCATCCACTTTTATAAAGTAACTACCCCGGTTGGCCGAGATTTATCAAGTTTTTTTTACTTGAAACTGACGCAGGTTGGTACTCGTGAAATGTTAAATAAGTCTCATTTCCATTCAGTCTTTTTTAACTTTGTAAATGGAGTTAGACCTTTCAAGGTTTAACTGTGACACAGGTTTCGTAGTAATACTTCTTTTTCATACTAGAGTATTTCAAGGTTTGCAAAAAGGTATTTAAATCTCTTCTGTAAAGGCTTATTTCTTGAGAATTTTGAAAAGTGGGGAATACCAACATTCGTTATTGGTTTTTTCTGTCGGGTTATTCGAATACTTTTATTGCTTATTCGGATGAACAATTACAAAGTAACGGACTATTCTGTCCATTATTTTTCGGTAAAATTTCAATACTCGATTCTTGTTTAGCTACGCTCAGTACCCTCCTTATCGACTCCCCTGTTCGATTTCAAGTGGCCATGCATCCACTGGTTGAGGAAGTCCGTATCTAAAAAATGTTTGACAGCCGCGGCCTAAAGAGGCGGAGCTCCATCTTGCTGGAAAAACGGACGTGGCTCTGAATAGCGATTTCCATTTTCAACGATGTCATTGAGTGTTGGGTAAATCCATTCTTGCAGTAATTGGAGCTGGCGATCTTCTGTCAAATTATCCTCCAAAGGCCCACCAAGACAAATATATTTCAACAATTGTTCAATATTGAAACTGAAGTCGTGAAATCGCAGCAGGTGCTGACGATTGTTGAACATGCGTTATCATCAGAACACCTCCAGTGGTTTAAGCCTTTCGAGTATCTCCATCTGCATGATATTTTACATTTCTACAAACATTCATGAATTTAATAATTTTATTATGAAAGCATACAGGAAATGGGTTCCCGAAAACTCGGGAATAAAAGACCGAAATGGGATCAAAATGCATCCCATTTTATGGAAGTTGGCGGGGCTCAATCTGAACCTTTGTTGGATTAACTATTCAGGACATATACAGGGTGATTCACGGGGGGTGGCACATTAGACGTTTCTGGAGAACCAGACTTCAGATCGGTTTGAAAATTTAATGGAATGCATTATCGGACCTGTTCTACCCAACTAAAATATTTTCGTCAATGCGGTGTTGCCACTTCTATTATATATATATATATTCTTTTGAAAGAGAGAATTACATACTGTTTTGTAATATCAAACAATATATGGCATAGTAGGGCACGTGTGAAGAAATGGCGACAAGGAACAGATTGTATAAAAGAATAAAATCTGTTTCTTGCTCCAAATCTGAGTGTTAGCAGAGGGAATGTAAACGGGGTACCATACAATTCTGCGTATGATACACGAGAACAGATAAAAACCTCTGAAAAAACTCTGTCTCCCCGTGTATGTGTGGTGATACTGAATTTGTTCAAAAAATATGCTGCTATCCATGTTACAGAGCTCCTTGTGCTTGAAAACATGCCTTTTCATCGAACTGGAGGCAAATATCTTGAAATTATATCTGTAACAAGAAAAAAAGAAGAAAAACGAGAAAGAAGCAGTAAAAAAGAATACTTCACCTGCTAAAAAAACCTTTTCACAAAGTCCTAACACTCTATTAGAAAGTAGTAGCAACTTTGCTTTTTCAAATGAAACACCCGGTATATTATATTATTTTTGGAATCTCCAACAACTTCTCGACAACTTTTATTGACATCTTTCCATACCTATCTGTTGCCGTTTTCGAAATATAAATTAATTTCAATTTTTTTCAATGGAAAACATGACTTCTAAAAATGCTGATAACTTCGGGTTGAGAAACACAATGGCATTGAAATTTGGTTTGGAGTTGGGTGATACATAAATGCTCCCAACACTTCAGCCTGATTTACGTTACTTCAATGCAGGGTGATAAAAAAATACAGTCTTTTCGGTTGCTTGAAAAAGTGACTGAAAGTTGTTTATTTCAAATGGAATGCCCTGTATATTATTGAAAATTCGGAAAACTGATGAAATTCGCTTTCATTCTATGTATATCATGCCCATGCCTAACTAGTCAAATTTCGGACTTATGAGCATTTATTTGTAAAAATGTCCCTTCAGAATGGTATTTCCATTCGGTATAGGGTAGGCATGCCATGATTACTATTTGACATTCTCCTAATAATAAAGGCACCAAGAAGCTTGAATTTCGACATTTTCTTCATTTCAGAAGTTGCAAATACCCTCGAAACGATGGAAGAAAACAATTCAAACGAAGTGCTCATGAATTTGTTCATTATTATTAACTGGAGATACTTTTTGAAGATCGGTGGATAAGGCGCTTGGGACCATGGAATTGGCCAGCAAGAATATACCTGATCTTAGTCCGTTAGATTTTTATCTGTGGGGAATGTTGAAAGAAAAAGTTTACAAAACACCCGTGCATTCGAGAGATGAATTGTCGTAAAGGATTGCCCAAGCATTTGAAGATTTGGATTTCAAAGAAATACGATCTGCCACGACGATAGCAGTCAACACCCGCATTTTGAAGTGCTTGGCAGTGAACGGCCAGCGCGCAGCGATTCGAACATACTTTGAAGTATTCGACATGATTGTTCTACTTTTTGATAATAATTCATATAAATAGTTTGACTCTCAAGTTTCTTGGTACCTTTATTATAAGGATAATGTCACAAGGTATTATCAAGTAGTAATCATGGCCTGCCTACCAAATACTGAATGGAAATACCATTCTGAAGGGACATTTTGACAAATAAATGCTCATAAGTCCGAAATTTGACTAGTTAGGTATAGGCATGATATACATAGAATTAAAGCGAATTTCATCATCAGTTTTCCGAATTTCTAATAATATACAGGGCATTCCATTTGAAATAAACAACTTTCAGTCACTTTTTCAAGCAACCGAAAAGACTGTATTTTTTTATCACCCTGTATTGAAATAACGTAAATCAGGCTGAAGTGTTGGAAGCATTTATGTATCACCTAACTCCAAACCAAATTTCAATGCCATAGTGTTTCTCAACCCGAAGTTATCAGCATTTTTAGAGGTCATGTTTTCTGGTGAAAAAAATTGAAATTGATTTACATTTCGAAAACGGCAACAGATAGGTATAGAGAAATATCAATAAAAGTTGTCGAGAAGTTGTTGGAGATTCCAAAAATAATATAATATACCGTATGTTCCATTTGAAAAAGCAAAGTTGCTACTACTTTCTAATAGAAGTGGCAACACCGCATTGACGAAGATATTTTAGTTGGGTACAACAGTTCCGATAATGCATTCCATTAAATTTTCAGACCGATCTGAAGTCTGGTTCTCCAGAAAAGTCTAATGTGCCATCCACCGTGAATCACCCTGTATACAGTTTGTTTCATCGAATGTCTCGTCCCATTGACATTGGTGATCATTTTATACTCCAGATCTTGAAAAAACGTTCACAGTAATATTCAGGAGAAAAAGACTTTTGCAGCTTGCAACAGCATATCGCACGACCCATCTTCCCTATTTGAATTCAAAGTGTTGGGGTTGCCGCGCAGAGGGATGAAATGTAAAAAATGTCCACCTCAAGAACAAAATTGTCGAGTCCGAGCGTTTTTCCAAAACCTTGATTTTTCTACTAGAAAAGCCCCATGTTTCTTTTTCAATGCGACACTCTGTAATTGAAAGTATAGAAGAATTAATTTAAGAAAACGAAAACAATCAAACTTACATTATCTGCGTGATTAAAGTTGAAACAGAAAGTATGTCTAAATATTTAACTTTTGCAACATGTGAGAAGAAAAATGCGGTATATATGTATCGTTTATCATTCCGTATGGAAATACATTCTAATTCACCTTCGTTCGATGGTGATCTATTTCCATCTCAAATAATGAAGGAACAGCTAGTACTTAAAACTGTCATGTTCACCCTATAAGGATGTGCTCATCCATTCACACCTAAGAAGTGCCACCTCCATTAGTATAATGGAACAAATTGTGGAGATCGAAATAGTGTGTCATCATTAATTATTCATTATTTGGCCACTCGAATTAATTATCAATACCAGCTAGTTGCAGTAAAAAACTTGAGTGGGGAAGGATGATGTTTCTTTCGAAAAAGATCACCTATAGGTAGTTTTGAGGATTTCGTAAACATTTTCTCAGGTAGGGTGGAATGATTATGGATTTCAGATTCTATTGCTCAATTTATTTTCAATATGAGAAAAATGAAAAAAAATATATAATTAGTCTGTAGATCTGGAATTTACTTGTAAGATTTTTATCAGTTATTTTTAATATATGAATTTATTCTGGTGAACGTATTGTGTTAGCTGTCGATAGTTCTTTCAACCAATAATTGGTGTAGGTATATATTCTTGACATTTTGATTCATATAAGTTCTGAGAAAAAGTATCAGACTTTCATTACATAAAAATGACATTCTGTGGTCATGTCATAATTGATCTTGGTAGATCAGCTGCTGATACATCAATCAAATCGATCAACGGAAAAACACCGAATTGACAATCATGACATTGCGGCGCCGCCACGAAACATTTCTAATATTTTCGATTTGGTCGAAAGTTGCATTCAAAAATTGCTCACAAATTAGCCTCTCGCATTTCTCCTCTGTTGCTTCCAAAAATATTTGTTTTTTGGACTCCCTTGCACTCAATCGATTTGCCGTTATTTATCTTCATTGTTTTGGATAACTCAAAGTTTTCGATCCTTATATATATATCGGTTTATAGCGTTCTGCGTCGCTTTCCGATTCCTAACCGCCAGTCTTCTCTGTTCATCCAAAGATTTTCCGGAATATCTCTCTCTTCTATTTCTTTATCTATCCCCTCTCTCCAGCTTTTCCTCGGTCGTCCTCTTCTCCTTCTGCCCTGTGGTGTCCATGTCAGAACCTGTTTGGGTAGTCTATCATTAGGCATTCTCTGTACGTGGCCATACCATATAAGTTGTTTAGTTTTTATGTCGTCGATTATTGTATGTTCAGCTCCCATTATTTCCCGAATCCTCTCATTACGAATACGGTCCCTCCTGGATATGCCCGCAGACCTTCTCCAAAAATCCATTTCTGTCGCGAGCAGCATATTTTCAGATCTCTGTTTAATCTGCCATACCTCACTCCCGTATGTTAATATACTCTTGAGTATCGTATTATATATGCGCTGTTTGTTAGTTTTCGATATCGATTGATCCCACAAGATGCCGTTCATCATGGATATCGCTCTTCTTCCCTGTATGTTTCTATCCTTTATAGCTGTGTCGAGAGTTCCATCATGGGTCAGTTTCATACCAAGGTATTTATATTCCTGACAATGGTTAATTTGTCTTCCATCTTCTAAATTTATCTTCTGTGGTATACCTCCAATGCACATAGATTCCGTTTTTTCGATGTTCACTTCGAGGCCCCAGTTCCTGTATTCCTCTATTAATTTTCTCGTCATATAAGTTAGGTCTTCTTGGTCTTGTGCTACTATGACTTGATCGTCAGCAAAGCACAAGGTATACAGAGTTGTGTCATCATTTAGAGGGATTCCCATACCACTACATTTCCTCTTCCATACTTTAAGTGCTCGTTCCAGGTAAATTTGAAACAGAGTTGGAGAGAGGCAGCATCCTTGTTTCAGACCCTTCGTCGTAACAAATCCCTTCGAAATTTTATTTCCCACTTTAATTTTGGTCAGTGTATTTTTATAAAGATTTTGTACTGCCTGTATAAGACCGCTTCGGATAGTTGTTTCATGTAATGTCGACCATAGCTTGTTGTGGGGGACGCTATCGAATGCTTTCTGTAGGTCAACGTACAGTAGATGCACTTCTTGGTTAAATGCGGCTTTCTTCTCGATAACTTGAGTAATGCAATATAAATGGTCTACTGTGGATCTTCCTACTCTAAAACCAGCTTGTTCTTCTGCTTCATAATCTTTGAATTCTTGTTCTATTTTATTTTTGAGTAGCCTCCCATACATTCGACTCATTGTGCTAGTTACTGCAATTCCTCTATAGTTCTCGCATTTATCTCGACTTCCTCTTTTGTGGATAGTGGACATTATGGAGGTTTTCCATTCCATTGGTACCTCCGCACCATTTATGCAATTTGTGAATAGTTTTCTAAGATGTTCATAAAGTTTGTTTGTTCCGGCCTTTATCAATTCGGCATAAATATCACCTGGACCGGGGGATCTTCCATTTCTAAGGGATCCGATTATTCCTTTGATTTCTGCAAGTGTGACTATCAAAGGTGATGATGTTACATTTATGGCTGTCGTTCTTTCTTCCTCAATAAAACCGGATCTTTGCTCGGTTAATAGATCTTGGAAGTATCTTTCCCAAATGCCTGTTGTAATAGGTGATATCAAATCCTTTTTCTTTTCTGTTCTCATCTTCCTGATCATTCTCCAGCTTTCTGTGCTTTTCCTTCCTCCAATATAGGTGTTGATTACTTGGCAGTTTTTTTCCCAAATTTCATTCTTTTTTTGAGTTATTAATTTTCCTACCGAGGCTTGTGTTCTCTTGTAGTTTATTTTGTCGTCTTCTTTATTTGTTGTCAGAAATGTGTGATACTTCTTCCTTTTTTCTATGATGGCGTCCTCAACTTGCGTATCCCACCAATATGGTTTCGATCTCTCTTGGTTCTTCTCCAATTCACCGAGTGCTTCCCTTGCTGCCTCATGAATAGCGCTCTTGACGTAGTTGTTGTGTTCTTCGGTATTATTGAAATTATTTATATGTAGTTTCTCGTCTAGACGTTTTTGGAACAATAAGTGTATGCTTTCGTGATGTAGGAGTTCCAAGTTGTATCGAATTTGCTTCGATCCTTATGCCAGTGCAAATAACTGATTCGTACGGTGGGTCTCACAAAGGCCTGTCAACTCTGAATACAGTTAATTGCCAATCAAATGTGAATTTTGAACTGTCAAATCGAGTTGATTCTCCGATCAAGCCCGTGATTCTCTGATCAGCGCTGATTGCGCTCTGTGAAACCCACCATAAATATATCGTTTGGACCTAGACATTGTCGTTATACATATACCCCATTCACTTTTTAAGGTATCCCGGTTGGCCATGAAATTCTGACACATTTCACCGCGTATATTTTGAAAATGTTAGGTTATAGCCATTCCCCTGTCAGATACGTACGCAACGTTGTCGTTTCTACATAGTGATCGTAGTAATTACGTATTTATCAAGATGTTTATTTACTTTGGAAAAATAATGAATTTGAGAAAATATTATGTGAATTCAATAATTCCAAATACCTGGCGAATGTTGAAGAATTTTTTTTTCCTGCTCATACTGGAAATATTTCACGTATATAAAAATGGTTGGAAGATTCAGTTATGCCATTTTCTTTTACGGAAATCGAGAAATCAGTGTTGAAATTCTACTGAAAAATAATGGACAGAATAGTCCGATACTTTGTCATAGTTCATTCGGAAAAAGAATAACCCAGAAAAACTTCCGAATGAACAGAACAGACGGCCCTATGGAATTCCCCACTTTTCAAAATTCTCAAGAAATACCTATAGAAGACATTTCAATACCTTTTTGCACAACTTGAAGTACTCCAGTATGAAAATGTAGTAGTACAATTCAATTCATTAAACAATGGTAGTACTACGAAACCTGTGTCACAGTTAAACCTTAAAAGAACTAACTCCATTTACAAAGTTGAAAAAAATAAATAAATAGAAAGTAGCCTTGGCAATGTCGCTCATCAGAATTGTTCGATTTTCATGAGTGGCCACCTCTGTCAGTTCTAAGTAAAATAACTTGATAAACCCAAACCCAAATCATGGTATACTTGGTTTTCATGCACTTGAATCGTTTATTCATCCCGCAGTTGCAATATGGATTTCTAATCATAATTTTCTTTTTTGTAAGTTATTATTACTCCCAGCATTTGATATTTCTTTTTGGTTTTTTACACCTTTTCCTTTCATGTATTTATTTGAATTTATTTTTTATTGATGCTGTTTACTTGATGAAAAATGAATCCACCTCTAAAATATTTCTGAAATTTGTATCCAAATGTTCTTGTGGTGAATGGTGAAACAAATTCCAAATGAGATACCATTTGAAATTTTGAATATCGATATGAGTTGTATTTAATTCCCTACACGCTATTTATACGATCGTATTAATCTCAATTTTCTGGCTTCCCTTTTCAACGTGTAGAAGGGCTTTTATGAAACATCTAATGCAAATTTGAAATGGCGTGGATGCCATATGTAAAAAACGAAACCAGATTATTTTACAATTTAATTGAAAATATATAATTATGTTATCATTTCAGGATGTCAAAACACTGGGGGTACTGCCTTGAAAATGGTAAGTTGAGTCAATTAAGTTACAGCATAAGGATTAACTGTAAATTTCTATGAAGAGGCAATGAAAAAGGAAATGAATGTCTGTATTTCTCGAATTTCGGACCGGGAGTGGTCTCAATTAATTAGGTCGTGGTCAAATTCAATTCTGTCCGTCCTTTCTGTCGTAACACGATAACTCTCGAACAGATCAACTTAGATGCTTAAAATTTTCAGGGTAGGTTCGGATCTCGAATGCCGCGGTTGGGTTCGTTGATGGGCAAAATTCGACCAGGGGTTACGTCGAAAATCAAAATGGCCATTTGTAATTTTGGTCTCCCGAGCATTTCAAAACTATAAATTCGATATAAATGAGATTACCATCCTGTCGAAATAGTTGAAAGTAGTTATTAACCTAAAACTGGTCCGATTCCTGGAGAAAAATGGTGTCATCAGTTATTGATATTGGAGGTTTCAAAAACACTGATCAACTGGTGACCTGTATAATTTCGGGGGTGTTCCTCAGGACTCAGTTATGTACCCACGCTTTTTCTGGATCCGTACAAAAGATTTTTCGATAGAAAATCATACCCTTATCTTCACGGATATTTCCATTTTTTTTGCCTTTTTTCATCTTTGAGCCCTACAGAGTAATCTTACTCGAAGTGGGTTGATCGATTCAAAATGAGATTATCAAAAAGTCACCTTCCAACTAATTATTATATATTAATAAAAAGCGATTCAACATAATTGGCATCCCTGGTAATTTTGGAGAAGAGCATGCAGTTTTTGAAAACAGAAAGAGAAATTGTCAAGGACGCTGCAAGAAAACATTTCAAAGAGATTGAGAAGGTAGGACACGACGACAAGGAGAAAATAAATGAACTACTGCAACAAGTTCTAGTCAAAGCCGAAATAGTAGGTATATTTCATTACTAGTCCAGAAAGTAAGCTTTTTCCGTGTGCGCGCGAAGAGTTCCCGTGTGAGGCGGAGCCGAACACGGAAATTCGTGCAAGCACGGAAACAGCCTTTCTGGACGTGTAATGAACGATATTTTTCATTACACCTCTCCTAAAACAATCCAACGATATTTGTTCTTCGACAGAAAGCATTTCGATATTGTAAAACAATAATTATTCGAAACACTGACGTCTACTGTCATCACGCAATCGTTGCTTTGTGTCTCAGCATAGATGCATCTATGTCTCAGCGCACGGAAAAGGGTCACTTTCGGTGCGGCCGCACGGAAAAGGGTCACTTTCGGTGCCCTGAATCGACATGTTTTGATAGGGTTTTCAGAGCGGTGTAATGAAAAAGTATTTTCCCTAGACAACAGTATAAAAAAATTGCTTTGTAATGAAAAATTCAGTGACGAAGATTTCAGTAAAGAAATTACAGAGGAAATGGATTTTTGCACTGAAGTAACCAAGTACACAAACAAATGCAATTTTTTTATTAGAAAAAATAAAAGAAGCATAAGCGGAGGTTAAAAACGAATCTAGAAACACAGCAAAGAATTTTAACTTGCCAAAATTAGAAATCAAAAAGTTTGACGGAAATGTCAAACATGGGATCAGTTTTTGGGGTCAATTTCGAAAGTTAGATGAAATCCAGATTTGCCCAATGAAGACAAATTCCATTACCTTATCCAATCCACCGTAGAAAACTTGCTAGCCCGTGATTTGGTATAGAAAGCTTCCCAACTTCAGTGAACAACTACAGGATTGCCGTCGATAAGATGGCTAAGAAATGGCCCGACTCTGTACAAAACATCAAGAACAGAGAGCAAGAACGAAGAATAATGAAAGAACAACAAATCGAAGAGTTGCGAAAAGCCCAGTCCGAGTATTACAAAGAATTTCATAGACAAGAACGACAAAAATTTATCGCTGAAATACGAGATAAAATGAAAATGAAGACACAACCAAACTCTGCATTATCAAATACTCTTCTTGAGTCTCGAATTAAAGCTGAGAACCTGGGTAATCTGAAACTGAGAAGGGAGATACAACATACAACTGGATGAGGACAAGAAAGAAGAAGAATGGGTTGAATTGGTTCACAAGACTGTAAAAGAGTTCAAACGGAATGAAGAAGAAGAAAAATGCAAAGCTCGTGAGAAGTCTAAATTGGTTCAGGCTTTCCAGTTGAAACAAATTGATGAGAAGTTGAATAAAGAGCTCCAAGGCAAAATGAATAGATTGAAGGAAGAGAAAGAAGATTTGAAGAAACTGGGAGAAGAAATAAAAGACCGAAAGGATATTGAAGTGAACAGTGGCGGATTTACGATTTCAAGGGCCCTACGCTTCAAAACTTCTGGGGCCCCTCTGAAATATTTTGATTTTTTTCAAAAGAATTTTTTAAATAAAACTCACTTCTTTAAAAACAAAATATAAAGTTTATTAATAAAATACAAGGTATGTATATCAAAACAAAATATAAAAGATGAATAAAAATCTTAAAAAAGGGAAAAATACCACAAAAATTAAAATACAAAATATCTCTAGAATATCATATCTGCCAATTTTTCATTGCGGCATCGAAATTAAGGAATAAATAAAATCCTCACAAAAGATACAAGTATCGTACGGCTGCATATTCGTTACCTACAAAATGAAATTGCACTAAAAAATTGTTTTTTTCTTATTTTAATATCAGCAAATTCTTTTATTGCAGAATTATAATCGAGACTGCTCGTTATATCACTTTCGATAGAAAGTATTCCTAAAAACTGCAATCTATTTTCTGTCATAACAGTTCTATATTTATTTTTTATCCGAGAATGTAGTGTTATGGTATAGGCCGGGATATGTTATTTTTCACTTTCAACATCTGGTCGGCCGTTCTGTAGCACATTCCTAGATTTTAGAGGAAATGCCGACAAATGTATTGAATTATGATGTAATTGTCAACATTGGAATTCGGCCGCCACCCTTGACGGAATTTATTGCAGGCAGACAAGATAATTAGGGACAGTACGCTGAATCTCGAATGGTGTGTTTTTTTCCAACATCGGAGTTTTGCTCTGAGGCTTTTGTTATTCATTGCGTTTCATATGAATGTAATAATCCATAATTCACAAGTTGCCACTGAGCTTCCTATAAAATAAAGTACAGCCTGACTATTTTTTTTCACACATTTTTATTCTAAAAAAAAAAATTTATTCGATCGCCGGGGGCCCCTATGGACCTCGGGGCCCTACGTTGCAGCGTACTAAGCGTACCGGTTAATCCGCTACTGGAAGTGAAAGATTTTAAAAATCGTAAAATAGAAGTTGAGAAGTATTTGTCTTCTGAAAGCCACAAAAAAGCAAAAGAAAAAAATACCTGCAAGACTGAAGAAGCAGAACTACAAGAAGTTTGTGGCATATATAATTATTCTTACAGAAACAGGTGCTGCAGAATACGTAAACAGAGAAAACAAGAGATTGAAGATACCACTGAAGCCAGACTTAAATTAGGTCTCTTGAATAAAGAAGCAGATGATCACAAGGAAGAGAAACAAAACCAAATAATACTGAAGCAACAACTGGAAGAAGAAAAAAGGTACCAACAAAACGAAGAACAAAGTGCTAAAAAGAAAAAAGAAATGGACAATTAAATGGATGTTTTCTATAATGACATAAGAATGAAGAATAAAAAGAGAGAATAAGAAAGAGCTGAAATATTTCACTTCAAAAACACTAAACAAACTGAAAAATATGAGGAGAAAAAGATGAAGCAAATCAAGGTTTGGTCGAATCTTGAAGATTCCAGCAGGGTTGGGCGAGGAATAAGCTTGGGGCCGGAGAATGTTGGATCTAGGATTCATGTTCACTGGGCGAGGAATAAGCTTGGTGCCGTAGAATGTTGGATCTAGGATTCGTGTTCACAGTTTATATTTTTCATCAAGTTACATAAACAATTGTAGTACTCTGACATAAAAAAAGTTGTCAAATAAAGATCGTCAAAAAGTCACCTTCCAACTTATTATTATATATAAATAGAAAGCAATTCAACAATACCTATCACAAAGTTCATACTGCGGATGGACTTCGTCGGTAACAAAGAAGAACCAGCTCTATGACTTTCCTCGACTCTGTGGTCTGAAGGAATGACCCAGAATCCCACAAAACATTCCACCTCTTCAATATACCTCTACCACTCGTCGCAACGCCAACATACGGCCTACAGTTCGCCACCCTAACACAGTTCACCAGATATTCTTCCCCACGCAGGAACCCGTTAGTTTCGTAACTAAAAAGTGGATTCGTTCCGTGAAATAAAAGACTATTTATATTCGAGAGGCCTGCACAGAAAACCAGCAGATGAATCTCTTCAAGTCAGACCAACCGTAATAAGTAACATTTTCCTTCAGTGTTCACTTTGTTGTATTGTTTCTATTTCAAACAT
Source organism: Adalia decempunctata (assembly GCA_951802165.1). Lineage (NCBI taxonomy): Eukaryota > Metazoa > Arthropoda > Insecta > Coleoptera > Coccinellidae > Adalia > Adalia decempunctata. The sequence goes on from OX637695.1 coordinate 42,369,293, forward strand.
ACATGTGTTCTTTCATTCTCGTGGTGATAAGAATTGGTACAGAAACTCTTGAAGTTACTTCTTTTCTTGGGCACCAAGTAGGTGACATAGGGGTGCCCTTTCTCCAGGTGGTTCTACTGAAATTTCTTATAACTTATTATTATTATTGATGTTTTGCCCCTTTCTTGATTCGAAATCAAATCGGTCTAATAAAATCTTCTTCAGTTCATTTTGTTTTCGTCAAATTATTTTTTGTGAACTCAAAAACACCAAGGAACTCGAACAAATTTGAAGATTCAACTGAAGCTTTTCTTACAAAGGGTCAAATATTGGTTCAAGCAATTTGATGTGATTAAATAACAGTTCTTTTTATATGAAAATTGAAAGCAAAATGATGTATTCTATATCACTATTTATCCTGAAGCATTTGTTCGGAATCATTTAAATTGAGATGTCTGATCTGGATTCATCAAATATTTACCTAAAAAAACTAGAACTAATTCTTCGGAATGAAATTATTAGCATCGAAGCGTGACAATTTCAATACTTACCAGAATAATTGAATTCGATTTCAAGATCAAATTACGAAATGACTCTTTTGGGTGAAGGTATTTTACTTGGTATAAATTGGATCGTAGTCCTAGCGAGTTCACATTGAACCCCCAAACATCGGTCTACCAAAGAGGATCTTCATAAACGTTAAAATGTTTAAGTTTTTCATTTTTTTTGCTATGATCTCCTACATTTTTGCTGCCCCTACCCATCCTCTGGTTGGATATGGTTACGGCGTGCCTACCAGTTACAGTTCAAGAGTTGACTATCACACTCCGGTAGTTACCAAAAGTGTTATAGCTGCTCCTATTGTTCCCACATATGGGTACGCTAACGCTGGTCACTCTGGTGGTTTAGGTTATCCCTATGGAACTGTGGGATATCCCTATGGAACTGTGGGATATCCCTATGGAAGTGGAGTGTATTATGGAAACGGTTTGGAATACGGACATCATGGATATGGCTATGGTCTCCAATACTGATTATATTCGGTATTTTGAAATTGTTACTCTCCTTGGCGACTTGAACTTTTTCCATGAATTATTGTAATGGAATGTATAATAGCTTTACAAATAAAATTAACAACTAATTATAATCAGTACAGTTTCTCCTATTACAACTAATAGTATGTTGAAACTAAGACATCTGCCTCATTTGCCGATTATTATCGATAGTATAAATCAATCTATATCGCTTCCCTTCTTCAAACCATCAACCAATAATAAACAGAAATAGATCGACAATGGTTTCGTTTCGTCCTTATTAAGGCTCATCCGAATCGAATATTTGTCGAAGTTATTGCTATGAACTTCTAATCATTTTAAAGTTGTAGGTATGTGTGAATTTCTGTGAAAAAACCGTGGAATATCGATTCATTATCAAATTAATCATTGATGAGATTTTGCATGAATATAGCCCCTTCAAAAAGCCTCCTGATTATTTTGTTCTAAGCTAAATAGGTGAAAGAAATTTCCAGTAGTTTGAGCCATACATGTTCTAGTGACAATGAAGGACGAGGATGTGATTATCTTTTATCAAATAGGGAAATATCGAAGTTCCTTCTGAAATTAGTTTACCTACTACTCAGTTCGGCGGTTCCTCAAATTCATCCGCATATTCTCAAAACATTTTTCTCTAAAGAATCCAGAAATAGGAATGATTATTGAGAGCGAAATGAAAACCGATTTTAGTGCATCCTTTGAATTATTGGATTTCATAAATTTATGAAAGTATCAGCTTCGAAATGGATTTTAACAGTTGAATAAAACTGAACGAGTGATATCTATCATCTTGAAAACGTGGCGTAGATGTAAATTCTCAAATTTTCGAGCATCAATGATTTCAAGATTACCAAAAAGTGTACATGCATATTTTGAAAAGGAGCTTTTTAGCTTAAGTGTATTGAAAATGAAGAAAATATGTAAGTGCATATGGAGAAGGTTGTGATCACAATGGGCGTTTCCAGTACATCAAGAAATACATTTTTTCTTACATAAATATATTAAGAGTAGTCCAAAACATGATCCTAACCAATTTTTCACTTTCAATTTTGCACATTTTTTCTATTATTATCATTAATAAACTATTTAAATTTGAATTAGCGCCATGATGACGTAGCTATCCTCGGAACCTCATTGGACACTGCCGTGATGACGTACACATCCATGACCAATCTAATGTGTGATGGAAGCTATCAAGAAGGCGTAGTTGCCGCTAACTCTACTTTGTCGTCTAAAATAGGAGAAATAAAACCGCAGAAACTTATGAAGCATACATGGCTTCTTGATAAATTCGATGGGTATCACCATAACCTCTTCAATCCAACAGCCATCGTTGTGATCACAGAATTAGAACCATGATAAGAACGAATCTTCCGTGATAGAGAAGAACGGATAGTTAGGAGGATGGCGACCTGGCAACGCTGTACTGTTCCAACCAATCAAATTATGATTGCCGCCATTTATACTCGTTTGAATTTGACGTTCGTTTTGGTATTTTCAATAATTTTTTTCTCGAAAAATAGACCACAGAAAAAAAAAAGAGAAATTGTTACGAGATTCTGAGGGTCAAATATTACCGAAATGGTTTTTTCTGAAAATCACTGGAAACGCCCATTCACAACCAGCATTTTATTCATTCTTTAATTGTTTTCGCGCGCTTTTTCCTATATACAAGAACATCATCATGTTGGTCGAATATCTGTAATTGTGGAATTTTGGACCAAAAATGATCTTAAATGATTTGGTTTAAAAAACTTCTGAAGAATTCGGGGTCAAATTCAATAATGTCCGTCTGTCCGTGAACACGAAAGAAAAGTCGATTTTTAGGATGTATTTGATGTGCGAATGTGTCGTTGGTAAAATCGGTCCAGTATGTAGTTTGAAAGTTATCAATTTTTGATTTTTTTCCAATATACCGAAATCTGAACATCCGATTGGTATTGAATTTGGTGATAAATTGGATTATTTAAAAAATATCGTAGGACACAAGTCTGCGGAACTTCCATCTATTCCATTGAGCTCTCAGGAATCAAATGTTGTTGCCTCAGGAACTGGAAAATAATTTACTAAATGCTGCCAATGACCAGGGATCGCTATTGATGCAAATTATTGGCATACAAATGGCTTTCGATTTCAGGAAGTATCATATTTTAGCAATAAAGGGTTTTTCAATAAGGGGTGTTATTTCAACCTTCGACAGAATAATGCCATATTTATTTAGATAAATGATCGGATGTTATTATGTATATTGCATTATAAAAAGGAAGGTATGCCGTAAATAATAAAAAACAACATCACTCATCACCCAAATGACCACCACGACCACGACTACAAGACCATATCCTTTTCATGAAATTTTCCATAACCGAATCGTAAAGTGGCTGCGCTATGTTCTCGATAGCCTCATAAATTCCATCTTTGAGGTCCTTGAATCGACGCTGGGTTCTTAGCGTAGACCTTCCCTTTCACATTGCCTCAAAGGAAGAAGTCGCAAGGTTTTACCTAAATCACAAGATCTCGGTGGCCAGTTGTGATCATCTCTTCGAGAGAATACACGGTCCACAAACTGTTTCTGTGAAAGGTCAATGGTTTTGTTACTTGTGTTGTGTGGCACGTAGCGCCGTCTTGTTGAAAGTAAAAGTTGTCCAGATCAATACCGGCCATAAAAAATCATGAATCATCTCTCGATAGTGCAATCTATCGAGGTGGAAATGATTCTCATCACTCAAGATGATTTTTGGATGGGGTTCCGGATCATTTTCATGCATTTCAATAACCCAATCTGCAAATACACGACGTTGTTGATGATCGGCTTGAGTGTTTGTGTTAGTTGAACTTTATAAGCCTTAAAACCCAAATCCCAAAGAACGACAAGGAATGGACAAACCTGGGTTCTCTTCACTTTCGGTTACAGCCGCAATATTCTCAGCTATTCTGAAGCGACGTGCACGGGTGTTTATCTGAACATCACTTACTTGTCCTAACAGCTCAAATTTTTCCACCAATTTCTGTATTGCGATTTGACAAGGTGCTTCAAGACCACCCAAAAATGTTCGAGGTTTACGAACCGTCTCTGTCACATTCTCGCCATTTTTGTGAATTTTAAAAATTTCAATGCATTGTTGAATCGTGTATAGTCCTATTTTTATCATTGGCGTAATTTCTACTTGTCAAATGTCAAAAAATGACAGCTTCAAAAGTAGCACCTACCGAAATAGCGGGCTATTCAAAATAACACCTCTTATTGAAAAATCTTTTACAAGACTTATGATATGTTCCCTGAGGGAATTCATCAGTGTTTCTCTACAATTTTATGCAAGTATCATACATACACTGTGTCCGTAAAGTATGGAACAAATTCATTTTTAGCTAAACAGGTCATTTTAAGAAATAATCCTGAAACACGTCGATTTTTTATGTTAATTTACCGTATTTCAAAATAATAATCTAATATACAGGGTGAATTACGTTCGAGTAATGACGTCACCGTCATTTTTTTTAAATGGAACACCCCCATTTTCGGATTACTCTAGCTGAGCTGATTCCAAAAATAGGGTGATTGGTTTAAATGTAACACCCCGTAGTATGCTACATGTTTAGAGTAATAAAAATGAGCTGTTTCCAAACAAAAACTATTGTATTTTGTCCACCCTGTACCAATTGGAATCAACATGTGATACATTTTTGGAATCAGCTAAGCTAGGAAAATTGAGACAAAATGGGTTTGTTCCATTGAAAAAAAATGACGGTGACGTCATTACTCGAACGTAATTCACCATGTATATTAGATCATTATTTTAAAATACGGTAAATTAACATCAAAAATCGACGTGTTTCAGGATTATTCCTTAAAATGACCTGTTTAACCAAAAATGAATTTGTTCCATACTTTACGGACACAGTGTATAAACCTTCCTCTTGAACCACTTTACCTATTAAAAAAAGCGTTTCAAAATCCGTTGCGTAGTTTGTAATATTTAAGCATACATGCATAAGGACAGACAGCGATAGCGACTTTGTTTTATACTATGTATTGATTCAACTGAAATTTGGCATATACATTATATTTGAGTTCAAATTGGTGATCCAAAATTCTATATTCAGATGATCAAATGGTGGTATCAGAATGAGAATGAATAAACACCCTGTAAGGTTTTCATCGCCTTCCGTTAACATATGAACGCGTGTTTCGAGTTTTTCCACCTAAGAAATCGAGAGCTCTTGTATTATTTCCACCTCCGTGTGTCGACGTATGTCTCTCCATATTATTACTTTGTTTATGTTTCACTGCGGTCTGACAATTTCTTTCCACACAAAATATATGAGATTTGGAAACTATTTTATTTATATAGAGGATAATGGGAGGATACAATTGTTAAGTATGTAAGTAAATTTCACTTTCGCGAAAATCTTCAACTTTATTGCTGATTGTTTATGTTGATTTCACTTTTTCGGCTGTTTTTCCATGTTTATGTTTGTTTAGTATTACACATTTACACTGTAATTATAAAATTTGTCTTAGTCTGTCATTCTTGCTTGTTTGTTTTTTGTATATTTACAATTTTGGAATTTTTCATTACATGCTGCATATTCTTTTGTAGAGCCCTGAAGATGGAAAAATACATTTCCGAAACGTCGGCAAACTAACATAGTATCATTTCCTGTTTTTGATCCTGATACCACCATTTGATCATCTGAATATTATATTTGAGAGTTCTCACCACGTGACATGGCAATTTCGATAGTAGATCTACAGGGTGATATTTTTTCTGGAACACTGTCACCTGTTTTCCTCCAGATTTTTTTTTTGGTGAGCAACTGTTAATTTGAAAAAATATAAAAAGTAGTTTTGTTGTTATACTAATAACTTTTCAGTCCCTTGTAGTTTTGTCGTATCTGCTACCGATTTCGAGAAAGTGAATTTTGAAAGATTCTCTCGAAATCAAAGTTTTCATAAAAATCTAATATCAGCATAAAAAGAAATCTGAACTATTTGAGTCTGAGGATCTGGTGGGCCATGGCTGATGTCCACCTGTTTTCATACTTTTCGTACGAATAATCCCTAGTACACCTATAGTACACCCTGTATCCTGTTTCTCGAGAAGGAAACGTTTGCGACCCCATGTTTATGGGACTTTTTTTTTTCTAAAACTTACTTAAGGAATCTCCCCTTTTCGTTTGTACGTTCAATTCAGGAAGATCCTATATAATTTCGTCACTATGTTTGTGTTCAAATTTTGAGTCGAGAATGGTCTCAGTAAACTCATTGATCACGAATTTTTGGTCAAATTCTATTCTATTCGTCCTGCCTGCCACAAACACGATAACTCTAGATCCTAAAACCTTAAAACTCTAAATTTTCAAGGTAAGTTCGGATCTGAAATGGTGCGATCAAGTTCGTTGAGCAAAATTCGTCCAGAAGTTCCGTAAATTTTCCGAAATTTTGTTTTCCCTTTGAAACTTTGGAGTCGGTTGAGTTGAAATTTTGCATTCGAGATTGACGTATAAGAGCGACATGTAAAATTAAAGAAAAGAGATCATGGAGGATTTATTTGACAGCTGTCAATTCGTTTGATTCATGAATGCTAACCTACCAACAATCTGGATCTACTTACAAGGAGGATGAACGAGTCCCCAAGAGCGTAGGTTCTTATGAGTTGCCAATTTTTTGGAAATCCTTCCACATACGACTGAAACTCGATGATATGAGAAGTTTTTCTTGCTTTGACATTATTTGCCAACTCCCTAATTCTTTGTATCGCTATTTTGTTCTTGAACTTTTAAAATAGTTATACTAAAAAACAATCCCAGCATCCTGGAATATTATTTTTTACTTGGGGAATGTCTGAAGAAGAAGGTACATTACATGGAATATAAGGACAGAGTTGAATTTTAATATTATTGCAAAGATCAACGTATAATAAATCAGATAGAATGAATAGAAAACACAAACAAAAAATGTTCGCATAAGAAAATATCCTTAATCATTAAAAGTGGGTATTCAATATAATTAGAAAATATGATGAATTGACATGAAAGATAGGATATTGGGAAATAATTCAAGAAATAAATTAGCGTCGATCACAAATAATTGGATAAACTTGGAACTTGTCATAGCCATCAGAGTGTAACTACCCCAGTTTTTCATCATTTTAATTCACGTTCAAGTTCGAATTGCCAAATCGTGCGCTATATCAATATATATATATAAATAGCAAATCTTCCAATCCACTTCAGTGCAACACATAACATCAATCAAAACGAAGTAAATTCGAAATATCAGTCGAAATGTTGAAATTATTGGTTCTCCTCTTCATCATCTCTTACGTTTCTGCGGTTCCTACCTATCCCTTAGCTGGATATGGTTATGGTGTTCCAGCAGCTACTAGTTACAGTTCAAGAGTGGACTATCATACTCCTGTAGTTACCAAAACAGTTGTTGCTCCTTCATATGGTTCAAATTATGGATACGCTGGTCACCATGGTGGTTTAGGTTATCCCTATGGAACTGTGGGATATCCCTATGGAACAGTAGGATATCCCTATGGAAGTGGCTTGTATTATGGAAACGGTTTGGGATATGGACAACATGGATATGGCTACGGGCTACATTACTGAACAAAATATTTATCCACTGCCTCCTCGAAGTTTTTCTGAGAAGAAAATTTGAAAATAAATTACAGAATTACAGATCTAGAATGAATAAATTTGTTGAAATATATAACAAAAATTATATTCATCTAACGAATAATATAAGGCATTTAAACTATTACATTTTCCTAAATTGATTGAGTGAAATTATTTTTGAATCTAGACTATATTGAACATGGAGAAGTATTTTTTTATCAAATGGATAAGTTGGTGAATGAATTGAAATATGAATATTCCGCACAATATTGAAATGATCTTCATACGAATCATATACTGATATACCGAGTCCACGCAATCAAGTTGACTATTCTCCAGAAAGTCTAAGAGTTCTAAGTCTCTTGTAGCACAGATGAGTAAACTTTCGGATCAAGCATGAACTATAATAAGGTATGGCAAACTATGAAAACTGAATCTTTGTAATAAATGTGCCATTTATTGACAAAACTTTTGTCTTTCAAAAACTCTATATCATCTTGAAACATTAGTCAAAAAAATATTTCAAGACGGTTGATAAGAGAGAACCATTTCCGGAGATTGCACAACCACGAATGTCTCCTTCTGTCAGGTCCCCTTCTACCCTCCATTTTGCCTTGCAGAATTAGCTGTAGTACTTCATATTTGCTATTTCTAATTATGTGCCCCTTGAAACATTAATCAAAAAATATTTCAAGATGGTTGATTAAAGAGATTTTGGAGTACAAAGAAACTATACAGTTTTCAATAATTTAAAAATTCAAACTTTAGAACACCATCACAAACAATAAGAAACATTACACAAGACTAGATAACTCTAGCTCTCACCACTATGAAACATGTAGGTATTTATAAAACAGAGCAAGCACCATCGATATTTGTATTCATGGTCCTGAGATGCATATCTACAGTAGGTAAAGACATGTATTTATTTTCCTTTCATAAAATCTTCGGAAACATTAAACCTTCTTAACTTTCATTATTCATTATTGCTCAGGGAATGAATAGTAATTTACGTAACAAGTCCGGAAAATAGGGTTTTTTTGGACGAATAGACAAAATTCTAGGACGAGCCGGAGGCAATATATTTTTTCGGCAACCGTGTAGAATTACAAATCAATGAGACGACACATTTCTTTATTATACATTTTGATTATTATTTGAATTGAACAGAACTGTCATCCGTTATTTCGTTGCTATTGTGATGTCATCACAATGACGTGAGACTTTCCGGCCTAGTCCGGAAAGTACGTACTTTCCGGACTGTTACTTTCTCAACGAAAAAGCGTCCGGGAAGTGGGTACTTCCCTGACGGTTGCCGAAAAAAGTATTTTTTTTATCTGAAGTCGGAAAATTTTTCTACACTTGAGAATGGCTACAACCAATAGCCGAAACGTCGTCATTGTTGAATAAAAATCAAGAGTATTTCACTGGAATCAATTTGGTCACCTATACCCAATAACTCAATACATACGGGTGAGTCTGAGATATGGGGCACCCCTATTTTTGAGAGAAATGAAACGATTCAAAGCACGAAAATTTATGGGGCTTTTGAAGAACTAAAATGTGATTTTTTGAGGAGAATATGAATTCTGTAACACCGGTTTCGCCATTAACGATCTGAGTATCAGTTTTTTAAATGTACATTTTCACATTTTTAAAATCTAGAGCAAATTCTGAACATGATGAGTGAAGTTTTTTCTATTTCGTTTTTTTTATTTTTTTTTTTGATGATGCTGATTTTTCACATGTTGAACGTTCCTCGCCGATACCATGTTATCGGAGAAAATGAACTTGTTTCATAGTGGTGACTGGTGAGAGAGTTCTCTAGTCTTGTATAATGTCTCTTATTGTTTGTGATGGTGTTTTAAAGTTTGAATTTTTATATTATTGAAAACTATATAGTTTCTTTGTACTCCAAAATCTCTTTAATCAACCATCTTGAAATATTTTTTGATAATGTTTCAAGGGGCACATAATTAGAAATAGCAAATATGAAGTACTACAGCTAATTCTGCAAGGCAAAATGGAGGGTAGAAGGGGACCAGGCAGAAGGAGACATTCGTGGTTGTGCAATCTCCGGAAATGGTTTGGACAAACTTCGGTACAGCTTTTCAGGAACGCTGCCAATAAAATAAAGCTTACCATGTTGACTGCAAACGTCTGGAACGGATAGGGGGCACGCCAAGAAGAAGAATGTTTCAAGATGATATAGAGTTTTTGAAAGATTTCACTTGACAAAAGTTTTTTCATTATATGGCACATTTATTACAAAGATTCAGTTTTCATAGTGTGTCAAACCTTATTATGGTTTATGTCACGAAATAGATTGGTTTTTTGGTATAAATATAATGCAAATGCCTGCTTGACCCGAAAGTTTACTCATCTGTACTCCAAGAGACTTAGAACTCTTAGAACTGGAGAATAGTCAACTTAAAGATGGTCTATTGATTGCGTGTCAGTCATATGACATCGGAGGCAAAAAAAAAACATTTCTTATCAAAAATTCGTCGTTTCTGAAATACCTTTTTTCTACAAACGTCAAAAAATGACAAGGTTCGCGCATAGACAACAATATGCGAAGTGACCCTTTTTTTCATTTTCCTTCGTTACCATGACACCGTGCGCGAAGTAGTGTGCGAAATACTTACTTCGCACACTGCATGTAAACTATATGGGATTTTTATATCTTTACCTTTTTGTTCCTCAATCAAGCAAATATCCAAGAAATCATTTATTTATTAATGTATAGCCATATTTAAGGCTTTCAAATTATGAGAAAATTTAACACTATATTTCATATTAAGCTAAGTATTTCACTCACTTCAGAACAATATTTTTTACGTTTGTAGAAAAAATTTTGTTTGCATCTCATGCGCGAAATACTTTGGTGATCTCGACTATTTTTTTTAACTCGGCTGCGCCTCGTTAAAAAAATCAGATCTCGATCACCAAAGTAGCATTTCGCGCACTAGATACAAAAATAACTATTTTACGTAGAATCCAAGGGTGTCAGTAGTTTTTCCAAAAACCTTACATATACTTAATTAGATATTAATTTTGAAAATATTTTGCTGACGGGCATAACTGTCGAAGGGGGTTGAAGATATTTGGAGTGAAATGGCATCATTTACACTGGGAATGTATTAATGCATAGCATGCCTTCTTACTTATTGAGAAGGGGACATCCTTATTATTTCAATAAAGCTTGAAATTTTGATTTCAAAAATATGCCATACTTAAATACTTTGTATTATTCTGTAATCAACTTCCAAAAGTTATTGGTAAATGTGAAATTCTGACCTAGATAGTGAAGATTTCAGGCAAAATATCAAGTTTTGTATATTCTTGAAATGGCAACCTCCAGCTCTTCTGAAATATACAAAAATCTCTGGTACTACTGCAAGGACCAAAAGCATACATATAAAAAAACTCTACAATTAATCGGAAATTCATCTTATTGATCAATTTTCAGGTACTTGACTCTAATAATGAATTGAGTATGAAGGCATGAGAATTCGATATAAAATCGAAAAACAGCCATTCAAATATTGATTTTGTCTTTCATCAGAGGAAATACGGATAACTCCGATATAAACAAATGGTTTGTTTCACCTCCTATGTCATAAACTTGTTAAACGTGAACGCAAATATAATAAGTGCGATACAGATCTATGAACATTCTCTATGTACATAGAGTTAGCAAAACAACTTTCGCGAATCATACTCGGAATAGCTCAAAATTTTGCCGTTATTTATCCGTAATTTATCCGTGAAAAAATGAATTTTGCCGCTCTTATATTTTAAAAGATATGAGATGTGTCGCTAAGTTGATATCAACTTAGCGAAACAACTATCCGAAAAATTCTTTCAGCCGAAATCAAACTACCTCATCTCTTTCAATGATTTATCCGTAAATTATCCGTGAAGAAAAAAACGTCGCCATTCTTGTATTTTAAAAAATATTGTATGTTTCGCTAACTTGATATCGAGTTGGCGAAACAACTATTCGAAAACTGGTTTCAGCACAAAACAAAATAGCTCATCTTTTTAAGTGATTCATCCGTAAATTTTCCGTGAAAAAAGAAAATTTGTATCATTCAAGGTTTCGAAGAAAAATGACAAAATCTGATTGATCGATCAGCGGCTGACGGAAACATAATTTATGCATTTTTCTCGAAAACTACGCAGGCAATATTGTTTAAATTTGTAAGAAGATGTAGCTTTTCATCGTTGATTTATCCGTTAAGAAAAAAAATTTGCCGCTCCTGTTTTTACAAAAATATCACGTGCACTGGTAAGTGTGGATGAGATATTTTTTCAAAAACGGGAGCAGCAAAATTTTTCTATTCACGGATTAATCAAAGATGAAAAGTCACATCTTCTTTTCAAATTTCATTGATATTGCGAGAATGATTTAATCGGTATTCAGACGGATTTTCGAATTTCGGAAAAAGTTTTCACCTCGAACGGGAGTCGAACCACGTGTCTTTGAATTTCCGGTCCAAGGTGAAAACTTTTTCCGAAATTCAAAAATCCGTCTGAATACCGATTAAATCATTCTCTCTATATATATTCCACATACGATAATTTCCAATTTAATAATTTCATTGATATTGCTTTCTCAGTTTTCGAGAAAAATGCATAAATTCTGTTCCGCGATCAATCAGATTTTGTCTTTTTTCTTCGAAACCTTGAATGATACAAATTTTCTTTTTTCACGGATAATTTACGGATAAATCACTTAAGAAGATGAGTTATTTGGTTTCGTGCTGAAACCATTTTTCCATAGTTGTTCCGCCAACTTGATATCAGTATTTTTTAAAATACAAGAGTGGCGATGTTTTTTTTCTTCACGGATAATTTACGGATAAATCATTGAAAAAAGTTAAATTATGTGTTGATTGCTGAAATAATATTTCCAATATGGTAATTTGATGTACAGGGTATACCATTTTGGGCACTTTTACGGCCTTTACGGGATATCTCCGTTATTTTTAACGTTAGCGGGATGCGGTTTTCGCGACAGTGTGCTACTTTTTTGTGAAACTAAAGATGACGCAATCAGTTTTTGCATAGCCCTCTTAGTTTTTGCTATACAGGGCGGAAATGAAAAGTATCACTTTTTAATTACCCGCCGTATCTCAGTTGTGCTTAAACTTGGAGAAATGGTCGAAACGCATTCCTATAGATTTTTTCCGTAGAATCCAGTGGCGTAGTCAGTTTTTCAATTAAACTTTCCATTTTTGAGTTATTGAGCAAACATATGTTTTTTTTAAATTGGACACCCTGTATATTATTTTTTATTCTTATTAAGCATAATCTCAGCTTTTCAAAAACATATTATTTTATGCATTTATTTTCAAAACCAAGCTCAAAATTCAAGATTTTGTAATTCAATTGTCAATAACTAAGTAGTAGGCTCTATGACTGTTTATTGAAAACAAAAAATAAATGTCAAAGCTTTGTCGGTTGGTTTAAAAGTTTACAGTTCTCTCAGTTTTTATTATTTATTATATTATATTAATGATTCAGTTTTAAGTTTTTCTCATTATGGCTGCTTACGAAAATTACGAGAAATATGACATGCTTGTTTGTTTCATCCAAAGCAATGAAAATTGCCAATAAGCATCGGAACTATACTTTCAAAGGTAACCTTTAGGAGCGCTATGGTTACGTTCTAATCTTATTTGTTTTTTTAAATATTAGATATCCAGAGAGAAGACAACCTTTTCATGACATATTTGCCCGCCTTAAATTAAATTTGATTGAAAATGGATCATTTACTAAGCCCCGTCCTAAAATATACACAAAGAATGGTATTTATAGGTAATCAATTATTTTAATTTTCAAAAAATTGCAAATTAAATTAAGTTAAATATTAGATCATGTGATGTAGATATTATGTTAACATTATTTTCTATTTCTAACGAAATCTTGACATTTATTTTTTGTTTTTAATAAACAGTCATAGCCTACTACTTAGTTATTGACAATTGAATTAAAAAATCTTGAATTCTGAGCTTGGTTTTGAGAATAAATGCATAAAATAATATGTTTTTGAAAAGCTGAGATTGTGCTTAATAAGAATAAAAAATAATATACAGGGTGTCCAATTTGAAAAAACATATGTTTGCTCAATAACTCAAAAACGGAAAGTTTAATTGAAGAACTGACTACGCCACTGGATTCTTCGGAAAAAAATCTATAGGAATGCGTTTCAACCATTCCTCCAAGTTTAAGCACAACTGAGATACGGGGGGTGATTAAAAAGTGATACTTTTCATTTCCACTCTGTATAGCAAAAACTAAGAGGGCTATGTAAAAGCTGATGGCGCCATCTTTAGTTTCACAAAAAAGTAGCACACTGTCGCGAAAACCGCATCCCGCTAACGTTAAAAATAACGGAGATATCCCGTAAAAGTGCCCAAAATGGGATACCCTGTACACTTACCAGTGCACGTGATATTTTTTTAAAAACGGGAGCGGCAAAATTTTTTTCGTCGCGGATAAATCAAGGAAGAAAAGTCACATCTTCCTTTCAAATTTCATCGATATTTCCTTCTCAGTTTTCGAGAATAATGCATAATAGTTTTATTTTTTCTACAAGCGCTTATACGAGATCGATTTCAACACACAGATCAAATGTGAATTGATCATTCAAGTCAGCTGCTCCTTGGAAGATAATGATTCTGTATTACAGTTTGAAGAGGAAGAAGCAAAACGTTGAATATTTGCCATCATATTGTTCGAAGGCTCTTTGGAAGGTAATGATTCTGTATTACAGTTTGAAGAGGAAGAACCATTCAAATTAAGAATTTTAGTGGACATTTTTTTTTCTGGTTAATAGATTCTTCCAAGTATCCCTCAGCAACAGCAGTTGACTTCCATCCTCCTAAACGTTTAATATTTGTGATACCTTCTCCACAATTGGCTAGGAAAGTAGCCGAGGAGCGCCTAAAACTGTGTCCTGTGTATAATTCCGGATTTTGTAGGCGTAAGTAAGCTGCAATTTCGGACGGTATTTTTCCTATTGTATTGATTCCGACAGGTTGAATCTTACATTTTCCCCGATTATACTTTATGAAAATTCGGCGATGAGGTATTTCCTTTGGACGTAAATTCATATATTTTCTGTATATGTTCAGAAAATATCCATTATTGGTGTCTTGGGATATAACAAACGATCTTGGTGAATGATTTTTGGAGTCCTTAATATTGACGATGATCAAGTCTCCTTTATCATCTATATCGTCGATGGTGAGTTTTGTAAGTTCCTCTCGTCTGCAGGCACCAGCTAATCCAAAAATTGTTACCAACTTCATCCTCAAGTAAATTTCATCAGATGCCTCACTCATGAATTTTGTTATTTCCTCTTCATTAAAAGTTTTGGCCTTTTTTGGACGAAATCCTATATTCTGTCGTTTAATGAAGGCAGTTAATTTATGGAATTTTCCAATATCCAAATCCTGTTTCAGTTTACAAACACTCTTTATCATTGAATATCGGGACCATAATGTGTTTGGTCTCCAAATTTTGGACATTTCCAAAAAATACGCCGAAAACACTTCCTCCTTCCTCGGTTGAACCTTTTTGGAATTACACCAATCAATGAATTCTGAATATTGCTTCTCATATTTTATCTTCGACTTGGCCGGTAACAAATTTAAACTCGCTTCATAAGAAGCTGCTAATATTTCTTCGGGCAGGCCATCATCAGATCCCGAAGTATCCATTTTACCGGAGCGTACTGATTGAATTCGAGTTGATATTATTTATATTTAAACACAATTTCATAATATAATGACAATGTATTAATTCTTATTCACATGCCGTTTCCATAGTAACGTCGTCGGTGGCATAGAGATATATCATTATTCAGTTTATTCTTTAGAAAAAGCGTGCGAGAAAAGCCCTTGCTAATCCATTACCACACGCATTTGCGTGCGGTAATGGAATAGCAGGGGTTTTTCCCACACTGTTTGTCAATGTGACTCTTTACGAATTGAAATACGTGCGGGAAAGAGAATGAAAGTGCACGCTTGTAGAAAAATTATGTTCCATCGGCTGCTGATCGATCAATCAGATTTTGTCATTTTTCTTCGAAACCTTGAATGATACAAATTTTCGTCTTTCACGGATAATTTACGGATAAATCACTTAAAAAGATAAGCTATTTTGTTTCGTGCTAAAACCATTTTTCGAATAATTGTTTCGCCAACTTGATATCAAGTTAGCGAAACATCCAATATTTTTCAAAATACAAGAGTGGCGAAGTTTTTTCTTCACGGATAATATACGGATAAATCATTGAAAAAGATGGACTAGTTTGATTTCAGCTGAAAGAATTTTTCGGATTGTTGTTTCGCTAAATTTATATCAACTTAGCGACACATCTCATATCTTTTAAAATATAAGAGCGGCAAAATTTATTTTCTCACGGATAAATTACGGTAAAATTTTGAACTCTTCCGAGTTTGATTCGCGATAGTTGTTTCGCTAACTTTATGTGCTCTAGCTCCCTGAAGGAGCATTTTCGG
Source organism: Adalia decempunctata (assembly GCA_951802165.1). Classification (NCBI taxonomy): domain Eukaryota; kingdom Metazoa; phylum Arthropoda; class Insecta; order Coleoptera; family Coccinellidae; genus Adalia; species Adalia decempunctata. The sequence goes on from OX637695.1 coordinate 42,385,488, forward strand.
AAATTGTTTTATTTATTTCACTTATTGTTGTACTGGAATAGTATAGTAAAACTTTTTGGTAACATGTTTTTTATTCCAATATTGCTATTACATCCAACAAATAGAAAGGAATATGGAGAGAGCTGCCTTATCCGTCTTATCCCAATAGGTCAAAGATCAAACGAATCAAGACAAAAACAAATCACCGAATGTAAATATAGAACATCTGGACCTTTTAAATGGGTGAATCAACACATTTATTTCCGATGTCTTTATTCTTCAATAGAGAGACGCAATTAAATGGAACGAAAGTTCGATGAATTGGTAATAAAAAAGCAATGATGTGAAGTCAGAAGGATTTAAGCGCCTGTTCATCCACCTTGTTGGTAGATCCACCTCGTAGGCACTGGCGGATCCAGACAGTTGTTCAGAGGAGGGCATGAATTTTTTCGACAGCTGTCAGAAAAAAAACTTCCTTTATATTCTTGTTTATTCATGCGAGAATGGACTCGATCGAATAGGCTCGAATCGCTGATGAATAATCTGTCAAATTCAGTTTTGTTCGTCTGGCAAATACGATCGAATCGAGTTATGATAAAAAATTCTAATATTTTTGTAATATCAAACTTGTATCATGGAGGATTTATTTGACAGCTGTGTCAAAATTTGTTGAAGGCAGTAAAGCAATTTCTGGTGTTCTTGAATGCGAATCTACCTACAAGGTGGATCTAAAGACAAGGTTTATGAACGAGAGCTTAAGGTTACCCAATTTTTTCAATAATTCGCTGGAATGTTTTATGGTTTTATGAGGAGATCTGCAGATTTGAGCATTACAAGTAGAGTAAGTTATAATGTGAATCTTCTTTTGTATTTATTTCATAGGTTTTGGTTGCTTGTCGGTTTTTTTGCCTCTGAGGGTCACCAAATAACAATTGGGGGAAATATACTTGTCTGTGAAGTAAAACATTAATTCTATTAAGAGTCTTCAGCCTTCAAAATAGGAAACGTATACCGCCAGATGGCGATGCAGCAGTGCAATAATTTTTATTTATTGGATTATTCAGCTTAACAGAACAAATGTTGGGGCGTGGGGAATATTAACAATAAATCCTACCCTGAACTAGATATCACACTGACTGTATAATACACTAATTTTCCTTCACCATTCATCTGAGAGTAGGGGCGTGCCATTTAAAAGAAATTCAATTCCATGTAAGAATCCACAATTGTAAGAAACAATTTATTTTCACTAATCGACGGCTAATAAAATCCTTAGTGAAATGTCTTTTGTAAAAATGGATATTTATCATTTCGAATAGAAAAATTCAAGTAAATAAATTTCGCGAAAACAACACATTGTTGTAATATTATTTACAAAAAAATGGTAAATTTTGAAAGAAAAAGGAAATAGACTTCAATACTGAAACTAAAAAACACGCGAATATTTGTTCGTTTTGATGGTGGAAATGTTGAAAAATTACCAAAAATGATGGGGAATATCCTTTTCATTAATTTAATACCTATAAAATATTTTTTTTATTATTTTTATCTTTATACACTCATACATCCCTTCATCAATCAGAAAAAAATAAAACGTTTCTCACTCCCTTTTTTTCGGGGACGTAGACCCTTAAGTCGCTTGTGATTGTACAATATATTCAAACTGGAAATCTTCTAACAACTTTGTGGAATATTCAACTACTTCACATTATTCTCAAAGAACCAATACTCACAATTGTTCGAAAAATCTAGTCTTGAAACGTTATCTTTTATCTCCAAGTTTCATCAAAATGCACTTACCTGACGTTTAAAAAAAATATAATCAACCTCTTTAACAAGGGTTCTTAAACCCCATCGACAGCTGATTTCTTCGTTGACCGTAGAGTACAGTTGGTTTTCTTCAAAAATTGCCAAAATCATTTGAACATGCGAATAATAAAGTTCGAACGAATTTGCGAAGGGTTGCCAAGAATCGCATTTTTACGAAGTATTGAAAATAAGTACTCTTTGCGCTGAGTACCAAATATTGCACCACCAAAATTCATGTTTTGTGACCTTTGCTCTTAGAGCAAAAGTCACAAAATAGCACCTTAGTTATGGAATACGATTTTTTATCCCCATTGAAGCATCGTGGATCTTCCACCCTTTCGATTCTATTCAAAAACTCAAATCTTCCTCAAATGTCCCAACCCAGAATATGTGCGGTACAAGAAACAATGCGGTCGGTGGTCCTGAGTGGGATAAGACACATTTATCACCCTTCGAAGTATAATCTGATATCTTCATGATTCTTCAAAAGATCAGGTCGCCTTCTTTGATAAAATAATATTACCTCTAATATCTCGAATTAGCAGGAGCTTCATTTGAGAATAATGTCCGTACCTGTAGAAATGTATGAGGATAGTTCTATCTTTTCTATTCGCATACGTGACACGTCCAGTGCTTCCCAAAAACTTTCATTGAATTATATAGTTCGTTCGAAAGTATTCAAATGTAGTGAAATTTGTTTAGAACTCCGCCAACTTTGTTTTCTCTTCTCGAGTAAACGTTGAAACTTCACTTTTTAATTACAGGGGTAGGTCGATAACTTGTTTACTCTAATATGAATTCGATGAAACCGAATACCAACTTCGAGAACTGAGATACCAACAGTGGATCCAGCGAGGGATTGCTGCTCATCATTCAACAAATTTCCTATTTTTTAATGTTGGTGTGAACACTGGAGGAGGTTTTTCAGTCACAAGGAACACTACTATATATACAGTTTATTCAAACAGCAACGTTTCGAGAATTATATTCTCTTCTTCAGGCTTATGAACAACATTAATATAATAATTCATTTGAATATTGATTCAAAATCGTGGTTGTTTGTCTCTAAATAGTCTCCATATCTCGGGGCCTTATTACTTGACGTATTGGAATTGGCAATTGCAATTTTTATTCATATGCCAGTTCTCTATGCATATTGTGTCAGTCTGACATCCTAGGCTTGATATCTGAAGAATGGGTCACTTAAAACACTGACAATAGCTGTAGAGCGCTCATCATGCATGCTCTTTTTGGATTCGCATTTACCAGTTCAAAATATCAATTGAAAAAAAAGTTCACAGTTATAAAAAAATTCACAGCAGCTATCAAAAAAACATTAAGTGCAATGGAACAAAATGCATCTGATGTAATTTTTTTGTTAATTGTATATACTTCCGGTTTAACCGGAAATGCCATCATTTTCTTCAATTCAAATGGGACACCCTATATATTTTTACAGATTTTGAAAGAGCTTGTCATTTTTAATTCATACATAATGAGTTTAGTGTAAAAAAATTTGTGAAAACTGTTAGTTGTACATTTCATTTTAGAACAATGAGAAACAAAATTACTTCCAATGTTCAAAATGCTCGCCGTTTACTTGCTGACAATATGCCATCCTATTAACAAATTCTTGAGTCACTCTTTCCAAGACTTCTCCACGTGTTAGTTCACATTCATCAATAATTTTTTGTCTCAATTCCTGTGAGTTTGTTGGTCGTCTAACATAAACACGTGACTTTAGATAACCCCAAAGAAAAAAATCTCAGTAGGTAATAGGTATGATGGTATGAATTCAAAATATCAAGCTCTTTCAAAATCTGTAAAAATATACAGGGTGTTTCAGAATAAGGGACCGTTAATTCGGGAACTTAATCCTCAGATGATTTTATGACATAAAGTTCCTATGGACTATAGGTCCCTGACGCACTGTTTCTGAGATACGGGGTGTTGAAATTAAAAAACAATTGGTTTTATGAATTTATTTTCTACGCCGTACACGATTTTTTTTTGCGTTTTGGTAGGTCATGAGTACGCATTAAGACACATTTTTTCCTTTACAAAATCATGTTCAATTTTCACCAGTGGCGTCCGTACAGACTTCTGTCCGAATAATTTCGGTGAAAAAATGATTTTTCTCGAATTTTAAATTATTTTCGTAATTACCACATAATTTACAATAAGAATGGTTTCTTGAGTTTTTTACCTGCGAAGAATACTTTCTGAGAAAAAAAAAACAAAATGCAATTTCATCATGTGTTTAAATCGAGGTTTAAATGCGTACTCATTTTCATAATAAGTTTCCGTGAATTCGGGGTCTTAATCTTCAGATGATTTTATGATATAAAGTTCCTATGGACTATGGCTCTCTGACGCATTGTTTCTGAGATACGGGGTGTTGAAAATAAAAAAAAATGTTTTTCGAAATTATTTTCGGCACCGTACACGATTTTGATAGGATATGAGTACGCAATAAAACACATTTTTTGAATTTCGTGAAAAAAGGTACGACATTGCTTTTGATAAATAAAAGTTCAACTATTCACTTATGAAAACAGAACTGCCTACCTACTACCACTAAAACTAATAATGCAAAATTGTTAAATTCAAGAAGCAATAAGAGATCTTCAAAAATGAACCAAACCGAAATAGGAAAATATGTGTCTTAATGCGTACTCATAACCTACCAAAACTCAAAAAAAAAATCGTGTACGCTACACCGTACAAATAATTTCATAAAACCAATTTTTTTTTTAATTTATCTCAGAAACAGTGCGTCAGGGACCTATAGTCCATAGGAACTTTATATCATAAAATCATCTGAGGATTAAGATACCGAATTTACGGTCCCTTTTTCTGAAACACCATAGGGTGTCCCATTCAAATTAAGGAAATTGATGGCATTTCCGGTTGAACCGGAAGTATATTATTATTAAAAATATGAAGAAATTGGACTAGCAGAGATCTAATTTCCAAAGTGGCAAAGTACACCACTGGTGGAACCACCACAACAGGATAATGAGTTAATGACAGACCGGTTTCTGGCTTATCAGCCTTCTTCAGTGCCACACAACCCTTATCGTGGTATTATCCAACTGAAGCGGTAGAATTTATATTATATCCTAGTAGGAACATCTGAGTACAGTTTAGACTGTACAGTGTCGCAACTAGCGGATAAATGTCTACGCTTCATCCAGAGGTTTCTTTGAAAACTAGATCTCTACGTACGTTCATTTTTTAATAAAAATATGTATATCAGATGCATTTTGTTCCATTGCACTTACACGCAAATTTTCATAAATATCGTTCTTCTCGTTTAAAAGATATCTACTTGGTTCCATACTTCATCCCAATCCTGTATAACTTCAAGTAGTGAAAAATAGTAAATGAATCGTGCACAAGTGATTGATAGCTCAAAAATAAATAAATACAAATACGCATGACCTAGACAACGAAAGGCGAGCTCAACCTCCCACAGATTGGCAATGGATTAATATAAATAAAGTATAATTATAGAAAGAATTCAACGTCACCTCAAATATATTAAATCGAAAATATATTCAATGAGCACCTGAATACCACAGCACGAAGCATATAAAATTATTTTCTAATAATTCAAACTCATAAAATGCGAAGATTCAAACGCTTGAACAGTGACAGCTCGCCAGGGTACGCGAAAATGACATAAACATTTTATTTATTGAACCTTGTTCTGAATTATCCATTTCGAAATTCAAATCTCGATTATTTTCCTCGAAATCTTATATTTCCTCAGAATACTAATACCACGCAGGTCGGTCAGTCGATCGAGCAGAATATAATAACACCTACGACGTATGCATTTCCGCCAAATAGAACGGTAAAATACCTTGATATTCGGTCGCTGCTCGAAACATACTGGGTCGGCCAGGCGCTGGAGCGCTCCAGGATATGGAACTATGAAACACCTATATCGGTACAATATCTCGACCAAGGTCGGCCAGCTGAACCCGCGCTTACCCTGGTTATAAATTTCGCAGTTTCTGATTGTCTGTTCCTAATATTGAATGAAAAGTTAATAGATAATTATTAAATATTAGGTATTTTTCAAAAAAAAAAGTTTTCTATCCATAAACTATTTCTAATTCGTAGTGAATTCAAACGTTGTACAATGCGCGCCAGGACGGCCAGCCGTCCCTAGGGTGGAGATAGTTGAATGGCATTTTAGGAATTCAATTGGGTCAGCTTCATAATGTAAAAGAAAGCAGTGTATGTGCTTTTTTCAGTTCTCAGTTCATTCCGTAAATTCTGATGACAAATTCAAGGGAGGTAGTATCAAGTAACATCTTGATTTTTAAAAAGGCTATTTTCTGACTATAGAAATATAAAATTTTTCTTATTCCTAGTAAATTCAAAACTCGTACAATACGCGCTAGAACGGCCAGCCGACCCCAGGGTGGAGATAGTCAAATAGCATCAATATGCGATGGATTAACGAGTAGGTAAGCTTGAAAAAGTAAGAGCAAGCGGTGTATGTTTTCTTTTTGTTTTTCATTAATTTCGTGAATTTTGATGGCAAATTTAAGGTAGGTTTTCATAGGCCTATAATAGGCGAGGAGTCCCAATAAAAAAAATTCCAACGCGTCGTCACATAGTACTTAAGTTATCTATTTGTAAATGTATTTGCAGGGTGTTGCTGAATTGGGGGTACAAACGAAAGGGGTGATTCCCTGCATAATTCTAAGAAAACAATATTACCATAAAAATGGGACTGCAAAGTTTCGTTTTCGTGATACAGGGTCAAAGTTTGATTTTTTTTCGAATTTTTTCTCATATTATATGCGTACTATAAGATATTCAATTGAAATTAGACATATATAGACATAACAATTTAGAGTTCACATCGTTTGATATGCCAATTTCGATTGTAAACCTATAGGGACATATTTTTTCTGGAACTCTGTCCCCTGTTTTAGTCCAGAACTTTCTTCTGATGGGTCCCTGTTCGTTTTATGTATTGTGAAAAGAAGCTCTGTCATTATACTAAACTTTATGGATTCTTGTAATTTTGTCGTATCTGCTACATATTTCAAGAAAGAATTCGATTCTCTCAGAATCCTCAGAAAAATAGAAATGGACATAAAAATCCAATAAACATATTGATCGATATCAGGGGTTTCACGATATGGTTCAACTTCAATACTTCAAATCTGGATTATTGTGGGTTTTCTTGACGTGGTCCATGTGAAATTCTTATTGGAGCACTCTAGAGTTGATCAAGAAAATCCAGTTAGTAAGCTGGGGTGAATAAATTCATCGTTAGTTTCGACACATCAAATTAAACTCAAGCTCAGTTGAATATCTTGTGGAGTGCAGATACTACGAAAAAAGCTTTAACAAAATTGAAACTTCTACACCCTGTATCCTGAAACAGGTCAATTTTTGTTTCACTTTTACCAAATTTTTATGCATTTTTGAAGGTTTTTTGTTGCAGCCCGTGCCATCCCCATCAACCCTCTAAATTTTTTTAATAGGGAAAGTGGGTCATGTGTTACCTCTTTGAACTAACCAATTTTTCAAAAAAAAACTTTTTTCTTGAAAATTTGTGCACGCCTGTAAAGAAGATACAAAGACCTTGCCAAAAAAGTACCACATGACCCACTTTCAAAACCTATTCACACTTATTCAAAAAATTTAGAGGGTTGATGGGGAGGCACAAGGTGCAACAAAAATCCTTCAAAAATGGATAAAAATTTGGTAAAAGTGAAACAAACATTGACCTGTTTCAGGATTTTGTTGCCGAATATTTTTCTTCCGAGAAAATGAATTTGTTCCATAATTTTGACGTGCACTGTATATTGGTTCTGGCCGACCCACACCTAAGGGCACGAGCCGTCACTGGGTTTGAATTTGAGTTATAATAGCATACGATTACGTTCGCCATTCCCCGTTACTGCATAACCTTCTTCTTTTTCGAAGAAAAACCAATTATTCTTCCAATCCCTCATGTTTCTTAACTCCCATCTGTCAGCTTTCGATCTGTCACGTCATGATCATGTGACATTATGACAATCAAACATGGCGCGCAATTCAAATCTTGAGCTCTTATTGAAACAATTTTTATGTGTGATGAACCTAGATTTTTTTAGTTACAGAAATATCTACCAACTTGCGTGAAATACAGTTTCGATCCGTAGGCGATTTCGATAATTTTTGCAAATGATAAAATTCAAGTTTCTCCACGCACATATTTGTTCAAGTCAAAGGATGTAATACAAATAAGTCCCGAAACTCTTTATTATACCTGATTATCATCTCGTTTAAATTCACTCAATACAACAAAACCTTATACAACCGAACAAAAATAGATTCAGAACCCATTGTCTTCATCTACTCGGATAGGGTGACATGAAATACATAATTCAACGACGGAACCTACTCGTTCATATTCAAAGTAAAATTTTGTAGTTTGGGAAGCGTTTTAACGAAATGTATACGTTACGTGAGGTTTATTGGCACTGAATAAGCAAATAGGGTAATAATTTATTGACTGCTCAGAAAATCAATTCAACCGAGCTATGACAATAATTGAGAATTCTCGAATAACGTCTTGGCTATTGAAAGTTTGAATAATTCAATGATCTGTAATGTGTTCATTTCATAGGTGGCAATTGAAAAACAATGATTTCAATTGATCATAATTCAGAACGAGCACGTAGGTATATTGTTCGATACCATTATTCGATCAAATAATTGATACCATAGGTTCATCTAACGCGAAAATAAACACGTGGAGCAAACTAATTGAATTCATCAGGATGAATCAATAATGCTCGATCATCAAATTCAAGTCTGATGAAAAATCCTAAACCTCTGAATGGAATTCATACAGGGTGTTCTTCATAAATAAGTGTATCAATGGCTAACTGTAGATTTCTCATCCATTTTTTTCCTCCGGGTTTCGTTTCCGAGATACAGGCTGTCAAAATTTATATTTTTTTCAGTTTTTTGCTAATATCTGAGGAATCGTATGATTTACAGAATTGCGTTTCTGTACACACATTGTCACTGATAATAGCTACTTTCTTGCTTTTTACTTGGTTTTATTAGGCGTGCCAGTGGCGAAGATACTGAATTTGCGCAAAGGTTTCACCCCCAACTTTTACACCACTGGACACAGGACCCCGCACTTTCCTTATGGCAAATGGCGTTCCGTCAAATATTTTGGTATAATGTAGTACTCGACCTACTGATCAAAAGTGTCCCTGGTCCCAACTCAATCCTATGACTAGTTTTGAAGTTGAAAATTACCCACTTTTACTACGCGAGTATCTCGAAACAGAATAGAATGAACTTCAATTTTTTTCAAGAAACATTTCATTCCATTCCCAGTGAGCAACCAAATAGAGGAATATTACCGAAAATCGTTACGAATACAGGGTTGTCCATAATTGATTGCATGCCCGATTTTGAAAGTATACAGGGTGACTGGTGACGTAAGGGACAACGGCTAAGTGGAGATAGAGGACCTCAAACTGAATGAGAATTTGGGTTTCAAATGTCCCATAAGGGTATTCGTTTCGGAGATATAGGGTGATTTATGAAAAAATGCTAAATCTATGAACTCCCATATCTTCGTTAATATGATATGTTTTTCGCTGATATTTTACATGTTTGTTCATACAGGCATTCTCTGTCAGCATAAGAAAAAAAAATTGAAAAAATTGCTGGCCCGTACTCAAAAATTTCAATTCACATGTCAAGTGAGAAATATCACACGGTATATGAGATAAAATAAAATCAAATAGAAATTTGGAAAGAGGGAAAAAAACTGATGAAATATCTGTTTTTTGTTTGAATGGCACAAATTTTCTTTCGTTTCTATGATATGTTGAAGTAAGAATATTACAATATTTTTATATTCAAATCATGAAAATTAGTACTACTGATAGAAAAAAACTTGAATTCGAGGCGCTAGGATGAGCCTGGCATCAAAATATTCCTTCAAATCTTGAAATCTATTTTTATTTCTTTGAATCAAGAATAACTGGGGCTGTTTATTTGGATTTCTTGCAGAATGTTTTGCCTCGTCTTTCAGAAAATATTAATCAGAGAGGTATGATTTTTCAACATGATGGTGCACCTCCTCATTTTGCAAATGAAGTAAAGAATTTTCTGAATAGGGAGTTTCCTGACAGGTGGATTGGTCGGGGAGGTTCTAGGAATTGGCCTGCGAGATCACCCGATCTAACTCCTCAGGATTATTTCCTATGGGGTCATCTTAAGGATACGGTGTATAAAGAAACAATAACAAGCCGTGAACATTAGAAGAGCAGAATAACTGAAGCATGCGAAGAAATTAAAACAAATATTCCTCTGATTAGAAAAGCTGTGCTTCATTTGTTCAAGAGAGCCAATAAATGTATGGAGGTGAACGGCTCTCATTTCGAACATTTGCTTACTTGATTTTTTTATTAATTATATTTGCGGCTTTTTCTATTTTTGTGTTTGAGTATCCAACTCTTTCAACACCCCATCTACAACAAATTTTATTTTGAAATTTTATATGGCATCGAAATATTAATTGATAAAAATAGATTTCAAGATTTGAAGGGATATTTTGATGCCAGGCTCATTCTAGCGCCTCGAATTCAAGGTTTTTTCTGTCAGGAGTACTAATTTTCATGATTTGAATATAAAAATATTGTAATATTCTCACTTCAACATATCATAGAAACGAAAGAAAATTTGTGCCATTCAAACAAAAAACAGATATTTCATCAGTTTTTTTCCCTCTTTCCAAATTTCTATTTGATTTTATTTTATCTCATATACCGTGTGATATTTCTCACTTGACATGTGAATTGAAATTTTTGAGTACGGGCCAGCAATTTTTTCAATTTTTTTTTCTTATGCTGACAGGGAATGCCTGTATGAACAAACATGTAAAATATCAGCGAAAAACATATCATATTAACGAAGATATGGGAGTTCATAGATTTAGCATTTTTTCATAAATCACCCTATATCTCCGAAACGAATACCTTTATGAGACATTTGAAACCCAAATTCTCATTCAGTTTGAGATCCTCTATCTCCACTTAGCCGTTGTCCCTTACGTCACCAGTCACCCTGTATAATATATCAGTTCCAGAGCGAAAACGTTCATAAAAAACTATTTCGATAGATATGTTGTTTACATTGAAAAAACCTGAAATACCCAGAATTCATAATCGGTGATCCATTATTATAGAAACTAGTCACAATGAAGGTTAAGTGGACACCCTGTATTTTTGGGTTGATTTAAGGTGTTTGTTTGATTTTTTCAGAACATATCATCATGGACTTCGAAGAATACTGGGTGATTCAGTCATTAAATAAACTGTGAACCTCACGAAAATACCCAAAAACCACCTTTTTTTCATCACCCTCTATTTCAAGATCAAGTTTTCTTTCACCACTGTACTTGATATAAAAACATCAATACTTCTGAGAGTTTTCATCCACTTCCTATGACCAGATTTTTTTTCATGTAATATTAAAATTATTAATTTGCAATTCTGATTGAAATCAAGTGAAAAACCATTCTTGAAATCGAATCGAAAACTACTGATAAAAAACACTACAAGAATCGTAACTTGAGGTTCGATTGTGGCCTATTATTTTCAGAACCTTAAGTCCATTATTCAACTTGGTTGCGGCATTCGAGATCTGAACCTACCCTAGACATTTCAAGCTTCTCGATTTTTTCGTTCAAGAGTTATCGTTTTTTCTGACGCACGGATGATCGGACAGAATTGAATTTGACCTCGTATTCGTCATCACTGGCCGAACTTCATAACTTGCGACCATTCAGACTCGAAATTAAAAAAATACAGCCATCGTGACGAAATTATTTAGCCCTCGCGTAAGTACAACAAAACAAATGGTATTTCACAAGCTAACTGAATTGACATTTCGACCACAAAGAAGTACACCTCAAGACCAAGGGCCCTAGGACACCAGGTCAATATTATCCGACATATCTTCTTTTATCCTTTAATGTTTTTCAGGACCACAAACCTGGCCAGAACTCTATCCTGCAGCGAAAGGTGAATACCAAAGTCCTGTTGACATAAAACCTGTGAACATAAAAACTTTGAACGCCAATAAAAAATTGGAATGGCGATACACTCCGGAAAATGTGAAGGATATCAGAAACACAGGGCACGCTTGGCAAGTGGATATGCTGCAAGGAGGATCATGTAAGTCCGAAATAGGAAAATATGCAAGGTGTGTTTGTAAATGTTTCAACTATAGAATCCTGAGACCGAAATTTAAAAATTCAACCCAAATCACCTAGATAAAATGTGTCTCCAGTCTGAGATACAGGCTGTGTATTCGATTCGAGGAATTCCGATAAATAGCATAAGGATTTTTCGGTAATACGTTCAATTTGCATAATAACTGCAAAGCTATGATCCAAAACCGAAAAATCATAAATAATATATAGTTGATATATTTCGGGATATAGTGAATGGAGGATAGAGTAACTGTGATTATATTGCAGTCTTTATTTTTTGTTGGATATACTGAACCCCAAAAATGAGAGAATACCGAGATATTTTTCCATAATAAAGAATACAAATATTGAAAATGAATTATCATTTTAAATAAATAATCTTTCAAAAAGTACCAAGTTCATAAATTATAATAAATTCAATAGCACTGTCTGGAGGACCTATTGAAGGAACATACGAACTGCTCCAAATCCATTGTCACTGGGGAGAAAAAGATGATGAAGGATCAGAACACACAATTGATGGAAAAAAATTTGCAGGAGAGGTAAGTCGGTAACTTTTATTTATTTCATAATTGCTTTAAATATTCAACTTTTTTTGGCAGTTGCACATGGTCCACTGGAACTCCTCCAAGTATTCATCTCCTCAAGAAGCTGCACAAAACCCTGATGGATTTTGCGTTCTTGGAGTATTCTTAAAGGTAACGATGTGTGTTCTTTTTACTGCTGCAATAGACGGTTTCATAATAAGGACGACATATTTTTGAAATTGAATCCAACCTTAGGTTCCAAAATCAGGGTCGATGTATCTGATGCAGCCTTTTGACTTTCAAATATTCATTCTTGTTGTAAATTCCTTCTGACAATTAATCCACATCAACAATTAAAAATTAAATTAAAAGGTTTTTCCAATAAGAGGTGTTATTTTTACATTCATAGAACAATGCCATTTTTTCAGATAAATGATCGTATGTTTATTTCTTTATGAAGAGCAGGGTATGCCGTTAATAAGGGAAAATAACATCAGCCAAATAATCACTACAACCACGACAACAGGTCCATATCCTTTTCACATGGGCGTAGCCAGCTATGGGCAGCAGCCCCCCTGAAAGAAAAAATAAATTAAATTTGCCTTTTCTTTTCATCCTGAAATTTTACATTTTGAACGACCATTGACGATGACCCGGTCCGGAAAACTTTTCCGTAGAAATTCAATGGTTTCGTTGCTTGTGTGGCATGTAACGCCGTCTTGTTGGAAGAAAACGTTGTCCAGATCAATTGCATCCAATTGCGGCCATAAAAATCATTAATCATCGTCCGATAGCGCAATCCATTCACTGTAACTGTTGCTCCAGCCTCATTCTCGAAAAAGTAACGTCCAATGACCCCGTCGGACCATAAACCGCCCCAAACAGTCACTCTTGGGTTTTCCGAGCCCCAGATGCGATAATTTTGCTTGACGAAGCCACCGAGGTGGAAATGGGCCTCATCACTCAAGATGATTTTTCGATGGAATTCCGGATCATTTTCATTTATTCAAGGACTCAATCAGCAAAGAAACGACGTTGTTGATAATCGGCTGGTTTGAGTTCTTGTGTTAACTGAAGTTAATATGCCTCAAGGCCCTTATCTTTATGCAAAATAAGTTGTAATGACGTTTGTGGAATCTCTAATTCCTAAGAACGACGAGAAATGGATAAAGCTGGGTTTTCTTCAACAACACGGCTACAGCAGCAATATTCTCGGATGTTCTTCAGCGGAGTGCACGGGTTTTATTCTTCACATCACTAACTTGTCCCAATAATTCAAATTTTACCACTGATTTCTGTATTGCGGTTCGACAAGGTTATTCACGTCGACCCAAAAATGTTCGAGTTTTACGAACCGTCTGTGCCAAAGGACCCCGCACTTTTAGTATGAAAAGTGGCGACCGGTCAAATTTTCTGAAAGTTTGGCATGTTGTTGTACCCGACTCAGTGACCAAAAGTGTCAATGGGCCCAACCCAATCCTATGGCTATTTTTCTAAATACGGGGTGTTAAAGTTGAAAATTGCCCAGATTTTCGGATTGCATACACACGTTTACCACATGTTCTAGTAATGAAATAAGTGGATACGTATGATTAAAAATATTTATATTTACCGGGTGATTCACGAATATATGACGGTAGTTTTTTGCCAAAATTCACTTTTTCTACAGTGACGTCAGGAAGGCATATTTTTGAAATTTTCTTTTCGATTTAGTATTATGACGACAAAATATTGCACCGTGCATATTTTTATACAGGGTGTTTCACAGAGAGAACCACTAGACATAATCATATTTTTTAGGATTAATTCGAAACCCTGTATTTTTGAATTGATTTTTGGGAAAAGTAATACCACAAACATATGTGTGTCTCTAATCTCCAAAATATTCAGGGTGGTTTATTCATAGGAAGGTTTTCAATTTTGGGAAAAGTACAAAAAACATGAACACTATAAGTTATGAGAATAGTTTAACGTCTGTAAATATAATTAAGGAAAGAAATAACGGCATGCAGACAATTGAATATTTTTGAAATTCCGGAAAAAGTCACACACCGTGCAGGAATCGAACCTACGTCTCCCTACTTTCCGGGCATGGGGCCTTGACCACTGGGCTAACGATGCATATGATACTTTTCCCGGAATTCAATATCCTGAGGTTCACCTCATATGTTGGTGAGAGGGGGGGATCCTAGTTGGGGAGCAATGATTCACCATCATTGGTCAGGGGATTCCACTTATCCTTCACTCCACGTCATCGAATTTTTCGATTTCGGTTTTAAGATCGGATTTCGGATTCCGACCAATGATGTTATTTTAATAAGCCGAGAATAATACATGAGAATAGTTTAACGTCTGTAAATATAATTAAGGAAAGAAATAACGGCATGCAGACAATTGAATATTTTTGAAATTCCGGAAAAAGTCACACACCGTGCAGGAATCGAACCTACGTCTCCCTACTTTCCGGGCATGGGGCCTTGACCACTGGGCTAACGATGCATATGATACTTTTCCCGGAATTCAATATCCTGAGGTTCACCTCATATGTTGGTGAGAGGGGGGGATCCTAGTTGGGGAGCAATGATTCACCATCATTGGTCAGGGGATTCCACTTATCCTTCACTCCACGTCATCGAATTTTTCGATTTCGGTTTTAAGATCGGATTTCGGATTCCGACCAATGATGTTATTTTAATAAGCCGAGAATAATACATGAGAATAGTTTAACGTCTGTAAATATAATTAAGGAAAGAAATAACGGCATGCAGACAATTGAATATTTTTGAAATTCCGGAAAAAGTCACACACCGTGCAGGAATCGAACCTACGTCTCCCTACTTTCCGGGCAGCATTTTTCCGTTCCCTATACAGCCAGCGCGACAGGTCGCTCTCACCGTATAGGAAACGGAATGCACGATGGAACACTCCGTTTCCTAGCAGATATGCGCGATGTGCTCACTGCCCTAGTCTTCTGGGTGCCGATGGGACAAATTGCAAATTATTAATAAAGTTTTCTTACTTTCTGTATAGCTTTATTAGGTAGAGTCTACCACATTTTTTTTTTCTGAACATTTTTGTAGTCGCGGTTTGTTTCAGCAAACCTCTCGTTAGTCGATCATATTTTCATTTTTCTTGGATCAAACATACTCTTTTTTTGTAAAATGCAATCATAAAAACAATCTGGGAGAAATGAACATGATTGTCTAACAACATAAACATGACTGAAAATCGCATATTTTTCAAAGTATTAATACCCTCCCGAATTTTTCAGAATCGGTTGATACAACCATATGAAGAATACGAAAAAGCAATTGTCCGACAAAAAAAAGTGGCGATTTCCTTGTCAGACAAATGTAAAACGAAGATGTTTTGGGATGAAAAAATTATGAATAATGTCTTTTTTCTCTTATTTTCTCTCCACCTTGAAAATACAATGTAGGGCACCAGTTGTCTGACAAAAAAAAATGTGGCGTTCATTCAAAAATTAAAGAATTCACTGCTCTAATTTGGTTATGAATAGACTATATCCATTTATCGGATATAACTTTCCTCATGTTACAAATAAAAATTTGTTTTTTTGAGGA
Source organism: Adalia decempunctata (assembly GCA_951802165.1). NCBI lineage: Eukaryota > Metazoa > Arthropoda > Insecta > Coleoptera > Coccinellidae > Adalia > Adalia decempunctata. The sequence continues at coordinate 42,401,648 of OX637695.1, forward strand.
CCATTTAAGAAGGATGTGCTGAATACTATCATCCAGCTGTCTGACTAATAAAGTTCGGCATTTCGGCAATTTCAGTTGTTGGTTGTTGCCGATATAATATGATGGAGTTTTTTTTTGTGCAAACATTTAAAATATATCTGTGGCTTTAAAACAAAAAAGGAGGAAGTGTCATCCTTTAACTGTGCAAAATATTCTTGGCATCGAGAGAACATCATAATCACAAATATGAATGTCATTTTACCTGACGATTGGTGTGATACTTTTACTGGATACCATTCGTCTTGTTACAACGAATATAATGCGAGGAAGGAGTATTTTCATTGTTTTTTATTAAATTTGAATAAAAATGTCAGTAAACAATTTGAATTATAAAGTTTCAATCAAAATCAATAGTTTCATTTCAATAATAAACGAAAAAAGATTCTGAAACAAAACCATTATATTCAACTAGACTAAGAATTTGCCTCATTTTATGTGGTGGACAGTTGTTTTCTCGATGAAACGAATCTCCCTAAAATATAAATTCATTCTTGTCCGACAAATATTAATGAATTTAAAAACTCAAAAAAAATCGTCGATTTTCATCTGTCGGACAAGAAAAACGCTACATGTTTTGTCATTGTTTTTATGATTGCATTTTACAAAAAAAGAGTACGTATGATTAAAAAAAATGAAAATATGGTCGACTTATACTAGAGGTTTGCTGAAAAAAAACCGCGACTACAAAATGTTCACAGAGGAAAAATGTGGTAGACTCTACCTAATACCCTACACAGAAAGTAAGAAAACTTCATTAATAATTTGAAATTTGTCCCATCGGCACCCAGAAGACTAGGGCAGTGAGCAGATCGCGCATATCTGCTAGGAAACGGAGTGTTCCTTCGTGCATTCCGTTTCCTATACGGTGAGAGCGACCTGTCGCGCTGACTGTATAGGGAACGGAAAAATGCTTCCGGGCATGGGGCCTTGACCACTGGGCTAACGATGCATATGATACTTTTCCCGGAATTCAATATCCTGAGGTTCACCTCATATGTTGGTGAGAGGGGGGGATCCTAGTTGGGGAGCAATGATTCACCATCATTGGTCAGGGGATTCCACTTATCCTTCACTCCACGTCATCGAATTTTTCGATTTCGGTTTTAAGATCGGATTTCGGATTCCGACCAATGATGTTATTTTAATAAGCCGAGAATAATACATGAGAATAGTTTAACGTCTGTAAATATAATTAAGGAAAGAAATAACGGCATGCAGACAATTGAATATTTTTGAAATTCCGGAAAAAGTCACACACCGTGCAGGAATCGAACCTACGTCTCCCTACTTTCCGGGCATGGGGCCTTGACCACTGGGCTAACGATGCATATGATACTTTTCCCGGAATTCAATATCCTGAGGTTCACCTCATATGTTGGTGAGAAGGGGGGATCCTAGTTGGGGAGCAATGATTCACCATCATTGGTCAGGGGATTCCACTTATCCTTCACTCCACGTCATCGAATTTTTCGATTTCGGTTTTAAGATCGGATTTCGGATTCCGACCAATGATGTTATTTTAATAAGCCGAGAATAATACATGAGAATAGTTTAACGTCTGTAAATATAATTAAGGAAAGAAATAACGGCATGCAGACAATTGAATATTTTTGAAATTCCGGAAAAAGTCACACACCGTGCAGGAATCGAACCTACGTCTCCCTACTTTCCGGGCATGGGGCCTTGACCACTGGGCTAACGATGCATATGATACTTTTCCCGGAATTCAATATCCTGAGGTTCACCTCATATGTTGGTGAGAGGGGGGGATCCTAGTTGGGGAGCAATGATTCACCATCATTGGTCAGGGGATTCCACTTATCCTTCACTCCACGTCATCGAATTTTTCGATTTCGGTTTTAAGATCGGATTTCGGATTCCGACCAATGATGTTATTTTAATAAGCCGAGAATAATACATGAGAATAGTTTAACGTAGGTTCGATTCCTGCACGGTGTGTGACTTTTTCCGGAATTTCAAAAATATTCAATTGTCTGCATGCCGTTATTTCTTTCCTTAATTATATTTACAGACGTTAAACTATTCTCATGTATTATTCTCGGCTTATTAAAATAACATCATTGGTCGGAATCCGAAATCCGATCTTAAAACCGAAATCGAAAAATTCGATGACGTGGAGTGAAGGATAAGTGGAATCCCCTGACCAATGATGGTGAATCATTGCTCCCCAACTAGGATCCCCCCCTCTCACCAACATATGAGGTGAACCTCAGGATATTGAATTCCGGGAAAAGTATCATATGCATCGTTAGCCCAGTGGTCAAGGCCCCATGCCCGGAAAGTAGGGAGACGTAGGTTCGATTCCTGCACGGTGTGTGACTTTTTCCGGAATTTCAAAAATATTCAATTGTCTGCATGCCGTTATTTCTTTCCTTAATTATATTTACAGACGTTAAACTATTCTCATGTATTATTCTCGGCTTATTAAAATAACATCATTGGTCGGAATCCGAAATCCGATCTTAAAACCGAAATCGAAAAATTCGATGACGTGGAGTGAAGGATAAGTGGAATCCCCTGACCAATGATGGTGAATCATTGCTCCCCAACTAGGATCCCCCCCTCTCACCAACATATGAGGTGAACCTCAGGATATTGAATTCCGGGAAAAGTATCATATGCATCGTTAGCCCAGTGGTCAAGGCCCCATGCCCGGAAAGTAGGGAGACGTAGGTTCGATTCCTGCACGGTGTGTGACTTTTTCCGGAATTTCAAAAATATTCAATTGTCTGCATGCCGTTATTTCTTTCCTTAACTATAAGTTATTCTCCGCTTTTACGCCCTGTATCTCGAAAACTGGTCATAGTATCGGATTTAGAATTCATACCTCTGGAGATGTTGTGGGAATCAATATATCGTGGGAAAATAGTTGCATTTCACCGAGGAAATTTTCGAATACAGGGTGTTCATGTTTTTTGTACTTTTCCCAAAATTGAAAACCTTCCTATGCATAAACCACCCTGAATATTTTGGAGATTAGAGACACACATATGTTTGTGGTATTACTTTTCCCAAAAATCAATTCAAAAATACAGGGTTTCGAATTAATCCTAAAAAAATTTGATTATGTCTAGTGGTTCTCTCTGTATAAAAAATATGCACTGTGCAATATTTTGTCGTCATAATACTAAATCGAAAAGAACATTTCAAAAATATGCCTTCCTGACGTCACCGTAGAAAAAGTGAATTTTGGCAAAAAACTACTGTCATATATTCGTGAATCACCCGGTAAATATAAATATTTTTAATCATACGTATCCACTTATTTCATTACTAGAATATGTAGTAAACGTGTGTATGCAACAGAAATCCAATCTAACTCTTAATAATTAAAAAATAATTCCGAAAATCTGGGCAATTCTCAACTTTAACACCCCGTATTTAGAAAACTAGCCATAAGATTGGGTTGGGCCCATTGATACTTTTGGTCACTGAGTCGGGTGCAACAACATACCAAACTTTCAGAAAATTTGACCGGTCGCCACTTTACATACTAAAAGTGCGGGGTCCTTTTCACCATTTTCATAGTGAATTTTAATAATTTCAGTGCGTTGTTGAAGCGTGTGTCGTCCCATTTTTATTGAAGGCGTAGTTTCTGCTTCTGAAATGTAAAAAATGACAGGCTTCAAAAGTGACATCTACCGAAAAAGCGGCTATTAAAAATAACACCTCTTATTGGAAAACCTGTTATTTGTTAGCCGATGAACCAGGGAAATCCGTTACGTGTTTCAATTAATTTCATATCTATTCGCAATAATCCCGAGCTAGGAAAGAAAATTTCTAGTCTCGGTAGGGGCCACCATTTCACTGTTGGGTCAAAAATTAACAGTGCTGTGCCTAACATGGCGTAAGGACACAGTAACAAAGCCTACAGAGAACACAACTGCTTCTCCGAACTCGTACAAGTTACAAGCTTCGAAGCTTGTACCTAGTTTCAGAGGGGTTTCCTCAGGAGACCTAGAAGTAATCAGTATAAACAATATATCATATCATCAACGAGGTCATCCACATTACATCAACTATCAAAGGACAACGTCATAGATAATACCGACCTACTCTACCTTCTCCTACCTACTCTACTGTAACTGTACCATCTAGACCTAGAGTCTAGACTAGACCAATGACCCGAACTAACATCTGAGCTTCTGTAGTTTTGTGCTTTATCTACAACATAAGGTTTGGTCCTTTATGGGCCATCTTAGTAGATTGGAGAAAAATGCCTGATTCTACCCTGACTCTGTAGATGAGAGATATCGGTACCCCGAAAGCCGAAAAACACCGGCTATAAGCTCAGGCCGCCATTCTTAGTGAATTTCCCATGTTCCATCCGATAGTGCTCTCATCTTCTCGTCTTGGGCATCGCCTTAAGGTAAGCGTCCACATGCCCGCATCGGACGGATCGGATCAAACGAATTTCGGTATTCTTTTAGTGCGTTCCACTTGGCGATCACAACGATCAAATCGCTCCTTTGGCCATTCCACATGGCGACTACGGTCGTTGTGGACGCGGCGAATACGTCACTCATGACGTCATTGTTTTCGCCCACGCCAAGCTCACAACGACCCATCCCAGACTTGGGTCTTTGCGGTCGTTCGAGGAGTGGGGATGATAATTTGGTCACGGCCTGCTAAAGACTGATGTAGGATGAAGTAGGACAATGCCTATCTAGCCCGTCCCACTTGGATGTTTGATTGCAACGATCGCGAGCATGTGGAATGGGATAAACAGCGGTCGTGAGCGTGAGCATTGTGAGCGCCAAGTAGAACGCACTATTTAGATAGAAACTCGTGCAAGCCTGTCCACAGACCCGCACCGAACGCATCGGAGCATCAGCATTTCGGCAAAAGAGATCCGTAAATCCGATCCGTCGGGTGCGGACATGTGGACGCTTAGCTTTAAACGGCAGTCAGAGGCCAGAGCTACATCATGCCCTATCATGACTATCTCGTGAGTGGAACTCGTTAACAGTTCATCGAATTATCTACATTCATCATACCTTGTCCATCGTCCGGATTCTCCTCCTACCAACATTTGGTCAATGCATCCTGCTTACTGGCCCAAAGTTGCAAGCCGACATATCCACTTTTTTGTTACGCTTCCGCTCACACCGTTTTGTGTTCATTGCCTGCATCAGGAAGATGTATCGACAAATGTTGATACATTCCGAGTAAAGGGACTATCAACCAATCGTCTGGCGACATATATCTGCTGTTCCCTATTCGACCCTTTCGCAATGTTTAGCAATCAGCTCTTGATAGGGAAACTCCACGAGCTGTCCATCTTGGTTCAGAATTTGCTAATGGCGAGCGGCTTCGAATTACGAACATGAGGCGAACGTCATCCACTTCTGTTGAAAGATATTCCGCCAGACCATTGTCGAGAACTTCCCTCCGAAACTGGATACTCTTCTGCTTAATCTTGGGACTTGGCTTGGATCCAACCTCTGATCATTTCTTTTATCCTGTCCGGTTGACTGAGACAGAGCTTACCAAGCAAACAGTTCTTTCTCAGAAGAATTAGGAGTCCCTTAAAATTTTCTTCCATCGTCTTTGTCAACTTCATCTTATTCGGGATCAAGGTTTACCACATGAGCTCGAGATGCCTTGGATCAAATTTCAATCTCATTCTAACTCATTTTATAGTTTGGAAGGGGGTCACAGAACACTGCGTGGTTATATCAGAGATGAATCAGGTGTGCGGCAGTTTCCTCCTCTTCCCCACAAAATCTACACTCACCAGCTGCCTCACGATACAGTGTCTTGTGAGAAACCTAGTAGGGACTTATTTTTACTGACATATTATATTTCTTAGATCTTGCAGTTTGTAAGTGAATGAATGGTCCATTCCTGGAAGCTTCCGCCAAAGTCCGATAATGCCACCATGCCATAAATCATTTCAAAAACACTTCTTCTGACTGCAAATGTTGTGGAATATTTTCACAAAAACCAAAATTGACTTTCATGTGTAATTTAATATTTGTTTTAATCAGTATCAATTGAAGTTTCCTTATGTAGGCCACTGATGAGGACTTTTTACATGACCAGTCATATGTTTCTCGTTACGGGACTTTCGGGCAGCCAGCATCGCATGAATGCTCGGAAACTTCGGAAAGTCGGAAAGAGTCCCCGTGCATGGCCGATCGAGACTGCCCTTCGGCGTACGTGGTAGGTACTTGGAAACTCGAGTGGACTGAATAGACGGGCGTCCAGATAGGCTTCCAGAATGCTCGAAACAGATGCCTCGTGAGTGGCCCGCATAACTGACAAGCGCTCTGTTTTTGGTAGTCGATGACCGAAATTCAAAGCCTTCGGGGATTCTCAACTGGAAGCCAGTGAATACTATATTCGAAACAGGCTTCCTAGGCGGACTCGAATGCCCGCGTGGACACCTGGAGTTCGGGTTGGGCGCCTGAAAAGCCGGGCTTCCTGGTCGGCTTCTAAAATGCTCGAAACAGATATCTCGTGAGTGGCCCGCATAAGAGTCTAGATCCCAATCAGCAAACCCACGATATGATCAAGTGGAATCAGTTCTTGAGTAAACACCGTAGATCCCTACCACAGCCTTCTATTGATGCTGCATATGGGTTGTATTTTCCTATACGTCGATATACGGTTAACATGATCTTATATGGTTTAAAACCCAAGTATTTTCTCAAAATACGCCAAGTTGTATATAAGTCATTATGTTCGAGAGGGCGGAAGGCTAGTAGCTTTAGGATAAATTTAGTTGAATTATTTCAGCCTGGTGTCAAGAATGAAGAGATGGATAAGATTGCTGCACAACTGCCAAAAATCCAATTCAAAGACCAAAGAACTAAATGTCCACCCATCAATCCAGTAAATATGTTACCAAAAGACATAACCTGTGGTTATTTCACGTATTGTGGATCTCTAACCACGCCACCTTGTTCGGAATGTGTAATATGGATTGTCTTCAAAGAACCCATCGAGATATCACAGGAACAGGTGAGTTGGAGTTCTTAATTGATAGCCGATATTGTTATATTTCTTTCTTTTTTCCAGTTGAAAGCTTTCAGGAGCCTCAAATTTTATCCAGAAGAGCAAAACTGTCCCTGCAAGGATTGCGATGGTACCATCAGGACTAATTTCAGACCAACCCTTCCTTTGGGGCACCGTGAAGTTCTTGAAGGACGTTGATTTCCACCATTTTGCACACATAATATACTGCTTGACTCCACTCTGGAGGATACCAACAGGGGGACGGGGGTGACTTGGGGGCCATGCCACCCCCCCCCCCCTTGGACCTCGAAATTGACAATAATCCCTTGATAGTAGTTCAATCGATCCCTAAAATTTTCAATACAAATTTCCATTTTAAGTCTTTAACTCCTAAAATGTTAGTAGAAAATTTCTATCAATTCATGTCCCCCCCTCCCTGAAAAACAGTCTGGATCCGCCAGTGCTTCACTCGACATCTTATTCTCATCAATTGCACCTTTAGAGCATATTTGTATTTGATAGTATATTATGGTGGTTTTTATTCACGCGGTTAACCAGGCGGGACGAAGCCTATAGATAAATCATACGAGTGAAAAAATAGCCATAATGTGCGAGTAAGATATTCATCTTTGTCCACGATTGTTGAATAATTCCTTTGAAAATAATTTTTATTTCTAGGAACGAATGGCCGTTTCAAATAACGATACGACATTTAATAGAATTCTCTGCTCAGAAGAGAGTTTTCTATTGATACATTCTGTGGTTGTCAGTTGAAGTGATTAGTAGCTCATAAATCACAAGTGATTTATGGGTGTCATAATACTTGATGAAACAGATGTATTATGACTATGAGCCCTTCATTCGATAGTCGTGGAAAAATGACAAATTCATATTCCTCAACAGCCTTTTTGAAAAAAAAATTTCGTTGTTTTCAATAGTGTTCGTATTTCACATAATATGTAATATAATAATTAATTTAAATTATGTAGATAGTATAGAAGACATTTAACAGAACCTACTTTTAACAAAGAAGGCTGTTCATTTGCATAGTATTGCAATACGTCACTAATGTTCAAAAACAATTTTGTGATATAATTATCATGACAATTTTCTTGAGAATGCAATAGGAGAATTAAGTAAATGAAATGCACATTTACAAATTGCTTAAATGAATATGTTAATACATTTCTAAATCTGAAAATTCGTTTTTTTTCCATTATGGTAATAATACATAATATTTTGTACCAACATCCTTCCATCATGTAATTAAGGTCGCCGCTCACAACGAGTAGGAAAACTAATCCGATATACAGGGTGATTTTTTTAAGTGTTCCATTAGACCTATTCGAGGAAAGAATTGCGATACAAACTCAAAATTTTGTATTTTTGTTTCAAAGTACATGAACTCAATTTCTAAGATATTTTCAAGCCGAATCTACTACCGGAAGTATTTTTGTTTTAGAGTACATGAACTCAATTTCTAAGATATTTTCAAGCCGAATCTACTACCGGAAGTAGATTCGGCTTGAAAATATCTTAGAAATTGAGTTCATGTACTCTAAAACAAAAATACAAAATTATGAATTTGTATCGCAATTCCTTCCTCAAAAACGTCTAATGAAACACTTAAAAAAATCACCCTGTATAGAGGCACCACCGTGCATTTTATACGGAATATTCCATTAAATGGTCTCCCTTATGAATGAAATGTACAATGGACTCTCTATCATATTCGAATTTGGCCATTCTCTATCGATTCCGTATTTCAAGTTGTTTTTCTGAAGGAAATTATCTGTAGATTCAGTTTTAATCGGAAGTTGAACTATTTTCATGGGTCTTTGAAATAAAACAGAAGCATGAGTTGGCTTATTTCCTTCTATTTTTGAAAGAAAAAAAATGAACCCTCGAAATGAAATCGATTTAAATTATTTTATTAAGAACTCCACAAAATTTTAGTTCTCAAAGTGGAGCCACTTTCAAATGCAATTTGAAATAAAGTCAAACCACATAGGGAATTGGCAGAGATAAATGGCCAAATTCAAATATATGGCGGGAAATAGTTCCTGCTTTACCCACATATTCTCATAGTTCGGCGACCTTAAGGTCATAGATTGAAGAACTATAATGGGCATTCAATGTAGTGTGTTTTTATTTCAAGTTGAATTCGAAAACGCTTTCACTTTGAGAACTGAAATTTTGTGGGTGAACTCAGAAAGGATTAGGGTTTTTGTTGAAATAATTTTAATCGATTTCATTCCGACAGTCAATTTTTTTTCTTTCAAAAATAGAAGAAGATGAGCCAACCCATGCTTCTGTTTTATTTCAATAGAAAGACCCATGAAAATAGTTCAACTTCTGATTAAAAGGGAATCTACTGATAATTTCGTTCAGAAGATTAACTTGAAATACGGAATTGGCAGAGAATGGCCAAATTCAAATTTTGGCGGGAAAAAGTTCCTGCTTTACCCACAAATTCGCTTATTCCATAGTTCGGCGATTTTCGGATAGAGAGCGCCATTGTACATTTCATTCATGATTAGAGAGATATTCATAGAACTTGATAGTGATAGTGCATGTTCTATGGAGATATCCATAAAATGGACGGTGGCGCCTCTATCGGCTGAGCTTTCCAACTCGCTTTAAACGCCGACTAGGGCTGGGTCGATCACGGGTTTTTCGAGACCCGGGTCGATCACGACCCATATGCATCGTGATCGAGTCAAAAAGATTCGATCATTTCGATCACGGGTTTCAGTTCGGCTTTATCGATCGATTATTCGATTTACCGACTACCGGGCCTGTTAAAGAAATTAAAATTTGAAGATTGGTTTCAGCAATGAGGAAGATAGGAATGGGTATTTCGTATTAAAGATTTATTTACATTTTCATGATTACTAAACGAAGATCGGAGTAAAAAAGTGAAGAAAATGGGTTTTGTTTATTGAAGATGTGTTTATATTCTATACACAGTAACTGGGTTTTTCGGATTGACAATGTAATCACATTTCGTATATTTCAGGAATGAAAAAACTGGGTTATCTGATGAGAGATATTTTCAACTTCCGTTTGTCATGATTAACCTTCGAATAAATGGGGTTTCCTTTTTGAAGATACCTATACATTTCATACTCATTCCAAATTGAAACTTCCATAACAACGTTCCACTTGAAATATTCAACCCCCAAAAAGTATTATGCAAGACAGGGACGTTTCTAGCCAATTATCAAAGGGGGTGTATTCCAAAAAAAAAAGATACCAAAAAATTTTAATTTCCGTAAATACCAACATAAATCAACAAGAAATGAACGAAACACAAAGACCCAATAGTTCTTTGGGTTCACTCCTGACTCATTCGATCATCGATCATTAACACAAAACACAATAAATCGCAAAACAATTCTATCTGTAAGAATTTTATTTACTATATTTTGTCTCAAAAGTTCCACAAACATTCGAGAAACATACTAAAATAATACTATTCCAGTCTTTTCATTATATTTTAAAGCTTATGTACCTACATTCGTGTCCAGAGAGCGGAGCGAGTCGCATATGACCCGAATGATCGAAATGATCGGGTCTTTTCGAGATCCGTGACCCGATCACGTCTGCATGGGTTGTGATCGAGTCAAAATGATTCGATCAATCGTGATCTACACAGCCCTAACGCCGACCTTAAGGTCGCCGTTCAGAGCGAGTAGGAAAAATAATCCATAGATGCGCCACTGTTCATTTTATGGAATATCTCCATAGAACTTAACATTATCATCACTTTGAGTTCTATGAATATCTCTCTAATTATGAATGGAATGTACAATCACAGAATACCTAACTACACAGAAGCGTCACTTAGCGTCGGCACTTTGATCTTCAAGGGGCAAATTTTCGTGACCTTCATTCTCTGTTAGGTAGTACATATGTCACTTTTGAGCGGATAATCACAGAATACCTAACTAATTTAGGGTATTCTGTGACATAATTCTATACTTCATTTATAATTCTATGGGTCCAGCAGGAAGTTTAAATTTCACATTGACATTTGTACTACCTAGCAAGACGAGATGATAGATAACCCAAAAAAATCCAACGTTGCCAGTTGTGTCATCTACATTCACCCGTATCTTCTGTCAATTAGGTTATGGCGCGAAAATTTGACATTTTGAATTTACCGCTATTTGAATATTATTGTAACCAGTGATATTCTATATTATCTATACTAAAATGCCTTTTATGTGCAAATTTTGTGAAAGTTTTCAGCAATAAATCCAACCACAAGCGACATATCAACGAAGTGCACAAGCAAACTGCAGAACCATTATCTTATGGAAAGGATAGTGTTTGGGGTAGCTGATGTTGTCTTGAACCAAACTGCAATAACACATTTTCAAACAACAGAAATCTAATGCAACATCTACATAATGATCACTTAATGAATTTTGAGATGGAATCTCATGTATTCCAGAATACAAATGGTTAGTAACAAAGCCTACACAGAACACAACTGCTTCACCGAACTCGTACAAGCTTCGAAGCATGGGAAGCGTACAGAAATGTACAAGATTTTAAAAATTAAGAAACACCTTTGACACAGTTCACTTCTGCTATGACTAATGCTTTGGCTTACATGTGCAACAACGAAAACCCTAGAAGTTTTGGGAGAATATTTCAAACATAATTATATAGTCACAATTTCAAGAAATGGGCATACTGTTACAGAGCAGAAGCAGGAATTAATACAAATATGCACTTTGGAGTCAATGCATAAGGTCATTAAATATTTCTACTTAGAAAGGAAAATTGTAACACGGCTTGATGAAGGATTGAATGCAGTGTTGAAGTATGTAAGAGACAAACCTGTAAAAAGAATTATTAGATTAAGTAAAGGTGAACATACAAAACAAACAAAATTAATGTCTCAAAATCATATGGAAGCTCAGACATACCGATGATTATATTATCACAACCAATAATTATAATGGAAGTTGGAATGTTTCAAGAAATCAACATACATATACTATTCTTCGATTATTGGATATGAGCAAATTTGCTCGTTTTGCGAAATATGTGCTCACATGTTTTCATGTGAATGAAAATTTCATTTGGAAAAAAAGGCAATATGTGAACACATTCACTTAGTATTAATGCAAATTCCAAAACAAGTGAAACCTGCAGTTAACTCGATTGTGGAAAATATATCTGATGAGTTGTTAGCGTTGACTGACAAAAAATTGAAATACACTAATAAAAAAATTTGTGATATAAAAGATTTAGCTTTGAGATTTGAATCTTTAGACTTCGAGCATTTCAATGATGAAATAATCAATAAAATTCATTATCACCTAATGATAGCAAGAAATTTAACACATTGTTCAGAGTTTTCTAATAACAAATTTCAGTCAACAAATGCATCCAAAAAAAGATTAATAGAACCCCAAATGAGATTTACTTTACAAAAAAAAAATATGTGAAATCAAAAACTGATCTGAAAAGAGCAACAATACAGGAAGCTATTAACATAGAAGAAAACTTGAGTCATGCATGTGAAGTTTCATTCCTTTATATATCTGCTGAGCCACTGAATGATCATCAATATTGTTGAAGTTATTTTTTAAGATTTTTGTATACTTCTTCAGTTCGCTTGTTATATGCTAAAATGTGCTATCACTTTGCTTAATGTGTGTAGTTTTCTACTTTCAAGCCAAAAATGGTCGAAAATGATTGGATATCCATCCCTGGAAAATAATTCCAGGTTCCATAATTTGCCGGTTTTCGGACGGCCGTCCGTCAGTCCGTATTCACTAATTTTTTTGTAGAAAATAAGATGGGGGTTTTAAATTTTTTCCCATGGAAAATTTTGGTCATCTGACTCATCTCAGTTGAGTTCCTTAATAATAAGCAGAATGATTGTGGTGGTTCCGGAATTATTGGTAATTGAAATTAATCTTTTCCTGTATTTTCAAAACTAGAAATCCTTTTGATTTGAAATGTAATATTTAGGAGTAGAATAACAATGCGCACGTACGTGTGCAATATTAAAAGATTTTTATTTGTCACATTATGTTTTTTCAAAAGAGAAAAGTCGCTCTGTAAATCACCCTTATCTATATTGAGGAGAGCACCACTCCGTCACTTTTAAATCTGGATGGTCGACTAGATATAGTCTTAAAAATTTAAAGCATATACAGCGAATGAACAAGCTGGCAAAAGTATTTCAAGGTGAATAATAAAGTATAATGTTATATCAATTAGAAAATGGACATGATGTTTTTTCATCCTTAAGTAGAGTACCATTTATTCAATTCGATCCATAACTCGAATTTAACTTCGCACAAACCTGAAAAAAACTACATTCAATGTACTTTTATTAACTTTTGAGAAATATGAAAATATAAAATCTATACATTCATAGTGCTTTTATTAACCTTTGAAAATATGAAAATTCAATCTGACCAAAAATTGTCAGATTCTGACGTATTTTGGTACGACTTAACTTTTTTGTCTTTCAGCGTCTGAAAATACAACAGTATCACGAGAAAGGGCGAGCTTTCTTGTACTCTTTTGAGAGAAAAATTATTATTCGGAGATTTAATAATACTTGTACTCATGAGTTTTTTGCTTGAAGTGGAATTATTGCGTTGAAGAAACTAGGAAAAATATCAATTTGCACATAAAAGGCATTTTAGTATAGATAATATAGAATATCACTGGTTACAATAATATTCAAATAGCGGCAAATTCAAAATATCAATATTTCGCGCCCTAACCTACTTGACAGAAGCACGGTCTTCTGAAGTAGGCCATGACCGTGAATGTAGATGATACAACTGGCAACGTTGGATTTTTTTGGGTTATCTATCATCTCGTCCTAGCAAGGCACAAGCGTCATCAAATAAAGTTTTGGCGGGAAGGCGGGAAGACGCTTCTGTGTAGTTAGGTATTCTGTGGTACAATGACCCTCTCTATCCGAAAATCGCTGAACTATGAAATTAGTGAATATGTGGGTAAGGATGAACTCATATGAATTTCATTGAACAGACAGAGATGGCTCAAGGCTCAATTTCCTTAAAATGTACCAAATTTCAGTACCTAGTTGACCGTCTCGTTTGTCTCTGCTCTGCCACAATATTTGAAAAAACAGAAACTCATTTCTGACATTCACATCTAGGAGCATAGAATATTCTATGCTCCTATATGTTCTGTGGTTCACATTCACGCACATTCACGCTGTTGAGCCCGTAAACCCGTACTACTGAAGAAGAGGAACATCATACTCATGTGTTCTGTGCTCCTTTATTATGTGTCAGTTCTGTGTATTTTGAATGAGTCGTAGTTCTGTCAAGAACTTTCCAATTGTCAGTCATAAATGTAAATAAATATTAGCAGATTAGTTTTCATTAATACCAGAAATTATCAATTCCGTCAAACAAAATGTCCAAAGATAATCCTCATTTCGATAGAGACTTGGATTTATCCAATGCTAATAGAGGTGTTTGGCTTGTGAAATTACCTAAATATATTGCTAATAGGTGGCAAAAAGCAGCAAGTGATATAGATGTTGGAAAATTAAAAATTACCAAGTAAGAATTCATTCTAAATTTAATTTAAATAATATGTATATAGATATGAAGGAGGCGATGTAATTTCTCTAATTCATATTATTAATTTTTCAGGGCACCCGGTGATAAACCTCAGGTATCTTTAACATTATCTGCTGCAACTATGAATATTCAAGAAGAGGGAGAAGAAGCTATTCCAAAAGATCATCGATTGGATGTGTCTACAGTAACTCAACAGACCTTAGGAGTTTTTTCACATCTAATACGTAAGCAGGTATCATTGTATTTGACCTTAAGGTCGCAGTGGACTGTAACCCCTTTTCACATAACTATATCATTGTATTTGAAAAGGTTACAATTCAATTTGAGATGTACAATAATATAATCAACGGATAATTGGGAGCCCTTTTCAATTACATGGTTGTAACTTGTAATACAAGGAAAAATAAATTATTGCTTTTAGAATACGCTATTTGTCAAGATCCTTTTTTTGAAAAAATGTTGACTAGCAAATAGAAATGATAGAACTTGAATGAAAATCTGACATCAAGAGGGAATCCTCCGAACTATTTTTCTCAGGCTTCTTATTTGGAAATTTTTTGCGAAAATTCAAGTTCTACCTCATATTTTAACAAGTTCAGCAAAATATGGTCTAATCTTTTATTTTATATATAATAACCATATTCAATATCTTATAGCTATGTTTGGTCACATTAACTGTACATATTACCCAAAACTTTTTTTTCAAGATCACTCTCTTAAAAAGAATTATTGTTTCAGCTGTGTCATCAGATTCAGTTGTACCTGAATCTGAAAAACTATATATGGAAGGCAAAATTGTACAGAAGTTAGAATGCCGACCTTATGCAGATAATTGCTACATGAAACTCAAATTACAGTCAATTAAAAAGGCAGCAACACCTGCTAGACAAGTTCAACAATTGGAGAAAATTGTGAATACATACAAACCTGTGTCAGATCATAAAAACAATGTAAGTTATCCTTTATATATTCTACACCATGAATTTTCCATTTCATATTTTATCGACCCACAGTTAATGGCCATTTGAGTCAGTTATAAAGAACTGCTATTTTTGTTTCAGATTGAGTACATGGAACGTAAAAAGGCCGAAGGGAAGAAGGCCAGAGATGATAGAGATGCAGTCATGGACATGTTATTCAATGCTTTTGAGAAACATCAATATTATAATATTAAGGACCTTGTGAAAATTACGAGACAACCTATAACATATTTGAAAGAAATCCTCAAAGATGTTTGCAATTATAACTTGAAAAATCCTCATAAAAATATGTGGGAACTTAAACCAGAGTATAGACATTATAAACAACCAGAAACATCAAAAAAAGAGGATGAAGACATGGAAGACTAGAAATATTTTGTGATTTTTTAACCATGTTATTTTGAAGCTGTTACCCTTCTGTATTGTTATGAAGCTAAAATGATGATCATATGAATTGTTTAATAAGATATTATTCTTATGCAATTATTTGATATTGATTTGATTTCTAATTTGAAAGTTGTTGAAGGATATCATAATAAAAGCATTTCATGTGCAGTATTTATCATCTACTTCAAAAATATGTAACTAATTTGTGGATAAATGGTTTTCTTTGTAATAATGAAAAAAATATATTTTTCTTGATAAATAGTTTTGAAAAATGCTGGTAACAAAAAGTATATTTTTTTTAATGCTATATTTTCCTATAAATATAAAGTTTTATCAGCATCTTCTACAACAGCCTCATCCCAAGGTCCATAAATATTTTCCTTATATTTCTGGTATTTGACAAATAACAATGGACAAATGAAATTGATGAATATTAAACTAATCAAGAATATAATGGTAACAAATCCAGACACAAGATTTAAAAAGTATAAATCACATAATGCTAAGGCCAATGTTATCAACACTGAAAACTTAGTGTCCACACGTAAGTGTGGAAATAAAACAAAACACTCTATTGCTATGGTTATAAGAATAAAGGCATGGTGTGTTGATGATAACCTGGAAGCCAGGCAGATTGAAGCAAAAATTGCTGCACTCAATGACAAACTGTTGGATACTATATTTGCATTTACTCCATAATCGAAAAATATCAAATGAAGTAGGAGCATGAATGAGGTCATGGTATAAATTGTATCTGTACTTATTGTATCAGTTAAAGTATACAATACTGGTGAAAATAGATGACCAAATACAATATAAATAAGCAATGTTCTAAGATCATGACTGATCATATCAAAGAAGGCACCATTAATATATTGGAATTTATGTAACAGAAAACCCATTAAAGTTAAACAGTTAAAAGTATTGAAGATCAAATTTGGTGGAAGCCATTCATTATAGAGATATATGTACACTAAAACAAAACCAATAACAGTACAAATTTCTTGGACAACCAAATTCGCACCTAAAAAAGCGTCGAAATAAGTAACTTCCTTGAAATCAATATTTTTCTTCAAGTCACGCAGAAAAGTATTGTCTGTATAATTGTCAGGGTAATTTTGGTGTTTATAAAGTACTTTTTCCCATGGTGCCATGATCTAGCTTGTAGCTTTTTGTCAATGTGTTTTCCTCATTCCAACTGATAAAAACGGAAAAGAGAACTTTTATTATTATTTATTTTTTATAAATAAAAGGTTATAATTCTTGAAACACAGAACATATATAAATACCATAGATATGCTATCTAACAAACTACAGTTTTGTCTACGGTGCAATCAGCCCTATGTTTTGTTTTTAAACAGATGTTCGTGATTAAAACCGCAGCAGTTCTTAAAAAAAGATCATTTTTATTTGCATAACTTTCCAAATAAATTCTTGATCTAGTGTGCTGAAGACTGGAATTTCTTTGATTTCTGGCTATTTTATGTTCAATTTTCTGTGATATTCTCAAATCGTAGATTGAAGAACTATCTCAATTTCAAATCCAGGAAGATAGATGCATAGAACACCTGGTGTAACGACTCCCTACTAAAAATCGTGACCAAAATTTGTAGATCAAAGCGGCATCCTAGATTTCAGATTTTGGTCTAGTTCCGGAATAAATCCGCAATATTTATCGGTCGTGGCGCTACTGCGGCAACGACAAAAAACGCGACCCCTTTCGGGAGAAATGAAAAGCTGCACAAAATATCACGTTTTCGATCGACAAGAAAGTCTTAAACAAAATCTAATCAGTGCCAACACCAGGTATTTCTATGCATCCAGGAAGTTAAATCAAAATTATTCGTGTATTTTTCATTTATCACTTGAGAAAAATTTAATTATTTCGTAGGAATGAATAGTATCAGTGAGTCGTGTATTGATTTGAAACGAGAATACGATGCATGCTTCAATACATGGTTTTCTGAACAATTTTTGAAAGGAAATTATGATGATTCAATGTGTTCAACACTTCTCAAAACATATCAAAATTGTGTTAAGGTACATTTTATCAGTCCTTCTAATGTAGGTAATGAGCCTAATATGAATCATTACTTCCAGAAAGCTATGAAAGAGCAGAATATAGATATTCGTGAAGTCCAACGAGATTTTTTGGGTACCGAAAATGAACAGAAAACACCTAACAAATGAGAGGTCAGAAATATTAAGCCGTTGAATGTACAGTTTTATAGTGGGTCATGTGAAATGCAGGAGATACATTATTTATATCTTGATTTTCATCAGGAAGATGACCTTTTATTATCGTTAAACTATTTATGTTGAATAAAATATGTCCTGAACAACACGATCTTTAATTTTCAGAGCATATCCCAACACATTTCAGATTTTCAAAGGATCAAGCAGTTTAGAATATTTTACTTTTTAGGAATTACATGTACTTAGGAGGTGAGAACTTCGCTCCTATCTGAAAGGCTGGGATTCAAGTATCTAATCAGGGTTTTCTAAGCTTATTCACTATTGGGATTATAGAGATGTTCCAATACTTTCAATACAGGGAACCATCTGATACAAGCTACTTTCAACCCCAGTACCAAAGAGTAGATATCTACTCTTTGCCAGTACTATGGGCTACGAATGTTTCGTTATTTTAATGAAAGGTGTTAGGTAATTAATTGAGAGAGAAAATAATTGTATTGGTCTTCCGAAGAAATAATCACACGAAATTATAATCAAATGACCATCGAACCAACAAAATTCTATAAGCATTACTTATATTAATTTATTTATAATGAAAAGAATATAACAAGATCATGACTTATGGTACAGCATTATTTTCCAGAAACGAATTTTGACAAGCTTTCCAGTAGCCCTATATATGCAGAATGTTCAAATGCCGTGCTGTATCCAGAAAGCCTTTCCACAAACTCATTGGAGATTCCCTTGTCCTCTAAGTAGTTCAAAATGAGGTCATATAAATACTGAAAATAAGATAAACAATGAAAAATAGGAGAAAATTGTTATTGTCTTGTCTGCATTACCGAATCTACAACTTCCCCTGATACTGCATATACATTTTCATTCCATTCACCTTCGTAAATACTTATTTCATCTATTCCAAAAATATCATCTGCAAAACAATTAATCAGTTGAACTAATTCAGTACTTGCAAAGACTATGGATGCGTTTTTATTTCAATCTGTTTCTGTGGATTTAATCAGCGATGAGAATACAATTGACATAACCTCATCCAAATCCACTGGAATTTTGGAATTCAATATGATGAACATAAATACAAAACCCAGAGAATTGGGAGAAATGATTGGTTTAGTTTATCTTTTTATTGGACAATGAGTTCAGTTTAACTACCTGCTTTCACTCATTGAATAAAAATAAAATCATTTATGATTAATCAATTAGATATTTTGATTAAACTAACAACGCATCCTATATTGTTATGAATAAACTTTCAAGAATATTCGAAACTTCTCACTATATTCTCCGCTATCATCGCCAGGACTGGAGAATGAGCAGACAAGGTTGAGAGTTGTATTGCCCCTTAATATTTCGACTTTGAATGCAGGCTTGGACTTCAACTCTCCCAATTCAGGTTTGTCCATATTTGGGTCCAGATCTTCAACATCTTGATCTACAGTATGATTGACATTGAAAGTAATTTTAATGCTGAAATAATGAGAGAAAGATAAAGACATAGCTGAGTGAAATTTTGTCAAGACATCCTTACGTTTCATCACCTACTTCTTTGACCAATGTAACTTCAGCTCCATTCAGTTTTGCTTTGAAACCATCTAGTTCTGATGGTATAGTTGTCGTTTTTTGTGTTTTTCGTTCTGCCAATATTTCTTCTGTGAGAAATTCTACTAATTCTTTTTCAGCTATAAAATAGAAATTAAAGTTCAATATGCTTATTGAACCGCAGTGAGAAGAATGGGTCCAATGGTGAAGATCTATTGAATGAGAACTGGTTGCGAAACGTTGGCATTAGCTGAAATTTGCTGATTATTTAACCACCTTCCTAGTTCCCAATCAAATTAATTTTCATGATGTTAGAGGAAGTGACTCTTCTTGTTTAATTGAAATGTTTACAAAATAAAAACTAGTTACAGAAATGTTTCACTAGCATTTGGATTCCAAGATTTTTTCGCAATACAAAAACAATGTAGTGCAAACAGAAAAGTCATTGAATAGGAGCATTTAGACTGAAGATCCCATAACCTTGAAATAAAACTCCCAACAGCCTCAGTCTTGTTCTTATTTTTATCAGGCTGAATTTTTGGTACCCTGATATAGTTATGTGTAGACGTTCTTCAATTCTTAAGTAATTTATTGACTCGAAGGCATAACACACATCTTTTGAAAACATATATTGATGATACTAGTAATTTCAGTCAAACAGGAGCAAAAAGAGATTTTGAAATTTAGGGAGATACAGTGTTGTCCCACTGGACTTAGTTACTGTGCGGTGATATCACCTCAGAACACAGCACAGTTTTAGTTGAGAAATTTACTGAAATTAGGAGGACCCCATGCAGTGTCAGAAAAATTTGATGTGAATTTCCACCAAAACCTGAAAATATCGTTACCTTTAGAATGAGCGTTACTCTTTCCACACCCACAACTACAATTCAGGCTATGGCTTAATAAAGTTTTTTTTTGTAATTGTGAATTTCCAGACATACACCACATATTACGGATTATTTGGCGTTGCAAATGATTCACATGAGAAGTAACTGTAAGTGGCTTTGTACATTTTAGTACAAGTTTCAAACTGCTAATAGTTCTACAAGCTTTAAATATGTGATTAACATTCATTTTGCCGGTGATTAGTTACCCTTATTGAAATTTGAAACAGAAAATGCTCGGTTGCACGAGTAACTCCAAATCAGAAGCAGGTTAGTAGCGACCACAGAACATACAATATACAATCAAAGGCCAGGATTTGTCTTTGATATAATCACAGATTATTATTTCTTGATCTATGGTTAATGATATTGGTGTTCTGTGGTTTATCCCTTCACCACAGAACAACACCCCGTCAAAGAAGTTCGATCGCGCAGAAGTCAAAAGATCCACATTCTCTGACATGGCGATTCCAAATACTGATGAGGGCGCTGCTGACTGTAAACAAACATGGCGGAATTTCAGTAATCTCTTTTGAAGCTACGTTGTTTTGATATGTAAAACAGATTATTTTAAGTGAATTTTTTAGTTCTCGTGATGATTTTGTGGATAATTTCAGTGAATTAATGTATTATTGACAGTACAGTGTCGAGTTTATAAAATTTTGTTATGCAAATTGGCTTTTTTCCTTCTAATTGGATCGACAATTCACGAGGTATACCATGGAAATTATGTAAATAAATTATTGTTTTGAATGTTCTTTATTTTCATGGAAATATACTACAAAATAGCAACACAAAAAGATTCACATCTGCCTAAACTATGATCAGAATGTGAATAAGTCCTGATGCGACATGACAAACATGAAGATCTGTATGGTATATCCTTATAATTAAGTATCACTTGAATATTCCCAAAATGTTAAGCGGTAAATTCATCAATTCAACCTCAGAACTTGGCCACTGAATACAACCTTCCAAAATATCTGCTAAATACTTAATATATTCACTAAAAATATTGTTCGCAGTTGTTCGAGAAACAACGAAAATCTCTTCTCCATCAATAGTTTATCCATGCTTTTCTTCAGTGGAGATTTTTTCAATATAGCGAAGGCATTAGTGATAAATAGTATTAAGGCATCTTTCTCAGGATCAGGAAATTTATGAAAACGTCAAGACTGGTGTTTATTTTTCCTTGAAGAGCAATTGGAACCACAACAGTTGAATACAGTTTTTTTTCAGCACTAGAACTAAGCTTACTCATTGTTCTATAATCGATGCACTGGCCTAAAATTAAATATAACATTAGCATTAAAACATGAACCCCTTCGCTCAGATACTTCACCTTATTTAATTCCTATCCTACAGAATAATAAAGGCGCAGCTTAGTACCGTGAATTACGATTTTCGTAACACTTTTATTGATAATTGTGGTATCAACCTTTCTCATCAGTTCTGCACCAGAAAATCAAACTCAAACAAGACATCTGGTAACCTAAAACATGATAACTTTGTGAATAATATTTTAAATGAATAACACTGATATAAATACCTTCTCAACAATTTTTATTTAAATACTAATTAATCTGTTCAGAGCACTATAAAAACTTCGAAATATCACTCAAGAATACCTGGATATGATGATATGAAAGAAAATATTATTGCTCAAAAGCACGCGAAACATAGAAGATCTCTAAGCATTACTGATTTCGAAGTTTGGAATTTTTGCCGAAAGAGGGCGCTTTGATCTTTGGATTCGTAGTGACTAAATAATTATATAGTCACTGTATGGATTCGCTCAAACGAACGCTAACGGAGCAAGTGGAGAGAAAAGAGTGGACGGAACGCAGCTAATATTATTGATCTGTGGTGTCCATCACAGATTCTGTGATTTCTGTCATTGAGTCAGGAAATAAATTTTTTTAATTTATCATTTCCAAATTCCAATGAACTGATGAAAAAGACTGGACTTTGTTGATACTTCGCTTATATTACTTTTCCGACTCTCCGTGCTTTGATTTCTATAAATAATAGTCTATATTTCAGAAACTTAATTTTCCTTC
This sequence comes from Adalia decempunctata, assembly GCA_951802165.1. NCBI lineage: Eukaryota > Metazoa > Arthropoda > Insecta > Coleoptera > Coccinellidae > Adalia > Adalia decempunctata. The sequence goes on from OX637695.1 coordinate 42,424,330, forward strand.
AATGAATGTGAAGTGTTAAGATACTCATGGCAGGATCAGCTTTAAGGCGCCTTATGGCGGAATATAAGCAACTAACTTTAAATCCTCCAGAGGGCATAATAGCTGGACCAATAAACGAGGAAAATTTTTTTGAATGGGAAGCTCTTATCACAGGTCCAGAAGGAACATGCTTCGAAGGTGGTGTTTTCCCTGCCAAACTAGTTTTTCCTCCAGATTATCCTCTGAGTCCACCAAAAATGCAGTTTACCTGTGAAATGTTTCATCCCAATATTTACTCTGATGGTAGAGTGTGTATTTCAATATTGCATGCTCCAGGAGATGATCCTATGGGTTATGAATCAAGCGCCGAAAGATGGTCACCAGTTCAAAGTGTGGAAAAGATACTTTTATCAGTTGTTAGTATGCTTGCTGAACCGAATGATGAGAGTGGTGCTAATGTTGATGCTGCTAAAATGTGGAGGGAAAATAGGGAAGAATTCGATAGAATAGCAGAAAACCTGGTTAAGAGGACTTTAGGCATTTCAAACTAATAGTGTCCTGTGGGGATATTCTTATATAGGAAGCAAACAATACTTTGCATTTGGTGACTATGATTATATGAAGAAAGTAGGCTATTGACTTCAGAAAGTAAGGCTTATCTTGCATCAAATGGATGAATATAATGGTCAGCAACAGGAGTTCTACCTGGAATGGCATAAGCTAATCCCTGCAGTTTTTATCCTATAGGAACTTTTCTCTCTATTTATATAGCACACATTCCTAATTTCAGTTAGTATGTCAGAATCTTGTTTGTAAAATAAAAATTGATAAATTTACATCGAACATCAATGTCCTTGATATTGGAACCAACTCAATTTTATAAAATTATGATGCAGATATTATCAACTATTTATATTCTCCCCACTCTGAATGGCATAATTTGCAATATTTTTTTATTAAGGTTTTCGTAAACTGTTTATAATAACTGATGAGTACCTGCTTCAAAAATTGGATGTTTTTAACATTTTCTCAGTTCTTAAATTTCTGCAAATTGGTAACAAGATATTTTTATGTTCGTGGATGGTAAATCTCACTATTGTGAAATAAAATAACGATTAATAGAATATTAAATGAATTGTTCTTTTTACATAAACATAAATTCCATAGATTAATCTTTATTTCACTTTTACAGGCTCTGTTTCGTCATCCTCTGTGTTACAAGTGTTAAGAGCAGGTTCAGACTCTGCCCTTTTCAAACCGTTTCCAACATCATCTTCAAAATCAGCTGTTATATTAGGAAAACTCCTTGTAATAATGTCATCTTCTATGCCTTCTCCTTGTGTGTTTTCAGTATCTACTTTCAATACTTCTTCATTCAATGTTGCATTCCTCAAATCAACTGTGCTGTTTGCAAAAATTGCAGCTGAGCCTAAATCATTTGGCATAAGTTGTTCATCTTTCAAATTTTCTGAACCATTTATGTTTACTAAATTATCTTTCTGATGTAAGGCATGAACTGGACTAGATGCTACTTCTTTGCCTGTATCTTTCACAGATTCTTTATTTGTTAATAATTTGATATTCATGGGAGACATCAGTAATGCTTTATCATGTTTGTGCTGAGTTATCAAATCACATGCTCTTCCCATAACCAAGATACTAGTCAGAATTTTCCACTGAATTATTATGATATAAATGAGAGAGCATACAAAAACATTGAACCAAGTTTCGATTGTTGTTGTTGCAATCAAGATTCTGATTAAAACAACTCCCAAAGGTAATGGTATGAACCCCATTCTCCTAGCCACTAGATCACAGCAATCAGTGAAGGCATGATTTTGCCTTGTCTGTGCCAAATCATATGCTAAGCTGGTTGTATAATCTTTATAAATATCTAGGCTCAAGTCATTGAATTTAGTGATGAAAGCATGCTTCAACCAGTCGACAAAAAATTCTACTACCAACACTACCACACAATCTGGAAGCAACAACCAGAAGTGTTCTGTTTTCCATGAATACTCCTTCATTGTTTGCATTACTACAATGAAAAGCAGAAAACACAAATGGAATCGTTCTCTAACGTCACTGCAGGACAATTGGAAAAGATTGTTCTTATCAAACTTTTTGAAAACACTTCCTTTCAGTTCAACAAAATTGTTGGACATCATAATTGTCAATAGAACTTTATTACTGGAATTAATAGCAACATTCAACGTTGTTGCTTGAAGCAACACCAGAATACTATGCAAAATAACATAAACCATTGCCAAAAACAGATGAGCAACAATTCCTAAGTGCTCCCTTTTTCTTCTCTTGGGTTCTGTTGCTGTCCAAAATAATGCATCAATTGCATCTTGACCTATTGATGAAAATAATCGGTCCCCTACCTCCAACATGTTATAAAAGAGATATAACTTGATTGTTGACTGGCTCTTAATTAAATGATACAGTACATTAGGATCAATTAAACAAATCACCATGCTACAAAAAATTAAAATAATCACCCTCAGAATATCACAGACTTTAGCAGGGGTCAAATTTCCTCTGCTTTTAAAACCAAAACATTTATAGGCAGGTTTTATCATAAGGGCCCAAAGAGCAGCAGCTACTCGTATAGGGAGGAATGCACATATAAACAAAAATGAATCTGTACATTGCATAAAGCCATAGAGCATGTAACGTTCTACTTCCATTGGAATTTTCATGAAGGAATAAACTTTTTCTCTTTTAGCAGAATATCTTTCCTCATCATGTTCCAGTTGGTAATCCATTGTCAACTCATATCTCAAAAAGGAAAATAATGATTTTGTCACATCTGAAAAACAATAATTGACGGAATTAAGTATATTCACATAATACTTTTAACTTCTAAAATCGAAACGGTCTAGAAAACTTGATGGAATAATTCAGGATTCAGAACAAATACAACAGCAAATCTTTGATAGGCAAAAATATGATATTATGACCATTTTATTGTGAAGTGGTTTTCCAAGATTCATATACCAGAAGCGAATCTCAATAATGGCCAACTGGAAAAGCTGTTGAAGAAATAAAGCATGGCCTCTCCAATAAGGAACACTGACTAAGCCTTGATGAAATCGAATACTGGATCACAGTAGCTTATACTTAGACTAAATCACGAACAACCCGGAAAATTGTACCTTACCTTTACTGAAAAAATTGGGTGGACTTTCCTTAGCACCATCTATACTGTCGCCTTTCCTAAGGTTATTCAACATACTGCCTGTGCGAAATAATACTCTTTTCGAAGATTTTGAATTGTTGAAGTCATTTTTTTCATCATTAAATTTATCATCAGAAGTCATATCAAAATAGAGACAATAGGGGTTAAGGCTTATAAACTAAACTTCAGAAACTTGAACCACAGACCATTGGTCTGTGCTTTTAACCTTAGAATAAAGAATTTTATATTCTATGGCTTTTACCAAAGATATTCTACAATAGGCGTAACCAAGGAAGCGGTACGCCCCCTAGCGTTAACGAATGAACTAACGCAAAGACACTACATTGTTTTGTTTACAGTTTGAATTACACGTGTTTCATTTAGATTATTGTTTCATTTTTGTTCTGAGATCATGAATAACTATTGTTGTGTACCTAATTGTTCATATTCAACTAAAAGAAATCCTGAATATAGTTTTCATACCCTTCCAAAAGTAGGAAATGAAAATGACTGGTTTTTCACTTGAATATCTCTTCTGTTTAACAGATTTATTATCCACAATCAAATCACATTCAATTGAACAACTCTTAACACAAACCAGAACAAAATCTCTTTGCCAGAACAACGTGTGAAAGCATGCTCAACGTAAAAGCATTCGCAACGTAAACAAATATATGTTTGTAGTGTGTAGAGAGTAGTTCTGATTCTCGCCGATATGGCGCTACGATCTTAATTTCAGACGCCTATAGAGCGAGAGTGAGATGCCAGAGCTGCTGCCAGCTTTTCACGCAGTAAACCGAGACTGGCGTCTCACTCTCGCGTCCCCACTGCCTAGTTATTCTTCTGTAGCGCGCTCCTGGTTGGTCACTTTCATTAATTAATAACTTATTAACTACTTTATCAAAAAATTTCAAACATGGATATTTGGGCTTAGAATATTTTTCACTTTCGATCCCCTCAAGGAAGTGCGGGACTTCTGGAACACTGTATATAAGATACTTTTTGCTTCACACTAGGCACTTTCCGCACAGATTACATACTCTGACTTTCCGTTTGAGCGTTACGGAACGTATATGGGTATGTGTCCCGTGCAGGTCTCACTATACATCTCGCTTCTCCGGTTTCTCTGAAATGGGGAAAATGATAAAAGGCAGATATAGCGAAATTCGAAATGAAATCCCGAACAGAGTGCAGGCGCAGGACGGATCTCCTACGTCCCGTATCGCCACCATAGTGGTCTATTAGATGTTCTGCGAGTGGTCAGTCGAAGGATTACTTTTGAGACATGAGTATTTCGAACACAGGATTAATTTTATTCGAAAATAAAATTTCATATTTCTGACTTAAATCGTTAAGAAAAACATTCTTAAGAAAACAAAACGAAAAACTTGTCTCTAAACGCTTCACGAACTTGAGCTGAGTGCACCTGATTGAAGCTGGGAAGATAATAGCCTGGATTACCTTCACATCCCATACAGAAAGTATAAACTTTTTTGACTTAATTATTAGCATCTCTACTGGGCATGGACTGGTGCAAAATTTTATAGAGGACATTAGTTTTTTTGCTAAGGAACCTCCATCTGTCAGTGTACGTATCCTCTAAGGTGTTCCAGGCCGAGGCAGTTCAAGCTTCAAAGACTCCTTGTGGAATGCCTAGCAGACAAAGTTTAGTATCGACATTTTTTTACTAGGATATTTTGAATTATATAGAATCTGAGTGTTTGTTTTTGCAAATCTGAAAATAATTTCCATGGCCACTTTCTGATACCACTTCATTCCTTTGAGAAGAACATTCTCATATGAAGACATCTGATCACTGTAAATGAAAAGACCACTCCACTCACTCTACAATCAAGCGATAAGGGGTATATATGTTCCGTACAATATTCGACTATAAATGTGATAGAATTCCATAAACAATCAGCCTGGTGTCAACAACGGAAAGTTTAGTACAGGACAATTAGACCACATGCTGCAGCGAATGTGTTTACTCTGAGTGATCTCTTTCATAGGTTTCACAGAACACACATTGAAATAAACTAGGTATACCATAATCTAATCTAGAAAACTATACAACTCAATAATATTCATTTGTTTTCCAAGTAATAAAAAATCTATCATTAACTGCAATGCAATCCATTTTAAAATCTCACAGTACAAGTAGCATGTTACCAACAACGAAATTAATATGCATATGGCTGATCTTTGCCGGTTTCATGATATTTCATGTATGTTTCCACATGTGAAAAGTCCTTCTTATCTTCTTGCCATCCCCTTTCTGGAGCTACTTCATACTTGAATCTCGAGTCCAACTCTCCATACACTTTATTAACAGCCTCTATTTGGTCTCTGAACTTTCCAGCTATACATTTTTTTCCTGATAATGGGTCTGTTATATCACCATAAGTATAAATTATATCCTTTACTTCATGAGTAATAAGTCTAGTCATCTTCTCAGACAGTTGTTTTATCAGAACAACATCACCTGTCTTACATTTCTTTTCAGGATCATAAGCATAAATGAATTCCACTTTGGGGAAATACTACAAATGAAACTGATTAGCTCAACGGAAAATTATTTCCAAAATAAATTACCATATTCAAATTAGTATCCAACTCTAATCGTTTGATCTTGAATTTCGAAGCATTTTGTTTGATGCTGGGAACACATTGGCCTAGCAACATAGTAATTTTGCTAGCTGCTTTCAATGCCATGTTCATAAGAACCTTTGGTTAGAGGTGGTTAGAGACTTAAAAACTAGAGGTTAGAGCTGGTTTTGGTTGTTCTAGGGCGGTAAGCCAGTTCTTTATTCTTTAATATATGCGGTGAGCTCGCAAAAATTCACAGAACTAAAGATTGATCTTTGCAAAGAACATTTAATAAATATATAAATATACATGCAGTCTCTCAGCAACTCTCAGTTTCTGATCACAGACCTGTGTTCTGATGGTCTCTTCTTATATATATGTCATAGATTAAAGAAATATGAGTGTGGTCCGTAAATCAACCAAGGTACCAAACAACCAAACCAACGTTTTCACAGCGGTTACGTCAATTCTGACAGCGGTACATGTCAAATCATCAACCAAAGCTGTATTTACGGGACGCCCGGGGATGAACCATTTGTTTTTATTGTGGACTTAGAATATTCGGAATATTCTTCGTCAATGGAATGGGTTCATTTCAACTTGGGAAACTGATATTGTGCAAAACATTGGATTATGGAATCGTATCGCATTGTTTTGGCTATTCGATTTATTCGAAATATATATTGATTGTTTGAAGCTTAAGCTTTAAGTCTTGATTGTCTGATGGATCTCTTCCTAAAAAGAATATGCAGGAAAAAAGATTTTCTGTATGATGAAGGTTCATTCAAAATTTCACACTTTTAATTGTCCTATCCTGCTCCATGGGATTGACGTTGGACTGCTACCTGTCCTCACTGAAACCAGTTAAGTCACAATTCCTAACTGTATTTTTCGAACGATTTATTATCCATATGTGAAACATTCAATGTTCGTATAGCAACAACATTATGAGGAGAGTTAAAGATGAAGTAATGTTTTTAAGCCTCTAAAATCGGTGAATGGCTCACTGACAGATACCTTAGAATGCCTTAGATCATTGATTCTTTGTTTCGCAGAAACACTCTTCCCTAATACAATTGGATTTATTGACAATATGCATGTAAGAAAACCAGAGGACTATTTTATCGTATATTCACATAATCATTTGTAAACAATTTTTTTTAGACCATTTAAGATCATAAAATGAAATTTATTTATTCACCCAGGTGGAGTTGGATCAAATCATGAAGCGTAGTTAGATCTAAACCTTCATGAACCCAAAGTTGGAAAATTCTCGAATAATACTCTGTTAGCTAGGGATAAGACTTCTGTTTACCAAAATTATTAACTATAAAAACAATGATCATTGAATAACGTCCAAAAAAAATTAATTTTATGGTCAAAAACAAGAACTATAATAGAATTCTGGAGAAGGACTATGCAAGAAAGGGGTGAGATGTATCAACCGTTATTTTATTGATGATACAAAAAAGATTGCAGTTGATATAGCAACTAGTGTGGAATTGGTGGTTGCAGTTGAACAGTTTGAAGAAAATAAACTCTTGTTAATCAAAAACATAACCCAAACATTGACTTTCTCTCATCAACACTTAGACAGTCTCAGTTGATGATATTTTAAGGAGTAATATTTCGACAAGATGAGAAATGGAGTGAACATTTAGAAGAATTATTCAAGAAGCTGTTCTGAGGTATTTTCACTATATGTAGAATGATGCACATTGGAAATTAGGAAAAAAGCAATGGCTGCTTACAGAGCCAACTTCCGTAGCTGGGCCTCCTATATTACATATTTATTTTTTTCACACCTAGATGCTGAACATCTGTATTTATCACATGCAAACTCTAGTTTTCTCCAAAAAAAAATAGTATTCATTCATTAGGACAGATACATAAAACTCCTGTAATTTTTATGAACAAATTCATGACATTCTCTTAAAAGTCTCGAAGGTCTATTTTTATGATCGAAGGAGCAGATTTTCGATATAAATGGATTCTCTATACTAGTGTCTTTGTTGAATAGAGAAGTCTTGTAATATACAGGGTGAGTCTTTGACTTGTACATATATTTTAACTGTAGATTCCTCTCATCAAACGAAACACTTTTTTCCTATACCATTTTTCAAAATTCGGTTTCGTTTGAAAGATACAGGGTGTCAAAAATCCATGAAATTAACACTATTCTTTCCATATATTCGAAACCGATAATCCGAATGAACTGAATTTTGGTTTATTGTTTACTCTATTCATGGTGCATATTCCTCAATTGAAACTTATTCCATATTCCTTCTAGTATAAGAGTTACAGCCTACTCGTCTCATGAATTCATGCAAAAATACTATAAAATCACTCGAAAAAGATAAACGGTTCATATTTTCGAAAGAATCAACCATTTTAGAAAATAAAAGTATTCCTATATTTTTTCAATAAAACGCGTCGTTTTCGAGTTATTCCTAATTGTATACGAACAAATTCGAGGAAAAAATCATGAATTTCATAAAAAAACTGAATGCAACCCTGAATTAAATATCATCGAATATTATGTATTCTCTGATCTTAACAAATTAACAACGTTGTCAATGTTTATCAACTTCGTCAAGACTAAAATCTACATGATGGAAAAACGTTCGATGTAATAATTGAATTCTGAGAAGCATGAAATGAAATTACACAGTCTATAAGCACAGTTTCTATTGAAAATTTATTGTTACCGGTCTTTCAGGAAAATATCTATCTCAACAATATTATCCTCTTGGAGATTTCAATCGGTCTGCACATCACAATCATCACCTGTTTGCTTTATTATCTGCAAGTAAATTTAGATAGATAATTAAGGTTATCCCGTTTAAGCGTCTTTCATTATCATAGACTGGCCTGCAGTTCGAGACACAGAAACAGAACAACCACAACACAACGGCCTGTCCCGCCTGTCTGCCTTGCGTGCCGGCTATATCGTAGCGCTATATCGGCAAGAATCAGAACTCGTTTGGCATCTCCAAAGACGCCTAGACGCCTTTAGCCGTTAGCGATTGTGATAGTTCATCCGCTAACGATAGGGGACGTACTGCTTTCTTGAGTTCGCATTGTTTGAAGAGAAAATCGGCAATCTGGCATCGTCTTCTCTAGAGTTCTGTGCTTAGACAGGTTCTGTGCACGGCCTTCCAAAGACTTTAGTCTTTAGATGGCCGTGTTCTGTGAAATATCATATCATAGAAGATGAGTTAGGTTAGGTCATTGACCTCGAATCATCTGACTTAGGTTGATGGAGTTAGAATAGGTTGGTGAGAAACCAATTTTCATGAGATCGTTCCAAAATATCGAGGAAAATATTAACCAATTATTAGTGTTTATAAACTAATCTTCAGGAAAATCGAAGAAGGAACTTATTTTGGTGGGAGAAATATGGCTTTTCAATTGCAGAAATAATCGGACAGTGTTTTTGTTAGGAAATATCGTTTTTGTTACATTCTTATTCGAATAAGGTTAGTGCTTGAGTATTTTCTAATTGTATCACCCAGAACATCTAATCACCTCAATTTCAATCGAAAAATATGAACTTTGAAGTGTTTCCAGAGAATGTATCCAGGCACGGACTCAGCACAATGTTTTTTTTCAAATGGCTATACCTTTTTAACAGAGCCGAATTCGGAAAAATGGAAAATGAAAAAAAGGTTTCCTTTGGCCTCAAGAATCTATAGTTAAAATATATGTACAAGTCAAAGACTCACCCTGTATAATCTGTTGACGTGTTGACATTTTTTATTACTTCTGAAAAGTATGCATATGAGATTCCTAATTTATATAGTGTGTTATATAAAGACCTCTCCATATGAGTACATATACCATATCTGAGTATTAATTTGGCTAGGGATTAATAAACTAGGATAAGGGAGTCTCTTCTTAGGATGTTCTTAATACAGTAAAATATATGTACAGGTATCTGAATATATTTGATGTGAATATTCCATTTGAGATGTTTGAAGAGAATGAGGCGTAGATATTTATGATTCTCTACTTTGGTCATTTCCAATATACATAAATAAATGAAAACTTAGGATGTGTGGCCATTGTCTAGAAGAATGCCATATACATTTTTCATGGTTCTACTCATTAAGTTTTCACCTCAGGCCAACTGCTACCTTTTATGAAGATGTATCTTCAGCATATGATGAAATTAGTTGAATTTCTTTGTCTGAATTTAGATTTAAAATAAATACAATTGTAGTAATTGGACCAAGTAGTTTTCCTTGTGGTATTCCCATCTTTGCAATTGTTTGGCGAACAGTCCACAGCTTTTGTCGGTACTCAGAGATGTGTTCAGATTATTTCATATATTTCTGCTTCAATACTGAATTTAGATATAAAATACATAGAATTGTACTAAGTATTTCAATACAGAAGTGGATTGATTTACATGATTACATATTTGTTACGCTATTTAAATTTCTTTATATTCCAATAAATTTACTGGTAAATAGCTAGATGATTTCATCATTGTCATATTCTCTTTTGTTCCTCAAATTTGGAATGAAATGTGCTTTGAATGGACTCTTATTTCCTTGATAATGAATGAAAAATACAACTTCAAATATAGTTCTTTATTTCAAAAAGTAAATATTTGAAATATTCTCTCGAATAAATTTTATATAATAATGCACAAAAAATATACACCCCAGAGCTTTTGTACAGGTGTTAGTAAAAACGTATCGAAATATCATATCAGAAAACTTGATAATGAATTCTCAAATAATCCGAAATATGTAATAGAAAACGTTAACGTCGTTAACGATAGGGGGCGTACTGCTTCTTTGGTTTCGCCTATTGGACAAAATACACAAACGAGGAGTCTTTGATTCAAAGTCCGTCGCGAGAACCCAAAAAGTTCATCTCTTTTAACTTTCGCTTGATCTGTGAGCAACAGAAACCCAAGGAACCGACGAAAATTCTTGGTCAATAATCTACCGCTGTCATCAGGAAACATCCGCCGTAAATTCGAATAATAACAAACCGAAGAAACCCGAAAGCCTACGAAGCAGCCCACGATCACCTCCGGTTGATTCGGTTCATGAAAACATCGGGTGATTTGAATGAACCATGTCCCGTAAATATTCGGTTTCCATCTACCAACCGGACATATTTCATTTACGGAACGGCTTGACAGTCACCAACCATAGATTCTCATGAACCAACCGAACTTGGTTGATATACGGACCATACCCTATATGATATATGTTCTGTGGTCTCTGATACATGTGAGCACAGAACAGAATGTGAGCCGAATTGCGCGTGCGTGAACAATGACATTCGTGTATTTTGTTGCCGGATTTCGCAAAACTGCATCTTTGGAATCACGAATTCTGTTTGAAGAACAAATATGAAATACTACTCTGACAAAAAAGTATCCGGAAGTTTGATATAAAATGCAAAAATATTAAACTTCTTCGATATTTAGTGAATCTCCTTCAAAATATGCTCCATTTGAAGCAATACACATGAACACATGTGCCAACGTTTTTTCCAATCATGGAAACATTTTTCATAGGCGCTTACAGGGATGGCCTTCAGCTCCTTCTGCGAATTTTCTTTTATGGCGTCTATGGAATCAAATCTGGTTCCCCGGAGCGGTAATTTCAGTCTGAAGAAAAGAAAAAGGTCACACGGAGTTAGATCAGGCGAATGAGGTGGCTGGTCGATGGTATTTATCTATTGTTTTGGTCTGAGAATCGTTAATAATCGTGGCTCGATGAGATGGTGCGTTATCGACATGCAAAATCCACAAATCCGACCGTTTACGGCGAATATTTTCACGCAAACGTCTGAAAACAGTTAAATAGAAGTTCTTATTGACCGTTCGACCTTGCGGAACGAATTCATGATGAACCACAACACAAATATCGAACAAAAAAAAGCATCGTCTTGATTTTCGAACGACTTTTGCGAGGTTTTTTCGGTTTCGGCTCATTTTTTCCCACCCATTCCGATGATTGTTGGCTCGTAGGTGTGTCGTATTCATAGACCCATGTCTCGTCTCGTCACCAGTTTTGATCCGTCCTATGAACGTGGGATCAGAATTCGCACGACCCAGCATGTATGCAGCTACCTGCATCCGGTACCGTTTTTGAAGAAAATTCAGCTCTAACGGAACGAGACGAGAGGCGACGCGCTGCATGCCCAATTTGTTCACCAAATCAAACGAGCGGTTTCACGAGACATGTTGAGATCACAAGCTATCTCTCTAACACTGGTATGACGATTTTCAAGCAAAATTTCCTTGATTTTTTCGACGTTATCGTTGGTTGAAGAGGTCGACGGTCGTCCTGAACGAGGCGAATCTTCGACGACCGTTTTTAAAAACTTTGTACGATTCGTACACTTGGGTTTTCGATGAAACAGATTCTTCATAAGCCTTTCTAGCATTCGCAACGAGTCAGCACACGAAATCTCGTTCAAAACACAAAATTTGAGACAAACTCTTCATTCAATAATTTTTGTCATTGTAAAATTCGCAGACTACCACCACAGGCCAACTGGTCTGTGCTACCACTGAGGTCGACTCACAGAACGGTCGACTGGTTTCAACAGCTGTCGTTAACAAACTAGTTGAAGTTTACAGATCGCGCTCATGTTTGGCATAGTTCATATATCTAATGACAGGTCTGTGCTATTAGGCAATCCAAACCACGTGGCGCCCTGCCTCCAGATAACCTATAAATTTTCTGACAGGTCGCTGGCTTGCAGTAAATATGAGGAATTTTATTATCTTATTTGCATTTCATGAGTGAACGAGTGAGTTTTCATGATTTCTAATTTCAAAAAGTATCCTGAAGTATCACTGACGAAGAAAATTTCACTCAATCATATGATTACAACTTTTAGTATTGGGAGCCCGAAGAGATTGAAGAGAAAGTATTGGAGAAGGAATATTAATCAGAGCTCTGTCCCTGTAACTTCTTTATCCTTTTATATGATATAAATTTAAATATTCATCAGTTTCACATTTTACATGAACTGAATACTGCTTATTTCAGTGTCTACGAAGGCACATTCACTTCAGTTTCTTATCTTCGATATTGTCAAGTCTTGATGACTGCTGACCCAATTTCCTTTTGTTTCCTGATAAGTCACTTAATATGTGTATAATACACCAAGTTACACACACTGGGTGTTCCAAAATATTCAAGAAAATCCTCATAATTTGAACGACTTGCACATCCAACTTAGGCACACATTTATGGCATTTTTTATTGAAAATGCACTTAATTTAAATAATTTTCACTGGTCTGATATTCCTAAGAGTAAGATTGACTAGAAATATCGAAAAAATTTCCACAAAAAACAATTTTTCAAGTAATATACGCTTTTAATGTCTACATGAACAAAGCTAAACTTGGTTTGTTTGACCACCAGCTAACCTCAAAAAAATATTTGACAGGTCGTTGGATTCCCTAATATGGGGAATGATCCAATCAAAACTGAAGCTGGGCTTTGGCAACAATCCAGATCTGCGCTTGTGCAGCAATATTGAGAATAATTTTTTTTTAATCTATCTCTCTCTGATACACATGTCGTGAAACGTATGTCATTTGTCATTCTTACCTTCATGTGAATGGTTTCGATCATAACCTCACAATTTAATGTGAAATGTTTCAATCGCTTTATTCCGTTTTCTTCAAGTACTAAATATCATTGTTATCTCCTATTCATATTCTTGAATTGAACTGAAAGTATTTAAGTGACGTATTTTCATCCTCGATATCCATTTTGTTGTCATCCTTCGAAATATACATAACCTCTACATTTCTCGCAGTTTTCGAATTTCCATTTGACGCAAGAGTACAACTCAATCCTCATCAAAACTCTGGCTTCACGTTGTGACTGTGAAAAGCAGGGGTATAGTCCGTATTGATGTTATTAGATATATGAATGAAATATTCCATAAAATGCACGGTGGCGCCTCTATCGGACTAGTTTTCCTACTCGTTCGCTCGTTCTGATCGGCGACCTTAAGAGGGACGTTTACAGGTCGACTTCCAGTGACATTTCCATTTTCCTGTCTCAAAATATTTCAATTGGCCAAAGTTTTTTGAGTCTTCTGACGACTGGCTCTAAAAGCCGTTCTCTATTCTGGGGTATGGATTATCTAATCAGAGACAACTGTTGTCTCTGATCTAATATTATAAGCAACGTCGTGGCCCTATCGCTGATGCATTCTTGAACAGTGGGTATCCAGCGGGGCGCTTGCCCTGGCCGCCAAAAACATCCAGAGGTTATTTTTTTTATTTTATCGGAATTTTCCGATTTTCCTATTTAGTAATTAACGTAACAAGTCCGGAAAATATGGTTCATCAGGCATCAGTGAGTCGAACCTTATCGTTTGAACCAATTTCAAGGTCAAAGTACAGGCGTCGTGACGATTTTATACCTCTTATTTGAGTAAAAGAGAGCTCAAAAACGCTATTGGCGTAACTTTTGACTATACCTTATATATAGGGTATAGTCTAAGGGCGTAACTAACAAGAGATCTGATTTTTTTATACGATGTAAGTTCGCAAGATATTTGTTAAATTTACTTAAAAAACTGCATACGAACATTTTGAATTTGGTTTTCATCTATGATCAATTCAAACAAAGAATTTATTATTGATATGATATATTGTTTATCCTGACTACTCCTAGGTCTCCTGAGGAGACCCCTCTGAGGCCTCTGAAACTACAAGCTTCGAAGCTTGTAACTTGTGCCGAGTTCGGAGTAAGCAGTTGTGTTCTGGTGTAGGCTTTGTTACTGCGTCCTTACGCCACCTTAGGCACAGCACTGTTAATTTTTGACCCAACAGTGAGAATGGTGTCCCCTACCGAGACTATAAAATTTCGTTCCTAGCTCGGGATTGAACTTCGGACCTTTGGGTCCTAATTAATTATAAATACTTATCTTCCTATTATGTACTGTGTAGTATTTAGTCGCGTCCCTCTGCATCAGAATCTCATTAATGAGTTTCCTTTCATTTCACCAGAAAATATCAATGAACAACATTTAAATGTACTGATTTTTTACTTTGAAGATAAATTTGCCAAAAGTTTCAAATTACTGATCTTATTTACAAAGACAATGGTTCCTAATACAAAAAAAATCCGAAGAAGCCTAGCAAGCTTCTTATCTTAATCATCTATATCAAGATCATTCAACTCGTCATCTAAAGCATCTAGGTCTTCTTCAAGGAACAAATTCTCATTTATCGGTACAGCTCCTGCCTCTTTTGGACTGGAATCATCAGTTATTTCACTAGTACTTGGTTGTTTTAGACGATCTTCAGCAGCAATTGTTCCACTACCATCAACCTGAACATCATTTTGAATATTAAAACAAAAGAGTGGAGAAACTAAAAGAATTAATAAAGAATTTTCTCACCTCTTGAGCTTCATTTTGCAACAAATTGAAATCAATTTCTTTATATTCTATTTCATCTTCCTCTTCTTCCCTAGTATATGAATCGAATGCTTCATCTCCATCCTCCATTTCATTTTCTTTAGCCATTTCTGGATTAAAGCTAAACATTTCTCTTCCTGAGAGGCCAACCTGTCTTCCAGCTTTGTAATCACTTCGTTTCTTATCCTGCTCCTTCTTGAGATTATCTTTCTTCTCCTATACATATAATAAAATCTTTATAATGTCTACCCAACAGGCATTATGTAGGGCCACTTCAAATTTTCAATTTTCAACAAACAGTAGAACTTTTATTTCTCACCTGAATTTTTCTTTTTTTCCAAGCCAGAAATGATTCTAGAGTAACCTTAGTTTGACTTGGACCAAGAGCTGCTCTTTCTCGTTCAATCAGTTCCTCAAGAGTTATTTCATTCTTTTTTTCATCTTTCTTTTTATCTTTTTTCAAAACAAAACCAGGCGGTAGGGCATGACGATAAATACAGTTCTCACCAGCAGGGCAAGACCAAAACCAACCATATTTAGATTTCTCAACAGCTTCCAAGAAATGTTTGCAGATCTGAAATAACAAATATTCAACATTGCAGATGTAATGCAGCTCTATCATTATGAGGAGCATGCCAAGAAGAGAAGGAAATTCCCCACAGCAACACTCATCCAAAGTATGAGAGGAGTGTATAATATGACCGTTTGAATGCCATTGTTGTTATCGTTCTTTTTTTTTGTGTATAGAATAGAATGTATGATAATTGTACTGAGCTGAAGGACCTATGGTCGATGGCTCTTGGCCTTTGAGCCAATAAAAAACGTTTTCTCTCTCTCTCTCTATTTCTAATATGCAAACATTAATATACATATTCTACAGAATCATAATAAAATATGAAAATTAAAATATATTATTAATTACAATATATGTGTGTACTCACAATTTCAGTTGTTGGCATTTTAGCAGTACTTTTACCATGTTTTTTCTCAATTACTTCTCTCAATTTATCTACATCCCAATTTTCCATAGTGTCTTCATCATCATCATCTCTCATATCCACATAAAGTGATCGTTTCTCAGCTTTTCTTTCAATTGTTAGGTCATGGGAAAATTTACATTTATCTCCTTTTCCACATTGACCTTGTTTGAAGAAAGCACATACCACGGACTTTGGATCAGCACCTAAAAGAAATTTTGAAAACTAATGGAATTTTTCAGTATATTAATTTATTTATTTTTAACTATAATATCAATAATCATTGTTGAGACTGACTACTGACATAATAAAGGTGCCTTGTGAGTAGGGCTGCTATAAATGTTGCAATATGACCAACTTGGATCTAATATATAATATGCAAGAGAAGGGTACTTTGAATTGGTTTTGATACTATGAAAATTTTAGTGAACAACAATTGAAATCTACCTTTTTTTATTCAATTCACGACTTTACAATTACTACAGTTCTTGACCACAACGTTAGGAATCTGGACCTACCACGAAAATTTCAAGTTTCTAGGTTTTTCAATTCGGGAGTTCTTGTGTTTATGACAGGATGGGCATAGTTGGATTTTACCACAGATTCATCATCCCTGGCTCAAAATTCGAAAAATACCGACATAGTGATAAAATATGGACCTCGTTCAAGGAGATTGAGCACTTAATAAGCACCCTATTTTATGGGATTTTTCGAGTTTAAATACCATTTATCCGAAATATTGTACTTGAGGGTTATTGCGAGTGAAGCAAAATTGAAAATAGATTCAATTTATATTTGAAAAACTGAACTTTTCAACAAAAAAATAATATTCTAACAAAATAAACAGGTATTCCAAAAATTAACGCCTATTGAAAACAAATATGCAGAAAAACACATGTACATCAAATTGCTTGAAAAAAATATTTGAAATAATACATATAATATATGATTAAGCAATAAACATTTTAACGAAATATAAATATACCTACTACGCAAATATATATTTAAAAAAAAATGAATTTTCGAAGGAAATAAACATTTGAAATAAAAATTAATTAATCACATGTGTAATATCAGTCTTTTAAATGTCACTCCCTAAACATTTTCCTCCCAGATTAGTATCATTCATTCAACGAAAGCTCCCAGTTCGCAGCAAGGAATTTATCAATTTTAGGAAGTGGCATCCTGTGATACATAAATCTGTATTACGTGAAGTATGCTTTTATTGCTTTTCTTTATAGATTTGTCAGCGTATAACAATATGTATCAAATTATGTTATTGTGAGGAAATCTTCAAAATAATATCGTAAAAGTCATGATTTCCTAAAATATCAGAACATACATTCACTCCATCCAAATACGGTGGATTTATGTGCTTTTCCGGTAGATCGGTAGATTAAGACGAAAATCTGTAGATCTACCGAAAAATCGGTAGAGGTGGTAACACTGTAAGCACCCTTTATAGATGGGCAGACAGGGTTGAATTTGACCATAGATTCAAAATCAGTGAGTCAAATCTTATTGACAACTCACTTTTGTATATATATATTTTACTCTCCACTCATCCGATATTTCGCTCTTTTTTACTTCCGAACCAGACAAAGGACTTCTTGACAAGGATACAACAATGGACTTGTTCCAGTGAATTAAGATGTATGGCATCCCAACTTGAGGGTGGAAATAAAAGTAATATTTTGATAGTATTATACCCATTGTTGTGAAGAAAAGCCCAACCTTATAGATATCAGCATACCTTTTTCTATCTTTTGTGTTTGCACTGGTTTAAATAGCATTGCCAATTCCTTTTGCTCCTTCAATTTCTTTTCTTTCTCTATTTTTTTCGGATCCACTTCTTTGTTAGGATGAATACCCCCTGACTTAACTTGCTTCTCAACTTGTTGAATAAACTTTTGTTGCTTAGCCCCTTTTTTGTTTTTCAAACCAAAAGTTTTGTCCTGGAATTGATGTATTTATTAACATTTCAATTCTCGGAAACATATGATATTTCTATACACGAGTTCAGATTTACATACTTCTATAACTTTTTCTTTCTTTTTTGATTCCGTTTTTTTGCTGGGTGCTCCTGGTTTCGCTTTAGGTGGCATTATGGATTATAAATATTTGTTTAATCTAACAGAAATAGATATATCTTCGACACACGAAAATTCCAACACCTCCGACTCCTTAACATAACCTAATTAGGGAACACGGACAGAGACAAATCTGAAAACCTATTTTTTGACTTTTATGATTTCATTACATGAAGAAATCTGCAAACTCACTGTTAGTAAATTCTGGAACATGCCTCCAGTACCAAATTTCATATGTGAGGTTCCTTCACGAAGTTTGCTTTTCACAGTAACAAAGTAAAGCCAAATTTTTGGTAAGGATCAGTTGATCGCCACATATATTCCATATATATCCATTCACTTTTATAAAGTATCTTGGTTGGCCATGGTTTAGGTTTATCAAGTTCTTTTACGGACGCAGGTTGGCACTCGTGAAAATCAAGCGACATTGCCAAGTCTACTTTCTATTTACTCTTTTTTGAATTTGTAAATGGAGTTAGTTCTTTAAGGTTTAACTGTGACACAAGATTCGTGGTACCAATACATTTTCATACTGGACTTACTGGAGTATTTCAAGTTGCACAAAGAGGTATTTAATTGTCGTCTGTAGGCTTATTTCTTGACAAGTGGGGATTTCCATACGTCCGTCTGTTCTGTTCGTCTAAAAGTTTTTCTATCGGGTTAATGAACTATCACAAAGAAACGGACTATTCTATCCATTATTTTTCAGTGAAATTTAAACACTCGGTTCTTGATTTCCGACAAGAAAATAGCATAACTGAATCTTCCAATCATGTTTATACTCGTACACGTGAAATATTTCCAGTATATTAACAGAGAAAAAAGTTTCTTCAATATTTGTCAGGACTTTGGAATTATTTAATATTTCCTCAGATTCATTGATTTCCCAAAGTAAATAAACATTTTGATAAATACGTAATTTCTACGACTTATATGTAGAAACGTCAACGTTGCGTTCATATCTGACAGAAGAATGACATGACTATAACCTAACATTTTCAAATTATACGCGGTGAAATGTGTCAGGGCCAACGGGGAATGCATCGAATACCTGGTGTAACGAGTAACGACTCCTTACTAAAAATCGTAACTAAATTTGTAGATCAAAAGGCCAAATTGGGATTTCAGTACTGGTGCTACTTCAGGAATAATCCGCAATATTTTGCGGTCGTGGCAGTGGAAAATACAAGACCCCTTTCGGGAGACATAAAAAACAGGACGAATCTAAGATTTTCGATCGACAGGAAAATCTTAAACAAAATCTAATCAGTGCCAACATCAACATTCACTTTTATAGAGTAGCCCGGTTGGCGCTGGAATTCTGACACATTTCACCGCGTATATTTTGAAAATGTTAGGTTATACTTCTGTCAGATATGGACGCAACGTTGCCGTTTCTACATATAAATCGTAGAAATTACGTATTTATCAAAATGTTTATTTAGTTTGGGAAAACAATGCATTTGAGGAAATATTATGTGAATATTGTGAATTCAATAATTCCAAAGATCTGACGAATATTGAAGAAACTTTTTTCTGTTAATACTGGAAATATTTCACGTGTACGAGTATAAACATGATTGGAAGATTCAGTTATTTTCTTGTACGGAAATCAAGAACCGAGTGTTGAAATTTTACTGAAAGATAATGGACAGAATAGTCCGTTACTTTGTGATAGTTCATTAACCCGATAGAAAAACTTTTAGACGAACAGAACAGACGGACGAATGGAAATCCTCACTTTTCAAAATTCTCAAGAAATAAGCCTACAGAGGACAATTAAATACCTCTTTGCGCAACTTGAAATACTTCAGTATGAAAATGTATTGATACTACGAATCTTGTGTCACAGTTGAAGCTTAAAAGAACTAACTCCATTCACTAAGTTAAAAAAAGAGTAATTAGACTTGGCAATGTCGCTTAATTTTCACGAGTGCCAACCTGCGTCCGTTTTAAGTAAAAGAACTTGATAAACCTAAACCACGGCCTTCTAAAGACTTTAGATGGCCGTGCCTAAACCATGACCCACCAAGATACTTTATAAAAGTGAAATTGTAGTTCCATTAGATTATTAAATACCCCATACACTTGGATAGTATGTCTATGGTCCACTCCATTCTTCCGGCGAAACCAAGGAAGCAATACGCCCCCTATAGGCGAATCCATGGAAGCGGTACGCCCCCTAGCGTTAACGAATGAACTAACGCAACCACACTACATTGTTTTGTTTACAGTTTGAATTACACGTGTTTCATTGAGGTTATTGTTTCATTTTTGTTCTGAGATCATAAATAACTATTGTTGTGTACCTAATTGTTCATCTTGAACTAAAAGAAATCCTGAATATAGTTTTCATACCCTTCCAAAAGTAGAAAATAAGAAAATGACTGATTTTTCACTTGAATATCTCTTCTGTTTAACCGATTTATCATCCACAATCAAATAACATTCAGAATGTACCTCACTTGAACAACCCTTAACACGAAACAGAACAAAATCTCTTTGCCAGAAGAACGTGTGAAAGCATGCTCAACGTAAAAAAAATATATGTTTATGTTTGTAGTATGTAGTTCTGATTCTCGCCGATATGGCGCTACGATCTTAATTTCAGACGCCTATCGTTAACGAATGAACTAACGTATGGGTCCTAGCAAAAATATTCTACTTTGGGTCCTAGTTTCGCAAATGGCGTTGAGACGTTATTCTTTGGAAAGGCTAGTTTAATAGTTTTTGATGAAAAACATAAACTTCCAGCTTCCTCTATCTCTCGAACCAATATAGTTAGGACATATTTCGAGCAACAATTCAGTCTCCCCAAAATGACCTGAATCAGCACTGAAAGCCTATACAATCATTTGTCAAACATCATGTATATTAACTTTGTAAACTATTTCAAATGCTTTGAGAGACCATGGTCCTCAGATTAAGAACCACTTATGGTATATGGTCTATGTTAAGCCCCTTTTCATAGATAAGGTGGAACGTAACTAAATTATTAAAAGGAAAAGTCTAAAATAAGTGGAATCATTGCTAACTCCAGGGTTTCTTCTTAACTCCACTTAATTTTATTCAGTTCCTTAATCAATCAAATAGTATAATATTTTTCTATTGATATAAACCTCTCAGACACATATAAAACTTTATTGCAGCTATTTCAGATCATCTAACAACATATTGTTCAAACTTAAAAAGGTTTCAATCAGAACTGATAAGTCTATTCAACAACACCCATCCTTTCATTCTATCCTCTCTTAGTTATTATATCAAACTATTCCAACAGTCTGAATTCATTCCAAAGATTATTAAATTCTTCGACAAATCTCCTTATCATTTTGTAATTGTTGGTTATGGTGATATGTTCATAGTTACAGAGGATTCCCTGCATTGTGAAGTTCATGGAACCGAAGAACATTCTCGACAAAGACTTCTCATCTTCATCTACAATACAGAATTTGTGATGTAAACAACTTATTTCCACTTGTGTTTTCACAGGAATCCCTGTAAGATCAAGAAATATAAAATTGTCCATAAACAAAGCTGAGAATGTGATGACGATGAAATGAGATTCAAATTAGTACCTATTTCTTTTAGTTTCTGTAGCTTCCGGCAATCGGCACTTATCATTTCCTTATCTAAAATTATTCTCACTTTAATGCCCCTTTGATGTGCCTTCAGAAGAGCTTGAAAAATGTTCAGTAGCTGTAAAGTAAGAACACAAATACTAATTGATTTTTTTGCGGATCCAATAAAATCTATCATTAATGTCAGATTTCTAAGGGGGCAATTTGTACTGCAAGGATTAGATTTGATGACATGATCCCTACACGATTTTCTGTTGAATAAAAATATGTTCCTGTAATAAATTTTTTCTTGGTCCGATGATGATCTCCACGTTATTTCTTTTTTTCTACGTTTCAAGAAGAATGCAAAGATGAGGGGGGCTATAGTAAAACAGACATAAATAAATTTTGTAGATTTATGCATTTCACTTCGTATCACAGAACACAACTTCGTATTTCAAATGGGAAGGGGTTCAATAAACCCTATTTTGTTGCCTATTTTTATAAACACCAGCCGGAAATCGGTTTGACGAAAAAAAACACAACCGTTTGCAGATGCAGAACCGTAAGTAAATAAACAAACACTTTCAAAGAGCTCTGCAACTACTGAAGAAAACAACTACTACGGACTGTCATTTGAACTCATTGACTTATAAACTCAATTTATAAAATTTCTTCTCGAATCGTGATGGTGATATGGTACTGAGTTGTATGTCTACAAAGTTCTACCTTCGTTTTTCCGTTTTCCTATAATTTCCATAATTTAATTCTGGAAATTTTACACTCAAATTGTCAAATTTTTCGAACGCATTCCCTTATCGTGCGCGCGCTGAATCATTCAAACGCTTGCTCCATATGCGTCCGCCATATTTCAATGCTCGTGTGGTAAAAATTGTTGAAAGAATGCATTTTAGTAAACCTTCATAAGAAAGTTCAGAAGTTCTTGCAAGAAACACAAAATTTATTGTTATAATCATGGAATTAAATAATAGCAAAGATGATGCAGTAAATGACTCTACTAATTCTAAAGATTCGGAAGAGGATGAGGTAGGATATATGAGTTTTTGTCAAATCTTCGCGCCTTTGGTTTTGAGATTGATCATATTTTAGCAATTTATTGCCAATGATAGTAGGTGTTACTCGAGCAGAATAATTGTAGTTTCGAATATGTTATTTTATTGCTAGTATTCGAAGATTCCAAGGTTTTAGTTCTATACTTTTGATGTTATTCCATTGAGCTGACAACAATTTTTTTTCTAGTCATTCGTAACGAAGGTTCGTTCAAGAGTGTCAGGTTTGTTCAGTTCTTCTTTTTCAAGACTATTCAAAAATCAACGATCTGGTGTTATCAGACCAAGATCTAATGAGGATGAAGAATCTACTGAGCATCAACCTCCATCTAAGAGAGCCAAGGGAATGGAAAAAGAAACATTGGCGGCTAAAAATTTCAGGGGAAATGCTATTAGCCACTCACAATTCATGGCTAGTTTAAATAATGAATCAGGACTTGAGTCGACTGGAGAACCTATTGCAGGTCCATCTTATATATCTCAGAGAAATATTCAGAAAATTGTTCCTAGTGCTTCAACGCCTTTAGGAGTATCCAACAAAGAAAAATATGGGGATAGTGAATATACAAGTGGATATTCGTCAATGGAGAAGTTTGTCGAGAAGCAAACTATTTTAGGAGGGAAGAGTATCTCAGAAAGTGCAAGTGAACCTATAGTAAATTCGTTTAGTGAAAGGAAGTCACTTTTCAATTCATCAAGTAAGTTATTAGACATTAGACTGAAATAAATTTTCTACTCCATTCACTTTTATAAAGTATCCCGGTTTGCCATGATTTAGGTTTATCAAGTCTTATTACTCAAAACTGACGCAGGTTGGCACTCGTGAAAATCAAATAATTCCAAGAGATGTTGACAATGCTATTCTATTTAGTCTTTTTTTAACTTTGTGAATGTGACACAGGATGTGTAGTACTACTATACACTTTCATACTGGAGTATTTCAAGTTGTGCAAAAAGCTATTTAAATGTCTTCTGTAAGCTTATTTCTTGAGAATATTGAAAAGTGGGGAATTTCATAGGTCCATAGGTTTGTTAAGAAGTTTTTCTTGCAGCTTATTCAAGTACTATTTTTTCGAATGAACTATCACAAAATAACAGACTATTCTTCCCATTATTTTTCAGTTAAATTTCAACACTTGATTCTTGATTTACGTAAAAGAATACTCCAAACATTTTTATATGTGTGAAATATGTCCAGTATTAACAGAGGAGAAAAAAGTTTCTCCAACATTCTCCAGGTCTTCGGAATTATTGAATGTGCATGATATTTTCTCAAACTCATTATTTTCCTAAAATAAATAAACATTTCGATGAATGAGTAATTACTTTGATCTCTATGTAGAAACTACAACGTTGCGTACGTATCTGACAGGAACATGACTATAACCTAACATTTTCAAAATATACATGGTGAAATGTTTATGGCCAACTGAGATACTTCATAAAAGTGAATGGAGTATACCTTGAAATTTCCAGAGTATCTTTGAAGTCCAAATGCTTGAATTTCTCAGATAATAGAAATAGATGAAATGAGCTGTCCAAAAGATACCAAGAGGGCAACTGTAATATGAATACTCCCAACAACTTACCCACAATATTCAAAATTTAATAATATCATAATTTCAAATATATCTCATTTTCAGCTTTGGCAACACCAAGCAGATCATTATTTGCCAATCAGAGTGTAAGCCCTCAGGATAAAAATACATCTCTGAGCTCAAGAAAACCATCCTTCAGTCCATCTAACTTTGGATCTCCAAGCTTCGTAGATAGAACACTCACAACAAGTAAAATAATAAACTCGCCTTTCTATAATGGTTCTACCATTTATGGGGGAGCATCTGCATATGGGAGACAGCTTGGAATAAACGAAACAAGAAAACAACAGTTGAAGAACTCTTTCTTGGTGAAACCTATAAACAAATCTTCTGACACTAAATCCTTTACTTCCCTCAGTAAAACTGCTAGAAGAATACTAGAGACCTTGGAACAATGCAGTACACCTATGACTGATGTTAAAAAAGTTCCATTGCCCACTAGAACAGATAAACAGGGGGTATTTTCAAGATATGTGGCCGCAAATCCATATCAGAAAACTTCAAATGTTTCTAAAAGAGAACTGCTAGTTCCATCAGTGTCAGAAAGGCTCAAAATGAAACAGATTCAACGTTTACAAGATACAACTAACGAAATAAGACAAATAGCGAATTCTTCCAATTCAAATTTGAATAGCGAAGGGTACAAAGTTGCTACTAATAATCAACAGAAGCACAATAATAAAATGAAAACCAAAATTACTTCAGTCAGAAACAAAGCTCCAATGATTGAAGTACTAGATAATTATATTTTGAATCCTGTTCCTCTAATGATCCCTGAAAATAAATATCCCACATTTGAATTACCAGAATTAAATATACCCAAAGAAGACAAAATTGAAGAGAGTCCTATTGTGGGAACTGCAAAACCAAGCTTAACAAAAACTTTGTTAGTTGAAGGAAAAGGAGATTCAAATACAGATAAAGAAAAACTTCATACAGAAGAAAACCGGGATGTGACATTTAGAAGTAATACCACTGAACAAAAAATATCTATCAATGAAAAAGGGGGTAAGGAAATTCATCCTACTAAAGAATTCACTTTTTCAAAGCCGCTAGTCATAGCTGAGAACTCTAAATCTTTAATTGCAATCAATAATTTCAAATTCAGTGAGCCCTTGTCCAAAAAGATTAAATTAAATGATAAGGACAGTGAAACAATACAGAAAAAGTTCCAAATTAACGAAACTACTACAATGACAAATGGAAATATTTCTAGTGATGTGGATCTGAAAAAATCTAGTGATCCCCTATTGGAAAAATTCAAAGCACCGGAAGGTACTTGGGAGTGTCAAACATGTTTGATCAGAAATAAATCAGAAGCCACAAAGTGTGCAGCTTGTGAAACTCCTCGAGTAGAAAAGAGTCAGTCTATAAAAAAAGATTCTTCCTCTAGTTTTGGTGTGCAGTTCTCTAAAAAATTAGATGAATGGGATTGCTCTACATGTTTGGTGAGAAATAAAGTTCAAAACAATGTTTGTGTAGCCTGCTCTACTCCTAAAGTTTCAAAACCAGAGACTAATGGAGTTGGAAATAAATATAAATCACCTTGTAAGGAATGGGAGTGTGGAACCTGTTGGGTAAGGAATAAAAGTGATTCACTTAAATGTGTTGCTTGTGAAAGTATTAGAAACGTTTCAGCATCAAAATTAAATGATGCATTGAAGTCTCTCCCAAAACAAAAGTGTCAGAAATGTTTCAATGAAATTGGAAATGATGGGAAATGCACAAAATGTGATAAAAACAATATTAACCAGTTGAATTTTAATATTCCCAGTCATTTAAAACCTTCTACTGACACTTGGGAATGTGGAACTTGTTTGATAAGAAATAAAAATGATCTGAAAAAATGTGCAGCCTGTGAAACCCCTAGAGAAAAGTTGAATAATGATATTAAAGCTGTGAGTTTCAGTAAAAAATCTGATAAATGGGAATGTCCAACCTGTATGGTTCAGAATAATTCTGACGTTGAGAAATGTCCATGTTGTGAAACAATAAAGCCAGGTGTTACCCTGATTAGTAAGAGCAATGTAAATATGTTCAACTTTGGAGTGAATAAGACACAATTTAGTTTTGGTATACCGAAAGACATGCAGAGTAATGCTTTACCAGTTAATACATCTTCATTATTTGCCAATAACATTGTCGGATCGTCATCAACCAACTTAGGTTTTAAATTTGGGGTAGTGTCGGAAAGTAAAGAAAACAAGACAGAACAATTGACTTCCACTGCTTCCGTCTCCAAATCAGAAAATAAACCAGAATCTAGTTCTTCAAAATCCAAACCAACTAGTGACAAAACGGAAAAATCTGATACTTTTCAGTTCAAAGCACCTTCAGCTGTATCAGACCAAAAAACTCTTCCTATGTTCAAGTTTGGTGCCCCAGCACCTGATTTGAAAGAACCTCCAAAAGATGCAGCAGCCTCAAATGTATTATTTAAATTTACTCCCCCTAAATCGATAGCTGTTGAAAATAATCCCACGATACCACCGTCAGAAGGTGTTAAAAAAACAGAAGGTGAGAAAAACTCATTTGCTGTGCCACCTGTCTCTCAGGGCGATTCTAGTGATAAGACATTCAGTTTTGGTAGTAAAGATAATGACTCAAAAGACCAAACTGCTAAACCAATGTTTAGCTTTGGTAGTTCATCATCTTCTACTCAACCAGGAGGATTTAACTTCAATACAGTGAAATCTGACCTGGTACAGCAACCCACCAACTCCACTGGTTTGGCTTCAACTACAATTCAACCATTGCAAAGCACCAATTCTGGTGGTACAGCACTGAAAAACGGAGGTTTCAATTTTGGAAGTAGTACGAACAGTAGTCAAGCAGCAGTTTTCAGTTTTGGTGCTACCCAAAATCCTGCCCAGACAATGCCGTTGGCCAAAGGAGGATTTGATTTTTCAACAGCGGTAAGTTTATTTTTCATCTATTTACGGGAGCATTATCATTTTTTCCAGCAATCTGTAATTGTGGAATTTTGTGCCAAAAATGGTGTTTAAGATTGATCTCATTGATGAAGTATTCATGGTTGAATTCAATTCTGTCTGTCTGCCCATAAACACAATATCTTTCTGTCTGAAGGTGTTAGTTCAGTTGAATGGGCAAAATGGGTCTGAAGGTTTCAAAGATATCAAATTTTGAAATAAGTATTGCAAAAACTGCCAAAATTTGGTGATAAACTGTTTAATATCGACTTCTGAATGTATATAACATCGTGGAGATCGTATGATTACAAAAATATAATTGAATATAAATGAAAAACAAAATTGAAATTAAAGCGAATTGGCTGATGTTTTATTCAATTTATTGTCCAGCAAGAACCACGGGGAGGTGTAGGGCCATCTCTCGCCAAATTATTCTTATCCGATAAAAATGCTTCTGATGGAGTCAAGGAATCTCTCAATCAATCCGATGTAGATTTACTTGTATTTTCATCAGAAACATTTTTATAACTGGAAAGGAAATTGGTAACTTGAGACCATCGGCTGAGAATCAAATCAGAAAGAAGTATCCATTTTAAGTCATTAGCGGAAATTTGAACATGAAATATTTTAATCTGGCGACTTTCATTAATCTCTAAAGAACTTTCAACCGTTAATGATTTTTCAAAATTTAGAATATAAAAATAAATTGCGTTATCGCATGTTTTAATTTCCCATCCAGATAGGTACCTTTATCAATTTTGGCCGAATAATTTTCAAGTAAGTCTTTGAAATCTTTAATCAAATCGGAACTCAAAAAAGCTTCTACTTCATTATTATTTCTATTAAAAATTGCTTCCCTTCTACACTTAGGATCGGTCCTTTTCATTTGATTTTGTAACAAGGTAATTTTGGAAAAAAATTTGGGATAGCGTCTTCTTTCAATTTCGGGAATCTTAAAGAGAGTAATTTAATAGTTCCATCTGCTTGCAAATGTTTTTGAATTTAATTATATATTCGGAATCAAAATGTTTCTCGCAAACAAAACTATTATTAGTTGTAATGAAATTTCGCGATATGGCCCTCATCCATAAAAGCTTACGCTGTTCATCTTTTGGAAAACTAAAACAACTAAAATATATCCTTCATGTATTGTAGACGGATAATTACTTCTACAGGATGGAATACAACACGTTTTGACCATTTTTCGAAGCAGATGAGCTCAAGTCCAAGTCAAATACTTATAAACTCCAAGTTGAATTTATAGGTTAGATATCAGACTTACAAAAAGACCAATTATTCTCTGCTATTCCAAGAAGAATTCACTAACACCAATATCACAAACACTTTCACTGTACACAGCACTCGAACAATCGCAATTGGTAACAATAATTCACTTATTTTTTCACAAAAATGACCGGAATGAACACTAAACTAAGCGCGGATGCTACAAAAACGCCACTAGACGCTTGTTTACGTCCGTATATATCGGGTGACTATAATACCTCAGTACATTGTTGCCGCACTTGGCAACAGCCGGGCCCTGTGTCTTTAGATGGCCGTGTTGCCACCAAGGGGTTCCCAAGATTTTTTATTATTATTATATTATAAATGAAAATCTACGATAAAATCTTTCTATTGAAGAAAATATTTTCAATTTTTTGTTATTTATAGTTATAACCTACGCGACCTCATCTTTGTTATTTCTAAATTCTAAAGGAATACAATAGACTATAAAGGGTCACCCATGCTGGATGACAGGTTGGAGAGAATGGCACAAGGTTATTTTAAAATTAGACACTCCAACATTTCCAACCACCTGTGAGAATAATCGAATTGCTATGTAGCTTTGTTCAAATAGATAAAAATATTAATAACTTTAGTAATCTTGTACATGTTATATAAATGTGGATTTCAAACGACCTGCCATCCAATAACCCGTCTTGCTTGTATCTTCCAGGAGAAGCAATTCTAAATTGTGATATCTTTGCCTAGTTTCAGTTGAATATCTTTTGAAGTACAGAACTTGAAAAAAATCTAACTTCTACGAAAACGAAACGTTGGAGGTCTCATGTTTATGGGAATAATGTTTTCTTAGAATTAAGCAAGGAATCTCATATTTGGTTTGTACCTCCAATTCTGTAACACCCTACATATACATTTACAAATAGATGTCAACTAAGAAGTACTTTTTGACGACGCGTTGGTATTTTTTTGGGTTCAGGACACCTCTCCTATAGCCCTATTATAATCCAATATATCGCCATTACTTGATACTACCTCCCTTAAATATGCCATCATAATTTACAAAATGAACTGAGAACTAAAAACACATAGACCACTTTCTCTTACTTTACGAAGCTGATCTAATTCAATTCCTAAGATGCCATTCAACTACATCCACCCTGGGTCGATCTACTACTCGATGAAAATTTTATTTATACAGGAAATGCTTTTCCTCCTTTTGAGTAAGGCCACTAGATGTCGCTTCAGTTACAGTTACGCTACCGCTTATTCGTTTGTACTTCATTTGATATTCTCCGCGTTAGATGGCGATATAAACAAATAGTGTGTACAGTGACTATATTCCCTCTATAGTCACTGTAATAGTGTGTAATTTGAGTTGCCTACAACTCTGCGCTGTTGGGGAAAACCAAAATGTCTTAGCGTTGGAGTACAGATGTTTAAAATGATCAGATTTCGTTGAGATATGAGAAAAGTTTCGTTCTTACCACTTCAGATGGCGCTATTCACACATTATGACTCATGATTATTAGTTATTTTTATAGTTTTATTCATTCCAAATAACGTAATCGTGAAGGTACTACATTTGACATTATCACAATTAAATCCGATCTCCGATCACCGGTGATTACGATTTGTGAAATCCACCGTAAGTATCATTTAGGCGGAACAAAGTTCGCCGGGCCAGCTAGTAAAACTAAGGCACTATAAAAGTTGCGTTCGTTAAATACATATCCGCGGATTGAAGGGAGAGAATACGAACACAGAACATCTAATTTATTCGGTTACTGATATACAATTAAGCGACTTCGGAGCAGAAACGGTGAGGAAAGTGTCGACAGATGGAATGAAGGAACCCAACGTGGCCACTTCCCTCACAGTTTCTGCTCCGAAGTCACTTAAATGTATATTCTCATCCGAATTAATTAGATGTTCTGTGTTCCTATTCTCTCCCTTCAATCCGCGGATATGTATTTAACGAACGCAACTAATGATAGGTATGCTAGATAGACCTGGCTCTATGGTTTATTGGGTCCAACCATAGACTCGAAAATTACAGGATTCGCAACATTTTCATCGCCATCTATCGGGGTGATACACCAACATAAACAATAAATTATTATAAATTTGACTATTAGATGACGCGGCATTATTCTAACACCACGAACCTAACCTATTTCCAATGTTTTTCATGTGAGCATGCCGAAAAAAGTCACCACAAGATCTCTCATTCCGAAAATATGCTCATTAGATTACAGATTTCATTTCTTTCGATTACAGATTTCATTTCATTCGAAGGGATCTGTAATTTTCGAGTCTATGGTTGGACCCAATCAACCATAGAGCCAGGTCTATCTAGCATACCTATCTTTATAGAGCCGTATTGGTTCTAATCGTTAGTTAGTTAAGCGTCGATTAATTTATTTAATCCAAGATTAAATATTTGGCTTGCACCAAGGCTGAATGTAACTAGATTAAAGTTAATCCACAAATCTGGTTATTTTTACGTAAATTGGTACTTGTGCCTATCTTCACGTTGTTTATTTGATCCCTTTTCATGCTTTGACAGTTTCTATGTTTAGACATTTTTTGATATCGAGCATTTCGCAAATTGAAAAAGTTTGTAATAACGAACTTCTTTGGTAAAAACCGATGCAACATTCATTGCACAAGTTGACATCTTTCTTTGGAATGAAAAGATACCTGATCCTGATGGTTAGAAACCACTTCAGATTTGGATGTTAAATATGATAAACTAATGGATTCTTGTATGGAAATAACTGAGGCAAATAGAGAAGAAATGATCGAAAAGCATGAACAAACCTGATTTTCGATAATAGGGAAACATCTACAAGAAAATATGTTATATGAATTTTTTTCAATAAACATGCATCTTGGAATTTTATCAATATTTATTCACTTTTATTTCAACACATAGGTGATAACATTGGTGCCGATTGAATGATACCATTTGTCACTGTAAATTGAAGAATAATTCTGCATAGGTATCAGAAGAACTGAACCTCCAATTTTATTAGACATGTATGAATTTGTTCAGTTCATATTTTACCTCGACCGTTAATATTTAGTTCAATTATTCATTCTTGGGTGTGCTTTTCCCTCCACATCAATTTGATCTTTCATATCTACGCCTAGGAAAACCAAAATCCATAATTTCTACTTCAGTCATTATTCTTTTCAATTTGATTTATAATTAAACATCATTTTTGAAATAAGCCTGACATTTGTCATCCATGAATATAACCTACAATTCAAAGTTTAACGTTAAACTTCCATTTAATCCTCTCAATTTGGAGGATTATCTTTAAGCGTTAGTTATGGTTGTTAAACTAGGATTACGACACGGTGCAAGAGAATCATAGACACTAATCGAGGTTTTGAATTTAATCTACAGTTTTGTCATACGGTGCAAGCGGCCCTCAGTAATACATACATAACTCCAAAATCACAGAACAGATTTTACCATTTTCGAACACGGATACTTCATCAGTTTTTTTCGGCTCTATATTCCATATTTAGACATTTTGATAAGATAACACTCTTTTCGATAGCAACTATCGCGCGAAAATTAAATCGTGCCAAGAATTTATTGAACAAATTTTTAGTTTGAAAGGATAATGAAATATTTGTTATTTGTTCCAGGCAAAACCCACAGGTGGTTTCAGTTTCACGTCACCTACCCCTTCAACAGCAGATGCTGGTTCTAAACCAACATTCAATTTCACTGGGGGATCCATACCTACATTTTCGTGAGTAACGTATAGTTGATTCAATCATATTCACAAAATCGCGGTTCATTAGAGAGTAACTTTTTTTCACTAAGAGAACTGGAAATAATTTGAGAAAATAGAATCTCACGTATATTTATGGAATCTGAATTTTCAGATTAGATATGATTCAGGTTCTCTTTAAATGGTTGAGAGACCACTTCAATTAAAGCTCCAATTATTGTTATTCAATGAATGAATGAAATGATGAAGCTTGTAATATATCAGGTGTTTTTTTAGAGTGATTGAACTTTAAATTGAAAGATCATGACATTTACGTTTTAAAAATAATTTCCGGCATATGTCCACCACGACTAGCGCTGCGGAACCGCATTCGACCAGAACAATTTTGGACCACTTTTTCGAGTAATCCAGACCAGAGTAATCGAGTTTTTTTAGGTGTTTTAGATGGCTAGGTAGAGCGTTATATAGTTTGGTTGCCATATACTGTGGGGAGAATTGTGTTTCATTCAGGCGATGCCTCGGCAGTTCATAGTTGTCTCTTCTTCTGATACAGTGCTCATAAATGGTGGCTCGTGTAGAGAACTGGTGTCGTCTCTCATGAAAATAAACTAAACAGTTATACAGGTTCGGAAAAATAAGTTGGAAACATATCGAATTCAGCATTAAATGAGTGGATGGTTATGGCCTAGTGGACCAGTAAAATAATCAAAACTCTCAGAGTGATGCGACGACGAATATCTGACTGACCTCATTCAATGGCATTGGAGACTAGAGAGTTCCCACTCTTCGAGCTCTCTCAAATCTCGATGTAGTTCCTTTGCCATTGAGCGATGTCAGTAATTTATTCGTCGTCGCATCGCGCCGTGGGTTTGAATTATTTTATTGGTCCACTAGACAATATGCATCCACTCGTTTAACGCTGAATTTGCTATGTTTCCAACTCATATTTCCAAACCTGTATATGTTATGTCCATACAGTGTGAGGGTCCTGTATTTCTTGAATAAACCCGTGCAAGAGGTGGTCTGTGGGAGCCCCGCCACGACACGAAGTGCCTGTTTCTGTTTTATAAACACTTTGTGTGCATCCGCAGATGAGCCCCACAGTATGGTCCCATAGTTCATCAAGCTGCCAAAGTGCGCATGATAAGTGAGAAGGGCGTATGGTTCACCCAGCAGGTGTGCTATCTTCCTTATTGCAAATATTTGGATTGACAGTCTCCTGCATAACTTTTCGACATGCGTAGACCACTAAACCGCCGTATCCAAGGTGAAACCCAGCAGTGTTAGGTTGTTTTTATTTCAGTTGTTTTGGTTGTCAGCCTTATCCGTTGTTTCTTATCGATATTTAAGGATAGGTAATTCGCATCAAACCATTTTTTGGCGTCCTTCAGACTTTTCTCATTTTTGTTTTTGTCGTCGGCAAATATTTTGATGCAGTCGGCCTCATGGTTTTCGAAAAGGTCATCCATATATATTACAAACAAAACAGGCCCCAGAATGGAACCCTGAGGTACACCGTTATCCACTCTGAGCTTGGAGGAGCAGCTGTGATCCCACTCCACCATCTGATATCTGTCCTGCAAGTAGGATGACATGAGTTCAAGTATTTGCCCTCTCAATCCATGGTATTCCAATTTTCGCAGCAATATCTCGGTGGTCCACACTATCAAACGCCCCGCTAAGGTCGAGGGATGTTAGGGATGCCTCCTCGAAGTCATCAAAGGCCTCGAAAACAGCTTCCACTATTTCGTGGTTGTAGATTTGCCCTGTCTGAAGCCATATACACTGTGTCCGTAAAGTATGGAACAAATTCATTTTTAGCTAAACGGGTCATTTGAAGAAATAATCCTGAAACACACGCCGATTTTTGATGTTAATTTACCGTATTTCAAAATAATAATCTAATATACAGGGTGAATTACGTTCGAGTAATGACGTCACCGTCATTTTTTTAAATGGAACACCCCCATTTTGTCTCAATTTTCGGATTACTCTAGCTGAGCTGATTCCAAAAATGTATCACATGTTGATTCCAATTGATACAGGGTGGACAAAAATACAATAGTTTTGTGTGTGCTCATAAAGTAACGCGTAACATTCTTTATTAGGTAAATTAAAAATATTATCAAAAATACTTATTGTCTAGCGGCAATTGGTTTAAATGTAACACCCCGTAGTTTGCTACATGTTTAAAGTAATAAAAATGAGCTGTTTCCAAACATGTTTCGTACAAAACTTATTTTTGTCCACCCTGTACCAATTGGAATCAACATGTGATACATTTTTCGAATCAGCTCAGCTAGAGTAATCCGAAAATTGAGACAAAATGGGGGTGTTCGATTTAAAAAAAATGACTATGAAGTCATTACTCGAACGTAAATCAAATCAAAAATCGACGTGTTTCAGGATTATTTCTTAAAACGACCTGTTAAGCTAAAAATGAATTTGTTCCATACTTTACGGACACAGTGTATGTATGTGATACAGAAATTATATCAATTTCACAGAATAATTCCTTCCATTTGACCAATTTTTTACATTATCTTGAAAGTTGTTTGGGTTTTCTCTCCCAATATCTGGAACATACATACTGAATAAAAAATTGTTTTTTGTGGAAATCGCTCCTGAGTTGTACACTAATTGTCAGGCGCAATTTTCCTGAAAAAATGTTGATTAATAAACAAAACTGGAACAACACGAATGTAGAACTTGCAACTTTTGTTATTCGATGTTGTTTAAAGAAAATTGCTCCTGACAAGTAGGACTCATAACGCAGGAACGATTTCTACAAAAAACAATTTTTTATTCACTATGTATGTTCCAGATATTGGGAGAGAAAACCCAAACAACTTTCAAGATAATATGGAAATATCTCCCAATATCATCCTTCGATCGATATTTACAATTTTATCTACATTTTTTTTTTTTTTTTTTATTAAATTCATGTGTCTCGACTGCTCGGGCCATTGACACGGTTACAGTTTATTTTTACAAAATTAAATTAACAAACTATAAATTTTCAAATTTGACTATATAGATGAATAGACTTAAGGAAGTTCATCAAGTTTTTGAAATTTCTGGAGTTTTGGAGAACTCTTTTAAGGTCAGCTCAATTTTGTTGTTTCTCCTGTCATTAACATATTCCTGGCACTCCACCAGAAAGTGAGGGATGGTCAAGGGGCTGTTACAGTGGTGGCATGTTGGAGGGTCTTCGTTGCTCATAAGATAGTTTGCTGAAATGCCGTATTGGCTTTTGTAAAATAACCGTCGCCTTTTTTCAAAAAAAAATCAGCGGCAACATTCCGATGTAACATAAATACTACAAAAGTGACAGGTCTAATTTTATATTATTAGGTTTTATCTTTACTTCTCGATTTTATTCAATGGTTTCATAAAAATATTCATCGAATATGTTGCATGAGAATTAAGATGTCTAGATATTATTCTAGTCATCTTAATGAGAATATTCTGTGACCATAGAAGATAAATGATCTCATTAATAATTTACAAGTGACAGGTCTAATTATTACTTGTTACTATGGTTTCATGAGAATATTCATCGAATCTGTTTAGATTCGATGAATTTGACTCTACGTACGACATGAATCCAGAAAACCTCAAATAACTCGGGAATTATTGAATTTAGGAGGAAGAGCATCTGAGAGTGCTATCATTATTTTTCTCCGCAGAATCCAACGCAATAATAAAAAAATAGGGTTCTAATTTGAAAAACAGAAGTTATGGCCGATTTTCGATCACAGTTTTTGACCCGGAATTTGAAACACCCTGTGATGATATTTATGAAATTCAAAAGATGCATGACCTTTCCACATTCTTCTACTTTGACGTTTTGACAACGGTTTACACTCAGGATGTTCAGAATAAGAAAAATGAGCATAATACTGACTATGAATATTTGACTTTTTTTCAGGTTTTTTTTCGATATTTTGAAAACTATTCGAATTAATACAATGGTTTCAACAGAAATGTATTTAGCATTGAATACTCAATCATATCAGAAACGAAAACATTGAAAAAAAAATTTTTGAGCAAATTTATTTTCACTCCCTGTGTAACCGGAAGTGCTCTGGCTCTGAAAATATTTTAGGTTGGTGGAGAATTTCGAACAATATCATAATCCCAATTTTCAGATTTCAAATATGTCCAGTTCTCCAGAAACGTCTAATAGGACTCGAACTTGGGACAACCTGTATATGAAGTAATTTTATTCAATACTTTGTTGTGGTTTGACGTAGTTCCCCTATTTAAGAGTCCTTCCCAATTTGTTTCACCTTTTGGGAATGAAATTATACTGCCGTCTTCTAGTTTTGCACTGTTTTCGGTTAAAATATAGGATAAGGAAGAAAAGTGAAAGACCTTCAACAATTCTCAATGGTTCTTTCAATTTATTAATTCTTTACAATATCTCCGTTCAATTGAATGACTGCATAATAAACAAGCATGATTTATACTTCTGGAGATTGAGCAACGAATTTTTGTGGAGTAACAATCCAGTGTTGCTTCTTTATATACAAATAGAAAATCCCCTCTGCTGCTCAAGCAAACTGTCTGCATATAGATTTATATTCAAACAGGTTAACTCTCATAATGCATTCTCTTGATTTTTATTTTTCATCATGAAAATTCCCTTTTAATGAAATTCTCCAAAATTTTATTTGAATTTTACAGGGCAAACCCCACTGAAGGAGGGGGTGGACCTGTTCCTGTACGTAAATTCAAAAGGGCAGTTAGGAGAACACAGCGATAGTTCTGAATAATTGTAAATAGGGATGAATGTGATTGTATGAATCAGTTTCAAGTATAATATTGAAGCTGAGTGCGTTCCTGTCAGTTGTAAATATGTTCAGAATTTTTTTCAGACCTATGAAGTGTTGTTTTTTATTTTTCAAAGATGAACTAGCAATCTGTGAAAATTCAGAGTCCAACATGCCTTTTTGGAATTGTAATATAATGTTGATACTATTTTAGAATATATAAATATTAATGAATTGAAATGGTTAGGTCTTTTACTAATGCAGTGCAAACAAAACAGATTTATTCTTCACTATATTCTTGTTCTACAAAATTCGGATGAGAGAAGAATTTTTTGACTTGATAATGTTTCTGTTAATTATTGCATTTGCAAGATTTCATTTCCTCCATACTTATACTTCACTTGGTTGAAACTTCTTCTAAAGTATTTCTTGAGTTTGGTGGAATATTTTATTATTATTTTTGAACCTATGTTGTATATATTTTTTGGATGATATATTTATTATTATATTCATTGTTATGTTAATTGTTGATATACATATATATTATTTGAAGAATCAGTCTGTTTTTTGGATGACCCTGTTGAGGGATTGGCCCAACTAAAATTGTTGTACCAGGTCAATATTCACAGATATGCCAGTTTATAAGGAAAAAGCTAATAATATTAATCCTAAACTATACCATAGTATGAACACTTGAGAGGTCTGATCCATAGAATGTAGTTTTTTACTTTTGAATTTTTCATAATACGTGATATTGTGAATTTTTTTTTAATGATGTTGATGCTGTGAATTCAACATATTTGAATGATTTCCCTGAAATTATTGAGGACTGTGATATTCTGATGGGTCAGGCCCTGTACTATTTACATGAAACCGCATCATTTCTTCAGAGTGGATATTTTCTGCTTGAAACAGTAACAAAAAATAGTGATCGATAACATTCAGAAAAAAGTTGACTCTTGGTTTATGATGAATACACAATAACCTTGGAAATTTATACGAATAACGAAACTCTGTGAACTCTATGTTATAATGAGCGTTAAAAGAAATTCGTGTTGTTGAGTCCTGTGGCGGAATGGGAGTTCATTTTCTGTGATTGGAAGTGGGACATGGCCTGTACCATATGGTTCCCAGTTTTTAGTATGTAAAGTTTGTGTACAAATCTGGGAACTATATGATACATACAGAGCACTACTTTCAATCTCAGAAAATCAAATCTAATTTCTCCACCATAGCACAACACACTTGGATCACTCTTGATCTTCACACAATTTTGACACAAATTTCCGTTTTTAAATAAGAGAAGTTAAAATTTATGAATCCTTCCGGTGAAGAATTTTTCAAGAGAAGAATAGCACTTTTAAAAGGTTTGGAAATGGTTGGCCTTATACCTTGTACATCAATTTGAATCAAATGAAATATTTCCATTATTTTGGAAGCGAACTGCATCTGAATGAATTAAATTGAAAACTGTTCAATTATTTGAAGGAGACAAAATAGAGAGTTAATTTTTTATTCAATTTATTTTCATTGTTTTGGATTTTTTTCAAAAGCGAGTATATTGCTGAAATGTTACTGAGAAATTTCAGATATGTATATGTACCTGGTTTATTATCTATTGAATAAACAAATTTTGAAATGTCTTCAGTTTTACTTTCCTTATTTCAGCTAATTACAAGGTTACTCAAAATTGGCATAATAACACCTCATCTAAGTTCCATGAAAGAAATATTCCACAGTAGATAAAACAATATTATTTGTCAACGGTTTTTTTTTCTGAGTCGATTTTACTGCGGCGCAACTGGTCAATTTCTTTTTCAAGATCTGAAAGTTGATGTTAACATGATAAATTTTCAGACACAAATACACCGAATTTCTATCGAAATAGTTCCAAACTATTTAAATTCAATAGTATATAATATAGTCATCTTCGAAAAATTCTATAAAATCTTATTACAACAT
Organism: Adalia decempunctata; assembly: GCA_951802165.1. Lineage (NCBI taxonomy): Eukaryota > Metazoa > Arthropoda > Insecta > Coleoptera > Coccinellidae > Adalia > Adalia decempunctata. The sequence continues at coordinate 42,463,459 of OX637695.1, forward strand.
TTAAGTGAATGTTTCCGATTACATTGTACAGAAGACTTAAAGACCTCTGTTGTCTCAAGTGAAAAGTTCACTCTGTATATATTCGAATATATAGGATTGTATGTATACCTGTAAATTATTTACTTAAATATCGCGCAGACAAAACCATTTTATATTCTGCATTTATGTTCATGATAAATTAACATCATTTGTTGAACAATTGTGTAAAGACATGCTAAATTAGTTTATTTTTTCATTACTTCCATGATTGTCACCATTATTCTATTTTCAAATTTATTATATCACATAGTTTTAACATTATTCTGTTTGATATATTTTGAAAGTTAGTTATTAACTACATTGTTAGATATTGTTTTGTTATCATTTCTTTGTATCCTCAGAACAATTTTCAGAATTCATTCAATATTTTTTTAAATTACTTTTAGTTCCCCTCCTTTGTTACATTCAAATATCATTTACTTCATTTAAATGAAAAGCTTGAAGCTGTAAAATTATAATTTTCTGGGTGAGGAGGGTGTTGATGTTAATTTATTGGAATGATATTTTAGACTGTAAGAACTAATTTCATTTTCGATTTTTAAATAATGCGAGGTTGGGTTTTCTAGGTTATGTCTGTGTCAGATCTTGAAAGTAGGCTCACTCCTTGTGCCTAGTTCATAAGGTTTTACTCTCGTTGGGTAAAAGTTTCAATCTTTTTTATACCAGATATTTTGATATGGTAGAAAATATTTGAAGAGGAGTAAGTCTGCTTCTCCAAGTATAAGCTAAAGAAATATGTAATATAAATCCTTATTTAAAAAAGAATAATGTGTCAAGTGAGCATCAATTTGAGAAAGAATTTTGTTTTGACTCCAACTTTCAACTCGACCTATTTTTTTATTGTTATTTCCTGCTGAAATTAACCAATCATTCCGGAAGATATAATATTCCTGAAATTTTCTTGTTAAATTATTTTGGTTTTAATAAAAAATTATAATTTCCTGTCTGTTTTTTAAGCCTGCTTCTCCAAATATAAAATGAAATATATAATTATTCTGAGTAAGAATTTTGTTTTCAAAGTTTCGATTCAACCTCTTTCTACATTATCAAATCTTGTTTAATTGTTTTTGTTAAAAAACATTTTAATTTTGGTTGCTTATTTTGTAATGAAATTTTCGGCACTTTCAAAAATCGACTTTGTTGAAGACTTTCTTAATGTCGATCGAAAATCTATGATGAGGTTCTACTTTTCATTTCCCCCTAAAGGAGTCGCGATTTTTTCCTTTGCCGCAATTGAGCCACCAGTGACGGCTCGTGTCCAGACCCAAATAAATGCAGAGTCTTCCTAAATTGGAGGTACAAATGCAAATGGCAGATTCCTCGAATATTTTTAAGGAAAAAAGTCCCAGTAATTTGGGACCGCAAACGATTCGTTTTCGAAATACTGGATGTTAAAGTTTCAATTATGTTCAAGTATCTTCTCATAGAATCTGCACAAGATATTTAACTGAAGAAGAGTTCAATGCGTCGAAACTAATTCATTCTACACATCTTACTAACTGGATTTTCATCTTCAAATTTAGAGTATTCCGGGTTTTCTAGTCGTAGTCCAATATGAATTCCACCTGGACCACGGCTAGAAAACCCGGAATACTCTAGATTTGAAGTTAAATCCGCCGTGAAAGCCTTCATGAATATACTAAGTACTAACTGGATTTTTGACACTTAATTCCTTAATTGTTATTTTTCTGAGGATTTCGAAACAACAGTTTTTTTTCCTCGGAACCTGTAGTAGTAATAACGACAGAACTACAAAAATCCAAGAAGTTCAGTGTAATGACAAAGCTTTTCTTTACAATTTATCAAACGAACAGAGATCTCAGAAAAAAGTTTTGGGGTAAAACAGGGGGACAATTTCCCAGAAAAAATATCACTCTGTATATTTGCAATAGAAATTGACATGTCAAATGTTCTAAATTGTGATATCTATGCCTGTTTTCAGTTGGATATCTTGAGAAGTATACAGATACTATGAGGAAAAAATTACAAAGAAATCGAAATTTGACTCCCTGTGTATTTCGAAAACGAAACATTTGCAGTCCCATGTTTATGGAAACTTTTTTTAGAAATATATGCAGGGAATTTACCATTTCGTTTGTACCTTCAATTTATAGTAACACTCTGTAGATATATACTTTCACAAACAGATTTACACATCACCTAAGAAGTACACTGTTCAACGACGCGTTAGGTTTTTTTCAATTCGCCTATATTCCTATTTTAATCTAATATGTTACTTGATACTACCTCTCTTAAATTTACGAATTTACTAGGAATTGGAAATATTTAATGGCCCGAAAATCACAAAACTTCTATGAAACGGTACGAAAACGATTTTTTTCCTGAAAAACACAATATATTTAATAATTATCTATTTTATTGATATTTGGAATAAAGAATGTATAACCAGGGTAAGCGCTCGATCGGCTGGTCGACCTTGAATGTATCAAGCAGCGATCGAATATCAAGGTATTGTTTCGTTTTATTTGGGGGAATTTCGTGAGTCGTAGGTGTTGCAAACATATTCTGAAATTCTCGGTCATCTGGCCGACCTTGAATGTTTCTAGCAGCGACCGAATATCGAGAGCAATAATCGAGATTTGAATTTCTAAACTGACAATTCAGAATAAGGTTCAATGAATGAAATTTTTATAATTATTTTTTACTTCTCGATCATTTTTGGGTCGACCCTTCACACCCTGACAAGCCGATCTACAGTCTAGAGAGTGCCCTATTATATTAGAACTACAATTTTTGGTCATGATTTTTAGATAGGAGTCGTTACCCAGAGTTTCTATGCATCTATGCCCTAATGAATATCAAATTCTGAATGAATAACCATTCAGTTTCATCACAGAATACCTAACTACACAGAAGCGTCACTTAGCGTCGGCACTTTGATCTTCAAGGGGCAAATTTTCGTGACCTTCATTCTCTGTTAGGTAGTACATATGTCAATTTTGAGCGGCAAATTTGATTTGAATGAAATTCATGGCTTTTTGAAGGGCGTACTAATTCAGCATATTTTCCAGTTTATCGATAATTTAAGACGAAAGGATGAAAAATTATATTAACTCGACTATAAAAAATTAATATAAATATTATTTATATTTAGGATAATGTCGAGCTGAATTGGATAAGCAAGATTTTTCCTTTTCACTCTAGACTCCAGTAGTATAGTTTGTTCAGAATATAGACATAAAATTGGTTTGAAAATAGTTTGGGTTATACAGGTATGTAGGTATTATCTGTATCATTTGATCAGGGAAATAAAATAACAAAATTTGATTTTATTTCTCCTATATAACTAAGATACCAGAAACAAAATGAAGGGTATTAATGAAAACTAAAGGAGGAAGTGATGATAAAATATATTTGAAACAATAAAAGAATACAACCATAATACATTATTTTTATATTTTTTTCTGTAATGTTTCCAGGTTTTCAAGTGAGTTTTTGCAACTCCACCCCAACCGAGCATGGAAATTGGTTGTCCAGAGAACAAAAAAAAAATCAAACAAAAAAAAACATGAAATCTTGGTGGGATTCCCAATTATAAGTGATTGAGAATTGATATTTTTCTGATATCTTTTTTTCCCTTCTGAGTTTTAAAATTTCTGTTGGCAAATTTCAAAAAATGAAATATTCTCAGCCTAAGAAAGAGAGTAACTACATACTTTTTAGGAAACTCTGTACATGGATGATTTATTTCTACAGATATCATTTTTTCAAAAAGAACATGGGATACTCTATTTCCCAAACACACTTCTCTGAAGCTGGAAGTGAACAATTTTTCGAGAATATAAATGAATTCAATGAATTTTTCATTTGGCATTTTGAGACCTCCATAAATACTTTTTTTGTAATCAAATGCTTTAAAATGGGTAAAAATTTTTGCAGAATCCATATCTTCACAATCCTTGGAAATTTTCTGGCAAACAGAACAGGAATGAACTTTTAAGCTTTTTTTAATTAAATATCCACAAACATATGTGAAGGCATTCTGAAAAGGTAGCTCCTCATTACGATAGCTAAATTCCCCAACAGTAAGTGCACTGTAGATCGGTTGCTCTGGCACAACAGTTCGAACGTTGTTACCAAATTCAGACTGCTTCAACTCAGTCAACAGAATATCCAAATCATCCATACAATTTGTGTTCCCACTGTTGAAATAACTCTGACAAAACAGTTTTTTGAAAGCTCTTTCAAATTGTATGGGAGTAGGATTCACAGAGTTACCTCCCTGTTGGCGGACACTTCCAAAGAAGTTCTCAACACAATCCTGGTTCACTCTTCTTGTTTTTAAATATTTGAACCCTGAAATTTTCAATGTGTCCCACAGTTTCATGATTCCATTTATGGTAATCTGCCAACTAGTTATAAAATTCATTTTGGAAGTAATATTCTCTCCTTTTTTATTTGATATTACCAGTTTTTTCAGAAATACCTTCATTTCTTTAAGAAATTTTTTTTGATAGTCTGCTCCTTCAAATACATTTTTCCAAGTACTTGGCGATTTTTTTACCGAGGAATTCAGTATATCGAAAAGATTATTGAATTTTTCAATAACTTCAATGGTATGTATGGCGTCACTAGAGAGTGCACCTAAACATACATGGGTATTCATACCACTTGCAACTGTCTTGCTGATTACTTGAGCAGCAAATTTTACTTTCATTTTCTCAAAACTATTTGGGGAAATATGAGAATCTGTTAGTTTAGGTGCACATCTTAAGGTTTGATCCTTATCTTTTTCATAAAATTTTTTTATATATGACCAGGAGGTCTCCTTTCCATCAAAACAAAATGTATTTTTCATGAGGTTATTTCTCGTAGCCTTCAATATATGTGGAGTATCGAATATATAAATTATTTCTTTATCTCCTACAGTGAAAACAGGCTCATCTGGGGTTATGCCAAGTTTCTTGGATAGTTTGGTGAAATTTGAACCCATATCTGACACTAATGCATCAACTTTCAATCCTATATCTAAGAGATTTTGGATACATTTTTCAATGACATTTTTCAATTTGTCTGACTTGAATGCATCATCCACGAAAAAGTAGGCAAGGGGTTGCTTCCAATTAGAATAAAGCCCTCGTATCATGAATACTGTGGCATGATTTGCAGGAGAAAAAGATTTTTCATTCTCTCCAAGATCTGTGAAACCAACGATCTCATCTCTTCCTGTTTGGTAGAATAGATTATATTTGAGGGACATCTCATCAATACACAAGAAACAATGTTTGTCTTGTTCTAACATTGAGCTGATCTTCATTTCTAGAGTCTTGAGAAGAGCCTCATTTCCCAAACCTGGCTTGCAGATTATTTTCTCCGTTATCCTTTGCAATGATCTTTTAGTTGGTAAATATAATAATTTCCTAAGAAAATTGTATGCACAGGGTCCAAGAAAATAAAGTGTCAAAGCAAACTGTTTGTATTCTGCGGTATATCTACGTCCACTTGCTTTCGTAGTGTGCAGTCTTGCCTGAATCTTTACAATGTTTGCCAGATGAGGAGAAAGAAATTCATCACAAATCCGATCAAAATCTTTTAAAGTTGGTGATTCGTTCTGTTCTGTTTTTGATTGTTTTCTAGCAAGTGTCCTTTTCACATTTTTCAACTTTCCCCTCAACTTTCTTTTTCTTGGGCTGTGACAACTCAAATGTGCAGGAGTCTGTGTTGAGGCACATGGAGATATTGAACAACTACCATCTTGTTCCTTGTTGTCTACAATGATGGTAAGAAGGTCTGAAACTGAAAACAAAAACATATCAATGGCCTTGGAAACAAGCATGTGGGAATGAGCAAAGTGAAATGAAGGAAGTATTTTATAGGCGTTGTCATCATACAAAAACTATAGGATCGTGATTTCATTCCACTAATACTTTCTTGCGCTAGGGCGAGACTTGCTCCAAAAAAATCTCACCTGATGTTTCTGTGGCTGCTTGAGCTCTCGATGTGGAGGGATCATTTACATTATCCGGTATTAAGGATGATGTTGAAGAAGAAGCAGAAACTATTTTAACATCTGAAAATTAAATAAAGAAGAAAGTTTGAAACCAACAATATTATTATTTGTTAAATATTGGTGCGTCTATTAGCTGATGATAGTATGCTGATTTTATTCGGTGGGCTCACACTCTCCTCAACAAGTTTCCTTTTCAATAAATGAGGAAAATAAGTGGGGACAGCGTGCTCAATCAACTTCTTCCTCAAACCACTTTTTTTGATAAACATCGTATCATCAAAGTGGTGTTCACACAAGCGATAACTTCTATTTAAAGCATCAGGTGTTAGATTCCTCAGGTCATCTCTTTTGCAGGCTTCAATCCAGTTTTGAGCTCTAAAAAGAATAATAATCAGTTCATATATAAATTCTAACACAGCAGAAGTTGAAAAAAATACCTCTCAACATCTTTTGGAAATCTGAAAAAAGATGAATTTTTATAAATTGTCCTAGAAGAACATCCTCTGAAGGCACATCCAAATCCTCCTTTGGACATCTCTGATAGCCACTATAGGTCTATTCAACAAACTGCACTAATAATCACTTTCAAAACAATTCAAACTACACCAACACACACAAGAATGGTAGAAACAAACTCCAGCGGAAAGTTTGAATTCAAATTTCACGTTGACATTTGTACTACCTAGCATGATAGATGCATAGAACACCTGGTGTAACGACTCCCTACTAAAAATCGTGACCAAAATTTGTAGATCAAAGCGGCATCCTAGATTTCAGATTTTGGTCTAGTTCCGGAATAAATCCGCAATATTTATCGGTCGTGGCGCTACTGCGGCAACGACAAAAAACGCGACCCCTTTCGGGAGAAATGAAAAGCTGCACAAAATATCACGTTTTCGATCGACAAGAAAGTCTTAAACAAAATCTAATCAGTGCCAACACCAGGTATTTCTATGCATCTATCTAGCATGGCACATGCGTATTCAAATAAAGTTTTGGCGGGAAGGCGGAATGACGCTTCTGTGTAGTTAGGTATTCTGTGGTTTCATCAAACTGAAATGTCAAATTCTTGACAGATGTTTCGTTAACAGTAGATGAAATAAAAGGACTAACACTTAATAGTATAGTAAAAACCACTTTATTCAAAATCTCATGTTATATATATATACAATATACAAGTAGAACTATTTACATATTGATTTCTCAAGTTTCTTTGTCATTAAACTTAAAATTCGCGCTAGGTAAAGAGCTGTTAAGTTTCAAAGAACTCATAAAAAACTCTTCATTAATTTAGTTATTGGCATCCACTATCCTCAATGAATAGTCCAGATATTTCTAATTACCATGATTTACGAATAGGTTTTTTTCTATTGCTCCTTCTGAGATTTTCTGTTTCCAGATTTTGCAAAATATTTTGTGCCTTTCGTGACAATCTTTCAGGTAATACTCTTAAAATTCTAGTAGGCTGCTTTTTTTTCATCAAATCAATGGCTGCTTTTGAATTTACGTACTTTTTCATTTTCTCTTCAATTTTTTTATCAGATATTGCTTTTCTTGGCTCTTTTCTTCGAAGAGGCTTCACTTCAGGTTTAATAATCTTTGCCTTTTTCTTTTTCACTTTACCTTGCCTTCCTTTTGCTTTGATTATTACAGGTTTCTGATTTTCAATAATTTTATATTTTGTGGATTTATTATTAGTCTTATTTTTATTCCCTCTTTCCGATTTTGGACATTCTTTATTCAGATTCTTTGCTGGGTACTTTTTGTCATTCTTTTTCATCTCTAATGCTTCACAGGCAGTGTTTTGTATTTGTTTATTCAATTTATTCCCATTTTTTGGAGTTTGCCCTAATTTCAGTGCATTCCTCTTTATCATTTTGCGTTTTCTCTCTTCTGGTTTGTAAATTTCCGATACCCAGGAATATTGAGCAAATTGAGTTTCAAAATCTCCTCCTTCACAAACAGTCCAGTAAGAAAATCTACATTTTGATGTATTTTTTATTCTGATGAATTTTTTGTTTACTGAGAGAGTATGTCTCACACAATTTTTCCAGCCATCTTTTCCTTTCTTATCTATGCCCTTGAAAAAAGGCACATTTTCCATGATGTATTGATAGATTTCTGTCAAAATCATACGTTTCTCAGGAGAGGAATTGATGGCATCAGTGATAAGATCACAGTAATTAGCAAGCTGTAAGGGCTTTCGGGGACTTCTTTCTTTGGGCACTCTTTTTACTTTTGGAAGAACCTCTTGTGGTTTCCAGTTAACCAATTTGGAAGAACTGAAATTTAAAAGAATTATTTAAACAGAGTTGCAGTTGTCATAAAAAAAACTCAAGAAACCTCCACCCTTCATAGAAGGTTCATGACAAAATATTCAATCATAATAAAAAGCTGCTTAATTTAAAATGAATTTTGACCTGTCAGAGCATTTTTCGAGAAAATAATGAATACCAAAGATATGAATTTTTTGGTACTTTTTGCACATCCTGTGTATCAAATGAAACATTTTCTCTCGATGTACTGGCACACAATTACTCAAAGATACGCAACAAAGGGGTACCTGTCTCAATTTAACGAGTAATGAGAAGCAAATATTACATAAAGATATGAAAAGTGTATAATGACCTTTTCCAGTTATATCAGGATATTTTAATGGATTAAGGTCAGTATATCCAATGGCTTATTTGGAAAAAATGCCGACGTTTCCCCCATATAGCCTGACGGAATTTAACGTCAACATTTGATTGTTTCTTGTTTTCTTTTTGTATGTGACGTAATCACTATGTGATTTGAATAAAACTATTTCTATTTCTATGTGAAATCTTCTTCGGGGCTTGTATCGTCCATGCTTCAGTCTTGGTATTACTTCCCTTGATAATAATGTTTCGAAAATTGTATGATGACATTCTTCAGTTATATCAGGATATTTCAACGGGCCAAAGGCTTATTTGTAAAAAATTACGGACCTTAACCCGTTAAAATATCCTGATATAACTGAAGGAGGTCATCATACAATTTTCATAACATTAAAATCGAGGGAAGAAATACCAAGACACAAGCATGGACGATATAAGCCCACAAATATCCCAAATAAATCGAAACATGGATTTTTAGGCAAAAGAATATATTTAAACTTTAACTTTCTGATTAATAAAGTTTCTGGTCTCCAGTCCTACACAGCCTGGACTCCTCTGCATTTGAAAGTGTAATGAGGAAATAATGTAGAAAAGGGAGCGATTTTATTTTCACCAAATACCGTCATGTTTATTGCATTCTAATCTCTGATTAAATCCATTTGAGTGAAAACGCACCCAATATTTCACGTTATATCAGTCTTTAGTTTATGGGCCAAAACACTGAAGAATTATTTAAAGTAAACTTGACTGGAAAGTACAGATGCCTTCTTTTCGGAGCAAGCTGAATACTGGCTTCTTTGCTATTTGGAGTGAGGAAAGAGGTAGAGTGCAGTAATTAATTATTTTTAATGAGACTGAAGTAAAGGCAGCGACTGTCATTGAGAACCATTGCAACCCATTCTGTAGCAATGGTTCTCAATGACAGTCCAGCTGAATATTTACTGGTCTGGTTTTTTCTTCCCTGAACATAGAATTTTTAATGCATTAGAATGAGATATCTAATCAACAAGTTGAATAGCGCAAGACCCAAAAGATATACAATATAGTTTGTTGAGAGTGTGTTTGAATTCATTTCTCATCCATTTTCCAGTTGTTATCTAATAGAAAATAACACTTGACGCTCTATTCAACGAGATTACGGCACAGTTCTTACAGTCAAGTAATTAAACTATTACATTGTTTTGCGATCACAAAAGTTTTAATCATTGAGATTAATAAAATTCATCAGTTGTTTCTTGAAACACTATCGACAAAAACATCATTACCATAGTAAAAAAATCATGAACACAAATGGCTGTGGTAAAACAATCAAAGTATGCTCTCTCCGAACTTGGTACAAGTTACAAGCTTCGAAGCTTGTAGTTTCAGAGTGGTCTCAGGCCTAGGAGTAATCAGGATAAACAATATATCATGCAACAATCACCTTCCATAATTTCAGGAACACTGCCTTCCAATTAAATGTCAAGTTTTGTGATTGTGAATTTAAAGAAAAATGATTATGAACTTACTCTTTAACTGAAAAACTATTGTCAGCATTGGTTATCTTGATTTTTACCACAGTTTCTTCATGATCTTCTATGTTGAAGCTTATTGAATCTAGAATTGATTTGTTCTCATCTGGATTATGTCTTGCATCAATATCTTCTTTCACTATTTCTATAAATAATTGATCGTCTGTATTTTCCAGGGGACAATTAATGCTGAAATGTGAAATCATTACTTTATATGAAATTTTACTCAATGAGGTGTCAGCAGCTGAGACAACCCAAATGAAAGTATAATCTTACCTAGTATCAGCAAACGATTTGTATAATTTGCAATAGTTATTGCATGAGGTAGTTAGTTGCTTCACAGTCGTCAGTTCTTCATATTCACCTAGTGGTGGTAACAAATCTTCCATTTCATCTTCCGAAATGAATCTTAATTCACAATTGGATGATTCTTCGTAAATATTATCAGCATTTTTATCATACACATAATATGTTGAACTTGATGTTTGAAGTTGATGATTTCCAGTTGCCTCTGAATGAGAATGAAATTGGCAAATATCCATCCTTTATGAAACTGAGTGTTTTTGACACTTAAAAATATAACATTCCTTGTCTTAACCCTTATATTTGTTCATAAGACATCACACCTTTAAACTTCAGATATTCAGAATAAGGGTCAACAACATAGAATATCTTCATCTATTTATTCACTTGATACAAAACTCTTGTTTCGTGTTTAAATACTAGCTGAGCTTACTATTCCAAAATGTCCTAGTTCTTTCAATTACAGCCATATTGACCTACAGCTAACGATCGATTATTTTCTTACACTTTCTCATTCAAATTCAATGATCTGTTTGAAGATTTTACATTTTCAATAGTTCAATTTACACAAGGGACTGAAGGAACGAAGAATTGAAGTAACAAAAATCAATAAACAATTTGTTGTTGTAAGGTTATGAAAACTTTCTATGAACACTTTCATTGAATGTTGAATGTCAAACAAATAGTCAGAGAAATATATGTTTTCTTTTGTGTTTTTCTTCTCTGATTTCGGGCTTCATACATGCGTATTGGCGATTCAAGTTCATCTCCCAAGCCACCTTGCGGCAGAAACAGCATTAACGGGAGTGGGTAGGTTTGAAGGTTAGTATATGGAAAACTTCGATTTCAACATTAATTACCGGTTAATTTTTCTATTTTAGTGAAGTGAGTAAGAAAAATTGTGTTCGAGATTCTGTTTTATGTACGTTTGAACATTTTGATAAGTGATTACTGCCCTGAAATGTCGAAATCACATGCGTTTTGTTGCGTTTATGGATGCAATAGTAAAGCCAACAGGGGTCCAGTCTCATTTCATTATTTTCCCAAGTACAAAAGTTGTAAACTAGAAATAACTGTAATTTTATAGGTAGGTACCTTATTTTGCTCATTACCAGAACGTGTTTTGAAGTTGTGTCATGGTTACTATCATCACAAACATGTGAAATCTCAACGTCGATTTTTAATTATTGATCTGTCAATTGCATTTCTTATAGTATTTAAATGATTTCAAATTCTACCAATAAAAAAAAAATGTGTAAAGTATTCGTGGATAACTGGTCTTTAAAACACTTTCTCTATTTCCGTCTCTAAAGAGTAAAGACCTTAATATCCACTTATACTTTAATATACTGTTATGATAAGTAGCACAATAGACCTTAAGGTCGGCGTTAAAAGCGAGTTGGAAAGCTCAGCCGATAGAGGCGCCACCGTCCATTTTATGGATATCTCCATAGAACATGCACTATCCCTATTCAAGTTCTATGAATATCTCTCTAATCATGAATGAAATGTACAATGGCGCTCTCTATCCGAAAATCGCCGAACTATGGAATAAGCGAATTTGTGGGTAAAGCAGGAATTTTTTCCCGCCAAAATTTGAATTTGGCCATTCTCTGCCAATTCCGTATTTCAAGTTAATCTTCTGAACGAAATTATCAGTAGATTCCCTTTTAATCGGAAGTTGAACTATTTTCATGGGTCTTTCTGTTGAAATAAAACAGAAGCATGGGTTGGCTCATTTTATTCTATTTTTGAAAGAAAAAAATTAAAATTATTTCAACAAAAACCCTAATCCTTTCTGAGTTCACCCACAAAATTTCAGTTCTCAAAGTGAAACCGTTTTCGAAATCAACTTCAAATAAAAACACACTACATTGAACGCCCACCTTAATGTCGTAGTGGACTGTAACCCCTTTTTACCATAACTATATACCATTAATCTATATTGCCGAGTGTAATGATTAGTTTTCAATATCCATGTATAAAAATTCATTGTATTAACCATAATATGTCGTCCCATTGTTTTTTTAATCCAATGTTATCAAGTTATCAGGATATGTTAATAAAAGTTTTTATAGAATAGAACATGAATATACATAATACATAATACACATAATAATATTCGTAATTCTGGTGCGTTTTTGTTGTTATAATTTCCTTTCCTTAGGATAAATCCTGTATTTTTAAAATGGATTCCAATCATGATTCAAATGTTGTCTCCTCGATAAACGAGTTGCTATTTGAAAAATATATGCAATATATTCTTATTGGTTGAATCAAGAGGAAGAACCAGTATATTAACACAGATGTGATATTAATATCAATTTTAAGAATTTCAGTACCCATTTTTGAATCTGAACAATATTTCAAATCAGGCCCGGATCTACGATTTTTTCTGACCGGGGCAAATATTCATGATGGCGCCCCCCCCATTTGTGCAATATATGAATTCATAAAAAATGACGAAAATAAATAATACAAATGAATAATACAGATAAATACTAATAATAAGGAAAATATCACAAGGAAAGAAATTAGATTTATTTCTTCACAGCTTCACGCGGGGCGATTTTCTATCCGCGAACGCATCTATCAGCTCCTCGAAGTCTATTTCGGAAGCAGTTTTGTTTTCTATAGCTAAGATCGAGAGACCATAGAGACGTTCCTGACTCATTGATTCTTAAAGCTATACTCACATTAGGGAATAAAGCTTCTTGCAGATCTTGCCTGTGAATAATTTGTAGCAGGTCTACTGAAGTCGATCTTTCACTAATTTCAGGAACCAGCTAGTTCCTAACAAAAATCAACTGCATTCAAGTCTCTTCAATATTTCCGCGCTAAAAGGGTAAAGGGTCCCATTTTTCTGCAGATCCTCTTTTTGCATGTTTAAAAGGGCATGACCGTTGAAGAATATGAAATTCGTATGCAGACTCTGTGCGCTTTCTTAGCTTTTTCTGATTTCTGACAATAATCTGTTGAAAACAACCTTAATTTCCTTCGAGAATAAGCCAACTAGATCTAGCGTTCTTGACTCATCCTCGCACATTTCGTAGACCTGCATTTTCTTCTTGCCAATACGTTTATTTGTATAGAATTGGCTCCACATCCAATTCTTCTGAAAGAAGTGTAGCTTGCGAGGTCCTGTTTTCAATAGGTTTTTCTCTCATTCCTGGCAAGATCTTCACAAGACCTTGCATCAACGATAATGAACGTGGAATAATTATATCCCCTTCCTGAATTTCCACGTTGACCCTATTGATCTCTCTCATAGACTCTTATCCCAAATTGTTAGTTTCAGGATGAATCTAAAATTCATCACAGCATGAAGCAAATGATCAGCTCCATACTTGGATTCTGCGACCAGTGAGGATTCTTTGATTTCTTCCACAGCCTTCACAACTCCCGGTAAATTATTGAGCAGGGCATTAACAGCTTGATGTTTAGCCCATCTTGTTTGGCTACTTCGTTCTCTTTAAATATCTGGTTCATTTGTTCTGTGTGAGATATACATCTGGGGTGCAGTCGAACATAATAGTGAAATAGTTGGCCTCCTTGATCTCATAATGTAATAACAATTTCGGAATACCGAAATTTGGTGGCCATTAAATCGATAATTTCTTTTTGTATAGTTTTGGACCGATAGGATGTTTTGTCCTTTTTTTGAGTGGTCAAGATGGCACTTCAGAGTCGGGTCATATTTAATATAAAAATTTTTTTCCGAGAAAATCAAAAGAACGAAAAATTTAACCTCTGGTTGTTTTTGGCGCCCTCTTAAGCTGGCGCCCAGGGCAAGCGCCCCGCTTGCCCCCCCCCCTAGATCCGGGCATGTTTCAAATATGATCCTGCTCCATTCGAAATGATTTAGGGCCGGTTTTATAAAACAAATTCAAACCTCGGTTACGCCCGAATCCAGGGTTGACTGTCGATTTCCGTATTATAAACATCCAACCTCGGGTTCAACCCGAGATTGGCTCAACCGCTGAAAATAGCTCGGTTTGAGCTTTGAATCGAGGATTGAAACGTTTGACGTTTCTAGATGGCTGATAACTAACCTCACTTTACGTGGCAAAACAAGACAAAACATTTCGCTTTGGCACATTGATGTAACTTGGATTGGAAGGAATATATCATATTAGGTATAGGCTGCCTGATATTAATCAGTGAACAGGAGCCGTCTTTTTGTAGGTTGGCTATGTATTAATAATTCATCTTTGGTATTTGGAAAGATATTCCTAAATGTTTGTGCCTTATCCTTGAGGGATAGGAGTGCCAGGTTTCTGTGTGAATATAAGATCGGAAATGACTCTGGTTGAAATAATAATGAAATAACTGCAAGGCATTCAAAAGATAGTAACGAAAGTGAATAAGAGAGTTACCAATCAAATGATTTCACATTTCCTTTCGACCACTTCAAAGATGGCACGAAGAAGAGAATTCAATCAAATAAAAACTCTTTTATCGAGTGGATGAAATTACTCTGAATTGGCTGGATCATTCCAGAGTTGTTAACATATTCGAAGTTTTTTGTGGTATTCATAAATCAACGTCAGAAAGTTGTGAAATGTCCAGAACACACTCACCGTTCTAGTAGGATTTCTTGATTTTTACTACATAGTACAAGTGCATGTTTATTTTAATGGGTTGTTAAAAATGCTGAATGCTTCAGATGTGAAAAGGATTACTTTTCTTCAAATTTCCAAGTTGCTAAGCTTAGAAATTTTGTAATTCTAGTTTTAAATATACTCTAAAGACAGTATTGAGGACACCGATCCCATCTCGCAGATCAATGTATGGTAAATTTTTCAATAAAGCTCGTGTATGAACCATGATTTGAATTTAAAGACTCTCTGGCATGTAAAAGAACATTCTCCATTCTTTTATTCGGGATTTGACTATATTTGAAAACGACTATTATTTTTATGGCTTGAGAAGTCCTGCATGATATTACCAGAGATTATCTCTGATATTACTATAGAAATGAAGTGAACTGATACTATTCATGACTCTGAACCTGAATAAAGAGGAAGTTAATCAAGAAATAAATTTGAGCTTTCAATTTAATGTGTACTTCATGTAGGTACTCAATCGAACAAGATGAAGAATGATTTGTACTTATCCTAAATATAATTACATTCTTGTATGAATAAATGTTTATGCAATTTCATTGCATGTTTTGTATTGACCTTGTTTTTATTTGGTTACTTGGCATAAGGGTTTGAGATAAGAGTGATAAGACTTTCCAGAATATCAAAATATAGGTAGTACAAACTCAGATCATTATAGTCTCAAGTTGACAAAAGTTATAATGACTACAGCGTATTTTCCAATAGCTTCGAGTGGAAAAATATTAAAAAATTCCTACGAAGTCTGTCCTCATTTCAAAATATTTTTATTGATTTCTTTTGATGTAGGAAACCAGATTCAAATTCTCCGCCGTGATGGTGACAAAACACGAGAATATTTTCGAATTAGCTTCTTGTTTTTTCATTAGACTGCGATTATTGAATTTATCCTAACATGGTATAAAAAAAACGTGTTAAAATACTTCAAGAAATAAGATTCAGGTTAGCCAACCCAAAAAAAGCGATCTCAATCCGAGGTTGTTCAACCGAGGCTGCAAAGACGTTTATAATACCGAACTTTTTTCAACCGAGAGTTGAAATCCAATCCTCGTTTGAGTAACCTCGGATTGAACGTGCCCTTTATAAAACCGGCCCTTATTCCTTCACAGGCAGTGGCGTAGCTAGATAGTCCGGGGCGCTGGTGCAAAAATCGAAGAGGGGCCCCTTAATGAATTTATTGTTCTCGAGTCAAAATATAAATACTTCGAAGAAGCAAAGTTACTTACTGAAGGTACAGTTGAGGAGTATACTTGAATAAATTATGTTGTTATTTATGTATTTGAGTAGGTATATTAAATTCATTATATTAATGTAATATTATTATATAATGTTATGAGTACCCTTGTAATAAGTACCCTTGTAATATTAATGTGGATGAAAACGAGGGATTTGAAATCATTTTTTATAGATATTTACTATATGTACAAATATTCAAGAAAAAATTGTCATTGTCACTATGACCTTCTAGCCTTATTTTTCTTATTGATACGTTAGATTATTTGGTGAAATCACAATAAGAATAAATTATTCAAGGAATGAATTCAAATTAATTATTGAGGATTCGAACCTAAAGGTCCATCAAGGCTAGATTTGAAGTCATTTATTCCTTCGGAAAAAATATGTTTACAATCTCTTTCTAGACCTACTCTTTGCGTAAGATTCAATGACTTCACTCAAATCTAGACTTGATGCAGCTTCATTTTCAATTGATAGGTATAAGCCATTAATGTCGCAGTTGAGCTTGGCTCATAGTGTTCAGCAAATAATTTTATATTATTCTTAATTTGCTGAAAAAGCTTTCAGCTTCTACAGAGGTGACAGGAAGATTGTATGGAACAGTAATATTGCTGTAAATACTTCTGTTAGATCGCATTCCAGCATTCCGTATTTCCTTATTATTTTCATAGAGAATTCATCAATTGTCCATGCCTTATTGCCTTATTCAATTCAGGTAGAAATAGGTGATAAATATTAAGAACTTGAATTTGAAAATTGGTCCCTTTCATATCGCAATATTCACTTTGAAATTGGTCGAAGCTTTGAATTACAGTTTTTTCGTCTACCTATATCTAGTAGAAATGATGATGAAAATTCCAAATTTTGTTGAGTGCAGTCATACACCCGAAACTTGAATTCAATCAATCAATCAAATCTTTATTGTACTACAGCGTGTACTCGTCCAGTTTCAGCATAAATACCACATTATTAAAATAAATATGGACATAAAATGAACTTAAGTCTAGGACAAACTATACTTATATCACAGATAGGTTTGTGTCGCAGAAAAACTCTGAGAGCGAATAATACGCTTTTGTTACAAGGAGCGCCTTCAATTCTCTTTTAAATTTAATGAAAGTTAATGGTTTCCAATGATTCGGCTTGAAAACTGCAACCGAAATATAAGAAGGCAACTTCTAAAATTGAGAAAGTATTATATCGAGCACTCTATTGAAAATATTTATTTCGGAAAATTCTCCCCTGCTTCGAAATCGGTGATCGGAAGCTAATGGGCGTTTCCAGTGATTTTCAGAAAATTCGAAATTATTTTTACCTTTTTTTGTCTCTTTCTTCGAAATGGGGATCTTTACCATATGCTATGACATTTTCTCTAGCCTTGCACTCGAAGGACGCGAAGTCACTCCTATAAATTTTTTTCTTTTTATTATAGTCTCTTCTATAAAGCTCTGCATACGTCGTCCAAACTGACATGGCATTTTTGTAATACTTCAGATGCATTATTGATATCATTGAGAATGCGGTGCATTAAATCGCCGAGGAGAATAAATTCAAAATTCAACTTTTTTTTTCAATTTCTGCTTGTTTTCGCTCTTATTTGCAAGAATTTTTCATAACTATTTCAGCTATAATGCACGAATGATATGAAAAGAATGAAATTTGATTGCCGAAATTATGTTAACCCTACTGGACCATCTAGTCGGATTTAGTGTTTTTAGATAGGTGTCCGATTCACCAGTGAATTTTGGCAATAAATCCCCACATTTGATGATATTTCGGAAAAAACATTTTTCAACAACTGAATATAATAAAAACAATGTTATTCACATAATAGATCACAGAGAAAAATCAGAGTTTGAATTTTTTTTTCGAGTTCAAACGCGATTTGATGGTCAGCGCTTGGGGGCCCCCTGAGGTCGGGGGCCCTGGTGCACTGCACACCCTTGCACCCACGTAGCTACGCCACTGTTCACAGGTTGCAATGCATTTAGGCAAGATCACTCATCATCTTCGGAAATTCTAAAAAGAAAGCGTTCATATTTGAATAATATTTGAAATAAAATCGGTGAAAACAAAATAAATCCAACAAACATAACTATATTCAGAAATTTATTCGGAAAATTCATTCAGGAACATATACAATAATTTATTCAACTTTTTTCAAACCATTATTCACAACTCCGGAAATAGTAAATAGTATTGAGTGTGTCAGTGATTTTATAAACGCCCCACCATAAGTATGGACATTGCAAGAATGCATTTTCAGCGTGATGGAGGTCCACTCCATTCCAGGGTAGGTAATGGCATTGTTTAAAGTAAAGGTCAGGTAATTTTTAGAAGAAAACTTTCGAAATATGTGGATTGGCAGAGGTTGACCGCATTCCGCTAGATCACCAGATTTCAATCCTGTTGATTTCATTTGGGCGGTTATTTGAAATGTTCAGTATATTCATCTGAAATAGAAAGTGAGGAGATCCTCATGAAACGTATCGAAGTCGCCTGCAATCAATACGTAATAAAATAATCCAGACATTATAAAAAACATATCAGACATATTTTGAACAGGACAAGAATCTGTATTGAGCAAAATGGTGGTACTTTCGAGAAACTTCTGTAATTCATGTTAAGTTTTTATGTTTCTTTATTTATTCATTCATCTTTGTTGAATTCAAATTAATTTTTCTCAATCAATAATGTTTTCCCGGAAATAACTTGAGATGATAACTCAGAATACTATAAAATTCGAATGTGCAATTAGTGGAATTCCAATATTTAATTGGATTTCTATTTGAAGCTTTCTTTGAGTAAAATGACGTGCGAGACAATGAAATCTACTGAACCTCATAGAAAATTTTCTTTCTTCAAGTATCCCAATCAAATCCCAAAATTTTAATATACAGGTTGTTGAATTTCAGCTTGGAAATAGTCCCTTATATTTAAATATGGACCAGGAATTTTTTGGAAATATCAACCGACTATACTGATTGGTTCAAAAGTTATTAGAAATTTAAATTTTCGGTGAATACAAAAACCACCCACCCCGTATTTCGGTTATGAATTTGATTAGACCTTTCATATATCGCTTTTTTGGACTCGTTTAGGGTAGCTCTAGGCTCAGGTTACCGTATGTTCATTTACCAATGAAACTCCCTTAGACAAAGCTTTTATGATCATATAAATTGTGTATAATGAGGTTCTGAGTTGATAGTTGAAATTTTAAAGGAAAATTTTATTTTCTTTTTTTAGAGCATTTAAATGAAAGCTTTTTTCAAAAAGTTTTTTTTGCTTTTAATTTATTTTTTTTATCGATATAGAGTTTCGTACTAAATACGCATAAGTGGTGTCCGACTCGACTCGACTACTTTTACGTATTGTGTTGTCTGAATGCCTAAACCGCCCGCTGCCTCGCAAGACACGCCGTTAAAGGTTTCCGGCGGATTGTTAGTTTTAAGGTTTATTGCGAAAAATGATGTTGATAGCGATAAAGATGTGTCCATGAAATTCAGCCTGAACATTGAGCGAACATTCGGGTTATGCTAGTTATTCTATATGATACATATTTTCCAGGTCACCATTATTATGGAAACCGCTGACGCTTGTAAGAAAGACTAGTTGTGTAATATGGCAATTGAAGATGTTGAACATTACACTCATTAGTCGAATTATTCGAATCAAATCTGCACGAATTTAAATGAAAAACCTAACAATTTCGAACCCACATAATGATGATTAAATTAAGTTGTCACTCGAAGCCTATTTCGACCGACGAAGAATTGTGCAACGAGCTGAAATAAACCAACAAAAATTGGTCCACTTTGACTCCAGGGCCTTTATTCTTGAAAACCAGGGAGTAGAACGATCGAGAGAACGGCGACGTGGCCCTACTGATTAGTAGGGCCACGTCACCGTTCTCACGATCGTTCTACTCCCTGGTTTTCAAGAATAGAGGCCCAGACAACTCGATAAAAATTAGAATAAACGAACTATTGAGTTTCATGTGGGAGAAAACAGGGGAAATTAAAAATATGGAATGCATCGAATACATGCACTGGCGGACACTGGCCTCCTCCTTGGACCTCGATATTTTCAATAAATCAATTCAAGGCCCCCCTGAAAAGCTGTCTGGATCCACCAGTGTATACAGGGTGAGTCAACAGAGCTCGATTAGTCTATAATTCTTGGGAATTTTGGGCTAGTGGAATGATTTTGACGGAATCCACAGTAGGCCTACCCAGCGCATTTCACCGCGTATATTTTGAAAATGTTAGGTTATAGTCATTATTCTGCCAGATACGTACGCAACGTTGTCCTTTCTACATAGAGATCGTAGTATTTACGTAGGTATTCATCAAAATGTTTATTTACTTTGAGAATATATGTGAATTCAATGATTTAAAGACCTGGTGAATATTGAATAAACTTCTTTCCCTGTTAATACTGGAAATATTTCACGTATATGAAAATGGTTTTTAAGATTCAGTAATGCTATTTTCTTTCACGGAAATTAAGAAACGGGAGTTGAAATTTTATTGAAAAATAATGGACAGAAAAGTTCGTTACTTTGTGATAGTTCATTCGGAAAAAGAATAAAAGTACTCGAATATCCCAGAAAAACGAACAGAACAGACGGATCTATGGAATTCCTACCTCACTTTTCAAAATTCTCAAGAAATAAGCCTATAGAAGACATTCAAATACCTTTTTCACAACTTGAAATACCTACTCCAGTATGAAAATGTATCAGCACTACGAAACCTGTGTCACAGTTAAACGATCTAGAGTGTCCTATTTGATCTACAATTTTTCGTCACGATTTTTAGTTAGGAGTCGTTACATCATAGATTTTATCGATCGAAAATATGTGATGGGGTCTTACTTTTCATTTCTCCCGAAAGAGATCATATCTTAAAAAGTGTCATTTTCGAAAATCAAGAAATTTTTTTTTGCATTCGTTAGTAACTATCTGTAACCTGCAGCCCGACAGCCCCCCCCCTCGGTGCGCCACTGTAACAAACAGTTAGGTACTTCATTTTTGAATATGTGGTGCTGACTTCGCTTGTTAGAAGTGTCACTTTTTCATTGAAAATAGATTACGAACGAAAATTTTTATGTTACATAGTCAGTAACGAGTTACTAACGAATGAAAGAAAAATTTCTACATTTTCGAAATTGTGGATGTGAAGTTAGCACTTATCGGAATGCGGTGTTTTTCTCTGAGTACCTTTGAGGTAGGACAAATTTTTTTTGCTACAAATAAGGTACTAAAGAGTTACTAACGAATGAAAGAAAAAATGTGGGTGCTAACTTCGCATTTTAGGGGTGTCATTTTCCCATTGAAGGTTGGGTTACAAACAAAAATTTCAATGTTACAAATAATCACAAATGAAGGGTACAGGGGAAAAATCGGCCAAGTCACATTTGTTACTTTCGATCTAGAGCCATTTTTATATTCACTGTTTTGAGGGCATGTTTCAGACAATTGATCAACTATGAATGGGGATTGATTTGTTGATATAACAAGTTGGAACTCGAAAGTGACAATGTCTAGTGACTTAGCCGATTATTTCCCTGTACCGCATGGTACAGCCTGGTTTTTCCTCTGCATATGATATTTTCAATCGTTTGCCATAGTTTACTCAACCGATTTTTCCTATGTTTGTTATAGTGAAAAGAAAGATCCTTCGATTGGCTATAATTTGCGCGCCTTTTCTCAAATCTTGCCAAAGACAGGTTTTTCCCCTGTACCCTTCAAATGCTAAACTCCCAAATGTATTTTGTCTTTCGCGAAAAATCGAAAAGTGGATGCCTGTGGATGCTCAGCGAAATGTGGTATTTTTCTGTCAGTATCATTGAGGTACAAACGAAAATTGTGATGTTACAAATAGTTACCAACGATTTAAAAACGATTAAAAAAAAAATTTCTTCGAAAATGAGGGTGCAAACTTCGCTTGTAAGGTGTGTCATTTTTTCAGTAAGGGCATTGAGTTTAAATATACAGGGTGGTCCAGATCGCAGCCAAGAAATTTTAACCACGTATTCTACTTCAAAAATAAGCCCTAGTTTGTCATATAAACATATGTCGAGAAATGTTTCCTCTCCGAGATACGGGGTGTTAAAATTATAGAAAAAAAATGTTTTTTATTAATAACTTTCACACTGCTTGAAATATTTTTATGAAATTTGAGATATGGGTTTTGAGCGTCAAGGAGCACTTTTTGCATAATATAATTTCTTTTTTATTCTACCAGTGGCGTCCGTACTGCAGCGAGACTGAATATTTTCAGATAAAACAATAATACGCCACTGGTTTTTCCGACAATAAAAATTATTATTTGAATCCTTATTTAATTAGGAACAAATTCGGTCTCTTGACTTTTTGCTGTACGAGGCACCATTTCTGATTAAAAAAATAAAACACATTCTCATGCATGAAGATATCGCCAAAATTTGATATAGTGAATAAAAAGCTTACTACGGTTTTGTAGCAATTTTCTAAGATTAGATAAATTCAACACACACCCAACTCCTATTTTAAGGGTAGAATAATTTGATTAAAAAACTTAAATGACAATTTTCCAATTACTCGTTTCAATACAAGCATAACCATAAAAAACTGTAATTTCCTTGGCGATTTCTTCATGCATGAGAATGTGTTTTATTTTTTAACCGGAAACGGTGCCTCGCACAGCAAAAAGTTGAGAGACCGAATTTGCTCCTAATTAAATAGTGGCGTATCATTTTTTCATTTGAAAATATTCAGTCTCGCTGCACTACGGACGCCACTGGTAAAATAGAAAAAAAAAAGATATTATGCACAAAGTGCTCCGTGACGCTCAAAATCCATGTCTCAAATTTCATAAAAATATTTGAAGCACTGTGAAAGTAATTACATAATAAAAAACATTTTTTTTCTATAATTTTAACAACCCGTATCTCTGAGAGGAAACATTTCTCGACATATGTTTATATCACAAACTAGGGCTTATTTTTGATGTAGAATACTTGATTAAAATTTCTTGGTTACGATCTGGACCATCCTGTACAAAGAGGCATAACCCAGTTCAACGATTTGAAGCTGAATTTAGTGTACCTAGTTCCTTTTCCGGTTCATAGATGGATCAGTGTGTTTCAGAGAATCGGAAATTTTGACCCCCCCGCACCTGGCGGTAAGTAGCCGAACTACAAAGTACTATTTCCGAAGCCGAATGCGATGACAATCAGGTACGGCTTAAGAAATATTGGATGTTCAGTGTTTCATCACACCTGATTTTCTGGATGCAATAAAACGACAATTAATTCTGCCTATGATTCATAGAACAAGAGGAATATAAATATCCTACAGATTTCTGTAAAATGAATAGTGACAAAATGGATCGGCAGATTAGTAGCTACTATGTGCTACAGTGACTATCTAGTCATTATAGTTACTGTACTATGTGCCGCCACTAAAATTGGCAAGTTGGCACGTAAACTGCCGAAAATTTTTGCGTCAAATCGTTCAAGGGCGTTGTACGTCTATGTATATTTGAACTCAATGGTAAGTGTTAGGTTACAAACGAAAACTTTTATGTTACAAATATGTAGTTACTAAACATGAAATAGAAAATTTGTAAATTTTCGAAAATGTGGGTGCTAACTTCGCATTCTAGGGATGTGATTTCTTCATTATAGGTTAGATTATAAACGAAAATTTTCATGTTACAAATAGTTACTAACGAACAGTGGCGGATTTACGATGTTAGGGGCCCTACGCTCCAAAACTTTTTGGGCCCCCTCTGAAACATTTTCGATTTTTTTCAAAAGAATTTTTTAATTAAAACGCACTTCTTTAAAAACAAAAAATAAAGTTTATTAATAAAATACAAGGTATCAAGGTAAGCATATCGAAACAAAATATAAAAAATGAATAAAAATCTTAAAAAAAGGGAAAAATATCACAAAAATTCAAATACAGAATATCTCTAGAATATCATATCTGCAAATTTTTTATTGCAGCATCGAGAAAGGAATAAATAAAATCATCACAAAAGATACAAGTATCGTAAAGTTGTAAATCAGTTACCTACAAAATAAAATGTCACTAGAAAAATTGTTTTTTTCTTATTTTAATATCAGCAAATTTTTTTTTGCAAAATAATAATCGACACTGCTCGCTATATAACTTTCGATAGAATTCCTAAAAACTGCAGTATATTTTCTGTCATAACCCTTCTATATTTATTTTTTTATCAATGACAGTTGGAAAATGAGCGGACTGCTACACAACTTGTATCTAATAGGTAGCGTTACAAATAACTTCAAAGCTATATATAAATTGGAGAATACTTCTATCATTCCTTTATCATATATTATTTTCAACATCTCTAAACAACTAGTATTTTTTTTATTTCAAGTTTTTAAGATATTCCTTGAATTGAGATGCTTCCAGCTTCGCTAATAATTCCCTCCTCAAGGTCTCTCTCATAATACTCCAAGAGTGTTTTAAAACTCTTCCTATCAATATTATCTTGCGAGAGATCACCTATATCAAATATACATTTGAATTCCACAATGATATCTTGATAGACAGAACTTCGACGGTTTAAGTCGCCAATCAAAAAATCGAAAACTTTATTCAATATCTCAATCCTGAATTTATCTTTTCCAAAAAATATTGGCGTTTGAACTTTCTTCTTCTTCTTCTTAGCCGTTTTTGGACTCGCTCTGGTGGTGTATTCTTTTTCAATATCTTCACTTAATTCTATAGATTGTGTCTCTATCTGGTCTGTTTGTGAATCAGTGTTTGCCCGAATTTCCTGCAAAGATGACTTTAAAGAGTCCAGTAAATGATATCCGCTTTGAAGATCCAAATTAGGTTTTTGAAGTCTGGAAGAAACTTTATCAAGAAGAATTGTTTTAATAACAGTTAACATAGAGTATTCTAATTCGATAAGTTTTTTGTAAGTATAAATTTTTGGCCTCATTTTTATAATTTATTTTTTCTGTTCATTCAAATAAATGTGCTTCAAAGCCTTTAATGAATCATTATACCCAAACTTCAATGCTTTAACAGCCTCATGATGGGCACACCATCACCATCGGGTAGCGCTCAAACATTTTAAGGAATATTTTAATTTGGAAATACTCAACATAATTCCATCTATACACAAACAGAAATAGTTCAATTCACCAACACCAACAAATACTTGAATCTTACACGAAACTCGCCCGTCACTGTCAACACTATTCGAATGTTATTGTGAAATGAGTGAAAAAAAATATGCAGACCTAAGAATTCTGCACAAGTATTTTTCAATTTACACCCCTAAACGAATCAACATCTGGTTGGTCGTTCTGTAGCACATTCCTAGATTTTAGAGGAAATGCCGACAAATTTATTGAATTATGATGTACATAATTGTACATTTGAATTCGGCCGCCTTGACGGAATTTATTGCATGCAGACAAGATAATTAGGGACAGTACGCTGAATGGTGTGTTTTTTCCAATTTTGCTCTGAGGCTTTGGTTATTCAATTGCGTTTCATGTTCACAAGTTGCCTCTGAGCTGTGAGCTCCTTATATTTTTATTTCTTATTTATTTTTTCCACACTTACAGACTGAATTTTCATTCTAGAAAAAAAATTATTCGATCGCCGGGGGCCCCTATGAACCTCGGGGCCCTACGCTGCAGCGTACTAAGCCTACCGGTTAATCCGCTACTGCTAACAGGACATTCCGATCGTATTTTGTTTTCCACGAAAAAATGAGAAGTGGATGCCCGTGAAGTTAGCTCCAACGGAATGCGCTGTTTTTCAATGAGTATCCTTGAGGTACAAATGAAAATTTTTAGGTTACAAATAGGTACTAACGAGTTACTAACGAATGCAACAAAAATTTTCCTCATTTTCGAAAATGTGGATGCTAACTTCACGGACACTCTTAAAAACCGTTCGAGATAATTCTATAATTTCTTGTTATTGAATTTCCGAAAATTTTTCAAGTCTTCTCCAAATTTACGGATCAGGGATCACACTACAGGTGGCCCGAAATTCAATGCGATTTTCTTGCAATTGTCAATAAGTCAATTTTTTCAAATGCAAAGCCCTGATTTTTTTTTGTTTGCCTGTCTAGTATAGGTGGTCTTCATTTCTTTCACTGCTCTGAGGTGCATCCCACCAACCCCATCTCCCATCTCTACCAAATCAATATAACTGCTAGGTATAACGTCTTGAGCATCGTTAAGAAGGTTGTTCTTAAATGATTTGATTATTTCAAGTAGGTGTTATCACCACCTACATTATTTATGTGTGAGAAGTAATTCAGGACAACATACGCCACACGTTGAACGACAATGCGCTTATGTAGGCCACTTTTCTTTGATGAGTGATTTCAATGTCATTCTTGAACCATTGACGATTTTTCGAAGATTGGTGTTAACCGAACGATAAGTATTAATTAATGAATCAAGGTTAATTCACAAAATATGCTTAATCGTTCCGAACCATTAATCAATTTTGATCATAGACAAGAGATCATTTATATAATATGATTTGGTTTTTCGAGATGTTTCAGTACGTGTGCAGCCTTGTTATATCTGATCTCCATTGGAATATTCTTTTTGAAACGGTTATCTCAGGGCCGATCCTAGGGTGTTGGCCGCCCGCGTGCAGAATCGTTATGTGCCGCCCCAAAGACAAAAAAATCTTTAATGGGCCTCCTTTTATTGTTAGGAAAAAACTGTTCATACAGTATAACCTTTTTAATGCTAAAAAAAAACACAAACAAACGAACTAATATATAACAAAAAGTATAAATACGAACAGGAACAGTCTTTTATTAAGTCTGCAATGACTAGTATATGTAGAAACAAGTACCTATAAAATAACTTTCCTAGCTTTTTGAGAAGCAAATAAATCAATAATTTCGCTCATATCAATTCTTTCCGATATTTCAGATTCAATAGAGATAATGGCCAAATTCGAGAGTCTCCCCTGTGACATATTGCTCCTCAAGTAATCTTTAATTATTTTTAATTGACCGAAACTCCTTTCTCCTGAAGCAACAGAGACAGGCAATGTTAATAAAATTCTTATGGCTAATGTGAAATTGGAAAAACAAGAAATCAAATCATTTCCAACAATAATTTCTAATATTTCTCTAGGATCTTTATCCAGGAAAATATGTTTAAATGAATTAATTTCGTTAAAAAGTTGTACGCCATCTAAATCGTTTTTCTTCTTTTTTTCTTGTTACAGATATAATTTCAAGATATTTGCCTCCAGTTCGATGAAAAGGCTTGTTTTCAAGCACAAGGAGCTCTGTAACATGAATAGCAGCATATTTTTTGAACAAATTCAGTATCACCACACATACACGGGGAGACAGAGTTTTTTCAGAGGTTTTTATCTGTTCTCGTGTATCATACGCAGAATTGTATGGTACCCCGTTTACATTCCCTCTGCTAACACTCAGATTTGGAGCGGGAAACAGATTTTATTCTTTTATACAATCTGTTCCTTGTCGCCATTTCTTCACACGTGCCATATGCCTATATTGTTTGATATTACAAAACAGTATGTAATTCTCTCTTTCAAAAGAATATATATCCTTAACAAAATTTCTTTCCGCATTTACCTGCAATCTTATATCTAAGTCAATACAGGCTTTCATAAGATCATCATTAGAAAAATTTTTGCACTCATAGAGGAAGCAAAATTGATTATACCACTCAGACAGTAATGTATATCTTTCCTGTACTGATGAAGATGTAGCGTGATCCAGAATTGTATAATAAAACTCAGCCTTTGATCCTTGAATTTCTGGTAGGAATTAGAAATTGGTTCATCGCTGCCCTCAAAATTAAATAAGCGAACTTTATTTCTGGGTTGAGGGATGGAAAAGCTTGAATCAATTCCTAAGTCATTGGCTAAACATATTGCTGAATCAAAAAATGTTCCGAAATTCTCATCAGATCTTTGTGATAGTAAATATTTTTTAAATTTTCTAAACACTTTATATTCTCTGCAATACTTACTCTAGGGTTTTGTAGCATTTTACTTGAAACGTCTATTCTTGTTAATAAGTCATGCCAAATTAACATTGCATCGAAACTTAAATGTTTCCATGTTTTTCACTAGAGTTTTAGCTGCAATTTTTGTCCTATTATCCCTAGTGGGATCTCCAATTTAAAGCTCCTACGATATTTTTAAAGTCCTGTTTCAAAGGTCTTATAGCGTTAATGCGACTCCCCCACAATGTGCCAGCATTCCTTTGTTTCTTTTTGTCGGTAAGGGGGAACAAGGAATGTTGAAAACTTCTTCTTAGTTATTATAGTTTCAACAAGTTTTTATTCAAAATTAAAATACAAAATATTTCATTGACATCTATCTCAAAAAATTATTCTTTCATTGTTATTTCAACTGCGATATCGTGGCAACCTCCAGTTTCACTAAATTATGTACAGGATGAACTAACACTCCATTTGTTGTCTTCAGTTTCACAGTTCTCACTTGATCATCTCTACCCGGATAGGTTTCAATCACTTTTGCCATTTTCCAATGATTTCGTGAAGTAGGATCTGCCACAGCTACAATATGCCCAACTTCCAAATTCTTGTATTTTGCATGCCATTTGCTTCTCTTCACAAGGGTTGGGAGATAGTCACTTGTCCATCTTCGCCAGAATTTATCTGCCAGAAATTGAGCGATTCTGCTTTGTCGCCTACCGTCTCGAATTTTTTCAAGATTTTCACACCATCCCTTCCATTTCTCATAAATGATATTATTGACTTTTTCAGCCCATCATAGTTGCATTATCAGTCTGCCTGTAGATATTAAAGGGGAAAGAAAGCCGATTGGATCGAAAATTGTCATCACTAATTGTAAAATTTCTCTTTTGGTAGGTTTTTTCTTTTCTTTCAATAAATTAGGTGAAATTTTATTGAATTTTGTATCGAAAGACAAGTTATCATTGAGGCTCACCCCGTTAATTTTCGCTGCATCATCAAATACCAATCGCAGTTTTCCTGGTTTATTTATGTTTTTTACTCCAAAATGTACCAAGTTTTCCCATTATCGCTTTCTTCTTCCTCTCTTGAAATTTTTCTGGCATAACCTTTTGGAACATAATCATCAATTTTTCTGCAGTATTCATCAGCAAACTCGTTGTCTTTATCCATTTTTCTCTCTAGGCAAAGTAGTCTGCTGAATGCTGATTTCTTCGTCTCAGGAAGTATCACATTTTTATCCTTCCAGGGTAAACCAATTTCAAAATGATTTCCTATTCTTTTTGCGGTGTTTTCGAATATTTTCAGTGCTTTCCGATCTTCCCTTGATAATTCTTTATTTTGTAACGGAGCCATATTTTCAATATTGAAATTTTCTTCTATCGATTGACTCAAATAAGCGTCATCATGATGGCAAAGATTCACACTAAAACTCGAATTTTCATTTTGTTCAGCAAAAGGGCCATGTACGACCCATTCCAATCTTGTTTTACTTGTGGCTAATTGATCAAATCTAGGATGAATTATTTTCTGACAAGTAATCAGACCAATATTATCTTGCCCTATTAAAATTTTTGGTTCAGCATTGTTTATTGTTTCTAGTACAGAACGATCAATGTAATCATAGTTTTTGCAAATATAATCAATATCCAGTTTTTGTTTGGGTAAGGACAAATTATCTACAGTTCGCGCATTTCTCAAATTGAATTTTTTACCGTTTCCAACACCGGCTATTTCCAAATGTACCGTCTTCGAATATTCTTCGCCATGTGTGATGTGATTGGCCCACTGTAAACGAATAGGTGAAATTGAGCCATCTAATTCAAGGATGTCTGCTATTTTAGAATCTATCAAAGTTACTGTTGATCCTTCATCCAGTATTGCGTAGGTTTCAGTATTCCCTCTATTCCCGTACAGTTTTACTTTGACTATTTTCAATAAGGCAGAATACTGATTCCCTACGAAACCAGAAAACTGAATGTCGTCAGCCTCAGCGGCTTCTCTATTTTCACTGTGTTTTTCTTTGTTCCTGACGTCTAAATGTAGCAATTTATTGTGTTTACCTCTGCAATCGCCAATATTGCAAAATATTTTTCTGAAACATCTTTTTGCATTATGACCTGGAATTAAACATTTGAAACAAAG
This sequence comes from Adalia decempunctata, assembly GCA_951802165.1. Taxonomy (NCBI): domain Eukaryota; kingdom Metazoa; phylum Arthropoda; class Insecta; order Coleoptera; family Coccinellidae; genus Adalia; species Adalia decempunctata. Next base: position 42,493,910 of record OX637695.1, read on the forward strand.
ACCGTTATCTAGGACATATTTACGCCTGTCTTCTACAGACTTTTCCAAAAATGTAGGACAAAATCAATTCTGTGGTTACCATTTTCACATATTTTACAAAAAAATGCTCTCTTGTTATCGACTACATTCAAAATTTGTTCTTTTTTATGGATGGGATGTTTATGAATTGAATTCATTTGAGTTGGAACATTAACGGACATCAATAATTTGACTTCATTTTTCAACCAATCTGAAAATAGTTTGAGATTTGCGTGTTTTGTCTTAACTTTTTCTACTGCCCACGATCTTTTAGAATTTATTGGTAATTTCTCTTCCAATCTTACAAGAAGTTCTGGATTCTCTAGATATCTTTTCACATCCTGTATTTGCCAATTGAAGATTGAACAAAAGTATCCATTGAATCTTCTCCAGGATTGGAGCAGCATTTTGATTTTTCTATCAAATTCATTAATATCCATTCCGTTCCGTTCTCCCAAAATTAAGTTTAAGCGTCTCAATGATCCCATCTACATTTTCCGGGCTACAGTAAAGATCTTTACTGCCTCCCTAGCTCGACCTTTCAATGATTTTTGTAATCTCATAAGATTTTCCGCTTTGGATATTTTATATTCTTCAGTGGAACGGTTGAACTCGTTTATCCAATAAGGAAAATCACCTATGTCACCATAAAATTCTGACAATGGTGAGATTTGTGGCTCAATTTTTCCATACAATCATTAAGCAAGGTAGAAAAATCACCATATCTTTTGGGTGGAATTCCTAAATTGACACGAGAGCTTTTTCTGCTTCCAATATTTCTATCTAAGGACATTATTTTGCCGTGCGCTCGTTCAGTAGTTCCAAGGACCAATTGTTGAAAACTTCTTCTCAGTTATTATAGTTTCAACAAGTTTTTATTCAAAATTAAAATACAAAATATTTCATTGACAAGGAATATTATTTGATTTGACAAGATTGAAAAATTCAGTTTCATTTAATTTTTTTTCTCGTCTCATTCAAAATTTGGATGATTAGAGTTGGAAAGTAATAATCAATAATTGAAAACAATTATCTCTTTAAGATTTGTTGAAAATAATTTTTTTTACAAACTGACATTAAAATGTGACACAAGGGGCGGATGGGCAGAAAGTCAAGAATAACAAGTATGTATCTATAAAGTAAAATACTTATAGAGTATACTACCGTCTGGGGAGGGGCACGTGCCCCCGTGCCCCCTCCCCCTAAATCCGCCTATGTTCGGCTTGACTATTTCCGAGAAAATGTCTAACATTATAAGTAATATGGTCACATTTGACACGGATTCCACTATTTGGCAAATTAGAATTCATAGATTAACTAAACGTTGTTTGTTTTCTCTATGATATTCATTTCAGAAGCTATCTATGAATTGGAGAAACGTCAAAAATTTTATCGCTGAAAAACCAACATGTTGGTTTTTCTGGTTTTAAAGGTTTTTTCGAGATGAAACGATCGTTGCTACGGAAACTTCCTCACTAAAAATGAAAAGAGTGGAATAGTCAGTAGTAATAGTTATCACAAGAGATTGAATTTCCGTGATAAGTCTATCCAGTGGCGGTTTTATTTATCTACTGAGGGGGGGGCGAAGTGAAAAAATAAAAAAGCAGTTCGTGGGGATTTTTTTCAATAGGCGACAATGATAAGGCTAAAACAAAAATTCTAAATGAGGTGAATAAAAATATACAGGGTGTCCCAAGTTCGAGTGCCTATTAGACGTTTCTGGAGAACTTATTTGAAATATGAAAATTGGGATTATGATATTGTTCGAAATTCTCTACAGACCTGAAGTATTTCCAGAGCCGTTTATACAGGGAGTGAAAATAAATTCGCTCAAAAAAATTTTTTTCAATTTTTTCGTTCCTGATATGATTGAATATTCAATGCTGAATACATTTCTGTTAAAACCATTGTATTCATTCGAATAGTTTTCAGAATATCGAAAAAAAACTGAAAAAAAGTAAAGTATTTATAGTCAGTATCATGTTCATTTTTTTAATTCTGAACATCCTGAGTGTAAACTGTGATCACAAAATCAAATTAGAAGAATGTGGAAAGGTCATGCATCTTTTGAATTTCATGAATGTCAACACAGAGTGTTTCGAACTTTGTGTCAAAAACTGTGATCGGAAATCGGCCATAACTTCTGTTTTTGAAATTAGAACCGTATTTTTTATTATTGCGTTGGATTCTGCGAGGAAAAATTGTGATAGCACTCTAAGATGCTGTTGCTTCTAAGTTCAGCAATTCCCGAGATATTTGAGCATTTCTCGATTCATGTTGTACGTAGAGTCATCGAATCTGTTTAGATTCGATGAATATTCTCATGAAACCATTTACCATAGTAACAACACATAATTACACCTGTAATTCGTGAATTATTAATGGGATCATTTATCTTCTATGGCATAGAATATTCTCAAGTAAAACATTAGATGAATTTGATTCTACGTACATGAATCCAGAAAAGCTCAAAGAACTCAGGAATTACTGAATTTAGGAGCAAAGGTATCTTAGAGTGATATCATTATTTTTCTTCGCAGAATCCAACGGAATTATAAAAAAATAGGGTTCTTATTTGAAATACAGAAGTTATGACCAATTTTCGATCACAGTTTTTGACACAAAATTTGAAACACCTTGTGATGATAATCATGAAATTCAAAAGATGCATGACCTTTCCACATTCTTCTTCCATGAAGTTGTGAGAACGTTTTACACTCAGGATGTTCAGAATAAGAAAAATAAAAATAATACCGACTATATGAAAATTTTACTTTTTTCATTTTTTTTTTCTTAATTTTGAAAACAACAGAAATGTATTCAGCATTGAATACTCAATCATATCAGAAACGGATAGATTGAAAAAAAATATTTGAGCAAATTTATTTTCATTCCCTGTATAACCGGAAATGCTCAGGATCCAAAAATATTTTAGGTCTGTAGAGAATTTCGAACAATATCATAATCCGAATTTTCAGATTTCCCAGAAACGTCTAATAGGCACTCGAATTTGGGACACCCTGTATATTGAATATATTTACTTTTCAGGTATCAGGGGTCATGCCAGTCAGACCTATTTCATTCGATTATTATGTTAACCTAATAAAATTAAAGTTTAGGGGGGGGCGATCGCCCCTGTCGCCCCCCCCCTGAAAACCGCCCCTGAGTCTATCGATTTATTTTCAAACGAAAATTAATTGCTTGGGAACGTCACGAGTCCGGAGGACGAGTCGTGTTTCCTTAAAGCAACTAATTTGAGTTTGGAAATGAAAGATAGACTTATGAGGTAAATTCAATCTCGAGTGAAATTTTATGAGACTATTTCACGATCAGAATAAAAGGTCAGAAACTCCATATTCGAGAAAAGCAAGGAAAAACTCATTTTGACGTCTACAATTTATATTTTTTAGTATTTTAGTTGTCAAACCGTTCGTATCCATAGTTCAATCACAGATTATTCTGTAGTTCAATCGTTGAAAATACCGAAGTTGTCAGACCAATCATAGTACATAGACTGTTGGGATTATCGCGATAATACCAGCTGTCTTTGGACAGTGATTGGTCAGTTTTTGAAATGAGTGGAATAGTCAGTTTAAAATTGCCCTTTTAGCCGGATTTTTTCGAAATTTTTGCGAATTTTTTTAAAAATACTTCTACATCGCCTAGAGAATCGAAATTCCACCCACGTATTCCTCTTTCCGACCGTATGAAAATTTCCTCACTCTATCGCAGCGTTGCTGCGATTTTAAGATTCTTCTGGACCCACTTTTCGACGGATTCCCTCGGATCGCTCCACAGAGTTACCATTATAGTATGGTTAGATAAATTTTTTTGTCACTCTGTACATTACAACTAGTGGTATTCCCGGATTCGGGCATGTTGATCGGGCTTCCAGAAAACACCTACACCCAACGAATGAGTGTTTTTCGCGGAGCCCACTTTCCAAGTTTTAGAGTACCGTAAGCTCCTACCCTACCTCAATGTCGCCAAGAAAGAAGCTCCTCAAAATCGTGTCATTTCTCTTCGGCGGCATTCCTACCATCGCGATACTATCACCTCCATCCTCGACTGTCTTCTGGTATCGAAGTTGGCGTCTGGCCTGGATTTCGAACGGCAGTCATCATTTCTTCGTTCTTGGGCCGAAACCGTACACCTTAACCGTGTAGGCCGACAGTTTCAGAGTATCAGCAGCGGTGGAGTGTTAACAGTGTGAGCACCTGCAGAACGGCGCTAACTGTTTTTCCGAATAAAACGGCTGTCCGCGATGTCCGCGTGTCGCAAGTGCGGGTTTTTCAGACTGACCGATTTGTGTTCGTTTTTATTTTTTTACGCTGCTTTTGGACTAATATCTCCTGATATCGGTAAGCGTTAATTTTTTGTGAGATTTCTGAGGATGGACAGCGGTGTAACGGTACTCTGGATGAGGCTGTGTAATAGAATATTTATTTTGTATTTACACACCAGAAACATTTTTGATTGATGCCGTTATTTAATTTGAGGTTGAATGTTAATGCGTCTATCTCAAAGGCTCATGAATATTTATTGCCCAGAAAATATTTTTTTTCTTCTGACACAAGCTAAAGAACAAACAAAGATGAATATATGTTACCCAAAATAAACGATAAACTTTTCAATATTTAAAGAGCTATTTAATCGTAATGGTGACATTCTGCAGGCAAGAACTACCTACGGAAAAACTCAAATTCGAGAAGAGGATATTAACTTCAATTTGTAATATACTATTCTGATAATTTTTTGGCCAAAAACAATAGGTAGGTAGGTTTATAGACGCAACTGTGGTAGTGGTCATGGGATGTGTTATTTGAACGTTTTATCTGAATGCGTAGACATTTCAATACATACAACCAACTCATATTGAATCACCCAGTGTATTAAAGGGATACCAGAAACTAGTCATGATGAAACATTGGCTTCACCAATATAATTCATTAGAACACATTCTATTGCAAAAGCTGAATTCCTCAGGCATTAAATATCAGAAGCAAAGTAAGATGTTTGATTTTATAAAAGTAACTTCGTGAAGAATGTTAGAGTTTAAGAAAATATGGACTCCAGTCAGTGTATTTCCGCTTCTTTCACTATTCAGAATTCATCAGAGCATGCTTTCCGTAAGACTGTCTCCATAATTGTTTAGTAGTTTTATGTTTCTGGGATTCTTTCGAGTTCTGAGTTTCTTTTGACACCATAAGCTTCAATGGGATTAAGTTCAGAAGAACAAATTGCTAAGGCGGTCTCAATTTGTTCAGAAAAACGGGATGAGTGCCCACGATAGTTTAATCTAACAAATGCCGAAATTGAGCCCCGCCAACTTCCATACAATGGTATAAATTCTGTTAAAACTTTCTTCCAAAGAGGCGCATTCTGTGACATATATTTTTGATTTTAAGTGGCTCCACAAACATTATCCCTGAAGTGGTCCAGAATGTGGGGCGAAAGTTTGAGCAAAATTTATAAACCTGTATTGAAATTGGAGGGGCTCAATTTGTTCAATAGTACATTGCTCTTGTATAGCCTCATCGAAATTGGTCATCATCTTATGCCCTAAGTAAATTGTGCATATTTCATTTCCAAAGCCGAATATGACTTACATAAATGAATAATCAGATCTTGAAAGAATGTGTACTGTCGTATTCTGGAGGAAAGGACCTGTCTGTTCAACAACATATCGCACGACCCCTCTTCCCTATACAAATTCAAGTGGTTGGGGTTGCCGTACAAAGGGATAAAATGAAATGAAACGAAATTGACGGATTCAAGCGATTTTCCAAAATCTTGATTTTTTTCGACTAGAAAAGACCTGTTTTTTTTTGTGACACTCTGTATAGGTTCAATTGAATACATTCTCTAATGGTACTTACCTACTTTAATAAATTCTGAGATTTACATTAAAAAAAAAACTAAAATGAGGCTGGCCAAAAATATTCGTACTTACTTCAAAAGCCTACTTTCTTCAAAACCTACAAACAATCTTGAATCTAGATGATGCATAAATATGACACCCATGCACGACTCCTGTTTCAATTTTAATTCGCAGAAATTAACTGTATGGGATTGAGTGGGTTTGGGTTAATAGCTAACTGAGTTTGATAATCGAATAAGTATTCGATTCTTAGGCAAAGGACCCCGCACTTTTTCTATGGCAAATGGCGTTCCGTCAAATTTTCTAAAATTTTGGTATAATGTAGTACTCGACCTTCTGATCAAAAGTGTCCATGGCCCCAACTCAATCCTATGACTAGTTTTCGAGATACAGGGCGTTGAAGTTAAAAACTACCCACTTTTACTACGCTCGTATCTCCGAACAGAATCGAATGAACTTCAATTTTTCTCAAAAAACATTTCATTACATCCCTAGGGAGCAACCATATAGAGGAATATGACCGAAAATCGTTACGAATACAGGGTTATCCATAATTGAATGCATGCCCGATTTTGAAAGTATAAAATATGTCAGTTTCAGAGCGAGCACGTTCACAAAATGAACTATTACACTAGATATGTTGTTGTTACATCGAAAAAGTCTGAAATACGCAGAATTTTTACCGGGTGATCCATTATTATAGAAACTGTTCTCAAGGAAGGTTAAATGGACACTCTGTATTTATGGGTTGATTCAAGGTGTTTGTATATTTTTTTCAGAACATATCATCATGGACTTCAAAGAATACAGGGTGATTCAGTCATGAAATGAACTTTGAATCTCACAAAAATACCCAAAAACCACCCTTTTTTTCATCACCCTCTATTTCAAGATTAACTCCGATGAGGTGGGAGTTTTCTTTCACCACTGTACTTGATATAAAAACATCAATACGGCTGAGAGTTTTCATCCACTTCCTATGACCAGATTTTTTTATGTTATATGAAAATTATTTATTTATGTTATTCTATTCTTATTCCAGCATAAAAAAAAATCTGGTCATAGGAAGTGGATGAAAACTCTCAGCCGTATTGATGTTGTTATATCAAGTACAGTGGTGAAAGAAAACTCCCACCTCATCGGAGTTAATCTTGAAATATAGGGTGATGAAAAAAAAAGGTGGTTTTTGGGTATTTTTGGGAGATTCAAAGTTCATTCCATGACTGAATGAATCACCGTGTATTCTTTGAAGTCCATGATGATATGTTCTAAAAAAGTTAAACAAACACCTTGAATCAACCCATAAATACAGGGTGTCCATTTAACCTTCCTTGAGAATAGTTTCTACAATAATGGATCACCCGGTATAAATTCTGAGTATTTCAGACTTTTTCGATGTAACAACGACATATCTAGTGTAATAGTTCATTTTGTGAACGTTCTCGCTCTGAAACTGACATATTTTATACTTTCAAAATCGGGCATGCATTCAATTATGGATAACCCTGTATTCGTAACGATTTTCGGTCATATTCCTCTATGTGGTTGCTCCCTGGGGATGTAATGAAATGTTTTTTGAGAAAAATTTAAGTTCATTCCATTCTGTTTCGAGATACGGTCGTAGTAAAAGAGGGTAATTCTCAACTTCAACGCCCTGTATCTCAAAAACTAGTCATATAGGATTGAGTTGGGGCCATGGACACTTTTGATCAGTAGGTCGAGTACTACATTATACCAGAATTTTAGAAAATTTGACGGAACGCCATTTGCCATAGAAAAAGTGCGGGGTCCTTTGTATCTCGGTTTGGTAAAAAATGCACCAGATAGGTATACATCAATTAGAGTTAGAACTATTGAAATCTTTTTTCACATCAAACGTAATACATGTATTCATTGAAATGAGAGTCATACCTACATACTTTTGTCAAATTAAAAATATGGCACTTTCAAAGAAATGGCAATAAGGAACATATTGTATTTGTATGAAAAAACAGGTGGAAATGGGCCTCATCACTCACGATGATTTTTCGATGGGATTCCGATTCATTCTCATGCTTTTCAAGGACGGAATCAGCAAAGTTGATGATTGGCCGGCTTGAGTTCTTGTGTTAACTGAACTTTATAAGCCTCAAGACCTTAATATTTATGCAAAATACGGTGTACCGTGTAATGGCGTTTGTTGAATGCCTAATTCCAAAGAACGACGAGGAATGGACAAACCAAGGGTTTCTTCAACACTTTCGGCTACAACAGCAATATTCTCGGCTATTCTTGAGAGACGTGCACGGGTTTTAATCTTCACATCACTTACTTGTCCGAACAGCTCAAATTTTTCCAACAATCTCCGTATGGCGGTTCGACAAGGTGCTTCACGACGACCCAAAAATGTTCGAGTTTTAAGAATGGTCTTTTACCATTTTTATAGTGAAGTTTAATAATTTCAATGCGTTGTTGAAGCGTTTATCGTTCCATTTTCATTAATGGCGTAGTTTCCACTCGTCAAATGTCAAAAAATGACAGCTCGAAAAGTGACATCTACCGAAATAGCGGGCCATTCAGAATAACACCTCTTATTGGAAAACTCTTCACATTATGTTGAAACTGATTCAAATATCCTCTCACCTAAAAAAGTATGTATTTGCTCTATACGATCCCCAGATATGGAAAATCTAAAGGAGGTCGCACATTTTGAACAATTTCGGAATATACCTATCTAATGTAACTGTCGAAGAAGAGTAGTTTCTAGTATCGCAGCTATAAAATTATTCAAGATTTCTAATAACACATCACCTCTGATTCGCCGGTTTTCACATATGCTAGGAAGGAAATTCCCGTTCGATGAAATATCGGCGTCAAAATATGAATCATTTGAGAGCAATTATGACCCAGTTTTGGATTATTTCGATTTCACCTCCGTGTTAACGCAAATTATTGATATTAAATACTTTCAGATTACCAACACATACACTCAATCATCTAGTAACTGCTTAATGGTGGGTTTCTTAATAGGAAGCATTTTCGTAGATTATAGTGCCGTTGTGGACCAATTCACTTAATTCCTGTCGCTTAAAAAAAAATTTAGCTTTTTTTCGACCAATTTTAGTTTACAAAATGAGAAGTTGGGAGCTTTCAAGCGCTCGTTATTTCATCTCGTAGATTCGCATTCAAGAATCTTAAGAAAAAAATTATTTTTGACCGTTGACAAGAAATGACAAATTGCATCCAGATTGACAACGTTTCTATCTATCTAAAGGAAAAATTTCATTTCTATCGAATCCTTAGTTTTGAAATCATCAGTAGTACAAAATTTAGAAGTTTTCGAACAAAACCAACCGCGGAATTTGAAATCTGAACCCACCTTGAAAATTTCAAGTCTCTAGGTTTATCCGTTCGGAAGTTATCAATGTTCACGGATGGACGCCGGGCGGACAGAATTTAATCAGAGTGGCAAACCTTAGTTGATTGAGACCATTCGAACTCAAAATTGAAAAAAAAAACAGACATCCTGACGAAATGCCATCATTTAAGTAGGTACTAGCGTACAATAACATAAAAACAATAAAACCGTTTTCTCATGCCTTTTTGGCTTGATGTCAATGTTTGAGAAAACTCACATTTTCTTGGCAGGATAATTTTAGCAAATCGTTTGCTATTTCATTCGAATTCCAAGCTTTTTGATCTTTAATATGTAGATTCTCATTTCCTTAGTGTAATAGTAAGAGAAAGGTATTAATATTACTTCATTCAAAAATCTTGAATGGCCATTACACATCAGAGCTTGAAATATGTAAATCTATCTTTGAGAGCCTCAAAATTGATTTGAATATATTTTAAACAGCTATTACTTAATCTGCGATGGTTTGAATATATGAATTTTCGATCTACTTCCTCCCAAGAAATCCGTGAAAATCATTCAGTATCTATACTCCATTCACTTTTATAATGTATCCCGGTAGGCTATGATTAAGGTTTATCAAGTTTTTTTTACTTAAAACTGAAGCAGGTTGGTACTCGTTGAATGTCAAATGATTCTCAGAGACGTTCAATACAAATTTCTATTTACTCCTTTTTACTTTGTAAATGGAGTTAGTTCTTTTAAGATTCATATATGACACAGGTTTCGTAGTGCTATACTACATTTTCATAGTGGATTATTTCAAGTTGTGCCAAAACGTATTTAAATGTCTGTAGTCTTATTTCTTGCGAATTTTGAAAAGTGGAGATTTCCATAGGTCCGTCAGTTCGTTTAGAAGTTTTTCTGTCGGGTTATTCGAGTATTTTTATTCTTTTTTCGAATGAACTATCACAAAGTCACGGACTATTCTGTCCATTATTTTTCAGTGAAATTCAGGCACGCGATTCCTGATTTCCGTACAAGAAAATAGCATACCTAACTGAATCTTCCAACCATGTTTAAACCTACACGTGAAATGTTTTAAGTATTAACAGAGGAAAAAGTTCCTCCAACATTCGCCAGGTCTCTGAAATTATTGGATTCACAGAATATTTTCTCAGATTCATTAGGTTCCCAAAGTAAATAAACATTTTGATCAAAACGTAGTTAGTACGACTTATAACCTAACATTTTCAAAATATTCAAGGTGAAATGTTTCATGGCCAACCGGGAAACATTATCGAAGTGAATATCTGATTTTTTTTATTAACATCAATACATGTAAGTCCTTGCTGCATGATAATGAAAGTAAACTTTCATCGCCACAATAATATGAAATGATTCTTTCAATATAACTTCATTGATAGTCATGTGAGGGATTGTAGGAAATTACGTATATTTACGAGAATTTTCATGAATCATGCAGAAATTTATTTTCATTTTTCTCTCATCTGCTTGGATAGTAATGGAGAAATATTTTCCTTATTTCCTTCATTATTTACTGCTCAGTTCATCAAATTGGTGGTTTAAGAGCCAACTGCGATTTATATAAAAGCTAGGCTTGGCTAAGCATCACTTATCTTTTAAGGGTCTACGTCCCTGAAAAAAAGGGAGTCAGAAACGATTTATTTTTTTCTGATTGATGAAGGTATGTATGAGTGTATAAAGATAAAAATAATGAAAAAAATATTTTATAAGTATTAAATAAATGAAAAGGATATTCCCCATCATTTTTGGTAATTTTTCAACATTTACACCATCCAAGCGAACAAATATTTTTGTGTTTTTTCATTTCAGTATTGAAGTCTATCATTTAGTTAATCAAATGTCTATCCCCCTTTTCTTTCAAAATTTACCGTTTTTTGTAAATAATATTACAACAATGTGTTGTTTTCGCGAATTTTTTTTATTTCATCTGCACCGTCGAGCTTATCCACGGTATGAAACTTCGAATTTCATATTAAAATTGGCAATCTTTGCTGTCACTTTTTAATGAAAAGTTGGGTTATTAAGAATGTGAATGAATCACGGAAGGGAATCATTAAAATAGAATTTTTTAAATTTTTGAAATGAAGCTGAGGATTATCTAAGAATGAAAATTGCACATTGGGACATTGAAATAAATCAATAATTATTCAAATCTGAAAATGATTCTTATTAGTTAGGAGACTGATTTTGGATCATTGAGCTTGAATTAGTTAATTTATCGTGTTTATCTCGAGGTTTATCTACAATTTGTATAATATATTTTTGAGTTTTTCAAGCAATCCTGAATAAGCCTTGATCGAAATAAAAGCTCCAAACAGGAGTTCCATTGTTGCTTAAAATATGTCCATTGCGAACCAATTTTATCAGTTCTTTCAAGTCAAATTGTTCATCAATCATGGGTTCTTTTTCATTTATTTTTTTGGAGATATTGGCATTGATATTGGCTTGATTTTTTTGAATTTGAGAAATTATACATTAATGTATCAACAATTATTGGCTTAGTCGTTTTAACTTTGAGCCTACATCAATATGATTGAATGATTTTTCAACAGGATGATCACAATTCCTCAAAGAGCATATAAAATAGTCATGAAAATTATGCTAATCTGATCGACTTGTTTGATCACTTTATTTTTGTTTTGTTTTATGGTTGTTTCATCTTCTGAGGTTTCGTCATTGTTGGACAAGCAAGCAACCTACTCGATCTCTGTAGATGATTTTAAGATGGTGTTCAGCCGAAACATAACACAGTTCGGTGTACGTCATAATAGTATTTTGTTCAATGAGCGGTAATGTAAGTCATATCACACGAAGATGAATTTTGCAGCCCGAGCCGTCAGGCGAGGTGTGTAATTCATCAAGTGTGTTATGACCATTACCGCGAACACTATATATACTTTATCTTCGACTTCTCCAGTAAAATTCGAATTAATCTGCATTTTCAAAATTGATAACAGTTGTCGAAAGCGATTTCTGTGAAAATCTAATCGATATAGAATCCCGTAGAAAACGTCAAAAATTCACGTTTTCCAAATGCAATTTTTGGATATTCAGACCTAAGAAGATGTAGAAATGGATGGCGAGAATGTTACCTTGATGTCTGAAATAGAGTTCCCCATTGACCCGACTTCTTTATTCATTTCTTAAGCTACATTTTTCTTTTTCCTATTTGTATTAGAGTGAGTTATAGGCGTGAGTTATTATTACGTCACACTATTGGTTTAAAGAGACTATTACATGTCAAAATCAGTTGAATAATGGATATATTATTCTATGGGAATAAAATCAGTTACACAATCCGAATAATTGCCTGTTTCATATAATATCTGATTAGGTACAGACATTACTGAAAAAGTGCTATATGTTCTCTAGGGTAGATCGAAATTTGTTGAAGCAAAATTCAAAATGATGGAAATTACCTCTAAGGGCAATTGACTATTCCGGAGTGAGAGGTCAGTGAAACGGATCTTGAAAAAATATTTCATTCACCCACAACACGATCAATTGCGTCAAGCATTGCGGCAAGCCGCTTTTGAGGAAGGAGTGAAATTTTGCAATGGGCCATGGAACAAAATTCATTTATATTTTTCTAATAAAATTTTATGGTCGGATGAATCGACATTCCACAAAAATGGATTAGTAAATAGACATAATCACCATTATTATTCATTCGAAAGAGAATCTGCACTTATTGGGGACAGGTGGATATTCAACAGCTGGAGCATATCTTATTGGTTCATACTTTTTGAGGGACATATGAATGGAAGAATGTATACCTCAATTTTTTACGAAATGATTTACCCGGTTTGTTATAAAATATGTGGTATCAACATTTGAGTTCCGGCAAAAGTGAAAGATCATCTGAATGAAATATTTCTCAATAAAAGGATAGGACGGAATGGGCTTGTAAAGTGGCTCGCTAGGTCACCAGATTCAACAAAACTGGATTTTTTCTTATGCAGTTAAATACAAAATATGGTTCACATTTCAGGTTAACTACTGAAAAAAAATAAGATCTCATATTTTCATATTTTATTGGGGCTCACTTCGAAGCCTTGTTTCAGACACCCTGCATAATATTTCCTCATAATTTATACAAGAAGCAGTATCAGCTTACATTTTTTTGTTCCACTGTTGAAAAAAAAAATCTTACAGAAGGGGATTTTGGAGATATTAACACTAATTGTGACACTCTTTTTGTCAAAAAATCTGACAATCAGGCTATAATTCAACAATCGCTCGAAGTGGTTGCGCATATCATACCTACACAAAATCAGTGCAAAATTGAACGACGAATTCGGATATGTATAAATACACAGGGTGTTACATTTGAAATAACCAAGTTCACATTCGTTGCCGGTAGAACCGGAACTAGATAATAAAAATATTTTACAATTCAAGCTCGTGTACTCTGAAACAGAAATACAGAATCTTGAATTTGTATCAAAATTCCTTCCCCGAATACGTCCAATGAAACACTTAAAAAAATCACCCTGTATATCATGAAGATGTAATTCATCGCATTGGCTTCGTCTAGTTGAATCTTATGGAGAAAAAGTTAAATAACCCAGAGAATCTTTCTTCCAGTTAGTCACACACGCACACAGAACAATGACTGAGCAAGGTCCCAGAAGATTAATATCTGTTTATATTTTACGGATCTTCTTCATGATAGAGATTCGTCGCCACATCTTGCCGATGTGCTAGTGACCTAAAATTCGTCGACTACACTTATGCATACGTAAAACCCAACCGGTAGTGCAGACGTGTTACACCTACCCGGATAACTGCGTTTATGAGCACTATTTTTGGAGGTCGAAATGACTCATTTCCGTGAAAACGACAAAGAGATACTGTGATTGGTGGGCCCTTCTGACCTGATTTTATTTTTCCGAATGCTGAAGACCACTTCAGAGACGGTAACTGAATTACAAGAAATGTATTGCACCTACGGAACTCAGAGGAGATCATACATAATTTTCAGCCAAGAGTGAGCCACATTGGACACATATGAATGAAAAGTCCTATTTATGAACCATCTAGAATCTAGATGAACAGAAACTTTTATCGTTGTCTCATCGTTTTAGTGTGAGAGGCATTTTTTTCCTAACGGTTATGCGTTATGTACTGTCGGTATACAGGGTCTTTCACGAGGAACCTCACCCATATTTATACGGGAAACTACTGAACGTATTTTCATGAAATTCAGCACTTATAAGTATTTCACGATGCTGATGAAATCTAAAATATTTTCAAGGCATGAGCACCTCCGGTTTTTCCGGAAATGACGTCAACTTCCGTTTTTCAAATTAGAACACCATTTTTTTATTGCAGAAATAGATTCCTTAGAAAATTTCAAGTTATTTTGATGTCACATTTTTCAGTTTTGGTTGGAAAATTCTCTCTGGGCGGGAAAATTCGAAAAAAAAATCGAAAATAGAGCTCCGCTGAAACAAGAATAACTTCGAGGTTTTTGGATGGAATATTTTCATTTTTGGGATTTTTCAAGATGTAAGATTGATGTATCCACTTTAAAAATCGAAATCGCGATTCATGATACAGGGGGTGAAAAAATCGCTTTCAAAGTTAGGGATGACAAAATCGTGAAAAATCAATTTTTTCAAATTAGAACCCCATTTTTTTATGGCAGATATTGAATCTACGTTAAGAAATAATGTGAGTGTATGCATTACACCCTTGCCCTAAAATGGATATTTTTTGAGTTATTCACAAAAAACTGTTTTTCGTCTTGAATTTTCAGCTATTTCTTTTCCCTTCACGCCAAAAAGATGAAATTTTCAGGAACTGTTTTTTGAACCATGCTGTAGATTTTTCACCCCTTCTTGAAACCGACTTCAAGTTACTATTAGGAGAACCATGGCAAACTCTCGCAGTTATAACTAGAGAAGATGCTCAAAGTTTTGACCGTTAATTTCTAGACATTTATTTATACGTCTCAGGAATGCTTCGTGCGATGCTCTTCTTATTTCATCGGGAGGAAGAGATCTGCAAAAGTGTTTAAAAACCAAATTAAGTTTCAAAACTATGAATCTAAAAATCTAAACAAACCTGAACGCATTTCTGACTCGTTCTATGCAGTCCTCTTTATCAGTCAGGTCAGGGGAGTTGAGTAGACAATATTTTTTATCCTACCCCAAACATAATAGTCTAAAGGAGTTAAATCGGGAGAACGTGGTGGCCAAAGATGTGGACCATTGTTCGCCAACCATCGATCTTCAAATAGCCTGTAGAGGATATTTGACACATTGAGTGAATTGTGTGGAGGCGCGCCATCTTGTTGATACCATAAGTCATTATGGTTCTGTACTAGCGGCTCAATTATTTGAGTCAATATGTCAGAATATCTATCTCCTAAGGGAGAACATTCTTTAAATAATGCAAACATGTGTAGTGTTCTATCTTACCAGTTAAAGTCCCATCATAAATGTGAACATCGAGAATTGCATTATTTTTGATGGCGCAAAAAACATTGGAACTCCAGGTCTCTTGAATGTTCCATTGTCTGAAGTGGTGGTTGTTCTCTTCATCCCAATAATGACTGTAATGCCTATTGAAAGAACCATTCTTTGTGAATTTAGATTCATCTGTCCAAATTATACAGTCCAAAAAGTTTTCATTCTCTTGAAATCGAATCATCAGAGCTTCGCAAAACTCTGTTCTCCTGTGACGAAATCAGTTTCCTTCAAATGCTGTACCCTATTGAATTTATATGGGTGCATTTTATGTTTTTTTAATATTCTCCAAACACTCGATTGAGATAATCCCAGATCAATCTCGGCATCTTTGAGAGAATTTTGAGGATTCACACGAAAATATGCAAGAACTGTAATTTCGTTGTTCTCATCTTCTACTATACTTTTTTCTCTGTGTATAGTTTTCTTAACGAAAGATCCGACATTTCTCAAGTTTGTCATGGTTCTGTTAATGGTATCTCTCGTTGGTCACAAAATGCTACTGAATAAAGAGGAATTTGGCAGATGTAATTAATGATATCTATCATTAAAAAAAAGAATGTAAAACATGGTAAGTTTTTGCATATGGTTCATAAGGAATTATTTATTTATCACTGGAGAGAAAACCGATGGCCGATTAGTTGAAATAAAGAGGTTTCCGATACAAATTCGAATCCAAATTCGCCATCTATTTAGGAACAACCTGTAACTTTCTTCTCTTGCATATTAGGGTAGTAAAATCTAAAACATGGTTTAAGTAACAGTTCCTGAAAATTTCATCTTTTTGGCGTGAAGGGAAAAGAAATAGCTGAAAATTCAAGACGAAAAACAGTTTTTTGTGAATAACTCAGAAAATATCCACTTTAGGGCAAGGGTGTGATGCATACACTCACATTATTTTTTAACGTAGATTCAATATCTGCCATAAAAAAATGGGGTTCAAATTGGAAAAAATTGATTTTTCACGATTTTGTCATCCCTAACTTTGAAAGCGATTTTTTCACCCCCTGTATCATGAATCGCGATTTCGATTTTTAAAGTGGATACATCAATCTTACATCTTGAAAAATCCCAAAAATGAAAATTTTCCATCCAAAAACCTCGAAGTTATTCTTGTTTCAGCGGAGCTCTATTTTCGATTTTTTTTTCGAATTTTCCCGCTCAGAGAGAATTTTCCTACCAAAACGGATAAATGTTACATCAAAATAACTTGAAATTTTCTAAGGAATCTATTTCTGCAATAAAAAAATGGTGTTCTAATTTGAAAAACGGAAGATGACGTCATTTCCGGAAAAACCGGAGGTGCTCATGCCTTGAAAATATTTTAGATTTCATCAGCATCGTGAAATACTTATAAGTGCTGAATTTCATGAAAATACGTTCAGTAGTTTCCCGCATAAATATGGGTGAGGTTCCTTGTGAAAGACCCTGTATTTTCCTGAACAAATGCTTATCAATATTTATTCATAGAACAATATTTTATTTAACATGAGATGTTTGTATATTTAGTAGAGCAGAGATGTTCGACAACTTTACTGATAAATATAAATTGTAGACGTCAGAGTTTTTCCTTGCTTTTCTCGAATATGGAGTTTCTGACCTTTTATTCTGTTCGTCAAATCTTATTATATAAAATTCTCCTGTTTGCACTTTGTGGCCGAACTCCTCCGAAACGGCTAGACCGATTTTCGTGAAATTTTGTGTGCCTATCGGGTAGGACTGGGAATCGGCCAACATCTATTTTTCATCCTCCTAAATGTTAAGGGTGGTCCACCCCTAACTTTATTTTCAATTTTTTTTGGCAAATTTTTTTATTTTTATTTTTTTATGATACAGCGCACAAAAATACATACAACCCTAAATTTTCACCCCTCTACCTAACCTAACGGGAACGTGGAATAACAAAAACTGCTTATTTATTGCCTCTAAGGTGGAACTGAGTTCGCGAGGTCAGCTAGTAGTCTTATAAAATTTCACTCGAGATTGAATTTACCTCATAAGACTATCTTTTATTTTCAAACTTAAGCCTTCATTACAAGAAGAACGACAACATGAACATTGTTGTCTTACCTAACCGAGGTTCTCCTTCTGATTATGGAAGAACAAAAAATATATATCAGGAAGTGGAATTGATAATATTAAGTAGGTACGTACCTATAGAGTAATCGCGCAATCACGTGGTACTCTGGAATTCGGTTTTATTACAAAGTGGCAATGGTTGGGTTGACCAACATCGAGGTGTTCGACTGTAATTCTTAGAATTCTTGTTTGAGAGATAATCAAGACATGCTATTCGATGACTTGGATGACCGTGTAGTCAGATTATTCAACTCAAGTATTTTTGATATGACCTACTCCAAGTTGAGGTGAATTAAACAGTTGAATGTTCAATCTCACCTCACTTTGTTTCATTAGCTCAACTCGAGCTTCGACCAATATAATTAAACGGAGACTAGTAGTAATAGGCTGATTTAATTTGGATAATATGCTCAGTTATAAAGCGTTTTCCAATATTATGTGTTATTTTGAATGGTCCGCTATTTCGGTGATGTCACATTTGAAGCTGTCATTTTTTGACATTCGACAAGTAGAAACTACGCCATTGATAAAAATGAAACGATACACGCTTTCAACAACGCATTGAAATTATTAAAATTCACTATAAAAATGGTGATAATTTGGCATAGACGGTTCGTAAAACTCTAACATTTTCGGGTCGTCGTGATGCACCTTGTCGAACTGCAATTCTAAAATTGGTGGAAAGATTTGAGCTGTTGGGACAAGTGCACGTCGCTCAAGAACAGCCGAAGATGTTGCTGATGTAGTTGTTGAAGAAATCACAGGTTTGTGATTTGTCTATTTTATTGGATGGTATTGATCTGGACAACGTTTACTTTCAACATAACGGCGCTACGTGCCACACAAGCAACGAAACCATTAATTTTTTACGGGAAAAGTTTCCGGACTCGAAGAGGTGATCAGAATTGGCCACCAAGATCGTGTGATTTACCACCTTGTGACTTATTCCTTTTGGGCCATGCGGAAGTGAAGGTCTACACCAAGAGCCAAGTATATATTCCAGACCTCAAAGATGGAATTCCTGAGGCTATTGAGGACGTGGTGTTCATTTTGCCACCATTATTAACGACATACCTTCCTCTTTGTAATGAAATAAACAAATTTATCTGAAAAAATGGGCATTTTGAAATGTCAGAATGACAACTCGTATTGGAAAATCCTTTAGCATGTTAGTTTTTGTCCTGAAAGTATACAGGGTCTTTCACGAGGAACCTCACTCATATTTATACGGGAAACTACTGAACGTATTTTCATGAAATTCAGCACTTATGAGTATTTCACGATGCTGATGAAATCTAAAATATTTTCAAGGCATGAGCACCTCCGGTTTTTCCGGAAATGACGTCAACTTCCGTTTTTCAAATTAGAACACCATTTTTTTATTGCAGAAATAGATTCCTTAGAAAATTTCAAGTTATTTTGATGTAACATTTTTCAGTTTTGGTTGGAAAATTCTCTATGAGCGGGAAAATTCGAAAAAAAAAATCGAAAATAGAGCTCCGCTGAAACAAGAATAACTTCGAAGTTTTTGGATGGAAAATTCTCATTTTTTTGGGATTTTTCAAGATGTAAGATTGATGTATCCACTTTAAAAATCGAAATCGCGATTCATGATACAGGGGGTGAAAAAATCGCTTTCAAAGTTAGGGATGACAAAATCGTGAAAAATCAATTTTTTCAAATTAGAACCCCATTTTTTTATGGCAGATATTGAATCTACGTTAAAAAATAATGTGAGTGTATGCATCACACCCTTGCCCTAAAGTGGATATTTTCTGAGTTATTCACAAAAAACTGTTTTTCGTCTTGAATTTTCAGCTATTTCTTTTCCCTTCACGCCAAAAAGATGAAATTTTCAGGAACTGTTACTTAAACCATGTTTTAGATTTTACTACCCTAATATGCAAGAGAAAAAAGTTACAGGTTGTTCCTAAATAGATGGCGAATTTGGATTCGAATTTGTATCGGAAACCTCTTTATTTCAACTAATCGGCCATCGATTTTCTCTCCAGTGATAAATAAATAATTCCTTATGAACCATATGCAAAAACTTACCATGTTTTACATTCTTTTTTTTTAATGATAGATATCATTAATTACATCTACTGAATAAAGAGGAATTTGGCAGATGTAATTAATGATATCTATCATTAAAAAAAAGAATGTAAAACATGGTAAGTTTTTGCATATGGTTCATAAGGAATTATTCATTTATCACTGGAGAGAAAACCGATGGCCGATTAGTTGAAATAAAGAGGTTTCCGATACAAATTCGAATCCAAATTCGCCATCTATTTAGGAACAACCTGTAACTTTTTTCTCTTGCATATTAGGGTAGTAAAATCTAAAACATGGTTTAAGTAACAGTTCCTGAAAATTTCATCTTTTTGGCGTGAAGGGAAAAGAAATAGCTGAAAATTTAAGACGAAAAACAGTTTTTTGTGAATAACTCAGAAAATATCCACTTTAGGGCAAGGGTGTGATACATACACTCTCATTATTTTTTAACGTAGATTCAATATCTGCCATAAAAAAATGGGGTTCTAATTTGAAAAAATTGATTTTTCACGATTTTGTCATCCCTAACTTTGAAAGCGATTTTTTCACCCCCTGTATCATGAATCGCGATTTCGATTTTTAAAGTGGATACATCAATCTTACATCTTGAAAAATCCCAAAAATGAAAATTTTCCATCCAAAAACCTCGAAGTTATTCTTGTTTCAGCGGAGCTCTATTTTCGATTTTTTTTTCGAATTTTCCTGCTGAGAGAATTTTCCAACCAAAACTGAAAAATGTTACATCAAAATAACTTGAAATTTTCTAAGGAACCCATTTCTGCAATAAAAAAATGGTGTTCTAATTTGAAAAACGGAAGTTGACGTCATTTCCGGAAAAACCGGAGGTGCTCATGCCTTGAAAATATTTTAGATTTCATCAGCATCGTGAAATACTTATAAGTGCTGAATTTCATGAAAATACGTTCAGTAGTTTCCCGTATAAATATGGGTGAGGTTCCTCGTGAAAGACCCTGTATATTGCGAGACTATCCGAAAACACCCACTATTTAGCACAGAGAATTTCAAAAAAGCAACATTGAAAGGAGATCCGAAATCCTCCCTGATATTGCTGAATGTCGATGAGGCAAAAAGTGAAAGGGATCCTAAGTTTTATTGTCCTGTCATCGTGCAAACATCATTGTCTGCACGTTAAGGGGAAGTGGTACACGTCCGAGCTCGCGAGCTCCCTTAAAAAATTGGGCTTTTTATTTCCATATGATGTCTCAGTTCATATGCGGCGTAGACCAACAATTTTTTTTTTAATTGAAGCTTAACCATTTTTCTTTTCATTGTGTATTACTCGCTTTTCCGTTTTTCTTCGTATATTAGGAAAAAAACCAGGTGAGCTGTAATTTCATGAAAATCTGGACAAACGATTTTATTTCCATGATATCTCCATCAATTTTCGGGATAAATGTATGAAATTTTCAGTATACATGCGAAAATATATTTTGCAGAATGTGTATTAATCAGTTTCTTTGTTTATAGCCCTCTAAATTTTTAAATAAATTGTAAAGTAGGAACTTTATTGGTCATATTTTCAACCAGGTTTTTTCATAATTTCCGGAGAAAAAAGGGAAAGCGAGTAATACACATTCTGCCAAATATTACTCCGCATCTAGGTATACAGAAAATTTCACACATTTATCCCAAAAATTGACGGAGATATCATGGAAATAAAATCGTTTGTCCAGATTTTCATGAAATTACAGCTCACCAGGTTTCTGCCTAATATACGAAGAAGAGCAGAAAAGCGTGTAGGTAATACACATGCTAGAGAAATAGTTAAGCTTTCATTGAAAAAAATTGTTGGTCTACGCCGCATACGAACTGAAATATCATGGATATAAAAAGCCGAATTTTTAAAGGGAGCTCGCGAGCTCGGCCTTGTACCACTTCCCCTTAACACTAATATAAAAAAGTAAACATCTGAAGTGGGTGGAACAGAGGGATTTTCATGTTTCCATGGAAATGAGCTATCACAGAGAACAGAAATACACAAATTATTGCCGAAATGCCGTGTGAACGGATTTTGACGATTAGTTTCAATCTTGAGTTGTCAACTTTCATCTTTTCTCTTCAT
Organism: Adalia decempunctata; assembly: GCA_951802165.1. Classification (NCBI taxonomy): domain Eukaryota; kingdom Metazoa; phylum Arthropoda; class Insecta; order Coleoptera; family Coccinellidae; genus Adalia; species Adalia decempunctata. The sequence continues at coordinate 42,515,884 of OX637695.1, forward strand.
TTTTGAAAGGTTTCGTTTTGTTTGTGAAATAAATATATTTGCGGAAATTATTGAAGCCGAAATTAACCCTAATTAATCATTGACATATTATTTTTGTGTTTCTGTTCTGTGTGACAGCTCATATCCATGGAAACATGAAAATCTCGCTGTTCCACCAACTGAGATCTTTACCCAATATTTTAAGCTGAGCAGCGAGGCTAATATCATTCCATTATGATGTGAGTTCTGTGGTCCAGGTTCGATTCCAAATCGAAGTGAAACTTTTTCCGGATTTCGAAAAATTCGTCTGCTTGAAGATAGAAATGTCCTCTCGATTATATCGCTTAGCAGAAATGATACTTATCACTGTCTATACATATACAAATTGAGTATATTTCTCACGTACCTAAGCATAATCATCCACCCTTGCACAGCTCTTGTTTACATTCTGCTGCGGAAAATTTGCATGAGTAATGCATGTTTTGTTCGTCATACAAGATGAAATTCATTTTACATTCATGAGTAGGAAGTGAACTGCATGTTGGAAACTTTCATATTTAGGTGAAAACGTGAGTGATAATGTTCGAAGTGAGAGTTTTTACTCAATTTCGAGTTTTTCAAACGAACAAAAAAAATTAAATTCTTCTAATCCATTTCAGTACTATACTTACCTGCCAATTGAAGATATCATTGTTTCCACCTTTGTAATCGGATACCTATTCTTGATCTATTTCTTGATATGATGGCGCAATTATGCCATCACTAGATTCAGTTGCCATGGTTCACTTACTTATGATTCGTATAGTTATGCAAATTTGAAGCAATTACTCTCGAACTGGAACATCGTGAATATTTTTCATCTTTTTCATTCAAATGGCAATTTTATTTTGATCTGTAACAGACAATAATTTGTTGGTGACTGTTTTTTATGACGATTGCCCTGGAATTCTTGGAAAAGTGCAATAATTTAAGTCCATAGTCACAAAACATCACACCATTCTTTCGAAAATATGAACCTTTTATCTTTTTCTATTGGTTTTATAATATTTTTGCGTGGATTTATGAATCGGCTACGGTGTAACTTTTACACCAGGATAAATATTGAATGAATTTTGATTGAGGAGTATGCACCACGAATAGGGTAAACAATAAACCAAAATTAGATTTAGATAGTAGATACAAAATGTTTATCTACTCCCATAGAATAATATATCCATTATTCAACTGATTTTGATCTGTAATAGTCTCTATAAACCAATAGTGTGAGGTAATAATAACTCAAGCCTATAACTCACTTTAAAACAAATCGAAAAATTTTAGCTTACGAAATGAATAAAAAAGTCGGGTCAATGGGGAACTCTATTTCACACATCTAGGTAACTTTCTCGCCATCCATTTCTACATTTTCTTAGGTCTGAATATTCAAAAATTACATTTGGAAAACTTGAATTTTTGACGTTCTCTACGGGATTCGATATCGATTCGATTTTCGACCACAGAAATCGCTTTTGACAACTGTTGTCATTTTTGAAAATGCAGATTAATTTTAATTTTACGGTCGAAGATAAAGTATAGTGTTCAATTCGCGGTAATGGTCATAGCACACTTGATGAATTACACCCCTCGCCTGACGGCTCGGGCTGCAAAATTCATCTGCGTTTGTTATGATTTACATTACCGCTCATTGAACAATATACTATTACCTACTTATTTCAAGGTTATCAAGGAAATGTAAATGAATTCTCAATTTTTACGAACTCAGCTCGTAGAAAATCGAAGAAGAGATGCATTTTGGACTTGGAGGAAAAATAGATGTGGCTCTAATTCAAGACACAAGCAAACAAACACAAAACCTAGTGTGATTGTAAAGAAATATCAATCATTATGGCTAATATCAGAATATTCCTGGAATGTTTTTGGGAAGAAATAACTAATTTGAGCAGTGGCGTAGCTAGATAGTCCGGGGCCCTGGTGCAAAAATCGAAGAGGGGTCCCTTAATGAATTGTTTTCGAGTCAAAATATAAATACTTCGAAGAAGCAAAGTTACTTACTGAAGGTGCAGTTGAGGAGTATACTTGAATAAATTATGTTGTTATTTATGTATTTGAGTAGGTTTATTAAATTCGTTATATTAATGTGGATTAAAACGAGGGCTTTGAAAACATTTTTTTATAGATATTTACTATATATGTACAAATATTAAAAAAAAATTATCATTGTCACTATGACCTTCTAGCCTTATTCTTCTTATTGATACGTTAGATTATTTGGTGAAATCACAATAAGAATAAATTATTCAAGGAATGAATTCAAATTAGTTATTGAGGATTCGAACCTAGAGGTCCATCAAGGCTAGATTTGAAGTCATTTATTCCTTCGGAAAAAATATGTTTACAACCTCTTTCTAGACCTATTCTTTGCGAAAGATTCAATGACTTCACTCAAATCTATACTTGATGCAGCTTTATTTTCAATTGATAGGTACAAGCCATAAATGTCGCAGTTGAGCTTGGCTCAGTGTTCAGCAAATAATTTTATATTATTCTTAATTTGCTGAAGGATCTTTCAGCTTCTACAGAGGTGACAGGAAGATTGTATGGAACAGTAATATTGCTGTAAATACTTCTGTTACATCGCATTCCAGCATTCCGTATTTCCTTATTATTTTCATACAGAATTCATGAATTGTCCATGCCTTATTCAATTCAGGTAGAAATAGGTGATAAATATTAAGAACTTGAATTGAATAGTTGGTCCCTTTTATATCGCAATATTCACTTTGAAATTGGTCGGAGCTTTGAATTACAGTTTTTTCGTCTACCTATATCTAGTAGAAATGATGGTGAAAATTAAATCGCCGAGGAAAATAAATTCAAAATTCAACATTTTTTTTTAATTTCTGCTTGTTTTCGCTCTTATTTGCAAGAATTTTTCATAACTATTTCAGCTAATGCACGAATGATATGAAAAAAATGAAATTTGATTGCCGGAATTATGTTAACCCTATACTGGACCATCTAGTCGGATTTAGTTTTTTTAGATAGGTGTCCGATTCACCAGTGAAGTTTGGCAATAAATCCCTACATTTGATGATATTTCGGAAAAAACATTTTTCAACAACTGAATATAATAAAAACAATGTTATTCACATAATAGATCACAGAGAAAAATCAAAGTTTTAATTTTTTTTCAAGTTCAAACGCGATTTGATGGTCAGCGCTTGGGAGCCCCCTGAGGTCGGGGGTCCTGGTGCACTGCACACTCTTGCACCCACGTAGCTACGCCGCTGAATTTGAGATGTTTACGTCCATTCCAAAAAAATCATGTCAGATTGGCACTTTCCCAGTTTTTTATATAGTTATTCCTATATTTTCAACAAAGCCAAATTTGGAAAAAAAATTAAAAAATTTCAAGAATCTATAGTTAACAAATGTTCAAGTCAAAGACTCACCTCGTTGTAGATACCTATAAACCAATATACTGTATATGAATTTCCCTTCATTTTTACGGAAAGCATGTCTATCTACGTAAAAGTTCATAAGATCTATCCACCGTAAAGAAACGGAAATGACCTAGTTCCATGCATCCATATCCACAAAACGACCGGAATAACAAATTCACGAAGGGAACTAAATTGCCCCTAGGGCTTGTGACGCTCCAGTGGTTCAGGAGGAATTAAATAGGTATGCCAGTTTACAACACGTCAAGTCAGTCGATACTTGTATGTTTTATCGAAACGTTGATTTCGATACAGGTGTGCGATCATTCATAAATTAATTGAATCTACACGTGATAGCCTTCAGCCGAGCGTGGAGCTAGCGATGCTCGGTTAGGACAGAAACACAATCAGATGAGACCGTTTATGAACGTTCGCATAAAATATTCCCTGTCAATAGTGTCAATTCTTTGGCTCAGGAGTTCCATAACATGATTTATAGCTTATTATCAAATTAGCATCCTAATTTGACAAAATTTTTATTAGTTAATCTTCACCAATCGAATTCAATCACTAATTGCAACGGTATAGGAAAAAATGTTTCCGACTTAGCGATTTGGAACTTCTGAGTCTAGATACCTCAATTTTTAACACAGAGGTCTGCAGATTTTGAATGATTCAATGTTAATTATCCCTCCCCTTCTCATTTTTGAGAGTTGATCGTTCTATTAAACGAGAGCTAAAGGTAGATATAGGTACCTTAGTAGGTGTAGGTATAGGTGAAGGGTTTTCCAATGAGAGGTGTTATTTCGACATTCAAAGAAAAGTGCCATTTGTTTAGATGAATGATCGGATGTCTATTTCATCATAAGGAGGAAGGTAAAATGGAAAATGACATCAGCCAAATGACCACCACGACCACTACTATACAGCACCATACCTATGCTTGTCGTGAAATTTTTCAGAACCCAATCGCAAAGTGGCTACCTTATGTCCACGATAGCATCACGAATTCCATCTTTGTGGTCTTGAATCGACGCTGGGCTCTTGGCGTAGACATTCTCTTTTACGTGACCCAAAAGGAATAAGTCGCAAGGTGTCAAATCACAACATCCCTGTGGCCAATTGTGATCACCTCTCCGAAAGATAACATGGTCTGGGAACTTTTCCTCTTATAGATCAATGGTCTCGCTTGTGTGGCACGTAGCGCCGACTTGTTGGAAGTGAACGTTGTCCAGCCATAAAAAATCATTAATCATCTCTCGATAGCGCAATCCATTCTCGAAAAAGCAGGGTCCAATGAACCCGCCGGAACATAAACCGCACCAAACAATCACACGTTGAGGATAGAGAGGCTTTTCAACAATAACTCTTGGGTTTTCCGAGCCCCAGGTGCGACAATTTTGCTTGTTGACTAAGCCACCGAGGTGGAATTGGGCCTCATCACTCACGATGATTTTTCGATGGAATTTCGAATCATTTTCATGCATTTCAAGTACCCAATCAGCAAAGACACGACGATGTTGATGATCGGCCGACTTGCGTTCTTGTGTTAACTGGATTTAATAACCTTTAAACCCACATTTTTATGCAAAATACTGTTTGTATGGAATGCCTTATTTCAAAGAACCACGTGGAATGCAAAAACCTGGGTTTTCTTCAACATTTTCGGCTACAGCAGCAATATTCTCGGCGGTTCTTGAGCGACGTGCACGGGTTTTATTCTTAACATCATTCGATATCAACTGAAGGCACATCTGAAACCCACAAACGTTAAAATTCAATATCGTAACGTAACTTATACGAAGTGGTCACACTTACTCATTCACTTACGGGATACCCAGTATAAAATCTAGTTATATTACACGATATACTCTTGTAGCTTAAACTTTGTTTATCACATTCCAAGTATACATGGGTACTTAAAATAGCTTTTCCAAGCTGAATTCTGAAGTCTTTCAGATAGAATTCACTTCCGTCATTCTTTGTGTGTATGTTCAGCAAAGAAAATGTCGATCATTCTATGAAACATGGTTGTAGACTTTGTAATTATACATCGAAATAAATGCAATTTCCTGAGCTGAAAGCAGGAAAACTCTAAATATTCTTTAGAGATTATATATTAGTTATCTATCGGCTTTTCTTTAATCTGATGATTTTTTCACCCCCCACTGAATTTATTTGATTTCATTCACTTTAAACAATGCAAAAATCTCCTAAAAAAGTTCTCCAACATCACGACAAAAAAAAAACTAAAAAATATCCTACGTATATGAATAGGCTCGCAATAAAGTGACACCACGTTGGACATGAAGAAAACTCTGATGATACTTGTGATCATGCCTAATATTCGAAATGATCAACAAAAGTTATCACTCAGTTCAGTACAATTTTTGTGTTGCATTAATGGGTAGGTCAACAAAAAAACGAATCTAAATTAAAAATTCTTTCTTCTTTTCAACATCAGGAACTGTTATTATCACTTTATACAGTTTGTACCTACAATTAGTTCAGTTAATTAAAAAAAAAACTCAATGCAATTGATGGATGTGTTGTTTTGTCAAAAAAAGCGTGCGATATGAATTAAAGAACGGATTTCGAGTTGAAATATATTTTTTCATATGAATTCCTTAAATATTGTTTATTCTCATTGAAGGCGTGCAATACAGGTTGTAACCAAATGAACGCCGAAGTTTTAAGAGTGTGATTTCTTGTATGAAATATAAAATCAAAGTGGCTCTTTCGTGCAAACGAAAGCTCTTAGGACTTTTCTTGAATAATTTCATGCTTCAGAACTCAGAAAATGATTTTTTTTTTTGAAATTGGTTGTAGAAGTGACATTTCGCGGGCATGTTCTACCTATTGAAAAAAACTCAAATTCCTGTGATATTTTTAAGGAGTAACATTCAAGCCCTATTCGATTTCTTACCTCAGCTTTTTATACAAACATAATTTCTTTCTTAAAAATATGTGGGAATGATATAGGAACGCTATGTTTTTCCCGAAGAAACTCCATTCTGTTTGAAGATATTCTTCATGTGATTCGAGTCAAAGAATATTTCCGCCTTATTGGCGTGCACTGATGGGCAAACTGTTCGGTATAATTGAAAATTATGCACTATAATTTTGTATGTCGTGAAATCCGATTTTTTTTCGATAACGGCAAAACTAATGATTTTGAAGACATGAAATGTTTGGCATACCCGAATCAATCGGAATTACAAAATTATATGATAACTATTTGAAAAAATGAAATTTCATTTCATTGAGGCTCACTTGAAGCCCTGTTTCAGGCACCTGTATAATATTTCCTCATAAATTATGTAAGAAGCAGTGTCAGCGTACTTTCGTCTGTTCCACTGTTGCAAAAAGAAATTCTTACAATGAGGGGTTTTGGAGATAATAAGTTGTGACACTCTTTCTGTCAACAAATTTGACAATCAGCCCATAACTCAACAATTGCTTGAAGTGGTTGCACATATCATACCTACATCAAATCAGTGCTCAATTAAACGAAGAACTCAAATATGAAATTTCGTGACATATTGTGAAGATTATTCAAATTATCAATATTTCATCACTTTCATCAAGTTGAAATGAAATCAATTGGAGAAGAAATTTTGTGTCATTACTGGAGTAGCTATATGTTTTGAAGGTTATTCAGTGGTCCTCTAAAAATTGATGACGAAATTAAAAAGTACCAGAGGGTATATGGTTTTTCAATAAAGATCAGTTCGACGTTTTGTCCAACGTCAGTATCCCTTTCCTCTACTTACCAATAACAATGGCTATGACGCCCATATGGTACGAGCATGATCCAAAGCATGTAGGCAACAATTAACAAAAGCCCATGAAAACCATGAAGATTTACATCACTCGCCTCACGACTCGCGGTGCAACATTCATCTGCGTGTGTTATGACCATTACCGCTAATTGAACGCTATACTTAATCTTCGACTTCTTCAGTAAAATTCGAATTAATCCCATTTCTGTGGTCCAGAATCGAATCGCGATCAAATCGCGTAGAAAACGTAAAAAATTCATATTTTCCAAATGCAATTTTTGGATATTCAGACCCAAGGAAATATATAGAAATAAATGGATGGCGAGAAGGATACCTGGATGTCTGAATTACAGTTCCCGATTGATCCGACTCTTTTATTCATTTCGTTAGCTTCATTTTTCCCAAATGTATAAGGGTGAATTATAGAAGTGAGTTTTTATTATTACTATTACTCACGTTGTTGGTTTATAGATACTATTACAGCTCAAAATCTGTTGAATAATGGTTATACATATTATTCTATGGGAGTAGAGAAAATATTTTTTTATAACAATCTGATTTTTTTGTTTTTTTCCAGTTCTCGCGTCTGAATGTCGATTTCCGGGAGCACCAGCACATTCATCGATTACATTTTCGGATGAAGATTTTAGTCCGGGGACCGTTGCTACCTACGCGTGCGAGCGAGGTTTCGAGCTACTTGGTCCATCCAGACGGGTATGTCAAAATGGTGAATGGTTACCAGAAGGAATTCCATTTTGTGGTAAGTTAAATTGGATTATTCTGAATACATTTTAATGATCGATTTCACTAACTTCGAGTGAAGCAACAAATATCAATGTCCTTATTTCCATTAGATTTGGCGAACATTCTTCATAAGCAGATTGGCAGAAAATAAAAATTCTTGATATTATCGTGTTGTTGAACGCTTGAGTGGATCTCGATTTTTCGTCGCCAACTTAGACTATAGAAAGAGGAGATAAATAAACTCTCAATAAAAATAAAAAGAACTTAAGATTGAAATCCATTCACTCATGTGTGCCTGAATTTCAGAAATGAGTATTTGTTTCTTCAAATATTGTGCATTCTTCACATTATCACATATACTAAGCCACTAAGGTATCGGATTGAATGGGCACGTTATGGCAACACGGTTTTCTGAATCTGTGGCCAGTTCATTCATACCCATGACGTTTTGAACAGTGTTGTCATCAGGATATCGCGTAAATTGCGTAAGAAAAGTGAGATTAGGATTTATTTCTGAATTTTATTAGCAAAATACGTTGAAAAATGGTTCGTATGTGTCTTGCTCGTGGTAAATTGGACTATTTGAATATACACATGTATAAACATGAGTTTACACATGTATGTTCTATCATTCTAAGTGACAGCGGCGTGTAGATTCTTCGATTTTTAGAATTTCAGTCTTCAGATTCCCTCCAGATATTGAGAGGAGTAACATTTGAATTTAGCTGATTATGTTTACATAACTCAGAATCTGTTCCATTGTCGAAACATTGTATGAATTCGCCAAAAACAGTAGATTCACTTGTAATTTTATTTCCTTTCTTCAATACCCATAACATCACGCCACTGGACCTTTCAAAGTTGGACTCTGCAATGTTGCTACAGCAGTATCTAATGATATTGCTATCCTTTATGCTATCTTCGTTCCACACATCGAAAACTGATTGAATTTTGGCTTCACCAACTATCGAATTTATGAATAAGATGCTGTGTCTTCCCTTTCTTTGGTCTAAGTTTTCGTGGACATCGGAAAAGTGAATATTGTGAACGTTTACTGATTATTTTATGTCAATCTGAAACAATTGGAATAAATCGTGATTTTTATTCAAGCTTCCATTTGTTAAACACATAATGCCGAAATCTGTTTTCGTTCATCTTATTTTGTTTTCAAGTTATGAGCCAAATTGGACATTTGGGCGATTTCAGCTTTAGTCAGAATCTCCATTCCTTGTTTGTGCTACGATATTGAAACATTACATAGGCAAATTTTCGACAGGAATCTAATGGCTTACTATTGTTTTTTTCCAAGTTTTTTTTCCTTGCTTAACTACTATATAATAGTATATTATTCAACGAACGGTAATGTAAGTCAGAACACACACAGATGAATTTTGAACCACGAGCCATCAGGCGAGTGGTGTAATCAATCAAGTGTGTAATGACCATTACCGCGAATTGAATACTATACTTTGCCTAAGACTTCTTCAGTAAAATTCGAATTAATATGCATCTTCAAAATTTAGAACAGTTGTCATATACAACATATCATATACAAGGTGTTTCTGAATTGATGCGAAAGATTTCAAAGGGTGATGATTCCTTGTTCCAAAAAAGGGTAGTTTGTTTTATAAATGTTGAGTCAAAAGTCAAACGTTAGGGAGATATCGCGTTTCAAAGATGTCGGAAAAATGATGTTTCCATTCTGTATCCTGAAAACGAAAAGCGATAGAATGATGATATTTTATGGAAGTATTACTATTATAGAAACACACTTTCTTGATATTTTTTCATGTTTGTATGATGAGTGGGGGGTAGGTTTATATACACTCCGTTATCATTTTTGTTGACCGAATAAAAAAAATTACGCAACGACTTGAATAGAATCGAATTCGGATATCTTGATTTGATCAGAAACTTTTACATCTTCAGTATTTTCCTCGTAAAATGTACGGTTTTGAAATAAAAAATATCAATTGTAAATCATTACGTGTCAGGAAAGGGCAATTTATTTTAGAACAACCCGTAATGATTAACATTTTACGACAAAAATACAGAGATGAGAAAGTTTCTAAATAAAGCAGGCCTACCGAATGTGATTCTATTCAAGTCGTTGGGTAAGATTTTTCTTAAATTTAGTACCAAAAATGACGGGGGAATCTGCATCAACCCCCTCCACTCATTCTAAAAACATAGAAAAACATCATGAATGTGTGTTTCAATGATAGTAATATGTACTTCCATAAAATATCATCATTCTATCGCTTTTCGTTTTCAGGATACATAATGAAAACATCATTTTTCCGCCATCTTTTGACCCCGTTTAACTTTTGACCCAACTTTTATGTGACAAAGTACCCTTTATTTTGAACGAGAAATCACCTTTGAAGTCTTTCGCAATCAATTCAGAAACACCCCGTATAGATTCGTTTTGACACAATATCAGAAACATCCTGTAATGATTCTGCTCTTATTCGGAAAATGCAAGGCATTCCCAATATATTCTTCTACTTCAAGACTGATCACGCTGAGGATATTTGGAATTAAAATGATGTGTACAATATTAATAACGTATATTTCCCTCGATTTCCTGTTTTTTTTCTTAATATTTTTAAAACAATTAGAACAAACGCAACTTTTAGACGAAAAGTCGTTGAAAATTTAATGCTCAATCATATTCGTGAAGAAAAACTGTAATTGAATTTTAAGGCTCTCAAGTCTCACGTAGTTTATCAATTCGCCCAATACCCAGTACCTGCTAGGAGCATAAAATAGCCTATGCTCCTAGGTAGATACCTGATTATCTAATACAGAGCAATATGACTTTCTGCAAGGAATTACCCAATATGGACACAACGTGATCGCATATTCGAATTTGGAAATGCACCACTCTCATAGTTCTGAAAGTTGGTTTGTAACTTCATCGCTAAAAAATTCCATGCATGTTTCCATTTTTTACACTTGTGTTGTGAACACTCTCCATAAGTTACTTTATTGAAATTTTGTATTTATGTGTCAGATAGAGGCAATATAATGAACAATTCCTACTATTTTTTCTTCGTTTATCGCTCTTATCTGATTTCGCAGTAGGCTAATGAAAATGCGAATTTCAAAATAATGCCTAATAAGTAATACCAGGATGTCAAGCTTTAGGAGCCGGTACTAATCTATATATATAAAAGAAAGATGTTGGTTACACCATTTATAACTCGAGATCGGATGGACTGTTTGTTATGAAACTTCATATATGGATTCGTATACGGTCTGGTTATTATAAAATACGATAAAACTTTGAAAAAATCGATGGAAATTTTACATATACAGGAAATGCTTTTCCTCCTTTTGAGTAAGGCCACTAGATGTCGCTACAGTTACAGTTACGCTACCGCTTATTCGTTTGTAATTCATTTGATATTCTCCGCGTTAGATGGCGATATAAACAAATAGTGTGTACAGTGACTATATTCCCTCTATAGTCACTGTAATAGTGTGTAATTTGAGTTGCCTACAACTCTGAGCTGTTGAGCAAAACCAAAATGTCTTAGCATAGGAGAACAGATGTCTAAAATGATTAGATTTCGTTGAGATATGAGAAAAGTTTCGTTCTTACCACTTCAGATGGCGCTATTCACACATTATGACTGATGATTATTAGTTATTTTTATAGTTATATTCATTCCAAATAACGTAATCGTGAGGGTTCTATATTTGACATGATCACAATTAAATGGCGATGAATTTGTTGAGGCTTTCGCGGCCATTCATTGATGTCATCTGTTCTTTTTTTGAGCATTTCGGTCGTCGTGGTTTGAAATGGTCGAAAAACGAACATATGACATCAATTACTGTGTAGTGTGTAATTTACATAGGGCTTATAGTAGGCCGCGTGAAGTTAGCGAAAAGTTGGTGGAACAAATTCTGAAACCAAGCTGAATATTTAGTACTGAATTTGTTCTAATTTGTTCTGTATCAATCATCCCCAGCACCCTTATGGTTTTCGAGTTATTCGCATGTCTTTGATTTAGTGCTGACTTCACGCTCAGCACCAACATGTCCGAATTTGGAAAAAAATTTTATGTCAATATTTAGTCCCGAATTTGTTCCAATTTGTTCTGAAGAAAATTCTCCGATATCATTTTTCGTTAACGAGTTATTCACATTCGTAACATTCGGTGATGACGTCACACCCAGCTCCAAAGCTTTTTGTTCTCCAAGAAATTCGAAGAAATTTTGATGCAAATATTTAGTACCCAATTTGTTCCAATCAGTAAAAGTTGTTTTGTTGAAATAACATTGTTGGTTTTCGAGTTATTAACGTTTTGAGCGAGCGTGAAGTTAGCGAAAAGTTGGTGGAACAAATTCTGAAACCAAGCTAAATATTTAGTACTGAATTTGTTCTAATTTGTTCTGTATCAATCATCCCCAGCACCCTTATGGTTTTCGAGTTATTCGCATGTCTTTGATTTAGTGCTGACTTCACGCTCAGCAGTCAGCACCAACATTTTCGAATTTGGAAAAAAATTTTATGCCAATATTTAGTCCCGAATTTGTTCCAATTTGTTCTGAAGAAAATTCTCCGATATCATTTTTCGTTAACGAGTTATTCACATTCGTAACATTCGGTGATGACGTCACACCCAGCTCCAAAGCTTTTTGTTCTCTAAGAAATTCGAAGAAATTTTGATGCAAATATTTAGTACCCAATTTGTTCCAATCAGTAAAAGTTGTTTTGTTGAAATAACATTGTTGGTTTTCGAGTTATTAACGTTTTGAGCGAGCGTGAAGTTAGCGAAAAGTTGGTGGAACAAATTCTGAAACCAAGCTAAATATTTAGTACTGAATTTGTTCTAATTTGTTCTGTATCAATCATCCCCAGCACCCTTATGGTTTTCGAGTTATTCGCATGTCTTTGATTTAGTGCTGACTTCACGCTCAGCAGTCAGCACCAACATTTTCGAATTTGGAAAAAAATTTTATGCCAATATTTAGTCCCGAATTTGTTCCAATTTGTTCTGAAGAAAATTCTCCGATATCATTTTTCGTTAACGAGTTATTCACATTCGTAACATTCGGTGATGACGTCACACCCAGCTCCAAAGCTTTTTGTTCTCCGAGAAATTCGAAGAAATTTTGATGCAAATATTTAGTACCCAATTTGTTCCAATCAGTAAAAGTTGTTTTGTTGAAATAACATTGTTGGTTTTCGAGTTATTAACGTTTTGAGCGAGCGTGAAGTTAGCGAAAAGTTGGTGGAACAAATTCTGAAACCAAGCTAAATATTTAGTACTGAATTTGTTCTAATTTGTTCTGTATCAATCATCCTCAGCACCCTTATGGTTTTCGAGTTATTCGCATGTCTTTGATTTAGTGCTGACTTCACGCTCAGCACCAACATTTTCGAATTTGGAAAAAAATTTTATGCCAATATTTAGTCCCGAATTTGTACCAATTTGTTCTGAAGAAAATTCTCCGATATCATTTTTCGTTAACGAGTTATTCACATTCGTAACATTCTGTGGTGACGTCACACCAAGCACCAAAGCTTTTTGTTATCCAAGAAATTTTGAAACAAATATTTAGTACCCAATTTGTTCCAATCAGAAAAAGTTGTTTTGTTGAAATACCATTGTTGGTTTTCGAGTTATTAACAATTATTGTTTTGAGCGAGCGTGAAGTTAGCGATAAAGTTTTAAATTATCACTTTTTTTTTCAACATATTTTAGTACTCAATTTGTTCCAATTTCTTCTAAAAAGAAGGATTCAATTTCATTGTTTTCTCTCAGATATTAAAGATTTGATTACGTCACAATAGGTGTAGCTTTGAATCTCCATTCGAGACCATAACACTGTCGGCAGTTTTGGCTCATACAAAGCTATCTGTAATTGGTCATAAATCAAACATGAGAAGAGCCGTTGTCTCTTTGATCATGCGCCGCACGCAGCCGCTTTTATCACGTTTGAATGCAGATTTGGATTCAGGACAAATTCGTTTCGTATCATCGCTTATTAAATTGTTAGGAAATAATTATTTATATCAACAACTTCTAAATTTGTAGTTTCCGTTATTTGGACTCAGTGAAATCCTCTTCATACGGAGGCAATTTTTCAGATTGAAGCAAATTATTCAGTTAGATAAATCGTCTGTTATACAGGGCGAGTCTTTGACCTGAACATATAAAGGGTGTTTCAAATTGCGTGTTTTTTTTTCAAGAATAAATAAAATATAGATGGCGCATTGAATTCGTCTGGGTATTTTGACATTCAAAAAGTGTGATTTATGACATTTATAAAAATGGCTTCGTACACTATACAACAACGCGTTGAAATTGTTGAATTATTTTATGAGAATCAGCGTTTTGTGAAATGGTGTTGGGTACCGTCGGATTATAATCGGATTTATGTGGCCTGAATTAATGAATATTGATCTAGAGGACATATGGTTTCAAAAGGATGGCGCTACACCTCACTTTGCAACTCACACAATTGATTTATTGAGAAAAAAATTTGCTGTTCCTGGTTTGTCGCAAGAAGAAGCCGCTCAGCGGCTGAATGTTTCACAAAGTGGAGTTAGTAGAGCTTGGAATCGGTTTCTTAAAACAGGATAATTTATCCAAATTGAAATTGTTTTCTGATATTGCCAAATATTTCCAGCATTCTGAGCAATTTCTCCTCACAAATACGTACAATGCTTTCGCAGAAATTTTGTTTTCAAATTCTCTGCTGATGAATGTCCATATTTCATCACTGGGTTTCCCCAATTTATCTAATAATTTTTCCTTGTGTTCAACTAGTTTTTTCACAACTAAGGCATTATCTAACGCTCGCTTTCTTCCGGCCGTATTAACTGCACTACAGAAGCGCGAAATAGAGCAATTTCTACAGAAAATCACCTTTTCTAAATCAACTGATATCGGGGTAGGTATATACGAAAATTATTACGAGATCACTGCAACATATAACTTCGAAAATTTTCACAAGAATGATTGAATTTGAGTTCTGCGCATCTTTTTATACTATCGTGTTTTGCAAAAAATCGAAATAATGGAGCAGTCTATAAATCTAAATAATTCATTACTGGACTAAAAGCAACCGCGCATGTTTTTTCTGAAAGCAACGACACCGATAGCTCAAGGAAAACGTCGCAGATCAAACGAACATGCGCCGGGCGCAGTCGCTCTTATCTTTATATACGCTTTCGCGGCATTTTGATCTCTACGAAGAAACGCCGTCATAAAATCGTACCTTGCATGTAGATTTCAAGGCATTGAGATTGAGCACTGGGGTGGATTAGGAAAATCAAAAAATGTGAAAAGTAAGAGATACTACGGAATTCCTACCCCAGAAATTCATTACATCGGTTACGACAAGAATATTGAAATTCCACTTATGAAAAATGGCAAAATGTTGAATTTGGTTCATATTGTCAACAGAAACAGATATCGTGTCACGAATATCTGTCAGTTCGATACACTCGTACGAAGCCTTTTTTATAAATCACACTTCTTGAATGCAAAAATACCAAGACGAAAATAACAGACGATTTATCTAACTGAATAATTTGCTTCAATATGAAAAATTGCCTCCGTATAAAGAGGATTTCATTGAGTCCAAATAAAGAAACTACAAATTTAGAAGTTCTGATATAAATAATTATTTCCTAACAATTTAATAAGCGAGAATAAGAAACGAATTGGTCCTGAATCCAAATCTGCATTCAGTGGTATGGTCTCGAATGGATGATTCAAAGCTACACCTATTGTGACGTAATCAAATCTTCGTAAATCCTTAATATCTGGAAAACTAATAATGAAATTGATTCGTTCTTTTTAGAACAAATTGGAACAAATTGAGTACTTACTATTAGATGTTGAAAAAAAAAATTTTAATTTAAAACTTTATGGCTAACTTCACGCTCGCTCAAAACAATAATTGTTAATAACTCGAAAACCAACAATGGTATTTCAACAAAACACCTTTTTCTGATTGGAACAAATTGGGTACTAAATATTTGCATCAAAATAACTTCGAATTTCTTGGAGAACAAAAAGCTTTGGTGCTTGGTGTGACGTCACCACAGAATGTTACGAATGTGAATAACTCGTTAACGAAAAATGATATCGGAGAATTTTCTTCAGAACAAATTGGTACAAATTCGGGACTAAATATTGGCATAAAATTTTTTTCCAAATTCGAAAATGTTGGTGCTGACTGCTGAGCGTGAAGTCAGCACTAAATCAAAGACATGCGAATAACTCGAAAACCATAAGGGTGCTGGGGATGATTGATACAGAACAAATTAGAACAAATTCAGTACTAAATATTTAGCTTGGTTTCAGAATTTGTTCCACCAACTTTTCGCTAACTTCACGCTCGCTCAAAACGTTAATAACTCGAAAACCAACAATGTTATTTCAACAAAACAACTTTTACTGATTGGAACAAATTGGGTACTAAATATTTGCATCAAAATTTCTTCGAATTTCTTGGAGAACAAAAAGCTTTGGAGCTGGGTGTGACGTCATCACCGAATGTTACGAATGTGAATAACTCGTTAACGAAAAATGATATCGGAGAATTTTCTTCAGAACAAAATGGAACAAATTCGGGACTAAATATTGGCATAAAATTTTTTTCCAAATTCGAAAATGTTGGTGCTGACTGCTGAGCGTGAAGTCAGCACTAAATCAAAGACATGCGAATAACTCGAAAACCATAAGGGTGCTGGGGATGATTGATACAGAACAAATTAGAACAAATTCAGTACTAAATATTTAGCTTGGTTTCAGAATTTGTTCCACCAACTTTTCGCTAACTTCACGCTCGCTCAAAACGTTAATAACTCGAAAACCAACAATGTTATTTCAACAAAACAACTTTTACTGATTGGAACAAATTGGGTACTAAATATTTGCATCAAAATTTCTTCGAATTTCTTAGAGAACAAAAAGCTTTGGAGCTGGGTGTGACGTCATCACCGAATGTTACGAATGTGAATAACTCGTTAACGAAAAATGATATCGGAGAATTTTCTTCAGAACAAATTGGAACAAATTCGGGACTAAATATTGACATAAAATTTTTTTCCAAATTCGGACATGTTGGTGCTGAGCGTGAAGTCAGCACTAAATCAAAGACATGCGAATAACTCGAAAACCATAAGGGTGCTGGGGATGATTGATACAGAACAAATTAGAACAAATTCAGTACTAAATATTTAGCTTGGTTTCAGAATTTGTTCCACCAACTTTTCGCTAACTTCACGCGGCCCTTATAGTACCATGAAAGGCTATTAACAGATCCAGAAGCGGGTGAATATCACAGTGAATTTTTATCGAAATGTCAAGTAAATCGGATTTTGGCGATGAGTTCCAATCGTGAGATGTCCATTCTCATCTTTTCTCATAATTTTTAAAATTTTTTTGAATTTCTGTTAGGGTAATAAATATATTTGCGGAACTGAATCCAAAATTGCCATTATTAGTGATTGACATATTATGACATATTATTTTTGTGTATCTGTTCTGTGTGTTAGATCATATCCATGGAAACATTTGACAGTTCGAAAATCAGAGAACCAAGCCGTTGATCTCCGATCACCGGTGATTACGATTTGTGAAATCCACCGCAAATATCATTTAGGCGGAACAAAGTTCGCCGGGCCAGCTAGTTATATTTAAAACAAAAATTGGCCACCTAAAGCACTGACGTGATCTTCTAAGTTGGTCCATCTCAAAGGTAGATTCGCATTCAGGAATCCAACGAAAAACATTTTTGACTGTTTTAAAAAAATCGACAGAAGCTTTTGGCAGTCGTCAAAGCAATCGTTCATGATCCTGAATAGGTTGTTACAGAAATATTGGGTTCTTTTTCGTCCATTATTCGGTAGCATTTTTTATGGTTCTGGATGAGTGAACCCCTGTCGAATTTTGTCCGTTAACAAATTTTCCGAGATCTGAATCTTACCTAAAAATTTCAAGTCTTTAGGTTCATCCGTTCGATAGTTATCGTGTTTACGGAGGAACGGAATTGAATTTGACTATGGATTCTTGATTTGTGTCCAACCTAGTCGATTGAGACCATTCTCCGCTTAAGGTGGGCGTTCAATGTAGTGTGTTTTTATTTCAAGTTGATTTCGAAAACGGTTTCACTTTGAGAACTGAAATTTTGTGGGTGAACTCAGAAAGGATTAGGGTTCTTGTTGAAATAATTTTAATCGATTTCATTCCGACAGTCAATTTTTTTTCTTTCAAAAATAGAAGAAAATGAGCCAACCCATGCTTCTGTTTTATTTCAACAGAAAGACCCATGAAAATAGTTCAACTTCCGATTAAAAGGGAATCTACTGATAATTTCGTTCATAAGATCAACTTGAAATACGGAATTGGCAGAGAATGGCCAAATTCAAATTTTGGCGGGAAAAAGTTCCTGCTTTACCCACAAATTCGCTTATTCCATAGTTCGGCGATTTCCGGATAAAGAGCGCCATTGTACATTTCATTCATGATTAGAGAGATATTCATAGAACTTGATAGTGATAGTGCATGTTCTATGGAGATATTCATAAAATGGACGGTGGCGCCTCTATCGGCTGAGCTTTCCAACTCGCTTTAAACGCCGACCTTAAAATTCGAAAAATACAGAAATAGCGAGGGAATGTTAGAGTGGACGAGCGCTCAAAAAGAGTTGAATATCGGTCGATGCGTTATTAAAGAATGAATTGTCGCAAGTGAAACACACTGTAGAAAACATTGTCTTTTTGCAATACCACCATTACCAAATTAAATGTAGAGGGAAAATTTTTCTGCCTTTCTGAAACGACCTAATCCAAATAGTTGGGGGCTATAGGTTCAATCCTACATAATCCCAAATTGTCGTATCATTACCTATAACTGTTGTTTTACGTACACTGTAAATTCAACTGGTTAGATTGGAGAATTTGAGAGGTGCAATTTCCATTTACTTTTACACGTCCTCGTCGTTATTTTATTCACAATGTTATGTCCTGAAATACCGCACTTAGTGCATGAATAATGAATGAAAAATTTATTAAATAATATATTTTTATGAGTAATCTAGATATTTACGAAAACCGAATTTCATTATAGAGACGAAGTGCTTTATATGAAATCACTTTCGACCTAGTTATCATGGAATTCACGTTCGAAACGAGACTTCCTCCTCGGTGCGGTGTATTCTTTTAATTATTATTATATACCATTGGTGACCTGTGCTCTTGACCCAGTTTGGGTAAAGGTCGTTACTCCTGAAATATTTCAGTGATTGACGAATCATCTCCGAAGTGAAATCGATCTTGCGATGGCGTCATTTTTATCACGGCTGATAAATTCTGTTTTGCTCCGTGATGCCAGGGCCCCTTTCAAGGTTTTTGATTAACTTTTTGGTCCGACAAAAAACCAATTTCTGCCTCGTCGATTCTGATTGACAACAAGTATAAGAGTCCATTTGATGAAATTTGTGTGGATATTCTAACTGAAAACGAAACAAATTAATTAATCAATTCATAATTAAATTAAGAGCCGTTGAAAAAAATTCAACCACTACTGAGTACCTACTGCTCAGCTTTGACCATTATCTATAGTTATTTTTGCATATTCCATAGAAATACTTGAAATTACTTTTGTGATATTACCTATATAGGTATGTACTAAAAAAATGAATTGGAATGAAAAGGGGTAGATAAATCTGGTAGGGGCTGTAGAAGAATGCTTAATTAAACTCAGAAATGAGTCCCAAATGTTCTCTATTGTTTATCAATGTTCTCAACAATGTTATACGGTTCGTTATTCGTTAGTATTTTCTGTGAAATCACTATTGCTTAGAGAAAAAGTGATCGAGCAAGGATCTAGGGAGATTTTCAGGGGATCCATGAAAATTTTCAACCATGAGTACAGAGCGAGCCGTATTGGACACATTTGAATGTAAAGTCATATTATTTATAAACCATATAAACAAAAACTGATGTCTGTGTATCACCGTATTAATGTTAAAGATTGTTTTTTTGTAAACGTGAATTTATTGAAAATTGCATGTAACTTTTTCAATGTGGAAAATTTTGTGTTTCTGTGAAAACAATTAGTTTTATAAACCATTCAATGGTCTCCTTAGATAATGCTCATCAATATTTATTCATAAAACAATATCCTATTTTAAATAGGATTCTGACACTGGAGATTTTTATATTTCAGTAGAGCTTGAGGTAACCATTCCAAAAATAAACAAAACCTGATATTTCGCATGGAATCTTCACGATTTGAATTAGAAATTCTACATTCACCATTAACTTCAAAGAACATTGCTATTCTGTTCTTTCCCACTTCAATGATTATACATGCACAAGGAAGCTTGTGATCTTTAATTTTCGAGGATGATTTCAGTGTAATAACCAGTATGGCAAATTTTTTAAAATGGAATTCCAAGCTTTACTGATATATAATAAGGATCTCCAATTCGAAATTAGAAAGAAAATATGTGTTTCCAGTATAAATGATGCCATTTGACTCCAAATATTTTACACCCCATTCGACACTCGCCCACCAGCAAAATAGTTTTTTATCAAAATCTGATTATATGTTTGGTTTTTAGAAATACTTCTTAACCCATTGAATTCTATGTGAAAAAGGTGCTTACAAAAATTGGTTTGACAAGGAAAAAGTTAAAGAAACCCTTGCAAAATGATTACATTTAGTATTGTTCCAAACTTAATATAAAATTCATGGTATCGGTCAAGGAACAAAAACAAAGAATACTATTCCTTCAGCGACGTTTCGGTTCCTTTATTGGGCCTTCTTCAGGCTAAAATAGAGAAAAACCCATAAACCCCTATACAATATACAAATAAAAAATCACATTGATATAAATAATAAGCAAGGAAACATTAAAACAAATGAATAAAATAAATTAACAGGTCGGCAAGAACAATCAAAGATAGACATATATGACTCAACACCAGAATATGATCAAATAAATACAATTATGTATAAAATACATCTAAAATGGCAATTCACAAAACTCACCATCGGAATACAAGAAAAAATTAAAAGTTAAAAAATTGATTCTTTCCGTCGAAGTTTCACGTTATCGACGATTTTCTTTGACGGAAAGATTCAATTCGCATTTTATATGGTTCCTGATGTTGAGCGATCTGGACAGGTGTTTGCATCTACCTTGAATACTTCATTCTCCATCAGAATGCATAATTTCATCTAGATCGAATCCGTAGTTTCTGAATTATTGAAAAAATATATTTTGCCATTCGAGATCCAAAGTTTAACTGGAACAAAAATAAGTTTTATTAATTAACTATGTACTTATGATTATTGTTGAAGTTTTGAATCTTGCAAGTAAATTCTTAAATGCTCAGGACAAAACTTATGGAGGTTAGAAATTGGTATAGGGTCCAGAACTAAATAGGAATAAGGATAATTTTTAGACATTTCAAGTCATCGGGAAGTTGAGTACCGATTGTTAAATTTGCCATACAATTAACAGTAGGTATAAAACACTTCGTATATTTCTAACATTCAGCACGAATTAGATCATATTCCGCTAAAAGCGGAATGAGGAAATGAGACCAAATCATTTATCCACGAAAGCAATAAATGATATTAATGGCTGTTGTAAAATAACCCAACTTGACAAGCTTTCAGAAAAGTGGTGTTGTTAAATCCTAATAATTTCAAATGAAAGATGATTGCACCTGATTCTGGAAGTGTGCAAAAATAAATGCGGATAATTTGGCAGCTAATCTACTGTGCAATACCGAACAAAATTGGTCCATCACTTTCGGATACACTACCTACTTCTGTGGTACTTAATTACTAAATCACCATATATTTATGGATGCCTATCAACAATTATGTCACTTTCATTCGGTTATATATGATATGTTTAGTACAAATTAAAAACGAAATAGTTTTGGTCTCTATTATATATGTGGAAATTAATGATCGTAGAAAATTCAGGTTAGATACGATCTCTAGTCATGCTTCGTATGGTCTTGTTCTGATCAATCTTGTTGGATGACATTGGATGTAGTATAGATTGTTGGATTTGATTTTCATTTAAGATATGTTGAACATTGATAGATGGTGGATTAAACGGATAATGTAGCAATGAAATCAATCTCTTGAAAACATCAATATAACTTTCAGTTTAATATTTTAAAAGGTGTTATACCGATTTTCAGAAGAAATCCGTTCACATGAAACAGAATTTTCAATTTTACCATTGAAATATATGAAGCATTTCATTCATCATTTTGTTGGTTTCGTGAGATGTGAATCCTTACTCTTACTCTTGATTTTCTATAAAATAGGCCACATGTGATGTATGCCTGTATGTATATGAAGTGAGAAGCGGAATATATTTTTGATGTTTTTTAACATCTAATTACACATTTTCATATTCTGCGATTGTCCGTGTGTAAGAATTCAGTGCTTCAGTACTCAGTAGTGATATATTACAGGTACACGACATGTACCTATAGTACAAAAACAAGGAATTAGAAAGTGTTTTTTACGGTAAATTCCACTGACATTTTGCTGAAAGTTGCGAAGCGCAGGGTTACAGCAAACTAGCTCTAGAAACATAGAAAAATGATAGACATAGGTCTAGAAACTTCGGGACCTTCAAATCGGGGATATAAAAACCCGCTGAGTAACGAATAGGAGGGTAGTAGAATAGAAGGCAAACGTAATCAGAGCCGTAGATATAATTCATATTGCGAAATACATATTTTTGTAAACAGTGGAAGTAAATTAGTTAGTGTCTGAGTAAAATTCTATTAGCAGAAGAAACATAACAATTAGATAGATGATCGTTCAGTGAGTGTAGGACATGATTTAACTTTTAGTAAAACAAGCTGTATGGACCCTGAATCCGTACATACACATAAACTTGCTCAAGCTCTCTGCTACTGTTTTGCAGTGTGTATTCGAACATTGTGAACCTTTATCAAAAACTATTCAATCGATTCAGTGGTACAGCTCTAAAGGGTTTTCCAATAAGAGGTGTTATTTTGACATTAAAAAAAAAATGGAATTTTTTTAGATACATGATGGGATGTTTATTTAATTTTAGAGGACCAGGAAGGTATACCGTTAAAAATGTAAAATAACATCAGCCAATTGACTTACAGACCACGACTACAGGGCCATATCCTTTTCATGATATTTTCCATAACCAAATCGCAAAGTGGCTGCCCTATGTCCTCGATAGCCTCACGGATTCCATCTTTGAAGTCGTGAATCGATACTGGGCTCTTAGCGTAGACCTTCTCTTTCACATGGCCCCGAATGAAGAAGTCGCAAGGTGTTAAATCAGAAGGACTCGGTGGCCAATTGTGATCACATCTTCGAGAGATAACACGGTCCGAAACTTTTCCTGTACAATATCAATGGAGGAATGGACAAACCTGGGTTTTGTTCAAAACTTTAGGCTACAGCGGCAATATTCTCGGCTGTTCTTGAGCGACGTACACGGGTTTCATTATTCACATCTAGAACTTGTCCCAACAGCTCAAATTTTTCCGCCAATTTCTGCATTGCGGTTCGACAAGGTGCTTCACGACGACCCAAAAATGTTCGAGTTTTACGAACCGTCTCTGCCAAATTTTCACCATTTTAAAGTGAATTTTAATAATTTCAATGAGTTGTTCAAGCGTGTATCGTTCCATTTTTGCTAATGGCGTAGTTTCTGTTTCTACTTGGAAAATGTCAAAAAATGACAGTTTTAAAAGTGACGTGTACCGAAATAGCGGGCTATTCAAAATAACACCTCTTATTGGAAAACCCTGGTGAAAAGAAATTCAATTAGGTTCTGATAAACATCCTGAACATGATTTGGAAAAATTGGTTATCTTGTTGGAAGCAACAACAGACAATATTCTGCTTTTGGAAATATGTAAAGCGTTCGTATTCGTTTTCTTCCTATAAAGGGCGTTTGTAAAATTTTACAAAAAAAATCCATACTATTCAAAACTCATTCGATAGCTTCGATGTACTTCGGAAATTAGATCTAGTCCATTTCCCTCATTGATTATGCTATCTCCTAAGGACGTTATCCTTTATTTTTATAAGAGAATATGTTAAGACACTTTTGTTGAGGATTGAAGAAAAGTTTCTTGTGAAATCATTTCTGTGACACTTCTTCATGTACCTTTCAATGGTGTCGGTATATTTTCATAAGATAATGCTTGCAATATTTCACTATCTGAATCAGAATCACACATTTACCGTTTCTTCAAAAAACATTCCAATTCTTTTGATAATATCTTCACGAGAAAATTTGTGATCTCTAATTTTCGATTATGTGGGCTGAAGGACCTCAGGTCGATGGCCTTTAATAAACTTTTCTCTCTCTATCTCGATTATGATTTCAATATAATATACAGGGTGTTTCCAAATTGGATGTGAACCATTGAGGACATGTTAGAATGACTGATTTGCTGTGGTTTGAGCCATATTTATTGATAACTGAAAATTAAAAATTTCCGAGATCTTTTTAAAAGATTTCTCACATTAAATACTTCATTTTTCGTCAATTTGTTCTATACGTGGACCAAATTTGGATTATTTTAATCAGAAGAGGATATGATATGTATGAAAAAAACTAAATAATCCTGTATTAGATGTTGAAAAAGAAAAAAGAATTTATATATGGTTTGGCATGTGAAGAAAAGAGCAATCAATTTCTAAAATCAATTTGCCTGCAGGAATGGTGGAGGTCATTTCGAAAATAATTTATGATTACATACATTCCTAATTAAATTTTGTGTTTAATAGCGATAAAAAATATTTGAATCGGTACTCCTCAAACGAAACTAGTGCCTGCATTTTAACGGGAACTTTATTAGGAAATAATGAATGAATAATGAAATAATTTCGTCTTACATGAATTGTGGAATTCGATAGTTGCAGGTCAATTGATATTAGGAATTGACTATTCATTTCTTCGAATACCAACGATGAAATCATACTAAATCTTTTTCAACATCTATAACAGCATTGTTTTGCTCTTTTCATACATATCATATCTTTTCCTCATGAAGATAATCCAAAATTATAATCAAACTTGGTGAACGTAGGAAAAATGGACGAAAAATGAATTAAGGTGAGATTTTTTTTTAAAACACCGAACTCATTTGAGTTCGAAAATATTTATTTCGGAAACTGTTGGTTTTCGGATACCAATAAATATGGCTCAGACGACAGCAAATGAGTCATTCAGAAACCTCCCATAAGGTTCACGTTCAATTTGTTCAATATTCACCAAGTTTGGCATATTTTTGAAATGCCCCTCTCAAATCCGCCTTTTCTGGTACATACCACTGGAAAAACAAAAAAAAAGGTTTATTTTCGTGAAACTTGCTAATAATTATTAATTGTATCATGTTGTTTCATCACCTTCACCATACCTTTCTACTCGACTAGTAGTAGAATTCCGCACCTATTCATCAGCCAATTATTTAGTACTCGATCTAAATACGTGACGAAAAATTAATATCACGATTCCAACCATTTCAAATACTTAATTAACTGTGATTTATTGTCACCGAAAACTCATCCAAAAATAGACACACAAAAATTGATATGTATACCTTTTATATGTCGGTGATTAGAATTACGAATGAAATATGAAGAAGTCCTAGATGAATACAAATGAAATTGATAAAGAAATTTTCCAATTTTCTCTTGACGGAAGTATGACTGGAATCGTACGTAATGAGAAATGTAAAATCATTTATATACAGAAAATTGGGCCTCAATTTACCAAATTATACAGCAGAAAAATGCACCATCCTGCACATAATTGGTTATTATACTACTTTTGTTGCGATAGGGTTTAAATTTTTCTATTTAAACTGTTTAAAAAATTTTTCGCGAAGGTTTGGACCTTAGACAAAGTCTAAGGTTTGGACAGTGGACAAAAATGATAATTTGGGTGGAATATCCTTTCACAGATTTGTGCATTATTTTTTGGTAACTTATAGATACATAGGAGCAATGGTTTCCCAAAAAAATCATCGGTAAAATATTAAAATATTCTATTGTCAGCATTTTTCAGCATGCTACGTTACGCTACTGGAATTTGACACTCACTAGTTTTGACGAATGGACCTTCTTTCTTTTAGAGATATCACACCGAAGTTTCCATCGAAAATTACAAAAAACTTTTTTATATTTTTTCAGTGAAAAATGCTGTCCTTAATTCCACAGCATTTCCGTGACTCTATTCATTATTTCCGGAATAAATTCTCTAACAGAGATCATATCCTGCATATCCATTGGCATCTTCCAATCCAAGAAGATCCTTGAAAGCTTTCTGAAATTTCTGAAATCGCCAAGAGGAAACATGTTCATACCGAGTTAAGAAATAAGTATGTTGAACAAAGTCGACATTGACAAAAACCGGAAATTTTCATTCGTGATCCATGAAATATTATGATTGCAAGATATTAATTTATGTATAAACGTGGTTTCTTCAGTTTTGAACAATATTCAAGGATAAACGAAAATATCTCATATTGCCGAAATAATACAACTGGATTCCTCGATTTATAATTTGGCAGAAGCGGACGTGAGAAACATTGCAAGTGTCTCGAAATAGGTCAATTTTCAGGAAATGTATAATATACCGTATCGAACACTTCCACGGAATACGAAATTTGAATGAAATGAACATTCATAACAAAGATTATTTCTCATTTCATGTAATTGATTTTTGGAACCATGGAAGATGGAGCTTACCTACTTAGGTCCACTCAGTGGCGACACCAGCTTTCGAAGACAGGAGGGGCAAGAGGGGGCTGGAATTTTTTAGGACGGGCCAAAGTAAATAGAAATACAACAGGAAAATTGGAAGTCTTAGTATCTCAAAAAATTCTAGGGGGACCAGCAAAATTTTAGGGGTGGTCCGGGCCCATCTGCTCCCCCCTAGCGTTGCTCCTGGGTCCACTGTATAATATGATGAGATGAGCGTTTTTTCCAATTTTCATGATGTGATGAATGATAGGATCACAACATTTGAGCCAAATGGTAAAATCAGGTTCAGTAAATTGTTTCCCATGAAATTTCGAAACTCGAGAGTCGTTAGGTGGAATGAAAAATAATAATTAATTTTAATCTGTTCATTTAATGTGGATGTAATTTTTTAATTTATCCGTTAAATATTAATTGCACAGACTAATGAACTGAAGCGAAAGTTGAGTCTCCGTTTTTTCAGGATCAGGGACGGTTTTAGCGCTACTGGCGCACTGAGGCGAGATTTTTACAATGCCTATATAAGTAATATAAGAGATCTAAACCAATGCGAACATAGAATGAATGGTCCGTTCGGCAGTTTCGAAAACATTTCAAGAGATTTATTTTTCAGATAATGAAAGGGGCATTAAGGAAAAATTACAAAGACGTAATAAAAATTTTTCCATTTTAATGGTAGTGCAGTCATATAGTTGAGAATGCGCGCGAGGAGCTTGGTATTCCACATTTACCAATACCTCCGCACTCACCAGATTTGAATTGCATAGAGCATGCATGGGATATGCTCCAAAGAACAAATTAGATAATGATTAGATAATCATCTACCTAACCCAGAATCCTTGAATGATCTGAGAGAGCTTCTGCCCCGTTTATGGGACCAAATTCCTCAAAAAATGTTCAACAACCTCGTGTGTAGTATGTAAAGAAGATGTCAAGCTGTTATTGATGCCCGTGGAGGCCATACATTGTATTGATAGTCTTGAAATGCTTGAATTCTCTGGGAATAATAGTATATTCTAAAACTAGTTGCAGAATGGGCTACTATTCCAATACGAATGCGAAATTCGAAAACGAGTGACGAAGGAGCGAGTTTTCGAACGCATGAGTAATGGAATTGCATTCTGCAACGAGTATTAGACGATATTTTCTCTATTTCACTCAAATTTTGTGAAATTCAATGAAAAAATTCAAATTAAAGGTCCTAGTGATTTTCATATTGCATCTTGGCAGTACGAAAAATTGACATTTCCAAATTGACGTCTGCTGAAATTTAAAAGGATCGGAAGTCATTGCTGACAACCGCAAAACGAAAAATGTTACTGAAAACGATGCTGTAATGAATTCATTACAGCACTGTTTTTAGAACTGTAATGAACACATTACGATACTGAAATAGAGAAAATTTCGTTATTTTACTGGATTTTTCTTAACCACCCTGTATACGCTGCAGACCTATAGGCTAAAATTGATTTTCAACTTGAAATCATATTAATATGAATTTCCATCACAAAAATCTTATTTTAACTATATTTTTTTGCAATTTTAGTAAATATCCCTAACTCATGTGGAGCAGTTTATTTCGTTTCTATAAATTCGATGTAGAATTAAGTATTTGTGCTGAACGGAAAATTTTGTCCAGATCGCTTCACCATACCATTAAAATTCTAGTGAGTTACAAAAAAATCCTATATTTCTGTTGAATCAGATTCGGGATCATAGAGGATTTACTTGAGAGCTACAGTTTCTCTTGGAATGTGAATCTATACCAATGTGGATCTACACGTCAGTGCCAGAAATAATCCATTTTTTCAATTTCAACGCTATGAATTTTCGAAATGAAGCTTTTATGAGGATATGTTGAAATGAAATCCTCCAAGTATAATCTGAACCATCTTGTATAGAGGGTGTTGAATTGGGAAAAACGGAACTACTTGAACGGCTGGATATAGATGTCACCAAGACGGTTCTTATATACAGAGTGTAACAGCCAAATGGAATAAATTCGATAACGAATAAATGAGGCGGTGTTAGGAAAAACGCTCGGACACGTCGATTTGTAATTTTAAATGCGCATATTTTTCAAGAAAATAAAATTATATAGGTTGTTCCATGCGACCGTGGCCATTACCAACTTTCTTATTTCAAATGCAACCACCTGTATATTATTTATTTTTTGTATTCTTCACAAAATTCTAGACATAATTCAAGCACAATGTCCTATACCTATCTTCAACTTTTTCGGAATTATTAAGTGCTTTCAGATTTTTCACAAAAATTAACATTTTAAATGAAAATTATTTTCTCAATTTCAGTATCGTACTATCAACCTCAACGACAATGACACAATTGATCCCGATGGGTCTTCAGAACTTTGAAAGCAAACAAGTATTTCTCTATTTCAGTATCGTAATGAGTTCATTACAGTACTAAAAACAGTGCTGTAATGAATTCATTACAGCATCGTTTTCAGTAACATTTTTCGTTTTGTGGTTGTCAGCAATGACTTCCGATCCTTTTAAATTTCAGCAGACGTCAATTTGGAAATTTCAATTTTCGTATTTCCTAACATTCACACCAACTGCCAAGATACAATATGAAAGTCACTAGGACCTATAATTTGAATTTTTCCATTGAATTTCACAAAATTTGAGTGAAATAGAGAAAATATCGTCTAATACTTGTTGCAGAATGCAATTCCAATACTCATGGGTTCGAAAACTCGCTCCTTCGTCGCTCGTTTTCGAATTTCGCATTCGTATTGGAATAGGAGCCCATTTTGCAACTAATTTTAGAATATACTATTATTTCACAAATTCGATACATTACACTCAATACTTATTTCCCATTTACCTCTTGATATGAAGAAAGTAAGCAAAAACCATTACTGAAAATAAATTAAAAAAAACAAAAACAGATTTTTTTATTCTCATAGCCTAATTTTCTTGAGTTTTACGTCTTTCTACGGAATAATAATCCTAAAGGTACTTCGAAAATATGACCCTCTACTTGCTTTTTCCAAAAAATGGTGGTGTAGGGCTATCGCTCAGTTCAGTGGTTTCAGAAGAAGTGAAATAGGAATTGCTCATAAAGAAAATTTTGGAATACCTCAAATGCATGTTGTATTGAAATTGCGTCAAAAACTCAATACCTGAACTTGAACGGGTATGAAATTGAGGAAATAGTGAACTGATTTAATGAGTATGAAGGTCGAAGCGCTGATGAATTCATTGATAAATTCAAATAAAATTGCATTCACAGGAAATGAACTAATAACGTTGTTCTAGCTATTGAATAAGTTAATGCGATACCGTATGGACTTAAATAGTTGTTAGATCATGCAAAATTCAATTTCAAAATTGAGAAGTGTGAAAAATTTTTTCTTCACATTTTTATTGCCATTCATTATAGCCTGACAAATTATCGGTTGAATAAGTGTTAGGTATATTCAATAATGACATATTACTTATACATATATAACTAATATTTAATTTTATGTTCATAACATCGTTCTCACCTTTATAAGTCATAACTTATTGTTATATCGTGAGAATAGTTTTTTGACATGGATCAGTAATGCAATGCATTATCACTATTCAGCACAAAGAATAAATTCCGAATTGTCTATTAATGTCTTTGGAACAGAACGACGCATACCTAATTTAAACAGCAGGTACATGCAAATTTTACATATTCTGGGGTAAATTTATAAATGTCCTGAATTTCGGAATGATAAATTTCTTGATGGAAAGTCTTTGCTATTCGTTGGCTCAACTACTCTTTAGAAAATGTCTATACTAATTGATTTCCATACAAGATTGTATACTCCATACAAGAATTATTGACATCAAAGCATTCCTTGGAAGTTTGGTAGCAGCTGTATTTCTAAATACAAAAAGTATTAAAAGCTTTCTGTGGTTTTTCATACGAATTAAATATATAAATAGAACCTGAAAATTATATGGTATTTTTTCAAAGTAAGGCATTCTTTTTGTGATTGACATTTTCCTGTCAGATACATACGTAACGTTGTCATTTCTACATAGAGATCGAAGTAATGACGTATTCATCAGAATGTTCATTTACTTTGGGATAATATTATGTGAATTCAATAATTCCAAAGACCTGTCAAATGTTGAAGAAACTTTTTTCTCTGTTGATACTTAAAATATTTCACGAATATAAACATGGTTGGAAGATTCAGTTATGCTATTTCAGTATTTCCTTTTACGGAAATCTCCATTCGCAAAGTTGAAAAAGAGCAACGTCTCTCAAAATTATTTGACTTTCACGAGTGTCGACCTGCGTCAGTTTCAAATAAAAGAACTTGATAAACCTAAATCATGGCCAAACGGGATACTTTATGAAAGTGAATGGAGTATAATTCAGGAAACATAACGAAGTAATCAAACTTCAGTATTTTGACTAATCTTCTCTAATTTTTTTCTACTTGCTCTATTCATTAGCTGTACTTACACTCTTTAAGATCCACATTTCAAAGATATTTCATTTGCTACCTGTCTTATTTTCTCTGAATTCTTGGATTATAACACATTTTACAGAACCACCCAGACACTTCTATAAGGTTATATATGTACAATTGTATGGCGGTAATCTAAGGACGTCATGTTTGGCATTTTGTGAAACTTGACCAAGATGGTATGTACTTGGGGTTTGTGATGAATTACCTTCATTTTTGACCAAAACTCTTCGAAAAGTATTGGGCCTCAAATTCCCTTGTTGTTAGGCGAGAAGTATTCTAATCAATTCCATTCATTTTTGATAACACTAGTATGAAAACTTAAGGGTCTACGTCCCTGAAAAAATGGGAATCAGAAGCGATTCATTTTTTTCTGATTGATGAAGGGATGTATGAGCGTATGATGATAAAAATAATAAAAGAAATATTAAAATAATTATAGCAGGAATTTGGACCAATTTAATTCAATATCCTTTTAGTACATCGCCAACGTTTCGAATCGGTTGTGATTCTTTTTCAAGGCTCGTATCTCATTGGATTGAATATCGTCAATTTTATTAAAATAATTGTCTGAGTATCTCGTTTCAGTTTTCATTCAATCTTCAAGTGTTTTGAAAACCATTAACCATTTTCAAAACACTTGAAGATTGAATGAAAACTGAAACGAGATACTCAGACAATTATTTTAATAAAATTGACGATATTCAATCCAATGAGATACGAGCCTTGAAAAAGAATCACAACCGATTCGAAACGTTGGCGATGTACTAAAAGGATATTGAATTAAATTATTTTAATGTTTGTAACATGGACGCCATCAATAATCAAAATAAAAGAAATATTTTATAAGTATTGAATGAATGAAAAGGATATTCGCCATCATTTTTTGTTATTTTGTAACATTTCCACCACCAAAACGACCAAATATTTGTGTGTTTTTTCGTTTTAGTATTGAAGTCTATAATTCAGTTAATCAAACGTCTATCTCATTTTTCTTCCAGAATAAACCGTTTTTTTTGTAAATAATATTACAAAAATGTGTTGTTTCCGCGAAATTTATTTCCTTGAATTTTTTTATTCGAAATGATAAATAAGTATTTTTATCTGATGGCATGTCATAATGACAACGTTATGTCACTCAATTTTGATGACATAAGGAAGCTCATTATGGGACTAAGTACCATAATGAATTCATTATGGGACTAAGTACTATAATGAATTCATTATGGTACTAAGTACCATAATGAGCTTCCTTATGTCATCAAAATTGAGTGACATACTCCTTTAAAATAGTTGTCATTGTGACATGTCGAAAATGCAGTTTTTAATTTTTCGAGAATGTATTGATATAAATGCCATCAGATAAAATGTTGTATGTAATACGAATCATAAACAATCATTATGGCACACGCCGTGTTATCGGACTCGGCTACGCCTCGCCCGATAACATTCACGACTTGTACCATAATGATCGTCTTTATGATCCTTATTACATAAATAACTATTATCTACTCCCATAGAATAATATATCCATTATTCAACTTGTTTTGATCTGTAATAGTCTCTATAAACCAATAGTGTGAGGTAATATTAAACTCATGCCTATAACTCACTCTAATACAAATAGGAAAAATGTAGCTTCTGCTTAGGAAATGAATAAAAAAGTCGGGTCAATGGGGAACTCTATTTCAGACAGGTAACGTTCTCGCCATCCATTTCTACATTTTCTCAGGTCTGAATATCCAAAAATTGCATTTGGAAAACGTGAATTCTTGACGTTTTCTACGGGATTCGATATCGATTCGATTTTGGACCACAGAAATCGCTTTTGACAACTCTTGTCAATTTTGAAAATGCAGATTAATTCGAAATTCACTGAAGAAGTCGGAGATAAAGTATAGTGTTCAATTCGCGGTAATGGTCATAACACACTCGTCTGACGGCTCGCGCTGCAAAATTCATCTGCGTGTGTTATGACTTATTATACATTACCGCTCATTAAACAATATACTATTACCAAAGACATTTCATTAAGGTTTGTTTTAGCCGTCGATAAGTGAAAATTAAATGTTCCTTACAATTGTAGATTCTTACATGGAATTGAATTTCTTTTAAATGACACGCCCGCCAGGTATCTACTCCCAGATGACTGGTGAAGGAAAAGTAGTGTATTATACAGTCAGTGAGAGATCTAGTTCAGGGTAGGATTTCTTGTTAATATTTATTTCCTGCGCCCCAACATTTGTTCTATTCCGCTGAATATCCAATAAATAAAAATTAATGCACTGCACTGCGATCTGGCGGTATACGTTTCCTATTTTGAATGCTGAAGACTCTTAAGATACACACAAATTCAGAACTAATCGATAAGCATACAAAATTGATACAATCATTTTCCAAATCTGTTCGATTCATAAAGGAATATGAACAAACAGAATCGAAAATCTTGGGTCAGTGATATTTCCAACACCAACCTGAATTCTGCAATTCAAAATATTACTGAATGGGCTATTTCCAACTTAATTTTGATTTTCCAAAGCCGCCCGAGAATCATTGACATGATTTTTGGAATTCTTGGCGTGATTCGGGTCAAGAGGTTTTATGCCTACTGATAATAATGCTTATTCAAGGTCGCTATATATGGTATCGCCAGCCTGCTTATAATTCAACAGTGAATCGAGAAGCATGACATAAGTCTTAAATTTCTTCCTCATGTAATGATACATTTTTGAAATCAGCAAAAATTTTTTTTTAGCAAGATAAGAGACTTTTCGACTAAAGTTCACATTTGAGAAATCATAAATCCTTTCCATTTCTCGAAAATAGCTGGAATACAAAATTCCAACATTTTGTATGTGAATTACTCCTGAAAAAGTGCCTTTAGAATGTAATAACAGATTTTGAATACGACTTCAAACAGCGAGTTGTTAA
The DNA here is from genome assembly GCA_951802165.1 of Adalia decempunctata. Taxonomy (NCBI): domain Eukaryota; kingdom Metazoa; phylum Arthropoda; class Insecta; order Coleoptera; family Coccinellidae; genus Adalia; species Adalia decempunctata. The sequence continues at coordinate 42,550,013 of OX637695.1, forward strand.
GCATTATTGAAAATGACAATTTCTCAATTTTCGTTCAAAACTCAAAATCTATGAACGAAAGACTTGGTCTGATTCCAGATTCGAATCAGTCAGGAAAAAAGGGCTAGAGAATGTGTAATCAGTTTTCTTCTAGCTTCTATAGTTCGAGATCCCTTCAGTAGTAGGTATAATGTGTCGGTGCCCGGAGCTTGTTTGGCTCAGGAATATACAAATGGGTATGCCAGTTCTTGATCCTGATGAATGCGAAAGCTCCTTAGGAGATTGCTCCATATATCACGATATCAAAACGAAAGATCGATTTGGTCACATTTCTGAGAGCCTGTAAGCTACTCAATCTACCACTGCAAAACTATAATTATAATAATTATCTCAACTAAAGAAAAAATTAACAAATTTCAACTTCACCATGTGTAGATTGAGTAGTTATGTGAAAAAGCTGCATATAATCTGTATTGAAAGTAGTGCAGAAAATTTGTATCGCCCGCTCCACTTCTTTTCCTTTTTTCCATTTGCAGTGTACCTACATGCCAGGTATTTAGAACGGTTACCTTAATCACAAATGCGCAAAGTATGTGTCATAAACCGAAATTGGTGATTGATGACGAATTGCGTTTGTTCAAGTACAATTGAACACGTCTATAACCGTTATCGAAGATTTCACTATTCTGTTCGTTGTAAATTTTATGGATGAGAAAGACATCAAAAGAAAATGTTTTATGGGCGAACAATAATATGAATCAATACTCGGAGTTTCACTTATTGGATTATATCACCTGTTGGATCAAATGAGTTTATTGATCATCGAAACTTTCTTTCTGATGATTTCCTTCCATCTTAAAGAGATAAATTAATCAATGGGCTAGAATCAGAAATAATTCTCAGCAAGAATACGAAAAGTGAAATTACAATTATAACAGTTTGACAATTTGGATTATTCTGTCTTCAACCAAATGACATATGTCTCCCAATTACTGAACGCTCAGCTTGTCTTTGTGTGTTCTTATTTTTCGTTTGCTTGGTCCCAATAGGGACAAAATACGTTAACACTGCATTATTCATGAACTATGCCTAGTAATGAATACCAATCTGAGTCAAATAAATCATTCTGATCAAATCCATTTATATTCACAGTAATAAATTCATTCAAGATGTAATAATGTTGAATTAGGCGTCTGAAATCTGAATTTTATTGAAATGACATTAAATATTCAAAGAAAGGTGATGTCACATGCGTTTCAACAGCCTTGATGTAAAATTTTAGATGACATTCATTTGCGGAAAAACCTTGGATGTTCTATCAGGTCATTGGTTTCAAGACTTTCAATTCGTACAAGAAGTTATTTCTTTCAGAGGATTGTTCATTAGTGTATCAACGGTCAACTGTAGATTTCTCATATAAAAATAACATTTTGTACTCTCTTCCATTTTTTCCTCCTGGACTTCGTTTCAGAGATAGGTACATGGTGTCAAAAATTTTAATTTTTTCAGTTTTAACTTATATCTCAGAAACCGTTTGAATTGCAGAAATGAATTGAAATTATAAGAAGGCTGGCGTTACCATAGCAACCGTTGAATATGCATTATCTTTTGTGATATTTTTCAATATTACCGACTTTTTAAATTTCTTTCATAAATAGAAAAAATCTAATTGAATTAATTCGTCTTCGTTTTAGAGATACAGGGTGTCAAAAATTCATATTTTTTCAGTTCTTACTAATATCTCAGAAAACGTTTGAATTGCAGAAATGAGTTTCTGTACATACATTGCCACTAATAATAGCTCCTTTCTTGCACTTTACCCGGTTTTATTAGACGTGCCAGTGGCGGAGATATTGAATTTGCACAAGGTTTTACCCTCCAACTTTTACATCACTTGACAAATTTGCATTTTCACAACTTATGCGCCAATGTGTTCTTCATAAAAAAAGTAGCCTAGGTTCATTATTCTAAAATGTTCTCGAGAAAACTGGCATTTTATGATCGGAAACAATTTGCTAATACGCATTGTAAATTTCTTGTAATTGGAAAAATAAGTATAGTGATAATTAACAGTTTATTGATTTCATCAAAATAATAACTTTGTATTTTGAACTTTGAAACCTAGTTGTCGAATTTTGTTGAAAAATAAACTTGTTAATTATGAGTAGGTACTGTTATGGTCCAAAATGTTCATTTTAGAAATTCATAATTAATTTCGAACTATTGAGGCCAAATTGTAAATGAAAGATTTAGATAAATTATTTGAAGGTTGTACATAGACCATAGATTTTGTATAGTTAGGATTAAAATGTCTAGACATCTTAGTAAGGATTAGATTAAGAAAATTAAGGATGTAGAAGATGTTTGAAGGATGGAAACCAAGGAGATGAATATCAAGAAGAACTCAGAAACATATTAGGGGAAAATAAAGGGGAAATAAAATGAAATAATCAAAGAATAATCAAAGCAATTTTATTCAATGTGAACGAGACTGAAATTGGGACTACAACGGTAGCACTGAATCCAGGATATTTCTTTATATATGTATGTGAATCAAACCACTTCCACATAAAATATACGGAGAACCAAGCAAGAAGGAGCAAATACAAAGCTTCAATTATCTTATAAGTTAGTTTAATTTTATTATAAAAATAGAATAAGTTGTTTTTTGTGAATTTGTTAGAAGTAGAATTAATATTAAATATAGAAATATCTAAATTTTTCATTTTGAGTTGGATCCTCAATTGAGATAGAGTGTACCGGGCATATCAAAATTTAAATTTTCATTAATTTGTTTGATTCCAAATTCATTTAATTCGTACTATATAAAGCTCATATATAGGAATCATAACAGTACTCATTTTTCCAATTACAAGAAATTTACAATGTGCGTTAGCCATGCATGAAATTTTTCAGGGGGTCCATAAATGGATTTATTGAAAATATTGGGGATCGATTGAACTTCTATCAAGGGATTATTGTCAATTTCGAGGTCCAAAAGGGAGGGCCATGACTCCCATGCCCTATAGACTATACTCCATGCACTTTTATGAAGTATCCCGGTTGGCCAAGATTCAGATTTATCAAGTTTTTTCACTTGAAACTGACACAGTTTGGCACTCGTGAAACATCGGCAATGTCCAAATTATTCTCAGAGACGTTGCCAATGCTAATTTCTATTCACTCTTGTTTAACTTTTTAAATGGAGTTACCTAGTTCTTATAAGGTTCAACTTTGACACGTAGAACTACTACATTTACATTTTCATACTGGATTATTTCAAGTTGCGCAAAAATGTATTTAAATGTCTTCTGTAGGCTTATTTCTTGAGAATTCTGAAAAGGGGGGAATTTCATAGGTCCGTCTGTTAGTTTAGAAGTTTTTCTGTCCTGTTATTCGAGTACTTTCATTCTTTTTCCGAATGAACTATCACAAAGTAACGGACTATTCTGTCCATTATTTTTCGGAAAAATTTCACCACTCGATTCTTGATTTCCGTACAAGAAAAGAGCATAACTGAATCTTCCAACTATATTTTATATACGTGAAATATTTCCAGTAATAATAGAAAAAAAGTTTCTTCAGCATTCGCTAGGTCTTTGGAATTATTGAATTCACATAATATTTTCTCAAATTAAATGAACATTTTGATAATGACTCAATTACTCGGGCCTCTATGTAGAGAGGACAACGTTGCTTCTTCATCTGACAGGAAAATGACTATAACCGAACATTTTCAAAACATGTGAAATGTGTCAGAATATCATGACCAACGAGGATACTTTATAAAAGTGAATGGATTTTCTTATACCCAGGAGCTCTTTTATGAACAAATGATGGACATGTTGGGTAACAATATTTGGTTCCAGTATTTTCCATAGATATGAAAAGTAACTAAGATAATGAGTCTATTCTATTTCGTTCTTCAACACTGTATACAAATAGGTTGTTCCTGAATTTCAGGTACCTACATACAAGCAAGAAGTAGTAATTACTTGGATGATGTCGAGAATATGAAAGTAGGTATTATAAGCAAACAGTTGTTTAAGAATTAAGTTCTTCAAATTTCTTCCCTATAGCATCTGCATATCCCAAAACTTCAGTTTCTGTCAAAATTAACGAAGGAACCATGATATATTCGAAAATGCGAGCCTACTTCATTTTAGTCAATTTCAATTTCCCTCTCAATTGAATTGTTGATTATATTTTTCTTGAACACGGTAGTAGATGAAAATTGTAGGAGATCAAGAAGTTGTTCAATGCAACGAGGATCCTTTTCTACATTTTCCGAATTACCTTTGCGTACTACAAAGAGTCCCGGAAGAAAAATGGGGCTTTGACAAGAAAAAATTCACCCTATTTTCACGCGGTTCTTGAAAATGAGGCATTTACGAAACATTTTTCTTGATACCATCCAAGTAATGACCCCTCTTTGTTTATTTATACCCATAATTCAGGAACACATCTCATGTGATTTGATGACGAACGGATATTCCGAATGGAAGATTTTTGTTTTTTTTGGAAAATTATAGCCATAGTTCAGAAAATTCAGGAAAATATGGAAAATGAGAAAACCCCTCAAATTCTATGGGCATTGCAAGATATATTCACTTCTCTAGATTAAAAAAAGTCCTTGTAACAAATAAATCATATAATATTCAAGAACGTGAATTCTTTGCAGGTACTTACAATTCTGACTGAACTTTTTCGAAGGATTTATAATTTTCCAGTGACATAATTTTCAGTGGGCCGAAATCCAGCCAATCCCAGAAATTCCTCTCAAATTCCTACACACATCCCATCATCAAAGTTATCGTTTAATTGTGAAATAAAATATTTCAACTCGTATGTAAATTTGTACAATTCTCCAATACTGAATATTCAATTCTGTATTTCTTCACTACGAGAAGTTGTGGTACATTATTCTAGGCGGAGAACCAATGAAATTCAAGACCTTCATAGTCGAAAAGGAGGAATTTTTATTGCCCGATAATCTCCAATTCTCTAGGACAGGTTCTATATGATATATGATAAGGGAACAGAAACTATAAAGGACGGACGAGAAAGCTTAGATCAGGAAGCAGGATAAAACAAAATTTTCAATGATTAAAGTAGATTAGCACTACTCCCATACTTTTATAGATAATGTCTGCATTCTTATGTAGGTGGAAAAGGGTAAATAGAACATCATGACGAATGATACTGATTACTAGTTGATATGGGATATGGTTATCATTATCTCTATTTGGTAAAAGCATTCAACCCCTTACGAAACGCAAGATAATTATCAGATATTTCTTCTTCAGAAAATGTTGTTTTTTATAAGAAAAGAATATCTGGAACTAGTCTGAAGATATTTCCGTCAAGAACGTTAAATAGGCAATTTATCAACAAAACAAATTCTTTACCAGTAATAAGCGTTAGTTCATTATAATAGTGTAGGTATGTGAATATAGGGAAATAGGCTTTGTTTAACAATTCATAATGAATATTCTCCAACAGGTTTTGAACTTTATATTTATCTAGAAATAAGCTAAAATATAAAATTATCGAAAACGAAAACAAGAAAATATATACATTCATGTTGCAGGACCTTCATTCGAAATTGCAACAAAATTTATCAAAACGGACATGGTCCTGGGAAAAATATGAAACCATTCGGAAAAATATATACATACAGGGTGTTCCTAAATAAGTGTATCAACGGTCAACTCATAAAAAAATATTTTTCGTCTCTTCCATTTTTTCATCCGGGTCTTCGTTTCAAAAATTTATATTTTTTTCAGTTTTTGATAACATCAGAATTCAGTTTCTGTACACACATTGTCACTAATATAGTAGCTACTTCCTGGCACTTTACTCCAAGGCCGTAGCCAGGGGGGGGTCCGATGGGGTCCGGACCCCCCCCGAAATTTATTTTTTCAGAAATGCCAGATAATCATTTCACCGAAAATTCTTCGAATAAATTTTTTTCTAGCTGCGGCCTCGGACGGACCCCCCCCGAAATTTTTTTCCAGCTACGGCCTTGCTTTACTCGGTTTTATTAAAGGTGTCAGTGGCGGAGAGAATTTGCACAACAGTTTTACCCTCCAACTTTTATACCACTGGAAAAATTTGCATTTGCACAGCAAATTCTGATGCGCCAATGTGTTTTACCTAAAAAAGGTACTCATGAACTCATGGTTCATTACTTTAAAGAGTCCGGAGTGAACCGTTAAAACTGGCATTTTATGATCAAAAACAATTTGCTAGCTCATTGTAAATTTCTTGTAATTGGAAAAATGCTTGTAATCGTGTTTACTATGGTCGCTAAAAATAATGAAAATAACTTTGTTGAAATTGATCAACCAATTACAAGAAATTTACAATGCGTAAGCAAATGGTTTTTGATCATGAAATGCCAGTTTACTCGAAAACAGTTCACTTTAGAGTAATAAACCAGGATTACCTTTTTTATGCAAAACACATTGGCGTATCAGAATTTGCTGTGCAAATGCAGATTTGTCCAATAGTGTAAAAGTTGGGGGGTAAAACCTTTGTGCAAATTCAATATCTCCACCACTGGCACGTCTAATAAAACTGAGTGAAGTGCAAGAGAGTAGCTATTATGGATAACCATGTGTGTACAGAAACTCAATTCTGTAATTCAAATGATTCCTGAGATATTAGTAAAAACCTGGAAAACATTTTTGACACCCTGAATCCCTGAAACGAAGACTCGGCGGAAAAAATGGAAGAGAAAACAAAATATAATCTTTATATGAGAAATCTACTGTTGATCGTTGATACAATCATTTAGGAACACTCTGTATATAAAAAAAGTCCTAAAAAGTCAAAAGATGAGGCTTTTCAGATCATTCCGGTAGTACCTCATTAACTAAAAAATCATACCTATACAGGGTCCTGCAATAGTGCGTAAGGCTTTCATAGCTGCCAAACCAGACGTTTTAGAAATTCAGTTGAAAAGCATTTCCTTTGTAATTTCAATTCTGCATCTCAGAAAATTATTTTCTGTTATACAGGGTGTTCCCAGATAAAATTATTGAACAAATGAGTGATTTTTTAAATGGAACACCCCATATATTTTCCAATATTTTGAATGCCCTTCAATACCTCGATCAAGACGCAAAATATTAGGGATATTTTTCCAATGGTACGGATCTTATTCAGAAAAACTGCAAAATTTCTACGAAACAGTAGTTTGGTGAAAGCCCTCTACCGATTTCAAAAAGCGATAGCATCATGAATTTGATCAGAATTTCTTTTAACTTGAGAATTTGTCTAGTCATCGTTCCTAAATGATCAACCTTTTTGTACAGAGGGTGTCCGTTATCAATGTCCAAATATGAAGAATTTCAAATTGTTTTTTCTAGATTTTTTCAAATGTAACACCCTGTGTTTCTTTCCATGATGATGTACACAGTTTAAAACCTTACATTTTTTCAGAAGTAACCAAAAGGCTATTTTAACTCCTGCGTCCAGCAGGTACGAAAAATGAAATCAGAACGGAAAATTGTTTGTATAAATTATGCCCCTGTTTCGAGAAAATGAGACTAGAATATTTTCTAGTTTCTAGGTGAATCTCAGTCCGAACCTGCTACCCGCCCCCTATCATACATGACTCAAAATATCGATTGTGATCAGTAATCTTCGATCGTGTTACGGCGAGGCTGCGGTGTAGATTGTACGAGTGTTTACGTTTACTCAAATAATGAACTTGTTGATATGCTTTCAATTTATCGTGAATCAAAACAAAATGCCTGTTCAGCGTATGAGTTGTACAGAAGAAGATTTCCGCTAATGTTCGCGAATGTTCATAAACCTGGAGCAGAGAGATGCAGGCCAGAGTAGTAATGAGGTATTGATGCCCAAAATTTTTTAAATTGAACACATCATAAAATTTAAGAAATTTTCGGTAAAATGACTTATTTTGATGAGTTCTATCACCTGTCAAAAGAAAAGCCTCACCTTTAAATACACCCTGTATATGTATTTAATCTTGGTATATGAGTCGTAGCCGTTGAAATATTTTTCCATTTGCAGATTTGTAATAATGAAATGGAGCTGCACTTTCATACTCGTACCTACTGCCAGTTTTTTGTTATTTTTCACGCCTCAGTTTTAGGGGGGAAAAGAAGAACTGAGTGATGAAACATAACCTGCATCAAAATGTCAATATCGCGAAATCTCAGGGTCATAGTGCTATCGACATCTCGTAATGGATTATATTTTATTATTAGAAAATTCATCAAGTCAGTTGTATGGTTTTATCCATTTCGAATGTAAGACATCCATTACGGACACTAATATCCGCAACAGAAATCCGACAAATCGAAAGTGATTCTGCCAATCGAATCACGCAGGTGCTATTCACACAATAAATTTACAGCAACTGACAGATTTCCCGATAGGTTTCATTCCTCGAAATGTGAAGTGAAATTACTATTAGGTCGATGACCATTTATCGGAATGCGGAGCTCAGAGCTCTTATAAGGTGCAAAGATATACCGCTTTGTATACCGTTTATTTATATTAACTCTTTCTGATCGACGAATTAACTACCAGGTTGTTGGAACATTCTGGAATATGTTGTCATTCGCAGTGCACTTTCGCAGTTAGTTATGGGAATTCTTCCGATTTTAACCGTTCTGTAAATGAAGCGATTGATTGTGAGCGGTCTCCAACGCAGTTCAACTTCTTTTAATTGAGGACTTATGAATTGTAGCCACGGGACTTTGAACGTCGTTTTTTCGCCTGTGAACAACTGCTTCAGAGGCAAAAAAGGAGGGTTTTCTTCATCGCATCGTGACGGGTGATGCAAAGTGGATCTCTTGCAGCAATCCAAAGAAAACAAAGTCATGGGGACTATCGGTCATGCTTCTATGTCGTCGCCACGACTGAATATTCACCCCGTGAAGGTTATGCTGCGTATTTAATGGGACAACGTCGGTGTTATTCATTATGAGCTATTAGAACCGAGTGAATCCATTACTGGGGAACGATCGACTTCAACTGATGCGACTGAGCCGAGCACTGCGCGAAAAACGGCCACAACACGAGCAGAGGCTCGACAAAGTTATTCTACAGCATGACAACGCTCGGCCTAATGTTGCTAAACCGACTAAAACTTATCTGGAAACGCACAAATGGAAAGTCCGACCCAACCCGCCATATTCCTCAGACATCGCTCCGGCCGATGGCACATGGTCTGACTTATCGGCAATTCCACTTATATGAAGAAGACATAAAAAAATAGCTTGACTCGTGGATAGCTTCGAAAGATGAACACTTTTACGTAACGGTATCCGAGCTCTAACAGAAAGTTTCATTAGTAACCATTTTTTCACAATTAAGTGGATTTTCATCAAAAACAGCGGGAACTTACTTGTGCACCTAATATGTAGTGGCATTTTCAGTAGTAACATCACAAGAGATTGAATTTCCGTGATAAGTCTATCGATTTATTTCCAAACGAAAATAACGAAGATAGCTCGTATTATCGCGATAATACCAACTGTCTCTGAATTATGATTGGTCTGACAACTTCGTTATTTTCAGCGATTGAACTACAGAGTAATTTGTGATTGAACTATGGATGCGAACAGTTTGATAAGTGATAAATATAAACTGTAGACGTCAACATTTTTCTTTGCTTTTCTCGAATATGAAGTTTCGTACATTTTATTTTTTTCGTGAAATAGTCTTATAAAATATCACACGAGATTGAATTTACCTCATTAGTTTATCTTTTATTTTCAAACTCAAATGAGTTGCTTGGAAACATCACGAGTTCGTAAGACGAGTGGTTTTTTCAAAGCAACTCATTTGAGTTTGAAAATAAAAGATAGACTAATGAGCCTTAAAGGGGTAAATTCAATCTCGTGTGATATTTTATAAGACTATTTCACAAAAAAAATAAAAGGTACGAAACTTCATATTCGAGAAAAGCAAAGAAAAAACATGTTGACGTCTACAGTTTAGATTTATCACTTGTCAAACCGTTCGCATCCATAGTTCAATCACAAATTACTCTGTAGTTCAATCGCTGAAAATAACGAAGTTGTCAGACCGATCATAATTCAGAGACAGGTATTATCGCGATAATACGAGCTGTCTTCGGACTGTGATAGGTCAGTTGTTGAAATGAGTGAAATAGTCAAACAAATACATCATAACCAGCAGATTGGATTAACTGATTTCACAAAAATATCCTATGATAAAAGTTGAAAGCGAAGAAATTGACTTGCAGCAACTAGAAAACATAATCCGGATATTTCAAAATACTAAAACTATTATTTTTGAACACTAACGGAAATGTTAAAAAATAAACTCCCCATTCCAGCCTGACCTTATTATATCATTTACATGCTGCATCTTCTTTCGATTAGTTTTGTCCTTGTACAAGAAAGATCCGCATTCAAGAGAATCCTCTTTACAAGGAGTGTTCTCCTGATTAAGTCACGCCGAATGGAACCTAATTGACCATTGTCTCGAAAAGAAGAGATGCTTAAATTTATTCAACAGTGTAATTCCAACAAAATTTTTTCATTCAATTCATAGCTTCGGCAATTCGTCATGGTCACATCAGCCAATCGATTCGATATTCAAACGATTTCGCGAATTTGTTTCACGAATATTTCAGAGGAGAGTATATCGAATCGCGTTTCTTAGTATTGATTTTGTCCATTCGCACTGTGAGAATGTTGGTTGTAGGAAAAGATGGTGTTGCGTTCTCATGCATAATTAGATCTGATTCACACAAGCTTTCCAATGAATTTCTATCTTTGTTTCCCAGAATCTGATAAGATGATTTGAGAAAGGTATTATCGATTCATCCGGTTGATATAAAATTGATTCAAACTCAGCGTGATAGTAATGAGTATCCTGGGAGTTTTGCATGTTTCATGACCTCTATTCGTCACTTCTCATTTCTTCAAAAGGTGCGTCCATGTAGGCAGGATTGACGCGTCATGTTTGGAATTGATGGCTTAACATTTCACACGTTCTTGATATGGTACCTAGATGATAGTCACAACACTATTTATTCTGTTACCTATTGGTGGAAATAATTGGTTTGTACTTATACTATATTTCGCATACTCAATAGATTTTCTTACTACAACTGAATTCTACAGGGTGAGTCAATAGTTCTCGATCAGTCGATAACTCTTGGAAATTTGAGGTTAGGAGAATGAGTCAAATTTTGACGGAATCAACAGTACTGCGCATAAGCTTGAATTACTTTTGACTCTACGGGCTGGCCCGAAAGTGGTAGAACACGATACCACCCTGTTTTTTGAGATAAAAATGCCCAATATTTATAAGATACTGATAATTTTCATGAGTCTCTGAGTTCTAAATACCCCTCCTATCATCATTCACCTGTTTCACTTCTTGACGTAGGCCACTGTTATCGACAAATTTCATGGATATATTTAATGATTCAAACTGGAGATCATATCTTGAAAACCGTCAAGGGTGTCCCCAGTCTTTGAGCAAAAAAAAATCAGAATAGAAATAATGAAGTGGAGGTAGCGTGGGATGAAATAAAATTTATTTTATGTTTCATCAGCTTACAGGACTATACAGTTTTGAAAGATAATACTACCACCTTTTATTAAAGTAGAACAATATAAAAACATTCAACTCAAAAATGTCATAAAAAAATTCTTAAAAAAATTTAGTCAAAAAATTTGCTGAATTTTTCAGTAAATCCTCAATAGTACAAAAACTAGCACATTGAAGTAATTTTTTTTTCAATGAACTAACACGCAAGGATATCAGCTACAAAACGATACCCACATCATTTCTCTATGTTACATAATTTGAGAGTTATTGCTGTTTGAACATGACCCTTATGAAAATTGATGAACTTTTGATCATTTGATCAAACTAACAAATTTATCATAAAATTTAAAGTTGTTTAAGAGGGAAAAGGTCAGGTTTATGCAACAAAACCACTTCTTAAAACATGGCCGACTAGTTTCGATTTTAATCCAAAATCATCTTCAGGGCTCTACAATGAAAAATACAAAGCTTTTACAATATAGCACATAAAACAATTAATTTAAAAGAAGAATAAACGAAAACATGTGAACATAATCATAATTATAATAAATAGAATAAGATTGTGGGTGGTGAAGATATCACAGTCATGATTCAGCTAGTGAAACTGAAGGAAATGGTTATGTTTTTCTTTCTTTCAAATAAATAAATAAATATATTTTTTTCCCTCTTAGTTGGTGAAAGATAATCTCGATGACAATTTAATGAGGGTATGAACGAATTATGGGAATTCACTTACAGTTTTATGGTGGTCTGAGTCATGTAACAAAAAGATGAAAACAAATACACCTCGCAACACATAGATAGATAACTGCTGGACAGGAACTGACATATTGATATACATATATTAAGTTCTAATATGTTGAAAAGGCGCATGTAAACGTTTACAATTCTTTCATCTGATCTTATTAATTAGAAGAATTGTAAACGTTTACATGCGCCTTTTCAACATATTAGAACTTAATATATGTGTATCAATATGTCAGTTCCTGTCCAGCAGTTATCTATCTATGTGTTGCGAGGTGTATTTGTTTTCATCTTTTTGTTACATGACTCAGACCACCATAAAACTGTAAGTGAATTCCCATAATTCGTTCATACCCTCATTAAATTGTCATCGAGATTATCTTTCACCAACTAAGAGGGAAAAAAATATATTTATTTATTTATTTGAAAGAAAGAAAAACATAACCATTTCCTTCAGTTTCACTAGCTGAATCATGACTGTGATATCTTCACCACCCACAATCTTATTCTATTTATTATAATTATGATTATGTTCACATGTTTTCGTTTATTCTTCTTTTAAATTAACTGTTTTATGTGCTATATTGTAAAAGCTTTGTATTTTTCATTGTAGAGCCCTGAAGATGATTTTGGATTAAAATCGAAACTAGTCGGCCATGTTTTAAGAAGTGGTTTTGTTGCATAAACCTGACCTTTTCCCTCTTAAACAACTTTAAATCTAAGAACAAAGGTCTCAAACTACACTTTCATTTATCATAAAAATTGGTCGAAATGGCCGCCTTTGCTTTGTAGACAGGCAGTGGCCCTAATGACGACTTTTCTTGTGGCCCTGGAAATCAATGCAGTTGGTTGGCCACCACGCTCTCCGGACTTAATACCGCTGGACTATTTTTTATGGGGATGGATGAAGTAAAGGGGATATTCCACAGTTCTAAACACCAGAGAAGAACTGGTGCAAAAAATAATGACAGTTGCAAACGAAATAAGAGCAGACACTGCATTGATTTCCAGGGCCACAAGAAAAGGCGGCCATTTTGAGCAATTTTCATGATTAATTTGTTAGTTTGATCATTGATAATGATCAAAAGTGCAGTAATGAGTTTTTATTTTATTAAATCAATTTTCATAAGGGTCATGTTCAAACAGCAATTACTATCCAATTATGTAACATACAGAAATTATGTGGTGTCGTTTTGTAGCTGATATCCTTGCGTGTTTGTTTATTGAAAAAAAAATTATACTTCAATATGCTAGTTTTCGAACTATTGAGGATTTACTAAAAAATTCAGTAAATTTTTTGACTAAATTATTTTTTAAGAATTTTTATGACATTTTTGAGTTGAATGTTTCCATATAGTTCTACTTTAATAAAAGGTGGTAGTATTATCTTTCAAAAAACATTTTTTCATATCCGTAGGACTTTTATATCCAGAGAAATCGATATCATTTGAAAGAGTCAACTAAAATAAAAAAATTAATTTGAAATTGCGGCTATTCCAAAAGTAGGGGGGTAAACTCCCCAATGAGGGTGTTTTTGTCGATAAAATTAGGTATATTTAATGCCCTTAAATTATCGCTAAGTCATACCGAAACACACTGTATAATTTATATCCTAGCCAATTCTTCAACAACCCTCTTGTTGAAGTCTTCGAAGTTTTTACTTATGGCAGCTTCCCCCCTGCCCCATGAAAACCGTTCGAGATAATTATATGATTTTTTTATTGAATGGCCGTAAAGTTTCCAAGTCTTCTGCAAATTCACGGATAACCCGTCAGGTGGTCAGAAAGATACTGCGATTTGGAGAAAATGCCCTCAAAAAAATGTCCGTAAGTCCATGCATTGAAATGACAAGCCCTGGATTTTGTTCTCTGTCGGATACCCTAGTGATTTTTGCTAAGATATGCTGTGCCTAAAATAAATAGTTTTCAAAATGCTTCGCATTTCTTATTTCGTACGGAGGCGGGAGGCTGTCAGTATACTTTCCACGCATACAGTTTCGAAGGAATAAGATTACTTAGCTCTGCTTGATACCTTCTAATTCTATCAATTCAGCATGAATTCATCAACTTGAAATATGGTTCTGAGTACGCCACAATGTTTTAATCTCGACGTAGTTTCGAAATTATCAGGAGAAAAAATTTCGAACCGCCATATTTTTGGAAACCCTCGTCGTATTTTGCCCATTCACAAACTTAAATGCTCAATTTGCTAGAAATTTTCCTAGCAAATGCCAACTAATTTCGACCAATTTTCACGAAGAATTTCATTGAAGAGTGAAAACGACCAATCAGAAAAATTCTATACAATCCAGATAACTCTTACTAAACTAGACCATGTCTGCTCTGAATGATTACCGAGTTTAGTGATAACCAGTAACCACTGAGTATTTACTTTAGTGAAAGTTGTTAATCATAATATGCACTCCTCAGATCTTCACCTACCGTAACATCGCGTCAAAAATTATATTTATTCATCATGATTGTCTACCTATTTGTCGGATACACAACAGCTGTTATGCATAAGATGATGAAAGTTCGAATGAGTACTTGGAATGGCCATGTTTTCCATAACCATCATGTTCATTGTTTACAACAATTTCAAATTTTGTTTCCGTTGACTCTCTGTTCGAGTATGTAGGTTATGAGTAGGTGCCAATCCTCTTAAAAATAAATTTAATTTTTATTGATCATAAGTGAGTCAAGTTTGTCACATTCAAATAGAGTATATCCGTTTGGTCGCAATTTCACTGACTTGGCTGAAGTAATTAGAAGCTTCTTCATTCAAACGAGTAATGAATATACAGGGTGACTGGTGACGTAAGGGACAACGGCTAAGTGGAGATAGAGGACCTCAAACTGAATGAGAATTTGGGTTTCAAATGTCCCATAAGGGTATTCGTTTCGGAGATATAGGGTGATTTATGAAAAAATGCTAAATCTATGAACTCCCATATCTTCGTTAATATGATATGTTTTTCGCTGATATTTTACATGTTTGTTCATACAGGCATTCTCTGTCAGCATAAGAAAAAAGAGTTGAAAAAATTGCTGGCCCGTACTCAAAAATTTCAATTTACATGTCAAGTGAGAAATATCACACGGTATATGAGATAAAATAAAATCAAATAGAAATTTGGAAAGGGGGAAAAAACTGATGAAATATCTGTTTTTTGTTTGAATGGCACAAATTTTCTTTCGTTTCTATGATATGTTGAAGTAAGAATATTACAATATTTTTATATTCAAATCATGAAAATTAGTACTACTGATAGAAAAAACCTTGAATTCGAGGCGCTAGAATGAGCCTGGCATCAAAATATTTGCTTACTTGATTTTTTTAAGAATCATATTTGCGACTTTTTCTATTTTTGTGTTTGAGTATCCAACTCTATCATCACCCCATCTACAACAAATTTTATTTTGAAATTTTTTATGGCATCGAAATATTAATTGATAAAAATAGATTTTAAGATTTGAAGAAATATTTTGATGCCAGGCTCATTCTAGCGCCTCAAATTCAAGGTTTTTTCTATCAGTAGTGCTAATTTTCATTATTTGAATATAAAAATATTGTAATTTTCTTACTTCAACATATCATAGAAACGAAAGAAAATTTGTGCCATTCAAACAAATAACAGATATTTCATCAGTTTTTTTCCCCCTTTCCAAATTTCTATTTGATTTTATTTTATCTCATATACCGTGTGATATTTCTCACTTGACATGTAAATTGAAATTTTTGAGTACGGGCCAGCAATTTTTTCAACTCTTTTTTCTTATGCTGGCAGAGAATGCCTGTATGAACAAACATGTAAAATATCAGCGAAAAACATATCATATTAACGAAGATATGGGAGTTCATAGATTTAGCATTTTTTCATAAATCACCCTATATCTCCGAAACGAATACCCTTATGGGACATTTGAAACCCAAATTCTCATTCAGTTTGAGGTCCTCTATCTCCACTTAGCCGTTGTCCCTTACGTCACCAGTCACCCTGTATATAAATATACTCCATTCACTTTTATAATGTATCCCAGTTGGCCTTAAAATTCTGACACATGTCAGCGTGAACACTTTGAAAATGTTAGGTTAGTTGTTTAAGTTAGTTGATTAAGCAACGTTGTCCATTCTACATAGAAGTCGTAGTAATTACATATGCATCGAAATGTTTATTTACTTTGGGAAAATAATGAATTTGAGGAAATATTATGTCAATTCAATAATTGTAAAAACCTGGCAAATGTTGAAGAAACTTTTTTCTCTGTTAATACTGGTATTTCACTCATATGAACATGGTAGTTCAGTTATGCTTTCTTCTTGTACGGAAATCAAGAATCGGACGTTGAAAAGTTACTGAAAAATAAGGGACGTAACATTTCGTTACTTTGTCATAGTTCATTCGGAAGAACACGAATAACCCGACAGAAAAACTTCTAAACGAACAGAGTAACAGACGGACCTATGGAATTCCTCACTTTTCAAAATTCTCAAGAAATAACCTACAGAAGACATTTAAATACCTTTTTGCAAAACTTGAAACACTCCAGTATGAAAATGTAGTAGTACTACGAAACCTATATCACAGTTAAACCTTAAAAGAACTAACTCCATTTACAAAGTTGAAAAAGATTAAGTAGAAATCAGCAACATGTTTGAAAATCATTTAACGAGTACCATCCTGCGTCGATTTCGAGTAGAAAAACTTGATAAACCTAAATCATGGCTAACAGGGATACATTATAGAAGACAGAAGTGAATGGAGTATACTTACTTGTTTTTGAATCATGTTATACGGTTATACCTCCCAGTTTTTGCCGACTGAAATTCAGCGAATAATCTTTATATTTCCAATTCTTCTTTCAGTACTCAATGTTGCCGCTGGGAAAGCTCCTATGCAGACCAGCACTGAAGGAGGAGGCATCCCACAGAAGGCTATCGATGGTAGCACAAGTGGTTTCTTCAACGCCGAAACATGTACATTGACCAAGCCTGAAAAAACGCCTTGGTGGTACGTGAATCTGTTGGAACCTTACATGGTTCAACTGGTCAGATTGGACTTCGGAAAAGAATGTTGTGGTAAGTGTTAACGAATTAGTGAAAGTGGGCTTGTGCCGGCATGTTGAGAATTGGAAAATATTATTATGAATTTCAAGTGATCAATATAACGTAGACCTTGAACATTTGGGCGCTGATTCCCTTCCAGATTTTTGTAAATCGAGAAATAAGAGTTGCACTAATGGAATGATATTAGCCTTAGTGCTCAGTTGGTGGAACAAAGAGATTTTCATGTTTCCATGGATATGAGCAGTCACAGAGAGCCAAAACACAGAAATAATATGTCAGTGACTAATTATGGGCAATTTTGGCTTCAATAATTTCCTCAAATATATTTATTACACAAACAGCAATTCAAAAACATTTCAAAAATGAAGAGAAAAGATGAAAATTGACAACTCACTTGGCAATTCGGTGAAAAAATTCTGTATTTCTGTTCTTTGTGACATATTTGTACCTACTTCATAATTTTATGCATATAACTTATATTTTAATTGTTCGTTGAAAAATTATTCTCGATGGTTTTATGACTAGAGGTATTGCTGGAAATTTGTAATACTTTGTTAAATAAACTTTAATTTACTCTACTCACATCCATGGAAACTGAACTGTTCCACCAACTAGAGATGTTTACCCACTTTTTGATCTGGTAATAGCATTCTCTGTTATCATAAGTTCTATGATAGAAACCCTGGTGTGACGACCCCTAACTAAGAATGGTGACCAAAAATAATTGTAGATCAAAATCGCACTGTAGATTGTAGATCGGGTCCTACTTCCTGAATAATCCGCAATATTTCACGGTCGTGAGGCTATCGCGGCAATGGAAAATAGGGCGACCCCTTTCGAGAGAAATGAAAAGTAGGACCCCATCTCAGATTTTCAACGACAAGAAAGTCTTAAACGAAATCTAATCATCGCCAACACCAGGTATTCTATGCATCTACACTGCGCAAAAAAATTAACGCACATTATGGAAATCTCAAATTTATTCTACAACTGGAGGTGGTCTCAATGATAATTATTTTTATCAGAATTATGCATGCATATGTTATCCACTTTCAACGTTTTTCTTCAATACAGATGTTTTCTACCAGCAGGAATAAAAAAAGATGATATTATCAGATTTTGAATGTATTGGCTCCATTCTAAAATCAGTTGTTCTCGATCAATTCTAGTGATCAATAGTTTTTCTTTCGTTTGATTTTCTACACTCGATCGCTATGCAATGCGAAATACGCAATTTGACCCAAGAGGAATGTACCCAAGCGGTAGTTTTGCGAGAAGAAGGGTGGACATACACAAGAATTGCAGAAAGGTTTGGAGTTTCCCATACAAGTGTGTCCAGAATGTTGCAGCGATTCAGGGAGACAGGTATGAATGTCCGAAGACCAGGACAGGGTAGACCACGGGTAACAACTGCCATTCAAGAACGTTACTTGAGAGTTTCTTCGCTGAGACAACGGTTTGCAACAGCTCGCCTCCTTCAAAATCAGCTTGAGCAAACTCATGAGGTGCAAATTAGCACTCAGACAATAAGAAATCGCCTCAGAGAATATGATTTAAGGCCTCGTGTCGCGGCAAGAGGCCCAGCTCTTACCCCAGCCCATCGAAGGGCGCGTTTGGATTTTGCGAGAGAGCATATCCATTGGGAAGAGGCCGATTGGGAAAGAGTTCTCTTCACAGATGAGCCTAGATTCTGCCTCGACCATTGTGATCGACGTTTCCTTGTATACAGACGTCCATATGAAGGATATGCAATTTCCTGAATACTACTGGTTTCGGGGGAGGATCGATTATGGTATGGGGTGGAATATCTTTGACTGCTCGCACAGATCTAGTGGTCGTTGATAATGGAGCTATGAATGCTGATAAGTATATAAGGAACATTCTTGAAGAGCATTATGGACGATAATGCCAGATCCCATCGTGCGCGCATCGTTCAGGAGTAGGTACCTTGAAGAGGTTGAAGTCTCTCGAATGGAATGGCCAGCAAGAAGTCAAGATCTCAATCCGATTGAGCAGGTTTGGGACAACCTCAATAGAAGTTCAGAAAATCATCCAGCTACTCTTAATGACTTAGGAATCCAACTCGGAGAAATCTGGGAAGGATTAGATCAGAACATTTTAAGATCACTCATTTTGAGTATGTATCGTCGTTGCCGAGTTGTTATTAAGGGGTGGATATACCAAGTATTAAATCACTTATCAGCATTTCAGTATTTTGAAAATTGTTCATTTCTCTTCTTTCACATAAGATTCGGTGAAATCCTGAATTTTCCTTCCATTTAATGAGTCTTGTTTCGTTCAAAACCTTCCCGAGAGAACATAAAAAATAAGTTATAAAGTCAATGTAGAGTGAAGTTTCATTAAAATTGAGATTTTCAGAATCTCTCCTCGTTCAAGAATTCAATTAACAAAATACGGCACAGTATATGGTCTGCCGGTTACATCATCGGATTTTGTATGGGTGGAAGTGCCAATCGATGGTAAACGGACAAACTGCGACTAGTCGAGGTGGTTGGATCTTGACAAACATGTTGATATGGTCTAAGCCGTTCGATTGAACCAGTTTCATCGAAACGAATTACAATTCAACGATTTCCAGGCTCTGTTAAACTTCAATGTCAAGTTTCATGAAAAACCAGTAATTTTCTTGAAAAACGATTCAATTCAAAAAATTTTCACGTAAATAGTGGATTGATATTTCTTTCGAAGATTTTCAACGCAATGAAAAACTCTTTAAATTTTTTGATATCACTGGACTCCACCTATTATGAAGAAGGAAATTCTATCTGTGAAAGGAGGATAAAAAGATAGTCGACTGAAATTGCGTACAGAGGTTTCAATTCGAATGCCTAAAAAACTGGAACGCGGGCTTTCTAGGATGGTACTAATGGTTCTTCTAATCTTCCTCGGTTAATGATCCACTAAAACACTCATAGGTATAGGTATAATACAGGTAATAAATTTACAGACCGTGCAGGTATTATGGGCCATATAAATGAGAAGTACCTCAATGTTGAATAGTATCGTAAAGTGAATTTCGAGAGGTCTATTGAATTTGTGGTATTGGAAATTTATGCATATACCGAAAGATGTTCTAAATCTATAGTAGATTCTTTCACAAGATTCGATATCAGTTCAATATGAAAAATTCGGTATGTTATGTTAAAATGGATTTTTTTTTGTTCAGAGTTTTCAATTTGTCATAAAATTTTAGGCCTGAAAGGATTGAAAGATTTTGCGAAACGTCGCCAAATATACAGGATGTCCCAAGTTCGAGTGCCTATTAGACGTTGCTGGAGAACTGGACATATTTGAAATCTGAAAATTGGGATTATGATATTGTTCGAAATTCTCTACAGACCTTAAATATTTTCAGAGCCAGAGCACTTCCGGTTATACAGGGAGTGAAAATAAATTTGCTCAAAAATTTTTTTTCAATGTTTTCGTTTCTGATATACCATTAAATTCATTCGAATAGTAATATCGAAAAGAGACCTGAAAAAAAGACAAATATTCATAGTCAGTATTAAGTTCATTTTTCTTATTCTGAACGTTCTGATAGTGTATACCGTTTTCACAACGTCAAAGTAGATGAATGTGGAAAGGTCATGCATCTTTTGAAGTTCATGATTATCATCACAGGGTGTTTCAAATTTTGTGTCAAAAACTGTTATCGAAAATCGGCCATAACTTCTGTTTTTCAAATTAGAACCCTATTTTTTTATTATTGCGTTGGATTCTGCGGAGGAAAATATTTCGGGTCATATCAATAAGATAATGCAAAGAAGTAATACCATTTTTTGGTCAACTCTTTCGAGGATCATAAATAAATTAACATATTTCGATATTTCGTCATAGTGTTGAACTGAATAGTTCTGATCGTCAGCGGTTATTGGTTTCATAATATGCCAATGAAAAATTTTGACAATTATCTACTTATTCAGTATTTATTTTAATGGGATCAGAATTAGGAATCTGGATAACAATGGCTCTTTCGATACTGTTAGCTAAAATCTATTTTAGTATAATGATTGAAACCTCTTTCTCTTTTTAGAAAACGACTTCATCATATAGACGTAATCCGCAATAAAGAAATGCAAATTATACTAATAATTATTAATTTCTATTTCAATCTAATCTACATTACACTCCTATATACATATACAGGATTGTCCACATTGAACCCTCAATTAGAACTTCTAAAATTGAGGAGAATATTGTTTCGAGAAGAAAATTTGATATTAACAAGAATCCATAAATGCTTCATCATAAACTCATAAAGATACATACCGGGCGTGGAAAATGTAAATTTTTGAATTTCATTATACTACCTGAATCTCCAGTGTTCTCCAAACCAATTACCAAATCTAGAATA
Source organism: Adalia decempunctata (assembly GCA_951802165.1). Classification (NCBI taxonomy): domain Eukaryota; kingdom Metazoa; phylum Arthropoda; class Insecta; order Coleoptera; family Coccinellidae; genus Adalia; species Adalia decempunctata. Next base: position 42,571,746 of record OX637695.1, read on the forward strand.
CAGCAGTATATTATAGGATAGCATGTTTACCGCCTATTCCACTCATTTCAAAAACTGACCAATCACAGTCCAAAGATAGCTCGTATTATCGCGATAATACCAACTGTATCTGAATTATGACTGGTCTGACAACTTCGGTATTTTCAACGATTGAACTACAGAATAATCTGTGATTGAACCATGGATACGAACGGTTTGACAACTGATAAATATAAATTGTAGACGTCAACATGAGTTTTTCCTTCCTTTTCTCGAATATGGAGTTTCTGACCTTTTATTCTTTTCGTGAAATAGTCTTATAAAATTTCACTCGAGATTGAATTCACCTCATAAGTCTATCTTTTATTTCCAAAATGAAATGACACCACTCGTTTCCAAGCAACTCATTTTCGTTTGAAAATAAATCGATAGACTTATCAGTAGTTATATCACAAGCGATTGAATTTCCGTGATAAGTCTATCGATTCATTTTCAAACGAAGATTTTGAGTGAAAGAGAAGATAAAGAATTTCCTTCTATCGGTGCACCCACAAAAAAACTAACTGAAGACTTTATTTTGAAAAAAGATCTGCAACGACAAATTTGGAATTATAATTCCGAAAATGTACAATATTCGATTGATAAACTACTCTTTTCGTTTAGAAGTTCTTCTGTCGGGTTATTCGAGTACTTTTATTCTTTTTTCTAATGAACTATCACAAAGTAACGGACTATTCTGTCCATTATTTTTCAGGAAAATTTCAACACTCGATTCTTGATTTCCGTACAAGAAAATAGCATAACTATGTTTATATACGTGAAATATTTCCAGTATTAACAGAGAAGAGAGTTTCTTCAATATTCGCCAGGTCTTTGGAACTATTGAATTCACATAGTATTTTCTCAAATTCGATAAAAAAAACATTTTGATAAATACGACCGCTTGGTTGGATTAGGACCCTGCAAGTCCGAAGTTCAATCCCGAGCTAGGAAAGAAATTTTTTTCTGGTCTCGGTAGGGGCCACCATTCCACTGTTGGGTCAAAAATTAACAGTGCTGTGCCTAAGGTGGCGTAAGGACACAGTAACAAAGCTTACACAGAACACAACTGCCCACTCCGAACTCGGCACAAGTCTCAAGCTTCGAAGCTTGTAGTTTCAGAGGGGTCTCCTCAGGAGACCTAGGAGTAATCAGGATAAACAATATAACAATATCGATATCTATGTAGAGACGACAACGTTGCGTTGGTACCTGACAGAAGAATGATTATAATCTAACATTTTCAGAATATGCACGGTGAAATATGTCAGAATGTCTTGGCCAACCGCGATACTTTATAAAAGTGAATTCCATCTGTATGCAAATTTCATTTCGATCGAAACCGTAGTTTTCAAATTATCAGGAAAACAAAATTTCGAATTACTATATTTACGGAACCTCTAGTTTACCATTTCAGACCATTGCCGGCTAAAATTCGAATAACACAGCGTGATAAAATTGATTTATATCTTCGTAAACTGCCTGCCTCATCGAATGTCATTTGCACCTCGATCAGTGCATCAAATTGCATTGAGGATGCTCCAATCAACTGAGAGAGACTTTTTCACCTCATCATTGATTATAGAAAGCCAAAGACGTGAAGGTTCGAATGGAAAGTAAAAAATGACTGGTCTTACTTAACAACTTAAATCGATTAGCCATAAAATTACAATAAAATCAGCATCGAATCAACAAAGCATATTAAAGTGATTACTGTTCCATGGCGGTGTTGATGATTTCTCTCTTGTCTAGTCCTACGTGCGTAAATGGTAAATAATGATCTCTTCAATTAGGCGTCAATGTTTTTTCCTCTGATGCTGAGAGTTACAGAAAATATTTAGCATTAACCAAAATCACCCGAACACCACAAAATTAGTTTATTCAACCAATGCATTTCACTTCGAAGGTGTAGTGAATTCTAAAAAATAAACTTTTTGTGGGAATATCAATCAGATTTTTCAGGAAATGTCTAAAACTCCATAACTCCACAATGAAACAGCATATCCAACCACATACTTCATTCTTTATACAGTGTGTTTGGGATGACTTAGCGATAGGTAATTTGAGGGCATCAAATACACCTAATTTTATCGACAAAAACACCCACATTGGAGAGTTTACCCCTATATTTTTGGAATAGCCGCCATTTTAAATTATTTTTTTTATTTTAGTTGACCCTTTCAAATGATATTGATTTCTTTGGACATAAAGGTCCTACAAATGTGAAAAAAAATGTTTGTGAAAGATAATACTACCATCTTTTATTAAAGTAGAACAATATGAAAACATTCAACTCAAAAATGTCGTAAAAAAATTCTTAAAAAAAATTTAGTCAAAAAATTTACTGAATTTTTTAGTAAATCCTCAATAGTACTAAAACTAGCATATTGAAGTATAATTTTTTTCGATGAACTAACACGCAAGGATATCGGCTACAAAACGACACCCACATCATTTCTGTATGTTACATAATTTGAGAGTTACTGCTGTTAGAGCATGACCCTTATGGAAATTGATGAAATAAAATAAAAACTCACTACTGCACTTTTGATCATTTTTAATGATCAAACAACTTAATGAACTTCCTCAAGTCTATTCATCTGTATAGTCAAATTTGAAAACTTATAATTGGTTAATTGTCATTACATTATTACACATATTGTTAAAATAAACTGTAACCGTGTCAATGGCCCAAGCAGTCGAGACACATGAATTTAATAAAAAAAACGATCAAACTAACAAATTCATCATAAAAATTGCTCAAATGACCGCCGCTGTTTTGTAGACAAGCAGTGGCCCTTATGACGACTTGTCTTGTGGCTCTGGAAATCAATGCAGAATGGCGCAAGATTTTTAGAATTTCTTGAGAACCATTTTCGTACCAGTAATAGAAAAACTACCAATTAACCATCGAAAGCGTATGTGGCTTCAGTTAGATGATATGCACCAGCGCACAACGCTCGTTTAGTGAGAGATCACTTGAATGAAAATTACTCAACGTGGATTGGACGTGGTGGAACACTTGCTTGGCCACCACGCTCTCCTGACTTAATACCGCTGGACTATTTTTTATGAGGACGGATGAAGCAGAGGGTATATTACACAGTTCCAAACACCAGAGAAGAACTGGTGCAAAAAATAATGACTGTTGCAAACGAAATAAGAGCAGACACTGCATTGATTTCCGGGGCCACAAGACAAGGGCCACTGCCTGTCTACAAAGCAGATTATGATTATTTTCAAGAAGTCAAAGGAAAAAAAGCTTGATTATGTAGGCTTTCAAAATAATTTTTTTCCCATATCTTCTTTCGCATTTTTTGACAGCTCCTTCAAATGTGTGAGAACTATTTGCCGCACCCTGTATGTATAGAATTATGTGATTTTGCTACTGCCATTACGATAATTCTCTCTTTCCAATGTAGAATGTTTTTGCTTCGAATATTTGTTTACATTTCGTCCAATTTCACTTTTGATCACCATCAAATTAGAGTTTAAGAATTATGTAGTTTCGAGAATGTATGTATTCTGTAAGAATAGAAAAATAAATTTAAAGTGACAACCAGAAATTACTTTTGTTTTGAACCATTCAAAAATGCATTAAAATCACAGATCGAGCTTATAATTATTGCGAATTAGTGGTTGCCGGATTATTCACTTCGCGGCTTGTAATTAATGCCCCAGCATTCTTTCTAGGAAATTATGCAGGTTAGTTTGAAAGAAATTGAATAAGTACCGAATAGAGTTACTAATCTTAATTCAATAGAAATCCGCAGTGTTATATCTTCATCTTACTTGAGACCTAATGATAGCTTTGTCTCACGATTGTGTTGGAATTGGCACAACTTGCCTAAGAATTATTAGTTTTCAATAAGAGAATACTAATGACTCACCTACCAAGAATAGGAAGCAATGGTGTCATAAAATAGAATTGATTCGTTTCACTAACATAGTCTGATTCGATTTCAGTTGTTTATGTTGGTTTTCGGGATATCCGGCTCGAAGGACCTGAAGGAACTCGATTTACTTCGGCGGGGTAAAGCTTCAAAAATTCCATAAATCGAAACTTTTGTTCGGCTGTTTTAATGGAAAAGGTATGAAGAGAAGTTCCTGATTGTGATATAATTATCCAATGACGATAAAATGAAATAAGATATAGGAAGAGTTTGATGGTAGGACGCTTATCATAGCCTATACAGCTTTCATCTTTCAAATAGGTACTCGATTATTTTCCGTCAAATACTTTCTCTCTGCTCTGTTTCATATAATTTGTGACAAATTGATCTCATATCAGATGATCAGTTTTCAAAATAGATCGAATTGTTATAAATATATAAATTAAGGAATAGTCTCCACTCAAAGTATTAGTGGAACACACTGTACAGAAGGCCGTATTATCAGTAGTAATATCACAAGAGGTTGAATTTCGGTAATAAGTCTATCGATTTATTTTCATACAAAATGAGTGATGTTTCCTTAAAGCAACTCATTTGAGTTTGGAAATAAAAGATAGACTTATGAGGTAAATCAATCTCGTGTGATATTTTATAAGACTATTTCACGAACAAAATAAAGGGTCAGAAAATCCATATTCGAGAAGAGCAAAGAAAAATTCATGTTGACGTCTACAATTTATATTTATCAGTTGTCAAACCGTTCGTATCCATAGTTCAATCACAGATTATTTCGTAGTTCAATCGCTGAAAATACCGAAGTTGTCAGACCAATCATAATTCAGCGACAGTTGGTATAATATCGCGATAATACGAGCTGTCTTTGGATTGTGATTGGTCAGTTTTTGAAATGAGTGAAATAGTCTTCGAAATTGAGACCTATAGTACGAATTCGATTTCTAATTGACGTAGCACTATTCTGCCTCATGGTTAAAGCAAAAAAATTTAAATGTCACATGCACAGTGGCGCACCCAAGGGGGGGGGCTTTGGGGGCTGCAGCCTCCCCCAAAGATCCAAAGATACCAACATTTTAAATTTGTCCCAGTTCATTTTCAAACGTCAAACATTATCAAACAGTCTTTTTTTAGTTGATTTTGAACTCTGTCATTTTTTAAGTACATATTCCATATTCACTTCCCCAACACATAATACACGAAAGACGGTTGTCTGAAATGAACGCATTTCTGACTCGTTCTATGCAGTCCTCTTTATCAGTCAGGGGAGTTGAGTAGACAATATTTTTTATCCTACCCCAAACATAATAGTCTAAAGGAGTTAAATCGGGAGAACGTGGTGGCCAAAGATGTGAACCATTGTTCGCCAACCATCGATCTTCAAATAGCCTGTAGAGGATATTTGACACATTGAGTGAATTGTGTGGAGGCGCGCCATCTTGTTGATACCATAAGTCATTATGGTTCTGTACTAGCGGCTCAATTATTTGAGTCAATATGTCAGAATATCTATCTCCTAAGGGAGAACATTCTTTAAATAATGCAAACATGTGTAGTGTTCTATCTTACCAGTTAAAGTCCCATCATAAATGTTGAACATCGAGAATTGCATTATTTTTGATGGCGCAAAAAACATTGAAACTCCAGGTCTCTTGAAAGTTCCATTGTCTGAAGTGGTGGTTGTTCTCTTCATCCCAATAATGACTGTTATGCCTATTGAAAGAACCATTCTTTGTGAATTTAGATTCATCTGTCCAAATTATACAGTCCAAAAAGTTTTCATTCTCTTGAAATCGAATCATCATAGCTTCGCAAAACTCAGTTCTCCTGACGAAATCAGTTTCCTTCAAATGCTGTACCCTATCGAATTTATATGGGTGCATTTTATGTTTTTTTTATATTCTCCAAACACTCGATTGAGATAATCCCAGATCAATCTCGGCATCTTTGAGAAAATTTTGAGGATTCACACGAAAATATACAAGAACTGTATTTTCGTTGTTCTCATCTTCTACTACACTTTTTTCTCTGTGTATAGTTTTCTTAACGAAAGATCCGACATTTCTCAAGTTTGTCATGGTTCTGTTAATGGTATCTCTCGTTGGTCTGGGTCGGTCAGGAAACCTCTCAATGAACAGTCGAATCGTTCTATCTACAACTTTATTACATTCTCCATGAAGTAGAATGAGATTTAAATAATCTTCATTGGTGAAATTAGGCATAGTGATCGATTTTATAACTTAATACGAATTATCACCAAATTAATAGTAAACACAAAATGCTACTGAATAAAGAGCAAGTTAAAGCAAAAAAATTTAAATGTCACATGCACAGTGGCGCACCCAAGGGTGGGGACTTTGGGGGCTGCAGCCTCCCTCAAAGATACCAACATTTTAAATTTGTCTCAGTTCATTTTCAAACGTCAAACATTATCAAACAGTCTTTTTTTAGTTGATTTTGAACTCTGTCATTTTTTAAGTACATATTCCATATTCACTTCCCCAACACATAATACACGAAAGACGGTTGTCTGAAATGAACGAATTTCTGACTCGTTCTATGCAGTCCTCTTTATCAGTCAGGGGAGTTGAGTAGACAATATTTTTTATCCTACCCCAAACATAATAGTCTAAAGGAGTTAAATCGGGAGAACGTGGTGGCCAAAGATGTGAACCATTGTTCGCCAACCATCGATCTTCAAATAGCCTGTAGAGGATATTTGACACATTGAGTGAATTGTGTGGAGGCGCGCCATCTTGTTGATACCATAAGTCATTATGGTTCTGTACTAGCGGCTCAATTATTTGAGTCAATATGTCAGAATATCTATCTCCTAAGGGAGAACATTCTTTAAATAATGCAAACATGTGTAGTGTTCTATCTTACCAGTTAAAGTCCCATCATAAATGTTGAACATCGAGAATTGCATTATTTTTGATGGCGCAAAAAACATTGAAACTCCAGGTCTCTTGAAAGTTCCATTGTCTGAAGTGATGGTTGTTCTCTTCATCCCAATAATGACTGTTATGCCTATTGAAAGAACCATTCTTTGTGAATTTAGATTCATCTGTCCAAATTATACAGTCCAAAAAGTTTTCATTCTCTTGAAATCGAATCATCATAGCTTCGCAAAACTCTGTTCTCCTGACGAAATCAGTTTCCTTCAAATGCTGTACCCTATTGAATTTATATGGGTGCATTTTATGTTTTTTTAATATTCTCCAAACACTCGATTGAGATAATCCCAGATCAATCTCGGCATCTTTGAGAGAATTTTGAGGATTCACACGAAAATATACAAGAACTGTAATTTCGTTGTTCTCATCTTCTACTACACTTTTTTCTCTGTGTATAGTTTTCTTAACGAAAGATCCGACATTTCTCAAGTTTGTCATGGTTCTGTTAATGGTATCTCTCGTTGGTCTGGGTCGGTCAGGAAACCTCTCAATGAACAGTCGAATCGTTCTATCTACAACTTTATTACATTCTCCATGAAGTAGAATGAGATTTAAATAAATTAAGAAAGTATCAGACATATTTTGAACAGGGCAATAAGTGGGACAAAAAAAAATCAATTTGATCACAATGTTCGATTCTTCTGAAAATTAGTGGAATTCCAATAGTCAATTGGATCTTTCCCTGAAGCTTTCTTTGAGCAAAATGACTTGCGGGACAATGAAATCTACTGAACCTCATTGAAAATTTTTTGCTCTCTTCAAATATTTCAATCAAATCCCAAAATTGTAATATACAGGGTGTTGAATCTCAGCTTGGAAGAGGTCCCATATTTTTCGAATACGGATCTAGAATTTTTGGGAAATTAAAAAATAAATCGATCGATATGTGGAAGTGAATCATAAGTACGTTCCAAATATCAACCGACTATACTGGTTGGTTCGAAAATCATGAGAAATTTAAATTTTCTCCTCTATCTCGGTTGTGGATTTGATTAGACCTATCATAAATCGGTTTTTTGGTCTCGTCTAGGGTAGCTCTAGCTCAGGTTACCGTATGTTCATTTACCAATGTATCTAACTCCCTGTATATAGCAAAAACAATTCTTCAGTTCAGTTCAGCCCCCCCCCCCATAGCTAAATCCTGAGTGCAAACTGTTATGTGAAATCTAATTAAAATTATGAATGAGAAAATTCGGTATTACAGTTGAAAAACGAAATTTGATATCAGGAAGGCCAACGAATTTTATACTAAGAATTCAGCTCTCACACCAAAACCTCACAATACATATAATTGTCTTACTATCTTATGAAAAGTGTTCTCAAATTGGAGGTACAAGCAAAGAGGGGAAATTCCTTGTATGATAAAAAAGTCCCAAAAACAAGGTAACGTAAAATTTTCGTTTTCGAGGTGGAGGGTGTACCTACTAGATTTACTAAGGATTATTTGAATGAAAATTATGAAAACAGGTGGATTAGACTGGGAGGACATCAGTTATGGCCCGCCAGCACCCCAGGCTCATTGTTATCATTATTATTTGAACTGGGGTCGTTACGACTCAGTATTCTTTTATACCACCAAACATCTAAAAATCTGTATCGGCGATATTTGTTCGACTCATCAATTATCTCTATGTTCAGACGAATTTTTCACGTTTTTCATCCGATGTAGAATAACTTCCATATTGATTTCATCATATTTTATGATGCATCAGCTTATTTTCTTGAAACTTGCACACCCTGGGTATTACAATACAAATTGAATAAATACTTTAACGCATTATGAGATTTTCAGTGCAGCGATTTTCTCTCAATTGTAAATTTAAAAGACAGAAACAGTACCTTAACATTCATGACAGATTCTAACTTTTCCACAACCACAAGACTATCTGCAGATTCAAAAAGTATAGTAGGTAAAGGTAAGACAATGAGGTCTTGTGTCTGTCGTTCTATCTAGTAATATGTAGGCAAATAAGCACAAAAACGCCTCTTCTGGACAGGGTAATTTGATTTGAAAAAATATTGTCGATATCTCGCTATTCGTGTGGGCACCTGGTGTATAAATGAGCTCACCAATTACTGTCATGATTAATTGCTTACGTCTATGTATGCTCAGAAGTACCCGTTAAACGTAATTTCCCATTGTTGAGTTCGAAAGATGCAACATCTGTCCTCCAATTTTTGCAATTTTGTCGTATACAATAGAATCCATTTGACTGGATATAATCAGCTTTGTAGAATGGTTAGGGTTTTTATTTCGTGTTATTGTATATTAGATGGAATCAATACGTATAACTGTTGCAATTGATTATATTATTAATTTGCAAAATTTGAATTGAAGCGGTGTATGATTGAGAAGGTGGTTGCTTATTAATGGTGGTTGATACCGTTGAAGAGACTTCGACTAACCGAAACTAAATAGGCACATACTGCGTTTCAATTGGTATTCTATTGAGAATATCCCGACAAGTTAATCAAGTAGTCATCATAAGGAATTTGATGACCAGTTTCAGAAGGTAGTCCATAATATTGAAGTTTAGTATAGGTTTGTCTCTATATCATTAATAGCTCTTCTTGATCATTCATCTATTTCTATTACCTACTTATCAGGTACTTTCATTTCTGACTACTTTTCAGTCAATAGCGAATCCAGGGGCAGGGCAAACATGGTTTATAAGTTTTCCATGGCCTTGACATCATGTGATTATTGAACCATATTTTATTTCAATAATTCCACAAAATCACAGTACATGAAAATTACCTCAAATATTCGACAAAAAGGGACAGTTGCTGTGATTTTCAGAAATTATCGAAATGAAATGATTTTATTTTGAAAATACATAGGTACAGGGTGTCCCATTCGTTTTGTCCTATCCCCTTATACATGAACTCACACATGTAATAGAAAAAAGTTTCAGATAAAAGTTGTTCGTGTTAATTTAATATTTCATTGTATAATAATTTCAAAATGGCATCGAGCTTATACACAGGGTGGTGACATAAAGTTATACTTTTTCAAATGGAACACCCTATATATTATTATATTCTTGAAAAGAGCTCAAAAACACGACTTCAGTCATATATAACATCAATAGTCTATTATGTTCCGTTCCGGATTTATGGCTAGTTTTCAGTGAAAAGGAGTCCAACTTTGAACTGCAATAAAAAAGTCTCTATGGAATCGATTTGAATGAAACTTGCACTGGGAGTTTTTCAATTTAGTTGTCCTTCATATTTGATCACAAACAATTTGATAGACAGTGATTAAAATCAATGCGGTTGTCTTTCTTCAACCTCCAAATATCTCGAATTTTTCATATGGAACACCCTATATTGAGTTACATCATTTGAAAGATCTCTTCAAGACGAATCTAAATATGTAGGGTAGCATAGGTCTAAAATTTATTTTGGAAAACTTATAGACGACTCATTTATGTAATGTTGAAATTTTATAGCATAATCATTTGAATATATCGTTGTCAAGGTTACGATATATTGAAATTAGCTGCTTGGTTCAGAAATATTTGAAAGCAAATTCATCCAAAATAATAGTATATTATTTCATTAGGAGGAGAAGTGTCACTTTTCGTGGCGAGCTTGAGATAATTGAAAGCGAGCCACGAAAAGTCACTCCTTCTCCGAATGAAATATGATATTTTATTTCCAAACGTTTTCAAATTCATGAAAATTGTACATTTATATTGTAACTTTATCAAATAAAAATGACGTTTGAATTGGAAGTTTTCGTATTCTATGCATCTATGTTCATATTGTTCATGGTAACCAAGTAATCTTTTTCGTAGTAACACTTTTCCTGCCGCCGGCGCGCCGGAGGGAAAAGTAAATATTTCTCCGCCTAGGCGGAGAAAAAGAACTTTTCGATGATCCTGTCAGTCGAGAACTGACGTTGTTATCGTACGTTTGGAAATAATAGTATATTATTTCATTAGGAGGAGAAGTGCCACTTTTCGTGGCGAGCTTGAGTTTATCCGCCGAACGGAGTGAGGCGGATAATTGAAAGCGAGCCACGAAAAGTCACTTCTTCTCCGAATGAAATATGCTATTTTATTTCCAAACGTTTTCAAATTCATGAAAATTGTACATTTAATGTAACTTTATCAAATAAAAATGACGTTTGAATTGGAAGTTTTTGTATTCTATGCATCTATGTTCATGGTAACCAAGTAATTTTTTTCGTAGCAACACTTTTCCTGCCGCCGGAGGGAAAAGTAAATATTTCTCCGCCTAGGCGGAGAAATAGAACTTTTCGATGGTCCGGTCAGGCGAGAACTGACGTTGTTATCGTACGTTTGGAAATAAAAGAAATTTATTAATCATCCAATCAAATCACAACAAATAAATTCACGGTAAATGTTCAAAATGGCCACCATTTTGGGCAATACAAGAAGTAAATCGCTTTTCCAAGCTTTCGATACTACATATTTAGATTCGTCTTGAAGAGATCTTTCAAATGATGTAACTCAATATAGGGTGTTCCATTTGAAAAATACGAGATATTTGGAGGTTGAAGAAAGACAATCGCATTGATTTTAATCGATGTCTATCAAATTGTTCGTGATCAAATATGAAAGACAACTAAATTGAAAAACTCACAGTGCAAGTTTCATTCAAATCCATTCTATAGAGACTTTTTTATTGCAGTCCAAAAAACTCACTGAAAACTAGCCATAAATCCGGAACGGAACATAATAGACTATTAATGTTATATATGACTGAAATCGTGTTTTTGAGCTCTTTTCAAAAATATGATTATATATAGGATGTTCCATTCAAAAAAGTATAACTTCATGTCACCACCCTGTGTATAAGCTCGACGCTATTTTGAAATTATTATACAATAAAAGATTACATTAACACGAACAACTTTTATCTGAAACTTTTTTCTATTACATGTATGAGTTCCTATATAAGGGGATAGGACAAAACGAATGGGACACCCTGTACATACATACATAGTTTGACGAGACCTTTGAAATGATGCATCACACGAAATTTCGTATACAAAAACTCTTGCACGGAATTACTCGGTTGATTTTTCAATAAACAAATCATGAAATAAAAAACAAAAAACTCCACTGCAAAAACAACTGAAAAGAAGAAACATGTCTTATACTAAATCAATGAAATTTTATGTGAGTAATCTATTGTTTATGTTTATATGTACTGATTACTCCTAGGTCTCCCGAGGAGACCCCTCAGAAGCTTGTAGCTTGTGCGAGTTAGGAGAATCAGTTGTGTGGAGTGTTCTGTGGAGGCTTTGTTACTTTGTCCTTACGCCACAGCACTGTTAATTTTTGACCCAACAGTGAAATGGTGGCCCCTACCGAGACTAGATTTCTTTCCTAGCTCGGGATTGAACTCGGTTGCCGGGTACGAGTCCAATGACCTAACCACTGGACCAGGGGCACTCATATCTAAATAGAATATCTATAGAAGTATACTTCAATTCGTTTTTATAATGTATCATGTATCCCGGTTGACTATGACAATCTGACACATTTCACCGTGTAGGTGAAACTTTCCTGTCATATAACTGAACAACGTTGTCCTTTCTGCATAGTGGTCGTAGTAATTACGTATTTATCATTTATTACTTTGGGAAAATAATGATTTTGAAAATTTTTATGTGAATTCAATAATTTCAAAGACCTGGCGAATGTAGAAGAAACTTTTTTTTCTGTTAAAACTAGAAATGGTACGTATATTTACATGGTTGGTCGTTGGAATATTCAGTTATTCTATTTTCTTGTACGGTGAATCAAGCTTTGAGTGTTGAAATTTTACTGAGAAATAATGGACCGAATAGTCCATTTCCAACTTCTCCATTAACATACGGACCTATGGAATTCCCCACTTTTAAAAATTCTCAAGAAATAATCCTACAGAAGATATTTAAATACCCTTTTGCAGAACTTGAGATATTCCAGTATGAAAATGTAGTAGTACTACTAAACCTGTGTCACAGTTAAACCTCAAAAGAACTAACTCCATTTACAATGTTGAAAAATAGTAAATGGAAATTAGCATTGGCAACGTCTCTGAGAATTATTTGACATTTCACGAGTACTAACTAGCGTCAGTTTTAATTCAAAAAAATTGATGAACCTGAATCTTGGCCAACCTAGATACTTTATAAAAGTGAATGGAGTATATGCAATATTTTTTTCGCTACGTGTCTGAGTAGTTAATAGAAAAAACTGATACCTATTTTAATATTCACAATATGATTCGTACTTTTCATTTGTCCCCGCCTGCAATACACATTATAATAGCATTCACGATATACATATTTAAATAGAAGTATGTATATACTATTAATTGCTCGAGTATGTAGCGAAAAAAACATTGCATTGTTCACCCATGCTCACAAAAAATAACATGGATTGAGTTTAGAACTTGTTTTTTTCTTTTAAGTTAAATGTTTTTGTTGTTTTTTCTTTAATGATTTGTTTATATCAATCTTTTAAGTTTCATTAATGAACGGTTTGATCAGCAGTGGTAAGCAAAAAATTCACTATGCAGTAAAAAAAGGCAACAAATTAGGAGTTTCCGATAATAAGGAATGATCGAACAAGATTCTGAGTGAATTTCCTAAAACTTTCATTTAAGATTTTTGCATACCTGCAAGCTAATCCACATCAGTTTTTGGAGTTTAGATTCCTCAGACTTCATAGCCTATGTCAGTAGCGGATTAACCGGTACGCTTAGTACGCTGCAGCGTAGGGCCCCGAGGTCCATAGGGGCCCTCGGCGATCGAATTAATTTTTTTTCTAGAATAAAAATTCAGTCTGTAAGTGTGAAAAAAAATAGTCAGGCTGTACTATATTTTATAGGAAGCTCAGAGGCAACTTGTGAATTATGGATTATTATATTCACATGAAACGCAATGAATAACAAAAGCCTCAGAGCAAAACTCCGATGTTGGAAAAAACACACCATTCGAGATTCAGCGTACTGTCCCTAATTATCTTGTCTGCCTGCAATAAATTCAGTCAAGGGTGGCGGCCGAATTCCAATGTTGACAATTACATCATAATTCAATGAATTTGTCGGCATTTCCTCTAAAATCTAGGAATGTGCTACAGAACGGCCGACCAGATGTTGATTCGTTTAGGAGTGTAAAGTGAAAAATAACATATCCCGGCCCATACCATAACACTACATCCTCGGATAAAAAATAAATATAGAACTGTTATGACAGAAAATAGATTGCAGTTTTTAGGAATACTTTCTATCGATATAGTGATATAACGAGCAGTCTCGATTATAATTCTGCAATAAAAAAATTTGCTGATATTAAAATATGAAAAAAACAATTATTTTAGTGCAATTTCATTTTGTAGGTAACGGATATGCAGCTTCACGATACTTGTATCTTTTGTGATGATTTTATTTATTCCTTGATTTCGATGTCGCAATAAGAAATTGGCAGATATGATATTCTAGAGATATTTTGTATTTTAATTTTTGTGGTATTTTTCCCTTTTTTAAGATTTTTATTCATCTTTTATATTTTGTTTTGATATATGTACATACCTTGTATTTTTTTAATAAACTTTATATTTTGTTTTTAAATAAGTGAGTTTTAATTAAAAAATCGAAAATGTTTCAGAGGGGCCCCAGAAGTTTTGAAGCGTAGGGCCCTTGAAATCGTAAATCCGCCACTGGCCTATGTGTGTCTATGACTAGATACTGGGGACTTCAGAGGAAAACGGTCGTTCAAATCGTCGAAATTCATTATATTAAACCTATCACAACTCCGAAACCAAAAGTCCAAATTGATATGATGTCGCGGGAATCACCTAATATATTAAAATCTATCAAGCCGTTCAGGCTGTAGAGCGTGAAAAAGAAATAGGCATACATACACTCCATAAACATCACCTCCTTTTCGCGCAGTTGGGTAAAATATAGATTTGGTCAAGTAATAAGTAATACCTATAAGTATGTTTCTTAACGTTGTCTCGCTCTATAATATACAAGGTGCGGCACGGAGGGCGGACGTTTTTCAGATGGGCATAACTTTCCCCCACTGAGGACGAGAGAAGTGGGGAAGGTGCCGTTAGACTCGTGTGTTCCTAGCATTTATTTACCAGTTGTCGTCATGGAGCCTTGGACTGATCGATCAAAATGAGAACCTCATTTTGTTCATGAGTGACGAAGCCCACTTTCACCTCAACGGCATGGTTAACCGGCAGAATTGCCGTTATTGGGCTAATGAAAATCCGCAACACTTACACGAAAGACCGCTGCACAGCCCAAAAGTTACGGTTTGGTGCGCTGTATCGCAAACTCGCATCATTGGCCCTTACTTCTTCGAAGACGTTAATGGTCGTGCTGTTACCGTGAACTCAGAGCGGTACGTCGAAATGATCAACAACTTCTTTATCCCCGAATTACGACGGCAACGTGTTCCAATCCGACGTGTGTGGTTCCAACAGGATGGGGCGACCGCCCACACAGCCAGAGCATCAATGGACGTTATTCGCCTTCTCTTCCCTGGTCGCCTTATTTCCAGGTTTGGCGATGTTCATTGGCCTCCCCGGTCCCCAGATTTATCCATATGCGATTTTTTCTTATGGGGACACCTCAAGGCTAGAGTATACGAGACCAAGCCCCGAACTCTGGACGAATTGAAAAGGGCTATTCGCGTGGAAGTTGCCCAAGTTGAGAGAGCGATGTTGGAGAGAGTCTACGCGAACTTCCAAGAGCGCCTCCAGCACTGCATCACCGATTTCGGCCACCACATGCCTGATGTGATTTTCCACACTTGACTGTCTCAAATGCTATTTCCTTGAGAATCTGATTCCGTCAATAAATGTGTTTTTGAGTAAAAATTAACGCTTTTATTATTTTTTTAAAACCATCCATCCTCCGTGCCGCACCCTGTACAAATACAATATATTTACACATGACTGCTTATCGTATCCTTGCACTTACCGCCCAACTTCCTGGACATAAAATTCATAATTTGATATATTTCGATAATCACTCGATTTAACCTTAGATGAATAGATAGGCAACAATTGTGCCATTGTTTTTCATTTTGACGGATCTTTCCTCATTTGCCCGCAATTTCCTGTAATTCCATATTGTATTAAATTTGAAATAATTAGAAAGTAATTCCTCATGCTGCAACAAAGTCTTTCACGCCATCAACTTCTAAATTCACCCATTAGCACATGATTATCACTCTTTTCTCATCTAAGTGAGTTATTTACCGCTCATAGGTTCAATGAAGGACATTGTTAGTTTTTGCATAAATGACATATATTGAATTAGCGGGTACGCTAACAAAGTAGGTAGTATTGTTGGATTTCAATGAATTAATACCTTTTGTTATACCATTGTTGGTATACGAAATTTCCATAACAATCACCGCTGGAATCTTTGAAACTCATTTTCAGCATCTGTTTTCAGTAAATGCATGCCTTATCACTTTTGGTATTTGATGATTATATTTCCTCCCACAAAGACTAACAGGCGACTCTTACCTTAATTTACTACAAGAAAAGATATACTCCATTCTATTTCATAAAGTGTCCCGGTTGATCATGACATTCTGACACATTTCACCCTGTATATTTTGAAAATGTTAGGTATAGTCATTTTCCTCTCAAATAATTAAGTAACGTAGTCCTCTCTACATAGAGGTCGTAGTAATTAAGTATTTATCAAACTGTTTATTTACTTTGGGCTGGAATTTGAGAAAATATTATGGTTATATCGATGGCCCATTGCATAGGCCGATAGGCAATAAAGAACAGTTATTATTATTATTATGTTAATTCAATAAATCCAAATACCTGGCGAATGATGAAGAAACTTTTTTCTCTGTTACTTACTACTGGAAATATTTCACGTATATAAACATGTGTAAAAAACACCCTCTTTGTGATTTGACGGAAGAGCGGCTTTCCACCAATCAAGGGTGTTATTACTTAAAGAACAAGAAAAGATGTTATTTTAATTTTGAAGTTCTTTCTCCAGAAGGGAGAAAGTGTGGGATCGGCCCAACGCACTTGGGTCGGGACTTAGTGTTTAAAAATATTCTCTAGGGAGAAGGATGATAAATGAAACTTTTTGGGTTAAATTTAAGACGTATATTAAGACCAAATCAAACTAAACAACTTTACACTCGTTACGTATGTGTCAACGATATAAATTATCGAAAGTACTCGAATATTTCTTAAATCAAATACAATTAATTACAACAAATCGAATTATTACATTCAACGTTAGATTGTAAAACAGAATCCAATTATCGGAATCAAATCAAACATCGGTGTGAATTCCAATTATAAAAAAATGTAAAAAAATCGAGTTATCAAGAACCTAAAAAGGGTTTGTCAAAATAACCCGCAAAATCACAAACATGGGATGATCTCAAAATTTACTCAATTAAACCTTCAACTACTCAAGAGAGATTTCAAAAATAATACAAATTCAAACTTTCTAACACATAAGGGGGGAATCTCAACAATAATTTCCCACCTAAACTTTACAACACTTAAGGGAACCCAACAATTGTTTCCATATACACTTTCAATTTCTTAAGGGTGATTACAAAAAAAATACAATATACTTTAACAGACAATTACGACTTATGGAAGATTTCAGGACTCTGGACCATTAGAGATATATGGGCTTTCATGCAGCTTTCTACCAATACTCAAATTAAGCTAAGCATAAACAAAATAGTCTGACCTTTTTCCTGTACCAATAATCCAAAGAATGTTGAAACTAGGATGATGACTCTTTGACGGGGCTTCTTTCCTGAAACAGACAGATTAAACACCAAACACGACACCCACACGCGTTTCGCAAATTGACCTCACTCCCGAATACACCGACGATACGCAATCTACAATAATTCCAAGTAATTTAGAAATTTTACTAATTTCGACTTAACTTCCGATCCAACCTTAACTGTTTTCGTCTCCGCTTTGAGACCGTACTTCCAAACACTGAAGTACCTACCCTAAAACCGTACTACCCTTAGTTTCCGATTCAACCTTAACTGTTTTCGTCTCCGCTTTGAGACCGTACTTCCAGACACTGAAGTACCTACCCTAAAACCGTACTACCCTTAGTTTCCGATTCCAAACCTGAGTCAACTGAGGACCTTCCCTTTAGGTTCCTCCAGTTACTCCCTATTACCGAACGCGAGTACTGGCAACCTCCTCGTTTAAGGTTCCACCAGACACTGCCTTTTTCGTCTCCCGAGCAAGTCGAAGTTTTTCCCCTCTTCGTCTCCTCCAAAAGCCAATCGTCAATCTTTCAAAACCAATAAAATCAAAACTTCTTCCATCTTCCTTTTTACGAACCAATCAAGTTGAAGACTTTTCCGCTTCCTACCCCCTCGTAGGTGGGGCTTTCTTGAAAAATCTAGGTTCCCAAGCACCGGTTTGGGAAATGCAACGTCGAGAAAATCTCATGGTTCCCAGCGAACGCAAGCATATTTCGGTGCTGGGTTCGAGGAACCATAATCTTCTTATCGTCACAGATGCAGCAGAAACTTGAACCGAAAATCGACAATCTCGATCGTTACCGTCTCGCCAGACCTGTCTGATAACTGATTCACTAATTTTCTGGCACAGGGATATCAAATTTCCGAAGTCTACATCGATCAATTAAATTACTGTGAGTTTCTTGGGCGATTTCCGAATAAAATAAACGGTGTTGAAAATACCGGTGAATTATTATGGACAAGAAAATGTTCAAGTCCCAATTTTCGAAAGGATATTCATTTTATTACTTCCAAATTATCTCGCTTATTACACATGGTTGGAAGATTCAGTTATGCTTTTTCTTGTAGGCAAAACAAGAATCGAGTGCATGTTTAGGTACTGAAAAATAATGGACAGAATAGTCCGTTACTTTGTGATAGTTCCTTCGAAGAAAAAAAGTACTCGAATAACCCGACAGAAAAAGTTATAAACGAACAGAAGGACCTATGGAATTCTCCATTTTTTTAATTCTAAGAAATCATCCTAAGAAGGCTTTTAAATACCTCTTTGCACAACTTGAAATACTTCAGTATGAAAATGTTTGTAGTACTACTACGAAACCTGTGTCACAGTAAACCCTCAAAAGAACTAACTCCATTTACAAAGTTCTTGGGAATCTATGTGAGATATACTGAATAAAAAAGAACATATTTCAAACACATGTGCATTGGCAACGTCTATGAGAAAGAATCATTTTGACATTGCCGATTTTTCACGAGTGCTAACCTCGTCAGTTTTAAGTAAAAAAACTTGATAAATCTAAATCTTGGCCAACTGGGATACTTTATAAAAGTGAATGGAGTTAACCAGTTCTTCTTGAAGAAATTGCTCTGCAGCCGAGACAACACTGATGATTCATGCCAGATTTAAATCCTCTAGATTTTAACTCATCACTTTATTTCACTCCCGTCCAAATTTTTGAAGATCTGAGGAATCGAATTATAGCCAGCTGTAAGACAATATGAAATGTACCAGGAATGTTTGCGCGAATGCGACAATCAATTAGACGAAGAATTTAATCTATATTATTATTATTATATTATTATATATATATATATAGATTTGTTCGACCGCACATACAGACCCAAATCGGTATACTCGACCGACTTTTCAGTCCAAAAGTGACGTTTTCAGACCCGGCTTCGGGACTGGTAACGTTCGACTATAGAAAAGTTATGAGGGGGCTGAGGGGATGCTAGGGGTGCATTTTCAGCCGGGTCTGAAAAGTCGGTTATACATGTGATTATATATGGAAAAGTTTCAGTGTTTGGCCAGTGCGAGGGCGCTTCAGTCGACATCAACTTGCTGTATATAATTCGTATAGTTGACCAACGCATTGGGTCCCTAAATATGGCAACGCTGTTTTCCGTTCATACACCTCAAATACACTATTCGAGTACTTATACGATCCCGGTATGGACGAACGTCGTCATGGGTCTTAGTGAATATTTCGAATAGACTCGTAGATTTGATATTGGATTCTCTTGATATCAATATGAACTGCAGATTCTCCGGTATGGAAGCTTATACAAACCCGATAAATATTACAGTAAACAAAGTGTTACCAAGTATTGGTACGTGTGTCTTCGAGTAGGGGTCTCCTGTCGAAAGTGAGAAGAGAGACTTTTTTACGTGCTGAAAAAATGGCATTTTGTGAACAGAGAAGAAGTTACAGTCACATACTAAATTTTCTTGTTTCCGATTTACAAGATTCGTTCATGCACAATCACAAAGGGGGACAAAAGAGAAATTTTTTACATTTTCCATTTCAAAATTCATTTTCAGAATGTCAATATCATATTATGACGGTATGTTTGTTGTGCTGAAAAATGACAAAGGGATCAAAATCTCAAGACGGAGGCGTGTCCACCTGCCTGTGGGCACCCATGTAGATACACAATATATTTCATTTGATTATTAAGGAACTAGAAGAGCTCAGCAAACTACTTTATGATAGATAAACCTTTTCGCCATAATCCACCAAAAAAGGAATGTTTCAAACCCATGATAGATCAATGAATATTTAAAATGTTTACGTATCTCTCGAGCCCTCTTCGGGTTTTGGGGATGAATGTACGATTTTGAGTTAGAATACGATGTAATGTATTAATCCCGCGCGAATTTGAAAATTGTGATCGATTGTCAGAGTTCGAGCGCATTCAATACTTGCGCCGTATGTTGTATTTTTTTTTGTCGATTCTCCTTTTTCATTGTTTCAATTTCGTGAAAACGAATTCAATTCATCTGGTGACCGAGACAGAAACTAATAGCGTTGATTGCTTTCCTTTGGGGATTTAATTTTCTGATCTCGAATAATCAAGTTTCTATTGGAATATTTTATTTGATCTTGATTAGCTCTTTTGAAAGAGGATTTACTTGTCATCATCTTAAATAAACCCCAACAATATTCAGGGTAAGTTAAACTTTTTAAGAAAGGAGAGTCGACAACATTTTCTTATCGTTTCAGGGTTTTTTTTGTATCTATAAAGTCGAAGGAATTGTATTTGTTGGAGCCTGATAATATTGGAGCCTTATAACATATACCTACTGTGGAGAATTATTTCTGGATTTGTAACAAGAATATTAACCTGGCTACCAAAACAGGAATAGATAAGTACCCTATAGAGGACAGGAAAACCTAACTTTTATATTTCCATTCTTGTAAATAATCTCTGATTATTTCTGAACGAAGTAATATTTATGAAAATTAGATAAGGATTTAGATTTAAGGAGAAAGGTAGATTCAGGATAGGAACAGGTATATTAATGATATGAATTTACGTGTAGAAGAAGATCTAGATAGTTAAGTAGGAAAATTGGGTGTAGAAGAGAAGAATTATTATAGGGTTAAATAGTTATCCGTTTTTATTTCTCAAGTCATTCGTTCCCTCAAGAGATCACAAAATAAATTCAATTTAAATCTTGAAAAACCCATTCAGTTTGGTAATTTCTTATATTAGGTGATCAGGCAATCAAATTACCTGGCGCCCTTTCACTTTTTCCATTTTTATTTCAAGGGTGAAGAACCTACCCCTTAGTGAGCTAGCTGGTCACCCTTTTGTCAGCGGGATTTTCATTAATAATATTGAATTGTGAATTTTTCCTATTTCACCCGTTACAACGAGCTAACGTGAAAAGCATCAAAAGATCACAAAAAAATTGAAAAAATATTCATTTGTAAGACATATCCACAAAATCGAATACGTCAATTATATACCTGGCTAATCACGTGATATACTGCGGTTTCAACTGGAAACCAGTGGTGCGCTATCAAAATACTCTCAAATGAATATTTTTACAATGTAGCTGACAGACGTCTAAGGATTTAATTTTCAGCGCTCCCAAGAGAAAAATAGAATTTTTTCCTCATATTTGGAAGAATGTAATATTCAAAGGAAATTCGCACTAGCTTATGCTAGGAATCATTCCCTGAAAGCTTTTGTATTTAAAGTACCACCCTGTATAATTCATAAATATATAAATGGAGTGTGATTCAGTTGAAGAGATTATCACAATATGCTGAGTTTTGGAATTTCATAGAAATGAAAGCTAGGAATGATGTAAATGATGTACCAGAATCGGATAGTGATTATACACTATATAACAAGGCTCTTGTTTTAAGTAAACCAGTGATTCTTCTAAATCTGATTCTTGATTTCACCGATGAGAATCAAAAGTGAAATTGAATTTTCATAAGAATTTCAGAAGTTATACAATTGTGTTTTTCAATGTGATGAATGAAGGAGAGTAGTGTTATGAATTTTGTCTAGGTCCTGCCTAATATATTAAGCTCCTAACACATCACTGAGATTGATGTTATTGACATTCTGAAAAAAGTACAAGTTCTCAGTTCTTTTCGTTACTTAATATTGTTTATTGTGTTTTGAATATTTATTGCCTCATTTTTGAAAGCATTCCTTCTTTTATATTTCATTCATAAGATTCAAACATCAATTAAATCTACCATTCCGTACTGATGGCCATCGTGGTTGTGGAATTCTTCTAGGTGAACTATGCATTACTCAAGCCCTTTTACTCCATAACCATACTAAAGGCGTTGTAAAGGAATACAGGGTGCCCGGGTTCAACGTTCATATATTTCAGGGGGTGATTCTGGAGAGTGGAGTTCAAAGCTAGATTATATCAACTTAGGCCCTAAAACACCAGTGCTAGAGGCTCTTCAGCATGACCTCCAAAGTCCAACTAATTTGCGATAACTATGTCATCATTTGTCGGAATTAAATGAAATTCAGTACATGGGGGTTTCTGGATAAACTGAATCGTCTGATAATAGGGCGGATTTACGGGGGGGGGGGGGGGGTAATGAGTATCGAAGACCTAAGAAGAAATCACGTTTCAAAGTTTATTTGAGGATGTTGTGTACCTGAACTATCTGATTTAATGGTTTTCAATCATATTACCCCCCCATGAAGAAGAGCTGTATCCACCCATGTTTGATAACCGATTATGTTAGTCGAAGACATGGTCTCCTCAACCATTTCGGAGCCAAAGAGGTACGGAGCCCCATCCTATAGAAAAAAAATGACTTGGAATGCATTTCATCACACTAAAATACTTTTATTCCGAGATAGGGGTTACGTAACGCTTTCAATTTGAAAATATTTTAGAAGCCCATTTCTTCGACTGAAATTCCAATTAGATCATCAACTCAAAAATTGAAAATGATTTTTTGAGACACCCCCTATTATCTCTGCTGCTAATGAGAATCAATCAGTTCTTTTACCATCAAACGATCAAGTTCATCCAGAAAACTCCATGCTATCAATTTCATTCAAATTCGATAAATTTTGGTGCAGAACTAACCAACTAACAGTACTTTAGAGGTCACCTGTGGAATGCAATAAGAACCTGAGTAGATATGGAAATATCTTCTAGTTTCGATATTTTGAATCACCTCCTGAAATATATCAACGTTTAATCCTGACACCCTTTATGTAATTCGTTATATATGACGGCATCCAGAATTGATTCTAATTTTTTTTACAGTGTCAAGCTACACCAGCATTCAGCCTTTTTCACATCACGTGACAATATATGCGTTCAAATAATTCAAACTTCCAGCCGAACCGCGGAGAAATATAAAAAGGGAAAAAGGAAAAATCAAATATTTCATTCATGAAAACAACAATGAAATGTGTCAGATTTTTTGTTTTCGGTTTAATTTTCTTTAATATGCGGTTTTTCTAAGAGAATTTGAAAACAATAGTTTTTGTTAGATCAGATTCTTAAAGTTTTAATGAGTGGAAATGTCGAAAAATGAGATAATTATTCCCACAGTATCAAAAAAAGTAGTTTGTAGATAATGATAAGCATCAAAATTTCATTCGTACGAATTATACGATCTATTCGTAATAATTTCAAACAGCATAATAATCTAATGAGGCAAAATGGATTATTGCTCATTCAAAAGGCCTGTGCCCTATAATATATAATATCAAGTCAAAGGGCTTGATGAAAGTAACTTGAAACATAATGCGATGTTATTCTTAATCCAATATAGCGGACCATCCAAGATTTCGAAATAGTTATAGTTATTCACTTCTACAATATGGGCATCAAATGGAAGGGCTTGTTGAGAGTAACTCGAAAAATAATGTGACGTAATCCTAAAACTAATATTTCGGAAAATCCAAGTCAGTGACTATAAAAAATTGATTCAACAAATGAGAATGAGGAATTTCATCTTCACAGACAGCGAAATTGTTCACTTCGTGAAGATATTTAGTCTTCCCGTCGACTCACTAACACATATACAAATTCTTGCCACAACACCTACTCTTTCAATCCCTTTTATACATTGAAATCGTAGCGACTGATCCCGACAATCTGGCAACAGTGCTGGGATCGAAAACGTTGATCGTATTTGCCGGTGCAGTATATGTGGGATTGAAAAGTTGGCGCAATGTATCGGGTCTGAACAGGACTATCAGATATACAACTTTTTTGAATGAAACGAAATTTTTCCCCTCTCAATGTGCCTAGGGAGTTATATTTTAAAAGAGCCCATTTTTTGCATATATACTCGTAAAAAACATACGGATCATGTGGGTCTTAGGTCGCCTTAAGAACGTACCGGGACTGGATACGTCTGCCAAACAAATATATATATATATATATATATATATATATATATATATTCAACTAATTTTATATATATATATATATATAAAAGAAAGATGTTGGTTACACCATTTATAACTCGAGATCGGATGGACTGTTTGTTATGAAACTTCATATATGGATTCGTCTACGGTCTGGTTATTATAAAATGCAATATAACTTCGAAAAAATCGATGGAAATTTCACTCATACAGGAAATGCTTTTCCTCCTTTTGAGCGAGGCCACTAGGTGTCGCTACAGTTTCAGTTACGCTACCGCTTATTCGTAGGTACTTCTCGCCGTTAGATGGGGTGTACAGTGACTATATTACCACTATAGTCACTGTAATAGTGTGTAATTTGGGTTGCCTACAACTTTGCGCCGTTGGCCAATGTTTCGTTCTTTCCACTTCAGGTGGCGCTATTCACAAATTATGACTGATTTTTTTCAGTTATTTCAAATACTTGAATTTATTCTGGCGAACGTGGCGTGTTAATGGTAGACAATTTTGTCAAGCAATAATGTGTGTTTATATTCCTGACATTCTGATGTATATTAGTTCTTAGGAAAAGTAGAAAACTTTCATTATAAAAAGATGCCATTCTGCTGTCATGTCATAATTGACTTTAGCAAATCAGCTGTTGATACATCCATCAAATTGACAACGGAAAATACACTGAAAACTGAAATGATATTGCGGCGCCGCCACGTTGCTAATATTTTCGATTTGGTCGAACGTCATTCCATTCAAAAATTGACAGGTGCCTACACTATTATTCTAGACATCTTATCAAGAAGGTGCTAACTATATTTGACATCAGCACCATTAGATGGCGATGAATTTGTTGAGGCTTTCGCGATCATCAATTTATGTCATCTGTTTTTTTTTTCGAGAATTTCGGTCGTCATTGTTTGAAATGGTCGAATGAAGAACATATGACATTAATTACTGTGTACTTTGCATAGGACCTATAGTACCATGAAGGTCAATTAACAGATCCAGAAGCGCGTGAATATCACAGTGAATTTTTATCGAAATGTCAAGTATATACGATTTTGGCGATCAGTTTCGGTCGTGATATGTCCATTCTCATCTTTCCTCATAATTTTTAAAATGTTTTTGAATTTCTGTTTGGGTAATAAATATATTTGCGGAAATCACTAAATCCAAAATTGCTATAATTGGTAATTGACATATTATTTTTATGTATCTGTTCTGTGTGACAGCTCATATCCATCGAAACATTTGACAGTTCAAAAATCAGAGAACCAAGCTGTTGATCTCCGATCACCGGTGATTACGATTTGTGAAATCCACCGTAACTATCATTTAGGCGGAACAAAGTTCGCCGGGCCAGCTAGTCTTAAATAAAGTCGAACTCTAAGGTCAATAAAAACGTTGCCTCATACGAAAAAAAGGCATGGGAGATTTTTCATCACAAATTCAAAAATGATTTTAGTTTGAAATTTCTCAGTCGCGAACTATGTTTTCTCGACCAGTTTCAGAGCGATAAATAAATAGACAGTTTTAAAGAAAAACTTTAACACCTCGTTATAAGAAGCAATTTCGTCACCATGTCTGATTGATCATGAGTTCATGTCCGAATTCAATTATGTCCAGCCGTAAACACGTCAATTGTAAATTTTTTGACAGTTCTGATTTTTTTATGGGATTCTTGAATGCGAATCTCCCCATAAGACGGATAAACTTACAAAATGCCTGAACCAGCGCTGACTTCTCGTCGGTGCTTTTTCTATTTGGCATGAATTGAATCATTGAATGATTTCCACTTGTATCATTTGTGGTTTCAACAAGACGGTGCATCATGTCATAATTTTCGTGACATAATCCAATGACTCAGATATAATTTCCGAAAATGGGAACTGGCGATCAAGATCATGCTTCATTTCCATTGATCATTTTGCCCAGGGAAAGCGTTAAGTTCTTTTTGCCTCGAAACCAACATTTTCTCGATATCAGGCACATAAGTGCAGATGTGCAGACTTTTCAAAAAGATCCCACAGCGTTAATTTGAGTGAACTCATTTTTTAATGAAACTGTCATGAACTGATGACTGATATAAATCTGAAATCATACCTATTGTTATCGGAGAAAGAGTTGAAGGATGCAACAAATTTTTTGAAGTTCTGTTGATCCTATTCATATATGTACCTACCTATTGTTATCTGATATTTAACATTTAAATTGTTTTTACCGCTAATAAGCGGCATACAGGCTGTTTTCAAAGGTGATTCTTTATTTTTACAAAGGGTAAAACACTTTTAAATATACCATTTCCCCAAAAATCACTTTAAAAAAACTCTCAAGATAGCGAAGTTATGCGACATTGGCCTCGAATTATATTCAATAATTATTTCTGACCTGTTGAACGTACTGCTGCGCTATCGAGCTCACACAATTTCCGGCCTATTCGAGTTCAGGCCTGATTTCGAGCATATTTCAATAATTTTGAATGATGATTTTTATTTTTCATATTATTCAATTCGAAATAGGCGGTTTTTCGTGAAATGGTTTATTTTGGTGAGTTCCACGTCCTATTAGCAAATGTACTCCTTCAAAAACACCATGTGAATCTCTTAACTGGTGTTTGTGGGGGTAATTTTCCCCTGCAAATACTGTCAATCCTCTGGAACGAATCAACAAGAATGTTCATATATCAATTAACATTTCATATCCAAATCCAGAGTATGTCTTTCTCACCATCAATCTTCTATCTGAAATACTGAAAATATATCTATTACTTGCAGGTGGAAACAATCCAGCGACAATCGTGGTACGAGTGGGCAACAATCGTCCAGATCTTGGCTCAAACCCAATCTGCAACCGCTTCACAGGATTCCTAGAAGTGGGACAACCTCTATTCCTGCCATGCAACCCACCTATGCCAGGAGCCTTCGTGAGCGTCCATCTTGAAACCCCCGCTACCAGTCAGCTGTCAATATGCGAAGCCTTCGTGTACACCGACCAAGCTCTCCCTATAGAAAGATGCCCCACATTTAGGGATCAGCCTCCAGGCAGCACAGCCACCTACAACGGAAAATGCTACATCTTCTACAACCGGCAGCCTCTGAAGTTCAGGGAAGCCTTGAATTTCTGCAAGTCTAGAGGTGGAACTCTGGTAGATGAGAGCAACCCGGCTCTTCAGGGTTTCATCAGTTGGGAGTTGTGGAGAAGACATCGTAGTGACGCTAGTGGACAGTATTGGATGGGAGCAATGAGGAATAAGAATTTGGGCACGTGGCAGTGGCTTAAAGGGGATGATGTCACTGTGTCGTTTTGGAATGCGCAGAAGGCGAACGGAGATTGTGCTCGTTACGATGGTACCAAAGGGTGGTTATGGTCGGATACTGATTGTAATATGCACTTGAACTACATTTGTCAACATCGTAAGTATATTCAATTTGTTTTTCATAAAATTCAACAGCTCTGATCTGATGGACCTCAACAGAAAAAAAAAGGATAATTCCTTTTCTGATTGTGGTTTCAAACCAACCTTTGTTTCAAATTCAGTGGCCCTTGATCTTCATTCATAAGATCAAAGACCAATGTTGCCTCGATAGGTGTTTAGTGAGAATACAAGAAGTACCCTTAGATCTACGGCCTAGTTATCCTTATCGGTAGATCTCTGTAAATCTGGTGATTTTGTCGACGAAATGTCAAAGTTTGATAAATTTTCCTGAAGAAATGGAACATTTATGAAAAATATGAATACTAAGCTATTCTGCATTGACCTCTCCTTATTCGATCCGTATATTTATATATAGCCTGCTCCACACTCATGGCGCGAATCGCGCCAAGAATTCTTGCCGTGAACCTGGCCAAGAATTCGCGGCCAAATAAGTCATCCACACTCACACAAATATTCGCACTTTGGTTCGCGGCATCCTCGCTGTCTACGAAGGCTTTTCGCCTGTTTAGCCAGCTATAAAAAGGATTCATTCTGATAATAATCAAGAAATTCTCATTCCGCTTATCTAAATCTGAATCTATTCTAATTTCACTTCATTGCTACATGAACCATTCATTTCAAAAACGAATAAAGTCAGTGAACAAGCATTAAATCATTACTGCGCAAGTACCGCGAACCCCTGTGAGTTTGGATGGAACATTTGTTCTTGGGCGCGAAGCCTTTGTCGCGGGACAGGAGACCGCAAACTCACGGGGAAGGCCGCGAAGCGCGAACGTTACACAAGAAAGTCATCTACACTCACGTTTGCGGTATTGGCCGAGGTTCTTGCCATGAGTGTGGAGCGGGCTTATCACGGCCAGGATATCTATGAAAAGAGTTTTATCGAGTTCAAAATTGTCCCTTTTGCTGAATTTTTTTTGCGATTTTCGCTCATTTTTTGAAGATATTTCTACATCGCCTAAGGAATCGAAATTTCACCCACGTATGAATCGATTATTCCTCTTTTCGACCGTATAAAAGTTTCCTCACTGTATCGCAGCTTCGCTGCGATTTTAAGATTCTTCTGGGCCCAAAAAGAGGGTATTCGACAGATTCCCTCGGGTCAGTCAGGTCGGTCACCAGAGTTATCATTTTAGTATGGTATAGATAGATATAGTGATATAGAATAATATGTTCTTCGAAGAGATTTGCATTTGCTTGTACCACAAACACACACAAAACCCTGTGCCAGATACACAATTTAACGCAAAAATTCGAATTAGTCATACAACATTTTCTCGTAGGTATAACGATCAGTGGCGGCTCGTCAGGGACGGCAGGGTCGGCAGCGCCGACCCAATATATTTTATCCAGCCAAAATGTAAATTACTCTTTCTTCTGTTAAATTACTAAATTTATTATAATTAGTGTATTTCCAAGACTTGTGTAAATAAAATTCTATAAATCATATTTGTATATCACTGATATATTTCAACTTCTTGGAAATACGCTCTTCCGGCCCTTCCAATCTCAACGCCGCGCCGTTCAAATCAGTCCGAGAATTGAAATGTGTACGTGTACGGGAAGCATTTTTCCGTTCCCTATAGAGTCAGCGCGACAGGTCGCTCTCACCGTATAGGAAACGTAATGCACGAAGAAACACTCCGTTTCCTAGCAGATATGCGCGATGTGCTCACTGCCCTAGTCTTCTGGGTGCCGATGGGACAAATTGCAAATTATTAATAAAGTTTTCTTACTTTCTGTATAGGGTATTAGGTAGAGTCTACCACATTTTTCCTCTGTGAACATTTTTGTAGTCGTGGTTTATTTTCAGCAAACCTCTAGTAAGTCGACCATATTTTCATTTTTTTTAAATCATACGTACTTTTTTTGTAAAATGTAATCATAAAAACAATCTGGAAAAAATGAGAAAACATGTGGCGTTTTTCTTGTTCGACAGATGAAAATCGACGATTTTTTTTTGAGTCTTTAAATTCATTAATATTTGTCGGACAAGAATGAATTTATATTTTAGACTTTTAGAGAGATTCGTTTCATAGAGAAAACAACTGTCCACCACATAAAATGCGGCAAATCCTTAGTCTAGTTGAATATAATGGTTTTGTTTCAGAATCTTTTTTCGTTTATTAAATGAAACTATTGATTTTGATTGAAAGTTTATAATTCAAATTGTTTACTGACATTTTTATTCAAATCTAATAAAAAACAATGAAAATACTCCTTCCTCACATTATATTTGTGATTATGATGTTCTCTTGATGCCAAGAATATTTTGCACAGTTGAAGGATGACCTCCTTCTTCGTTTTAAAGCCACGGATATATTTTAAATGTTTGCACAAAAAACACTCCATCATATTATATCGGCAACAACCAACAACTGAAATTGCCAAACTTTATTAGTCAGACAGATGGATGTGATAGTATTCAGCACATCCTTCTTAAATGGTCCTCAAAAAAACAAATGTTTATTTGTAACATGAGGAAAGTTATATCCGATAAATGGATATGATCTATTCATAACCAAATTAGAGCAGTGAATTCTTTAATTTTTGAATGAACGCCACATGTTTTTTGTCAGACAACTGGTGCCCTACATTGTATTTTCAAGGTGGAGAGAAAATAAGAGAAAAAAGACATTATTCGTAATTTTTTCATCCCAAAAAATCTTCGTTTTCCATTTGTCTGACAAGGAAATCGCCACATTTTTTTGTCGGACAATTGCTTTTTCGTATGCTTCATATGGTTGTATCAACCGATTCTGAAAAATTCGGAAGGGGATTTATACTTCGAAAAAATGCGATTTTCGGTCATGTTTATGTTGTTAGACAATCATGTTCATTTCTCCCAGATTGTTTTTATGATTGCATTTTACAAAAAAGAGTATGTTTGATTCAGAAAAATGAAAATATGGTCGACTAACGAGAGGTTTGCTGAAAAAAACCGCGACTACAAAAATGTTCACAGAGAAAAAATATGGTAGACTCTACCTAATAAAGCCATACAGAAAGTAAGAAAACTTTATTAATAATTTGCAATTTGTCCCATCGGCACCCAGAAGACTAGGGCAGTGAGCACATCGCGCATATCTGCTAGGAAACGGAGTGTTCCATCGTGCATTCCGTTTCCTATACGGTGAGAGCGACCTGTCGCGCTGACTGTATAGGGAACGGAAAAATGCGTACGGGAAGACGAGAGCGCCAAGCATCGAACGCTTTCTAGGGAACAAGTACGGCACGCTGCACCTGATTCGACGTTTCAATGAAATGCGAATACGAATGAGGCGAAACAATTTTAACTCGACTGTTTTCTGTTGAAATTTTATTCAGATAATGATAAATATTATAGTCGCCTCCTAGTTAATGCTTTTTCAAAATCGAAAATGCGATGTTTTCGTTGTTCGTTCCACCTCACAAATTTTAAGAGATAAATCGATAAATGTTGCTTTGAACGAATTTTTGTCGTATTTCGTACTTTTATAGACGAGGATTTTGAATATGATAGTACCTACTTATATGAATTTCCGCCCAATACCACTATTTCCCGAAATTTTTAGCCGAGAAAAAAAATGCTGAACAGTAGCCGCTAAACTCTTATAGCAGACTCAACACATCGCAGGGTCGGCAAATGGGATTATGCCGTACCTGAAATGCCTCTACTCGTATTATACACGAGGAACGATCGGATCGGGCCGATCGGGGTGCCTCGATTGTTTTCGTTCGGGATGCGGCTACAGACAGGAACAGGAGCCTTCAGTGTTCGTATGTTTGGCCCAAACAGTTTGGGTGAGTGGTTGGATCGTTTCTTCCAGGAAATTAATTATTTAACGCGAACTCAAATAATTCCTTTCTGTTAGAGATGTGCATAAATCATGTATTTGACAAAAAATGGAGTAAAATGAATGGTGTTTATAATGCAGAAAAAAATAATATGCAAGGCATTTGAAAAAATGAAGAAAAATCTATTTGAAATTCGTCATGTTGATAGTCTTTTTGTGGACTCTATATGCTGGAGATGCTTTATTATAGCTGGGTAGGATACTTTGAAGTCTTCTCTTTCAATCCATATAAAACTGTTATTGGTATGTGCAAGGGTTCGTGAAATATAATTGGATAAAATAGCCTCTACAAGTATCATTTTTTTTTGTCAAAATGGTCAATATTTTGAAATAATAATAATAATAATTGAAAAACACTATTGAATATAGGTGTCCCATTTGAAAAAACAAAGTCACCCGCTATTCCTGTTTTTTGGGCCACCCGATATATTCGAAAATATTTTTAGGATGTGCTCTTCTTGGAGTATATCAAGTCTACATCAAAAAATTTTGACAAACTCAGTCCGTTACGCGTATATCGTCCGCTGCGGCACTAGTGGGACACCCTGTATATCTGCCGACCCAAGATAAAAGTTTACGAGCCGCCACTGATAACGATTGGTTTTAAATTAAACTAAATTATGAAATCAACTCCAATTTCGTAACTTAAGCCATCATCTTCTGATTTCGAAGTGATTAACGATCTGAAATCATCATCTCGAAATTATTTGATTGCTCCTATCAATCGTTATTGAAACATTTTCTACCATCCATCTAATCATTCTAATCTAACTTATTTGATTGATCGAAAATGGCCCCTAGGACATAATAATTATTTTCATGAAATACTCTAATTAGTAAAATTAGCAATATTTGGAATCTTTTTAAATTTATTCTCGTTTATTCAAGTTTTCAGACCTTTTGGGAAATTGAACATTTTGTGTAATATATACAGGGTGTCACACAAATACCGTTCGTTGATTCATTTTTGGGAAGGAATCAAAAATCATTTTTGAAATTTCGAAGTTAAGCTTTGACTAGAGTGGCGTTTTGTGACACATGGTAGCCCTATATTTTATCAAATTTTGTCAAAAATACAAAGAAGTTACTGGCAAGTTTGTGTCTATCTTTGAAAACAATGTCACTTTTCAGGGTAAACGAATTTTTTGCCCTCTACACCTGGCTAGATTTTTATATGAATATACAGGGTCTTAAATTCATGCGAAAAAATTCAGGTGATTGTTCTTATGAAATTAAGATGGTTCTTTTCTATAGGTAACAAAATTTCCTCAGCCCACGCCTTCACGAGATATCACCCTCAAAAGGTGGAGACTAAAATTGAGTTTTTATATATTTTTCTTCAGTTGTTGGTGTTGAGAAAAAATTTAGGAATAAAAAGTTGTTTAAAATAAAACAAGGATTTTAATTTATGATTTTATTTCATGAAACTTCATTTCGAAAAAAAAAGGTTTTGATATAAGTATGAAATAAAGTGAGGGTTGCTAATTTCAACCCTGTATAATGTAACAGGGCCATGGAAAAGAAACACCCTGTATACAGTATACAGAACTATCTACCTCGGAGGCGTGGGTTATACCACAAAGCGGGAAAGGAGCATATAATGCAGGAAATATGATTTTCCTATTTTGAATGATTTTCACCGAATATCTTCGCAACAAAGCGCTTTTTCAAAAAAAAACAAAGGATGAAATGAATATCTTTGAAATAGTGCAAGGAATAACCTCTTGAATTTTATCTGTATATTTATTGCTTCAGTATTCCTCCACAAAAAAATTACCTCTAAGCAATATATCAACGAATGCGATATTTCTGCATGTATTTTGAATACTAATTTGGCCGCAATGTCGAATTTACAAATCAGGAGACCACAAAGTCATTATGAATATTGGCAATCTAGAAAACTTGAAATCTCAATGTTTTCAAATGAGAACCTCATTTTTTGTAGCCATAATGGAATCTACGTCGAATATTAATGTAATGTAAGGGTAGGAGTAACTTCACTGCCCTAAAATTTTCTTAGATATTCAGAAGAAAAATTTGCCACGATCTCATTTCGAATTTCATTCTTTTCAGAAATGAAATTATTGACCGTGTGAAGTGATTAATTCAATTTTTTGCAGAACCCAAAGCTTGTGGACGACCAGAACAACCACCAAACTCGACCATGTTAGCCGAGAACTTCGATGTGGGTACAACAATCGAATATGAATGTGACAAGGAGCATATCCTTGTTGGCAGGAAATCAAGGACATGTCTGGACACTGGCTTCTATGACTCCTTCCCCCCTACCTGTAGACGTAAGTCAGAAATGAAACTAAGCAATGTGAACTCCTTAATAATAACAAATATAATATTTACAGAAATCCAGTGTGGATATCCAGCTGATATAGCGAACGGAGAATATACTTTAGTGAACGATAGTGTAGGTTATCTGAGTAGAGTGGTATACAAGTGTGACGAAGGCTTCAGACTCGTTCATAGAGCCGAGCTCATCTGCGATGTAGATGCAAGGTGGAATGGTCCACCACCGAGATGTGAGAGTGAGTATCTTTGTCAGCAAATTCGATTTTAATGTTTTCGAAAAATAATAGAAGCAGTAAATGGATCTTGCACAAGCTTGTTCGAATTAGTACCAGCCCAGTCAGGTGATGAATCCGCTCATTTTGCTTGGCTTCTAGATAAACAATTTCCCCATTTTCTAATGAAACGATGATGACGTTTTTTGGGGGTAACTTGTTTCATTCCACTCAAATATCTGCAATCGTAGAATTTCAAAAAATGGTCTTAAATAATCAGGTTGGATTCATTGATGAAGATCTGTTGGTCAAATTCAATTCTATTGACATAGAAGAAAATTCAATTCTATTGATAGAGAAGAAAATTCAATTTAGAAACAATCAGGCCCGGATCTAGGGGGGGGGCAAGCGGGGCGCCAGCTTAAGGGGGCGCCAAAAACAACCAGAGGTTAAATTTTTTTACTTTTGATTTTCTCGGAAAATTTTTTTTATATTAAATATGACCCGACTCTGAAGTGCCATCTTGACCACTCAAAAAAAGGACAAACTGTCCTAAACTATAGAAAATGAAATTATCGATTAAATGGCCACCAAAATTCGGAATAACATTATTAATGAGATCAAGGAGGCCAACTATTTCACTATTATGTTCGACTGCACCCCAGATGTATATCTCACACAGAACAAATGAACCAGATATTTAAAGAGAACGAAGTAGCCAAACAAGATAGGCTAAACATAAAGCTGTTAATGCCCTGCTCAATAATTTACCGGGAGTTGTGAAGGCTGTGGAAGAAATGAAAGAATCCTCACTAGTCGCAGAATCCAAGTATATGAAGCTGATCATTTGCTTCATGCTGTGATGGATTTTAGATTCATCCTGAAACTAACAATTTGGGATAAGAGAGATCAATAGGGTCGTGGAAATTCAGGAAGGGGATATAATTATTCCACGTTCATTATCGTTGATGCAAGGTCTTGTGAAGATCTTGCCAGGAATGAGAGAAAAACCTATTGAAAACAGGACCTCGCAAGCTACACTTCTTTCAGAAGAATTGGATGTGGAGCCAATTCTATACAAATAAACGTATTTGCAAGAAGAAAAAGCAGGTCTACGAAATGTGCGAGGATGAGTCAATAAGAAGGCTAGATCTAGTTGGCTTATTCTCGAAGGAAATTAAGGTTGTTTTCAACAGATTATTGTCAGAAATCAGAAAAAGCTTAGAAAGCGCACAGAGTCTGCATACGAATTTCCCATTCTTCAACGATCATGCCCTTCTAAACATGCAAAAAGAGGATCTGCAGAAAAATGGGACCCTTTTAGCGCGGAAATATTGAAGATACTTGAATGCAGTTGATTTTTGTTAGGAACTAGCTGGTTCCTGAAATTAGTGAAAGATCGACTTCAGTAGACCTGCTACAAATTCTTCAAAGGCAAGATCTGCAAGAAGCTTTATTCCCTAATGTGAGTATAGCTTTAAGAATATACTGCACATTACCGACCACGTCTGCAAGATGTGAACGCAGTTTCAGCAAATTGAAAATAATAAAAAGGAACGTCTCTATGGTCTCTCGATCTTAGCTATAGAAAACCAAACTGCTTCCGAAATAGATTTCGAGGAGTTGATAGATGCGTTCGCGGAAAGAAAATCGCGCCGCGTGAAGCTGTGAAGAAATAAATATAATTTCTTTCTTTGTGATATTTTCCTTATTATTAGTATTTATCTTTATAATTCATTTGTATTATTTATTTTCGTTATTTTTATGAATTCATATATTACACAAATGGGGGGGGTGGCGCCATCATGAATATTTGCCCCGGTCAGAAAAAATCGTAGATCCGGGCCTGGAAACAATGGCTCATAAACCTAAACAAACTAAGTCTATAGTTTAAAAAACGAAAGAATAATTACATATCTTTTACAGTAATAGAATGCAGTGGCTCCTTAGAAATTGAAAATGGATACTACGAGCTCATAAACAACAACGAAACCGTTTTTGGAACAACAGTGCGATACTCGTGTAAACCTGGCTACAAGCTCGTTGGACCACGACAGATTACCTGCCTGGCTAATGAGCAATATGATGCGCTTCCACCTACTTGCCAAGGTACTGTTACTTTTATTCGTATTCTCTGACTTACTTTTCTTGGCTGAAAAGACACGACTTTTTCGCAACGAAAGTAAATATTACATCGGTACATCAAGCCGGTAGTTGAAATTGCTCTTGTTAGATGACATTTTTAATAGGTGAGATAAGAAATTTAATGAAAATTGCGATCATTTTCTGATTTCCTGAAAAAACCGAAGAGGTGTTGTCGGTGCTGAGCAGAGTAATATTCTTCAGATAAAAACAGAACGGTATCTGTTTATATAAAGGGTGATTTTTTTAAGTGTTTCATTAGAAGCTTTCGAGGAAGGAATTGCGATACAAATTCAGAATTTTGAATTTTTGTTTTAGAGTACATGAACTCAATTTGTAAAATATTTTCAAGTGAAATCTACTTCCGGTTCTACCGGAAACGGATGTGGACTTCGTTATTTCAAATGAAACACCCTGTATATTTCTACATATTTGAATTCTTCGTTTAATTCTGCATTGATTTGATGTATGATATGCGCAACCACATCAAGCGATTGTTGAGTTATTGCCTGATTCTCAAATTTTTTGACAAAGATTGTCACAAATAAGTGTTTATATCTTCAAAATCCCTCATTGTAAGAAATTTTTCTTGCAACAGTGAAACAATAGGAAGTACGATGATAATGTTTCTTGTATAAATTATGAGGAAATATTTTACAGGGTGCCTGAAACGGAGCTTCAAAGTGAGCCTCAGTAAAACTATGAAATCTCTTTTTTTTTCAAATGGTAACCATATAATTTTATAATTCCGATCGATTGCTCGTCAAAAACTAGTTAGAGTGTGCCAAACATTTCATGTCTTTAAAATGAGTAGTTTCGCCGTTATCGAATAAAATTCGAATTTCACGACTAGAGCCAGGTTTCTTTGTCTAAACATCAGGTTTATCAAGATAATTTTCAAGTAGGCTATGTCAATAGTAAGAATATGTCAGTTTTAAACTAAAATTTCTTTATTTAGTCATCATTCATTATCTGCTCTGTTTATTCGTCACATTCGTCGTAAATAAAGAACAGACTTTTGATAATCGTTCTATTATTATTATTGCTTGTTTTGCGTACTGCTTGATCAATGAAAATAAGTAAGAATGACAACTCCTAACATAGCCTACTTTGAAATAGACGAGCATACCACTTAATTTGACAGAATTTCACGAATAAAGCCAGGTTTGTCCCTTCAGTCAAATTCAGTGGTATGCTCGTCTATTTCAAAGTAGGCTATGTTAGGAATTGTCATTATTAGGTACTTATTTTCATTGATCAAGCACTATGCAAAACAAGCCATAATAATAAGGTACACTAGAATGATATATCAGAACTCAGAAGTCTGTGTTCTTTATTTGCGGCGAATGTGACAAATAAACAGAGCAGATAATGAATTATGACTTAATAAAGAAATTTTAGTTTAAAACTGACATATTCTTACTAGACATAGCCTACTTGAAAATTATCTTGATAAACCTGATGTTTAGACAAAGAAACCTGGCTTTGGTGGTGAAATTCGAATTTTATTCGATAATGGCGAAACTACTCATTTTAAAGACATGAAATGTTTGTCACACTCTAACTAGTTTTTGACGAGCAATCGATCGGAATTATAAAATTATATGGTTCCCATTTGAAAAAAAAAAGAGATTTCCCAGTTTCATTGAGGCTCATTTTTAATCTCCGTTTCAGGCACCCTGTATAATATTTCCTCATAATTAAAACAAGAAGCATTATCAGCGTACTTCCTTTTGTTTCACTGTTGCAAAAAAAATTTCTTACAATGAGGGATTTTGAAGATATAAACACTTATTTGTGACAATCTTTCTGTCAAAAAATTTGAGAATCAGGCAATAACTCAACAATCGCTCGATGTGGTTGCGCATATCATACATCAAATCATATTGCAGAATTAAACGAAGAATTCAAATATGTATAAATATACAGGGTGTTACATTTGAAATAACGAAGTTCACATGCGTTTCCGGAAGAACCGGAAGTAGATTTCACTTGAAAATATTTTACAAATTGAGTTCATGTACTCTAAAACAAAAATACAAAATTATGAATTTGTATCGCAATTCCTTCCTCGAAAACTTCTAATGAAACAATTAAAAAAATCACCCTGTATTCGTTATATTCGCACTCGGCCCTATTTTTTGAGCGCTCGTTCTACTTGAACAGCGGCTAAATCATATCGTCACGATGTTTGCATTTCTCGAATTTTGAGCCGGAAATGATCGACTTGGTTGGACCCACTGATCACGTACGTAATTTTGTTTTCCTGATAACTTCAAAACTACAGATTCCATCGAGATGAAATTATGCATGTAAATGGAGAATGACGTATACTCCATTCACTTTTATGATGTATCCCGGTTGGTCATGAATCATGATTTAAGTTTATCAAGTTTTTTTTTACTTAAAAAGACGTTGCCAATGCTAATTTCTATTTACTCTTTTTTGAATTTGTAAACGGAGTTAGTTCTTTTAAGGTTCAACTGTGACACAGGCATCGTAGTACAACTACATTTTCACACTGGAGTAGGTATTTCAAGTTGTGCAGAAAGGTGTTTAAATGTCTTCTGTATGTTTATTTCTTGAGAATTTTGAAAATTTGGGAATTCCATTGTTCATTTATAGGTTTCTCTGTCGGGTTATTTGAGTACTTTTATTCTTTTTTCGAATGAACTATCACAAAGTAACGGACTATTATGTCCATCTATTTTCAGTAAAATTTCGATTCTTGATTTCTGTACAAGAAAATAGCAAAACTGAATTTTCCAACCATGTTTATATACGTGAAATATTTCCAGAATTACCAGAGGACATAGTTTCTTCAACATTCGCCAGGTCTTTGGAATTATTGAATTCACATAATATTTTCTCTAATTCATTATTTTCCCAAAGTAAATGACCATTTTGATAAATACGTAATTGCTACGACCTCTATGTAGAAAGGACAACGCTGCTCATTTATCTGACAGGAAAATGACTATAACCTAACATTTTCAAAATATACACGGTGAAATGTGTCAGATTATCATGGTCAACCGGGATACATTATGAAAGTGAATGGAGTACCTAAATTTTTTGACGAATTCCGCAATTTTTATTGTGCTGAATTAAATCGTTTTTTCATCTTTTATGTTAATTGACTGTGTACTGTTAATATTATATTCTGATGAAATAAACGTATTGAGTATTGAGTATATTCATGCGACTGTCAAACTTATTTGACTGCTGTCAAAATATTTTCCCATTGGATTCTTGTTTTTTACAATTTCTAGCCAAAAATGGTCTCGGTCGACTAGGTTCGAACCACTGATCAAGAATCCTTGATCAAATCCAATTCTGTCCGCCTGCCTACAAACACGATAACTTTCGAACGGATGAACCTAGAAACTTGAAGTTTTCATGGTAGGTTCTCTCGCATGCCGCAGTCAATTTAGTTGGGCGGTAAATTCTCCCAGGGGTTCCGTAAATATGCCGTTCGGAGTTTTATAAGTGCATAACTACGGATTTTATCGAGATTTTGCGCTCAGCTTAAGAATGATGTATTCGAGCTACATGCAAAATTTTGCCCAGATGGCATAACAAAACTATAAAATTCTAGTGAATTTCGAAAAAAAATATCAGTTTCGAGATCATGGGGGATTCATTTGACAGCAGCTGTTAAATTTTTTAGACAGCTGCCAAAAATTGTTTTCATTCGATTCTTGAACGCGAATCTACCTACAAGATGGGCCTACTTACAAGAACTTCCGACGAAATCATACGGTTCCAGTATTCAGAAACTTCCAAGATTAGTCACATATTATTCAATAATTATCTTAGCTCCCTAGAAACGTCGTGAAAGATTTTATAGATATATCAAAATAGCCTTTTGAACGAAGCACGTTTCCAATTCTCAAGAACCTTGACTCTTTTGTGTAAACTTGTCATCATCACGATTCTGAGATTTGCATTCGATTATGATAAATTGGAACGAATTGGTAAATCTAAACCTTATGAAGAGTCTTTATTCATTTATCATGATGATCTTTCTTGGACTTTCAACATTATTTTCCACTCGAAATCCGGTACGATAGCAAATTAGGGTACCTAATCATTCTACTATGATTTATTTTTATCGATAATGAATAGAGCAAAACCAAGATTGCTAGTGATTTTCCTCATTTGGAATGGTTTTATTGCTAAATAGTTTTTATTGTAAGGAAATCCCTGAACTCTGCTTCAATTTATGACTCTTTATAGATAGTCTCTATTGTTTTTCCAGCTGATTTCATTGGATGTGGATTATCCATAAGGAATATATATATTTTATTTGTTTCTCATTTGTAAACGTCAGTTTCCAAAAACACAATATTAATCAAGAAAGTTTATTTTATCAAGTCACTAACTTGTAAAACTGACAGTTAACTTGCAAAATTTTTACAAGTTAGTAGTATTATTTACATTAGAAAATTTTGTTTTATCGTCATTATGTTGAAAATCATGGTACAATTGTTATTTCCAGTAACACAGATTTTTGATGATCAAAGAGTTGATACTGATGATGATGAACCATCTGTTGACTCAG
The DNA here is from genome assembly GCA_951802165.1 of Adalia decempunctata. Taxonomy (NCBI): domain Eukaryota; kingdom Metazoa; phylum Arthropoda; class Insecta; order Coleoptera; family Coccinellidae; genus Adalia; species Adalia decempunctata. The sequence goes on from OX637695.1 coordinate 42,612,764, forward strand.
AAACTGCTGAACTCGAGGACTGCAGAACATTTGTACTCTCCTTACTACCAAATAATTTGCTAGACATTTCGATTTTTTTGTTGACCGAATCATCGACATAACTCATCGCAATTTCGGTGCCCTTCCACCCTCCTGCACGCTTTAGTGCTAAAATATCTCCACCCGAATCCGCAACCATAGTGGCTCCAGTTCTGCGAAAAGAGTGGCCGGTGTTTAACTCTGGGTCTTTTAAACCTAAATATTTCGCTATTTGCTTTGGGACACCACCAATAATGTGCTGGCCAGCATTAAGGAAAATGCACTTTCCATGTCGGTATGTCAAAAAAAATCTTAGGCTTTCTGTTCCAGGAGGCCGAAGATTTACATATTTTCTGTATAACATGCAGGGCTTGAAGCTGCAGCCATCATCGGTTATGGTGAATCTTCTTGTTGTTAAATTTTTTGTTTGCCGCAATGTCACAATAACGTATTTTCCCATATCTTCTACATCATTCATGTTTAAGGAGAGAATTTCGTCACATCGACAACATCCAAAAATCCCAAATATTGTTACAATTTTCGCCAGCAACCACTGGTCATCAGGAGCATGTAAAAGAAATTGTTCAGCCTCTTCTTTACTTAATACCTTGGACTTTTTGGCGTATAACGCTCATTTTTTCGTTTCAGAAACGCTATTATCTTTTGAAATCTGCAAATGACAACTTAACGTCATATTTTTCAATAAATTTTTTAAGGAAAACAAACCTGCGAACAGGGGCATTTTCTTTCATTTCCAAGCAGCTTTTCAGCATAGACCATTTTGCCCATAAACTATTAGGGCTGAATCTAGCTGATAGTTGATTCAAGTAGACCAACAAAACATCTTCAGTTACCCCAATCACACTATTTTTGTTTTGCCACTTTTTGACGTCGTCGTATTCTCGCTCGTACCTTGAAGCTGATTTTGCAGGTAATAAACTTGAAGCTGCACTGCTGGCTGCCTCAATAATTTCTTTTGGTACATTCATTTTCGCTTTCGCCAAAACAAATGTAAAGAAAAATAAACATAAACATAATGGCAACGCTTCCATAGCTTACGACATTTGCGACAAATTATTGAGATTTTTTTTGGAATTTATCTAACCTTTTTACAAATGAGAAACAAATAAAATATAAAACAATACACGCAAGGTAACGGGTTTTACTGGCTCAAGGAGGTAACTGACTCGCCTGCGGCTCGTCAGTTATATCCTCCATTCGCCAGTAAAAACCCTCATACCTTGCTAGTAATGTTATATACTATTTCAATTATAAAATTCGTTTCTTACCGTTACGTCGTTTTCCCTTTACCTTTACTGATAAATGCAATGAATGAAATCTGCTTACATTCCTCATTTTATTTCGGAGTTTTCGCAGTTCTACCAGTTCTGTTTCCCTATTTTCCTTTCTCCTTAATTTTTGATAGTATTCAACTTGCACTGAAATAAAATTTTCTTCTTCCAGAAAACGAAACAACTGCTCAACCAACAACGTCCACGAGATTCGTAACGAAAACTACCAAACCTTCAACTTCAAGAAGAAGAACTCACCCTCCTAGACCAACCACCATTCGTGCAGATATGGATATACTGAAGATAAACAAAACTACAAGAAGGACCACATCCAGGACTACCATACTACAATCGACAACATCCACGACACAATTGCCTCAAATAGTGATAGCTGGTCACCCTCAAGATAATGAAATAGCGGGTAGCTCGAACATACAACGTGGTGAAGCTCCGAATGTCAACATTCCGCTCTCTGTTGACGGGGAACGAAGAGAACCACTTGGAGCAAAGTTGAACTTGGGTGCAGTCATAGCTTTGGGTGCATTCGGAGCATTCATATTTTTAGCAGCAATCATCACGACCATCATTGTACTGGTGAAAAGGTAAGAAATTGTGTTTATGCTTCAGAAGGCAAATATAATGTTCAACAACGTAAAACAATATATGTATGTACATCTTGAGGTGGAAAAGTTTTTGTGGCCGACGGTCTTATCTTCTTCGGGACAACAGCTATTTTGCGAGGTCCTTAAGCAATTTTTTCATATTGGAAGATACCTATAAGTACTCAGTGACATTGGAAGTGTCACACTCAAAAGGAATATTTTCTTGAACTCGATTTTTTTTTTTTGGCATAATGGTCATATTTGCAGCAATTTTATATATACATCTCTCTTTATTGTGAAGAAACCTATTCATGAAAGCTGACTAGTTCAGACATTTCTAGTTATTTTGTGCTTTCACCTTATCTGATCAGATCTGATATCTTGGTGTGATACTGGAACGCAAATTAGTGAGGAACAATCATATTGAGGCTCAAGCTATCAGCTTTTGGTCTACCCGAAATATGCCTTCATTCCTACAATATCAATGGAATCTCTGTTTGGTATTCCACTCTTTTCCTCGCTATGAGTGTTGCTATGAAAACATCAATTATAATTTGGGAACAGGGACAATGGCGTCATTGTAGCTTGTGGAAGACGGTGCGTGCGTGTACCAATTTATGCTGTAACTAACACTACAGGAAAATTCTTCTTAAACAGAGATCAATGGTGTCGACCAAACTGAGGCCGATGGCTCAGAGGCCAGTGCAAGCAAACAATGATGTCACTTACACTAATATCGAATTCTGGAAAATTGAGTAGCTTCGGTAGTTCAATGGTGAGAACAATATGCTGAAAATCTGAAGATCCGGGTTCGATTCCCACCAGTTCAGAAAATTTATTTCCGGAAGTCTAAAAAATCGTCTGATGACTGGTGCTTCAAATGGTCATAGAACAGTGACATTGAAAAGCAGATTGGCAAATTCAGCAACGAATCGCGTTTCTGCAAAGTTATGCAAGGTGGCCATAGAAAGTTAAGACTGGTTTGCTTTGCTGGTGAAAGACATGTACATACAGTGTACACAGGACTACTGAATTGATGATTTGCTGAAACTATTGCCTTTGGTACCTGATCGCCGTTTTTGTTTATTCGAGGCAGCGTATAATAGCCCGGGAGCCAGTGATATAATAGTTTTTAGTCAGTCATTTTAACCCTGGCCATAATTTGTATATAGCTTGATTTGGTTGTTTTCTTAGCCAAAGTGACCGTCAGCTGGCTCAACAGTGGTGGGTTCGCCAACGGGAGCAACGAAAACATGTAAAATAATATTGAGTTTCAGTCATTTTAACCCTGCTGAAATTTACAGAGATGGTAGTTTGTATAATTATTCGAATAAAAAAAATCGTCCGCTGGCTGTACGTTGGTGGAAAACCCGACCGCTGGACATCATGGAAACTTGTAAATTTTTTTTTTGAGTTTCAGTCATTTTAACCTTGCTGAAATTTACAGAGATGGTAGTTTAAATAATTATTCGAATAAAAAAAATCGTCCGCTGGTTGTACGTTGGTGGAAAACCCGTCCGCTGGACATGAAAAGTTGTGAAAAAAATTTTGAGTTTCAGTCATTTAACCCTGCTGAAATTTACAGAGATGGTAGTTTATATAATTATTCGAATAAAAATCGTCCGCTGGCTGTAGGTTGGTGGAAAACCCGTCCGCTGGACTTTAAAAGTTTTGAGTTTCAGTAATTTTTTTATTAGAATAATTATATGAACTACCATCTCTGTGAATTTCAGTAGGGTTAAAATGATTGAAACTCAAATTTTTTTTTACAACTTTTCATGTCCAGCGGACGGGTTTTCCTCCAACGTACAACCAGCGGACGATTTTTTTATTCGAATAATTATTTAAACTACCATTTCTGTAAATTTCAGCAAGGTTAAAATGACTGAAACTCAAAAAAAAAATTTACAAGTTTCCATGATGTCCA